>JBANSL010000008.1:830895-2138395 GCA_037127255.1 Persicaria tinctoria | reverse complement strand
CGAAGGTGATGGAACATGGAAGTTCCCAGGGATTGGAGCTTTCCAATGCTATGACAAGGTATTTTCTTGGTTCCTTGTTCAGTCCTTTATGCCTATTTCAAATGAACTCTGAATGCTGAACTTCGCTAAACCTCTCTTGCAGTACATGGCTGGTAGCCTTAGAGCTGCTGCAGAAGCTGCCGGGAAGCCGGAGTGGGGCCACTCTGCCCCTACGGACGCCGGACACTACAACAACTGGCCCGAAGACACCACCTTCTTCAAAAAGGAAGGCGGTGGCTGGACCTCAGAATATGGCGAGTTCTTCCTGAGCTGGTACTCCCAGATGCTCCTGGACCATGGGGAGAGGATCCTTACATCCGCCAAGTCCATTTTCGAGGACACAGGGGTCAAGATCTCGGTCAAGGTCGCTGGAATCCACTGGCACTATGGGACCCGATCTCATGCCCCAGAGCTCACAGCCGGTTACTACAACACCCGGTTCCGCGATGGCTATGTCCCAATCGCGCAGATGCTTGCCCGCCATGGGGCTGTTTTCAACTTCACCTGCATTGAGATGCGTGATCACGAGCAGCCTCAGGACGCCCTCTGCGCCCCCGAGAAGCTGGTGAGGCAGGTGATCCAGGCGACCCAGCAGGCTGAGGTCCCGCTTGCTGGAGAGAACGCCTTGCCAAGGTACGACGAGTGTGCCCACGAGCAGATCCTGAAGGCATCTTCCTTGAACATAGACGGTAACACCGGGGAGAAAGAAATGTGCGCCTTCACATACCTGAGGATGAACCCGGACCTGTTCCAGGCCGATAACTGGCGGAAATTTGTCGGATTTGTGAAGAAGATGAAGGAAGGGAAGGATTCGAACCGGTGCTGGGAGCAGGTCGAGAGGGAAGCCGAGCATTACGTGCACGTTACACAGCCATTGGTTCAGGAGGCTGCTGTTGCCTTGATGCACTAGCTGCACCTTGCAAGAGCTCACACGAATGGATGGTTCATTTCTTTTGTTCTATGAGGGTTGTTACAGTAAGATCATCATTAAGAAGTTAAAGGATATAGTACTGAGCTGGTCCCTTGTATTTGTTAAAGGGAGGCTACTTTCTTTCAATCCATGTAAAGTGTTAAAATTACTATGTAAGAGAGATCACATCTCCATTATCAAACAATGTAATGCAATATATATTTTTTAATCTCTTCTTCTATGTGGGCTTACAACAACATCTCGAAGAAGTCGAGAAAACACCATCTCAGACCCTACTCTAAGCAGGATACACTGAATTTGTTATTATTGTTGTCGTTGTCGTAATACTAGTTGGTGTATATGGGGAGTGGGGACACATTAGGGTAATGGTTCATCTATCTTTGCCCATTCCTCAATTTGATCTTTGCATCGATGAAGATTTGAATTGGTTGAAAAATGTGAATGAGAACAAAAAATCCTCACATCGAAAGTTGAGTATAACAAGTCTTTTCTTTTGATCTGCTGGTTGAGGTCTCTATCTGCGTGTTCGAAAAGAGAGACAAGATGCACGTAATGTACATTTCGCAATCGATCGATCCTGTCTACGAATCAAAGCACAAACACCCGGAAAACAATACACCACACGATTCAGATTCATGAACCGTACCGATCTCTCCATCTTATCATATGTTGATCATATCTAATCGATCAATGTAGTGGTGGGGAGCGACGCGATGAAAGTAGGATCGATCTTGTGCGATGACACGAGAAGCGCGTGATCGATGTGAGCCACAAGAGGCCCGTGAAGTGAGCCTTGGCTGGCTTGGTGGCTAGCCCACAAGGCAAGTGTTGTCAACCACGCAATCATCTCACGTGTTGAAACTTTGGTGTGTAGACAAGTAAAGTGGTTTTGTCTGTGTACAAAGTAGATGAGTTTCTAGGGAGTTCTTCTCATGTATGGCCGGTGGATTGTGATTTTGTGTCCACAAGAAAAAGATAATATAAAGCCAAAAATTGCAAGTGTACATTTTTTGTTTTTGTACTGAAATTGAAGATTTTTTTTTTGTCCAAAAGAGGTGGATGTGGAGTGTGGATAATGTATTCTTGGTGAAGGAAATTTTCGCTTGTGTTCATATAAGTGTAGAGATGATCGGTGATTTCGAATGTCCTTGATTTATGCAGAGTTTTCAACATAGTTAGGAACCGAGTAACTGACAGGCTGGCAAATCTCGGTTAAAAAGTCTAGATATAAAAAAAAATAGCAGCTATCAAATATAAGTGTAGGTTGCGCCCCGTGCATAGAGAATACATTGATATAATTAGTTAACAGATATATATAATATAATTACTTTTTATTTATATTCTCTTAAAATATAAATAAAATTCACATTTATAAGGTAAAAGTTTTTACTAATCATCGTTAATTAAATCTCATATAATTTAATAAATAGCTTTTTTTTAAAAAATATTTTAATATTATTTTTTATTAAATATGTAGTATATATATGTATTACATTAGTTTTACTAAAATACCTATGCACTGGTGAATTGTGGCTACATATTATGGATATACAATATTTTAATAATTTAATTTGGCCCCAAAAAATAATATAGATATAAATAAAATAAAAATTATTAAATAATTAATTTTGATATATTCTTTCCACCAAAAAATAATCTAGATATAAATAAAATAGTACCTATAAAATACTACATATTTATCTCTTTATATTTTTGGTAAGTATGTCTATGAAATAGTTTTGCTTTGTATTTTTATCAATTTAAAATATATGTAGATAGATTTGTGGCTTATGATAACTTTCTATAAACTATGAAAATATATTATGTTAATAATTTTTTTTATAGAATCAACCACAACACGACATATAGAACGTCATGCATCAGTTTTAGACTTTTAGTATATGAATATAGAAGATGGATAGATAGGTAGATACGGGTAAGAGGTGCGTACATCTCGATATTTCATACCCTGTTCAATTGCGAGATGTACTGAGATGTTGTAATAGTTTTTTTACATAACTATTATTTATTTATCCGATTAGTATATGCTCCAAGGACATAGATTCTTATGTGGTGGCCTCTGGTCGAATTCGCTTACGTGTCGTTCTCTGGTGCAATCTGGTCCCGGTTTTTTTTTTGACACGTTAATTAATGAGTATCCAATAAATTTAAGTCACGTTGATTAATGATTTTATTTTAACCACCTATTGTCTTTTGCGTCCACCTTAATTGATAATTACAATTAAACAATCTTAATAAAAAATAATAATTAAAATATAGTCATATCTTGATTAATATTTACTTAAAAGATTTATATCAAATCTTTTAGCATATAATGTTATTAATCTATCAAATTGATAAATTTTCACATCTAATTTCAGATATATTATTTTTTATTTTATTAATTTTAAAATTATTAATATGATGAAGTTTGACTATATTTGTACTGAATCATATCTAATAAAAATATAAATAATGTAAGAGATAAATTTGTTATCTTATTCATATTATCATGCCTAAAATTTCACAATGTATGCTTAAAAATAATATAAAATATCAAAAAAATTACAATATCGTATTTATTAGTAATAACTATGATAAAAAATAATAATTAAATAATATATATAATTTATTAATTAAAAATCCACGAAACGCGTGGGTAATTTTTTTTAGAACCCCCTGGCACTAAGTCCGGGTTAGGGTGTTTGCATGTAAATTCGAATAAAAGAATTGAGGCTACATCTTTAGTTATTACCTTTGAAAGTAAGGACGCATCCTAGACTCTCAGAACTGAATAGCCAAAATAAAATGTCTTTGAGTGTGAGTCTTCGGGACACATACAAATGTGATAAGAAAACATCCAAATCCAAGGACCCTACATCTTTAGTTATTAATAGTATTAAAATATATTTTTACAGATCTCCCTACTATTTGATTTCTCAATGCATTTTAGTTAAATTTAAATTGCTTAATCTATTCATATTACCAAAAAATAGATTTTTATTCTATACCATCAAGCCATATAATACACAGATAGTTTATTTATTTTATCACAAGGGAAAAAAGGTTTTGCAGGTTGGACAGTCATATGGATTGTGTTTGAATCTATATTTTTTTCAACTTAATTACCTACTACCGACTAAGAAGTTTGACAATTATATCATTCATAAAACATTTTTAAAACGTTGAAAGTGCTATTTATTTTAAGAATATAATAGTGTTTGACTGGGTACCTTAATTTTTTTTTTTAGTAAAAGGCAATTATATACATATACTAAAAATAATACATAAGGTCTTACATGCTGTGTTGGGATTGATTTTAAAAAATCCCATAAAAATATTAAAATAATATGTTATCATAATTTATATAAATTTATCATAAGTCACAATCATCAATATATATATAATACTAAAACAGAGGCGTGGAAATCCTATGTGGCGGGTTCTGGTGTGATTCGCTTACGTGTCATTTTCTGGTGCAGTCTGACCCGGGTTTTTTGACACGTCAATTAATGAGTATCCAATAAATTTAAGCCACATCAGATAATTAAATTATCTATTTATACGCATGTCATCCTATTTGTCTACATTAATTGATTATTATAATTAATTCTTAAATCTTAAGTGGTTATAAATTCTATCATTTAGATTATTAAACTTATCAATATGAGTTGTTACAATTAATTTTTATATCTTATTTGTCTACAAAACATATTATTTTACCTTAAGTTATTTTATAAATATTTTAGTTTAAAAAAATCTACATAATTTTTTTTATCTTAATTTTTTTTTTGTTCGCAACTTTGATGATAGGTTAGCATTGCAATTCCGAGCAATTGGTTTAAATTAATGTTTTTATCATTGAAAAGAAGTTTATAGTGTGTATATTTATCATATCTTTAATTGTATTATATATATATAAAATAGTTTTTAGTTTATATAATAGATTATATTTATTCAAATAAATCATAAAATGTTAAAAGGTAACTAACCAATACAGTATATGATAAAAATTTATTATTTAAAATAAATATGTTTATTAATAAATTTATATCCATGTTAAATGACGTTTGTTTTTTTGATAAGCAAACGTAGGAATTTAAACTCTATCAAATCTTATCAAAATATTCATGGATACGTTGAAATAGCAAACAAAAAAGATGTATTTATGTTTGTACATAGATTTGTATGTATGATCGGATTATTTAGATTTGTATTGACGTGGCAAAAAACCGGCCAGATTGCTCCACAGAACATACGTGAGCGAATCGCACTAGAGTCCGCCACATAGGATTCTCACGTGTTTGCACTTTGCGAAATCAAATTCCAATGACCGAAGAGAGTAAAAAATGTGTTAAATCAAATTCCAATGACCGGGTTTGCACTTTGCGTGGTGGTAAATTGATTATTTACGGTCTGATCTATATCCTCAAATTGAATTGAGCCATAACATGAAAATCCAATTTGTAATAAATTGCTAGAAAAAAAATTAACATGATTAAAATAGTAAACAAACTTTAAGAGGTGAAAATAGTAAATAGAGAGATTAATAAAGATAAGGATATTGTTACGTACGTAACAATTCTAAATAAGGTTTAAACAAATAATAATAAAGATAAGGATATTGTTACGTAACAATTCTAAATAAGGTTTAAACAAATAATAACCATTCCGGAATGACTCACCGGAAAGGACTTGTGAGTAGTACCCATAGGTCCCCGGTTCGAACCCCGGAATGGCCGCTGTTTATTTACCAATACAAGGTTTAAACAAATAATAATAAAGTATATTTAATTGCAAATTGCATGAATATAAAAGCCAACGTTTATAACACTCTCGACAATGAATATGATTATAGCTTCAATTTTTGTATATTAATAATTCATTTTATGTAACTATGTGTTGTTTGAATATAAACAAAATATTTTCTTTTCTTTCACCTGTATGAGTGTTTGATCATGTATACAACTAAATATTTAATTAAAATAAGGAGGCTTTACAATCTATCTATTAAAGATTTAGCCTAATCTTATTTTATAACCTTATAAGATAATTAATTGAAATACCTTAATTATAAAAAAAAGTCATATATATGATATTTATATATATGCACAAATAAACATGTGTAAGAATTATATATTTTCAAAATTATTTAAAGTAATTAAAAGTTATTTTATATAAATAAAGGTTATGAAAAAACCGCGAAGATCGCGGACAGTAATACTAGTATATTATATATCTATATATATTTTAGTTAATTGATAAAAATATAAATAAAAAATATTTCATAGTCATACTTACCAAAAATATTAATAGATAAGTATTTGATAAGTGTTATTTTATTTATATCTAGATTACTTTTGGTGGAAGACATTATTTATATCAAAATTAATTATTTGATAGATGTTATTTGATCCATGCCTATATTAATTTTTGGTAGAATAAATTATTTATATCTAGATGAATTTTCATTTTATATTTCTCACACACTTTAATCGTTATTAGTTTAATTCTCACATTGTGCTTCGAATTAATGCTTTATGTCGTTTTTTATAGTTTTTTTTAGATAGTAGATATAATTTAAGAATATTGTATTAACATATTTTCGTTCATGGGAAGAGATGCACTAGTGTGTGATATTTAAATTCAATTTAACTCATGCAAATAATATAACTACTTCCATGAAATATTTCCTTTTATTATCCTTAAAATAGTTGATATAATGATTACCTATTACTTAATACTTAATTGAAAATCTTCACTCTTTACCTAGTAGAAAACAACAATGAACAAATGTGTATAGTTAGTTTAATCTTGAAAATATGTAAAGTTAATGTCTTTTTGGGGAGTTACAAATTACAAATAATTTTCTTGAAAGTCTAATGGGCAAAATTAAATGGGCTGCATAAGGGAGTCTTCAATCAAATGGGTACAGGCCCAATAACATGTTGGGCTTTCTGGTTCTAGCCTGTAAAAACTACAAGCTTCCGAAATAGTTCAATGAACAAGGATTTTGGATCAAAATTTACCAACATACAAACGAACATATAGGCATCACTGCATCACTAACAAAATACTCACGATAATCTTAACATCGTAGGCTCACTCCTAAAATCCGGTTCCATATATATCCACACACGTTTTTTTATAATATAAAAAATATTAAATATTAAAAAGTTTAATTAATTTTTGGGAAATTCCGTTTGGTGCCCCTAGAGTTTTTGACAATTTCGGTTGGTGTTCCACACTTATTTTTTGCCTGGATGGTACCCCTGACTTTTGTCAAAAGTCCGGCTCATGGCCAAAATTCACAGTTTCTTAGTTTTAATGAATAAAACCACCATTTATTTTTATTTTTTTCATAAATATGCCCATTTATTTTTAACATTGAACAAAACTACTTATTATTTAACTAAATTCAACACAAAATTGACAAAACCACCTTTATTTTTTAAAATTAACAAAATCACACATTATTGCCAAAGTTTTAGCAAAAAATACCCATTCTTTCCTTCTTTTTTTTTTGAAGAAAATCAACCATTGTTTTTAACATTACACAAAAGATCCGTTATATATTTTTCATATTTTGAAGAAAATCAACCACCCATTATTTTTATTTTGTAAAAACCAAATAATAGATCTTTTGTACAATTTTAAAAAATCGTAGTGATTTTGTTCTATTTTTTTTTTAAACAAGAGTGATTTTGCGATAAAAATTTTGGAAATAATATGTGATTTTGTAAAATTTTAAAAAAATAAAGTTGGTTTTGTCACTTTTGTGTTGAATTTTGTTAATTAATATGTAATTTTGTTCAATGTTAAAAGTAAATGGGCATATTTATGAAAAAAATAAAAATAATGGGTGGTTTTATTCATTAAAAAGAAGAAACTATGAGTTTTGGGCATGAGCCGGACTTTTGACAAAACTTAGGGGTACCAACCGGACAAAAAAAAAATGTGAGACACCAACCGGAATTGTCAAAAACTCAGGGGCACCAAATGAAAGTTCCCTTCATTTTTTAAAATAATTTCATACTTGTTACTTGTTAGTTTACTTTAAGAATTACATTTATATAGTTTTTATTATTTTTAAAAAACGTGCATGAATTGAATGATATATTTTGCTTAATGAAAGGATTAGTAATTAATAAACCCTAAAAAAAATCTAAATATATTTTTAAATCTCATCCATTAAATTAGATTGAGTTTAGTGGTTAAGATCGTCTTTCAATCTACCTAGGGACATATACGGAACTAGAAATTAAAATTCGGATGAGTGAGGTAGGCTAAATTTTTCTCATTTGCATAATTTTATTAACAAAACCCTTAATTTGATAAATAAATTGATTTTTTATATATTAATTTTCCTTAATTTTCGACCAGCTATTTTTTTTTTTAAAAAAATGTCCATTCTTTGCCCATGGTCATGGAGTTATTTATCAACTTTATGAGATCTATTACAGCTAGGCCGGGGTGGGTGCGGGACGGAACGGAGGTCGTCCCGCGTCCCGTTCCGCGTATTTTTTGCGGGACGGGACCGGGACAGGATTTACTCTTTATTTTTTAATCCCGCACGGGCCTTGTCCCTCAAAAAAAAAGATTATAAAAAAAATAATTTTTTTTGCGATTTTCAAACACGTAACACATATAGATTTATAATTTTTTTTATATTTTACGGATTTCCCTATATATTATATAAATTATACAGTATATTAGAGTAGATTAGACTATATATATTATACAGAGTGTAAACTATATACTACATACTATATATATTACAGTAGGTTATACTACAAATATTACATACTGTAATCTACGTACGTAGTAATATAACATACTACATACTACATACTATACTATACAGTAATATATACTCCACTATAATACATACTGCATGTATAAATAATATATTATATATAGTATTAAATTATTATTATTATTATTATTATTATTATGCGGGACGGGATTTGCGGGATTGAGATGGGTCGTCCCGCGTCCCGTCCCGTATAATTTTTACGGGACGGGACCTGGATTTACGGGATTTGTGCCCACCCCTAATTACAGCAAAATAACAGTTGTTACTAGGATCCGCCATTGAATTTCAGTGAACATAACATGTTATATCTTCATATATATAGAGATGTACAATAAAATGCAGAGACCATAACTAGGAAAAATACAAAAAAGGCAAGGTAAGCATTATAGATTACATTAGGATGAGAGTGTACTTGATTCTTATTAAGCTTATATGATATCCATACTCCGTATAATATTAAAACCGATACATATCATTTTACATGTTAATATCTGTTTCTTATCTAAGATATTTTCAAAGTTTACAGGATAATTTCGAATCCAGAACAATGGTCAATTTCTTTTTGTTTTGCAAATTTTTCTTAAAAAAATATAAATTTCAATCCGATTTGCAAAACCCCTAATTCGAAACCCTACTTGAATTTTAACCAAATATCGGCTAAATTCAGGGGTGATTTATGTGTTAGCTAGACACTTTTGTCACAGTTTGGAGTTTGGGGAGGTGAAATAAATAACAATTGATAGCCCACATCTAGTGTACATATATAGCTAACAAGTTCTCATAAATTCAAGAAATTGGCACCTATCAATTATCATATCACAATCACAAAGTCCCTTTCTTTAAAGGAATCCTATGCCCACCTTATCTCATTACTATTATTAATCAAAATTGCTGAATTCAAAAGGACATTTGAAATAGTTTTCTATCTACCCAGTTTGAATGGCAAAAAGTAATTTATATCTGAATCGGGTATTACAGAAGGCCTTATAATGTAGTGATCTCTCGCTTTGGAAGTTTAGAGGGCATTTGAAATAGTGAAAGTTGCTTTTGATGCATAACACATTTACAATTACAGTAAAGCAACATAATCGTAAACATTCCGTGACCACACATTGATTCGGCCATCATTTTGTACCGCCTTCAGAAGCTTCGTATAACTGCTTGCCCAATCGGATTATTTACCTTAGTTACATTGGCGCCTTGTCGGTGTTTACTTCGCGAGCAAGTTTACAACTCCAAGGTTGTCCAAGGAATATTTTCTTGTTAAATTTGCTCATGAAATGTTTCTTCGTCTATATATGAGATTGCAGTGTCCCGAAATGAATGAAAATCATTTAGAGCTTGACCTAACAAATTTCCTGCAGATGAGATTGACCTTATTGAGATATATTATTTGAGACAAAATACAAAAATTAGCATTTACCCACTGTTGAATCACGTTCACAAATTCACAATATGTACATGGTTTTTCATGTTGTCAATCACACCTGTCATTAATTATTTTGTCGCCATATTAAAAACACAATATATGTAGGGTTTTTTTTTTTTTTTGATTGGGTAAGAATTCGGATACGACGGAGTCGTTATCCGATCGCATCCTTGCGGATGAGGTCAACAAGACCAGGATCACTATGTAGATTGGGATTATTGGTTACGTGGACAAGGTGTGCAACCCGATCAGCCACGCAATTACCAGAACGAAGAATGTGTGAATACGAAACTTCGTTAAAGTGTTAACCATTTAGATCCGTGCAAATAAACCGATTATATACTCCTCCGTTCGATAAAACATGTTGTTTTATCGAAATTTGACATACTGGGCAAGCTTGGTAGATTGAAAGGTTAACCATTCTGGAATGACTCAACTGGAAAAGACTTTTGGGTACCCATAGGTCCTCGGTTTTAACCCCGGATGACCGGTCTTTATTTACCAAATTCAAGATTGAGAGGTTGAAAAGACAAACAACACATAAACTGTCAATAAAACAATTATAAAGCAAAAGGGAAAAACACCAACAGATGAAAAAAAAAACACTAATTAAAACCAGAGGCGAAAAATTGAAATTTGAAAGTTATTAATCATTACCCTTCCATGAATGAACTCTCCACCATATTTAATCTTTCACGGGCACTCCCATGTAAGAGTTTAATGAATGGATTCAAATTCCCTCAAATTCAAGATCCTCCCAAATTCAAACAATCCAAAAAGTGTGGACCCAAACCATGTATATATGTATGTGTATATGTATACACAAGCAATTCAAGTCATCTCCAGGTCATTGTGACGGCAAACTTAAACCTGCATTACAATATATGTGGGGTGAGCAAAGAGGAAATTGGTAGCACTCATCTCAATCAACCTCAAAAAGACGAGTACGAGTACGAGATGGGGCTGTGTCGAAGCAAGATGAAGACCGATTGGGAGGAAGAAGACGAGTACGAGAAGCTGGTGCAGAAGATGAGGCTTGTGCAGCAGGAGATAGCTATGGTGATGAGTCAAAGGGAGGAGGAGAACAAGGCGTACGAGCAGCAAGTCATGGCCTTTAGTTTCAAGGAAGCCGAGTGGAAGAGGGAGAGGAAGAAGCTCAGGGAAGAGCTCAAGAGGCTGAGGAGGGAGGCCAGATTCCGGATGCTCAGAAGTGAGGATAACGCGAGTGATGAGAACGATAAGTATCATCAAGGCGAGTGTTGTGCCGAGCAAATGAGGGAGGAGAGGGCAAGGAGAGATGAAGCTATTGAGAAGTGGAAGATGCTCTATCTCGCTATCAAGGCCGAATTGGATGATCTCATTCGGAGAACAACACTTCAAGGTATGTCAGACTAATTCCTTGGTTCAAAATCTTTCGTTGCATTGCACGTCTGGTAACACACAGTTCACACAGCCGCGCAATGAGGCACACAACGAACTATTCTTTCACCTTTTACTAAAGAAGATCGGAACATTTTACAATATCAATATACTTGGGCAAATATGACTTTTTGAGTTGAATGTAGGAGAAGGGTTGTGTTGGAGACCCGAGGAAGAGGAGTACTACATGGAGGAGATACAGAAAGAGCTGAGATCCAAGGACGAGACAATTGAAGTGTTGCGAGTGCAAGTAGCTTCAATGGAGGAAGAAGAGTACAAGAGGAGAAGAGAAGTAGACATACTTAGGCAAAGCTTGAAAATCATGTGCAACAGAAAGAAGCTTGCATCTCCAAAATATGGTTGCTAAGGGAGCACATTGTTCAAAATGTGTTGTTTTGGTGCCTTTGTTTTTTTTTTACCATATACAATTTACTGTATAAGTAACAGTAAATAGATGAAGACCAAATCAATGTTGGGTTGGGGAATCACTTTGGATTGAAGTGTTTGGAAGTGTTTACTCAACACTTATGGCAGTCACCACCATGTGAAATGTTGTTGCCTATCATGTTTCATCAATTCCAGACCTATGCATATATATTTGAATTGCTTTTGTTATCTTATTAATTTGAAGAACCATATAAGTATATAATATAAAGAGCCCTTCAATTAATTCATGTTCATCTCTCTAACTAAACTGTATATTTGTCTAACATTTCTAGCTTAGTTGATAAAGAAAGATAACATTTCTGACTTATAATGACATGCTGCATCCTACAGACAGAAAAACAGAACAAAACAAATTAAATAATTAAAAACTATGTTTTAATGCTAAAATTTCACAATTGGATAATTAGGTTAGATTTTGAAAACTCTTTATCACAATTTCACAACTAAAGAGCATGTCTCCTAATAAAATTAAAATTCTAAAAGAAGCAAAGCAAAGAACAAAACCTACACTCACAAATTCAGCTTCTCATTCCAACTGCAAACCATCATCCACTGACCAATCTATGATTCTTTTCAATCTTTTGTTGCAAAATCTCTTACTAAACTTAATATGTCAATACTGATACGATTCGTTAATACTAAGCGAGGTATCTCTTACTAAACTTCATATGTCAATACTGATAACTCATAACCTAAAACTTAAATATGACCCAAAGGCTAAGCGACTCAGTAGCATCAACCATCATTGTGGCGGAGGTGGGCACATAACAGAGGGTAAGGAAGACTCACAGAGGACTACTAGTGTGGTGGCGGAGGTGGTGGCTCGTAAGGATGACCTATAATGTGTTGCCACAGCTCCTGCTGCTGTGCCCACATTTGTTGTTGTTGCTGTTGGATTGCATCGAGCTGAGTCATAACTCTAGAATGATGCCGCTGCATCTGGTAAGAGAGGTATCTGTAGTCCTTCTCATGGGTAACCTCCAGAGACTTCAGCCTATCAAACAAGCCTGTAACATCTTCCCGGAGGTTCCTGAACTCATCTGCCAACTGAAACGGTGTATAAGTAGGGTCATTCCAACCATTTGAGTGCGGGGGATACTGACCATTGTAGGGCAAATCGTTCTCATCATCGTCATGGGCACTATACTCATCATCCTGATCACCCTGTACCTCATCGTCGCCATCCTCAGAAATCATACCCTCAACATAGGGTAGCTCCAACCCAGTCCATCTCTCATACCAATTGAGGGGATCCAACGTGTTCATGTGCTGACGATTGAATGGAAGATAAGGATTCTCCCCTATCCTCATAATCAAATGAGGAACCGAATTGACTATCTTAATCATCTTTGTGGACGTTAGATGCGGGATGTCCAAGCGAGCTAACGGAAGGCGAGTGTATCGAGATAAGTCCACTTGAAAGTGGGTCGCCAGTGCTGTAACCATACCCCCAACTGCGATACGATTCGAGGGTTTCCTTGCAAAATACTGCAGATGACAGGCCAACTCATACCCAATGTTGATAGGACGCCCAGTTACCAAACTCTCTAGAATCATCAGCTCACTCAACCTCACCTTATTCTGCTCGCTGCGAGCAAAGATGGTCAAAGCCAACAGCCGTTGAATGATACGAAAACAAGGGTTGACAATATCAGCAGACAAAGACTTGCTACCCGTAAAAACGGCATTGCCTGTCATCTTATACCAGAAGGTGTTAAGAGCAGCAGCGGATACAGGACTGCGCTCCAAGTTAGGAGCAAATCCCAGAATCTCATTCAGTTGAGTAATGGTAAGGGTCCTAGACATATTCCCCAAGCGGAAACTCATAGTAGTACCAATAAGTGACTCTGTATCGACCTGCATACAGTAACTGCATAGAAACTCGCAGGTAAGCGCTGGGTGGGCAGGGAATTCCATAGTAGTGATTGGAAGAATGCCACCATTAGCACACAATCTCACAATCTCCTCATGACAGTTGATAGCCTCCATCTCCCTTTGGAGGTAATATCGGGGTGAGTAGTGCTTGGCATTCTTGAAAAGGTTAAACTTATCCCTTAAATCAGATGTCTCGAGTTGCACTCTATCCAGATTGGACTGAGATGATGATGATGATGTTCCAGCTCCCTTCCTCTTTCTTTTGCTCATAATGGTCTGCACAACAACAATGCCAATTGCCAACCAAGCACACAGAAACTAAGTGGGCAAGATCGAAGCTCTCAATTAGTTTGGGTTAGGTAATAGAATCAAATGACACCCAAAGAATGAGGCAAAGTCCAATCGATCGTTCCTATGCACCGAATCACCCAATCCAACATGACGACCCAATAGAGAATCTTAAAGCTCTTAATGCAAAAATTGAAGCTGTCAACATCCACCTAATCGAGTTGTTTATAAAAAAAAAATATTTAAAACATCTAAAAATAGCATATTCTCGACATAAATAAACAGTCAATTTTGCATAGAAATCACTATCCCACGGGCAGCTAACACCATGTCATGTTCAAAATCAGCCATCGAATAGAGCCAAACAGCAATTTCAAAATTTTCCCCAATTCAATTTCAATAAGCCAAATCCTAAAAATGTCAATGTTCATAAAATTTTCATGAAATTCAACAATCATATGCACAAATTGATGTAAAAGAGGAGAGATTAGAGGGAGAGTTACAAACTGATTGAAGATCCCGTAATTAGAGTGAAATTAAGGCTGAGTTTGGGAGGGGATTAAGGAGGTGGTGGGTGGCCGTCGGCGGGACTGTTTTGCTGCTAAGTGCAGGCGAGGGAAGAAGATAGTGGGCTGTAGGTGCGGAGTGGAAGGCGGGCGGTGGAATGCAGGTGGTGGCGAGGGCGGTGAGGCAAGGAGGTGGACGGGAGAGCGGCGGCGACGGCAACGGTGGTTGTTGACTGCGAGAATCTGCGGGGGTGTGAAGGGATGGAGGAGGTGCTGGGATAATTTGCGGTTGTTGCTATTTACCCCAAAAAATTTACTATCTACCCCCAAAATCAAGTGTTTTTTTTTTAAATAAAAATAAACAAGTACGATCCCGCGCCATGGCGCGATTTTTTTTATAAATAATATTTAGATACTAATACAATGGCGCGGTTTATTTTTTAAATCATAATTAATCATATGACATCTTAATATTGTAAAATTTTAATAAAAGCAAGTATAAAATTAAAAATGTACTGTATAATTTTCTTGGTTGAAAAAACTACAATTAATGTAAACCATTTCGGATTGGTGAAGCGGGAAGTATCCAAAGGTCTCCGGTTCAAATCCCGCACCGGGTGGCCACTGGAGGGTTAGTTGTTAACTTTAGGGGCCAGGGATCAGTCGGGTGCTAGTTAGGCGTGGCCACGGGTTACGGGTCAACCCGTGACCCGCCGGGTCGTACGGGTCAATGACCCGCCGGGTCCGGGTTGACGGGTTGGCGGGTGGGGACGGGTAGCGGGTTAGGGTTAGGGTCGGGGAATCCGTGACCCGTGACCCGACGGGTCAACCCGGCGGGTCAACCCGCTTTTTTTTAAAAAAAAAAAACTTGAAAAATTTATTTTTAATAAAATAAATTTATAATATTATATAAATTATGTAAATTATTCTTAAAATAACTCACAATAATACATAAACTAATATGCAAAATGCAATGTGAGACACATAAACCCCATCCCTTCTCATTTTATAGACTTGGAAGGCTTCCTTCATTCCCCTCATTTCCAATGTGGGACAAAAGCTTTGTCCCACATCGAAAATATGGAGTTAGAATGAGAAGACATGAGGCTATATATATGTATCCCACCTACCACATTTCTTCCACTTCACTTGTTTCCTACATTTCCTACATCACACAATGAAATTATTGTGGATGAAAGAATTAATATGGAGATATAATCTTCCTACATTTTTACCACTTCATATGAAAGTGATAAAATGTGTTGTGAAGATAAAATCTTTACATTTTATTTATTTATTTATTTTAATAGTCATTTTTAAAAAAAAAAAGTTTTTTTTTTTTAAATAATGTAACCCGCCGGGTCGACGTCGACCCGGCGGGTCAACGGGTCGACCCGAACCCGTCAACCCGTGAGATTTACGGGTTAGGGTTCGGGTCGGCCAACCCTGACCCTTGACCCGGCGGGTCCGACCCGTGGCCACGCCTAGTGCTAGTAGCCTCGGATACCCATGTAAATTCAAAAAACTATAATTACATGTAATGATAACACCTCATTAAAAATGATTCTCACTTAAAGAAGTGTGTAGATATAGATATTTTAAAATAATCTTATTAGAAAGAAAAAAAATACTATCACTATAATATTATATAAAAGATTTAACTAAAGATAATTTTACGAAAATCTCTTAGACGAAAGAGAGAATTTATAAGATATGTTCTCATGCTTTTAATTTAATATAATATATAAAGAATTACATATAGGAATCGATTATTTATTAATTCAATATTTTGAACTGAACCAATTGGTTAGAAAATATATAATGTATTAAGGAAAAAACTACAATTAATGTGATAATGTCACCTCTTCAAACTTACTTTTCATTAAAATTATATATTAACATTAATATTAATATTAATTCAATGTTTTCCATTTGACCACTGGCGAGAAAATAGAGTATATAATGAACTGAAAAAAATGACCAAAAATATCTTTGCATAAGGAGGTGACATGTCTTAGTAGGATTATATATATACATATATATTGATATATTGATATTGATGATTGATTAATAGATAGATAGAAAATTCAATTTGTAGAAATGATTAAATTTTATTAATTTAAAACAAAACACACAACTTCTATTGTTTTATTTAACATGTTAATTTTTATTTTATTTTCTCAAAAACTAAATAGGTTAGAAGTTGGGTAGATATAGAAAGAAAGGTAATAAAATAAAATTCATGTATTTTCTTAAAATGATATGTTAAATAAAAATTTTAATCTATAATAGTTAAACCAAGATCATATTTTGGATAATTTAATAAGATCATTATATTTTGATGTATATAAACAAAATTTTGAATTTTTTTTATGTGTATATAGATAAATTAATAAAATTTAATGGGTATATTGTCTAAAATTAAATAGAATAACCTAGAATAAATTATAGATATATATGGAAAGATTGAGATATATGGATAAATAATAAATATGTTAATTGATTTACCCTAATTAATTAAATTATTAAGGAAATACACTTACCTAAAATAACTTGGCATATAATGACGACACGTGGCAAAATTGCTTCTCATTTAAAGTATAAATATAGATATAGGTAGATAGATAAATTATAGACATTAGATTTAATTCAATATTTTTAATTAAACTCATTGATTAGTACATGTGTTAAAAATAATAGAAAAAAATACACTTGGGTTAAAGAGATAAAGAGAAAAATAAATAATAAATAGGAAAAGATAAAAGTTTTGAATTAATCCCATTGGTTAAAACATTGAACACGGAGAGGACATGTGACATAAATTAATACTCTATAGTATATAGATATAGATAGTTAGTAAATGAATTTGAGTTAAGCCCAAAAATCATATTAGATTGAATTCAATGTTTTGAATTAAGCCCAATATTTAGTAGGATTAAAGAAAACAAAATTAAAAGAAAAATAAGAATTGAAAAAAGGATTAAAGAGAAAAAAGAAAATTATAATTGGTCAAAACCCCTAAAATCTCTCTAATGTTGACATCTCATCATAAACTCTTCTAAATTAAGAGTTTATATAGATATAGATATAGATTCTACACTTCTTGAGGGTTCGTTTGGTTCAATGTGGGAATTGGAATTCCCGGGAAGTTACTGCATGGGAATTGAATTCCCGGGAAATTCAATTGACGGGAATTCTAAAAATATGTTTGGTTGATTTTTTATTCCAGGAGATTAAATGCAGGAAATGGAAATTTTCAAGTTAAAAATGGGGGAAGTTGAACTCACCTAGGGGAGACTAGGGAAGTGAACTTCCTCCATTTTGGGGGAATTCAACTTCCCGGGAAGTTTAATTCCTTTATTTTTTAATTTCAAAAATACCAACCAAACACAAGAATTTCTCATACTTCCTGGGTTTTTAGGTTGCCAACCAAACGAGCTCTGAGTTAAATACGTATGAATCAAGAGAGACATGATATGTATATAGAAAAAAAAAAAATTAGTTGCTTCCAGAGTTTATTTTTTTTTAAAAAAAAACTTTGGTTTTGAGTGTAGATAGGAAAATTATGAGTGCAAATAACAACCCCTAAAGGGTATCGGGTCGGTATACACGGAAAAGGAGATGGGTCGGTCTTCGACTAAATTCCACCGTCCGGAGCTTAATGCTTCTGGGTCGGAATCTACTTACAACACATTCCGACCTCTCAAAGGAGCCAGATACCTATCCATAATTTGACTACGACATTGGACTTAAATTCCGACATAGTTGTATTTTGACCTGAAACTTTGTGATTTTGTGTTTTCTGTCATTTCGACCCGGCATATGACTCTCCAACATGCCTCGATTTTTCATCACTCTAAAACGATGCCGAAAAGGCACCAACTCACATAAAATTTCACACCCACACACACCATATGTAGACTTCCATACTCGAAGTAATATGATAAATATACACAAAACCATCCTTAAATCACATAAAACTAATTCTAAACAATTATACAAACCACCTAAAATATGATGATATCATACACCTTGATGATGTCGAGCTTCTTGTAGTCCATAGTGGCAGATTCGAACACAATAAAATCCAGCGGTTCATTCCAAACCGGGTTTAGCTTTCGGACACAATAAGGTTGTACACTTTTGTCACTCTGCATGGGGTGTCGATATTCATAATAATTTTGGTCTTTTAGACCTAATCCATAAGGATGTCATCGGGTAGAGGCGTAGAGCTCGCTCGTCCGAATTATTTCCTAATAAAAAAAAAATGGTAGCAAGCTCATTTTATACATATAATATATTGATAGTTTACTAATTTGTACATATAAAAAGGGGTCTTGGGTGATTCTTATACTCCCTCCGGTCATTTATGTAAGAAGTTTTACATTTGGGCACAACAATTAAGAAAAAATTATGGATACAAGGATCCGTACTCCTTACTAGCTCCGATCCAAAAAGATTGTCGTTTGACTTTTTAACACGTATTTTAAGGAGCTAAAAACTATATAATATAATAACTTTTTTATTATTATTTTTTTATAATCTAATACTTATTACCAACAAATATTAAGTTGTAAAATAATAATTTAAAAAAATTGATATTTTATATAGTTTTTAGCTCCTTAAAATACGTGTTAAAAAGTCAAACGACAATCTTTTTGGATCGGAGGGAGTATTAGATAATGTAACCACTCAACCCTCTCTCTCATACTAGTACACATGTACTACGAGTATCAATTCTATAAAGATGGAAGCAAAAACCACCCTTTTAAATTCCCTATTACCCATTAGAATTTATTTTTTTGAAAAAAATTGATTATCTCTCCTACTATTCCAGTACTACTAGATGGGCAATCCCGCGCTACGCGCGGGACATTGTTTTTTATACTGATTCATTTTATTATACCTAGTTTATAATATTTGATATACCAATATTAGTTTTAATAGGTAAGTTAACTAATCAATGATTTATAATGTTTAATATTATCCAAATTTTTTTTATACTTTATTTAAAAGAATTAATCAATTTATGAAAATTTCAAATATATTTTGTAATCTTCTGAAAAATATAAATTTTATTCTGGCAATTGATGATCACTAAATTAATGTGCATAGAATTATATATTTTTCTTAATTGTAACAACATTAATATAGTCACAATGACATGTCTTTATTTTAAAAATAAAATTTAAATAATGAAAAAGAAAAGTAAGATATAATTATAGATTCTATTATCGTGTTGCTTATATGAAAACTTAAATTAATTGAATTGATGACAACTAAATTAATATGCATAAAGTTTTATTTATATATATATATATATATATATATATATATATATATATATATATATATATATATATATATATATATATATATATTACTTCTAACAACATTAATCTAATCACAACGACATGTATTTTTTTGTAAATAATGAAAAAGAAAAAGTAACATATAATTATAGATTCTATTAGCATGTTCCTTATATTAAAGCTTTGATCAATTGAAACAAAACATACCTATGAAAAGGAGAAAAGAAATATAAAAAAGGTAAAATTTATGTCCCGTTAGATGAATGTTTTTAGATGACTACAAAGTTAGGTACTCAATATTTGTAATCATCCAATAATATTAAACATAAATAATACATTTTTTGTGCTCTCTAATCTTTTTATTTAATTGCACTTATATCTATTTTTTTGATTTAACTTATATAAGAAACCGTTAAATAATATTAAACATAAAAATATGTAAATAATATTTATTTTGTAAATAATGAAAAAGAAAGGTAACATATAAGTATAGATTCTATTAGCATACTCCTTATATTAGCTTAAATCAATTGAAACAAAATCTGCCTACAAAAAGGAGAAAAGAAATATAAGAAGAGTAAAATTTATGTCCCATTAAATGAATGTTTTAGACGAATACAAAGTTAGGTACTGAGTATTTGTATTCATCCAATAATATTAAACATAAATAATATACATGTTTTTGTGCTCTCTGGTCTTTTTATTTAACTGAACTTATATGTATTTTTTTTAATTTCACTTATATAAGAAACCGTAAAATAATAATAAACATAAAAATATATATTTTGTGTTTTTTTAAAATATTTTTCTTTAATTGCCACACTGTTAAATTTTTAATGTAACAATAAATAAAATGTGATGAAGGGAGTAGATGAAATGTATGAAAAATAACAAAAGTTAAAATGATTTCGTTAAGGAGATTTGATCACTTGACATAAAGGGTTAGAGCTAATACCTAAAAGCAATAAGCTACATCTATTTTTTTTTTATTTAATTGCACTTATATAAGAAACCATTAAATAACATTAAACATAAGAAATACATGCTTTCATGTTCTCTATTATTTTTATCTATTGCACTTATATAAGAGATTGTTAAAAAAAAAATGGGACAAAACTACAAAAGGAGTAGATAAAAGACATGAAAAATGGTGTAATTAGGGGGATTTGAACCCTAGATCTAACAAATAGGAACAACACCCCAAACCATTAAGCTACAACAACTTTGTGATATTTAATTTTAATTTTAAATATATATTAGATAAATTTTTAAGCATTTAATATTTGCAATTAATTGGGCTTCACCCAACTTTATATATATAGTATAGATTTATATATATAGTATAGATATGCTTGAGGAATGGTTCCAATTAATTAAGAGCCTTAACAAGCATTTATTACGGGTAATGATAGTACTCCAGTACATCAAATAAAACTGATCAAATTTGAGCTCTCAGAACATCAAATAATCTTGACCGGAGGGAGTAGTAAACACAGGATGTTGATAGATACACCGCAAATCCAGATTAAGAATTTGCACGTCGTTAAGGACGTGCAAGTGTGGGACTGTGCACGTCCACTAGCATACCCTTTGCACGTCCTTAATAACGTGCATGCACGTCCTTAAGGACGTGCAATATATGCACGTTGTTAAGGACGTGCAAACCCTAATTATGGTTTCACATTTAGGGTTTAGGGTATAGGGTTTCCGAGGGTTTTTTATTGTTAATTGAAAAATTGAAGGGTTTCATTTCCGGGCACCTCGATCTCCAAAAACCCAAAGAGTATGGAAAGGTTTGAGCAGTGGCTGGAATGGTCTTCACCGCTAGAGGTCTTCCCCGGAAAGCTTCAGTGGAGTTGAAGGATTTAGGGTCTAATTAAATAGACAACAATAATTGTTAAAGTTTTCATTCAGATAATATGCGAATAATTTTACAAGGAACGGAAAAAAAAGGTTTACATCCATAATTTTAATAAACCACCTAAAATATGATGATATAATACAGCTCGATGATGTCGTCGCTTCTTGATGAAAATCCTAGATCCGCCACTGGATGTCGAGCTTCTTGTAGTCCATAGTGGCAGGTTCGGACACAATAAAATCCAGCGGTTCATTCCAAACTGGGTTTAGCTTTCGGAAATAATAAGGTTGTACACATTTGTCACTCTGCATGGGGTGTCGATATTCATAATGATTTTGGTCTTTTAGACCTCATCCATAAGGATATCATCGGGTAGAGCTCGCTCGTCCGAATTATTTCCTAATCAAAAAAAAAAATTTGTAACAAGCTCATTTTATACATATAATATATTGATAGTTTACTAACTTGTACATATAAAAAGGGGTCTTGGATGATTCTTATAGTAAACAAAATCACAATATTTAAAAAAAAAACACAAATTGTATCCGAATTCAGAGTTTCGTAGAAAAAAATGGACTCTGCAATCTCTGTTGAAAAGCACATTTCCCCCAAAATGTTGCTGTAGTTTTCCTGCAAATCAGTTGAACTTCAAATTTGCTTCGACCAAAACAAAATCAGTTGAAATTTGTCACACAAACAAACAAAGGTATGGCTCCATTAACTAACTTTTGAATGTCCCACCTTTTCCCCAATTCAACCTCCCTTTCTCCATCCAATGTGGTTCGTTGATTTTATTGGTAAGAAAGCAATGACTTTCTCATCACTACTAATACATTAAATTCCACCTAATTCAATAAAAATGGTGGTTGTTTTACCCTAATAAAATTTAAAAACAATAAATAAAATAAAAATAACAATAAAGTAAGAGATCATCTAACAATTCAAATCAACCTATCAGACAAGCTTGGGAGCCTCCTAAAGAAGTTCAAGCTAGGAGGCGGCATTGGGTCTCTAAACATCGGATGCCTCAAGAAATAGAAGCCGAGCGCCACCGCCACCATCTTCGGTGGCACCGCATAGAGCACTATGCTCGTTATCAGGCACACCCCTATGAACATCTTGGTGGCCCTTGGGTCCCTCCAGCTCACCAACGCCTGCACCCTCTCCCCCTGCGTCGCCAGGTCCCCCAGCACCGTCTGCACCCGAGCTGCCAGGATCCGCAACCGGTCGTATCGCATCCGCACGATGTCGGGCGGCCTCGAGCTAGGGATGGTGTCGAACTCCTCGTCGAGATCGTCTTGGTCGACTATCTCGGCCTGTGATAGTCGAATGTCCATCCCTGCAGGGATTTTAGGCCTGAACCTGTAGTGCCAGATCCCGATGAGGAAGACGTAGAGGCACCCGGTGGGGACTATTAGGTCTGGGTACCAAACGAGGACTAAGTATAGGATGTGGAGTAGGATTGTTGTGACCGGGTTCCGCCATCTCTTGATGTCGTCGAGCCACTTGGCCACGCCGATGAGCCAGGCTAGCACCGCTACTATCCGGAACCAATTTGCCTTGCTCTTTCGCATGCTCCATGTGTGTGAGTCCGCGTCTAGCATGTACCGAACCACTTCCGGCCCCAATGGTGGCTCGGATCGAGCCAACCAGCCTGCCACCATTCGCGTCGCTGCCCCTCGCAACGCCTCTTGTTGAGCCACCCCTAGAGGCCGAAGGTAGTGCATCCGCGGCAGCAAGGGCTGCCCATACACCGTGCACGTATCGGGCAACAATGCCGGGCACACGAATCGGACCGCTAGCTCGATCTCGCCTATCTTCTTTAGACCGGACCGATTCAGCATCAACAAAGGGTATGAATTGGTGTACACCTTATTGTTCTCGAGCGTAGAGACCCGAATTCGGACCTTCCCCATTCGGAAATCGGGCTTGTCGTCGCCCATCTCCGAAAACATCCTCCAATTGTCGAACGCGCCAACCGTTAAGACTGTGCACGGATCGTAGACCTGCCACGTGTATTGCTCGTTCCATCGCGGATCGAAACTGTCTGTGATCGTCCGGGTCCGGACCCACTTCTTGCCGTACTTAGCGACGCAGTAGGCATCGGTAGACCCTTTACCGACCCCCTTTGTCTTCATAGGCAGGAGCCCACGGGCCCCAAGGATCCCGAGCTCCAAAACCCCCATCGGCGGCTTCCACAGTTGCTTCGCCGTCGGCCGGAAGTCACTACACACGTGCGCTGCCTCATCGAGCACGTGATACCCGCCCTCGAGGCACGCCCTTACATGGACCCTACCACAGTACGGCCCACCGGGCCCACCGCCACCGCCTTCTAGAGCAAGCCACTTGGATGCTTGGTTGCGCTCATCTAGCCGCTGCGGGATCACCGCCACGGGGATGACGACGTGGCCCAATAGCATTGGGTCTTTCCCCGTGAGATCCTCCACCAATAGGATCAATTGGTCCTCCAACGGCTCACCGGCGACGAAGATCAGATCCTCGTTCCAGCTCACGGTGGCGCCATGGCTGTTCATGATCCCTCGCCGCGTCCTCGCCGTCTGGAACGCCACCTTTCCCTTCACTCTGATCTCCGGGGCCGTTAATGGCGGCAGATTTGGGGGAATTTGGAGATCTTGCGCTTCCAGCACCGTCACCCGGAGGTACCAAAGCTTGGGCGATTGGTACACCTTGGAGCGCGTGAATGACACGCTCGGCGGCGCGTCGGAGCACCACGCCTCGGGGAAAGCGTCGTCCGCCTGGGTACCTATCCATACCGCCAATTGGATATCACCGGTGATCCTGTTCGGGTCATGATCGGGCCCTTGGCCCATAGGTGGCCCGCCGCCCTCAAGTCGGTACCACTGTGGGGCCAACGGGCTATCGGGCGGGTCACGGACTGGGACGTCGGAGAGGTCAAAGCAGACGCCGCCGAGGAAGCGATCGGTAGGGGCATCCCAGACGGAGATTTCAAGAGTGGCTGCGACTTCTTTGTTGTTGTAGCCGAGCGCGAAAACTCGGCTCCACTCCGGGCAGTCGTGCGGATCGCCGGGCCGGATCTGTGCGGGATTGGTTCGGAGGAAGTGGTTTGAGGTTTTGATCTTCACCAATGGAGCCTCGCACGGAGCGAGACCGCGCGCTTTGATGATCTTTATGAAGAGGTAATTCATCGGCTCCACCAGATCGAAGGACGAGATCCGATCGCCGCCTTTATCGGCGACGCCGTCTTTCTTGCCGTTGATTGTGCGGGGGGAGAAGTCGTTGTTCGCTTGCCGGATAACACGCACTCTCTCTCCCCTTCCGCTCGGCATCCTCCTCATGATCTCCGGCAGCGGAGGACCCTGCGGTGGCGGAGGGCCCAAATTGGCTTCCGGCGGCGGCGGCGGCGCGTGCATCTCACGCACCGGTTGGACGTTCCCGAGCTGATCGTAGTACTGCGGCGGCGGCGGACCGTGGTGTTCGTGGTGCTGGACAGTCCCGGTGACCACCATAGGGTGGTGCGGCATCGGCGGCATCATATGCTGTGGAGGCATCTCATCCATCATCATCATCGGCGGCGGGAGATCGATTCCCGCCGCCTCCAATGCCGCCTCGGTCGGCATCGGCCCCTGCATCGGCATAGGCATTGGCGGCGGCTCCATCATCCTCATCTCCTCCTTCCTTGTCTCCGGCGGGATATCCTCCGGTGGAGGCTTCGGCGGCGGCGGGCCGCCCCCTCCCCCGTCCATAAAATCGTCGAAGTAGAAAATCCGCAGCCCGAGCTCGCCCCGAACCCAGCTGAAGACGCTCTTCTTCTCCAGCGGGAAGTAGACAAGGCTCTCCTCCCCGCGACGAGCGAACTGCGAGCCGTTAATCTTGACGCGGCCGAGGAAGTGGTTCTTCTTGCCGGCGCCGGAGGAGGCGCGCTTGTCATTGTACACCTCAACGTCGAGCTCCTCGTAGTCCATAGTGGCCGGTTCGGACACAATAAAATCCAGCGGTTCATTCCAAACCGGGTTCAGCTCCCGGAACCTGGTCGAGGATCGCTTCCGCTGCCCGTCAAAATCCACCACCACGTACGGGCTGGAGCTGCCCTGCCCGTCTTTCGGTAGCAGATCGCGCGCCTCAACTATCTCAACGATCAGCCTCCTCACCTGCCGCGGTGGCTCCGGCGGAGGCTGAGGAGGAGGTTGATCCGGTGGCGGCGGTTGCGCCGGCGGCGGAGGCGGCGACGGTGGCCTCATGCTGTCATTTCAGAGTCAAAATTAAGCTACGATTGAGGGGAATTGAAAGGAGGTGGGAGATGGAAATTGAATTGGGGATTGGTATAATAAGATTCCATCCTTCAATTCAAGGGTTTGGCAATGTGGATGAAGTGAAGGTGAAGATAGGGGAAGCATATGATTCCCTAAAAATCAAATCTTTTTTAATTTTTTTTGGAGGGGATTTGAAAAGAGAGAACATTTATGAGTAAAGGCGATAGGAAAAGCATATAAAAATAGCTTTTAATCCTTTTATGATGAATGTTTTCAAACCCCACAAGTCCACAACTGCACTCTCTGAGTGTCGCGGGGCTCATTGTCAACAAACAGAGTGTCTCGGCATTGACGAACCACCTACAAAGGAGCGAGCTTTCAAATGGGATTGAACGGGTTTTACGTTTACAGGTACACCTTTTTGGTGTATCGATCAAAAGGGGGGTTTTCAAGGGGATTGCGCGTAAACTCTGGATGCACAACCTTCATCATTACAGGGCTTTTTGGAGGAACATGACAGACCCCATTGATTTTTGTCTGTGTAGGGCAAATTAGTTTATTGATTGTTTACACAAAGCACCATATTGACTTTGTACCTTTAAGAGCTGGTTTTGCTACAATTTGGATGGTCATTAGGGGAGCACTTTCCCTTTGATTAAGCTTTAATTGGCTCTATGAATTAAGAGTTGATATAAGTATAACTGATAACTCACTCTGTAGTTTCTACTAACTTTATTTTTAGTCTTCTTTAATTTATTTCTCAATCCTCAAAAGTCCATCTCATCACTTTTTACATGCCCTGTAATTTCAAATATTAAAAATTGAATTGATTTATCAATATAAAAATTTATTAATTGAATTTTCTAATTGTATTTGATAATTAATTTTAATAGTTTAAAATAATTTTCACTATATTGTTGTAATAAATTTGACAATTCCATAAATTATTAATTTTATTTTATAATTATATTTGATAATTACTTTTAATATTTTAAAATCTTTAAACAAAATTGTTAATAAATTCAAAAAATGACGGAGTATTAATTTAATTTTATAATTAAATTATATTTGATAATTACTTTTAAGAATTTAAAATATTTTAAACAAATTGTTAATAAATTCAACAATTTTAAAAAATATTAATTTAATTATATAATTATATTTGATAATTAGTTTTATTAGTTTAATCTTTTAATTAAATTGTTAATGATTTTATATTTTTGAATTAAAATCTATAAAAGCAAATAAAAAATGATTTATTTAGTTGTACACATGTCCTCGTTTAATTGTTTATGGATATGGAAAGGTGATCAATATATTACGGCATTATAAAGGTGGAGAGATTATCCACAATGGTCGGATTGTCTAAATTGGATGAAAAGTGAAATCGAGAGGAGCTCCCGACCATTGTAGAAAGGTTCATATCAAGTGGTGGGTAAGAATCAGATCCCTAAATGGATAAAATGTTCCTTTCCCTATTGATTCCTGTTCCAAGATAAAGAATTTCACTTTCAAGTAATCAATGGTGAAGCCAAGGAGGCCTAAGGGTCGGGTGACTCCCTTCTCATTTAACGAATTATCTAATTATATTCTTCTCGTCGATAGCTTCGTTTTGATATATAATACATCATCATCCGACATCTGAGTAAAAAGTTATGAATATTAAAAAATTAAAGATATATTAATCACTTTAATTTTATTTATATAGACTATAATGTTTTTATATTTTACTGAAATTATGTTTTTGTATTTTATACAATTTTCAGCTTATTTACCCAAATTTCCAAGATGCCTTATCTTGCATAAGTGTGACTGTGATCAAACCGTAAGAACATGTCAAATTGAACTGCATTCAATGACTTAATTAGCATCTGTGCTGATGTGTACCGGACATTGGAGTTTCTGCCTCAAAAGGAAATCAGTACAAATTGATGAGAGATGCTGAATAAGATGGGATGATATGAAATGGTTCAGCAAAGTGCTGACAGAATCATATTCTTACTATTGGGGCATCTCATTCTTATCTCATCTTCTAGCAAGATTCAATTCATTGAGTTGTTGTGTAATGCGGTGTGGCAGATCCTGAAACTGTTAGTTAAAGGGCCGGAAAATGGACTTCGTATTTGGTGCGACGTTTTGATTGATTATAAAGCTATAAAAAAGCAATGTTTTCTTCCTTGATATCTTTTTTACATTGCAAGTTTTGAGCCAAATGGCTTGACATCTAGGATTGAGGTTGTCGATGCTTGTGGGACGCTACGAACACACCAAACGCAAACGCCAATATCCCGAACCAGATGCAGCTGTGATGCTGCTGAATCTTGTTGAGTATTGTCTTAGGCGCATCATGTTGTTCTTTGGTCCCTTCATCACCAGCCTTGTTGTCATCGGATTTCGTTTCCTTGTTCTCATCTTGTTCTTGTCTCGTTTCTTCGTTGGGAGCACTCTTGAACTCCCAGTTATCCTCCATCGATTTCCTGCAGACCGTAATGTAGAGCATGTCGTTTTGAAGCTTTCTCGTGACCGTCTTGGTCATGTCCGAATCCTCTGGCAGCTTGAAGTGTCTCTCGAACCTCACATACTCGTTCTCTCCACTCGGTCTCAATCCCTTGATAACTAGACTGCCCAAGGGATCAACTATTACCTCTACCTCATCCTGATTGAAATCTTCAAAGACAAAATAAACAATACAAAAAATCAACTAGAAGGAAAAAAAAATTGCTAGCTCATAGTCTCACACACCCTTGAATACCTGGGAGGTCGACGATGAGATAGTAGCATTGAAAGTCGTTAGTCCAACCAGCCGAGGGATTGATTGTATGTATCAACGGACGCTTGATCTCCTCGTCTTTGAACGTATGTCTTGGAAAGCCAAGTTCAGTCATCTAGAACTGACAAGTCCTCCGACACAAATTGAAGCGGATGAAATCAACGACAAGTCGCAGAGCTTCATGTTATATCTGGTTATGGCTAATTGTTCCTTGTGTAAGACAACCTGTGTTGGTAAGGTTGGAGGATTTTGCTTGTAGGTTTGATGGATGCAGATGCCATACTTGATACTTTACCTCTTCATATGGGAAGAGTTGGGAGTTTGGCTTATTCCTTGGTAATTCCTTGCTTTGGTTATTCCTTATCAAGCTGTTGTGCTTTATTCAAACCTTTATATTACATAGCATCTGGTTCTAATAATAAGTACAATCCCCGCGCTATGACGCGATTTTTTTAATGTAATATTTTTTTTACAATAAAATATGAAAAAATATTATAATTTTATACTTTATAATATTTTTACATTAAATGGAATCGAGTAGTAGTAATAATAATATATGTGAGTGCATTTTTTCCTTGTCATTAAATGGATGAAGGGCGACGTACATCAGGAGATGACCTGTTTATAGATGGATCCTGAATTCAGACAAGAAAACGGGTAAGGGATTAGCGAGGAGGATTACATTGCAAAGCTTTAAATCTTACATAACACAGCATGTATGCTTTTCTTGTGAATGCTAAAACAGAGCTTCAAATACAAACCTCAAGTCGTTGCACATGATTCAGAAGAGGAGCTTCAAGTTTTAATAGCTTGGTGAACTGCAAAATCACGAACCAAGGCCAAGGAACACATTCAAGCATGTGAAAATCTATTCGAGGAAACTCAACTGGTATCTATATGAATGAGATTTGAGGGTTAAGAGTGTTAAGAGCATCTCTAACAGATTCCCCATTTTGGAGTTTTTGGAGAATTTTAAGGCCTTTTTTTGTCCAACAGATTTCCCATCGCATTCTCCAAAATGGGACAGCAAAAGAAAAAAAAGAGGCTTTCTAAATCTACAACATTCTCCAAATCTTAAAAACGGGGAAGTTGTTGGAGTTGAAGAAAAAATAATTTGAAAAATATGTATTTTGTTTCCCCATTTTAAAGAAATTTTGGAGAAGTAGTTGTAGATGGTCTTAGACTGACCTGTGAAGTCTTGAGCTCCAATTCTTCCCACTCTAAAGATGGATTACTTCCTTCCACTATCCCAGTTCCAGCATAGATCAAAGCACCAAGATCCTGAGAACCCAAATGAATAATCGATTTAATTGTCAAGAGTCAAACAAATTGCTTTCTCAATAGTTGCTTAACCACTGATCTAATCATGACCTTCTTGGTGCATACATGAATTTCGCTCTTCTTATCTTTAGAAATTGCTATATCTCATGGTATGATTTTGTAAACTCATAATGGTTATCAGAAAAGAGCCCATATCGAGTTTAAAGTAACTGGACACACAGATACATCATAAAAGCTGTATAACAAAGGTTTTCAAAAACAAAATAGGTAGAACCTATCAGGAAATGTGAGTACCTTCTCCACTAAGGCTGACCTAATTCCAACTGCAAATTCAGTTTCTTCCCCTCCAAACCAACCAACAGGGCCAGCATACATTCCTCGGTCAAACCTTTCTGAAAAGGTCACAACCCAAGAGAGGCAAAATCAATAAGCAAACAAAAAAGAAAACAAGAAAAAAAAAATTGCTTTGACTACAACATTCCACACCCGAAGCATACTAGCTTACAAACAAGCAACATAGTTCCAATTAAAAAACATTTTAGTTGCAAAGTATTAAGGCATTCACTGTCATCGTCAAACTGTTAACTATGAATATCAAGCAAAAACAAATTGACATTTCAGAGCTCAGACTTCAGACAGTGGAAAATCCAAATCACGTTGAACATATTTAGCCCTATATTTCAATGTGTTACCATTAGCACTTATCAATGGAATATCAGGATCCAATCACATTATAGATACTAGAAATACATGGGAGGTGTCAAAAACATGAGAAGTAGATACAATAGCAACGACAGTAGTGTTTTGTATATACCAGTTTCAGCAATTAGCAGTCGTGCATCTTCTGTAGGGAATCCACAAACTGCTGGAGTTGGGTGAAGAGACGATAAAATGTCGAACTGGGAGAAAAAAGAATTGGATACTAACTGACATGAGTATAAAGCACTGAACAAAGAAATCATTCAAACAAATGAACTATAACTACAATTGTTACCTCGTCATCTTCACTTTTCAGTCTTCCTACTAATTGTGCATATAGATGCTGGACTCTGGGGAGTTTTCGAACTGCTTTTTCAGGATCTACAATCACCCAACTGCATACAGCCTAAGAAGTAATGATTAAAAAGAAAGTTACATCCCAGAAATATCAGCTGAAGCAACATAGAATGTGAATAAATTAAGATATTCACGATTTCACATGTTGAAGCCCTTTTCTAGCTACTAACGAGACTAATTGTGACAACTTGCTCCAATCTGAAGTCAGCTAGCTTCAACCTACTTGGAAGTTTCAAGCATGGAGCTAAATTAAATCATTACATAGGGAAGCATGATCCATGCAAGATAATGATGATAGATGCAAAAAGGCAGTCATACAATGCCACTACTTAATAGTATTCATCTTCGAGGACCCAATCTATTTCATAACCCCTTGCATAATGAAATTTAGCTGCATGGTGGGTGAGATCATGATGAATACAGCTTCTGCAAATAAAGTACCATATCCAGGCTCTGTCAGAAGAAGTACATCAAGCTGCATGATGGGATTTGAAAACAATTTACCTGAAGTTTTTTCCGTATGCTTTCTCGTACTATAGTAAACTCTAAGTGCTCTTTGGGGCTAACAATTCAAACAAGGAAAGAGGATGAGTAAATTCAAGGAATCACAAAATAAGGTGGAAGCTTCAAACATAAGATTAGAGAAAGTGCAGGTAAATTGGTAATCAATCACGTGCATGGGGAAAAATATTGCATATTGCCTCAAGGAATCAGCAGTGCAATATCAGTAGACGATTTCATAATTAAATGGTGGGACTTGAATCAATATGACAATCACATTAAGCCACTTCCAAACGTAACAGGTGGGTCTTTTTATAATTCAATCTACCAATTAAGGAGGTTGAGAAGAATACCAACCTGGAGAGAAGATCCACTTCTATTTCATGATCTAGTGCTTTTGATCCACATCTGGCACGGGTTCCAGCCAAGGCTTCACTAGAAATATTGAGCTGTTTGCGATGAAACAGCTGCTCTGGCTGCTCATAAAATTGTGAAAGTAAATAACAACACTAAGCAATAGCCACAATCATAGCTTCTTCAAACTAAAAGAAGAAAATTAAATATATTCACTGTGCAATGTTGTTGGATTTTGAACATCTATCAAAATGTGACAAGTAACAGGGATTAAGAAATAACAGTTAGTTTCTGATCCAAAAAAAAAAAAAAGTTAGTTATAGTATTTAGTAACATGGTATGGGGTAAAGGATGAACATACTGTGTTTCCAATAAATGCTGGTGCATCAGGTGGCTGGAGGCAGAACTGATACGCATTCTCACCCTCCACCTATAGAGCAAAAGTTTAATATATTCTTATCAAGAACCTCAAACACATTAAGGATTATTGATTAAAATAAAAAGAATCTAATTATAACTACCAGTTTATCTCCAATTATGTGAAATGATGATATCGAGTCCAAAGATTAACTCTCTAATATAATTGAATCAATAAATACCACCAAAATCTGCAATTAGGTTCTCCATTGAAGATTAAGCAAGAAGTAGGCATTGAGATAAGAGAGGAAGGGATGTAATTTTATTAAAATAAACACAAAGAGGAAGAGCAAGAAGAGGGAGAGGTCACTGGCTAAGTGGGGTAAAGAGCAGAAAGAAAAGCATATGAAGAACAAGAAGGTAGAAGCCAGGGCCAGTAAAAAGCATAAAATGAATAGATTTCACAGGTACAAAACATTTAGCAGATTTAGCAAATATTGCATATGATTAAAAAAAGTTGCAACTTGTGATCACTTCCAGCAAAAGTCAGATACAAAAAATCGAAAATGAGCGCTCAGGACAAGCAGCTGCTCAGCACAATCAGTGAATAACAGCATATATTGGCTGTTTGCTCACTGGCGTCTTATACTTCAAAAAACACCAGTTTTCACGAAGCCACTTGTTCATATCTCTTATCAAATGGTGCTATTCAATAATGTCTACGTGGCAAACCTCCCGCCAATCCGAGCAAACATTCAAATCCCGACATTCATTCGTGAAGGGACTCCTAAGTGGTTAAAGACCATGCTACTGGGTACAACCAAGAAAAAACACTAAATAACAGCACTTATAAACACAAAAATAAGAGCACCTGTAAACAAGCTAGCCATGCTACTGGGTCAATATCTGAGGTGGTAAATATTCTGCTGCTACGTGCAAGTACAACCTAGTACCAACATAAAAAGAGCAAGAAAAAAAACATTAGAGACCAAGGAACAAATGTAAATATCAGGTTAAATTCGAGGCCCTCCAGAGTACATAGTACAATTCCAAGCAGCAGTAACAGGAGATAAAGCCCTTATTTGGTGTTTCATAGATCACAAGAAACCACAAGAGACCTTAATCATCAACATAAGGTTGCTAATACCTTGTTGAGGGCAGAGCCACTCCTTCTAATCATATGTAGAGCTTTATTAACAGTGATATCCCAGTCCTCTTCATGGGGAATATTAAAAATGTTACTAAGAATAGATGTCTGAGGAATCTTTTTCCGTAACTTTGTAATAGTTGTATTGACCTGCCACGTGACAAAGAAACTTAGAAGAAGATATTTTGAAAAATTTGCAGTCTGTCACAGGGATCAAGATTTGGTCAATTCGTTCATAATATTTGGACTGCCCCATTTAGCAATAAGTAAAATCAGCTAGCTCAAATGTATCCCAAGTACATTAACAAACAACAAGAAAGAACCTATGTATCATGAACTGAACTTATGCACACTTGTATTCAATGGGAGAAATATTTATCGTGTGATAGGTGCATAAGAGATGCACAAGATTGTAGTTCAATATCATAATTATGATATCTTTTCCTTTTATGGAAGTGATGACAAATGATAATTTCAATACAACAACACACATGGTATATTTAAGAAATTATTACCTCGCCCAAGGTATCTTGAGCCGCCTCAATAGCTACACTCCATGGTTGTGAAAGGGCACAGTCCCAAGCGATATTTGCAGCCAGCATCGAACTTTCTTCAAGCTCATTAAACTCAACCTATCATTTCATATCTAATACTGGGTTGTCATAAATCAAACAGAGACCTTATTAAAGAGAACCAGGCACCACTCCAGATCAATTGAGATGAGACATGAAGCATGTCCTTTGAAATGAATGTGTACCTGGGGAATCATGAAGTAGAAGGAACCAAAGCGCTCCCACTCATCCGAAATTTCAGCCTTTGCATCAAAACGAATAGCTCCATAAGCCCGCACCAGAGGACAATTCTTCGAAAGGAACCTTAGACCGCATATGGCTACATTATTACCAAATTGAAGCCTATTGTTGAACAATATTTGGTGCAATTGGAATCTAAACAATGGAATACTAAATTGGACGGTTGGAAATATCTCCATATCACAATGACATTAGCAATCCAGAATATATATATATAGCAGTAAGTAACTAAAATCGAATACCGCTGGTTCTAATCCAAAATCCATCAATGAATAGCAGACAAAGATTCAATATAACTGCTCGATCAAGGGGGAATAGAGAGGTACCTCTTAATATATCTCCAATCGTTAAAGGAGAAAGGGCGGGAATGCCGAAAATAGACGGCAGCGCCAACACCGGCGACACTGACCAAGTCGCTGGACAAGTGAGAGCAGCCATTGTCATTGCAATTGCCATTGCCATTGTCATTGCAATTGCCATTGCCATTGTCATTGCCATAGTCTAGGAAGAAATCGGAGCCATAGTTATGGCGCCGGCCGGAGAAAAAGAGGCGGTGTAGGATTTGGGGTTGCGCATGCAACCAGTCGATTGCTTCGATTTGTTGCTGGATTGGAACCTTCAATTCAACAAGGCAAACTTACGTAAAACTACCCTTTAAATATGGGTGTTTTCACTTAACCACCCCTTAAATTCAAAATTACATAAAACCACCCTTTAAACTGTATTTGTTTACAACTCACCACCCACTCAACTATTTTTGTTACTTTATCATTAAATATATTATATTTTAATATTTTTAAACTATAATTTGATTGTAAATATATTCAAAATTTGAATTTAAGGGTTGATCATATTTTAGGAATTATTTTATTTATTTAAAAAATATATATATAGCCTAGAATTATTATCTTAATTTATGGTTGAAAATATTTAGAGAATTATAAAATATTTTGGAATTTTACTCTTATTTATTTATATTTTAAATAAGAGTAATTTACATAATGTTATAAACATTTATAAACATTTTCAAACATAAATTAAGATAATAATAATTCTAGGCTTTATTGATTATTATTTTTAAAAATAAATACAATGATCCCTAAAATATAATTGGTCCCTTAAATTCAAAAGTATAAAAATATTAAAATATAATATATTTAATGATTGAGTAACGAAAATAGTTGAATGGGTGGTGAGTTGTAAACAAATACAATTTAAAAGGTGGTTTTATGTAATTTTGAATTTAAGGGGTGGTTAAGTGAAAACACCCATATTTAAAGGGTGGTTTTCTGTAATTTTCCCATTCAACAAACCCTCAATTTCAACCCTCGGGTATCATTTTAAATTCCGGATTTCTAATCTAGGCAAAACTTAAGGGAAAAATGCAAAAAAATAGGCCATCTTTTAGAGGTTATTGACTTCAATAGGCTGAACTATTAAAAATATAAAAAATAGCCTCAAATATTTACTTAATTGCAGAAAATAACCTCAAGCTATGTTCCAATTCATTTAATTACCTTTAAATTCAAATTAATTACAAAAAAAAGTCTTAGGTTGCCTTTAAATTCAAATCTATTACAAAACCTCTCTAAAATAATTTTTATTTTAAAAAATCATCACTTCTTATAAAAAAAATAGACTAAATAATTTTAATTCTCGAAATCTATCACTTCTCGTAATTTTTTTTTTATCACTGATATAAGGTTTGGGGGATGTGGGAGGTGGAAAAAAGGCTACTAAAAAATATCACAAGATCTTTATTTTTTCTTAATAAAAATTTAATTTATCTTCACCCCACAATCTATTCAATGCTCAAATAAAAACTATTGTTGGGTGAATAACGTATGCACACTTTTTTCTTCAATAGATAACAAACTACCCTAATTGTTAGGTTTAAAACAATATATAATGCATGCTTAACTTTTTCTTTTTTTTTTGCTAGTTTCGCTCAGAAGATCGCCCTAAATCGCTTATTAGATCAATTGCGAGTAGAAGTTTAAGTATTTATTCACTTTTAATGATATGTAAATAATCTAATTAGTTTTTTAAAATAATAAATTTAAGTTATATTTATATGATTTGAGATGGTTTTTATAATTAATTCAACTAAAAGTTTAGATAACAACAATTAAGTGTAACATTTTTTATATTAGAAGTGATAATTTATTTTAAATAAAATTTATTTTGGAGAGGTTCTATAATTAATTTGAATTTAAAGGCAACTTAATGTTGTTTTCTGTAATTAGTTTTAATTTGAAGGTAATTATTTGAATTTGCATGTAACTTGAGGTTATTTTCTGCAACAAAGTAAATATCAAGTTTTTCACTTAACCACTTGCTAAATATAAAATTACACAAAACCATCTGTTAAACATAATCTATTAACAAATCACCACCCAAACAAGAACATTTGTAAAAAAAAAACTCAATAATACAACCAATTTACCCCTATGTTTTAACCACATTTTCTTTCAATGACCATTGAACCACCCCAAACTCGTTATTAGACGAAATAAAAAAGCGTTTATTTATCTCATCATCATAATCCATACACTATAGTAAGACGTCAAATTTGTGAATTTTCAATAAATATGCAAGTATGCAACTATATATTATGTTTATATGTAATATGTGGATGTTTAATACTCCCTTCGTTAATTCAAACATATCGACATATCGTTTTAGAAAAGAATTTTTGTCAAGAAAAACTTGTCATTTTAGGTATTTTGGCATCAACTTTACGAAATTACCCTTGTAATGATTAGATAGTTGTTCGTTGTAGTTTTTTATAAAGTAAAAAAGTACAACAATAATTAGGGGTATAAGTGTATTTTTGTTTGTTTTCTTAATAAGTGTCTTGATTTCTAAAATGACAAATTTTAATTAACGGAGGACATACCTCAAAATAAGGGTATATTAGTCATTTTGCATTATTTTTTTATAAAATCTAGTTGAAATATCTTCATGAGTGGTGATTTGTTAACCAATTATATTTACAGGTGGTTTTGTGTAATTTCAGATTTAGCGGGTGCTTAAGTAAAAAACTTAATATTTAATGGGTGATTTTCTCCCACCAAAAAAAAAGTGGATGGTTTTCTGTAATTTCCCCTAAAAAAAACTCGATTTCCAAATTTAAATAATCGAGATGGGATGAAGGGGACAAACAGCATACGTGGCATCCTCTCGTGAGAAGATTGAAAGAATCTAGATAACATGGATTAGGCTACCTGGAGGCGGAGGATGCCGGAGGAGAACGGCGGTGGGTCGGCGAGTCTGAGATCGGAGACGGCGGAGGCAAGGCGGTCGATGGCCTCCGAATAGCTTGGGACGGGGAGTAGCGTGCGGGTGTCGATGATTCCGACGGGGTCAGCACCACTCCCTAATCGGCAACCATTCATAGACGACAATGAGCTCAATTTGTGCCCCATTTGCTTCTGCTACATCCAATTGACAAGCGAATTAAACCGTAATTGAATAAATACTGTAATCAAAACTATATATGTAGTATGAATGGGTACCTTGGGGAAGTGGAGGGAGTGGTGGCGGGTGGAATTGGGGGCGGAGGCGGCGGCGGAGTCGAGCATCTTCCTTAACCTGCCATTGCCGAGCCTATAGCTGTTGCTGCTGCTGCTGCAGGTTGCTGCCATTCTTACTGAGTTAAGAGTGCTGAAATGTGTGTGAGGTCGATTTATTGGTATACAGAGAAAGAGGCTGATCGAGCCAACAATATATATAACTCCGTTGAAAAATATAAGTTATTTTAGACATTTGCACTTAATTTAAGAAAATCATATATTTTTAAATCTCAATATCTAGAAAAGCTAAAAGAATTTATATTTTCAAACAAAAATCAAAAATCAAAGACTAAAAGAACTTATATTTTTGAACTGGAGGGAGTAATTATTTCAGCTATGGTTGCTATGGTTGGGCTACCGAATTGCTATACGAAGGGTAATATCGTCAAATATACGATGGTTGCTATAGGTTTTAAAATCCGTTTTGAAAACGGTGAGAAATTAATTCGACTATGGTTCTTGAAATCGTGAGATCGAGCTAGCAATGCTAGCCGACTTGCGCTTGCCTATAAATAGAAGCTTTGCGTTCATAATCATTAGGGCAAACCGAACCTAAACCGATTATAAGAGATTAGGTTCAGTTTTTTATTCGTGGTTTCTAAAAATTCGGTTTTATGTTCGGTTTGGTTTGGTTTATATTTAGTTCGATTCAAACATAACTTTTATTAAATTAATGCGACACTAGTTTAGGTTAAACTAATTCTCATAAAAAATTTATAACCCATTATAAGATATTGTGTGTATTTTTAAGAAATTTTATAGTATAACATAATTTTTTTAAAATTAAACATTTTAATTTTTTATAATTAATTGTCAATTAGGTTCAAAAACATGAACCAAACCTAAATAAGTTGAACCTAAATAAACCGAACCTAAGGTGTTAGGTTCGATTTTCGCTTTGCAATTTCTAAAAATTCGGTTTTAGGTTTGATTCGGTTCGACCCGCTTTACCGATGAGCAACCCTATTTTGGAGCACAAATCATCCAACTTGGTAGAAGAAAAGCCTCCTTCTTGAATTTGTAAATAAAGAGCGGTCATATCCAGAGTTTAAGCTGGGGACCTTTTAGATACTACCCGCAAATCATTTCAAGTGAGTCATTCCGAAAAGCCTCCTTCCAACTAACTAGGGTTGCACCTTATGACTCATAAATGACTATTTTAGATGAACTATTTTAGAAAACTACTAGTTCAGTTCCCGTGCAGTGCACGGGTCTTATGTTCAAAATATATTGTATATAATATAATTTTTTATTTACAATTTTCAATATAAAAATATAAGTATTATGTATGAATTACCAAGCATTTTCTAATATATTCAATGATAACAAAAAATCAAATGCTAAATAATAAGAAAATTAAAGCATTATAATAAAAATCAAATGCAAGAATAAGAGAATACGTGGAAATAAGAGAAATTGACGAAATGTTTTATTTATTTAATTATTATAAGATAATATTTGTTGAAGATAAATGTTGAAAAACAAATCTTATTGATGATTTGGTAAATATTGATAGTTAGATATGAAATCCGTTTGTTACCTTGCGTGGATTAACATTTACAACCCGGATCATCTGCATCACGTGTCTAAACTTTCACTTTTAGAAGTAATTTCGACAAAAAAAAAAATCATTGACGTAAGCTACTTGCTTTTCAATTTGATTGGAAGTTGTGCGCCACAAGCAACAGTTCTAACCATTTTCTTTTACTATCCACTGATAAGATGAATGATTGTTATCATTAGTCTGTGTAGAATCCAACAAATCCAATCTACAATACTGTAGATTTGATCCTATCTCTATCTTGGTACAATTCTGCTACTTTGGTATCGTAACTAATTTGTTTTAAAGTTCAAATCAATCGAAATAATCAATTAATTGAATAGGTAAAAAATATATATAATCCATGAACACCACGTTGAATAAATTATTGTATTTAACCCACTAACTAATAATCCATATCCTAAACTATAAGAAATAATAAATCAAACCTACAAATATTTATAAAATATTTCACTTGCCAAAAACATAAAATCCATAAGTGTGACCTATTTTGATAATCTAAAATTATTGATAACAAAACATGCTAATTCTCAATCTTGATCACTTGAACGACTTTCTTTGATGTGCTTAATTCCTTCATTATATTACGTTTCTTCTTTTCTTGCTATCACATCACATCATTCTTCTTGATGTGTCATTCACACCATCCTCTTCTTTGTTCTCCTCATTACATGAGATAATCACGTACATAATGAAGTTTACATTTTACTGGAACAAACACCTCTTTTTACTTGAACAAACAATCATGTAATGATAAGATAGTTTTCCTAAAGAGAACAAATGATTATTGGTTATATGTCTTTGTAGCATAACATTCAAATTTGTATTTATCAATCAAAACTAAATCATCGGTATTTGAAATAGATACTGCATAACTTGGATTCGATAGATTATCGGCCGCATCCCTCGCCTTTGAGATAATATGCATATAAGTATCAAGTATAAGGAATAAAGGAAAATAATGACATGTGAAATACTCTGCAAAAGTATACATGCAATTGATTAAATAATAATTTATTAAGCATTGATGCTTACCATCTATTTAGCAACGATCTTCGTATGCTTTTGGATAAATTATGGATCATCGCTAAGCTTTAAAACATTGAATTCAAGTATTATGTATGCGATATTCTTGAACCCGCAATCAACGTTTGTGTGGGTTAACAATCCAATGATCGAGATCGATGTAATAATCAATTTCAAATTATATCATTCGTTTAGACACATGGATCGATGATCGATCTACATGACTAAAACTCATTTAATCTAAATTAACAAAAGATATATACATGCATATATGTATGTAATGTAGGTTTAAAAAATAAAATTGATAATCAAACATCAACGAATCCCCGTACAAATGCAAAAATTAAATATTTAATATACCTCTCTTTTGAACCTTTCGATTATTTTTCTCTATGGGCGTCTTACCTTTATTATTTGTCATTATGGGTAATCTGATCTAGCTCGGTTGAAAAAAACTTTTCATACGACATACCATAAGATTACTAACTCAATATACAGAGAAAGATATATGACATATCTTTTTAGTTATTTAGAATTTCTGCAATTAATCTGGATATATACGACAATCACGATATATACGACAATTAGATAGGTTGTTAGGCCGGTGGATATAAATCACAAATTAGGATATATTACGTATATAAGCTACTTGATTAATTATTGTTAGTTGACATCAATTATCTTTTCAATTAATTTTCTAACTTAACAATTATCTTTTCTTTTTGTTTAGATTTTTTTCGTTAAGATTAGTTTAGATTTTCTAACTTAAATCGATAAGATTTGTTTAGATATTTTAGTTAAATTATCTTTTTTTCTAGCAAATATATATAGCATATCTTACTTAAATGGATTATTGACAATTAATTGACTTTTCAATTAATTTTTTAAATTCAATACAAATTCTATTTTATATAAATTAATTTTGTAACTGAAAATCCTACTTTAAAGGAGAATCCGCCACATGTCTTAGGCGACTTCTCCTTTAGTATTATAATAATATTGATTTGTAGGGCCTAAATGACTATTTAGAAAACTACTTGTAGGGCCAAAATGGATTATTGGGCTTAAATGAACTATTTAGAAAACTACTTGTAGGGCCTAAATGCATTATTGGGCTCAAATGAACTATTTTGGAAAACTACTTGTAGGGCCAATGACTATTTTAGAAAACTACTTGTAAGGCCTAAATGTGTTATTGGGCTGGCATATTAATTTAGATTTTTACTGTATTTCTTTTTCTAACATTTAAGAAGGCATAGTCTCTTAGATGTGCCATTTCAGTTTAGTTTTAGCTTTTTGGAAAAAGTCAAATTGAAGATAAAAGAGAGTTCTCTTCTTGAGGTTAACATCATAATTAATTCGTGATAGGGTTAATTCGGTAACACGAAATTGATGGGGTAACTGAAGCTGATGGATTAGGTGTGTTAAATATATGTTAAATTAGAGTTTTTCATAAGCTAGTAAGGTGTTTGGTAATCCAGCTGATATAAACTAGCTGGTCAGATATGAGAAAATGAAAAGAATTATGAAAAACTTGGGGTGAGTAGATGTTGAAAATTCAATTTCAAAAAGTAATTAAACTAAAATCTTATATTTAATTTATTTAGAACTATAAAATATTAAAATAAAAAATTCTAAAAAGCTATCTGCATTCTCAAACGGATCCTATATTCATCATTAATATTTTGTTCCATGTTACACACTAAAGTAATTGGTAAGTGTATTAATTATTCAATCAGGTTGCACATGAAAATGGAAAATATTGAAACCCAAAGTTTTGAATTAAAAAGTCTTCATTATTTTTGTGAAGAAAATGAATTAAAAGAGATGTAAATTAAGTTGACTGTTGCATTTTAACAGAAATGCACAGATTCATGTGATCACATGTCTGACTGCACAGATTCACATTTCATGATTGCCCATTCTTTCAGTTATTACCGTTATTTATGGTTAGTATATTTAATTTGTTCTCATATTCTATTTGTTTTGTGTAGTAATTAATCACACTAGTCAAAGCTAGCTAGTAACACCCAACTCAAAAAATTCAAACCCTACCCTAACTTTGGATTTCTCAAGAGAGGTTTTCATTAGAAACTTGGTGTAGTACAATTATTTTTTAAAGAAAAAAAAAATGTAAAAATCCAATTAGGAATAAATTGATTATAAAATAACTCGAATTTTGTCAAATTTCAATGTGCCAATAACATGTGGATGTGTACAGATGTCAGGTGCACAATATACACTATAAACTTAACCTATAAATCTGTTGAGCTTATATCTCAAAACCAATCTATATATCTATATCTATATAAACAAAGTGTTTGATTAAAAAACTGAATAAATATATATACCCTATATCTACTTGTAAATCTTTATATACTATCATAATCGTTTTTTCTACAATTGTTTGTTATTTATTGGAATGTTGGTTATTAGTGTGATTAAGCATCAATATTTTGTCTGAGACATTGAATCACTTTCCTCATAAAAGTAATTGCTTCAACCTTCCATACATATTGACTTGATCCAATCCCAACTTGATAGATTTACAATTAGTAGGAAAATACAGTAAAATAATATTTTAGAAAAATATAATAAATATAAAGGTTGTACTGGTACATGTTACAATTCAACTTATAAGTTCATTTATATACGAAGCTTAATTTTGTGTAACCTTTGGCTTTGGGCCATGTGTTGTGTGTTGTAAGGGATCAAATACAATGTTTCTAGCTCCATTAATTACCAAGTAATTAAACCCACATGTGTATAGTAAATTAACTATATATATGTAATTAAAATTGGATGAGATTGGGGTTTATAAATATAATATATGACTTCTCTAGGACCAAGATTTGCATATACAATGAACAAGCATCATGAATGGGAGCTCGAGGTCATTTTTGGGGGAAGTTGGAGCTATAGCTAAGTACTATGCATCATGTTTCTAGCTCATTATACATATGCTTATAAATTGGTTATTCTTTGTGCAAATAAGTGTAAGATAGTTAATATAATTAGGACATTACATGAGGAGTTGAGTTGATTGATATCTAAGTGCACTTCTATCTAAGTGTAATTCTATGTGCTAAAATATCAAAAGTTACCTTCTGAAAATTTAAATTATCTGGGTAATAATAACGCTTTGAGTTTATTGAGAATCGGTATCTCGTCTCGGTGGAGAAAGATTACCTACATTCAGATCTCCTGGATCTAACCCTGCCCTCGGAGTTAGGTTGTTAATCTTTATAATAAGTTGTTGTTGTAATCTAGTTGAAGAGATTTATATATGCAATAAAAACCTAAAATATCAAAATTTATAGCTAGCTTAATTATAACACCTTTAACAATTTTCCTATTTTGAGGATTATGGAGAATTTTAAGCCTTTTTTAGTCCAATCGATTTTTCATCTTATTCTTCGGAATAAGAAAGTAGCAGAGAAAATAGAGAGACTTACACGAATCTGCAACATTATCTAAATCTTTGAAATGAGAAAGTTGTATTAAATATAGACCAAAATATGAGAGAGAGAGAGAGAGAGTGAAGCCTCAACACAATAGTTTAAGTTTTTGTGCTAGAAGATGGATCCTGATCAACCTTATAATATAAAAACAAAATAAACTTGATAAGACGACTCTCGTTTCACACGACTTGACTAGAGATTCTCGAAATTTTTTAATTTCACAAGCTATTGGACTACGTTGGAGCAAAATTTAGGAGGATATAATATATAGCTTTTGTTTCTCCATTTTGGAGAAGTTATTGGAGACGAGCTTATAAGTTATATATACAATTGAATTTTTTTTAGCTCTCTCTTCATATCTTAAGTGATAAAATTTAAGACTTTATGAATTAATTATTTTTACAAACAAAAAGTGTCAAAAGGATAAAAAAAAATATGCTCCATTGGGCAATAATATATTAATATATAAGGTTTTTCCACCAAATGTGTGTATTGATTTGAGGAATATTTTTTAACAATCACCTGGTTTAGCCATTTCAAAATATATTATGAAGTCCACTTATATGTGTTTAGAGAAACAATTTTTCAATTTGATTTTCTAACTTATGTTATTAGGGTGTATCTTAGAGATGAACTGTAATACTCCATCTGTTAATTAAAACATGTCGTTTACTATTCATGCACGTTTTTTTAGAATGATAAAAACTATATAAAATATTAACTTTTTTTAAAATTTATTTTTATAAATTCAAATTACTTAAGTAGTATTAAGCATGAAATTGTTTAAAAAATTATTTAAAAAGTCAATATTTTATATAGTTTTTAACACCTAAAAAAACGTGCGTGAATAGTAAAACGTCAAGTTTTAATTAATGGATGAAGTATATACCTAAGGTGTTTTTTCAATTCCAACCTAACATTAGTCAACTAATGAGTAAGTGGTAGATATGGGCCTCGTGAGCAAATCTAGTTATCCCCAAGAAAATTTAGGGAAGATCTTGCTTGGCTCCCTTCAATGTGGAAGTGGAATATACTTGTAACTTAGCTTGTAACTATAAGAATTGAACCACATGCATTGAATTCTCATCCCATATCCAAGATAGATTTGCCTTGTTGATTTGCTCCTAAACCATATGGTGCAATTTACATATGATTAAAAGTTGTGTTTCGAGTCTCATAGCTAGTCGTATACTATAAATTTTATTACCAGACACCTTACTGTATATCGATCAATACAGATACTAAAATAAAGTATATTATCAATCAGTTTTATAATGCGTCAATCAGCATATCGGGGTAAATAAGGGTCCGTTTGGCAATGCAGGTAGCTTTTCGGAGCTTTTGGTTTTAATAATTTATAGTTTTAAATAAGTTAATTATAAGATTTTATTTTAATTAGCTTTTGAAATTGAATTTTCAGCAGCTACTAACTGCAAGCTTTTCAGAATTCCATTAATTTTTCCCTGTCTGGTCAGTTAGTTTGTATCAGCTACTCTATCAGCTGAGTTATCAAACACCTTACTAGCTTATGAAAACTCCAATTTAACATATATTTAACACACTTAATCCATCAGCTTCAGCTACCCTATCAGCTTCAGCTACCCCATCAGCTCCGTGTTACCAAACTGACCCTAAACCATAAATTGTTAATGTTTGTCCGATAGCTTTGAAAAGTAATATTTGTGAAATATATATCATTAGATTCATCACTACTAACCTTTAATTTATATCTCTTGTCCTAGATAAGCTTTTCATCAAACCCTCATAGAGCAACAAACAAGCATACATTGTGGAAATAAGGTGTAGCAAGAAAAGCAGTGGAGGAGGAGTGCTTAGTGGGAACCCTGCAAAACCTCTCCATTCCATGTTACATTCACCAAATTCATTTCAAAGTTTCAAGTTAATTCCTGCAAACCCACATCATTAATTGAACCATTTTTTGGAAAAATGTGTCACCACACATATAGGCATGACATTATTATGTTGTTTTCTTTGCTTACCAAACATTATATATATATATATATATATATATATATATATATATATATATATATATATATATATATATAATAGAACTTTTATAGCCATATATATATATATATAATAAAGAGGATTTTCTCAATCATTTACAATCAATCTATTGAAAATTAATCATTTGATTCTCTTTAATAGTTTAATAGCTAGTGACCCTAATTAATTTACAAAATTATTCCGGTCAGTTTCCTACTTAATTTTTCTTATCTTTTTCAAAATTCACCCCATTTTTTAAAGTTAAGACCCGGTTTGGCATTGAGCCGGTTAATAATCCTAATTGAAAATTTTGTAGATTTTCTAGCCGGTTTTCAACCAGAGAAAGCAATATAAACCGACCCTCCAAAAAAACGGGAATCAGAAGTGTCATTAAAACAAGTAAGAACATGTTGTGTCCACGAGTGCGCGGGAGAGTTCGTTGGGCGTCGTTAGAGAGAGAGTCGGTGTTGATCGATAGTGAGGTGTGTTTTGTTTAGATTTCTGAATGAATTCCAATTCTGTACCCCAATGCCTACTTATACCCTCAATACACAAGGTATAACAGTGCTCCCCCCATACAAAAGCCTTGACTCAAGGCTTATGTCTAACAATTGCCCCTATGTAAAACACACCTTGCCTCAAGGTTGTATCTGAAAGTCGGGAAATTGGTGCAGGATGTGCGTGGCTGGCTCCCAAGTGGCTTGCTGCTCATCCAAATTGTGCCACCTGATGAGCCATTCCGTTACTGGGTCGCCATTTGCAAGGTAAGATACTCTGGTGTCCAGGATGGCTTGTGGTTGAACTTCAATCTCTCCCTCCTCATCAGTGCTTGGGAGATCAATTGCCAATAGCTGCTCATTTCCAATCTTCAACTTGAGCTGTGAGATGTGAAACACAGGATGGATCTTAGATGCTGGGGGCAGCTCTAGGCGATAGGCCACTTTCCCTACTCTGGCCAACACTTTGTAAGGGCCATAGTATTTGGAGCTGAGCTTGAGGTTCCTGCGTAGTGCCACTGACGTTTGCCTGTATGGTTGAAGTTTAAGGTACACCATATCATTGACCTGCACCTCTCTTTCCACCCTATTCTTATCAGCACACAATTTCATTCGAGCCTGTGCTTGTTGCAAATGAGATTTGATTTGGCCCAACATATGCTGTCTATGTTGTATCCAGTCATTTGCTACAGAAGTCCTGGACATTACTGGTGAGATTCCTAGCTGTGATGGAGCTGTACCATACAATGCCACAAATGGTGACATCTTGAGAGTTGTATGAAAGTTGGTATTATACCAAAATTCAGCTAAACATAGCCACTTTGACCACTGTTTAGGATGATCTGATGTCATGCATCTTAAGAAGGTTTCAACACACCTGTTTACCCTCTCAGTCTGCCCATCCGTTTGAGGATGGTAGGCCGTGCTCATGTGCAGTTTGGTGCCCAAACTCTTGAACAACTGCTGCCAAAACTTGCTCAAGAAAACCTTATCTCTGTCAGAAACTATACACTCAGGTAGGCCGTGAAGCTTGTAGACCCCCTCCATGAACACAGAGGCTACTTTCTCTGCAGTAAATGGATGACTAAGTGGCAAGAAGTGAGCATACTTAGTTAACCTGTCGACCACTACTAGAATAGTGTCATGACCTTGAGACTTAGGTAGCCCTTCTATGAAGTCCATGCTCACATGGATCCAGGCAGCTTCAAGGATAGGTAAAGGCTGTAGTAACCCAGGTAGGACATGCTCACTTTTGCTTCTTTGACATATGTCACACTCCTTAACAAACTTGGTGACCTGCTCTTTCATAGATGGCCAATAGAACTGTTGTTTGAGCCTCTGGTAAGTGCCCTGAATGCCAGAGTGACCTCCTACAGGTTCTTCATGCAAGGCAGCTATCAACCTGTGTTTTAGGGAGTCTTTGTTGCCAATAAAAAGCCTGTATTTGTACCTTAATATGCCTTTGGTAATGGTTCAGTCCCCAGTTGTATCATTGACTGCTGCTAGCATTAGTTGTTGTGCTACTGAATCTCCCACATAGCTATCCAATACTTCAGTCATCCACTCTGGTTGCACAGCTAGAGTGGCAAAACATTCTCCCTCCTGAGCAGCTTCCCTTCTTGATAAGGCATCTGCAGCCTTGTTTTCTGATCCCTTCTTGTAAACAACAGTGTAAGTCAATCCCAGGAGCTTTCTGGCTGCCTTTTTCTGGAGTTGGGTGGTGAGCTTTTGTTCCAGCAAATGTTTTAAGGGCTGGTGATCAGTCTTGATCACAAATTCTCTGGGCTCGAGGTAATGTCTCCACTTTTCAACTGCTAGGAGAATTGCCAGTAGTTCCTTTTCATAGGTAGAGAGTAATAGATTTTTCCCTTGCAGTGCTTGACTTAAGAATGCTAATGGTTTTCCTTTTTGCATTAATACTGCTCCAATCCCAGTCTCACAAGCATCAGATTCCACCACAAAAGGCACTGAGAAATCAGGTAGGGCCAGTACTGGAGGGGCTGTGAGCAACATTTTCAATTTCCTGAAAGCTTCTTCTGCTGACACTGACCATACAAAGGCATCTTTTTTGAGCAAATCAGTTAGAGGTTTAGCTATGATGCCATATCCTCTAATAAATCTCCTATAGTACCCTGATAAGCCTAGGAACCCTCTCAAGGTTTTCAAGTTTGTTGGGACAGGCCATTGCAGCATTGCCTCAATTTTCCTGGGGTCAGTAGCCACTCCTTCTTGTGATATGAAGTGCCCCAAATATTCCACTTTAGGCTGAGCAAACTCACACTTGGACCTCTTCACAAATATCTTTTGATCTCTCAATCTGCATAGGACCACTTTAAGGTGTTGAGCATGTTGAACCACATCACTACTGTAAATCAAAATATCATCAAAGAATACCAACACAAACTTCCTCAACATATCAGAAAACACATCATTCATCAATGCTTGGAATGTTGCAGGAGCATTGGTAAGACCAAATGGCATTACTCTGAACTCATAATGCCCATGGTGAGTTCTAAAAGCTGTTTTCTCAATATCAGTCTCAACCATCTTGACTTGATGGTATCCTGATCTTAAATCCAACTTTGAGAATACTGAGGCACCCTTAAGCTCATCCAATAAGTCTTCAATGTGTGGGATAGGAAATTTGTCCTTCAAGGTAGCATCATTTAATTTCCTGTAATCCACACACATTCTCCAAGTGCCATCCTTTTTTTTCACCAGCAATACAGGTGAGGCAAAAGGGCTGTGGCTTGGCTTCACTACTCCACTGTTGAGCATTTTAGTCACTTGCCTCTCAATCTCAGTTTTCTGAAAGTGGGGGTATCTGTAGGGTCTAGAGGCTAAGGGAGATGTGCCCTCTTTTAAGACAATGGCATGCTCATGACCTCTCTCTGGTGGTAGCCCTTTTGGTTCTTCAAAAATTTCTTTGAATTCCTCTAGAACCTGTTGTATCTCTCCATGCACTATAGGCAGTACTTTTTCCACTTTACAAACTTGCACCAATTGAGCTGCAATCTCCTGGCCCCCCTTCAAAAGCAGTTTCTGGGTTTGCCTTCCAGTAAGCATTCTGATGCTTTCTTGGCCATTATCCTTGTGGTCCTTGACCCCCTTGATCACTACTTTTTTTTTTTTTTCCATTTTTGAGAAAAGAGATATGTACCTCTAGGAAGTCAAATAATACTGGATTGAAACCTGCAAGCCAATCAGATCCTAGAATCATATCACTGCCCCCCATTTTGAGAATTCTAATATCCAATGCATACATACTGCCCTGCATCTCCCATTCAAACTGGTTGCACATCTTATTGCTAATCATTGTGCCATTCAGGGTGCTCACCTCCATTAAAGGTGCTCGAGAGATATCAAAGCCAGCTTCTTGTGCAACTCTTGAATCTAAAAAACTGTGAGTGGCACCACTATCTATCAAGATAGTGATCTCAGTACCTTTCACCTTGCCCTTGACTTTGATTGTAGAACCTGAAGCTCCACCTGTCAAAGCATGCACATAGATCTCATGTTCTTCTTGCTCTTCAGACTCAGCTTCTCTCCAAGCTGGTGGTAGGAGTTCATCTGTTCCTTCATGATCATCCAACTCCTGAGCAACCAAACTATGCAGTGTAGGTGTCTTGCACTTATGACCATAGAAGTACTTATCACCACATCTGTAACATAATCCCTTCCTTCCATCATTTCCTTTCTTGAGGCTTGTTTCAGCTAGCTGTTGAGTCACTGCCTTGATAGCCACACCCTGGTCCTTAGTATCCCCTCTCCCAGTGCTGGGTTTTGACCAAGGTCTGTCACCATGAGAAGATCCCTTCCATTGCCCCTTTGTGAGCCTCACCAAAGCCTGCACTGCACTGTAATGAAGTTTAGCCTGTTCCATTACAGAAGCCATAGTAGTTGGTCTGTCCAGCTGAACCAAAGACCTGATTTCTTGACGCAATCCACTAATGTAACTGGATACAAAATAGGACTCGGATAACTGTGGATTGAAGGACAACATGCTAGCTCTCAAATCCTCAAACCTTTCATTATAGTCCTCCAGATCGTCTCCTTGTTCAATCTTGTTGAACTCAGCCACAATTTCTGTTTCCCTCCTATCACCAAACCTCATACACAGATCATCACATAATTCAGTCCATCCTACTCTTGGTTTCAAGATTGCATAACCTTGTAACCAAATGTCTGCCTTATCATTCAAGTGCATAGCAGCCAACTCAACCCGTTGGAAATCCGGAATCGTAAAGATTCGAAAAAATTTCTCACACTTTCTAATCCAATTTCTAGGGCGTTTACCATCAAAATAGGGAAAATCAATTTTCGGCAATCTGTTACCTCTAAAATTGTCACTTGTGTTGCCAAATTGGAACTGCTGTCCCTGGTTTCCTTTTCCTCATGTGCGATCGTCATTCAGATGATGATGCTCGTGGCCTCGCTGAGATCTCCATTCATCCTGACTCCCTGAGTACGATCCCGATCCTTGAACTTGCTCCTTTCCTCGTCCACCTGGATTTGGTTTTTCTGGCGATTTCTCTCGCCGAGGAGGATGCCTGATCAATTCCGTCATTTGCTCCAGCTTGCGGTCAATTTCTGCTCTGAATTCCCAAGATTCCTTTGCTCGTTCTTCCATGACCTTCCTAAGTTCCAGCATTTCTTACGTATACTCGGCCTTGTGCGTCTGTGCGTTGTCGGCGAATTGAATTGTCGATGCTGCAATCGATTTCATATCCTCCTTGAGTTCTTGAATTTGTAGTTCCATTGATTTGGACCGTGTTCCCTCCGCCATTGTCGTCGTCGTGCGTTCGCCGGAGAATCGCTCTGATACCAAATTTGTTGTGTCCACGAGTGCGCGGGAGAGTTCGTTGGGCGTCGTTAGAGAGAGAGTCGGTGTTGATCGATAGTGAGGTGTGTTTTGTTTAGATTTCTGAATGAATTCCAATTCTGTACCCCAATGCCTACTTATACCCTCAATACACAAGGTATAACAGAACAGTTTTAGAGTAATACTCCGTAATTACATATGCTTAGCTTCTTAATCATTTACTAATCATTAGATTAAAGACTTAACAATTTAATCAAAAAAATTAAGTCAAAAGAGAGATGGAAAAGGAGAACATTCTGACATGTGTGCTACATGATAATCCCCCTTAGATTACGGCCAAAATTAATTCTTGGCAAAATGAAATTATGTTAGGTAATTAAAACTAGCCTATAACCCGTGCGCCACGCATGGGATTTTAAATTAAGCTAAGTAAACTAATCATATTTTTCGGATGTTATCATATTATTTATTGCCGTATTATGTAAATTTTTCTAATAATTTAAACTAACAAAACGATATTGCTAACTATTTTAATAACTTACTAATAATTTTAATAATTTTCTAGTACGTTATGATTATTATTTGCCTACTATATTTTTTTATTAAGTTAAGAACATAGGCGTATTATTAATTAATTTGCATTATATACACATAGAATAATTAATTTGCATTATATACACATAGAAGAATGACTTTTTTTTTGAAATATTCACAATTAAATAAATTAGCAAAATGTTCATGATTTTAAAATATTTACCGAAATGTTAAAAAATCGCAGGTCCGATAGAAACATGAGATTAAATCCGCATGTTACATGTAAATCCAATTTTTGAACCCGGGCTTGGAAGAGATATGTATTTTTCTTATAGACACGTGGATGAAGTTTTGTATATTTTTTTTTAAATACCCAGACATCGGGGTTGAATAGTATGGTACCCGTGCGTAAAGTATGAGATTTATAAATTATTTTATACAATGTTCCCTATCACAATACATATAAACAAAGTTTAATTAGTTAGATAAAAAATAAAATAATACTTTTCTTCATTATTCAAAAACCAGTTGATCATCTAAAAGCTAGTGAATGTGATGGCATTAGTGGGTGTAATCTGTATCTAGTTGTGCAACTGCGGTAAAAGCCTTAATAAGTTAATATAGTATTTGATAGGTATATTTTTCAACTTTATCACTAGCTGTATTTTATTTTTCGAATATTTTTCAACTTTATCAAAGCATACTTGATATATTTAATTTCATTAATTATAAATAAATAAAATTTATATCAAATAACTTATATTTTCAATATATATATAAGTTATATAAATTCTTAATTATAATATATTTACAATTTTATTTACATTTATAAAATGTAAACAATTTGAAATATATGCTAAATAAAAGTATCTACTACGTATATATTATGGTTGAATATTATATGAAAAATCAATAAAATTTATTTCACTAATATATGGTTGTAAAAATAACGATTGAAATTTGATTCATTCAATTCAAAATTTCAAACGGTTTAAAAAAACAGTTTTTTTTCATTAAAAAAACCCAGTTTTTTTTTTTGCATAAAAAAACAGTTTTTGAAAGACCGAAAGTTGTAGAATTTTTTTTTAAAAAAATCTCTAAATATACATGTCAAATTTTAATTGGTGGTGTAGAATTATATGTATCACCATCCGAGAAAGAGAGGGGCACAAAATAAGAGTTGATTAAGAAAGGGAGGGGTAAAATTGGAAAAAAAATAAAAACAAATTAGGCCGCCATGTGGATAGCCTAACTAGGACTCAGCTTTAAGATATAGGAGGATAATTTGATCGACATTAACTACCTTCTCTAATTATCACCCCAATTAGGGCTCATTTGAAAAAAGAATTTGACGTTGGGGAGGGTTGGAAATTACCCGCTGGTACCCACTCCACCCGTTTTACCCGCATTAATTTTGCGGGTGAAAACCCGTAAAAAGTGGGTGACGGGTGGAGCGGGTGCGGGTGAAGCGGGTGATGGATGGATTATGGGTGAAATTTTTTCACCCATAACCCGCCCCATTAACCCACCCATTAACCCGTCCCGCAAACCCGTATAAAACCCTAAAATTTATATATATATATATATATATATATATATATATATATATATATATATATATATATATATATATATATATATATATATATATATATAATATGTGTGATTTTACTATTTTACCCTTTTTCAGGTTTAACTTCTACAAACCCTAATCCTTGATTATTGCTTTGCCCACCAAATTTCAATTAGAATGGATATGGTCTCGGCTTGCTCTTCCACGTTATAACAAGAGATATATTGGATTAGTATATGATTAGTATTGAGATATATACGCTTCAAATTTCAAATTTCAATTAGCTTGTGATTTTAGTGTTTTGCCGATCAAAAATATAAATACGTACATAAACCCACCCCCTTTGCAATTTTGAGTTACAATTGGACTACTTGTGTTGATTTGATTTTTACTTTTGTTTCACCCATTGGGTACCCGCTCCACCCGCATTACCCGCGCGGGTCGGGTGTGGGTGATGGATGGAGCGGGTGAAATTTTTTACCCGCAGGGCAGGTAATGAAGTGACTCCATCCACCCATAACCCGCCCCACTTCCACCCCTAGTTGGGGTTTTCGAGGTTACAGACTAAATCCCTACAGGCAAAATATAAGAAAGGGTAACTTCTTCTTTACCACTCGAGCCGGGAGTCATTGGTTCATTTGAATATTGACAACCTAAAAACATATCATAGAAAATCTCAAAAAGTAAAAAACAAAATTATTGATTTTTTTTAATAATATAAAAATTTAAGATTAAAATCTAGATAAAAAATTTTTTTGATGAAATTTAGCCTTTGTGGACGTATGAAAGTAATAATTCAATCTATCAAAACATATTTAGTGTATCGAGAGGTTGAAAATCGGTAAACTTACTAACCAAACCATAAGAGCCAAAAAAAAAAAACACTTGACAAATTAACCATTAGGTATTAGGATATATATACTTCTCCTAACCAGGATGATTGGTAAATTTACCATATCTTAATTATATTTGATAGTTCCCCTCATGCTTCCATGTGAGCTCTCTTTTGGACTCCAACAACCAATACCAACACCATATTTCTCCATCATAAATACATTATGATTATTTTCCTAAAAAATAAAAGGCAAAACAATGAGCGTAAGCCAAATGTTATGACCAAAACTGTATGCTCTATCTTCTACATCACAAAACTAAATATCTTTACATGTGATCTTATCAATTTTATTTATTTTTGTGTGGTACCTACAGTCATAATTAACCTATATATATATATATATATATATATATATATATATATATATATAGGGTGCATATCTGATGAGAAGTTGTGCTTAGAATGAGAGATGAGAAGAAATGATCTTAATCCTTCGTTTTAATCGGATGGTTAGAGTTGAATTAGAAATTTGAAAAGGACCTGACACTTTGACAGTAATAATTACAGGTCTCTTTCTTTGAAACTTGGAGACCTGTAATTATTACTGTCAAAGTGTCAGGTCCTTTTCAAATTTCTAATTCAACTCTAACCATCCGATTAAAACGAAGGATTAAGATCATTTCTTCTCATCTCTCATTCTAAGCACAACTTCTCATCAGATATGCACCCTATATATATATATATATATATATATATATATATATATTAAATAATAAGTACTATTTCTAGCTTAAATTCTCTAATGGTTACATAAATGAAAAAAGATTCATATAGAGATACTGATAAATTAATTTTAGATCCCACCAAAATAATAATAATTAATTTTAGATTTCACAGGTATCTTAGAGTTGATGAGTTTAGAATTGAAGACACATGGGTCTAATTATAATGTAGTTGGACTGACCATTGACCTAATATTTATTAACATTACACTGGCCGGGTAATTACACATGGCTCCAATTATAATCTAGCAATTAAATTGATTAGCAAATCACCAAAATTTGCAAATTAATTTCTTATACCTCCTAAATCCAAAATTAAAGATTTGACAGGCCGATTCTCGAAAGGTCGATGAATCGACAAACGAAATATGTCTAAAACAATAAAGTTATGACTAATTAATTTGAGGGTTGTTGTATGCGCTGTTTATTTTTACGATCATTTATCAGATTTCAGTGTGGTAAATAATTTCTTGTTGAAAATAGCTTGTTTTCGATATCTACTAATCTATTTTTCATGTCGGTAAAATTGAAGTAGATATTGCCAACGCGAGAGGCTGGTGTCAGCAAGCTATTTCTAGAGGATTTTTTATTTGAGAAGCCAGTGAATGGTCATGCATCTCCTTCATCTTGCTCCGGAGGAAGGAAACTTAATTTATTGAGAGATTTCAATGTACTTTACTCATCTCCTGAGGTGTATCATCTTGCTCCGGAGGAAGGAAACTTGATTTATTGAGAGATTTCAATGTACTTTACTCATCTCCTGAGGTGTCTCATCTTGCTCCGGAGGAAGGAATTACAATTTAATTATTTATCTTAAGACACAAATTTATTATGAAATTCCATTAATAATAAGATTGATGGAATGTGTTATTTAATAAAATAAAATGTGTTATTTAATAAAATAAAATAAAAATAGGGGGCTACTAATCTAAATATAAGAAGTTGAGGAATACGAAAAGAGGCACACACCACCCTCCAAATTCCAAGAGAGGATATGTTAATGTTAGGGACTCCAACGACCCACGAGGGACTAACTTGTATACCACGGTGTGCCTACCTATATACGTATATAATATGAAAATTTCAAATTATAGTTATATAGACTTGTAGATCATTCTCAAGTTGGCGATATATTCATACAAGTTGGCGATATATTCCAAAAAAAAACTAAGCACGTTTATGCTTATTCATCTATTAAACAAGCCGAGTATGAACATATTTTTAAGTTTAATTTGAACCAAGGCTCAACTCGACTCAAACTCGATTTTTGTGATTTTTTTTATATATAAGTTATTATGTTATGAACAAATAAGGTTATTCTATGCTAAAAAAAGAGTTCGGCTCAAACTCGTTTATTTATTGAGCTTGAGTTTAACCTTAAGCTCAACTAGTAAAGTCCCCGCGCCATGGCGCGTATTTTTTTTTAAAATAAATATAAAATTTTGTAAGTATAGAAAATTACTACAATATTACAAAATTAAACAAACTATTACCACACGTTAATATAAAATAGAAAAAAAATATTTGATAAAGTAAGTAAAAATAATAATAATATTTCTGAAAAATGTGTAAAAATTACATGAGTTTAAGATTTGAGTAGAGTAGATTAATTGGGTGAAAATCGATCTCAAAATAAAAGTGGTTATAACACCTAATAAAAATTCTTATGGTTTATTAGTTAGATATAGCTAGATTAATTGAAGAACTTGTACAAATGTCATTAGTTGGATTTTTTCCTAGGTTAAGTTGATTGGGAGGAAATCATAAAATTAAAGTGATTATCACATCTAAGCAAAAATATTTCTCATTATATATATAGACTGGGAGGAAATCATTAAAAAAAATGTTTAAATTTTTTATCATTTAAGGTTTTATGTAGTTTATATTAGGTTGGTTGGGTGAAAATCCAAAATTTAAGTTTATTATAAGAACAACAATAGTTTCCATTATATTTAGATTGGCTGCTCCAAAAAATCATATATTTGGAACTATATATTATTATTTAAAAAAAATGCTTTTGAATTCATCCAATTGTTTTAAAAACTAAATAGAAATGATATTGTGTGATTAGTGTAGAATGAAAACAGTGTATAGTTAATATTATCTTTATTTTTTTTAAAAAAGTTTTGAATTAATCCAATTGGTTAGATAAAAAGGAATTGTCTAAAATAGAAAAATCATATATTTGGAACTATAATTTTTTTTTATAAAAAAATGCTTTTGAATTCATCATATTGTTTAAAAAATAAATGGAAATAATAATGTGTAATTAATATGAAATAAAATAATATTGTATAGTTAATATTAACATTATTTTTTTAAAAAAAGTTTTGAATTAATCCCAATTGCTAAATAAAAAGGAATTGCCTTAAATAACTCCGCGCGAGGATGCGACACGTGGTCAAAAGGCTTTGGTTTTAAGTAATATATAGATAGATAGATAGATTGCTAAATAAAAAGGAATTGTCTTAAATAACTCCGCGCGAGGATGCGACACGTGGCCAAAAGGCTTTGGTTTTAAATAATATATAGATTGCTAAATAAAAAGGAATTGCCTTAAATAACTCCGCGCGAGGATGCGACACGTGGCCAAAAGACTTTGGTTTTAAGTAATATATCGATAGATTAGTTTCTAATCGAGCTGAAAAATGAGCAAACAATGCTTAGCTCATTCGACTTGAATAGTAAAATACACATTTGCACAATGGTTTCTCCACAATGGTTTTGTGTAAAATGTACACATTTGCACAAGATGTGTAAAAATACACATCACTTTTTAGTAATTTGCTCCATTGGTGAATTGTGTATTTTTTACACACAATTGAAATACAATTTATTTAAAACAAAAAGGGAAATAAAATCAAAAAAATAAACCAATGAAATTGTCTTGTTTTTTATAAAAGTTTTTGCACATGAGATAAATGACATGTTCAAATTTACACATCACATGCTCAAATGTTTACATTTATACACACCCAAAATCACCCAATGGAGCTAGAAAATGTCTAAAAAATAGACATTTACATATTTGTACACAACAGTTGTGGATGGTATCAGAAATACCATGGTTGACTTTCACAACTCTTTTAGCTGTGGTATTCAATTCCCTTAAAATATCCTTGATCTTGATACTCGAGAATGACTACACGATTTCTCGACTTTAAAGCCAGTAACTAGCTAAGTCCGGTAAGTCCAACACATTGAACAAGTTATGTAATAAGTCCTAGATTCACATATATCAGACAAAACCTGGCTATGATACCAAATTACGAGTTTGGTAAAGCCAACTCTATCTCAAGTCAGCAAGACTCCCAATGATCGAGTTTGTAACATATCAGACAAAACCTGACTTTGATACCAAATTATGAGTATTACGTACAAATTCACATTTGTGAGAATCTCGATCGATCTCAATCAAAACCAATTAACCTTATAGATTAATCAATCAATTTGTTTGGGGATATTCAATTCGTCTAACTGGTCCTAGGTGTGTGGTAAGCTAGAGGTAAGTGGAGGCATCTAGAAAACGTCGTCGTCTAGAAGAAGTGTAAGTGAAGCTTCACATTGCATTGGTAGAAGATGGTGTACGTGCACCATCACTGCTTACTGCTTAGTATCAGTGTAAATAAGGGATGCCTCTATTATTGAACCTCTTTTTTTTTGTGTTTAATTTGATTGAATTGTCGTTCTCAAGAAGGATAATATATATGGGGGGTGTATATTGGTAATTGTGATTCCTACACGTTATAATGTTATATCCCCCTTTTTTTTTTTTTACCTTAAGCATCTTAATTCCTTGTATAAGTTGATGCATGTGATTGTTAGGTGCATTATATTATTTTCCCCAAAAGCTTCCATGGGAGATGGGACCTCTAATATATTAAGCTAAAATGTAATTGGTTAAAATTTCTAAGTTTAAAGTAGAAAATACATACACTAAAAAAAAATTATGATAGATCATTAGTCTAATTAAGGAGGTCATTAATTAATTACGTGTCTACTTCATTTGCCATATATGGCATGTGACTTTTATATTTTAATTGGAATTTTATATAATTTTTATTATTTAAAAAAAACATATAAATAGTATTTTCTTTTATTTAAAATATATGTTGTTTGACTTATAGCTTTTCGGAGATTATAGTTTTAACATTATATAATTTTAAATGAAACAAATATAAGATTTTAGTTTATTTATCTTTTGAAATCTAAGTTTTTCAACGGCTACTCGATCAATCAACCAAGCTTTTCAGAGTTTATGTTTTTTTTATTCAATAGATTTCATCAGTTACCCTCACAGCTAGATTAATCAAAAATCATATATACTAGCTTATTAATCTATATATGATACAAATAATTCATTGACTTCAGCTGCCCAATCCGCTACCTTTTGCGAAACATAGCCTTTGCATCACATATTTTAAGAAGCCACAAACTATACTGTATAAATTAAATATCGACTTTTTAAATTTTTTTAATTATTATTATTCTTATTAAATATTAAATTGTATTTTTTTTTCAAAATAATACTTTATAGAGTTTTTAACTATTTATATAGTTTTTAAATATTGTTTAGCTAGCTAGGTAAGATTAATAAGTAATCCATGAGCTAGCTAGCTAGCAATATGATATAATATTGTGGAAGATATTTGTTATGATTAATGGTGCATATTGCTAATTATCTCACATGTTTTTTTAAGTTACATTTATATTTTATAGCAATATATGTAAGAGCAACATAGCTAGGTAATCCATGAGCTAGCATGAGATGTACAAAATATTTGGTGTGATATATTAAAGGTGTATGTTGTAAATCATGTCTCATTTGTAGCCAAAAAAACCACCAAGAAAATTAATTCACATTACAAACTTCAAAAAATAATAGGCCAACTGTGAAGATCTGATATGCATATATGATCTAAGGTGTTCCGGCCACCTTGTCTTGCCCAAGAAATATATATGATTCTACAAATCCATGCCTTTTGGTTTTGATTAAGGCGGCATAATCAAGCAATAAGCATCAACATAAAAAGTATATATTATATACACAATTAATAAAATTGATGGTTTACAAAATTACAAGATATGTGATCTTCCCTAATCGATTTAATTATGCTCTAATCAAATCGAAATTAATAATATTTTATGCACCTAAAATCATACTAGTGTATAATGTAGAATCCAAGAATAATTGCGGGAAACTAGGGCATATATAATGCATTTAAATTAAAATATAATCAGTAAGCTCATTTTCTTAAGCTTCTTCAACTATTAGGCATAATTAGAAGCTAATTAAGGGTTTGTTTGGCAACACAGTAGCTTTTCAGAGCTTCTTATTTTAATATTATATAGTTTTAAATGAAATAAAGCTAATATTATATTTTAATTAGCGTGTCGGAATTGAATTTTAAATACACCCCAAGTTTTTCGGAGTTTTTTTTTTCCACACAAATCTATTCCGTTTATCAACTAGTTTTACCAGCTACCCATTAAGTTAATTAAGGTTACCAAATACATTACTAGCTTATTAACATTTTAATTTAACGCATATTTTACACAATTAACCATTCAATTTCAGCTACCCCTTCAACTTCGGTTGCCAAACACCCTAAGTAAATTTTGATCATATCTATTTTAAAAAAAAAATTATGAGTGAATTGTCACAACTTTGGGACATGTAGCCGCTTGGTGCGAAACCCTAGCTGAAGAACATTTTAATTTTACCGGAACTTGTTCAATTTTGTTGATCCCTTAAGTTAAGGGCCTTAACGCGTTGGCCCTTCACAAATTCCCAATTTTATCATCAAATGATGTGTGTTGATTTAAAAAAAACAACTTACCAAACAAAACCTATGAACAACAAGAAATTCCCCATCTTGATGTATTGTAATTTTTAGTAAGTGTTCTAAAAGTAAAATGTGAATGTTAAAGTGAAAGTTTAATCGAAACAAAATTCACATGAGGTAAGATGAGTCATCGATGATTTTTTCCTTAACCAGAGATCTTAAGTGCGTTCTTTTGCAAGAACATGTCAATATTTCATTTGGAAGTAGGAAAAAACCGATGGTTGGTCCAGCTTCAATCTATTTGTACTTCATATAAGAGCATCATTTTGAATGAAAACATATAATTCTAATATAGTTATGTGTCGAAAAAAAATACGGTTGTTATTGATGTGCAATAGATGGTGATGGAGGACGACAACTTCATAATCATTAATGCTGTAATGGAGACGATAGGCTTCAACCATGTATTTTGAGAGATCAACTAAGTGGCGGACTATATTGCTCGACTTCGCTATATGGTAAACTCCGAACTACTGGAAATGCATTCAGAGTTCAAAGCTCTCGTCCTTCAGGACGCTATTGGGTGGCATACTAGCCAAAGTTAGCACACCCAAATCCTCGCTTTGTAAACAAAAAATCATCGACCACTTAAACAGAAAAACTAAAATATCCTTGGAAAATTGAGCTAATTTTATCCGAGGTACAACTTCTTCTATCGACTTTGAAAGAAATTTCCTTCTTTCATGTGCCTCGTTTGGGCAATAGAGTGACTGATAAGGTTGCATATCTTTGCCACTCTGCTCAGGGAGTCGATATTCACAACGATTTTGGTCTTTTAGATCTCATCCGCAAGGATGCTACTGGGTAGAGTTTGCTCGCCCGAATCCTTTCATAATTAAAAAAAAAAACATTGTTTAATGAAGATCCAATGCAGTGAAAAAAACTTTTTTTTTTTTTCATTTTTATTTATTGTTGTAAAAGTCCACATCGCACATCACATGCTTGCCTCGTGCTCCTCTCATGGCCATCTCCTCCTTATTTAAACCCTCTCCCCATCCCTTCATTTCCTTGCATACACATTTCCACTCTTCCTACCAATCCTCTCTTCAGCAAACTAAGAAAAAAAGAGTCGAATTCGCGGTATTCGAATCACCTCATCAACCTATATCTCATTCCAACAACAAACCCAGAAAACACAGAGTTGTTATTCATGGCAATTCCTGGTCCTACTCATACCCTCTACAAGCAAAAGACCATCTCCACCCTCAACCACGAGGACTTGATCCTCGCTCGTCGCTGCACATGGGTCAATGGCCCGGTCATAGTGGGCGCAGGCCCTTCAGGCCTGGCTGTGGCTGCAGGGCTCAAGGAGAAGGGCGTGCCCTACATTATCCTCGAGCGAGCCAACTGCATTGCCTCGTTATGGCAAAACCGGACGTACGATAGGCTCAAGCTACACTTGCCGAAGCAGTTTTGCCAGCTCCCTAACTTCCCATTCCCGGATGAGTTCCCGGAGTACCCTTCCAAGGACCAGTTCATAGGGTACTTGGAGGGCTATGCCAAGCACTTCGACATCCACCCACAGTTCAACGAGTCCGTGCAGTCTGCTAAGTACGATGAGACGTGCGGACTATGGAGGATCAGGACTCTCTCGGGCACCGATGATGATCTCTGTGGGGTAAGGGAGGTCGAGTACATTTGCCGGTGGATAGTGGTGGCCACCGGCGAGAATGCTGAGAAGGTGGTCCCTAAGTTCTTCGGGCTGCATGATTTCGGCGGCGACGTCATCCATGCATGTGACTACAAATCCGGCGAGAAGTACCGGGGAAAGAAGGTCTTGGTGGTTGGATGTGGGAACTCAGGCATGGAGGTCTCTCTGGATCTTTGCAACTACAATGCCTTACCAACTATGGTAGTTAGGAGTTCGGTAAGTGAGGCTCTTTCATAACAGTTAATTCCTTGGTCACAAATCCTTCATGTTAGGGGAACTTCTTGTTGATTTGTTGTGTGTTTTTTTATCTTATTTTCCAAGTGCAGGTACATGTCTTACCAAGGGAGATTCTGGGGAGATCGACATTCGAATTTGCAGTGACAATGATGAGATGGTTTCCTCTGTGGGTTGTAGACAAGATACTGGTTGCACTTGCAGAGATAATTCTTGGGAATACAGACAAGTATGGGGTGAAGAGGCCGGAAATGGGCCCTCTGGAGCTGAAGAACTTGGACGGGAAGACCCCAGTGCTGGATATTGGTACACTGGGGAAGATCAGATCAGGTCAGATGCAGGTGGTTCCCGGAATCAAGAGGTTTTCTCGTGGCCGAGTTGAGCTTGTCAACGGAGAAGCTCTCGAGATCGACTCTGTCGTTCTCGCCACCGGGTACCGCAGCAATGTGCCTTCATGGCTGAAGGTAACAGACAAAGAAAACTTTGAATGTTTTCATATGAGGCTTAACTGTCATGTAGGGAGGGGAGTGAATTTATTTGACAGTTAAGGAAGTTGCTTTTTTTTTTTTTTTTTTCTATTTTATAATATATGATCTTATTTTATAAACACCCCTGCACCTAAACTTTTTTTTGGGGTGAACTGCACCTAAACTTTCTTACCCTGCCTATCTTATGATATAAAACATGCCCAGAACAAAAACCCGATTTTACGGGTTTGTCGAACATCAGTGTAGTGTAGAATCCTCTATAATAGATCTGGGTTCTCCAGAACTAAGACATACATGTCTGGATGTTCAACAAGCTAGCAGCATAATCTGTTTTTTTAATTGATGCAGCTAATTATTATGGAGTATAATTTAAATATTTGTGGGAGTGATTAATGTAGCTTTAGCTGTTCTGGTTTAAGTCTGTTTGATTCTGTCTGGGGTTTACTTGGGAGATTCATAGATTTGAATGTATTTGGAATGGCTTGATGTGCAAGTTGCTTAATTCTGAAGTTTGTTTTGGTTCACAGGAATGCCAGGAAAGTGAATTCTTTTCCAAAAATGGGTTTCCGAAAGCGCCGTTCCCGAACGGATGGAAGGGAAAGGCTGGACTTTATGCAGTTGGGTTCACAAGGAGAGGGCTTTCAGGTGCATCTGAAGATGCAGTTAGGGTAGCTGAAGATATCAGCAAGATCTGGAAAGAGGAGACCGGGAAGACGAAGAACCCTAGAGCACCTGGTGCCTGTCACAGAAGATGCATATCACAGCAGTTCTAAGGGATCAATTGAAGATTGCAAAGAATATTACAAGATGTGAAAGGATCTGATGTCCAGAAATGTTAATCACTTTGATTTTTTTTAACTTTCTTTTTTTTTTTTTTTTGCTGGGTTTTACCTGATTAGGCTGCACATCAGATCAGAGTTTAAATAGAAGCTTACAAAAGAACATACAGCTAAGGGTTCGTTTGGCACGATACGCTGATTGCTTATAAGGAGCTTATTTGTGCTTATCGCGCCAAACAAACCCTTAGAGAAGCCCTCTCCCAAGTAAAGAGGATCTACCCAGAAAAAGTCCCAAAGTTATGTTAATGATTTGGGCATTTTGTATAGAGGAAGAAGAGGCTTTTGCACTTTTTTCCCCTTTTCCCAACCTTACTGTGAAATATGATATGCTGTAATGTAAGATCAATCCAATTAAATAAAGAGTTCTCTATCCAAATGTATCATTATCATATATGCTCACACAAATCCTCACAGATTATTATATCTGGTCCACCATTTCATTAATGGAACTCATGGGTCTTTTCTTCAGACCATGGCCCATTGAGGTATAATGGACCCCACCTCCCAAGGTCCCTTCTTACATTCCAACATGACTCTCCAAATCTGATCCTGTTCTGATGATGTCCTATAAGAGGAGAAAATAGAAATTACAATCTCATGTCACCATGTTGCACTTGCACATGGAGAAGAGCCCACAAAAAGATCTCAATTTCATCTTCTCTATAGACTATTCAACCATTTACGGCTGATATATATATATATATATCAAACTCACCCATATCCAATATACCCATCAACCTATAGTCTTCCTAGACAAGTCTTAACGTCGGATGCCTAGAATGTTTCAACATGCTTTTCTTAACCCTTTTCCTTGATGACCGCGGATAACAATCATCTTGTAAGCATAACTGTTTTCATGTTCAGATCATGCTAACAGCCTAACATTCTAGAATGAAACAAGAGAGTGGATCTCGTTTTATCCTCTTGTCAAATCATAAGGGACATGTACTGACAATGATCCAAGAATGAAACAAGGAAACAGGCGCAACGAAGGGCAATGTGGAAATAAAGAGCACCCATATGAAGCCCATACTGGTAGACTCCTATGGGCAAGAGGGCATTTTCTCTCTCCCCTTCAGATTTCACTATTTCAGAGTCACTTCAAGTCTTCACCCTCACATACTAAAAAAATTCCTGTAAACCTTTTATATGAAGATATATTTTTCAATCTGAGTAGTGATTTGGGCGGCTCATGTCTTATCCTTGAAGTTGTTTCATCCACAGGTTTCTGCAGCTGAGTTTCATGTGATTTTAGACATAAAACTTCACCCACATTTTTGTCTTCAAGTATTAAGATCTTGAGGTTTCTATGGGCCTGCCGCCTCTCCACTAGACGTCATTCCAACCACATGGAATTAAGAACACATGGGCTGGGCTCTATGAGGAATCCCCTCTGACTAAAAACACATGGGTTGGCTTCTACCAAAGCTCATCCCCAAAAAATCATTTCCTCAGCTTATATAGGGAAGATCCCTTTTTAATGGGACGTTGATACCCCACATGCCAATTATCGTAGAAAAAAAAAACATAGAAGTATCTGAAAAAATATTCACGCCGTTGAGTTGGGAAGATTATCAGAAAACAGCCTACAGGAAAGATGGGCTCAATAAAAATATGAAAATAATGTTTTGCATTATGAAAATTCTTATCTGATAGAGTAAAAGTATTCTAATATGGACCCCAACATGATATCAACTGGTTAAATTATGGCAAGTTGCCACTGGCAACTCAAGCACATTGAACCTATTCATTCTTTTCACTGTCATAATTGCAGCCTCTCTTTCTGCAATTGTAATCTATACAGAAATACAACTATGAACTAGATGCTAGATAAAGTAACACTGAGCTAAAAGGTGAACTTACAATAGATTCTTCAGATGGAAGTGTGTCTTGTACATCATCATCATCAGCTTCCACGAATGTCGTTGGACAACATCTGATCTATTTCACCATTCTGATTGTATGCATCAACAAGTTTCTTTGCATATGAAGGCATGTGTCTAGCAGCCCTGTAATGATAATACTTTGATGTATCAAGGGCATGCAGGAGCAGAAGCTAAAGGAAATATCAAGAAGAAAGAACATCTTACCTTTCTCTGCCCCATGCACGGTTGACATGCAAATAGTTACGAATTGTGTGGTAATCAAGTGAATAGCGGGCAAATTCCAGACCTTTTGGGCCAATCTGAGGGAAAACGAGCAATGAATCATTTTTATTTAACATCATAAGTCGTAATTTATAACTAGGAACCGAAAGAAGGATACTCACAAGGTTTAGGATAAATGCTATCAGATTTCCAACAAACCTTGGAGCTGGCTTAGAGGGACCTCTACCTGAGAGATACAAACATAAAAGTAAGAGAATAAACAGCAGTAAAATGAGAGAAGCAACATGACTGTAAGATGAGATACGCCACATATTCATCTGAAATGAAAACTCGACGGCGATAAAATGTTTAGAGAAGTCTTGGGTTTGTTATGGATATGAAATCAAGGTAAACAGGATGAATTCAGCAATCCATGCAATTTGAAGAGAGACAAGCAAGGCTGTTGTTCTCAGTAAAATTGAGGTAATTTGTCTGATTTATATGTGCACTAGATATCAGAAGGTGAAGGTTAAGCAAATAAGGGCACCAGCCTAGAGAGAATCCCAATGCTGGTTTAAAGTTTAGTAACTACCTGAGTTTTAGGAAGCAGGTCACTACTTGACAAAAAAAAACCCTACCAAAAGTATCTACAGTACTACATTTAGCTTCTATCATGACAAAATCACACACCTAATTTTGCGGCATCATCTGCCTTAACAGTTTCGGTAACAAATGGACGCCTATTGCCCTGTAACAGAAATTTGTTAATCATAACACAATAAAGCAAATTTTTTGATGTGCTAACCCAGATGATCATGTTGAAAAGACAGGGCTTACACTACTAATTGTCGGTGTAACCTCCAAGAGATTTTCAATCAAACTCAACATTTCTTTACCACGTTCATTTCTGCAGGATTATCAATCAGAAAAGGTAATGGATTTAGTTAAACCACTGGATGACCGCAGTGATAGTTGTTCATGAAAAATAAGCAATCAGTCTAAAATTTAATCAAAGGTTAGGCTTTATCTACCTAACTGTGATGTATTGTGGATGTTGTGTCATGTTCACTCCAGGATACTTTGGAACTCCCATGTAACCTACCACTAAATCCTGAAATCAGAAGAACAGCGTGACACCGAGAATGATCTAGACAAGCAGTAAGATAGAAATAAAATGCCAGCAAGGTGGTAAATATGATCAGCTTTTAAAGAAAACATGATATATGCTGGAAAAGGTGGAGAGGTTCTTACTGCCAATGCATTTGTGTAGTCAAAACAACTGCAGGAAACCATAGAGGGGTAAAAACATTAGATATCTCATTTAATTGCAAATATTGATAGTCTTCTTTCAGAAAAAAGATTTATACATTAATAACCATCTATACACTGCTAATCTATTTAAATTTTATTAAAAGAAAGAATCATAGACATACGATGTAAGATAAATAATCAAAGCTATTTCCTTGTGTCTGTAAATGCATCCCAGCTACACTTACAAAAATGTTTTCACAAACGGATTTTATTATGCCTTCATAGTTTCATGAGTAAAGTATCATGCCAATCCTAAATAAAGGGAAAAAGACAGAGGTGTTACCTATAGCAAGACGGGGCAATGACATCAACTAAGTCGTTTGCTGGCAAGCAAAAGTAAGGCACCTGTTTCAAGTCGAAACAGAACATTAAAATATGGTGCAAGACCAAAGATAAGCCAGTGTGATTCGGGAATTCGAACACTGAATAGAAAGCTTCAAGCTTATAGAATATTTACCTCTTCAATGTGACCATCTAGATGCTTCAAATGTACCTATTAAGAAATGACAGCCGTCCAGATTTTGTTATTAACATACAAAAGCTTAACTTTGAAGACATCACATTTGCAACCCACCATAGTTTGACAAACACTGACCAAATTATATCAAACATTCATACAGTTAAACAAAAAATTGAATCGACAACACCACAAACATTCTCGACCATAAAAAAAAAACTCGTAAATTTTCAATGCCTTGTATATATACCTCAAAGTTAAACAATTGAATGGAGAACACTGCAAACATTCTCAAACAACCATAGTTCATTAAAAAATCACATCCAAATAGTTAAACTGGATTCGTGTTTCTGCATCAGCTTCCAGTGCACACTTTCCTCTCATTGATACCCAAACCTAAGTATATACCTCGAAGCAAGCAATTTTTCAGATAATATTGGTATGAAATAAGAGAATCATAGGCAGTACTAAAGCACAAACCCTTATCATTTGTGAAGCCAGCACACATGTCCGTGAACAAAAGCTTATCATGATACCGTATGTGCAAAAAAGAAGCAGAGGAGTAGCAGAAGATAAGATTAGGTCAAAACCTTGTAATCCTGCATGAACTCGTAATGTAGAACTGTTTCCGGATCAGTGCTTGCTGCCCTCAGAAATTTATCTAGTCCCTCCCGAGTTCCGTTATCCACTGATTACAGAGAAAGGTAAAACAATGCTTACTAATCCCTCGTATATTTTCAAAACCATGGAGTAAAAAACAAGTGTGACAAAGTCAGCAGACCAATATGTCATGGTTTGAAAGTTGAAACACATACTATCATGGCTTGAACAAACAATTCAGAGCATGTAAAATATTTGTAGTAAATAGTACATCTGATTTGGAGTTTGCTACCAAGCCCTGAAATAAGCAGTCTATATCATTATATTTGTGTCTTGCTGAGCATAAATCCTATTAATTTGAATGATAGATAACAAGAAAATATCCAAGAGAACAAAATAAAAACTCAACAAACTTCTTCAATTACCACAGTTCGTGCCGAGAACATAAAGTTTATCCAAATTCAAATATTTCTCCACTGATCTTAATGCTGCAATTAATTATCCTGCATCAAAATAGTGCAAGTCACAACAAGGAAAATAAATGAGATAAGAACTTCAGATAATAGAATATATGATACCTTGAACCTGACACCCTACGCCACAAAAAAGTAAGCGCTTTACACCTGCTGCCTGTTGTAAGGAATACGAAGTAGTTAGGGTAACCCAAACTGAATGGCAGAAGTTATTCACAAGTTTGCATCTTGTTCCTTTAGGCTCCTAGAAATTGTTAACATTTTTTCAGGTTTCGATGACCATGTCATCATATATACCATTCAAGATGCTTCTTTCACCCTTGTATTTGCATTTATTGAGTTACAATTCATAAAAGGGAGACATTATCAAAACTCCATAGTGATTAAGGCGCAACCAGATCAATGAAAGTATATCCCACCTCAACCAATGCAAGTGTATTTAGATTTGGTGACAAAGTTGGCTTGACACCTCTTGCAGCAATTACTTCTTCAGGTGTTCTGGTTGAAATATGTATAACATTAATCTTATCAACTTCATGAGATACAATAGAAACCAGATTTTAAAACTAAATAATTACGGAGCTGAACATCCTAATACTAATAAATAAGATCAATTTTCAAACCTGGCCAAAACAGGCCTTGGAGCGAACCTATCTTCTGGGTCACTGAAAAAGGAAAGATTGCCAGCTGATATATCAGAATATCAAATACTTGTGTTATATGGCATTTACAAACTGAAGTAATCACAAAACTGAAGGTGCATAAACCTCTACCTCTGCACGCAAATAACAGCATCAACTTTGTCTGCTTTCAGCATCTCTACAGCAATTGTTGTCACTATCCCCGTCCATTGAGCACCTGGGACAATTAATCCAACACCGATTGACGATTACTGATGAAATCTAGACTCTAATCCAACTATAATAGCCTAGTCGGTAAGCAAAATAAGTTGCACCACAGAAGTCCTTTACTGAATGAAATTACTTTGAAAATCAGCACAAAAATTTAATCATACAAAGACCAAGTCGAGCATGCTCTTCAACAAAAGCATAAACTTATCACCATAAATCCACAATTAATATGGTAAATTATCAAATACTCCATAGTATTATAAATAACAGCGGAGATGATAGAGACAAGAATTTACCTTCGACGGGATTAGTCTTGCGAGCATAGAGTAGCTGCTCATACACCCCAAGATATGTCTCATCCATTGAGTCCTCTTTCCTCCCTCTTCCATGCACCAAAGGTTCCAAATTCTACAATAGAGAATACATTAATTACCTTAGAAAGTGAAAGGAAAATACTAATTCCAGTAAACAATTCAAAGTTCTGAAAGAGACATACTTCAATTCTGGACATGCCATCGCCCAGAAATGCACAGGCATCCTTCACATGAGCTATGTAGTAGGTATCACACAATCCACATTTACTGAACTCGAAAAAATAAAATAAAATGCATAAATATCAACATTAACGAGATAACCAAGTAATCAGAGCAGTGAATTTCATAAACCTTTGGAAGAGAAGCTCAAAATTAAAATTTTCAATATAAAACTAAACCTGCAGTGGTCTTTGGCGGGATAGGTACCGCCAGGAGGAATTGGCCTGGATCTTTCCCTCCAATCAGATCGGAGTTTCACCCGATCCGAATTTGAGTTCGAATTCGAAGCGCTGGCATCTGCAACGGTTTCTCATCGAATCAATTAATACCGCGAATCTCAGTGACTACGCACCGAAACTCCGGAAGTACTTCGAAATTCTACAGGCAGAGAAAAAATACCTTTGGATGAGCAGGCGAATACGTTCGCCGGACGGAAGTAGGAAGTGAGCGACGGCGACAAGGCGACGAACATGGCGACTTTCAGAGCGATGTGAGCGAGTGAGCGGTTGTGCGCCACAAGCTCGTTACCTGAAGATTTTTATCAACGATTTTTTTTTTTCTAGTAGTCTTGTCTCAGGAAACTCATCGTTTATATGTTATGGATCGTTGGACGGGAAATGAAACGACGCCGTTTAAAAAAAGTCCGCGAGACCGTTTTGAACTCTTAAGGCTTTTTAAAAAAAATGAAATAATACCATTTTTATCTACTTAATTAAGAGTCTGATATAAGAGCATCTCCAACGGTTTCTCTATTTTGGAGATTTTGAAGAATTTTAATGTCTTTTTTTATCTAACAGATTCTCTATCACATTCTCCAAAATAGAGAAGCAGCAACAAAAATGGAGAGAATTCTCTAAATTTACAGCATTATCTAAACTAAATGATTCTCCAAATTTTCGAAATGGAGAAGCGGTTGGATTTAAAGCAAAAATAATTTGAAGAATATGTATTTTATTTTCCTATTTTTTAAAAAAAATTAGGGAAGCCGTTGGAGATGGTCTAACAGCTAATGGACATAACGTCATAATCCAATACTAACAAACACTTGCATAAACAATCCAAATAAAGTTATAAGCTATAGACACCACAAACATTGTAATGAGATTTGAATATAAGTCGGAAATCACATAGAGATGAAAAATGAATGTCAAGAATAACGATGAGTTTATAAGTTATAAATGTTTGTTTGGTTTAGCACAAAAAGTATCACTTTGAAAAGTTATTTTTTACCAATTGAATTTTTATTCTATATATGGATGAGAAAAGATATTTAACTATTTTAAGTTGTAGTAGTTAAAATAAGAGAAATCAAAATTTCTAAATATAATTTTAAGTGGCTCATAACATTAGAAGTGTTAAGCTACCTATAATAAATAAAAAAAATTATTTGAGAAATCATTAACGTGTTATTTTCTTTGTCTTAATCCAATTTAAAAATGTTCAACTTCTCTAACGTGTTATTATTTAGGGAAATCTTGTTAGGTATCCCAAATTTCTTCAAAATTCGCAAGATACCCTTTGAAAAGTGTTAAACCCTAAACCCTAAAAGGTGCAGTTTCTAGACTCCTCTCTCTCTATCTCTTTTAAGATCTCTCTCCGTCTTCCATCCTTCATTTGCAATCTCCTGTTTCTTCCGCTTCAGTCGCCATCGTTTCTCCATTGCCTCTTCACTTAAGCTCAGTAGCCATGCTTAGAGCAGCAGCCAAACTCGCCTCCAAGGCTCGCAACAGCAGCCGCTCGGTAAAAGAATTGAACTTTATCTCTCTCTCTGTATATATGTATATGATTTTCGCATCTGGATGAATTGGGAACATCATTTGATTCATTTAGGTTTATATTGCTGTACCATTATTGACAATTTCGGCTGTTGTTTGGTTGTTGATTTAGACTGCGACTAGCTTGAGTTGGAGTAGAAATTACGCCGCCAAGGAAATCAAATTCGGGTCTGAATGTCGCGCTTCGATGCTTAAAGGAGTTGAGAGCCTCGCTGATGCTGTTAGAGTCACCATGGGTCCCAAGGTACAGCTTAATTTCACCTCATCAATCTCGTTGCTTTTGATTCAATTGGGATCGTCGGGGTTTGTACGGTGTTTTTACTGTAGGAGATTCAAAAGGAGTAATGAAAGACGCGTGTTGGATTGATTTGTGCATTTAGGGTTGATCTGTTGACTAAGAATGTGTCGATTACAGGGGCGTAATGTGGTGATTGAGCAAAGTTTTGGTGCTCCTAAAGTGACAAAGGATGGTGTTACTGTTGCCAAGAGTGTAGAGTTCAAGGATAAATTCATGAACATTGGTGCGAGCCTTGTTAAACAAGTTGCCAATGCTACAAATGATGTTGCTGGAGATGGTATGAATCATTCTCTTACCGCACTCTGCTGTTTTAGTGGGATGAAATGAGGTCCAAAGTGAAAGCAATGAGAAATTGTTAATGCATCTCTGACTTGTTACACTGATGAACTTGTAGGTACCACCTGTGCTACTGTTCTTACTCGGGCAATATTCACCGAAGGTTGCAAGTCAGTTGCTGCCGGAATGAACGCAATGGACCTCAGGAGAGGTATTAGCATGGCAGTTGACTCTGTAGTGACAAGCTTGAAGAGTAGAGCACGGATGATCAGCACGTCAGAAGAGATTGCTCAGGTTTGTTCTTCGCCTTGATATTGATTTTGAGAAGTTCTGTTGAGAATCAATATATATTAATTAATGGTGTATTTCTCATAGGTTGGTACCATATCAGCTAATGGAGATAGAGAAATCGGTGAGTTGATTGCAAAGGCGATGGAGAAGGTTGGCAAGGAAGGTGTGATTACAATCCAAGTAAGTTATTTTCTTCAGCCAATGGAGATAGAAATTTGTTCTTCCTTTGCTTTGTTTATTATGTATGTTTTGCAATATCTTATTTTTGCTTATAATATTTTAGGATGGGAAGACACTTTATAATGAACTAGAAGTTGTTGAGGGGATGAAGCTTGATAGGGGTTACATTTCTCCATACTTCATTACCAACACAAAAACTCAGAAATGTGTAAGTATTCCATCTTTACCCTTTCATTTAGTTTGAAGATGCTAAATTAATTTTCTAAGCAATGAAATTTTTGCTTGTCTTAGTTACTCTTTACATAGTTCTTGTAATGACCTCAGGAATTGGATGATCCACTTATTTTAATCCACGAGAAGAAGATATCAAGTGTGACTGCTGTGGTGAAGGCCTTAGAGCTGGCATTGAAGGTAGTTATCATTACTGTATGATGTATGTACTGTTGGATATTGATGTTTCTGCAATACCCAAGAGTTTAATCATAAATTTGTTTGTTTATTTCTTCAGAGGCAAAAGCCCTTGCTGATTGTGTCAGAAGATGTTGATAGTGAGGCATTAGCAACTCTTATCCTCAACAAGATCCGTGCTGGAATTAAGGTTTGAAGGAGTTCCATGCAGGCACATTATTGCTTTGTATCATTGAAAGAACATCTGATGAAATAGTTAATTTTTGGCTGTAGGTCTGTGCTGTTAAGGCCCCTGGATTTGGTGAGAACAGGAAAGCAGCTCTGCAAGATCTTGCTACTCTGACGGGAGGAGAGGTGGGTTAAAAATAAACTGTGAAATCCTATTTTTTCTTTAAACCTCCTCAATAGAGCGATATAATGACATTTGTGTCATAGGTTGTGAACGAAGAACTTGGAATGAACATGGAGAAGGTGGAATTTGAGATGCTTGGTTCATGCAAAAAAGTAAGTGGATTGAATCAGGATCTTGTAACATCGCTGCTGGGCTTGTCTATTGCTCTAATGTTTAGAAGTGTTTTGTTTATTAGGTCACTATATCAAAGGATGACACTGTGATCCTTGATGGCTCTGGTGACAAAAAAGCGCTAGAGGAAAGATGTGAGCAGGTACTTGTCAGCTACCCTCTTTGCACACATTAATGACCAATGAATCGTATTTGCCACTAGCATTTTTAAATCTTTGTGACCTTACTTGATAACAGATTAGGTCTGCAATTGAAATGAGCACTTCTGACTACGACAAAGAGAAGTTGCAGGAGAGGTTGGCTAAATTGTCAGGTGGCGTAGCTGTGTTGAAGGTCTGTTGCCCTCCTAATTATATCCTGTGTTATTTGTAAATGTTTTTGTTGATAATGATAGCTGATGAATCAAGTGGGATTGTTATAGATGACAACATCAGATTCATAGCTACTTTTTCTGTTGTGGTTGAGACTCCTGACATATTTTTTTTAATCAGATTGGAGGTGCTAGTGAAGCCGAAGTGAGTGAGAAGAAAGACAGAGTCACAGATGCACTCAATGCAACAAAGGCAGCTGTCGAGGAGGGTATAGTGCCAGGTAAGCTTGCTTCTAGCCATATACTCTGTCTCATTTCGCCTAGTGGACATACTCTTAATTTCCTAGTTTTCAGGTGGTGGTGTTGCTCTTCTATATGCCTCGAAAGAGTTGGATAAACTCCAAACAGCAAATTTTGATCAGAAGATTGGTGTACAAATCATCCAAAACGCTCTCAAGGTGTGTGCATTTTGTTGAACTCTTAACTTAGCCTTATTTCGCTGGGTTGTGAGCGTGTAATTTCGTTGCTACTGAAATTTAGACTGCCCATTCTTCAATCTCACTCTCATATATGCTCTTTGTAGACCCCTGCATATACAATTGCAGCAAACGCTGGAGTTGAGGGGGCTGTTGTTGTTGGCAAGTTATTAGAGCAGAACGACCCTGATCTCGGATATGACGCTGCCAAAGGTATTCAGTTAATCTATTGTCTGCTTCCCTGCCGACAAATTCTAGTAACTCAGAACATGCCTTTAATTCTTCATACATTTTGCACATTCAGGTGAATACGTAGACATGGTTAAATCCGGAATCATTGACCCCTTGAAAGTGATCAGAACCGCTCTAGTAGACGCAGCTAGGTAAGAAAAAAGAACTAACTTCTGCAACTTGAAAGGGAAATTCCAATAGTGAACTTGTTTACTAATTCTGCAATGTTTAAATGCAGTGTATCTTCACTGATGACAACCACTGAAGCAGTTATCGCAGAACTTCCCAGTGATAACGAGGGTCCTTCAATGGGTGGCGGTGGCGGCATGGGTGGCATGGGCGGCATGGGCGGTTTTTAAGGTTAACACTAAAGACTAGGGAGCATCCACTGAACGATTTTCTTAGCTGAACATCCTCACAAACTTGTTATCGCCAATTTTTTCGATCTTTTTTAGTTGATTTTATCCGAATATATTGGGTATTTGGGTCCCTTGTTTTCCTAGTTCAACCTAAACATTGAGGTAGAGAGCAATTTGTAGGGGAAAACTGTATTTTGCTTTATTCCCAGGCAAGGCTAAAAGAAACACTTCTTTTCATTGAGAATAAACTGTAATTTGTTACGAGGAGAATGAAATGCAGTGCAAGTGAAAACATTTTCAACCCATGTATAAAAAATCATTCGGTTTCGTCGTCGCAAACCTTGATCACAGTTCTAAGTGAGGACTAAACTTAGACCTGGTTTCTTAATCAACCTATCCTCAAAAACTCTCCTCACCCTGTCTGCTTCTTCCCAACTGTTGTTAGAGGCATACAGGTTTGACAGTAATGTCTGATACCCACAGTTCCTAGGTGCGATTTCCGACAGCTTCTCCCCAGCCACCTGACCTAGTTCCAAGTTCTTGTTCATCCTACAGGCGTCGAGCAGCGCTCCCCAGATGGTTTCGGCTTTGAGGTTCTGGGAAAGCCCGGTTGAGACCAGTTGGTACGCGTCTTCCAATCTTCCAGCGCGTCCAAGCAAGTCTATGATACACGTCCAGTGCTCGTGGCTCGGCTCAATTTTGTTGGTGTTCACCATTAGATCAAAGTACCTGCACCCTTCCTCTATCAGGCCCGAATGGCTACAGGCAGAGAGTAAGGAAATGAAGGTGATGGAATCGGGTTTATATCCGTCTTCTTCCTCCATTTGCGATAGAAGTTGACATGCTTTTGTTCCCTGACCGTTCATACCGCAGCCAGCGATCATGACGTTCCAAGAGCACCGGTCTCTAAGACGCCCCATTTGCAGGAACAACAGTCTTCCATTCTCTATCATGCCACTCTTGGCATATGCGTCGATCAATGAGTTAATGACCGGTGAATCAGCTTCAAGACCGAGTTTTGATACAAACGAATGCGCCATTCCAACCCCATGGCCACCCCAGATGGTTGCAGAGGCTTGAATTAGGGCTAAAAGCGTCACTGCATCAGGCCGTGACTTGCTCTCCAAGAGCATTTTAGTGAACAGCCTGATAGCACTGGCAGTGCTGCCAATTTTCGCGAGCCCAGCGAGCATTGTGTTCCATGAGACGATGTTTTTCGCACGCATTAAACTGAAGACTCTCTTTGAACTTTCTACACAGCCACATCTTATGTACATGTCTATTGTGACATTTTCCACATCAAGATGTGAGGCAAATCCTTTCGAAAAGCTGTAGCCATGAACCATGCTTGCTTGCTTCAGGCTTTTAAGTTCTCCACATAGTTGTAGAACCGCCAAGACTGTGACAGCATCAGGAGATATTTCACTTTGAATCATCTTAAGGAAATGCAGCATACCTAGTTGAGCTTGATGATACGAGGAAAATACACCGATCAGGGCATTCCAGGTTGCAACATTGGGATTTTTAATGCAAGAAAACAAGGAAAGAGCAGCAGCTGAATCCGAGCCTTTTCCGTAGGCATCCACCATTGTTGTACCTAGAACGACGTCTTGCCCTATCTCAAATCCTTTCTTTACAAGAAGGGCATGGACAGACTTGATTGCCTCGAGGTTTCCCAGGGCAGAGTACGCAGGGAATGCGTTTGAGAAAGTGATCGTGTCTGGTTTAAAATCCGTGCTAAGCATCTCTTTGAAGAGCTTTACTGCCTCTTGATAGTAACCATTTTGAGAGTATAGACAGATCAACGAATTCCACGAAACCAAACTCTTTTGGAATGAGCCTTCTTCAAATGCCATCTCAGCATACTCAATACACTTGCACTTTGCATACATGTTGACAATGGCAGTCCCTAAACGAGAGTTGGAGAACAGAGCCGCTTTAATGAAGTGTCCATGAAGACTCTTGCCTTGATCAAGAGTTGCGCCATCTCCACAAGCCAGAACCAATCCTAGAAAGGTTACCATGTTGGGAGAGACATTCCCGACTTCCTTCATCAACCCGAACATTTTGAAAGTTTCCATCCAATGCCTGCTCTGAGCATACCCATTGATGATCGAGTTCCAAGTCACAACGTCTTTGTTCGACATGGAATCAAAAGCACAGCGTGCGAAATCCAACCGGCCTATCCTAACATACATTGAAATCAGAGAATTTCCAACCACCACATCATCATCAAACTTATTCTCCCTAACAAAATCATGAACAAACATCCCTTTGTCCAGCTTCCTTAACTCGCCACAGGCCATAACTGCAAAACAAACGGACTCTGAAGATGCCGAAAACTGTGACTCCAACATCAGCTGAAACACATCCAAAACCAACTCAAAGAATCCCGCAGAACCAAAGCAACAGACCGCAGAGTTAAATAACTCATCGTTCTTCATAGGCATTTCATCAAACACCTTGTGGGCGTAATTCTTATTCCCCAATTTCACATACAGCTCCACTAAGCTAACACTGATATCAACCCAGCTCACGAACCCCAATTTCATCAGATGCCCATGTAGCCCTAATCCAAAATCTAACAGAGAAACACAAGCACACGATCGAAGCAGTGACGGAAACAGCAAAGGGTCCTGCAGGGATGCGAATGGAGAGAAAGGGGTTATCTTGAAGAGGAAAAGAGATTGCAGGTGCTTGCGACTTTCGAAGAGGGATTTGTGCAGGCAATTCAAGGAGAAAGAAGTGCGTATTTGATCTGATTGTGAGTGGAAACATCTCGAAGATGTTTGAGAGAACGGGAGAGGGTGAAATCGGGAGGAAATGAGTGGCGATTTGAGGTGTTTGAGGTGGCGAAGAAGCATCAGAAATGGCGGGAATGTACAAATGTAACCGTTGCGTTACAACTTATGAGCGAATATCATGCTTTATGTCTAAGCTTTGGATCCATTGAAGTTAACTCACCTATAATCGAAAAGATATGAGCTATTATACGCACAATCAATTTCTCACCAAAGGCACGATGATCGATTAATTGGCGTTCCGTGTCGGCAAAATGTCTACATACACGGGAGATCGCTATCAGTAAGCTGTTTTAGGTAAAAACACTTGATCAGAAGCCGGTGAATTGACCGTGCATTTGGCGGGATGATCAATTAATCGGTGTTAGTGTCGGCAAAATGTCTACATACACGGGAGATCGCTATCAGCAAGCTGTTTTTAGGTAAAAACACTTGATCAGAAGCCGGTGAATTGACCGTGCATTTGGCGGGAAATTGGTCGTGCATATAACAAGCCGGAAAAGATACTCCCCATAAGTAGTTAATTATCAGAAATGGACCTGTTTTCAGCCCTGCAGCTAAACAAGACAACCAAACATATTGACAGAAGTGGAAATATCAATCTTCCATTGTTAATTTCCAACATATTGTGTAAGGAAACAAGATAAGTTGTTGTAAGCAACAATGAAGACTGACAAGAAGCTTTCAATCTGTTTCAGATTAGAGAAACTGTTCCAACACAACATGGTTAAGGTAGGTAACTCAAAGGTGTCATCAATTAACCAGAGATTTGAGGTTCGAATCCTGGAAACAAAATAGTTTGAGCCTACTTGATGCAAGCTGCACTAAACCAGGTTTCGACCCAAAACAAAATATGTCTGGACTATTAAAGTAAACAAGTCTGGACTATTAAAGTAACAACTATGCAACCACTGTTAGGAAAGGGAGTTGGAGCTTAATCTTGGCATTTGGGGACGCCCGGCTATAACTTCGGAATTTGGTCATCAACTTTGAGATCACATCAGGAGCAAGTCGATGAGGAGAAAAAAAGGTCATGGTCTCAAGCACCGTTGAGCTCCTAAGCAAAATCTTGATGAATTCCATCTCGTTAGGAAGACTACCACGATCATCCATATCCATCTTTACCCCAAAAGGATCATCACCGACATCAGTCATTTGGATGACTCTCAGCCTGTTGAAGGTGAGATTGGGTGCCCAGCCGAAATCGGAGTAAGATAAAGGAGGAGCTTCTGGTGCATTTGTAGAATAAGGAGACTGCACAAAAGCATGAATACTTTTTTTTTTTAAATCACCATGCAAACAAACAATTCACAGTATCAATAGGAGTATATAGCATTATATGGAGTATTATATATCATCACTTACTGTTGCAAAGATTTCAAACTCATGTAGATTAGGGGCGCCCATGATGAGATGTCCAAGAACTGCTATCTGTTTCTTATATTCGAAATTCACTCCAGATAGCGCAATGGACTTTAGGTGATGAAACACCAAGGAATTGTCATAGGATTCAATGCCAATACTCAAATACTGCCAACAAAACAAACAAGCAAAAGAATCGATCAGCGCAACTAAGACTCTCCAAAAGTTACTCAAAGACAGATAAATCAAGAACATATTTAATCGTTACCTTTGTGAAGTAGCTGAATCCTTCCAAACTCTCAAGATTAGTAAAACGATCAAGGAACTTGGTGTAATTACAAACTGAACTTTGCTGTTGTTCAACTGTCAAACCAACTTCAGAAAATTCCATCGACACTCTGGCCACAACTGGAGCATACAATCTCATTTCTTTGAAATCACCTGAATATTCGAAACACTTGAGATTTGGAGCACTAATCCGTAACTCTGCATTGGTTGAGTGTTGACATGTGAAGTTCTCAAGGAGAGGAGAATTAGCAATAAGGGTTTCAACTACATCATCAGGCACCTTAACGTGACGAAGAGCAAGGCTCCTTAGGCATGAGAATCCCTTGAAGGTCAAAGGGGGTGGGCGCAATTCACATTTAAAAAGCTCCAAATCGGTCAGCTTTCGACAAGAATATAGACTACTGTGCACCCGAAACCAACTATCCAACAAAGGATTCGTTATTTCTAGGCATAACTCCCTGATTTCCTTCCTAGACAAGAAAAGTAACCAGCGATCAGTAGCAGGGCAACTATGCAGTAATGAGATACACAAACTGAACTTCTGAATGGGTCCTTCATGAAGGAGAAGCGCATTGGTGACCAAATTCTTTAGGTGCTTTCCTGGTTTGCTTAGATCCACACATTCATCATCGAAAAGAAGTTGAGGAAGACTAGCCCATTTGTACCTCCACTGCGTTGACAGGATGCAAGTTCTGATAGCATCTTTAATCGGAACGAGATCAAGGATGAAATGGATAATATTCAAGGGAAGATCACTTAAGAAATCATGATCTGACCGATTATCCATCTTTCTATTTCTCGAAATGGACTCATCATTATCCATTACAATAACAAAAACCCTACAAAACGCCAAAATGAGGATCAGCAAGAACCATCTAACAAAAGAGAGAACCATAAATCAAATTGATTTCATTCATTCACTAAAGAATTGGAGACTGGCTATCCATCATGATAGCAAGAACCCTAGTAAATAAACAAACATCAGAAACAAAATACCGAATTGGAGACAAAAACCATGAATGAAGAAACAAGTAGGGAGGGAAGAAAAAAAAAGTACTGAGGGAAGGGAGAGCCACCGCTCACGGGAAACGAACGATTGCAAGTTGGAACCACGGCAGACACGAGAAAGAGAGAAACGAGGAACAACTGGAATTCGGGAGTAGCTAGAGAATCACATTTCAGGACATGGTTGGCAGGTAGAGGATTTCTTTCTCACAGCCACTAAAACCTAGAAAAGCAACTGCGAAACACAAACCTGCCGAAATCAACTAAAAATTGGAGACTGGACTTCTAAATAACCACATATTATCATTATACGAAGCATCAATCCTTCAATTTCTAACCCTAGACGAGAAAGCTAGGGTGATTAACGCAAAGAAGTACGACTCCTAGCACCGGCACCGCACATCGAAATGAAGAGTTGAATTCAGTTCAGGCAACAACCTTGTCAAGATAATGACAGAGAAATTCAAAAAAAAAATACTGAAATCGAAGAGGATTAGACGGTGGAGTGGAATCGCTCACCGGCGAACAGCTACCGGAGATTGTAAAGTGCTTCCAAGTTCCACTCTTTTGAAACGTCTCCTCTCGGAGTGAGCGACAGACTGCGAGAATACTCCGTAGCGAGCTTTACCAAATTTGGTTTCTTCAACTTATCTACTTTGGAATAAAAACTACTCCGTACCATGTAAAAACTTAGAGGAAATGGCAGTAAATGCCACAATTTGATAAAAGTTTGCAAAAATGCCACAGTTTTAGATTTTCTATTTTGAAACGGAGGGAGTAAAATCATAGAGTGTGAATCAAACTCAAAAGTATTAAATGCTCTGGGAGGAGTGGAGGATATTTAATCTGTTTGTGAGTGGAAACGTCCCGACCGTGTTTGAGAGAACGGGAGAGGGTGAAATCAGGAGGGAATGAGTGGCGATTTGGGGTGTTTGAGGTGCCGGAGAAGCATCAGAAATAGCGGGAATATGCAAATGTAACCGTTGCACTGCTTGTAACCGATTTTGATAACCTTACCTTCCCAGTTTCTAATAACGAAGCCAGCACTAGCATCCCCATCAAAATTTAATTTTAGAACACCCGGGTCTCGCTTTCTCCATTTGACACTCCTCCTTACTTTGCGTCTAGGATTAGACCGTAACCTACCCGCCCTAATTTTTCCATCCATTTCATCCATCGATGCTTCTCTCCGGTTGTCTTTTATAGAGTTAATAAATTGCTGGATCTCCATATGGGAAGGTTTATTCAAGTTTTTAAATGTCATTTGGTTTCTAAAGTACCATATCAACCACCATTTAGTTGTCATCTCAACTTTTTCCTCCCTACTTAAAATAGGGCCTAACTTAGCCATAATAGATTTGTCATTCCTAACGGGGCTAGGAAGATTATAAATCAACTTGGAACATTTCTCCGAATTTAAATTAGAATTTTTCACAAAGTTATAATCTACAAATAAGTTAAATTCATCTTCAACCGGATTGTTACAAAAACCACAGAAATTCGGAAGCGATGCCCCTCTCCTACTTAATCTGTCCCTAGTAGGTAATCCATTTTGGGAAATCTTCCAAAGGAAATTCTTGATTTTTTGCATCGTATCCACCTTCCATATCCAGCTAGATGGGTCGTCATTGAAGGAGTCTTGATTAGATAATAACTTGATTGCACTAGAAGTTGAGAACCAACCCTGCTTATGTGACCGTCAATACAACTTATCCGAAGCCGGAGAGACAAGAAGAGGCACATTCAGAATCTGTTGAACCAATTGTTGGTCAAAGACTGTAGATACTAGATAGTTTTTCTTTCCACTATTTCCCAACGATAATATATTCACGAACTTTAGCATTCTGATCGGCATTTTGCAGATCTGAAAGATGATGGACCAGCGGCTTATGAGATAGTAAGATACCCAGTAATCCGTCCATAAGTGAATTGATTTTCCATCACCAATAGACCATACAAGTCCCTCCTTAAATCTATCAATTAAAGACGAAGCATTCCTCCTTTGCCCAGATGACTTCTTTATTGCTAGAGTTTTCCATAGCAGCTTCATTTGAAGAGCCTCGTTCATAACATGAGATTTTCTAATACCCACCCCGCCTTTCCTTTTAGGCTTACAGATTTTGTCCCAACGGATAAGGGGTTTATATTGAAGATTTTTATTCCAGAAAAAAATCCTATTAATTTGGTCTAATTCCTTGTGAATCAAGGCAAGGAGCATGAAACTTTGAATTGGGTACCGGAGTTTTGGTGGATAAGTTTGAGTTAATGAGTATAGACCTCCCTTGTTGGGATAGATAATTAGCCCTCCATTTTGATAATTGATTTTTAGTTTTACTAATAATATCCTCAAATGTAAGCTTATTGACCTCCCCACTAATAATGGGGTAACCAAAATACTTTTCCATAGCCCTAGTATGAGGAGTTTCCAGTGCGTTTTGTAGTAACTGGATTCTTGTTTCGGGAACACCAGTCGTTGTTTGGAAAGTTGATTTGTGAAAATTTACTTTTTGTCTCGAGAGGCAACAATAATCATCAATGATTTATTTTATTTGCTGACTTGTAGAACGAGAGGTTTTTGCAAAGATGATAATGTCGTTCGTGAAGGCTAAGAAAGGGACCCAATGACCATTTTGGCCAAAATTGAAACCTATCTTACTCAAAGGCAGAGATGACTCTTGGTGTAATTTTCACACAAGCAGCTCTGCACCTAGGATAAAAATGAATGGGGGAATAGGGTCTCCTTAGCAAATTCCTCTGGATGGGAAGAAAATCTTTGTCGGAGAGCTATTCATTAGAACAGAGAATGAGACGGAAGTAATACATTCTCTGATCCAATTAATGAAAATCGGATGGAAGCCAAACCCCATACGATTATTTCAAAGGAGAAATCCCAACTAAGTTTGTCCTAGGCTTTCTCCATATCCAGTTTTATGGCTATTCAACCCTCCTCACCCTTACGAGTTGTGACCTGTGAAAGAGTGAAAGATTTCATATGATATTAAAACATTATCCTGAATGACGCTATTGAAGGGATCTCATAATGTTTTAACTTTTAACTATGTCCAAATAATGGTTTTTTTTAATACGAGAATAACTCATAAGGCCAAGCAAACCGAGTTGTGTCAACCGATCCAACTCAATGGTAAGATGCAAAGAACTTGCTTTTTCACCCAAGTTAAACACATCCAAGTCCTTCTGATAGATTCCACTGAGTACGATGGACTCGTACACAGGACACCACTCAAGCAATTGATTTGCAAGAGGAAAACCACTATAGGCAACTACCAAGAGGACAATTTGTGTAGGAGAATTTCCCACTTTTGTGACTCAGTTGATTAATAAACTTCCATGCTTACAAATAACCCTAACTAAGACTTAAATAGGCTAACTACCCATAACTACCCACTAAACCCACTAACTACTAATGCACTACAATTGAAGGAAACTAACTTGGACTAATTCCTAGCTACGACTCAACTGCATAAATAAAATACTTAGCTAGAATAACCTAATTATGATAATAAATCAGTCTTCCCTAGGTTCGTAGCACCTTCCAACATTCCCTTGCTTCTTACCGCTAGACTTGAAATGGAAATTCCAATAGTAAACTTGTTTACTAATTCTGCAATGTTTAAATGTAGTGTATCGTCGCTGATGACAACCACTGAAGCGGTTATCGCGGAACTTCCAGCGACGACAAGGAGGGTCCTTCAATGGGCGGCGGTGGTGCCATGGGCAACATAGGTGGTTTTTAAGGTTAACACTAAAGACTTGGCAAATGGGTATTTTAGGGAAAGGGAGGGATTGAAAATTTGAGAAAGAGAAAGGAAGGGAAGAGAAGGGAAAGAATTTCCCTTTCCCATCAAATTTCACCAATTGGTGGGTGTGAAATCTCATGGAATAGTAGTTACTCAAGTTTAAAATCCCTCTCATTCCTCCCAATTGTCCACCTAAACACTCAATTCATTTTCCCTTCTATTCTCTCCCTAAAAATCCCATCAAATCCCATCATCCAAACGGAGTGTAAGGAGCATCCACACAACGATTTGCTTAGTTGAACATCCTCACAAACTTGTTATCGCCAATTTTTTCGATCTTTTTTCGTTGATTTTATCCGAATCTATTGGGTATTTGGGTCCCTTGTTTTCCTAGTTCAACCTAAACATTGAGGTAGAGAGCAATTTGTAGGGGAAAACTGTATTTTGCTTTATTCCCAGGCAAGGCTGAAAGAAATACTTCTTTTCATTGAGAATAAACTGTACTTTGTTACTAGGACAATGAAATGCAGTGCAAGTGAAAACATTTTCATCCCATGTATAAAAAATCATTCGGTTTTCGTCGCAAACCTTGATCATAGTTCTAAGTGAGGACTAAACTTAGACCTGGTTTCTTAATCAACCTATCCTCAAAGACTCTCCTCACCTTGTCTGCTTCTTCCCATCTGTTGTTAGAGGCATACAAGGTTGACAATAATGTCTGATACCCACAGTTCCTAGGTGCGATTTCCGACAACTTCTCCCCAGCCATCTCACCGAGTTCCAAGTTCTTGTTCATCCTACAGGCATCGAGCAGCGCTCCCCAGATGGTATCGGCTTTGAGGTTATGGGAAAGCCCGGTTGAGACCAGTTGGTACGCGTTCCAATCTTCCAGCGCGTCCAAGCAAGTCAATGATACACGTCCAGTGCTCGTGGCTCGGCTCAATTTTGTAGGTGTTCACCATTACATCAAAGTACCTGCACCCTTCCTCTACCAGGCCGGAGTGGCTACAGGCGGAGAGTAAGGAAATGAAGGTGATGGAATCGGGTTTATACCCGTCTTCTTCCTCCATCTGCGATAGAAGTTGGCATGCTTTTGTTCCCTGACTGTTCATGCCGCAGCCAGCGATCATGACGGTCCAAGAGCACCGGTCTCTAAGACGCCCCATTTGCAGGAACAACAGTCTTCCATTCTATATCATGCCACTCTTGGCATATGCGTCAATCAATGAGTTCATGACCGGTGAATCGGCTTCAAGACCGAGTTTTGATACAAACGAATGCGCCATTCCAACACCATGGCCTGTTTTCAGCACTACAGCTAAACAAGACAACCAAACATATTGACAGAAGTGGAAATATCAATCTTCCATTGTTAATTTCCAACATATTGTGTAAGGAAACAAGATAAGTTGTTGTAAGCAACAATGAAGACTGACAAGAAGCTTTCAATCTGTTTCAGATTAGAGAAACTGTTCCAAAACAACATGGTTAAGGTAGGTAACTCAAAGGTGTCATCAATTAACCAGAGATTTGAGGTTCGAATCCTGGAAACAAAATAATTTGAGCCTACTTGATGCGAGCTGCACTAAACCAGGTTTCGACCCAAAACAAAATATGTCATTAATCAATAAGCTTTAAACCTCAAATTGAACAGGGGACTGAAGAAAACAAGTATGAACTATTAAACTAACAACTATGCAACCATTGTTAGGAAAGGGAGTTGAAGCTTAATCTTGGCATTTGGGGACGCCCGGCTATAACTTCGAAATTTGGTCATCAACTTTGAGATCACATCAGGAGCAAGTCGGTGAGGAGCAAAAAAGGTCATGGTCTCAAGCACCGTTGAACTCCTAAGCAAAATCTTGATGAATTCCATCTCGTTAGGAAGACTACCACGATCATCCATATCCATCTTTACCCCAAAAGGATCATCACCGACATCAATCATTTGGATGACTCTCAGCCTGTTGAAGGTGATATTGGGTGGCCAGCCGAAATCGGAGTAAGATATAGGAGGAGCTTCTGATGCATTTGTAGAATAAGGAGACTGAACAAAAGCATGAACACTTTTTTTTTAAATCACCACGCAAACAAACAAGTCACAGTATCAATAAGAGTATATAGCATTATATGGAGTATTATATATCATCACTTACTGTTGCAAAGATTTCAAAATCATGTAGATTAGGGGCGCCCATGATGAGATGTCCAAGAACTGCTATCTGTTTCTTATATTCGAAATTCACTCCAGATAGCGCAATGGACTTTAGGTGATGAAACACCAAGGAATTGTCATAGGATTCAATGCCAATACTCAAATACTGCCAACAAAACAAACAAGCAAAAGAATCGATCAGCGCAACAAAGACTCTCCAAAAGTTACTCAAAGACAGATAAATCAAGAACATATTTAATCGTTACCTTTGTGAAGTAGCTGAATCCTTCCAAACTCTCAAGATTAGTAAAACAACCAAGGAACTTGGTATAATTACAAACTGAACTTTGCTGCTGTTCAGCTGTCAAACCAACTTCAGAAAATTCCATCGACACTTTGGTCACAACTGGAGCATACAATCTCATTTCTTTGAAATCACCTGAATATTCGAAACACTTGAGATTTGGAGCACTAATCCTTAACTCTGCATCGATTGAGTGTTGACATGTGAAGTTCTCAAGGAGAGGAGAATTAGCAATAAGGGTTTCAACTACATCAGCAGGCACCTTAACGTGACGAAGAGCAAGGCTCCTTAGGCATGAGAATCCCTTGAAGGTCAAAGGGGGTGGGCGCAATTCACATTTAAAAAGCTCCAAATCGGTCAGCTTTCGACAAGCATATAGACTACTGTGCACCCGAAACCATCTATCCAATAAAGGATGCGTTATTTCTAGGCATAACTCCCTGATTTCATTCCTAGACAAGCAAAGTAACCAGCGATCAGTAGCAGGGCAACTAAACAGTAATGACATACACAAACTGAACTTCTGAATGGGTCCTTCATGAAGGAGAAGCGCATTGGTGACCAAATTCTTTAGGTGCTTTTCTGGTTTGTTTTGATCCACACACTCATCATCGAAAACAAGTTCAGGAAGACTAGCCCATTTGTACCTCCACTGCGTTGACAGGATGCAAGTTCTGACAGCCTCTTTAATCGGAATGAGAGCAAGAATGCAATGGATAATAGTCAAGGGAAGAACACTCAGTAAATCATGATCTGACCGATTATCCATCTTTCTTTTTCTCGAAATGGACTCATCATTATCCATTACAATAACAAGAACCCTACAAAACGCCAAAATGAGGATCAGCAAGAACCATCTAACAAAAGAGAGAACCATAAATCAAATTCATTTCATTCATTCACTAAACAATTAGTCCTTGAATCAAATCAGCCGAAAATTGGAGACTGGTTATCCATCGTGATAACAAGAACCCTAGTAAATAAACAAACATCAGAAACAAAATACCGAATTGGAGACAAAAACCATGAATGAAGAAACAAGAAGGGAGGGAAGAAAAAAAAAGTACTGAGGAAGGGAGAGCCACCGCCCACCGGAAACGAACAATTGGAAATTGGAACCACGGCAGACACGAGAAAGGGAGAAACGAGGAACAACTGGAATTCGGGAGTAGCTAGCGAATCACATTTCAGGACATGGTAGGTAGAGGATTTCTTTCTCACAGACTCACAGTCAATAAACCCTAGGAATGCAACCCTAGACGAGATGAAGAGTGGAATTCAGTTCAGGCAACAACCTTATCAAGATAATGACAGAGAAATTCAAAACAAAATACTGAAATCGAAGAGGATTAGACGGTGGAGTGGAATCGCTCACCGGCGAACAGCTACCGGAGATTGTAAAGTGCTTCCAAGTTCCACTTTTTAGAAAGGTCTCCTCTCAGAGTGAGCGACAGACTGCGAGAATACTCCGTAGCGAGCGTTACCAAATTTGGTTTCTTCAACTATACAGAAATGTTATAGATGTGTAAAACTATATATTTTGAAATAAAAACAAACATCTAAAAACTCATCTATTTTGAAAAGGTGGGAATCAAACTCATTAATAGATACGATCACAATTGGCAAAAAAAAAAAAAATTTGTATTAAGTTTGAACAAGTAATTAATCCAATAATAAGAGTATTAAATGTTCTGGGATGACCGGAGCTTATTTGATCTGATTGTGAGTGGAAACGTCCCGACCGTGTTTGAGAAAACGGGAGAGGGTGAAATCGGGAGGGAATGAGTGGCGATTTGGGGTGTTTGAGCCTTGAGGCGCCGAAGAAGCATCAGAAATGGCGGGAATATGCAAATGTAACCGTTTTATTAGTTCAATTGTATTCTTTGTAATTTTTTTTAACAAATTTAACTAGAAATGCTATTAAAGGGATCTCGTTTTTTTATCAGGGAAGAATTCGGTTGGAAACCCTACTCAATAGCATCCCGACGGATGGAATCCAGAAGATCTAAATGCAATTCCAATGCCGACCCGCTAAAAGGAAATATTCTGAAAAAAACAGTAAAAGTCTTTTAATATATCTCCTAAGCAATTCAATTTCCTATGGCAAATACCATTTGATTTAAGATGATTTATAACAATAAACGAGTCTCCTTCAATTAATAAATTTTCAAGTTTATTTTCCTTCGCATAAATGATCTCTTCTCTAAGAGCCATAGTTTCTGCTACAAGCGGAGAAAGAAAGCCTTATTGCTTGTAACCGATTTTGATAACCTTCCTTTCCTAGTTTCTAATAATGAAGCTAGCACTAGCGCCCCCATCAAAATTTAATTTCAGGATACCCGGGTCTGGCTTTCTCCATTTGACATTTCTCCTACTTGCTTTGCGTCTAGGATTAGACCGTAACCCACCATCCCTAATTTCATCCATCAATGCTTCTCTCCGGTGATCTTTTATATAGTTAATAAATTGTTGGATCTCAATATGGGAACATTTATTCAAGTTTCTAAATGCCATTTGGTTTTTAAAGTACCATATCAATCACCATTTAGTTGTCATATCAACTTTTTCCAACATACTTAAAAAAGGGCCTAACTTAGCCATAATTAGGGGTGGGCACAAATCCCGCAAATCCCGATCCCGTCCCGGTCCCGTCCCGATCCCGGTGGGATTTAGGACAAAATAGCGAATCCCGTCCCGATCCCGTCCCGCAAAAATTATGCGGGACGAAACGCGGGACGATCCCGGTGGAACTCGCAAATCCCGTCCCGTCCCGCATATAATAATAATAATAATAATAATAATAATAATAATAATAATAATAATAATAATAATAATAATTTTTATAATAATAATAATATTATAGAATAGTAATAATATATTATTAGTATTATTATTTTGAGCCAATATTATAATTATAATTATAATCATAATCTTCCATTTATAATAATAATAATAATATTTATTTATAATAATATTATTATTATTATTTGAGAAAATATTATTTATAACTATAATAATAATTTTCAATTTATAATAATAATAATAATATTATTATATAATATTATAATATAATTTAATAATATTATTAATTTATAATAAAATTATTATTATATTATTATTATATTATATTATATTTTTTCTTGTAAAGTATAATTATTTTATAATAATAGAAATAAAAATAAGTAATATTATTTTATTTTATTTTTAATTATAATGTGGGGATTATTATTATTATTATTATTATTATTATTATTATTATTATTATTATTATAATAAAAGTTTCTACATAAAATTGGATCGGAGCCGGCTAACAAGCTGAGCCCCGCATTTCATTTAGAGTTAGAAGAGGCAAATAGCTAAATACGGTATATATTCTTCCCAACTATCAATCGATAATGAGACAATATCTGGTGAATCACGTCTCAATTCCTTTCCGTCCTGATCTAGTAAGATAATGTAGCCAAATATGTTGAACATTATAATTAATTATACAATCATTGTATGAATTAATAATTGTATTATATTATTATTATTATTATTATTATTATTATTATTATTATTATCATTGAATAATATAGTTGAGATCGAAGAATACCGTATTCAACATATTATACAAAATAATGAATTATGAAAGCATTTTTCACTTTGCAAATTTATATAATATTTTATTATTTTTATATGCGGGACAAGACCCGTCCCGTCCCGATCACGTCCCGTCCAGACACCATCCCGTCCCGAAAAAAAAGTGTCAATCCCGTCCCGTAAAAATTTTACGGGACGAGTCCCGTCCCGGCTCAATCCCGTCCCGTCCCGTCCCGTGCCCGTGCCCATCCCTAGCCATAATAGATTTGACATTCCTAGCGGGGCTAGGAAAATTATGAATCAACTTTGAACATTTCTCGGAATTTAAATTAGAATTTTTAACAAAGTTACAACCTACAAATAAGTTAAATTCATCATCAACCGAAAAACCATTAAAATTCGGAATCGATGCCCCTCTACTAATTAATCTGTCTCTAGTAGGTAATCCATTTTGGAAAATCTTTTAAAGGAAATTATTGATTTTTGACATTGTGTCCATCTTCCATATCCAGCTAGACGGGTCGTCATTGAAGGAGTCTTGATTAGATAATAACTTGATTGCACTAGAAGTCGAGAACCCACCCTGCTTATCTGGCCACCAATAAAACCTATCTGAAGTCGGACAAACAGGAAGAGGCACATTCAGAATCCGTTGAACCGATTGTTGGTCAAAGACTGTAGATAGTTTTTCTTTTCACCATTTCTCTGCGATAATATATTCACAAACTTTAGCATTCTAATCGACATTTTGCGGATCTAGAAGATGATGGATCAGCGGCTTATGAGATACCCTGTTGTCCGTCCATAATTGAATTGATTTCCCATCACCAATAGACCATACAAGTCCCTCCTTAAATTTATCAATTAAAGATGAAGCATTCCTCCATTGAATTCTTTCCGCTTTTATAATTAATAATATCATTTTGTTTCAAATACTTACGTCTAATTATTTTGACACAAATATTATCCGGTTTTGCTAGAGTTTCCCATAGGAGCTTCATTTGAGGAGTCTCGTTCATAACATGGGATTTTCTAATACCCACCTCACCTTTCCTTGTGGGCTTACAGATTTTGTCCCAACGGATAAGGGGTTAATTATATTGAAGATCATTATTACAGAAAAATTTCCTATTAATTTGATCTAATTTCTTGTGAATCGAGGCAGTGAGCATGAAACTTTGCATTGCGTACTGAGGTTTTGTTGAATAAGTTTGAGTTAAAGAGTACAGACCTCCCTTGTTGGGATAGAGAATTAGCCCTTCATTTTGATAATTGTTTTTTAGTTTTACTAATAATATCCTCAAATGTAAGTTTATTGACCTTCCCACTAATAATGGGACAACCCAAATACTTTTCTATAGCCCTAGTATGACGAGTTTGTAGTGCGTTTTGTAGTAACTAGATTCTTGCTCCGGGAACATCAGTCGTTGTTTTGTTTGGGAAGTTGATTTGTGAAAATTTACTGTATGTCCCGAAAGGCGACAGTAATCATTAATGATTTCTTTTACTTGCCGACTTGCAGAAAGAGAGGCTTTTGCAACGATGATAATGTCGTCCGCGAAGGCTAAGAAAGGGACCTGAAGACCATTTTGGCCAAAATTGAAACCTATCTTACTCAAAGGCAGAGATTGTGTGCACATGATCACACGGAGATGACTCTTAGTGTAATTTTTGCGCAAGCAGCTCTGCACATAGGATAAAAATGAATGGGGAAATAGGGTCTCCTTAGCGAATTCTTCTGGATGAGAAGAAGATCTTTGTTGGAGAACTATTCACAATTTCACAGAACAGAGAATGAGACGGAAGTAATACATTCTCTGATCCAATTAATGAAAATCGGATGGAAGCCAAACCTCCTTATAATTTCAAAGAAGAAATCCCAACTAAGTCTGTCATAGACTTTCTCTATATCCAGTTTTATAACCATCCAACCCTCATCGCCCTTACGAGAACAACTATATCCACATAATCGTTTTTTTTAATATCCAAGTTAAACGAATCCAAGTCCTTCCAACATCCCCTTGCTCCTTACCGCTAGATTACCGGCCGACAAGGGCCACGTACCATGTAAACTGGCTTGCGCCGACCGGCTCGACTCACTAGAAAGGACCAAAGCAAGACGGAGGTAGGGATCGAACCCGAGACATTCTGACATCCCCTCCTGCTCCCCACCAGTGAGCCACCCCGACTGGGGCAACAATTCTATTTTAAAATCAATGAATATCACATTTCTGTCTAAGCTTTAGATCCATTGAGTTAACTCGCCTATAATCGAAAAGATAGGGGAGATACTATACACACGATCACTTTCTCGTCAAATGCATTACCGATTCACCGGCTTCTAGTGTCGGCAAAATGTATGCAGACACGAGAAAGTTTCTGTCGGTAAGTTGTTTTCATGCAAAATAATTCGCTGATACCGAAGGCCGGTGAATTGGCCAAGAGTTTGGTGAGAAATTGGTTGTTCATATCACAAGCCTGAAAATATACTCCCCACTAGTAGTCAATTATCAGAAATGTAACTGTTTTCAGCACTGCAGCTAAACAAAACAGCCAAACATATTGACAAAAGTGGAAATAAAGCACACTGAAGAGCTTTCAAAAAGACATGTCAACCATAAATAATTCTACTTCACAAAACATAACCCATCCACAAGCGAATAAATGAAATAAGGATCATGATACAAACACATCATCAAGTCAATTGCAGGGTAGCAGTAAGAAAAGGTTCAATCCGTCGTGATGATCTTGGAGCTTTAAACCATCTGTACCAGCACCTAGATTTCACTGTGAGATTAGGGGCCCCTGATTCGTGCGGTCTGTCCAGTACAAATCTAATGCTACTGGCATTCCTCCTGACCTCAACCAGCTTAGCAAACTTTGCATAATGTGGTACCATAGCAAGCTGGGTGCTGATGAAGTCAAGGATCATGTCCAAGGGTAATGAGTTGAGGTAGAAATAACCACACACGGAGAAGAACAACACAATCAAATTGATTTCATCTTTCAATAAGCTTTAAACCTAACAAACTACGCAGACATTGTTAGGAAAAGGAGTTGGAGCAAAATCTTGGCATTTGGGGAAGCCCTGCTATAACTTCGCAATTTGGTCATCAACTTTGAGATCACATTCACATCAAGACCAGGCTGATGATAAGCCCACAGGGTCATGGTCTCGAGCACCGTTGAACTCCTAAGTAAAATCTTGATGAATTCCATCTCGTTAGGAAGACTACCAAGATCATCCATCTCCATCTTCATCCAAAAAGGATTATCACCGACAAAATGCATTTGGATGACTCTCACCCTGTTGAAGGTGAGCGTGGGTGCCCAGCCGAAATCCGAATAAGATATTGTTGGAGTATCCAAGTATCTGGCACATAGGAACAAGGAGGACAGCACCTTGAGTAATACGACGTCGTCCCATAGCCAGATCTTCTTTCCTGTGTTGTAATGAAACGCAGCGTTCCAAGCCTGCGTGCTTGTCACGTGCGTAGCAGCTGTATTTGTAACAAACATTAGCGCCCTTTTTCATTCAATAAAGCAAAACAATTTCGTCTCCTCTCTCGCTCTCTTTCTCTCCTCCTGGTTCTCTCTTCCTCCAATCCATGGTTTCCAACTTGGTATCAGAGCAACCCTAGCTCTTTTCGTTTTCTCTTCTTTCGCAAATTTCTATTTTCTCTTTCATTTTCGCTTCAATGGAACAAGTTGTCGATCCAGTCACCGATCAGAGACCTGCAATTGTTGATGCGAGGAATCCGCTTTATCTGCATCCATCTGATAATCCGGGAATGGTCTTGGTTTCAAGAGTGTTCGATGGATCTGGATTTGGTACTTGGAAGCGATCGATGTTGATTGCTCTTTCGGCGAAGAACAAGATTGGATTCGTCAATGGAGGTATTCCGTCTCCTGAACCTGATTCTCTGACTTTTGATGATTGGCGATGATGCAATGATATGGTAGTGTCTTGGATCTTGAATGCCTTAGGAAAGGAAATCACGGAAAGCGTGATTTATAGTGAGTTAGCAGTTGAAATCTGGAAAGATTTATGTTCTCGTTTTGAACAACCTAATCTTGTGCAACGATTTTCTCTTCGAAAAGAATTAGATGTCATTTCGCAAGGTAGCGATGATTTTGCTACTTACTACACCAAAATCAAGAAGTTGTGGGATGAACTGAAGGCCCTACAGGTGAGGCCTAGATGTTCATGTCGCTGCACTTGTGGTGTTGGACCAGAAATTTGCAAATATGATGAAGATCAGCGCCTTCTCGAGTTGATGATGGGGTTAAACGAGTGCTTTACTCCCCTTCGTGGTCAAATCTTGATGATGAAACCAACGCCGTCTATTGCAGAAGCTTACTCCATGATCAGTAGAGAAGAGAAACAGATCAATTTCAAGTCTACAAGTCAGTTTTCTGGAGATTCTTTAGCTATGAACACGCAGAGTCGTAGAGCTGAAAGTACTCCTCCTCAATCTCAAAATTCTGGTCAGAAGCCCAAGCAAGAGAAACAAGAAAGTTCAATTCCTAGCAAGCGCCCTTCATATGTCTGTACTCACTGCAAAAAGACAGGACACAAGGTTGAATTCTGCTACAAGTTGATCGGCTATCCGAGTGACTCCAAGGCACCTAAAGAAAGGAGGTTTGCAGGTGCCAGTGGAACTGAAGAAGTTAGAAATGATTCAGTGTCTGCTATCCCTGGATTTACAGCTAAGCAATGTTCTCAGCTTCTTTCAATGTTGACTAAGGGATCCTCTCAACACAAGACTGAGTTGGCTGGATGCTCCATGGCAGGTATCCAATCTTCGACTCTTATCAATTACCCTAAGTACTTGGCTCTTAGTGCACAGTTTGATTTAAAAGATAATGGACATATTTGGATATTGGATACCGGTGCCACAGACCATATGTGTTTTAATCATGCATCCTTTATGTCCCTTGCTCCCTTGACCCAACCTCACAAAATTACCCTACCTGATGCTTCTTTTATCATGGTCAAATTTCATGGATCTGTTAAGATCTTACCAGACATTATTCTGCATAATGTTTTTTTCATCCCAGAATTCAAGTTCAATCTGTTATCCATTAGCAAATTGACCTCTCAAATGGATTGTGTTGCTCATTTTTCCTCAAAATCTTGCCTATTGCAGGCCCCTTCATTGAAGAGGCCTCTGGTGCTTGGTGAGCAGCATAATGGCCTCTACTTGTTGCATTGCAAACCACAAAATGTTTCTTCTTCTTTGATGCACTCTAGTTATGTTTCTTCTGCAGATTGTAACACCTTTAATTGTGTTTCTGACCCTATCATGCTTTGGCATTTACGTTTGGGACATATACCCTTTGATAAACTCAAATCAATGAGATTGCTTGATGTTTCTTTTGATCATAAAACTGATTTTGTGTGTGATGTGTGTCACAAGGCAAAGCAGCACATGCTACCCTTTCCCCACAGCTCCATCAAAACTAGATTCCCCTTTGACCTTGTCCACATTGATGTTTGGGGACCCTACAAAACACCCACTTATACTGGCCATAAATATTTTTTGACCCTTGTTGATGATTTCACAAGGTGTACCTGAACTCACCTTTTATCCAACAAGTCCAGTGCTTTCTCCATCATCACAGCCTTTGTTACCATGATACAAACCCAATTTCATACCACTCCCAAGATCATCGGATCAGATAATGCCCTTGATCTTGGCTCCATCCATACTGGCACTGAATTTTTTGCTTCTCAAGGCATTTTACACCAGACCAGCTGTGCTCACACACCCCAGCAAAACGGTGTGGTTGAGAGGAAGCACACGCACCTCCTTGAGACTGCAAGAGCACTGATGTTTCAGTCCCACATCCCCATCAAATACTGGGGTGATTGTATCCTCATGGCCACCTACTTGATCAACAGATTTCCTTCCAAACTTCTTCAAAATATAAGCCCCTTTGAGAAACTTTTTTCCACTGCCCCAACTTATTCAAACCTGAAGCCTTTTAGGTGCCTGTGCTATGCTTCTGTATCCCCTCGTGATAGGGACAAGTTTAAGCCTCGTGCTCAAGCTTGCATTTTCTTGGGTTATCCCTTTGGGAAGAAAGCTTATAAGCTTCTTGACATTTCCTCACGAGATGTTATCATCTCTAGAAATGTGGTCTTCTATGAGACAGTTTTTCCCTTCAAATCATCAAGCATTTCTTCATCTGATATCACTTTGCCTTGCCCCTTTCCTGATAATCAGGTTGACACAGTTTCTGAGCTACCATCTCAACCTGTCCCACCATCACCACATCCAATTTCCCCATCAGTTGACCCTCCTGTTGTCTCTCATGATATACAGGTTAACCAACCAGTTCATCCTCCTATTGTCCCTCCTATCCGAAGGACATCTAGAGTGCATCGCCAACCTTCTTACCTTTCTGATTTCATTTGTAATTCTGCCTTTGACACCCACAGTTTTTGCTCAAACACAATCACCTCTGCTTGTTTCTCACCACCTTCAATTTGTGCTGGTATCCTATCCAAAAATGACCACCATTTACTTTCTAATCTCTCTGTTGCACATGAGCCTTCTACTTATGCAGAAGCTGCTCAGTCACCTGCTTGGTTGGAGGTTGTCCATAAGGAGTTTGCTGCACTTGAGTTGAACAATACATGGGACCTTGTTTCTTTGCCCACTGGTAAGAAACCAATTGGCTGCAAATGGGTCTTCAAATTGAAGCTCAGACCTAATGGCACGATTGAGAGACACAAAGCCAGATTGGTGATCAGAGGCTGCACTCAAAAGGCAGGAATTGACTTCACTGAGACCTTCTCCCCAGTGATTAAAATGACCACTGTCCGAGTGCTTGTTTCCATTGCTTTGAAAAGGAATTGGCACATGTTTCAGCTTGACGTAAACAATGCTTTTCTTCATGGGGACCTCCATGAAGAGGTTTACATGAAATTGCCCCCTGGTTTGTCTGTTTCCGATCCTACCTTAGTCTGTCGTCTCAACAAATCCTTGTATGGTCTTCGTCAGGCATCCAGGCAGTGGTATGCAAAACTTTCTGATTCACTTTGCACTCGTGGTTACACTCATTCCCCTAATGATCACTCTTTGTTCATTCGTCGATCTGGTGATTCAGTTGTTTTCTTGGCCATCTACGTCGATGATATTTTGCTGACAGGGAATGATTTAGATGCTATGACTGATTTAAAGTCTTTTTTGGATGATCAATTCAAGATCAAAGACTTGGGAAATCTACATTACTTCCTTGGCATTGAGTTTCTCAGAGTCCCTCAGGGCATGGTTTTATGCCAAAAGAAGTTCATAGCAGATCTCTTTCTTGATTTCAATGTTCACTCTGGCACTGCTACTGCTCCCTTAGCTGCTGGTCTGGATCTTTACAAAGTTGAGAGTCCCCCTTTACTTGATCCTCTTCAGTTTCGTCGCCTTGTTGGGAAATTGAATTTCCTAACCCATACCCGCCCTGACTTATCTTTTGCTGTCCAATACTTAAGTCAGTTCATGCATTCTCCCACAGAGGCTCATTTTAACGCAGCAATTCATGCCTTGAAGTATCTGAGACATCAACCTGACTTGGGAATTCTCCTCAATTCATCTTCTGCTTTGGATTTGGTTGGATACAGTGACTCCGATTGGGCTGCTTGTTCCCATACTAGACGATCGGTTAGTGGCTACTTTGTCACCTTTGGGGGTTGCCCCATTTCTTGGAAAGCCAAGAAGCAATCCGTTGTTTCTCTGTCAAGTGCCGAGGCTGAATACAGATCTCTCCGTCGATTAACAACTGAGCTTGCTTGGCTTTCTCGATTACTTTCAGAATGTGGTATACAAGGCATACTCCCAGTTCCTGTCAAATGTGACAGTCTAGCAGCTATTCACATCGCCAAAAATCCAGTTTACCACGAGCGAACCAAACATGTTGATCTAGATTGCCACTTCGTTCGCCATAAACTATGTGAAGGCCTGATCAGTTTGTCTTACCTCCCTACCAAAGACCAACTGGCGGACATCTTCACTAAGTCTCTTCCAGGACCCTGCCACACTGATATGCTTTGCAAGTTGCAGATGGTTCACCCACCTTCAACTTGGGGGGGGGGGGGGGGGGGGGGGGGGGGGGGTTGGAGTATCCAAGTATCTGGCACATAGGAACAAGGAGGACAGCGCCTTGAGTAATACGACGTCGTCCCATAGCCAGATCTTCTTTCCTGTGTTGTAATGAAACGCAGCGTTCCAAGCCTGCGTGCTTGTCACGTGCGTAGCAGCTGTATTTGTAACAAACACTGGCGCCCTTTTTCATTCAATAAAGCAAAACAATTTCGTCTCCTCTCTCGCTCTCTTTCTCTCCTCCTGGTTCTCTCTTCCTCCAATCCATGGTTTCCAACAGATATAGGAGGAGCTTCTGATGCATTTGGAGAATAAGAAGACTGCACAATAGCATTAATACTTTATTTTTTAAATCACCATGCAAACAAACAATTCACAGTAGATTATAAGCTCGTGTAGATTATAAGCTCGTGTAGATTAGGGGCGTCCATGATGAGCTGTCCAAGAACTGCTATCTCTTTCTTATATTCGAAATTCACTCCACTATATATCATCACTTACTGTTACAAAGATTATAAGCTCGTGTAGATTAGGGGCGTCCATGATGAGATGTCCAAGAACTGCTATCTCTTTCTTATATTCGAAATTCACTCCATATAGCTTAATGGACTTTAGGTGATGAAACACCAAGGACTGGTCATAGGACTCAATGCCAATACTCAAATACTGCCAACAAAACAAACAAGCATAAGAACCGATCAGTGAAACTAAGGCTCTCCAAAAGGTACTCAAAGACAGATAAATCAAGAACATATTTAATCGTTACCTTTGTGAAGTAGCCGACTACTTCCAAACTCTCAAGATTAGTAAAACCACCAAGGAACTTGGCATAATTACAAACTGAACTTTGCAGCTGTTCAGCTGTGAAACCAACTTTAGAAAATTCCACCGACACTTTAGCCACAACTAGAGCATACAAACTGATTTCTTTGAAATCACCCCATACATCAACACACTTGAGATTTGGTGCACTAATCCTTAACTCTACATTGGCTGAGTAATGAGATGTGAAGTTCTCAAGGAGAGGAGAATTTGCAACAAGGGTTTCAACTACATCAGTACTGAAGTCCGTTGGGACTCGGGATCGGGGGTCGTGTGCACACGTGCGCCCTTGCGCTAATAGCCTAGCACATAAGCCGAGCGGGGTTCCATCCTAAAACCAATTGGCATTAGGTGGGGTAGCCCACTAGGTTATATTCTAAGGCTTTATGTTTCTCATATTCAATGTGGGACATTTTTGTCTCTTCACATTGTTTCATTCTCAACAATCAGAGGGCACCTTAACGAGAAGAAGAACAAGGCTCCTTAGGAACGAGAATCCCTTGAAGGTCAAAGGGGGTGGGTGCAATTCACATCTAAAAAGCTCCAAATAGGTAAGCTTTCGACAAGAATATAGACTACTGTGCACCTGAAACCTATTATCCAACCAAGGATGCGCTATTTCTAGGCATAACTCCCTGATTTCATTCCTAGACAAGCAAAGTAACCAGCGATCAGTAGCAGGGCAACTATTCAGTAATGAGGTACACAAACTAAACTTCTGAATGGGTCCTTCATGAAGGAGAAGCGCATTGGTTACAATATTCTTTAGGCGCTTTGCTGATTTGCTTCGATTCACACATTTATCATCGAAATCAAGTTGAGGAAGACTAGCCCATTTGTACCTCCACTGCGTTGACAGGATGCAAGTTCTGACAGCATCTTTAATCGGAACAAGAGCAAGAATGCAATGGATAATATTCAAGGGAAGATCACTTAGTAAATCACGATCTGACCGATTATCCATCTTTCTATTTCTCGAAATGGACTCATCATTATCCATTACAATAACAAAATCCCTACAAAACGCCAAATTGAGGATCAGCAAAAACCATCTAACAGGCTACACATACACTTGGTGTATGTATACACCATTTTTTTTTTTCTTGAAAATTTATTTTTCTAGGGGTTCACCATTTAAAATTTAGGGTATATCATTAGTGGTTATTGAAATTTTTAGGGTTTATTCTTTATAATACGAGGGTAATAGAGTTTTAAAGAAAAATTTCAGGGTTAATTTTTACAATTTTAAAAGTAGTGGATAAATTTTACAAATTTTTACACATGAAAAAAAGATACACCAACATGCACTACACCAAGTGTATGTGTATCATCCTCCAACAAAAGAGAGAACCATAAATCAAAATGATTTCATTCATTCACGAAACAATTAGTCCTTGAATCAAATCAGCCGAAAATTGGAGACTAGTTATCCATCATGATAACAAGAAAGAACCCTAGTAAATAAACAAACATCAAAAACAAAATACCGAATTGGAGACAAAAACAATGAACGAAGAAACAAGAAGGGAGGGAAGAAAAAAAAATTACAGAGGGAAGGGAGAGCCACCGCCCTCCGGAAGGCGGAAACGAACGATTGGAAGTTGGAACCACGGCAGACACGAGAAAGGGAGAAATGCAACTGAACTTGTAAATAACCACATATTATATCATTATAAAAAGCATCAATCCTTCAATTTCAATTCTAACCCTAGACGAGAAAGCTAGGGTGATTAACGCAAATAAGTACGACTCCTAGTCCTACCACCGAACATCGAAACGAAGAGTGGGATTCAGTTCAGGCAACAACTTATTAATCAAGATAATGACAGAGAAATTCAAAAACAAATCACTGAAATCGAAGAGGATTAGACGGTGGAGTGGAATCGCTCACCGGCGAACAGCTATCGGAGATTGTAGAGAGCTTCCAAAGTGTAATTTCATTTAATTCAATCCTTAAAATTAATCCTAATATTATTATTTTTTTGTTACTTTAAATAAAATGATATTCCAACAATTTTGGAAAATCATACTATAAAATCCACGTGTCAAAAGCTTTCTATATTTCAAGAGTTGGCGCCTCCTTATCATCTTTCAACACATGGTTCAATTAATTTTAATTTCTAATAACTATGATTTGTCCAACTAGAAAGTTCTTTAGAGTGGGCAATGTATGTGTTATTGCTCCATTCTCCTTCTCTTTCCGACAGTTCTTCCCCTTCCGAACAACAGAAGAAGTGTGCAAAAGGGCCACGTAGGGTCGGGACTCGGGACACTACCAAAAAACCCCTCTTTATACACATATATACTCCTATGATCATCTTTCATTGTACTCTCTATGCACTATGCACTATCTAGAGTTCAAAATGCGACCTATCCAAGCTTTTTTCTCGGATTGTCTTCCCTCTGTACTTGACACCTATCCTTCGTTTGCATGCACCAACAATATATATATTCGCGTAGCACACACACGTGGATCACATGGAATGTCCCTGAATGTAGTAGATGTTTGCACATAGGACGCATTCAGGCTCCCGAGCAAACCATTCTAGCCACTCCTTTATGGAGTCATTCCGTGTCTCAATATCCACCCATCTCAGAGTTAAGTATTGGGTGGAGCTCCGTTTCTTCCTCCCCCGTACACAAGCCATAGAGTGCTGCACTTTCACCACGCCAATGCTTTACCTTCTGCCTTCCCTAACATTTCTCCCCCTTTGTTTCGACCTTTTTCTTTTCATGTCAATTTGAAGGCCGGCTTGTCCATTTACGATTTCCTCTCGACGTACTATCTTGATTTTTGGCCAAGATATATGTGAACAATCAAATTTACAGAACAAGTAGGGATTTTATTTATTGTTTTAAATTGTTTTAGAGAGGTTAGATCTCCAATGAACGATGCCCCAAATTCAACACCTCCAATTTCTTCAATGAAGTTACCTCAGCTGATGAACCCAAAACAATGCATATACATCATGAATATTGCCAAGAACAAAAAGTTGCAAGGTAAAATTATCTAGTATAACTTGAAAAACACATACCAGCAAGATCATCCCAGTCACTTAGATGATTGAAACAAAGATTCAGAATCTTAAGAGAAGGCAGCAAATGCACCGATGGCATGGTTTTTAACCGATTGGATTGCAAATCCAACACCTCCAATTTGCCAAGTCTGGGTAACTCTTCAAGACCTATTTATGAAAACAAATAACAAAACGTTGTGCTTAAGCAATTGAGAAATATAGACAGTGAATGTAACATGTAACGAAAAGATGAGTTGAAAACACTTTTTTTTTTCAAGGAAAAGGATTCAATGTATACTCAATGAATCATACACCAGAAGATCGAAAAATCAACAACAGACAAATCGCTATGAAATAATATAAACAGGAAAATAGTTAAGTAAAAGAGAGAATACATCCGAAAAATACCTATAGCTAACTATATTTATACACATTACTTTTAAAACGAACATTATTCCAATTTAACTTGAAATTATTTAATCCGCCTACGCAAGATTATAAAAATTAACAAGAATAATAATAAAAATTCCAAGAAATAAAAAAACAAAAATGGAATACTTACCAAAACAACATGGTTAAGGTAGGGAACTAAAAGTGTCAGCAACTAACCAAAGATTCGAGGTTCAAATCCTAGAAACAAAATAATTTGAGCCTCAACTTGATGCGAGCTGCTGCACTAAACCAGGTTTCGACCCAAAACAAAATATGTCATCAATCAATAAGCTTTAAACCTAATTTGAACAGGGGACTGAAGAAAACAAGTCTGAACTATTAAACTAACAACTATGCAACCATTGTTAGGGAACGAAGTTGGAGTAAAATCTTGGCATTTGGGGAAGCCCGGCTATAACTTCGCAATTTGGTCATCAACTTTGAGATCACATCAGGACCAAGTCGATGGTGAGAACAAAGGGTGATGGTCTCAAGCACCGTTGAACTCCTAAGCAAAATCTTGATGAATTTCATCTCGTTAGGAAGACTACCAAGATCATCCATCGATCTCCATCTTCGTCCCAAAAGGATTATCACCGACATCAATCATTTGGATGACTCTCAGCCTGTTGAAGGTGAGATTGGGTGCCCAGCTGAAATCCGAGTAAGATATAGGAGGAGCTTCTGATGCATTTCGAGAATAACGAGACTGCACAAAATTAAGGTTGAATACTTTTTTTTTTTTAAATCAGCATGCAAACAAACAATTCACAGTATCAACAAGAGTAAATAGCATTATATGGAGTATTATACATCATCAGATACCGTTACAAAGATTATAAGCTCGTGTAGATTAGGGGCGTCCAAGGACTTTAATTAGGTGATGAAACAGCAAGGAATTGATTTGAAGATTTAAAAGTGATTTAATCCATGTGCACAGTCTGATTGGTTACAGTATGTTATTTTGTTATTTCCACTGATATATACTAACTTTTCATATGTTCTATTCTAAATTCATTCAGTTTTGAGATATTAGAAGTATGGAATAAATTAATTAATCGAATTAACAGGTTTTAGTATCAAAATTATTTAAATTAAAAAAACGCATATAGTGCGGGTATTGAACTAGTATTTACTTATACACAATGGATTAAATCACTTTTAAATCTCCAAATCAAATGAACTCAGCAACCGATTGGTGATGTCGCCTTCACCGAAGGCTTAGCAAAGGGAAAGTTTTTATTGAAGTCTGACTCGACCAATAACCGGGGAACGTGTGCATGTGCGCTCTAAGCCCAACACATAACCACAGAGAGGTTCCATTAGCGCACACATAACCACATAGAGGTTCCATCCTAAAGCTAATTGACAATAGGAAGAGTAACTCACGAGCTTATATATTTAGGCTTCATTTGTTCAAACTTTCATTAGCATCTCATTCTGCTCTTTTTAGCTAACCCGAAAACCTGCTCTGATATCATATCAGAAGTCCGACAATACCATACAATCTAACAATATACTATAACCCTTGGCTTCGGCCACCACAAAGCCGCCTACGGGTACCCCAAAACCACATTCAGGCTATCCTATCACCTACGGGCAACCTCTTTATGGCTTCGGCTATACAAATTCGCTTTCAAGCAAACAAAACTTTGGCTTTAGCCAAATCAACCATCGTTGCTCTACTCCGATCTGCTCCCGGCTGCCCTCCATCGCTACCAACCGGTCTTCTTTGTGTCAGCCACTACATGCATTCGCTTGTGTCGACCGCTCCTGTTGGAGCTCCAACAAACGCAGCCTCTCGTGCCCACCACTGCCATCTTCAAGTTTCAATTCAACCTATAGCTATTTTGATCAACCAGATCTCCTTCAACAAAAAAAAAAAAAAAATTCATTTATTTTATGATTTATTTCATATTTATCCAATTTTCACCTTTCGATATATCTCGCTTTAACTGTTGTTCTTACCAAACTGTACGGAGTATTTGTTTTCTTTGCACTCTTTCTAGAACTAGAAATAAATTAGTGCACACCAGGTCTCTCTTGAGGCCAATCTCATCTCGTGTTGATTGTGCATAACTCAGATCGTTCTAGATCCAAGCACGATCGGGTTGAAATCGGACTAAATCGAAATTTCAACTCAATCGAAAACGCCTAATCTGGAATCACACTAATAAACCACTTTACCTTGCAAACTCAGCTAAAGTTTGAACAAAGCACCACTTATGATCCTTGCTCTGTGAATTCAATCAATTCATTGCCATGTCCAAAACCAATCTAACAAACAACCATAAAAAAATATTAAAAAACAATAATAAAAAAAAAACTAGGAAGCAGGGATGTCCCTTCGGGAAATTTCCAGATTGAGATATCGCAATCCATAGGCAAAAAGATAAGGTTTATGAATGCCTTAACTAACTCGCATAAGATTATGTTAGGGTTGACGTCTTGTTGATTGGGGCAAGGCTCTTATCGTCCCAGGACCAATATATCTTAGCATTGGGCGAAGCCCGACCATACCTTGGCAATTCAGCTGTCATGCTTAATAACCCTTTATGACAAGGTTGAAATGATGACTGAAGGGTCATCTTTCCAAGCACAGGCGAACTTTTAAGCAAAAACTTGATGAATTCCATTTCGTAGGGAGAACCGCAAACACCTACCATCCTGACGTCTTTCAGCTTCTCGAATCTGAAACTATCTGTGCAGCCGAAATCCTTGAAAGATATAGGAGGAGCTTCTGATGCATCTTTTTTAGTGCGAAACATCTGCACAAAAGTAGCGAAATTAAAGATCAAAAGTGCTTGCATCATGAACTTAAACAGTAACTGTTTGAAATCAGTATGTGACTATTATCTATCATCAATTACCCAGATTCGAAACTTTTGTAGATTAGGGGCGCCGAGGAGTAGATAAAGAAGAACTGACATCTGTTTCGTATCATGAAAACTCACTCTAGATAGCTCAATGTACTTTAGGCGATGGAACACCAAGGAACGGTCATAGGACTCGATGCCAATGTTCAAATACTGCCAGCAAAACAAACTCAGGGAGATTAGTGCAATTAAGACTCCGAAAGGCAGTCAAAGAACTTACCTGTGTGAAGTAGAAATGTCCTACCAACCTCTCAAGATTCATAAAACCGCCAAGGAACTTGGCTTAATTACAGACTGAAATTTGTTGTTCAGCTGTTAAACTAACTTCATATCTATCACTGTAACTAAGACTCTCCAAAAGGTACTCAAAGACAGATAAATCAAGAACATATTTAATTGTTACCTTAGTGAAGTAGCTGAATACTGCCAAACTCTCAAGATTAGTAAAACCACCAAGGAACTTGGTATAATTACAAACTGTACTTTGCTGCTGTTCAGCTGTGAAATCAACTTCAGAAAAATCCACCGACACTTTGGCCACAACCGGAGCATACAAGTTGATTTCTTTGAAATCACCCCATATATGGAAACACTTGAGATTTGGATCACTAATCCTTAACTCTCCATCCGCTGAGTATAGAGATGTGAAGTTCTCAAGAAGAGGAGAATTAGCAACAAGGCTTTCAACTACATCAGAGGACACCTTAACGCAACAAAGAACAAGGCTCCTTAGGCATGAGAATCCATTGAAGGTCAAAGGAGGTGGGCGCAATTCACAATCAGAAAGCTCCAAATGGGTTAGCTTTCGACAAGAATATAGACTATTGTGCACACGAAACCAACTATCCAACAAAGGATACGATATGTCTAGGCATAACTCCCTTATTTCTTTCCTAGACAAGCAAAGTAACCAGCGATCAGTAGCAGGGCAACTATTCAGTAATGAGGTATGCAATCTGAACTTCTGGATGGGTCCTTCATGAAGGAGAAGCGCATTGGTGACAATATTCTTTAGGCACTCTACTGATTTGCTTCGATCCACACATTCATCATCGAAAACAAGTTGAGGAAGACTAGCCCATTTGTACCTCCACTGCGTTGACAGGATGCAAGTTCTGACAGCATCTCTAATCGGAACGAGAGCAAGAATGCAATGGATAATATTCAAGGGAAGATCACTTAGGAAATCATGATTTGACCGATTATCCATCTTTCTTTTTCTCGAAATGGGCTCATCATCCTCCATTACAATAAAAAAAAAACCTAGAAAACGCCAAAACGAGGATCAGCAAGAATCATCTAACAAAAGAGAGAACCATAAATCAAATTGATTTCATTCATTCACTAAACAATTAGTCCCTGAATTAAATCAGCTGAAAATTGGAGACTGGTTATCCATCATGATAACAAGAACCTTAGAAAAATATCTCGCTTTAAGTTTTAATATATTTTAACCTAAAATAAAAAAAAAAAGAACCCTAGAAAAATAAAGCAAAAATCAGAAACAAAATACCGAATTGGGGACAAAAACCATGAATGAAGAACAGAGAAGAAGGGAGAGAAGGGGAAAAAAAAAAAAGGGGTACTGAGGGAAGGGATAGCCACCGTCCACCGGAAACGAACGATTGGAAGTTGGAACCATGGCAGACACGAGAAAGGGAGAAACGAGGAACAACTGGAATTCGGGAGTAGCTTTTGAATCACATTTCAGGGCATGGTAGGTAGAGGAGTTCTCTCTCAATCATAAACCCTAGAAAAGCAACTGCGAAACACAAGCCTACCCAACTCCCTCCCATCCGAAATCAACTAAAAATTGGAGACTGAGCTTCTAAATAACCACATATTGTCATTATACAAAGAATCAATCCTTCAATTTCTAACCCTAGACGAGAAAGCAAGGGTGATTATCGCAAATAAGTACAACTCCTAGCACCGGCACAGCACATCGAAATGAAGAGTGAAATATAGTTAAGGCAACAACTTTATCAGAGAGGATTAGACGGTGGAGTGGAATCGCTCACCGGCGAACAGCTATCGGAGATTGTAGGGTGCTTCCAAGTTCCACTCTTTAAAAGGTCTGCTCAGAGTGAGCGACAAACTACGAGAAAAGCGAACTTTACCAAAGATGACCCACTTAAGGGCGTGTTTGGTTTCTTTTCTTTTTTTTTTTTTTTTTTTTGACGCAGAATAAAAATTAGGTTGGGTCGGCCGTAGCAGGACTCCTTCCTAGCGCATCCTTGCGGATGAGAGCACAGAGCTCTGGATCGTCGTCGTAGCAGGCGTCGGCAGGGGAAGCATGTGCACTACGCGCGAGATAGTCAGCCACTGCATTCGATTCCCTGAAAATATGACGGATAGCTACATAAGAAAAAGACAAAGTATCTAACAGAATATCAGATTGTAGGAGCTCGATATTCCAGGGGCACTTCCAGTCCCCTAGCAGAGCTTTAATAACCAGAAGGTTATCGCCCTCGATCAGGAGGTTACGAATATTCAGCTGTTTAGCCCGAAGGATTCCCATTTTTAGACCGAGGTTCTCGGCAAAAACAACTGAGACATTGATGCACGAGTTTCGCCCCATGGCAACCACTCGGCCGCACCAGTCCCTAATGACGAAACCGTAAGAAGCCGAAATACCCGCTCTTACAGAACCGTCAAAGTTAAGCTTGTAGCAGTCCATCGATGGTTTATCCCAAAGGCCCGAACGACTTCGACCCTTACCCTTGGCTGCGGTTGACGTAAAGCGACAGCCGGGATGGATTACCTTAGGAGGCAAAGGCGTACCTGAAGATGACTCAGCGTCAAGCAGTTTCGATTGTTTCCAACATTGTGTAAAAGTAGTATGGAAAATTTCCATTTCAGTAATGGATACTTTCGTCGTGTGGTCAAAAGCCAGTTGGTTCCTAAAGAACCAGATAGTCCACCACGCACATGCTAGAGGGCCGAAATGTTCCTTGCCCACCACCCGCCGAACCAGGTTTAGGGGAAAGTTTGAGCCCGAGTTGACGGCTAGGTGGGAAAGGCTCGGACAGCGGATGCGAAGAGTCCTAAGTAGGCTGATAGTAACCGGGCATTGAAGAAACATGTGCTTGTCTGATTCGTTTGTAATATCACAAAAGTGACACCCAGATGGTACAGAAACGTGGGACTTTTGTAGGCGTTCCGAAGTAGGGAGGCCATCCCGGGATATTTTCCAAAGAAAATGACGAACCTTCGGCGGAACATCAAGGTTCCATATCCAACCACAATCATAGTCTTGTAACCCCTTGTTGGCTGACAGCATGTTGTTTGCTGAGCTAGTCGAGAACCACCCATTAGTGCTTGGCCCCCAATACACTCGATCCTTCATAGGATTATTAGGCAGTACGATACCAAGCAGAAGCTTGATGTCATCCTGTGAAATGATGTTTGTTAAGCTAGAGAAAAGCAATTCCCTGTTCCATTGCAAGTTTTGGTTGATGAAGTGGGAAACTTTTATGTTTGAAAGGTCATTTGGTATCGGTTGGAGTACCCTGCAAGCCAGCGGTTCATCGCCGGCCCATTTCTGGGACCAGAAGTCAATGGAATTCCCATCACCAACAGACCAATGAAGAGCGCTTTGGAAATGATGTCGGATAGACATAAGGCGTCTCCACTGCCAAGAAGTGTTGCCTTTCGTTTGATAGGTCAGGATGTCATGTTCTTTGAGATATTTTTGGGAGATTAGGCGAACCCAAATATTGTCCGGTTCGGACATAATTTTCCACAACAGCTTCATCTGTAATGCAATGTTCATTGTTTCCGCTTTGTGAATACCCAAACCTCCTTTCAAAGTGTCAGCACAGATTTTGTCCCAACTAATCAGCGGGGGGGCTTTAGAGCTTTTGTTCCAGAAGAATTGTCTGTAAACCTTGTCGAGTTCTTGGTGAATGTGAGACGGTAGTAAAAAAGCTTGCATTAGGAAAACCGGTTTAGCGCACAGATTAGATTTGATAAGAACCTTACGTCCTTCGGACGATAGACTAGACGCCTTCCATTTGGTGAGTTGTTGTTTAGATTTTAGTACTACATCGTTAAAGGTGTCTTTGTTAGTGCGTCCGTTTACGATTGGGCACCCGAGATATTTGTCGAAGTTGTTTGCTTGGGGGATACCCAGGACCGCTATCGTGGCAGTGATAGCTGCTGGTGATGTGTTTGAGGAGGCTTGGAAGCTAGATTTATGTAAATTGACCTTCTGCCCAGAAATAAGGCAGAAACGATCAATAATGGACAGAACTGAAGAGCAGGCTGACTGTGAAGCTTTACAGAAAATGAGGATATCATCAGCGAAAGCTAAAAAAGGAATCTTAATGCCCGGATTACCAAACACTACTCCCAGATCTTTGTTAACCGCACTTTCCTGTTCCAGAGTTCTGGCCAAAACCTCCGAAGCCAAAACGAACAGAAAGGGTGATAGGGGATCGCCCTGCCTTAGTCCCCTAGTGGGCTCAATGAGTGTCGTAGGCTCATCATTCACCAGAACAGAGTAAGACACCGTGGTTACGCACTCTCTGATCCAACTAATAAACTTGTCGTTAAAACCGAACTTGGAAAGAACATTGAAAAGGAAGGACCATTCAACACGGTCATAAGCCTTCTCCATGTCCAGCTTCAAGGCGAGTAAGCCTGCCTTACCCCGTTTCAGCTTGAAGGAGTGGAAAGCCTCATGGGCTATCAGAATGTTATCCTGGATGGACCTGCCTTTCGTAAAGGCGCCTTGTAAGGGATGTATCAATTTTTCAAAAATCTTGGTAAGTCTTGCTGTTATAACCTTAGCTATAATCTTGTAAATGGTGGAGCACAAACTAATGGGGCGGTAGTGGTTAACTGTTGCTGGGTCATCTCGTTTTGGTAGTAACGTTATGAATGTATGGTTAGATTGTCTTAAAAGCGTTCCGCTAGAGAAAAAAGCCTTAACAGCTTTCGTGACAGAGGGCCCTACTGTACTCCAGAACTTTTGGTAGAAACCTGCCGAGAACCCGTCAGGACCCGGTGCTTTGTCCGGGCTCATAGAGAAAACCGCAGTTTTAATTTCTGCGTTTGATACTGGAGCGGTCAGCATGTCGTTTTCTGCTTGTGTTACTTTCGAGGGGATAACCCTTAAGTCCCTGGTAGTGTCCAGATCGCTTCTTAAGGAGGAGCGGAATCTAGCATTGAAGTCCGTTTCAAATTCTTGTTGAATAATATGAAAATCATCAACGACAGCCCCACCCGAAAGGGTGAGTGACTTGATAATTTTCCTTCCCCTTTTGGCCGAGGCGATTTTGTGGAAATATCCAGAGTTGGAGTCATTAAGCCTGGCATGCTTAACTTTAGCCCTTTGGCTCCAGTATCTTCGATGGAAATCGAGCATTCTTTCTCTTTTATTGAGCAGTTGCTTTAGTAATTTTATGTCGTCGTTATTGTAGTTTGACAGAAGCGAAGACTGAAGTTGTAGTAGTTTCTGATCGGTTGTCTTGATTTGATTGTTTATATTGAGGAAGGTTTTCTTGTGCCAACCTTTTGAAAGACGCTTAAGAAGTTTCATTTTTTGGAACAGGCAGTACATGAAGGAGCCCGATGAGTCAAGACGCCATGCCTGAGACACCAGATTCTTATAATCCCGGCGGTTTGCCCATGCTAGCTCAAATTTGAAAGGTCTGTTTTTTGTTTTTGCAGTCCGACTGAAATCTGTCGAGATTGGCGCATGATCAGATCTGGTGAAGGGATGGATCTGAGTTGTAAGTGAGTCAAATATAGTGAGGACGTCTGTGTGAATGAGGAGACGATCCAGTCTCTCAAAGCAGTGGTCAATTCCGTGTTGTTTCCGTTTCCAGGTAAAACGGCCCCCGAAGGAAGGTACTTCGTGTAAAGAAAATCTGTTTTTTAAGTCGGTGAGGCGGGTAAATCTGCCATTTGGCGGACACGCCCCCCCCATCTTCTCCGATGGGGAGCAGATGTCATTGAAATCCCCCATTATACAGTAAGGTATGAGTAAGTTTTGAATATAAAGATCGATTGATTCCCAAAAGGGCCCTTTCCTAACCTCGTCTGGAGGAGCATAAATCACCAGTACGGCAACCTTTCTGTGAGATATAAAGTCCGAGTAGTTGAAGTGTATAAAACGGTTGTTAACCGATATCAGGTCAATAGATCCTTGGCTCGAGGGCAAACCTTTCCATAGCAAGCAGATGCCTCCGGAAAATCCGGCAGCCGGGTCGAAAGCAATGTTAGTGAATCCACATTTCCGCCAGAAATTTTCGGAGGGAACCTTATCTGTTTTGGTTTCCAAAAGAGCTAGAACGTTTATATGATTGTTCTTGCAGAAGATATCAATATTAGTCCAGAAGTTTCTACTGCGAATACCGCAGGAATTCAAAGTACATATATTCATGGGAAACTAATTTTTGTATCCGTTGGTTCATGTATCTGTTGGTTTAGTTTTAAACGATAGTGTTTAGCTTGTAACGGTGACAAACACCAACCGACACTAAGTCTGGCAGCTCTACCCGGGCAAGAGGATCCGACGCCAAACGGCGGAACCAAGATAACGGGGAACCTTGAAAAGCTAGATAATAATGGCAAAACCGTAGCTAAATCATTGGTAATGCAAATGTACGAAATCACCCATGAGAATGAACCAAGCTTGGTGTAGCAGGATATGGTATAAAGTGATTGATCGATCCAAACAAGAAGGCCCATTGAGAGCAATCTAGAGTGTAATTGTAACCTGTGATTGTTGTCAAATGGGTACAATGTTATTATACAATTGGTTATAAAACTTTGCTGGTAGCAAGTTGATTTTAAAACATAATATACAATAATGGAGTGTGACTCCAAATTGGTGCGCCCAGCTAGAGTAGTAAAGCAGGACAGCCAACACCCAAGCTCTGAGAGGAAGCAGCAACATTCTTCATGACGCCTGGAGAGGCCAGAGAGCAGCCTAGTAAGGACCGCTAACAGCTGCAAAGCACACCCAAACGCAGCCCCGAGCATGGCTCCCAATAGCCGCCAGCCTACCCGACTTCGCCGAAACAGTCCAGCAAACCTGCAAGGACAGCAAACCAACAGCAAAGACGAGCACAAAGGGGAAGTGCCACAAAAGGGCTGGACAAGAGCAACCACAGTGCAAACAGGAACCAAGATATAATATAACGGGGTGCACTGCCAAAGCAGCTGCACCCAAGGCAAACCAACACAGCATACAAGCCAAAGGAAACAGAAATAAAAACCCAAAGCAAGGAACAAACAGCAGGCACCACGCCACCTGAAGACAGATAAGGGGCGCAACCTGGGAAAATACCAAAAGCCAAAAGACGGGGAGTCAAACCGACAGTGAAAACCGACCCAAAACCAACCGTCTCGGACATCAAAATTATGGTGTATAATCATAAAAAACTAGTTTTTGCGCTTCTTCGGTTGGGATGATGCAGAGTCATCCAAAGTGTTGTTGCCGGGCTGATTCCCGCCAGTGCCCCGATCGCCCGAGGAGCGGATACCCAACTTCTTGAATTTCCGAATTTGAGAGCTAGTCGGGCTCGAATTCTGAATGCCGTAGGAGAGATCAGAAGCAATGACCGGGTGAAAACCAGGAGGAACCACCGGAGCCGCCGGCAGATCAACCTCCATGGCCGGGTTCACAAACACCTGGGGGGTTGCAACAGGCGGGGAATCAGTCGGAGCACCAGCCACCTTGAGATTCTTGCACCAACCAAGCGATTCGTCATCAGAAGCGGGGAGCCCGTGGAGTCCTCCGTCAGCCATCGACGGCATCATCTTAGCCGCGGAAGGTTCGGCATCATTCGGAGGGGTGGCAAACGAAGTCGACATAGACCGAGATTCGGGCACGAAATTAACGGAAACCGTCTTCATACCCGACATATAAGGCTTGTGGCTAGTCTTAGTGTTGGAAGTCTCAGCCGAGACTCCCTTCTTGGACACCTTTGTCCATCCCACCTCCTCAGGCTCAACCCGAGGAAGAGGTGAATCCCAGATCACCACCTCATTGAAAGGCTTGGCAGGGACAACCCGATCCGGACAGTCATCGTAGACGTGATCCACAGCCCCACAAAACCCACAGCCAGTAGGGAAATCCTCATAATACATGCGTAGAGCGAGTGGTTTTCCATCCTCCCCAAGGACCGAGACACCACCACAAAGCTTATTAAACTCAACATTTGCACAGAATCTGGTGTAATCAAGTCTCACCCTTAGGTAAGAAAGCTTATCAAGCCGAATCAGAGAACCCGCATTGAATTCCTTAAGAATCACCGACAGCCCCTCGGCACACATGTATTCAATAGGCAGTTTAGGAATCCTTACCCAGATATCCAGGTGAGTGACATACGCCGTGAGAGGATCGAAAGTGGGATACCACTTCTGGAGAACAAGAATCTGTCCAAACAGATGGTAAGGGCGTTCCACCCACACCCTCTTGAGGTCAGCTGGAGCCGAAAACCGGGCATCGAACCACCCGTCCTCGCGTTCGACAAGCTCGAAGGGACCCACACAACGGCGCCATTCCGCCTTGATCTTAGCTTTGAGAGCAGGAAAGTCAGTATACCCACCAAAGAGAGTGCACAACAGAATGTGCTGGTTCTCAGCAATACTTTTTTTACGAATATCAGCCAAACGAGCAAAATAAGAAGAGCGATCAATGCTAGCCGAATGGGGTTCTACTGAAGCCCCAATAATAGGAGCCTCACCACCCATCTTAGCCTTACCCTTAGCCTCCGCCGAGAGAGGAACAGCAGCAGGGGCCGGAGCCGCAGAGGCAACCGGCGCTGCCTGGGCTTGTGTGCCGGAGGCCGGCATGCCAGGAGAGCCATGAGTATCTTGCGTCTCAGATAACGCCTCAAGAAAAGATTTAGAAGCCATGATTGAGAGGAAAGAAGAAGTAATAGAAGCAATTGCACAATCGAGACAGGAATCAGATGTTTTGCAAGCGCTATTAGCGTTAATGGCCTGGTAAAGCCTTAAATAAACAAAAAGCTTGTAGGCATATAGGGTACTCAATTGGGGATTAAGGGTAGCAGAAAAACTTACAGAGATGTTTAATTGCCGATGGGAAGTGACCACAGAGCGGGCAAGAGAGAGGCATCGACTGACCGAAGACACAGAGCAAGAAGGAGGGCGCGACCCCAACAGCCACCCACGCCCCAGCGAGACGCGACAGCTGCCGTCCGGCCAGACCAGACCGATCCCATCCCACATTAAGGCTCTGGAAAAGGGCCTCCCAAACCACTTGAGTGACGGATCTCGCCAACAGTAGCACGAATCAGAGGTTGCCACCTCCCCGAAAGGCACCTTTCGCAGGCTGAGGGAGGCGGAGTATTTGGGGGGGCTGTGTATGGTGAGATGATTCGACAGAATTGGGACAAGTGGTGACGAGGCCAGGCCAGTGGGGGTTAGATCGGGATCAGTCGTCGGCGGTTGCAGTGGAGCGGATCGGCGGACGCCATGGCTGGTGGTGGGCGGCTGGAGGGCCTGAGGGAGAGAGGAAGTGCGGCGCGTCCAAGCGCGTTCTTTTTTTTCCATTCTAGGGTTTCATGATTTCTTATCTTAGCTGTTTTTGCGTGTTTGGTTTCTCCTAATAGATATGAATACATTCCAACTAATTTTCAAAATATATAAATGGGTAATTTACACTTAACCACCCCTTATTGCCCTTGGTTTACAATTAACCACCCACAATACAAGAAATTATAAGTAACCACCCGCTATACCACTTCTGTTATCAACTAACCACCCATCTAAACCTGCAGTTAAGTCCCCCGTTAAAATGAATTGAAATTACTGAATTGCCCTTATATCCTCTCCTATTGTTCACGCACCACATAGTTGCACAAAACCCACGCATTAATTAACTTCTCATCAATGGCCGGCCGCCAGTTGCAACTCCAAAATCAAACTCGATTAAGTTTCGATAGGAGTCGTCGGGTTCGCAAGGGGATGCTTGATAATCCATGCGAATGCTATCGATCAATTAACCATTCAGGAGGCATCAACAATCCTACCTACTGTTACACACTAGCTGTTGTATCTCAAGACCAATGCAAATGTAAATCATTGATCGATTAAATTTCATAAGCAAAGAAACTAATAAAATAAAATAAAATAAAAATATATATCAAGGATTATCCTTAGTTGTTTAGACAAACAGTACACCTATTAAAGTGCTAAATTCATAAGAATAACAACTAGACTATCAACAGTAAACATCAATTCATGAAAAACATCAAATAGTCACCAACACTTTGTCTAAAGTCTTCAATTCAGGAGCCTTTTGCTGATCATTTTTAGTTGGAGTATCCATGCTCTTCTCTGATCTTTGTAGAATATCAGTAAGCTTGGACTTTGAAGAAATGACTGATATATTTGGAGGGGCAGAAGGTACAAATTTGTTCGATGCCAAGGGGACAAATCTGCTCCTTCCCGAACTCCATTGTTGTGAATGTCGATTTTCCGAACCCTCTCCAACCTGTCAACGAAAGGAAACTATTAAGAACACAATAGTAAGTCAAACATAGTATAACAAAAAGGATGTGGTTACTTGAGAGTATATTCATGTGATTGAGCTACCGAAGAGGAACCATCTGCCAAAGGATGATCATGTGTAGAGCTTTGTCCACCTTGAGCTTGACTTCGCATCTAATACAAGTACTTTTGTGTTATATGATTAATGATTATATATATACAAGGCAAGATATTCATGCTAAAAAATCAACATACCTGTCTACCAATCTTCTTTTTTGATTGCAAGGTAACTTGAACTGTGTTTGGATTTCTAGGCCGTCCATATTTGTATGCAGCTTTAGGTGGTTCCGGTGGTTTAGGAGGATTATTACATTTGTTCTTCCTATGTCCTACTTCACCACAATGAGAGCATTTGATTTTTCCAACCCTCAATCTCCTCTGTTTTGTTGGTTGATTTTCCCCTTCTTCCTTTTTTCGAGCCTTTTTGGGCCTCCCAGGCTGAACGACAAGGGGAGGTGGTTCAGGTGGAGTCATCCCCGTTTGCTCCCAATCTACCTCTCCCGGCATTGGTTGAATCATATGCTCGTACGCCTTCAAATAAGTTTCTGTCGAATAATATCGGTGAACAAAGTCCTCCAACTTCAACCTCCTCATCATAATGCAAGCAATTGCATGCGGGCATGGTATGCCAGTTAAATCCCATTTCAAACATCCACAACTTTTTTTTGCTTCAAATCAACCACAAAGATCCTACTCAAATATTCGACTTCAAATCTATCACCCCCTCCCCAGTGTGCTCGACACCGTTGCAGGCTCTCATCCTTAGAACGCTGAAGCCTTTTTTCAGCCTTAGGGGTCAAATTGCCAACATATTTGCTCATTCCTTCATGCTTTGAGACGATCCGTTTCATCAATTGTCTCCTAATCCACTCACACATTGTGAGTATCGGCTTATCCCTAGCTTGTAGGATGTAGTTGTTAAAACTTTCACAAATGTTGTTCAATTGCATGTCAGACTTGGAAGTATGCTTGAATTCATTTCTTGACCACGTGCTCGGATCTGCTTGGATTAGATACGAATATGCTCTTTCATCTAACCTCTTTATACCATTCATGGCTTCATCAAAATCAAACTTAGTACTAGCCCTTGCAGCAGCCCACATTGCATCTTTAAATCCTTTACCCGGCCACTTCACTTTAAAATTGTTGTATAAGTGTCTGACACAAACTCTTGTATCACACATGGGTGCTACTTGAGCCAAAGCCTCAATTAATCCCTAAATACAACCATAGAATTAATTTATCTAGAGAGGGAATGGTCATTGCAACTTAATATAGATCAATTATAAGATTACAGTGAACAAATACATGAATGTCAAGATTGAACCACCTAGGTCTCGCATAAGATTTTCCAGAAACCAGCCCCATGTCTCTTTCCTCTCTGCTTCTACTACAGCATATGCCACAGGAAATATATTTTCATTTCCATCCTTGCCCACTGCAGCTAGGATCTGCCCAGTATATGCTCCCTTAAGATGACAACCATCAAGACTAATAATAGGCCTACATCCTGCTAAAAAGCCTCTCTTACAAGCAGCTAAACAAACATATAAACGCTGAAACAAAGGCTTCTCTGGTTGATCTAAATAGACCTTCACATACTAAAATCAGAATCTGAAGAGGATGAATCTGATCCTAACACAGCACCCCCATCTTCATATTGCAGCTCATCTGATTGTATAGAATACCCACAAATTTCATGTTGATTGGAGGTATTCTGAGTGTTTATTCTTGCTTGAAGGAAACACCTTGGTTGGACCTCTACACTTGAATTGCCTGATTGTTGACTGGTTCTTCTCCCCTCGACAACACTTGTGTTTATTTTTCTCCTCAAAGAAGAAGGGCTAGGATCATTATTTTCTACAACATAAACATGAGCTATTCTGCCCATTTCAGCATTCTTCACCATGTCTCTTACATCTTGGTCCATAATAAGCTGTCTTAATCCATTTGCCAAGTTCTTCCCAGGTTCAAGATACCACAACTCCTTAACCTTCGTTACATTGCCTTCTTTTAAAATCAATTCTAGCTCAAACTTTGATATTAAATCAACATCCAAATTTGCTTTGGTAAGTACCGATGCTTTCTTGTATAACAGACGGTTCTCACAAACCTCAAATTGACCCCCGTACTGAAATCTGATTGTTATATTCATCATAGTCCTACAAATATCAGTATAATCATGGTGAGACAAAATAACTGTCGCCTTATATTCAAATAGAAAAAGGAAAATAATTGAAAAAAGGGATCACATGGCCACTCTTCATCAAGAAAATCCACGCATATTGCTTGTATATGAACTAGAACACAAGCAGAACAAAAGAACATACTTATAAAAGTTAGATCTAACAAAATTTTCTATCAAGGCTCAGTATTTTAATCCATATGAGAGTCGAATAACTAAAACTTTTCATAACCCAATTAATACATATCAAATAAGTTTTCACATACCCTAAATTGAAAGGCTAGTGCCAGAATAAAAAAATTAAGAATTACGAAACCCTATTGAATGTATGACACTATAGAGAATATACAATCAAACAGAACACCAAATCATGCTAATTTAGAAATAGCATAAAGAATTAACCCATAATCAAACCAGTGCTTACACCTACAGAGCAAAGTAATCAATTAACCTTTGAAAGATATAGTAGGCAAGTTGAAAGTTGGATCAGCCACAAAAACTTTCATCCTTGATAGCAATTACAAAATTTGGAGTTGCAACTGGCGGCCGGCCATTGATGAGAAGTTAATTAATGCGTGGGTTTTGTGCAACTATGTGGTGCGTGAACGATAGGAGATCGAGGATATAAGGGCAATTCAGTAATTTCAATTCATTTTAACGGGGGACTTAACTGCAGGTTTAGATGGGTGGTTAGTTGATAACGGAAGTGGTATAGCGGGTGGTTACTTATAATTTCTTGTATTGCGGGTGGTTAATTGCAAACCAAGGGCAATAAGGGGTGGTTAAGTGTAAATTACCCTATATAAATTTGTATTAAATTCGAACTAGTAACTAATCGAAGTATTAAATGACCCTGAAAGACTGGAACATATTTGATCTGATTGTGAGTGGAAACGTCTCGACCATGTTTGAGAGAACGGGAGAGGGTGAAATTGGGAGGGAATGAGTGACAAATTGGGTGTTTGAGGTGGCGAAGAAGCATAAAAAATGACGGAAATGTGCAAATGTAACCGTTGCACTACACCTCATCAATTGCTTTATTCTTTATTAGTTCAACTGATTTTCTATTGTATGCCCTTAATAAGAAGCCAAATTGAAAAATGCTATTAAAGGGATCATATATGGTTACTAGACATTAATAGATGTTGTTTTACCTAATTGGTTTTTAAATACGAGAATAACTCATTGTTAAGACCAAGTAAACTAATACGTGTTAATCGATCCAACTCAATGGTAAGAAGCAAAGAACTTGGGGTTTGTTTGGATTCCATTGTATTTGAATTATAATGTAATTATTTCATCTGGTTTGATGTGAGGTTTGGTTTCTAAAAATCAAAATCTCGTAAAAACCGAGGTAAAATCTTGATTTAATCAAATAATCACATAAATTGAGATAAAATAGTTGCATTATAATTAATATATCGTGTAATAAAAAAAACACCATAATTTAAACATCTTAAAAATTATGTTAACCAAACACCACCTTATAGTTTTACATTATAAACAGAATGCATTTGGAATCCAAACACACCCCAAGTCAAACGAATCTAAGTCCTTCCAACATTCCCTTGCTCCTTACCTCTAGACTACCCCAACAGGGCTCCAACGATTCGATTTTAAAATCAATGAATATCACGTTTTCTATCTAAGCTTTGGATCCATTGAGTTAACTCGCCTATAATCGAAAAGATAGGGAGATATTAGACGCACGATCAATTTCTCGTCAAATCATGACCAATTGATCGGCTTCTAGTGTTGGCTACAGAGACACGGGAAGTTGTTGTTGGCAAATGGCAAGCTGTTTTCTTGCAAAAACACTTGTTGATACCGAAAGCCACTGAATTGACCTAGTGTTTGTTGAGAAATTGGTCGTGCATATAACAAGTTGGAAAAGATATTAAAAAGACAAGACAGCCAAACATAATGGCAGAAGTGGAAATATCAATCTTCCATTTGTTAATACCCAGCATGCAAAGGAAATAAAGTACAATGAAGAGATTTCAAAAAGACATACCAACCATAAACAATTTTACTTCATAAAACATAACCCATCCACAAGCAAATAACTGAAATAAGGATCATGATACAAACACATCATCAAGTTAATTCCAGGGAAGCAGTAAGAAAAGGCTCAATCCGTCGTGCTGATCTTTGAGCTTTAAAGCATATGTAGTTATGTACCAGCACCTGGACTTCACTGTGAGACTGGGAGCTCCGGATTCGTGCTGTCTGTCAAGTACAAATCTGATGCTACTGGCATTCCTCCTTACCTCAAGCAGCTTAGCAAACTTTGCACAATGCGGTACCATGGCTGGCAAGCTGGGTGCTGATGAAGTCGAGGATCATGTCCAAGGGATATGAGTTGAGGTAGAAATAACCACACACGGAGAAGAACAGCACAATGGATGACCCTACAAAACTATACCAGAAATAGGGTTGATCTCTGTGTCCAATAACCTGTATCCCCTCCATCAGTAGGTTGTGTGTGACAATCATTATTATCACCGGTGGGGCAACTTTCTTCATTATTTAATGGAGGCCCATGAAGACGAGGATTGCCCTCGTAGCTGCTTGCATCAAAGGTGGAAAATTGACCCACCATTTTCGGGATCATCCCAGATAAGTTGTTGTAAGCAACACTGAAGACTGACAAGAAGTTGAGCCCCAACAACTGTGTTGGTATTTCACCACTCAGCATATTGTGAGAAAGATCTAGACTTTCAATCTGTTCTAGATTAGAGAAACTGTCTGGAATTGATCCGCTCAAGTAGTTGTGGGACAAGTTTAAGGCATGAATACCACTTAACAATCCGATGGCAGGAGGAATCGGACCTTCCAACTGGTTGCATGACAAATCCAAACCAGACATGTAATACAGAATTTGCCCCTCATAAGATTCATCCCTCTTCTTTGCAACAAACTGAACCAGGTCATTCTCATCACGCATATGGTAATATGACTCAATTATTGGATATACACTGATCTGGTTCGTGTGGGAGTATGTTTTCAAGGATCCGTACATTGCCCATCCATGTTCCTTCCCATCATAGCCGTCATCAAAAAGGCGTTCTCTACCAAGTACCATGTCACCCAAGCAGCAAGGTATAAACCCAGAGAGTTTATTGTAAGAGAAATCAATTATGCTGATGTTTCTAAGATCACACAAGCTGAATGGGATTGGATCATTAAGCAAGTTTCCCTTCAGGAGAAGGATTCTTAGATTCTGAAGACTAGGAGCAAGCCAACTCGGGATCCCACCAGACAGCTTGTTGTGGCTCAAATCCAACGTCACAAGAGATAGAGCCTGAGATAGAACATTTGGTATAGGACCCATGAGTTGGTTGTTTTGCATGGAAGTGAACCAAAGGAGGTAAAGAGCAGGCTGGAAGTGCTGGACCAAGGTGGTTATGGGAGAGATCCAGGTATTTGAGATGACTCATATTGCATATGCTTACAGGTACAGGTCCTTCTAGAAAGTTCTTCGATAAGACTAAAGTTGATAGAGATTTAATGTTCCCAATCCAGTTGGGGATCTTTCCGGACAATGCATTTTGGCTGAAATCGAAAAGACTCAACCGACCACTGTTCAGAATACCTTCTGACACAGCAGTGAAGTTATTGTTGTCTAAATGCAATGTCCCCAGGTCCTTTAAGTTAGAGGTTAGTGGAGGGAATCTGCCCTCAAAACTGTTGTTTGATAGCTTCAAAAATACAAGTTTAAGGCAGTTCATGGCCAGGGAAGCTGGTACCTCACCTGATAGGTAGTTGTTTGACAAATCTAAGGAGATTAACAATCTCATCTCACCAATGGAATGAGGAATAGGACCTCTCAGTGCATTTCCGGACATGTTTAGGTATTTTAAATGTGGAATTACAGATCCAATGAGCAAAGGAATTTCACCACTGATATGGTTGCAAGAGACGTCAAGCCAAAATAAATGTGGATTATGGGAATTTGGATTGAGATCTAAAGTTCCTTGGAGTGAGTTATTAGAAAGACTAACTCTCTCTAAGCTTGTGTTGTTTCCTAACAACCAGCTTAAGACATCTCCTTTGATACCTGTATTGTCTAGATTGAGGAGTCTTAGTTGGTTTTGGGTTAGTAGGAAGGATGGTACAGCTCCAGTAAGCTTATTGAGAGTGCAATTAGACAGACTAAGGACCTTCAACTGGAATGATGGAATCCAGCAAGGGGGGCTTTCTGTGTCAATATTCAAAATGGGGTTATTTTCTTCGAGTTCGAAGACCACGAGATTAGAATTATTAGCAAATGAGCTAAAAGAAAAGGATCCCTCAAAGCTGTTTGAAGAAAGGGCGACATACTCGAGAGAGTTTAGACTAGCAAAAAGAGATGCAGGAACGTTTCCTTTGAGACTATTCTTCTCGAGTTGAAGAACACGGAGAGACGTTAGCTCTGCTAAACATAAGGGAACATAACCTTCAATCTGGTTTCTGTTGAGATCCAACTCTTCGAGATTCTTTAGTCTGCATAAAACTGCACAAGGGGAAGAATATACACGCCATACCGTGTTAGATAAATAATTTCAATCCAATATGATTCTCCAACACTAGAATAATACCTTCAGGAAAGGAGCCATTGATTTTGTTATCTCCTTTAGGCCATCCAAAAGACAGATATTTCAGAGAGGTCAGATCACCAATGAATGATGGGAGATTCCCTCTGAATCTATTTCTGCCCAAATTCAACTTCACCAGTTTCTTCAATGCAGTTACCTCTGCTGATGAACCCAAAACCATGCATACACATCATGAATATTGGCAAGAACAAAAAGTTGCAAGCCAAAATTATCAAGTATAACTTGAAAAATGCATACCAGCAAGCTCATCCCAATCACTGAGTTGATTGAAACCAAGATTCAGAATCTTAAGAGAAGGCAGCAAATGCACCGATGGCATGGTCTTTAACCGATTGGATTGCAAATCCAACACCTCCAATTTGCCAAGTCTGGGTAACTCTTCAAGACCTATTTATGAAAACAATTAACAAAACGTTGTGCTTATTTTCATGCAAGTTCAAATATCACACATTTATGCGCCTCAATTCAGTTTGCAAACATAAAAAGAAAAAAGGCTACTGAAACAGATCTTCGAGTTCGTTGAGATGCAAGTTCAGAACCTGAAGGTCCTCAAAGGGAAGAAAGATGGAGGCATTAAGTGACCAAGTTTGAAATGGGTCGAGACAGGGTATGGTGTTATTGAGGGAAAGCCCAGTGACTCTGTTGGTGAAAGGGTCACAAGAGACGCGTTCCCATTGGCAACAGTCAACATTAACACCCACATCCCAGGAAGGAAGAGATGATGATCCATTTGGGTGATTGAATTGAGCTTTGAGACTCAAGAGCCCATCTCTTTCGCTCTCCAATCATCCATGAGCTTGTTGTTGTAGCTCCATCCCACAAAATAGGATCACATGAATACAACACCACAGCAGTAGAGTTCCCAGTGAAGGATAAGAAGGAGAGTAAAACAATTCCATGGCAGGCAAAGAGCGTAACCTTTTTAAAGCTGCTCATCCTCTTAGGAGTTCATTATATACAGCAGTTTCTTATTTCCCATAAAATTCCAAGTCAGCTCCGTAGCCTTCAGAGGTAAATTCCAGGAAAAATATGAGCAGTGCCCAATTTGGACCACAATCTTATCAATGTCACTCGTCCTCCTTGTAGGTCTTTTGTCAACCGGAGGGCCCCAAAGGCGGATCTCCATTGTGATAACGTCACTGATGAGTTATGCAAGTAGAAACTGTTCAATTGGAACAGCTGATGTACTTGAGTATGATCAAGCAATTCTTCGAACAGATGGTGTGCATCAGTACAACTACAAGAAATTGTTAAAAAGTTGATGCTTTTCTCCAAATATTCAACTGATGCTCTAATTTTTAACTCAAGCACACAAATTCAGAAGCAAAATTGAACATCTGAAAAATCTTAAAAGACCTTTATCCTTATCCAGGGGTGGAAATTGAATCGCCGATTTGTAGCAGCGACAGCGTGATGCATCTCTAAGATACGATTTGATTAACCGGGTTGAAATCGGCGACAATCAACCTCCACATCCGCTGTTCTTCTACCTTCCTTTCCCTCGTCCACCGTTGCGAATTTCCCGCGGCAATCGAAGACGAAGAAGATTGAATTGATTACGAAAAAAGAGGGGTTCGGAGTTCGGACTGATCGTTTTTATGAAATTTGCAAAAAATAACCTCTATTTTCAAGATTAGTAAAAATTACCCTTTTGGAGAAAAAGTACCTACTTTATTGTCCATATTCCCATAAGGTATTTGACGTTGTTCATTTTGTATAAGATCGATGAACAAAAGTTTTGCTCAACTCTGTCTTAAATCCAATCAAAATATAAAAAAACCCATCAATTTTCAATTCAATGGCGCTAATAAGTAATAAACCCCTTTCCCTTGCAAAATCAGCTAAAGTTTGAACAAAGCATCTCCTATAATACTTGCTATGTGAATTCATTGCCATGTCCAAAATCAATCAAACAAACAACAGTTAAAAAAAAACCTAGTAAAGCATGTCCCTTCCGATTTCCGAAAATGTCCAGATTGAGATATCACAATCCATAGGCAAAAAGACAAGATTTATGAATGCCTTAACTAACTCGCATAAGATTAGGTTAGGGTTGTCGTCTTATCGATTTGGACAAGGATCTCATCGTCGCAGGAGATCTTGGCATTGGGGGAAGCCCAACCATACCTTGGCAATTCAGCTTTCATGCTCAATATTCCTTCATGACAAGGTTCAAATGAATGAAGGGTCATCTCTCCAAGCACAGGCGAACTTTTAAGCAAAAACTTGATCAATTCCATTTCGCGGAGAGAACCGCAAACATATTGCATCTTGACATGTTTCAGCTTCTCGAATCTGAAACTATCCATGCAGCCGAAATCCTTGAAAGATATAGGAGGAGCTTCTGATGCATATATTTTTAAGAAAGGAATCTGCACAAAAGTAAGCAAAAATAAAGATCAAAAGTGCTTGCATCATGAACTTAAACAGTACTTGTTTGAAATCAGTATGCAGAACAAACAGACTATTATCTATCATCACATACCCCGATTTGAAAATTTTGAAGATTAGGGGCGCCGAGAAGGAGATAAACAACAACTGACATCTTTTTCGTATCATGAAAACTCACTTCAGATAGCTCAATGGACTTTAGGCGATGAAACACCAAGGAACGGTCATAGGACTCGATGCCAATGCTCAAATACTGCCACAAAACAAACTCAGGGAGAATAGTGCAATTAAGACTCTCCGAAAGGTACACAAAGACGGAGATAACTCACCTTTCTAAAGTAGAAATGTCCTACCAACCTCTCAAGATATGTAAAACCGCCAAGGAACTTGGCACATTTATAGACTGAACTTTGTTGTTCAGCTGTTAAACTAACTTTATCAATCAGTGCAACTAAGACTCTACAAAAGGTACTCAAAGACAGATAAATCAAGAACGTATTTAATCGTTACCTTTGTGAAGCTGTAGAATACTCCCAAACTCTCAAGATTAGTAAAACCACCAAGGAACTTGGTATAATTACAAACTGAACTTTGCGGCTGTTCAACTGTGTAATCATTTATAGAAAATTTCACTGACACTTTGGCCACAACTGGAGCATACAAGCTGATTTCTTTGAAATGACCCCATAAACTGAAACACTTAAGATTTGGAGCACTAATCCTTAACTTTGCATTGGCTGAGTAATGAGATGTGAAGTTCTCAAGGAGAGGAGAATTAGCAACAAGACTTTCAACTACATCAGAGGGCACCTTAACGTGACGAAGAACAAGGCTCCTTAGGCATGAGAATCCCTTGAAGGTCAAAGGGGGTGGGCGCAATTCACATTTCATAAGCTCCAAATGGGTCAGCTTTCGACAAGAATATAGACTACTGTCCACCCAAAACCAACTATCCAACCAAGGAACCAATGTGTCTAGGCATAGCTCTCTGATTTCATTCCTAGACAAGTAAAGTAACCAGCGATCAGTATCAGGGCAACTATTCACACTCAGGAATGAGGTACACAAACTGAACTTCTGGATGGATCCTTCATGAAGGAGAAGCACACTGGTGACAATATTCTTTAGGCACTCTACTGATTTGCTTCGATTCACACATTCATCATCGAAAACATTCACACATTCATCATCGAAAACAAGTTCAGGAAGACTAGCCCATTTGTACCTCCACTGCGATGACAGGATGCAAGTTCTGATAGCATCTTTAATCGGAACGAGAGCAAGAATGCATTGGATAATATTTAAGGGAAGATCACTTAGGAAATCATGATCTGACCGATTATCCATCTTTCGCTTGCTCGAAATGGGCTCATCATCATCCATTACAATACCGAAAAACCTAGAAAACACCAAAACGAGGATCAGCAAGAATCATCTAACAAAAGAGAGAACCATAAATCAAATTGATTTCATTCATTCACTAAACAATTAGTCCCTGAATTAAATCAGCCGAAAATTGGAGATTGGTTATCCATCATGATAACAAGAACCCTACAAAAATAAAGCAAAAATCAGAAACAAAATACCGAATTGGAGACAAAAACCATGAATGAAGAACAGAGAAGAAGGGAGAGAAGGAAAAAAAAAACAAGGAGTACTGAGGGAAGGGAGAGCCACCGTCCACCGGAAACGAACGATTGGAAGTTGGAACCATGGCAGACACGAGAAAGGGAGAAACGAGGAACAACTGGAATTCGGGAGTAGCTTTTGAATCACATTTCAGGGCATGGTAGGTAGATGAGTTCTCTCTCAGACATAAACCCTAGAAAAGCAACTGCGAAACACAAACCTCCCCAACTCCCTCCCATCCGAAATCAACTAAAAATTGGAGACTGAGCTTCTAAATAACCACATATTGTCATTATACAAAGAATCAATCCTTCAATTTCTAACCCTAGACGAGAAAGCTAGGGCGATTAACGCAAATAAGTACGACTCCTAATCCAAGCATCGAACATCGAAATGAAGAGTGGGATTCAGTTCAGGCAACAACTTCATCAAGATAATGACAGAGAAGTTCAAAAACCAAACACTGAAATCGAAGAGGATTTGACGGTGGAGTGGAATCGCTCACCGGCGAACAGCTATCGGAGATTGTAGAGTGCTTCCAAGTTCCACTGTTTGAAAGGTCTGCTCAGAGTGAGTGACAGACTACGAGAATAGCGAACTTTAAAGATGACCCACTTAAGGGCGTGTTTGGTTTCTCCTAACGGCCCTTGAACTTTATCTCGGCTGCTCGTGTCAAGAGCATCCCAACCGCTTATGTAAAATAGAGAAAATAGACAATTTTAGAGGAAATATAGGTTTTTTAACCCCAACAATTTTTGTAAAACCATCTCTAAAATAGAGAAATGGGAGGAAAGAGAAAAAAAATCTCTAAATTTAGAGTAATACTTAAAATCTATAAAATTAAATGCATTCACTCATTCTCATGTCTACCAATCTATTCATTGGTTATTACATATTGATTTAATTAATTTATTGAAATTTTATTTATTAAATTATGAACTTATGCATTTATTATAGTGTATAATAAATGTATAAATATGTAAAATAAAGAAGCTGTTGGGGTTAGAGTATAAAAATTATAGAGATTTTGATATTTTGCTCTCCATAATAGAAAATTTTTAGAAAAGTTGTTGGGCTTGCTTAAGTGTAAACCAAAAACCTATTAGGCCCCGTTTGGTTTGAGAGTGGTAATCGGAATGGGAATCGGAATCAAAATTGGGAATGAGTCATTTCACAATCATGTTGTTTGGTATAATGTCGGAATAAAAAATTCCCAGATTCGTAAAACCGCCAAGGAACTTGGCACAATTGTAGACTGAACTTTGTTGTTCAGCTGTTAAACTAACTTTATCGATCAGTGCAACTAAGACTCTCCAAAAGGTACTCAAATACAGATAAATCAAGAACGTATTTAATCATTACCTTTGTGAAGCAGCTGAATACTCCCAAACTCTCAAGATTAGTAAAACCACCAAGGAACTTGGTATAATTACAAACTGAACTTTGCTGCTGTTCAGCTGATTTCTTTGAAAAGATATTGAAAAGACAAGACAGCCAAACATATTGACAGAAGTGGAAATATCAATCTTCCAATGTTAATATCCAACATGCAAAGGAAATAAAGCACAATGAAGAGCTTTCAAAAAGACATACCAAGCATAAACAATTCTACTTCATAAAACATAAACCATCCACAAGCAAATAACTGAAATAAGGATCATGATACAAACACAAAATCAAGTTCAAGTCAATTGCAGGGAAGCAGTAGGAAAAGGCTCAATCCGTCGTGCTGATCTTTGAGTTTTAAAGCATCTGTACCAGCACCAGGACTTCACTGTGAGATTGGGAGCTCCTGATTCGTGTGGTCTGTCCAATACAAATCTGATGCTACTGGCATTCCTCCTTACCTCAAGCAGCTTAGCAAACTTTGCACAATGTGGTACCATGGCAAGCTGGTTGCTGATGAAGTCGAGGATCATGTCCAAGGGATATGAATTGAGGTAGAAATAACCACACACGGAGAAGAACAGCACAATGGATGACCCTACAAAACTATACCAGAAATAGGGTTGATCTCTGTGTCCAATATCACCTGTATCCCCTCCATTAGTAGGTCGTGTGTGACAATCATCATTATCATCGGCGAGGCAACTTTCTTCGTTGTTTAATGGAGGCCCATGAAGACGAGGATTGCCCTCGTAGCTGCTTGCATCAAAGGTGGAAAATTGACCCACCATTTCCGGGGTCATCCCAGATAAGTTGTTGTAGGCAACACTGAAGACTGACAAGAAGTTGAGCCCCAACAACTGTGTTGGTATTTCGCCACTCAGCATATTGTGAGAAAGATCTAGACTTTCAATCTGTTCCAGATTAGAGAAACTGTCTGGAATTGATCCGTTCAAGTAGTTGTGGGACAAGTTTAAGGCATGAATACCACTTAACAATTCGATGGCAGGAGGAATCGGACCTTCCAACTTGTTGCATGACAAATCCAAACCAGACATATAGTACAGAACATTTCCCTCAAATGTTTCATCCCTTTTCTTTGTAACAAACTGAATGAGAACATCCTCATCTCGCTTGTAGTAATTCGAGATAAGGTTTGGACTCAAATTCAGATGGTTCTTGGGCGTGCTCAAGACTCGAGTGGATCCCATTCCGGAATCCCACAGTTCATAATCGGCCCCGTAAAGGGGTCTCTTACCAAGTAGCATGTTCCCCAAGCAGAAAGGTACCGACCCAGAAAGGCTGTTGTTAGAGAAATCAATGATGTTAATGTTTCTAAGTTCACACAAGCTTAATGGGATTGGACCATCAAGGGTGTTTCCCTTCAGAAGAAGGATCTTTAGATGCAGAAAACTAGCACCAAACCAACTCGGGATCCCTCCGGAAAGATTGTTGTGGCTCAAATCCAGCGTCACAAGAGATTGAGCTTCAGATAAAACATTCGGTATAGGGCCCATGAGCTGGTTGTTTTGCATATGGAGGTGAACCAACAAAAGTGGGATAGAGCACGGTGGAAGTGTTGGACCGAGGTTGTTGTGGGAGAGATCCAAATATTGGAGACGACTCATATTGCAAATGCTTATAGGCACAGGTCCTTCTAGAGAGTTTTTTGCTAAGATCAAATTTGAAAGAGATCTCAAGTTCCCAATCCAATTGGGGATTCTTCCAGATAATGCATTTTGGCCGACATTCAAAAAACTCAACTCATAACTTTTCAGAACACCCTCTGTAAGGCCAGTGATGTTATTGTTGTCTAAATGCAATGCCGAAAGGCTCTTTAAGTTAGAGGTTAGTGGAGGGAATCTACCCTGGAAACTGTTGTTGGACAATTTCAAATACATAAGATCAAAGCAGTTCATGGCCAAGGAAGCTGGTATCTCACCTGATAGGTAGTTGTTTGATAAGTCTAAGGTGATTAAATTTCTCAGCTCACCAATTGAATGCGGAATAGGACCTCTCAATGCATTTCTAGACAGGTTTAAGTATTGCAAATTTGGCATGGCAGATCCCGTGAGCAAGGGGAGTTCTCCACTGATCTGGTTTCTAGACACATCAAGCCAATATAAATCTGGATTATGGAAATTCGGATTGAGATCAAGAGTTCCATGGAGTGAATTATTAGAAAGACTAACAAACTCTAAGCTTGTGTTGTTTCCTAACAACCAGGTTAGGACATTTCCTTCAATGCCTGTGTTATCTAGGTTGATGATTATTAGTTGGTGTTGTGTCAGTAGGAAGGATGGTATAGCGCCTGTAGGCTTATTGAGAGGATAATTAGGCAGCCTGAGGCTTTTCAATTGGAATAAAGGAATCCAGCCAAGAGGACTTTCTGTATCAACTTCTAAACTGTTGTGATTGTTGATGAGTTCGAATACCTCAAGATTAGGGTTATTAGCAAGTGAACTAAAAGAAAAGGATCCCTCGAAGCTGTTTGAAGAAAGGGAGATATACTCAAGAGAGTTTAGACTAGCAAAAAGAGAGGCAGGAACGCTTCCTTTGAGATAATTCTCATGGAGATCAAGAACACGGAGAGATGTTAGCTCTGCAAAACAAGACGGAAAATAACCTTCAATCTGGTTAATGCTGAGGTCCAACTCTTCAAGATTCTTTAGTCTGCATAAAACTGCACAGGGGAGGCAAAACAAGTGTGCACACTTTGAGAATATACATACCATACTGTGATGGATATATGATTTCAGTCCAATATGAATCTTCAAGACTTCAACACTAGGATAAATACCTTCAGGAAAGGAGCCATTGATTTTGCTTTGTATGCTAGACCATCGACCAAAAGATATAGATTTGAGAGAGATCAGATCTCCAATGAATGATGGGACATTCCCGCTGAAACTATTAGTGGCCAAATTCAACACCTCCAGTTTCTTCAATGCAGTTACCTCTGCTGATGAACCCAAAAACATGCATACATGTCACGAATATCGCCAAGAACAAATAGTTACAAGACAAAATAATAAAGTATAACTTGAAAAGCATACCAGCAAGCTCATCCCAGTCACGGAGTTCATTGGAACCAAGATTCAGAATCTTAAGAGAAGGCAGCAAATGCACCGATGGCATGGTTTGTAACTGATTGGAGTTCAAATCCAACACCTCCAACTTGCCTAGTCTTGGTAAATCTTCAAGGCCTATTTATGAAAATAAACAACAAAACGTTGTGCTATTTTCACGGCAAGCTCAAATATCACATATTACAGCTAAGAACATTTATGCACCTTAATTAAGCTGGTAAATATTATGTTAAAAATAAGCTACTTTTCATATAAGAAAGAGAAACAAACCGTCGAGTTGTTGGTCACCCAAGTTCAGAGTCTGGAGGTCCTCAAAGGGAAGAAAGATGGAGGCATTAAGTGACCAAGTTCGATTTAAGGATCTGGCACTATTGAGGGAAATCCCAGTGACCCTGTTGGTGAAAGGGTCACAAGAGATGAGTTCCCATTGGCAACAGTCAACGTTAACACCCACATCCCAGGAAGGGAGAGATGAAGATCCATTTGGGTGATTGAATTGAGCTTTGAGACTCAAGAGGCCATCTCTTTCGCTCTCCAAGCATCCATGAGCTTCTTGTTGTAGCTCCATCCCACAAAATAGGATCACATGAATACAACACCACAACAGTGAAGTTCTCAGTGAAGGATGAGAAGAGTATAGCAATTCCATGGCAGGCAAAGAGTATCACCTTTCTAATGTTACTCATCCTGTTTGGAGTCAATATTGTAGAAACCTCTCATTTCCCAGGAAATTCCAAGTCAACCTCCTTGCTTTCAGAAGTCAAAATCCAGGAAAAATATGTAGAAACCTCTTTTGTCAACGGAAGTACCCCCAAACAATCCCAAACCGCGTCTCCAACGTCACGGGTGAGGTATTCAAGTAGAAACTGTTCAATTGACACTGCTGGTGCACTTGAATATGATAAGGCAATTCATCGAACAGATGGTGTGCATAAATACAACTGCTTCCAAAGCAGGCAATGATCGATTCGTAACTGAAATGTTATCCTTCCAAAGCTGGACAATGACAGCAAATTAGTCACGCCAAATAAATTTGATGCTTTTCCTCTCAGATTTCAACTGATGGTCCAATTGCAAAGCCAAGCACATACACAGTAAACCCAGAACACAAATTCAGAAGCAAAAACTGATTATTTGCAAAATCTTAAAATACCTTTATCCTCGTCCAGGAGTGGAAGCTGAAGCGCCGATCGTAGCACCGATAGCGCGACACATCGCTAAGATGAGATTTGATTAAACGGATTCAACCTCCCTTCCCTCATGTTCCGTTGCCAATTTCCCGCTGCCATCGAAGACGATTTGATGATCATTTCCTTATAACTCATTTGATGAATCCGGACCTACTCTTGGTTTTACACTGCCTGATTGGGGGTTCTCGGAATTTAACCTTCATCAGGGTTCAAAGCTGAATTTAACATTCTTTGTACAAATATCTCAAGGGAACAAGATTTAGTAGTGTTGGAATTAGCAATCTTGAGCTTGAGAAACCCGAAAATGGAGGATTGTAACAAACTGAAGAACAAAATCTGTTTGAGCATAGGCACGAGACATGTTTGAGCATATGAATCCTGAGCGTGAGACGACGTCGTTCTGGTTTGTCTTCCTCCAACTCATGCGCGCGGGAAGCTTGTCTCCAAGTAGCGCTCTTTTATCTGTCATCACTTACCAGATTCCAAACTTTTCATCTGTTTCGTATCATGAAAACTCACTTTGACATATACAGCTCAATGGACTTTAGGCGATGAAACGCCAAGGAACGGTCACAGGACTCGATTCCAATGGTCAAATACTGCCAGCAAAACAAACTCAGGGAGATTGGTGCAATTAAGACTCTCCAAAATGTACTCAAAGACGGAGATAACTTACCTTTGTGAAGTCATTGTCGAAAACAATGAGAGGGAGACTAACCAACTTGTACTACCATTGAGTTGACAGGATGCAAGTTCTGACAGCATCGATCTCGATTGAATTGGAACGAGAACTAGAGCGAGAATGGAATATATGGATAATGTTAAAGGGAAGATCACTTAGCAAATCATGATCGGACCGAGATAGATTAAAGCCATCTTTAATTAGTGATTGAACTAAAGCCAACAAGATTAAAGAAAAACAGATCCATAAACAAGTGATTATTAGCAGTGTCCGACTTCCCATTGTGAAAATACACATAAAACAAAATAATTTGAGCCTCTACTTGATGCGAGCTGCACTAAACCAGGTCTCGACCCAAAATAAAATATGTCCTCAATCAATAAGCTTTAACCCTAAATTTGAACAGGGGACTGAAGAAAACAAGTCTGAACTATTAAACTACCAACTATGCAACCGTGGTTAGGAAAGGGAGTTCGAGCTCAATCTTGGCATTTGGGGAAGCCCGGCTATAGCTTCGCAATTTGGCCATCAACTTTGAGAACACATTCACATCAGCACCAGGTTGACGTTTTGCCCACAGGGTCATGGTCTCGAGCACCGTTGCACTCCTAAGCAATATCTTGATGAATTCCATCTCGTTAGGAAGACTACCAAGATCATCCATCTCCATCTTCGTCCAAAAAGGATTATCACCGACATAATGCATTTCGATGACTCTCAGTCTGTTGAAGGTGAGATTGGGTGCCCAGCCGAAATCCGAGTAAGATACAGGAGGAGCTTCTAATGCATTTGGAGAATATCGAGACTGCACAAAAGCATGAATAATTTTTTTTTAATCACCATGCAAACAAGCAATTCACGGTATCAACAAGAGTATATAGCATTATATGGAGTATTATACATCATCACTTACTGTTACAAAGATTATAAGCTCGTGTAGATTAGGGGCGCCCATGATGAGATGTCCAAGAACTGCTATCTGTTTCTTATATTCAAAATTCACTCCAGATAGGGTAATGGACTTTAGGTGATGAAACACCAAGGAATGGTCATAGGACTCAATGCCAATACTCAAATACTGCCAACAAAACAAACAAGCAAAAGAATCGATCAGTGCATCTAAGACTCTCGAAAAGCTACTCAAAGACATAAATCAAGAACATATTTAATCGTTACCTTTGTGAAGTTTTCGCATACTTCCAAACTCTCAAGATTAGTAAAACCACCGAGGAAGTTGGTATAATTACAAACTGAGCTTTGCTGCTGTTCAGCTGTGAAACCATCCTTGAAAAATTCCACCGACACTTTGGCCAAAACTGGAGCATACAAGCTGATTTCTTTGAAATCACCCGTTAAATCGAAACACTTGAGATTTGGAGCACTAATCCTTAAATCTGCATCGGCTGAGTAATGAGATGTGAAGTTCTCAAGGAGAGGAGAATTAGCAACAAGGCTTTCAACTACATCAGAGGGCACCTTAACGGAACGAAGAACAAGGCTCCTTAGGCATGAGAATCCCTTGAAGGTCAAAGGGGGTGGGCGCAGTTCACATTCAACAAGCTCCAAATGGGCCAGCTTTCGACAAGAATATAGACTATTGTGCACCCGAAACAAACTATCCACTAACAAAGGATACTCTATGTCTAGGTGTATCTCCCTGATTTCATTCGTAGACAAGCAAAGCAACCAGCGATCAGTATCAGGGCAACTATTCAGTAATGAGGTACACAATCTGAACTTCTGGATGGGTCCTTCATGATGGAGAAGCACATGGGTGACAATATTCTTCAGGCACTCCACTGATTTGCTTCGATTGACACCTTTATCATCGAAAACAAGTTGAGGAAGACTAGCCCATTTGTACCTCCACTGCGTTGACAGGATGCAAGTTCTGACAGCATCTCTAATCGGAACAAGAGCAAGAATGCTATGGATAATATTCAAGGGAAGATCACTTAGTAAATCACGTTCTGAGTCATCTGACCGATTATCCATCTTTCTATTTCTCGAAACGGGCTCATCATCATCCATTACAATAACAAAAACCCTAGAAAATGCCAAAATGAGGATCAGCAAGAACCATCTAACAAAAGAGAGAAACATAAATCAAATTGATTTCATTCATTCACTAAACAATTAGCCCAAAATTGGAGACACCATATGATAACAAGAACCCTAGAAAAAATCGGAAACAAAATACCGAATTGGAGACAAAAACCATGAATGAAGAACAGAGAAGAAGGGAAACAAGGAACAACTGGAACTCCCACCGGCAACGAACGATTGGCAGACACGAGAAAGGGAGAAACAAGGAACAACTGGAATTCGGGAGTAGCTAGAGAATCACATTTCAGGCACTAAACCCTAGAAAAGCAACTGCGAAACACAAACCTCCATCCCAGCCGAAATCAACTAAAAATTGGAGACTGAACTTCTATATAACCACATATTATCATTATACAAAGCATCAATCCTTCAATTTCGAACCCTAGACGAAATGGAGAGTGGAATTCAGTTCAGGCAACAACTTTATCAAGATAATGACAGAGAAATTCAAGACAAATTACTGAAATCGAAGAGGATTTGACGGCGGAGTGGAGTGACTGGAGACGCCACCGGCGAACAGCTACCGGAGATTGTAGAGTGCTTCCAAGTTCCACTCTTTTGAAAGGTCTCCTCCCAGAGTGAGTGACAGACTACGAGAATACTCCGTAGCGAACTTTACTAAAGAGTAAAGATGACCCACCTAAGGCCGTGTTTGTTTTCTTCAACTTTATACACAAATGTTGTAAAACCTTCTAAAAAATGCTTAAATAATACTACATTAATACTGTCAAATATCAATACGTGAGCTTTCCCTTTCAACTAATTTTCGAAAAATATAAATTTGTACTCCCTCCGATCCAAAATATAAGTCGTTTGACTTTTCAACACGTATTTCAAGAAGTCCAAAACTATATAAAATATCAACTTTTTTAAAATTATTTTTTTACAACTTAATATTTGTTGGTAATAAGTATTGAATTGTAAAATAATAATAATAAAAAAGTTAATATATTATATAGTTTTTAGCTTCTTAAAATACGTGTAAAAAAATCAAACGACTTACATTTTGGATCGGAGGTAGTATTAAGTTTGAAGTAGTAACTAATCCAATCATAAAAGTATTAAATGCTCCGAGAGGACAGGTGCATATTCGATTTGATTGTGAGTGGAAACGTCTCGACGGTGTATGAGAGAACGGGAGAGGGTGAAATCGGGAGGGAATGAATGGCGATTTGGGGTGTTTGAGGTGCCGAAGAAGCATCAGAAATGGTGGGAATGTGCAAATGTAACCGTTGCACTACACCTCATCAATGTCTTTAATCTTTATTAGTTCAATTGCATTGTCTGTATTTTATTTTTTTAACAAACAATTACAGGAGTTTTTTTTTATAAAAAAAAAAACTTAACTATTAAAGGGATCTCACATGGTTACTAGACATTAATAGGATTGAAAGAAAACCGATTTGTGTCAACCGATCCAACTCAATGGTAAGATTCAAAGAACTTGGTTTTTCACCCAAGTTAAACGAATCTAAGTCCTTCCAATATTCCCTTGCTACTTATCGCCGGACTACCCCAATAGGCCTCCAACGATTTGATTTTAAAATCAATGAAAACCAAGTTTTCTGTCTAAGCTTTGGATCCATTGAAGTTAACTCACCTCTAATCGAAGATTTACTATACGCACGATCAATTTCTCACCAAATGCATGACCAATTCACCGACTTACAGTGTCGGCATGACCAATTCACCGACTTCCGGTGTCGGCAAAATGTATGCAGACATGGGAAGTTGTTGTTGGCAAGCTGTTTTCACTTGCTGATACCGAAAGTCAATGAATTGGCCGAGCGTTTGGTGAGAAATTGACCGGGCGTATAACAAGCCAGGAAAGATTCTCCCAATAAGTAGTCCATTATCAGAAATGGAACTGATTTCAGCACTGCAGCTAAACAAGACAACCAAACATGTATTGACAGAAGTGGAAATATCAATCTTCCATTTGTTAATATCCAACGTGCACAGGAAATAAAGCACAATGAAGAGCTTTCAAAAAGACATACCAACCATAAACAATTCTACTTCATAAAACATAACCTATCCACAAGCAAATAACTGAAATAAGGATCATGATACAAACACAACATCAAGTTCAAGTCAATTGCAGGGAAGCAGTAGGAAAAGGCTCAATCCGTCGTGCTGATCTTTGAGTTTTAAAGCATCTGTACCAGCACCTGGACTTCACTGTGAGATTGGGAGCTCCTGATTCGTGTGGTCTGTCCAGTACAAATCTGATGCTACTGGCATTCCTCCTGACCTCAAGCAGCTTAGCAAACTTTGCACAATGTGGTACCATGGCAACCTGGTTGCTGATGAAGTCGAGGATCATGTCCAAGGGATATGAATTGAGGTAGAAATAACCACACACGGAGAAGAACAGCACAATGGATGACCCTACAAAACTATACCAGAAATAGGGTTGATCTCTCTGTCCAATATCACCTGAATCCCCTCCATCAGTAGGTTGTGTGTGACAATCATTATTATCATCGACGAGGCAACTTTCTTCGTTGTTTAATGGAGGCCCATGAAGACGAGGATTGCCCTCGTAGCTGCTTGCATCAAAGGTGGAAAATTGACCCACCATTTCCGGGGTCATCCCAGATAAGTTGTTGTAGGCAACACTGAAGACTGACAAGAAGTTGAGCCCCAACAACTGTGTTGGTATTTCGCCACTCAGCATATTGTGAGAAAGATCTAAACTTTCAATCTGTTCCAGATTAGAGAAACTGTCTGGAATTGATCCGCTCAAGTAGTTGTGGGACAAGTTTAAGGCATGAATACCACTTAACAATCCGATGGCAGGAGGAATCGGACCTTCCAACTTGTTGCATGACAAATCCAAACCAGACAGATAATACAGAATATGTCCCACATAAGATTCATCCCTCTTCTTTGTAACAAACTGAACCAGGTCATTCTCATCACGCATATAGTAATCTGACTCAATGATTGGAGATACACTGAGCTGGTTTGTGTGGGAGTATGTTTCCAAGGATCCGTAGATTGCCCATCCATGTTCCTTCCCATCATAGCCGTCATAAAAAAGGCGTTCTCTACCAAGTAGCATGTCACCTAAGCAGAAAGGTATAAACCCAGAGAGGCTATTGTAAGAGAAATCAAGTATGCTGATGTTTCTGAGATCACACAAGCTGAATGGGATTGGACCATTAAGGATGTTTCCCTTCAGGAGAAGGATTCTTAGATTCGGAAGACTAGGAGCAAGCCAACTCGGGAGCCCCCCAGACAGTTTGTTGTGGCTCAAATCCAATGTCACAAGAGATAGAGCCTGAGATAGGACATTTGGTATAGGACCCATGAGTTGGTTGTTTTGCATATGGAAGTGAACCAAAGGAGGTAGGATAGTGCAGGGTGGAAGTGCTGGACCAAGCTGGTTATGGGAGAGATCCAAGTATTTGAGATGACTCATATTGCAAAAACTCGTAGGTACAGGTCCTTCTAGAGAGTTCTTTGATAAGACTAGAGTTGATAGAGATTTAATGTTCCCAATCCAGTTGGGGATCTTTCCGGACAATGCATTTTGGCTGACATCCAAAAGACTCAACCGACCACTGTTCAGAACACCACCCGTCACAGCAGTGAAGTTATTGTTGTCTAAATGCAGTGTCCGCAGGTCCTTTAAGTTAGAGGTCAGTGGAGGGAATCTGCCCTCAAAACTGTTGTTTGATAGCTTCAAAAAGACAAGTTTGAGGCAGTTCATGGCCAGGGAAGCTGGTACCTCACCTGATAGGTAGTTATTTGACAAATCTAAAGAGATTAATAATCTCATCTCACCAATGGAATGAGGAATAGGACCTCTCAGTGCATTTCTGGACATGTTCAGGTATGTTAAATTTGGAATTATGGATCCAATGAGCAAAGGAATTTCACCGCTGATATGGTTGCAAGACACGTCAAGCCAAAATAAATGTGGATTATGGGATTTTGGATTGAGATAAAAAGTTCCTTGGATTGAGTTATTAGAAAGATTAACTCTCTCTAAGCTTGTGTTGTTTCCTAACAACCAGCTTAAGACATCTCCTTTGATACCTGTGTTGTCCAGATTGAGGAGTCTTAGTTGGTTTTGCATTAGTAGGAAGGATGGTACAGCTCCAGTAAGCTTATTGAGAGTGCAATTAGACAGACTAAGGACCTTCAACTGGAATAATGGAATCCAGCCAGGGGGGCTTTCTGTGTCAATATTCAAAATGGGGTTATTTTCTATGAGTTCGAAGACCGCGAGATTAGGGTTATTAGCAAGTGAGCTAAAAGAAAAGGATCCCTCGAAGCTGTTTGAAGAAAGGGAGACATACTCTAGAGAGTTTAGACTAGCAAAAAGAGATGCAGGAATGTTTCCTTTGAGACTATTCTCCTCGAGTTGAAGAACACGGAGAGATGTTAGCTCTGCTAAACACAAGGGAACATAACCTTCAATCTGGTTTCTGTTGAGATCCAACTCTTCGAGATTCTTTAGTCTGCATAAAACTGCACAAGGGGAAGAATACACATGCCATACTGTCTTAGATAAATAATTTCAATCCAATATGATTCTCCAACACTTTGATAATACCTTCAGGAAAGGAGCCATTGATTTTTCGTCCTGTGATAGTGCTCCATCCAAAAGACAGAGATTTGAGAGAGGTTAGATCTCCAATGAACGATGGGACATTCCCGCTGAAACTATTTGTGGCCAAATTTAACACCTCCAGTTTCTTCAGTGCAGTTACCTCTGCTGATGAACCAAAAACCATGCATACACAAATACACATCATGAATATTGCCAAGAACAAAAATTTGCAAGGAAAAATTATCAAGTATAACTTGCAAAATGCATACCAGCAAGATCATCCCAATCACTTAGGTAATTGGAACAAAGATTCAGAATCTTAAGAGAAGGCAACAAATGCACTGCTGGCATGGTTTTTAATCTATTGGCTTGCAAATCCAACACCTCCAATTTGCCAAGTCTCGGTAACTCTTCAAGAACTATTTATGAAAACAAACAACAAAACGCTATGCTTATTTTTATGCAACCTCAAATATCACACATTAACAGCTAAGAACATTTATGCGCCTCGATTCAGTTTGCAAACATAGAGTAAAAAGGCTACTTTTCATATAAGAAAGATAAACAGACCTTCGAGTGCGATGAGATGCAAGTTCAGAACCTGAAGATCCTCAAAGGGAAGAAAGATGGAGGCATTAAGTGACAAAGTTCGATTTAAGTATCTGGCACTATTGAGGGAAATCCCAGTGACCCTGTTGGTGAAAGAGTCACAAGAGACGAGTTCCCATTGGCAACAGTCAACGTTAACACCCACATCCCAGGAAGGAAGAGATGATGATCCATTTAGGCGATTGAATTGAGCTTTGAGACTCAAGAGCCCATCTCTTTCGCTCTCCAAGCATCCATGAGCTTCTTGTTGTAGCTCCATCCCACAAAATAGAATCACATGAATACAACACCACAACAGTGAAGTTCTCAGTGAAGGATAAGGAGAGTATAGGAATTCCATGGCAGGCAAAGAGTATCACCTTTCTAATGTTACTCATCCTGTTTGGAGTCAATATGTAGAAACCTCTCATTGCCCAGGAAATTCCAAGTCAACCTCCTTGCTTTCAGAAGTCAAAATCCAGGGAAAATATGTAGAAACCTCTTTTGTCAACGGAAGTACCCCAAACAATCCCAAACCGCGTCTCCAACGTCACCGGTGAGGTATTCAAGTAGAAACTGCTCAATTGACACTGCTGGTGCACTTGAATATGATAAGGCAATTCATCGAACAGATGGTGCGCATAAAGAAAACTGTTTCCAAATCTAGCGATGATCGATTCGTTTCTGAAATGCTATCCTTCCAAAGCTGGACAATGACAGCAAACGAGTCACGCCAGATAAAGTCGATGTTTTTCCTGTCACATTTCAACTAATGGTCCAATTTCAAAACCAACCACATACACAGTAAATCCAGAACACAAATTCAGAAGCAAAATCGAATATTTGAAAAATCATAAAACACCTTTATCCTCATCCAAGAGCGGAAACTGTAACGCCGACTTGATTAAACGGATTCAACCTTCCTTCCCTCATGCTTCTCCATTGCCAATCTCCCGCGGCCATCGAAGACGAAGAAGATCGAATTAATTAATTGCGCAAAAATCTAGCCAGTCGCAATCGCATGGAAAGAGTTTGCTAAAATAACCTCTTATTTCGGAAATTTGTAAAAATTGCCCTTTTAGGACTTTTTTTTTTATATGAATTCTGTTCGATTTCAATGTTTCGTTCTACATCCGAATCGGATATTATGTTACACATTAATCACAAACAACTCCATATTTTCAAGAGAATTCGATACATGAGTTTAAAGCAAACGAACTAATTAAAATGGAACTAACATTTAACGAACAACACAATTTCACCTTCTGTGTCATCGATCAATATATTGTCATCACGATCTCATCGAGACCATATCCCTTTATTGTTACAAACCACCAAGGAACTTGTCAATCAATATTAGTAAAGTAGAAATCTCCTTCCAACTTCTCAAGACGATTTCTTTGAAAACACCACCTATATAGAAACAATGGAGATTTGGAGATGAACATATCATAATCTTTATGACGGAACTAACTGTACTAACCTAATTCTAATATGTTTACTTGTTGTTTTATTTTCAGCTTATTTTTTCAATAAAAAAGAACGATAGAGAATTATATGATGATCTTTTAAGAGTAACTTCTAACCGAGCAATAAAGTTTGATTTTGGAAAAATAACGGCCATTGTGGGAATATCCACACGGTAAATATTTAGCTAGAAAGTTCCGTTTAAAATCTAATGGGGCAATATAGCTATAAGCAATTGAGAAATATAGACAGTGAACATAACATGTAAAAGAATTCAATGTATAAACTCAATGAATCAAACCTCAAAAGATTGAAAACAGGAAAATAGACCAGTAAAAGAGAGAGTACATACTAAAAATACCTATAGCTAACTGTATTATACAAATTATTTTTAAAAAGAACATTATGCCAACTTAACTTGAAATTATTTAATCCGACTACGCGAGATTATAAAATTAAAAGGAATCATGATTAAAAAAAATACAAAAAAAAAAGGGACAAAAATGGAACATTTACCAAAACAACATGGTTAAGGTAGGGAACTCAAAGGTGTCATCAATTAACCATAGATTAGAGGTTCGAATCCTTGGAAACAAAATGTCATTAATCAATAAGCTTTAAAACTAAATTTGAAAAGGGGACTGAAGAAAATAAGTCTGAACTATTAAACTAAAAACTACGCAGACATTGTTAGGGAAGGGAGTTTGAGCAAAATCTTGGCATTTGGGGAAGCCCGGCTATAACTTCGCAATTCGGTCATCAACTTTGAGATCACATCAGGACCAAGTTGAAGACTAGAACTAAGGGTGATGGTCTCAAGCACCGTTGAACTCCTAAGCAAAATCTTGATGAATTCCAACTCGTTAGGAAGACAACCAAGATCATCCATCTCCATATTTGCCGCAAAAGGATTATCACCGACATCAAGCATTTGGATGACTCTCAGCCTGTTGAAGGTGAGATTGGATGCCCAGCCGAAATCAGAGTAAGATATAGGAGGAGCTTTTGATGCATTTGGAGAATAAGGAGACTGCACAAAAGCATGAATACTTTTTTTTTTAAATCACCATGTAAACAAACAATTCACAGTATAGCATTATACGGAGTATTATATATCATCACTTACCTCTACAAAGATTATAAGCTCGTGTAGATTAGGGGCGTCCATGATGAGATGTCCAAGAACTGCTATCTGTTTCTTATATTCGAAATTCACTCCATATAGCTTAATGTACTTTAGGTGATGAAACTCCAAGGAATGGTCATAGGACTCAATGCCAATACTCAAATACTGCCAACAAAACAAACAAGTATAAGAATCGATCAGTGGAACTAACACTCTCCAAAAGGTACTCAAAGGCAGATAAATCAAGTACATTTTTAATCGTTACCTTTGCGAAGTAGCCAAATACTAGCAAACTCTCAAGATTAGTAAAACCACCAAGGAACTTGGTATAATTACAAACTGACCTTTGCTGCTGTTCAGCCATGAAACCAACTTCACAAAATCCCACCCGCACATTGGCCACAACTGGAGCATACAAGCTGATTTCTTTGAAATCACCCGTTAAATTGAAACACTTGAGATTTGGAGCACTAATCCTTATCTTTCCATAGGCTGAGAAATGAGATGAGAAGTGCTCAAGGAGAGGAGAATTAGCAACAAGGCTTTCAACTACATCAGAGGACACCTTAATGCAAGAAAGAAAAAGGCTCCTTAGGCATGAGAATCCCTTGAAGGTCAAAGGGGGTGGGCGCAATTCACAATGAAAAAGCTCCAAATCGGTCAGCTTTCGACAAGAATATAGACTACTGTGCACCCGAAACCAACTATCCGACAAAGGACGCAATATGTCTAGCCTTAACTCCCTGATTTCATTCCTAGACAAGCAAAGTAACCAGCGATCAGTATCAGGGCAACTATTCAGTAATGAGGTAGACAATCTGAACTTCTGGATGGGTCCTTCATGAAGGAGAAGCGCATTGGTGACAATATCCTTTAGGCACTCTACTGATTTGCTTTGATCCACACATTTATCATCGAAAACAAGTTGAGGAAGACTGGCCCATTTGTACCTCCACTGCGTTGACAGAATGCAAGTTCTGACAGCATCTTTAATCGGAACGAGAGCAAGAATGCAATGGATAATAATCAAGGGAAGATCACTTATTAAATCATGATCTGACCGATTAGCCATCTTTCTATTTCTCGAAATGGTCTCATCATTATCCATTACAATAACAAAAACCCTACAAAACGCCAAAATGAGGATCAGCAAGAACCATCTAACAAAAGAGAACCATAAATCAAAATGATTTCATTCATTCACTAAACAATTAGTCCTTGAATCAAATAAGTCGAAAATTGGGGAATGGTTATCCATCATGATAGCAAGAACCCTAGTAAATAAACAAACATCAGAAACAAAATACCGAATTGGAGACAAAAACCATGAATGAAGAAACAAGAAGGGAGGGAAGAAAAAAAAAAGTACTGAGGGAAGGAAGAGCCACCGCTCACGGGAAACGAACGATTGCAAGTTGGAACCACGGCAGACACGAGAAAGAGAGAAACGAGAAACAACTGGAATTCGGGAGTGGCTAGGGAATCACATTTCAGGACATGGTAGGTAGAGGATTTATTTCTCACAGTCACTAAACCCTAGAAATGCAACCCTAGACGAGATGAAGAGTGGAATTCAGTTCAGGCAACAACCATATCAAGATAATGACAGAGAAATTCAAAAACAAATTACTGAAATCGAAGAGGAGTTGACGGTGGAGTGGAATCGCTCACCGGCGAACAGCTACCGGAGATTGTAGAGTGCTTCCAAGTTCCACTCTTTTGAAACGTCTCCTCTCAGAGTGAGCGACAGACTGCGAGAATACTCCGTAGCGAGCGTTACCAAATTTGGTTTCTTCAACTATACAAAAATGTTGTAAAAGCCGTAAAACCATTTACTATTTTGAAATAAAAATTATAAAAAAATATATAAATTTGTATTAAGTTTGAACTAGTAACTAATCCAATCATAAAAGTATTTGGAGAACTAGAGAATATCTGATTGGATTGTGAGTAAAAACGTCTCGACCGTGTTTGAGAGAACAAGAGAGGATGAATCGGGAGGGAATTAGTGGCGATTTGAGGTGTTTGAGGCGCCGAAGAAGCATCAGAAATGGCGATAAAAAAAATATAAATTTGTATTAAGTTTGAACTAGTAACTAATCCAATCATAAAAGTATTAAATGCGCTTGGAGGACGAGAGAATATTTGATCGGATTGTGAGTGAAAACGTCTCGACTGTATTTGAGAGAACGGGAGATGATGAAATCGGTAGGGAATTAGTGGCGATTCGAGGTGTTTGAGGCGCCAAAGAAGCATCAGAAATGGCGGGAATATGCAAATGTAACCGTTGCACTACACCTTATCAATGTCTTTACTCTATTAGTTCAATTGTATTGTTTGTAAAAAAAAAATTAACAAACAATTACCAGAGTTTGTTTTTTTTTAAAAAAAAAAAAAAACTTAACTAGAAATGCTATTAAAGGGATCTCATATGTTTACTAGACATTAATAGGAATATTTTAATTTTTAATTGTCCAAGTAATCGTTAAAAGGGTTAATTGCGCTAAATATCCTAACATTTATGGATAGTTGCGCTTAATATCCCGACCTTGTAAAATTTCGTGAAATATACTAACCTTTGGCGTTAGTTGCGCTCTCTACCCTAGATAAGTTTATTAAATTTAAAAATTACACGGATGATGGAAAAATTACACAAAATCACCCATATTCAGAAAATATTTTCAATGTACCCTTAATATATTTAAAATAGAAAATAGCAACTTTACTCCTTTAAATAATTAATATAATTATTTAAAATAATTATTTTTAATTATTTTTCTTAATAAAATATGTTATAAAAAATATAAATTTATATATATACCTATCTATAAATGAGAATTTTTACATTTATTCTCTCTCTCTCTCTCTCTCTCTCTCTCTCTCTCTTTATATATATATATATATATATATATATGTTTTGGTCCATATTATTTTATACTACCTCCGTCCAAAAATACATGTCCATTTACTATTCATGCACATTTTTTTAGGAGTTAAAAACTATATAAAATATTAACTTTTTTATTAATTTTTTTTAATAATTATAAACTTATTATCAATAGGTTTATAATTATTAAAAAAATTAATAAAAAATTTAATATTTTATATAGTTTTTAGCTCCTAAAAATACGTGCTAAAAAAGTAAAAGTACATGTATTTTTGGACGGAGGGAGTATATGCTAAAACTACATAACATCTTATGTGGTATCTTGTGATTGAATCTTAAAAAAAATTTCATATAAATTTCGTAGCATTAAAAAAAAGATTCTGTAAAAAAAAGCTAACTATACATAGATGAAATATAATATTTTTTTAAAATAAAATAAAATATTTTTTAAAAAAATATTAAAATATATGATAACTATTTATAATTAATAAAGATATGATAAACATATATTAAAAATAGGCAAAATCGGGTATATACTCATGGAAACTGGATTAATTGGGCATATAATATGGTACTTACATATTAATCTTACGTAAATTAAAGCTATGGCTTTATAAAATATAATTTTAAGGAAAAGAAGATATGATAAGACATAAATTTATTTTTAAGTAATTGATCTTATTTAATTTTTTAGAGCACGCATTTTGATATGTATAACATAAATTTCCTTTTTTTATTTTGATTAAAATGGGGGATATTTTTTTTTTTTGAAAAATATTGGTGTCTTTGTGTAATTTTCATATTATGTTAGTGATTTTATTAATTTAAGAAACTCATACAGGGTAGAGAGCGCAACTAACAACAAAGTTCAGGATATTTTGCGAAATCTTACAAGGTTGGGATATTAAGCACAACTATCTACAAAGGTCATGATATTTTGTGCAATTAACCCTTTTTTTTTATACGAGAATAACTCATTGTTAAGGCCAAATAAATCGATTTGTGCCAACCGTTCCAACTCAATAGTAAGATGCAAAGAACTTGGTTTTTCATCCAAGTTAAACGAATCCAAGTCTTTCCAATACTCTCTTGCTCCTTCCCGTTAGATTACCGGCCCCAACAGGACTCCAACGATTCGATTTTAAAATCAATGAATATCACGTTTTCTGACTAAGCTTTGGATTCATTTGAAGTTAACTCACCTATAATCGAAAAGATAGGGGGATACTATACTCACGATCAATTTCTCATCAAATGCATGGCTAATTCACCGGCTTCCGATGCTGGCGAAATGTCTACATACATGGAAATTTGCGGTCAACAAGTTGTTTTCACTTTCCAGGCAAAAACATCACTGATACCGGAAGTCGGTAAATTGGTTCATTTGGTTGTGCATTTGACGAGAAATTGGTCGTGCATATAACAAGCCGGAAAAGATACTCCCTTAAGTAGTCAGTTATCAGAAATGGAACTGTTTTTACTTATATTAGAGAGCTTGCTCTCGTTTTCTCACCCAAAAAAAAAAATCAATTGTTTTACTCTTTATCAGTCCAATTGTATTGTTTGCATTTTTTTTAACAAACAATTACAAGTTTTTTTTAAAACTTAACTAGAAATGCTATAAAAAGGGATCTTATATGGTTTGTAGACATTAATATGAATGTTTTACCTATGTCCAACTAATCGATTTTTTTTAATACGAGAATAACTCATTGTTTAAGACCAAGTAAACCGATTTGTGTCAATCGGTCCAACCCAAAGGTAAAAAGCAAAGAACTAAATCCAAGCTCTTCCAACATTCCCTCGCTCCTTACCGCTGGACTACTCCAACAGGGCTCCAACAATTCGATTTTAAAATCAATGAATATAACGTTTTCTGTCTAAGCTTTGGATCCATCATTCCATTTAAGTTAGCTCACTCGGCCGAATTCTTTCATAATAAAAAAAAATGACTAGTACATGTAATCCCTAAACTTTATCTCGGTTCAACTCAACCTTTAAAATTTTGAATTAAACACTTAACCTCTCCTAGTGTAATGTCCTTTAATTCAATCCTCAAAATTAATATTAACCTTTTTTTTTGTTACTTAAAATAAAATGATAGTAACAATTTTGGCAATAATATCATACTACAGTACAATAAAAAAAAACAAATACCTGTAGGTGAGTTCATCAAATGCTTAAAATCCATGTGTGAAAAGCTTTCTATATTTCAAGAGTTGGTGCCTCCATATCTTCCTTCAACACATCGTTCAATTAATTTTAATTTCTGATAACTACGCTCTCTCGAACCAGCAAGTTCTTAAGTTCTTTGGAGTGGGCAATCTGTTACTGCTCCATTCTCCTTCTCTTTCAGACAGTTCTTCCCCTTCTTGAAGTGGTAAATCTGTTACTTAAGTTCATTGTACCCTCTATGCACTATGCACTATCTAGAGTTCAAAATGTGATCTATCCAAGCTTTTTCTCGGAATGTCTTCCCTCTGCACTTGACACATATCCTTCGTTTACATGCACCAACAATTCGCGTAGCACACACACACGTGGATCACATGGAATGTCCCTGAAGATAACATTGTTCCTCATCAACCATGTGCAGTAGATGGCTGCACATAGCACGTCAGTAGCTTCACACGAAAATAGCTTGTTCTCTGGACGCATTCAGGCTCCCGGACAAGCCATTCTAGCTAGCCACTCCTTTATGGAGTCATTCCGTGTCTCAATATTCACCCTTCTCCAAGTTAGGTCTTGGGTCTCCTGAACCATAGGTGGAGCTCAGTTTCCTCCTCCCCCTTACACAAGCCACAGTCCACAGAGTGCTGCACTTTCACCACGCCAATGCTTTATCTTCTGCCCTGTCTGCAGCCTTCCCCGACACAGCCTTAGGGATCCAATCGATTTTAAAAATCAATTTAATATCACACTTCTCTGTCTAAACTTGTTTTTTCCGATTAATCCATTTATCACCGATTTGGATCCGACGGAGTTACCTCACCTAGAAATCTATAATCGAAAACAAACTCGCCTATTACCTACTTCATCTTTGATTCTTTCTCAAGTCTCAACATTCACCTATCAGAAATGGAACAGCTTGCAGCCCTGCAGCTTAACAAGACAGCCAACATATTGACATAATAAGTGCACATCAATCTTCCAAAACTTCCATTGCAATTATCCCACAAGTAATGGCAATACATATTACATAATGACATCTGTTTATCCCATCTGACTAATCAAACACACCATCAAGTTTACTGAGCAGAAGGGAGAGGCTCAATTCGTCGTGCTGATCTAGGAGCACCTGTGAGATTGGGAGCCCCTGATTCGTGCGGTCTGGCATTCCTCCTGACTTCAAGAAGATCCAATGAGCAAAGGAATTTCACCCCGATATGGTTGCAAGATACATCAAGCCAAAATAAATGTGGATTATTGGATTTAGGATTGAGATCAAGAGTTCCATGGAGTGAATTATTAGAAAGGTTAACTCTCTCTAAGCTTGTGTTGTTTCCTAACAACCAGCTTAAGACATCTCCTTTGATGCCCGTATTGTCTAGATTGAGGAGTCTTAGTTGGCCTTGCATTAGTAGGAAGGATGGTATAGCTCCAGTCAGCTTATTGAGAGTGCAATTAGACACACTAAGGACCTTCAACTGGAACAATGGAATCCAGCCAGGGGGGGTCTCTGTGTCAACATCTAAACTGTTCTTAACTTCTTATTTTCTACGAGTTCAAAGACCTCGAGATTAGGGTTATTAGCAAGTGAGCTAAAGGAAAAGGATCCCTCGAAGCTATTTGAAGAGAGGGAGATGTAAGCTCAGCTAAACACGAGGGAAAATGACCTTCAATCCGATTTTTGCAGAGATCCAACTCTTCAAGATTACTTAGGCTGCATAGTTTGATGCGAGCTGCACTAAACCAGGTTTCGACTTGAACCCAAAACAAAATATGTCATCAATTAATAAGCTTTAAACCTAAATTTGAACAGGGGACTGAAGAAAATAAGTCTGAACATTTAAACTAACAACTACGCAGACATTGTTAGGGAAGGGAGTTGGAGCAAAATCTTGGCATTTGGGGAAGCCCTGCTATAACTTCGCAATTTGGTCATCAGCTTTGAGATCACATTCACATCAGGACCAGGTCGATGAAATGCCCACAGGGTAATGGTCTCGAGCACCGTTGAACTCCTAAGTAAAATCTTGATGAATTCCATCTCGTGAGGAAGACTACCAAGATCATCCATCTTCATATTCGCCCAAAAAGGATTATCACCGACAAAATGCATTTGGATGACTCTCAGCCTGTTGAAGGTGAGAGTGGGTGCCCAGCCGAAATCCGAATAAGATATGGGAGGAGCTTCTGATGCATTTGGAGAATAAGGAGACTGCACAAAAGCATGAATACTTTTTTTTAAATCACCATGCAAACAAACAATTCACAGTATCAATAAGAGATACAGAGTACTTATATATCATCACTTACTTTTACAAAGATTGTAAGCTCGTGCAGATTAGGGGCGTCCATGATGAGATGTCCAAGAAGTGCTATCTGTTTCTTATATTCGAAATTCAATCCAGATAACCAAATGGACTTTAGGTGATGAAACACCAAGGAATGGTCATAGGACTCAATGCCAATACTCAAATACTGCCAACAAAACAAACAAGCACAACAATCGATCAGTGAAACTAAGACTCTCCAAAAGGTACTCAAAGACAGATAAATCAAGAACATATTTAATCATTACCTTTGTGAAGCACATGCATACTTCCAAACTCTCAAGATTAGTAAAACCACCAAGGAACTTGGCATAATTACAAACTGAACTTTGCTGCTGTTCAGCTGTGAAACCAACTTTAGAAAATTCCACCGACACTTTGGCCACAACTGGAGCATACAAACTGATTTCTTTGAAATCACCCGATATCTCAACACACTTGAGATTTGGTGCACTAATCCTTAACTCTACATCGGCTGAGTAATGAGATGTGAAGTTCTCAAGGAGAGGAGAATTTGCAACAAGGGTTTCAACTACATCAGAGGGCACCTTAACGAGAAGAAGAACAAGGCTCCTTCTGAACGAGAATCCCTTGAAGGTCAAAGGGGGTGGGTGCAATTCACATCTAAAAAGCTCCAAATAGGTAAGCTTTCGACAAGAATATAGACTACTGTGCACCTGAAACCTATTATCCAACCAAGGATGCGCTATTTCTAGGCATAACTCCCTGATTTCATTCCTAGACAAGCAAAGTAACCAGCGATCAGTAGCAGGGCAACTATTCAGTAATGAGGTACACAAACTGAACTTCTGAATGGGTCCTTCATGAAGGAGAAGCGCATTGGTGACAAAATTCTTTAGGCGATTTGCTGATTTGCTTCGATTCACACATTTATCATCGAAAACAAGTTGAGGAAGACTAGCCCATTTGTACCTCCACTGCGTTGACAGGATGCAAGTTCTGACTGCATCTTTAATCGGAACGAGGGCAAGAATGCAATGGATAATATTAAAGGGAAGATCACTTAGGAAATCATGATCTGACCGATTATCCATCTTTCTATTTCTCGAAATGGACTCATCATTATCCATTACAATAACAAAAAGCCCTACAAAACGCCAAAATGAGGATCAGCAAGAACCATCTAACACAAAATGATTTCATTCATTCACTAAACAATTAGTCCTGGAATCAAATCAGCCGAAAATTGGAGACTGGTTATCCATCATGATAACAAGAAAGAACCCTAGAAAATAAAGCAAAAATCAGAAACAAAATACCGAATTGGAGACAAAAACCTTGAATGAAGAAACAAGAAGGGATAGAAGGGAAAAAAAAAGTACTGAGGGAAGGGAGAGCCACCGACCACCGGAAACGAACGATGGGAAGTTGGAACCACGGCAGACACGAGAAAGGGAGGAACGAGGAACAACTGGAATTCGGGTGTAGCTAGAGAATCACATTTCAGGACATGGTAGGTAAAAGATTTCTTTCTCACAGTCACTAAACCCTAGAAAAGCAACTGCGATGCGAAACACAAACCTCCCTCCCAGCCGAAATCAACTAAAAATTGGAGACTGAACTTCAAAATAACCACATATTATCATTATACAAAGCATCAATCCTTTAATTTCTAACCCTAGACGAGAAAGCCAGGGTGATTAACGCAAAAAAGTACGACTCCTAGCACCGGCACCGCACATCGAAATGAAGAGTGGAATTCAGTTCAGGCAACAACTTAATCAAGATAATGACAGATAAATTCAAAACAAATTACTGAAATCGAAGAGGGCTGGAGTGGTTGTAGACTTGTAGAGAGCTTCCAATTTCCACTCCTTGAATGGTCTCCTCAGAGAGTCAGAGTGAGTGACAGAATACGGAGTATCAAACTTCACCAAAGAACAAAGATGACCCACTTAAGGTTATTCAAAAAAAAAAAAAAAAATTGACCCTGTTAAGGGTGTGTTTGGTTTCTTCAACTTTATACAGGAATTTTGTGATGGCAAATACAAAATGAGTCAAATGACATTTGTGTCATCAAGAACAGTAAGCGAAAAGAAACAAGCGCTGCGAAAACAGTGGAGATCCCCTATCAAATAATACTCCATCCGTTACGAAAAATATATCGTTTTAGGAGTTAAACTTTGTTAACAAAAGCGTGTTATTTTAGTGTTAACTTTTCAAAATTATTCTTATAATAATTAAGGATTTGTTAGTTGTAATTTTTAATAGGGTAGAAAACCAAATGTCTAAAACGATGACATATTTTAATTAACGGATGAATTATTTATTATATGTATATACTCACCTCTTTACATCATAAAACTATTTTAACATTTATTTTATCTTAAATAAATGTTAAAATAGTTTGGCAAACGTAAATAATTATACTTCATTTTTTTTTAAAGTATAACCCATCACTGATCACCCACAAGAAAATTACTGAAATAAGGATCATGATTCATGATACTACAATTTAACTCCTCAAAATATAAAGGAAATGTTATGCAAGAAGAAACTGTTCAACTGGAACAGCTGGTGTGCTAAGTATGATCAAGCAATTCTTGGAACAGATGGTGTGCATCAGTACGTACAGCTACAAGAAATTGTTAAAAAGTAGATGCTTTTCTCCAAGTATTCAACCGATGCTCTAATTTTTAACTCAAGCACACAAAATTTAAGCGCCAATCTTAACCAAGGTTGAAACTGAAGCGCCAATCAACCTCCACATGACACTGTTCTTCTACTTCCCTTCCCTAATCCATCGTTGCGAATTTCCCACGGCAATCGAGAACGAAGAAGATCGAATTAATGACGCAAAAAGAGAGGGGTTCGGATTTCCCTTCCCTCTTCGAAAGTCTTTGAAGAGGGAGGGATTTGTGCAGGCAATTCAAGGAGAAATCTGGAGGGAATGGGTGGCGATTTGGGGTGTTCGAGGTGGCGAAGAAGCATCAGAAATGGTGGGAATGTGCAAATGTAACCGTTGCCCTACACCTTGTCAATGTCTGGAACACTGAAGACTTTCAATCTGTTACAGATTAGAGAAACTGACTGGAATGCTCAAGTAGTTGTGGGAACTAAAAGTGTCATCAATTAACCATAGCTTCAAGGTTCGAATCCTGGAAACAAAATAATTTGAGCCTCAACTTGACGCGAGCTGCACTAAACCAGGTTTCGACCCAAAACAAAATGTCATCAATCAATAAGCTTTAAACCTAAATTTGAAAAGTGGACTGAAGAAAACAAGTCTGAAATATTAAACTAACAACTATGCGACCCGGAAGAGAGTCGGAGCGAAATCTTGGTGTTTGGGGAAGCCCGACTATAACTTCGCAATTTGGTCATCATCATTGAGACCACATGAGGACCAAGTCGATGAAAAGCAGAAAGGGTAATGGTCTCAAGCACCTTTGAACTCATAAGCAAAATCTTGATGAATTCCATCATGTTAGGAAGACTACCAAGATAATCCATCTCCATCTTCATCCCAAAAGGATTATCACTGAAATCATACATGTGGACAACTCTCAACCGGTTAAAGGTGAGATTGGGTGCCCAGCCGAAATCCGAGTAAGATACAGGAGGAGCTTCTGATGCATTTGGAGAATAACGAGACTGCACAAAAGCATGAATACTTTTACGGGCGTGTTTGGTTTCTTCAACTTTATACAGAAATGGAGTTTGGATCACCTACAAACTTTTACGAGACTTTCGCATTTAACACAAAATTATTTGTATTACTTTTTGATGATTTAAAAAACTTTCTAATTTTTTATCATTAAAAAACAGTTTTGCTCACCACATGGCCAATTTCTCGCCAAATACATGGTGTCTGCCACAGTTTCGAAAACTGCGAGAAATTGGTCTGTCACAGTTCTGAAAACCGTGGAAAATTATATGGCGACAGTTATGAAAACCGTTGCAATTATCGCTGCCAAAGTTGCTCAAATCGTGGAAAATTGTTACACCATCTAGAGAGGGCGAGTTTTATAGGTGGTGTGGTCACCCTCCCACGACATTCAGATCTGTGGCCGCCATCGCTTGGAGGAATATCGCGGTGCCGGGTGGCAAGGCTAGTGTGTTGGAAAGAAGGAGACCTCTCGCGGTTTACGGAATTGTGATCGGGTGATGTGTGATGGGAATCTCACAGATAGGGGGAAGCAGAACTAGGGTCATCAGGAACTCGCGTTGGCGTGTCACAACTCCCACAATTCTCAGAACTGTGGTTGCCGAAATTTGGGCCTTTTTTGGGCTTTTCAATTTTGGGCTTTTTTATTTATTTATCAAACTGAGACCGTAAGAGGTCCACGATAATCAACTCCGTGGCCGTGAAAAATCCTACGTTTTTCAAAACTAAAACCAAGAAATTTCCTACGGTTTTTATTTTCGTAGCCGGCACCGTGTGGTTTGCGATATTTTGACCGTGTGGATTAACACAAAACACAAATAATTTTGTGTTACACCCAAAGTCTCACAAAGGGTTATAGGTAGACCTGTCAAAACATAACCCGACCTGAAAACCCGATCCGACCGCCCGAAATTTTTTGGGTCAAGACCCGAATTTTTTTTTCGACCCGAACCCAAAAAACCGGAAATTTTCCGGGTAATATGGGTTTCGACCCGTTGACTCGATTTATCCGATTGACCCGGTGACCCGGTTGATTTATAATTAAATATAATTAATTTTTTTATATTTAATTAAAATTTATCGCAAAATTATCAAATTATGATTTTTTTAATTTAAAAAGGAAAAAATTGACAAACCCGAAATCAACCCGAAATCCGGTCAAACCCGGGTTCTAGTCAACCCGAAACCCGTTTTACCCGAGACCCGAAGTGACCCGACCCGATTGACACGTTTGACAAGTCTGGTTATAGGTGATCAAAACTCACAGAAATGTTGTAAAACCTTTTAAAAAATGCCTAAATACCATAACAACCCCAGTCGGGATGGCCTAGTGGTGAGTGGTAATAAGGAAGTCTCGGGTTCGATCTCCTCTCGGGTACATGACTCTGGGTCTTCTGGCCTACCTAAGGGAGGTTACTCGCCAGTCGTCATAAACTTTATCTCCATTCAGTAGTCCTTAAACTTTGATGTAGACACTTAATCCAAAGTGTAATTTCATTTATTTCAATTCTCAAAATTAATCCTAACATTATTTTATTTATTACTTAAATGAAAATAAAATGATACGTAGTAATAATTTTGGAAATACCTCTTGTTAAAAAAAAACAAAAAAAAAAACAAATACGACTTCACCAAATGCTTTATTTCAAAAGCTTTCTATATTTCAGTAGTAGTTGGTGCCTCCATATCATCGTTGGACACATTGTCCAGTTAATTTTGATTTCTGATAACTGCTCTCTCTTTAACCCACAAATTCATTAGAGTGGGCAACTTGTTGTTGCTCCATTCTCCTTCTCTTCATCATTCATAGTGTTTCTTCGCCAGTCAATACGATGTCAATTTGAAGGCTTTCCGCTGAGACTATTACTGAGCAAATTCAACACCTCCAGTTTCTTCAACGCAGTTACCTCAGCTGATGAACCTAAAACCATGCATACACATCAATGACATCATGAATATTGCCAAGAACAAAATGTTGCAACTTGCAAGGAAAAATTATCAAACAATTGACTTGCAAATTAATCCAACACCTCCAATTTGCCAAGTCTCGGTAACTCTTCAAAACCTATATTTATCAAAACAAACAACAAAACATTGTGCTTATTTTCATGCAAGCTCAAATATCACAAATTACGGCTAAGCACATTTATGCACCCCGGCTCAGTCTCAGTAACTCTCAGTTAGCAAACATAAAGTAAAAAAGGCTACTTTTCATATAAGAAAGAGAAACAGAACCTGAAGATCCTCAAAGGGAAGAAAGATGGATGCATAAAGTGACCAAGTTTGAGGGAAAGCTCAGTGACTCTGCTGGTGAAGGTGTAACAAGAGACGCGTTCCCATGTTTTCTTCTCCCTAGCTACTTAGTGAGCGTTAAACGAGCTCCCTTCCAGTTCCATCCAAACACATTGATTGAAACACTTGAGCCGAAAGATTGGTAGCCTCGTTGCCCTTCTGGTCCTAGCCTTGGTGACTGGTGTCCTAATTGAGGCTAATTGATCGTCGTTTTACTTTCATTCGATTTGGTTGTAAAACGTTTTCTTACTTCAATCTATTGCTCTCTTCGTTGTTTCCTGTGTTTGTGTCTGTAAATCCACTACAAAGTGGACACAAAGCCATGTTTCGTGTTTAGATCTAGATCTGTTGAAGCTTTTGGTGAAATATCCCTTCCCTTTAGCTCCAGATCTAAGATTCGTAAGATTGTTCGAAACCATAGCTTGGTGTTTTCAAAATCATAGTTTCGTTGTTGTAAGCTGTTCAGATCTGGACTTTCAGTCACTAGATCTGAATGGATCCGACGAGGACCTTTGAGATCTGAAGTGTTTTGAGGTTCTATCGTCTTTGAAATCACTTTAGACTCACCCGACTCACCGACTCTTGCTCTGTGAAATCCTTAAAAAAATACAAAGAAAAAAAAAACATTTACCAAAACAACATGGTTAAGGTAGGGAACTAGAAGTGCCGTCAATTAACCATTAGATTCAAGGTTCAAATCCTGGAAATAAAATAATTTGAGCCTCTACTTGATGCGAGCTGCATTAACCAGGTTTCGACCCAAAACAAAATATGTCATCAATCAACATGCTTTAAACCTAAATTTGAACAGGGGACTGAAGAAAACAAGTATGAACTATTAAACTAACAACTATGCGACCCGGAAGAGAGTCGGAGCGAAATCTTGGCGTTTGGGGAAGCCCGGCTATAACTTCGCAATTTGGCCATCAACATTGAGACCACATGAGGACCAAGTCGAGGAAAAGGTGAAAGGGTAATGGTCTCAAGCATCTTTGAACTCCTAAGCAAAATCTTGATGAATTCCATCATGTTAGGAAGACTACCAAGATCATCCATCTCCATCTTCATCCCCAAAGGATCATCACCGAAATCATACATGTGGATGACTCTCAACCTGTTGAAGGTGAGATTGGGTGCCCAGCCGAAACCCGAGTAAGATAAAGGAGGAGCTTCTGATGCATTTGGAGAATAACGAGACTGCACAAAAGCATGAATACTTTCTTTTTTAAAATCACCATGCAAACAAACAATTCACAGTATCAACCAAGAGTATATTGCATTATATGGAGTATTATACATCATCACTTACTGTTGCAAAGATTATAAGCTCGTGTAGATTAGGGGCGCCCATGATGAGATGTCCAAGAACTTTCATCCGTTTCTTATATTCGAAATTCACTCCAGATAGCCTAATGGACTTTAGATGATGAAACACCAAGGACTGGTCATAGGACTCAATGCCAATACTCAAATACTGCCAACAAAACAAACGAGCATAAGAATCAGTCAGTGCAACTAAGTAAAACTCTCCAAAAGATACTCAAAGACAGATAAATCAAGAACATATTTAATCGTTACCTTTGTGAAGTGGTGGAATACATCCAAACTCTCAAGATTAGCAAAACCACCAAGGAACTTTGTATAATTACAAACTGAACTTTGCTGCTGTTCGGCCGTGAAACGAAATTTAGAAAATTCCACCGACACTTTGGTCAAAACTGGAGCATACAAGCTGATTTCTTTGAAATCACCCGCTAAATGGACACACTTGAGATTTGGAGCACTAATCCTTAACTCTGCATCGGCTGAGTAATGAGATTCGAAGTTCTCAAGGAGAGGAGAATTAGCAACAAGGCTTTCAACTAAATCAGAGGCCACCTTAACACAACGAAGAACAAGGCTCCTTAGGTATGAGAATCCCTTGAAGGTCAAAGGGGGTGGGCGCAATTCACATTTCAAAAGCTCCAAATGGGTCAGTTTTCGACAAGAGTATAGACTACTGTGCACCCTAAACCAACTATCCACCAAAGGATGCGATATCTCTAGGCATAACTCTCTGATTTCATTCCTAGACAAGCAAAGTAACCAACGATTAGTATCAGGGCAACTATTCAGTAATGAGGTACGCAATCTGAACTTCTGGACGGGTCCTTCATGAAGGAGAAGCGCATTGGTGACAATATTCTTAATGGAGGCCCATGAAGACGAGGATTGCCCTCGTAGCTGCTTGCATCAAAGGTGGAAAACTGACCCACCATTTTCGGGGTCATCCCAGATAAGTTGTTGTAAGCAACACTGAAGACTGACAAGAAGTTGAGCCCCAACAACTGCGTTGGTATTTCGCCACTCAGCATGTTGTGAGAAAGATCTAGGCTTTCAATCTGTTCCAGATTAGAGAAACTATCTGGAATTGATCCGCTCAAGTAGTTGTGGGACAAGTTTAAGGCATGAATACCACTTAACAATCCAATGGCAGGAGGAATCGGACCTTCCAACTTGTTGCATGACAAATCCAAACCAGACATGTAATACAGAATTTGCCCCTCATAAGATTCATCCCTCTTCTTTGCAACAAACTGAGCCATGTCATTCTCACCAATAAGGCATCTCTTACCAAGAATCATGTCACTCAAGCAGAAAGGTAGACCCAGAGAGGCTATTGTTAGAGAAATCAAGAATGCTGATGTTTCTAAGCTCACACAAGCTGAATGGGATTGGATCATTGAGCAAGTTTCCCTTCAGGAGTAGGATTCTTAGGTTCTGAAGACTAGGAGCAAGCCAACTCGGGATCCCCCGGACAGCTTGTTGTGGCTCAAATCCAACGTCACAAGAGGAGGCAGCTTAACGTAAGTAAGAAATTAAAAAGTGATTGAACTAAAGCCAACAAGATTAGAGAAAACTGATCCATAAACAAGGGCACCGGCTATAACTTGAGCCTCTACTTGATGCGAGCTGCACTAAACTAGGTTTCGACTCAAAACAAAATATGTCATCAATCAATAAGCTTTAAACCTAAATTTGAACAGGGACTGAAGAAAACAAGTCTGAACTATTAAACTAACAGCTATGCGATCCGGAAGGGAGTCGGAGCGAAATCTTGGCGTTTGGGGAAGCCCGGCTATAACTTCGCAATTTGGTCATCATCATTGAGATCACATCAGGATCAAGTCGACAAGCTGAAAGGGTAATGGTCTCAAGCACCGTTGAACTCCTGAGCAAAATCTTGATGAATTCCATCTTGTTACAAAGACTACAAAGATCATCCATCTTCGTCCCAAAAGGATTATCCCTGAAACCATACATGTGGATGACTCTCAGCCCGTTGAAGGTGAAATTGGGTGCCCAGCCGAAATCCGAGTAAGATATAGGAGGAACTTCTGATGCATTTCGAGAACAAGTAGACTGCACAAAAGCATGCATACTATTTTTTTTAAATCACCACGCAAACAAAAAATTCACAGTATCAATAAGTTTATATAACATTATATGGGGTATTATATATCATCACTTACTAAAAAGATAATAAGCTTGTGTAGATTAGGGGCGCCCATGAAGAGATGTCCAAGAACTGCTATCTGTTTCTTATATTTGAAATTTACTCCATGTAGCTCAATTAACTTTAGGTGATGAAACACCAAGGAATGGTCATAGGACTCAATGCCAATACTCAAATACTGCCAACAAAACAAACAAGCATAAGAATCGATCAGTGCAACTAAGACTCTCCAAAAGGTACTCAAAGACAATAAATCAAGAACATATTTATCGTTACCTTCATGAAGTTTGTGTTTACTTCCAAACTCTCAAGATTAGTAAAACCACCAAGGAACTTGGTATAATTACAAACTGAACATTGCTGCTGTTCAGCTGTGAAACCAACTTGTGCAAATTCCACCGACACTTCAGCCACAACTGGAGCATACAAGCTGATTTCTTTGAAATCACCCACTAAATATAAAACCTTGAGATTTGGAGCACTGATCCTCAACTCTCCATCAGCTGACTCATAAGATATGAAGCTCTCAAGGAGAGGAGAATTAGCAACAAGGCTTTCAACTACATCAGAGGGCACCTTAACGCAATGAAGAACAAGCCTCCTTAGGCATGAGAATCCCTTGAAGGTCAAAGGGGGTGAGCGCAATTCACAATTAAAAAGCTCCAAATGGGTCAGCTTTCGACAAGAATATAGACTACTGTGCACCCGAAACCTACTAGTACTATCCAACCAAGGATACTCTATGTCTAGGCGTAACTCCCCGATTTCATTCTTAGACAAGCAAAGTAACCAGCGATCAGTATCAGGGCAACTATTCAATAATGAGGTACACAAACTGAACTTCTGGATGGGTCCTTGATGAAGGAGAAGCACATTGGTGACGATATTCTTTAGGCACTCTACTGATTTGCTTCGATCCACACGTCTATCAATGAAAACAAGTTGAGGTCTATCATTGAAAACAAGTTGAGGAAGACTAGCCCATTTGTACCTCCACTGCGATGACAGGATGCAAGTTCTGACAGCATCTCTAATCGGAACGAGAGCAAGAATGCAATGGATAATATTCAAGGGAAGATCACTTAAGAAATCATGATCTAACCGATTATCCATCTTTCTTTTTCTTGAAATGAGCTCATCATCATCCATTACAATAACAAAAACCCTAGAAAACACCAAAACGAGGATCAGCAAGAACCATCTAACAAAAGAGAACCATAAATCAAATTGATTTCATTCATTCATTAAACAATTAGTCCTTGAATTAAATCATCCATTACAATAACATTCACTAAACAAATAGTCCTTGAATTAAATCATCCATTACAATAACAAGAACCCTAGAAAAAAAGAAGCAAAAATCAGAAAGAAAATACCGAACAAAAAAACACAAATGAAGAACAGAGAAGAAGAGAGAAAAAAGAGTACTGAGGGAAGGGAGATCCATCGTCCACCGGAAACGAACGATTGGAAGTTGGAACCACGGCAGAAACGGAGAAACGAGGAACAACTGGAATTCGGGAGGCTCAGAGTCTTAAAGTAGCTAGAGAATCACATTTCAGGACATGGTAGGTAGAGGATTCCTTTCTCACAGTCACTAAACCCTAGAAAAGCAACTACGAAACTCAAACCTCCCTCCCAACCGAAATCAACTAAAAATTGGAGACTGAACTTCTATATATCATTATACAAAGCATCAATCCTTCAATTTCTAACCCTAGACGAGAAAGCTAGGGTAATGAACGCAAATAAGTACGACTCCTAGTCCTAGCACCGAACATCGAAATGAAGAGTGGAATTCAGTAGAGGCAACAACTTTATCAAAGAAAATGATAGAGAAATTCAAAACAAATTACCGAAATCGAAGAGGATTAGACGGTGGAGTGAAATCGCTCACCGGCGAACGGCTATCGGAGATTGTAGAGAGCTTCCAAGTTCCACTCCTTGAAATGTCTGTTCGGAGTGAGTGACAGACTACACGACAATAGCGAGCTTTACCAAAGAGGACCCACTTAAGGGCGTGTTTGGTTTCTTCAACTTTATACACAAATGTTGTAAAACCTTTAAAAAAATGTTTAAATACCCTAATGCCTTAAGACCTTAAAGGCTTAAACTTCTATGACTGAGACATTTAGACCCTAAAATTTATCTCGGTTCAACTCACTATTAAAACTTTAAAATTAGACATTACCTTTCTAAGGGTAATTTCATTGAATTCAATCCTTAAAACTTATCCAAACATTATTTTATTTATTACTTAAATAAAAATAAATGGATAATAATTTTGAAAATATCTATCCACGTACTACGGCACAATAAAATCAAAAGCAAATACGTGAGTTCACCAAATGTTTAGAATTCAACCCGCAAGTTCTTTTAAGTGGACGGTTATTGTTCCATTTTACTAAGGCAGCAAAAAGAGATGCAAGAGCATTTCATGGAGTTGAAGAACACGGAGAGATTTGAGAGAGGTTAGATCTCCAATAAAAGATGGGACATTCCCACTTAAACTATTACTGAGTAAATTCAACAACTCCAGTTTCTTCAATGCAGTTACCTCTGCTGATGAACCCAAAACCATGCATACATATCATGAATATTGCCAATTGAACAAAATGTTGCAAGCCAAAATTATCAAGAATAACTTGAAAACACTTGGGTGATTGGAGCAAAGATTCAGAATCTTGAGAGAAGGCAGAAAATGCACCGATGCCAATCATGGCATGGTTTTTAACCATTTCGGAATGGCTCAACGGAAAGGACTTGTGGGTAGTACCTATAGGTTCCCAGTTCGAACTCTGGAATGACCGCTCTTTATTTACCTATTCAATGCATGGTTTTTAACCAGAGTACATTACGCATAACCACCCATAAATTAGGCTGGTTTTTACATAACCACCCACAAATTTATAAATTACAGAAAACCACCCATAAATTAGATTTATTTTCAAATGACCACCCAAACCTCAATTTGTTATGTTTGAAAAGCTTAAAATACCCATAATTCAAACTTTTTAAAATCTAAAGCAATTGTATATATTTTACTTTAATTTGACATTTCACCTTGAAAAAAGTAAGGAAATTAAGCATTGTAAAAATATATAAATGCTTGGACCAATATATATATGCAAATTTATGGGTCACCCATTATGGGTGGTCTTTTGAAAATAAACCAAATTTATGGGTGGTTTTCTGTAATTTATAATTTTATAGGTGGTTTTCTGTAATTTATAATTTTATGGGTGATTATGTGAAAACCAACCTAATTTATGGTTGGTTATGTGTAATTTACTCTTTTAACAAATTGGCTTGCAAATCCAACACCTCCATTTTGCCAAGTCTATGTAACTCTTCAAGTAGGGGTGTCATGTGAAGACGAGTAGCTCGAATTCGACTCGTACTCGCTCGATAAAAACTCGGTTCGAGCTCGTTCATTTTCTAAATGAGCCGAGTATGAGCAAATTTTTAAGCTCGCCCAAAACTCGGCTAGTTCGAATTAAACTCGAATAGCTTGGATTTTATGGAATTTCTAAAATTTTCTTTAAGTTATTGTACAATGAGCAAGTAGAACGGCTTAAAGCTCGAAAAAAGCTCGGCTCCAACTCGTTCATTTCCTAAACGAGTCGAGTATGAGCACATTTTTAAGCTCGAGTCAAAATTTAGACTCGGCTCGAGCTCGTTCGTATCCTAAATAAACTGAATATCAACAAGCAATACTCGGCTCGTTCGACTCGAGTAAACCCTATCTCCAAGACCTATATTTACGAAAACAAACAACAAAACGTTGTGCTTATTTTCATGCAAGCTCAAATATCACACATTACAGCTGAGCTAAGCACATTTATGCGCCTCGATTCAGTTTGCAAACATAAAGTAAAAAAGGCTACTTTTTCATATAAGAAAGAGAAACAGACCTTCAAGTTCGTTGAGACACAAGTTCAGAACCTGAGTCCTGAAGGTCCATAAGCTTCTTGTTGTAGCTCCATCCCACAAAATAATATCACATGAATACAACACAACAGCTCAGTGAAGGTTAAGGAGGAGAGTAAAACAATTCCATGGCAGGCAAAGAGCATAATCTTTTTAATCCTCTTAGGAGTTTATTATATACAGCAACTTTTCCCGGAAAATCTTCCGTTGCCAATTTATTACACTAACAACTATGCAAACACTCTTAGGGAAGGGAGTTGGAGCGAAATCTTGGCATTTGGGGAAGCCCGGGTATAACTTCGCAATTTGGTCATCAACTTTGAGATCACATCAGGATCAAGACGATGAAAAGAACAAAGGGTCATGGTCTCAAGCACCGTTGAACTCCTAAGCAAAATCTTAATGAATTCCATCTCGTTGGGAAGACTACTACCAAGATCATCCATCTCCATCTTCGTCCCAAAAGGATTATCACCGACATCATACATTTGGATGACTCTCAGCCTGTTGAAGGTGAGATTCGGTGACCAGCCGAAATCCGAGCAACATATAGGAGGTGCTTCTGATGCATTTAGAGAATAAGGAGTCTGCACAAAAGCATGAATACCTTTTTTTTTAAAAAAATCACCATGCAAACAAACAAGTCACAGTATCAATAAGAGTATATAGCATTATATGGAGTATTATTAATCAGCACTTACTTTTACAAAGATTATAAGATCGTGTAGATTAGGGGCGCCCATGATGAGATGTCCAAGAACTGCTATCTGTTTCTTATATTCGAAATTCACACCAGATAGCCAAATGGACTTTAGGTGATGAAACACCAAGGAATGGTCATAGGACTCAATGCCAATGCTCAAATACTACCAACAAAACAAACACACATAAGAATCGATCAGTGCAACTAAGACTCTCCAAAAGGTACTCAAAGACAAATAAATCAAGTACATATTTAATCGTTACCTTTATGAAGTAGCTGAACGCTACCAAACTCTCAAGATTAGTAAAACCACCAAGGAACTTGGTATAATTACAAACTGAACTTTGCTGCTGTTCAGCTGTGAAACCATCCTCGCAAAATTCCACCGACAGTTTGGCCACAACTGGAGCATACAAACTAATTTCTTTGAAATCACCCGCTAAATGGACACATTTGAGATTCGGAGCACTAATCCTTAGCTCTGCATCGCCTGAGTAATGAGATGTCAAGTTCTCAAGGAGAGGAGAATTAGCAACAAGGCTTTCAACTACATTAGAGGGCACCTTAACGCGACGAAGAACAAGGCTCCTTAGGCATGAGAAACCCTTGAAGGTCAGAGGGGGTGGGCGCAATTCACATTGAAAAAGCTCCAAATGGGTCAGCTTTCGACAAGAATATAGACTATTGTGCACCCGAAACCAACTATCCACTAACAAAGGATACGATATGTCTAGGCACAACTCCCTGATTTCATTCTTAGACAAGCAAAGTAACCAACGATCAGTATCAGGGCAACTATTCAGTAATGAGGTACACAAACTGAACTTCTGGATGGGTCCTTGATGAAGGAGAAGCACATTGGTGACGATATTCTTTAGGCACTCTACTGATTTGCTTCGATCCACAAGTTTATCATCGAAAACAAGTTGAGGAAGACTAGCCCATTTGTACCTCCACTGCGATGACAGGATGCAAGTTCTGACAGCATCTCTAATCGGAACGAGAGCAAGAATGAAATGGATAATATTCAAGGGAAGATCACTAAGAAAATCATGATCTGACCGATTATCCATCTTTCTTTTTTTCGAAATGGGCTCATCATGGTCCATTACAATAATAAAAAACCCTAGAAAACGCCAAAATGAGGATCAGCAAGAACCATCTAACAAAAGAGAGAACCATAAATCAAATTGATTTCATTCATTCACTAAAAAAAATTAGACCTTGAATTAAATCAGCCGAAAATTGGAGACTGGTTATCCATCATGATAACAAGAACGAAACCTAGAAAATAATGCAAAAAACAGAAACAAAATACCGAATTGGAGACAAAAACCATGACTGAAGAACAGGGAAGAAGGGAGAGAAAAAAAGGAGTACTGAGGGAAGGGACATATGGGAGAGGATTTCTTTCTCACAGTCACTAAACCCTAGAAAAGCAACTGCGAAACACACCTCCCGCCCAGCCGAAATCAACTAAATAACCACATATTATCATTATACAAAGCATCAATCCTACGAGAAGGCTAGGGTGATTAACGCAAATAAGTACGACTCCTAGTCCTACCACCGAACATCGAAATGAAGAGTGGAATTCAGTTCAGGCAACAACTTCATCAAGATAATGACAGAGAAATTCAAAAACAAATTACCGAAATCGAAGAGGATTAGACGCTGGAGTGGAATCGCTCACCGGCGAACAGCTATCGGAGATTGTAGAGAGCTTAAAAAGTTCCTCTCTTTGAAAGGTCTGGTCAGGGTGAGTGACAGACTACGAGAATAGCGAACTTTACCAAAGATGACCCACTTAAGGGCGTGTTTGGTTTCTTCAACTTTATACAGATGTTGCAAAACCTTCTAAAAAAACGCGTAAATAATACGGAGTACGGTCAATACAAGGGGTTTTAACAATTTCAATCCAATATGATTCTCCAACACTTTGATAATACCTTCAGGAAAGGAGCCATTGATTTGAGAGAGGTTAGATCTCCAATAAACGATGGGACATTCCCGCTGAAACTATTACTCAACACCTACATGAGTTTCTTCAATGCAGCTAAGCACATCTCGATTCAGTTTGCAAACATAAAGTAAAAAAGGCCTTCAAGTTCGTTGAGACGCAAGTTCAGAACCTGAAGGTCCTCAAAGGGAAGAAAGATGGAGGCATCAAGTGACCAAGTTCGAAATGGTTGGGGATAGGGTATGGCGTTGTTGAGGGAAAGCCCAGTGACTCTGTTGGTGAAGGGGTCACAAGAGACGAGTTCCCACATCCCAGGAAGGGAGAGATGATGATCCACTGGGTGATTGAATTGAGCATTGAGACTCAAGAGCCCATCTCTTTCGCTCTCCAAGCATCCATGAGCTTGTTGTTGTAGCTCCATCCCACAAAATAGGATCGCATGAATACAACACCACAGCAGTAGAGTTCTCAGTGAAGGATAAGTAGGAGAGTAAAACAATTCTATGGCAGGCAAAGAGCATAACCATTTTAAAGCTACTCATCCTCTTAGGAGTTCATTATATACAGCAGTTTCTTATTTCCCCAGAAAATTCCAAGTCAGCTTGTAGGTCTTTTGTCAACCGGAGGGCCCCAAAGGCGGGTCTCCATAGTGATAACGTCACTGGTGAGTTATGCAATAAGAAACTGTTCAACTGGAACAGCTGGTGTACTGAGTATGATCAAGCAATTCTTCGAACAGATGGTGTGCATCAGTACAACTACAAGATATTGTTAAAAAAGTCGATGCTTTTCTCCAAGTATTCAACTGATGCTCTGATTTTTTACTCAAATCACACAAATTTAGAAGCAAAATTGAACATCTGAAAAATCTTAAAAGACCTTTATCCTCATCCAGGAGTGGAAATTGATGCGCCGATTGTAGCACCGATGGCCGATACATCTCTAAGATACGATTTGATTAACCGGGTTGAAATCGGCGACAATCAACCTCCACATCCGTTGTTCCTCTACCTTCCCTTCCCTCATCCACCGTTGCGAAGATGATCTAATTTATTATAAAAAAAGAGAGGGGTTTGGATTTCCCTTCCCTCCTCGAAAGTCTTTGAAGAGGGATTTGTGCGAGCAATTCAAAACGGGAGAGGGTGAAATCGGGAGGGAATGAGTGGCGATTTGGGGTGTTTGAGGTGCAGAAGAAGCATCAGAAATGGCGGGAATGTGCAAATGTAACCGTTGCGCAACACCTTGTCAATGTCTTTAAAACTTAACTAGCTGCTTGCATCAAAGGTGGAAAATTGACCCGCCATTTTCGGGGTCATCGCAGATAAGTGTTGTAACTTGTAAGCAACACTGCAGACTCAAGACTGACAAGAAGTTGAGGCCCAACAACTGCGTCGGTATTTCGCCAGCCAGCATAATATGATCCACTCAAGTAGTTGTGGGACAAGTTTAACAATCCGATGGATTAGTTTAAGGAGTGCAAAAGATGGAGTAGGCTATAGATAACCATATTATACAAATTATTTTTTTTTAAAAAAAAAACATTATGCCAACTAAACTTAAAATAATTAATCCGACTATGCGAGATATATATATATATATATTTTTTTTTTTTTGATTAGGTAAAAATTCGAAGGCCAGACATGTCTGACTCTTCGAGAGGGCCGACAAAGTCGGCAGACGGCGAACCGTCTAGCATACAACCTACAAATACAGAAAACCAAATACAGAAAACCAGACAACAAGCGAAATGAAACAAGCAGCAAAAACTCTACAACACTTACCAAAACAAAATAATGGAACATTTACCAAAATAAAAAAATGGAACAATTACCAAAACAACATGGTTAAGGAAGGGAACTAAAAGTGTCATCAAAACCATAGATTCAAGGTTCGAACCCGGTAAACAAAATAATTTGAGCCTCTACTTGATGCAAGCTGCACTAAACCAGGTTTCGACCCAAAACAAAATATGTCATCAATCAATAAGCTTTAAACCTAAATTTGAACAGTAGACTGAAGAAAAGAAGTCTGAAATATTAAACTAACCACTAATGCTTCATGGATCGGAGCAAAATCTTGGCATTTGGGGAAGCCCGGCTATAACTTTCCAATTTGGTCATCAACTTTGAGATCACATCAGGAACAAGTCGATTAACAGAAAAAAGGGTCATGGTCTCAAGCACCGTTGAAATCTTAAGCAAAATCTTGATGAATTCCATCTCGTTACAAAGACTACCAAGATCATCCATCTCCATCTTCGTCCCAAAAATATTATCAGCGACATCATACATTTTGATGACTCTCAGCCGGTTGAAGGTGAGATTGGGTGCCCATCCGAAATTCGAGTAAGATATAGGCTGAGCTTCTGATGCATTTAGAGAATAAGGAGCCTGCACAAAAGCATGAATACTTTTTAAAATAAAAATCACCATGCAAACAAGCAATTCACAGTATCAATAAGAGTATATAGCATTATATGGAGAATTATATATCATTACTTACTTTTGTAAGGATTGAAAGCTCGTGTAGATTAGGGGCGCCCATGATGAGATGTGCAACAACTGCCATCCGTTTCTTATATTTGAAATTCACTCCAGATAGCGCAATGGACTTTAGGTGATGAAACACCAAGGAATGGTCATAGGACTCAATGCCAATGCTCAAATACTGCCAACAAAACAAATACGCATAAGAATCGATCAGTGAAACTAAGACTCTCCAAAAGGTACTCAAAGACAGATAAATCACAGTACATATTTAATAGTTACCTTTATGAAGTTTTCAAATACTTTCAAACTCTCAAGATTAGTAAAACCACCAAGGAACTTGGTATAATTACAAACTGAACTTTGCTTCTGTTCAGCCGTGAAACGAACTTTAGAAAATCCCACCGACATTTTGGCCACAACTGGAGCATACAAGCTGATTTCTTTGAAATCACCCCTTATAAGGACACACTTGAGATTTGGAGCCCTAATCCTTAACTCTGCATCGGCTGAGTAAAAAGATTCAAAGTTCTCAAGGAGAGGAGAATTAGCAACAAGGCTTTCAACTACATCAGAGGGCACCTTAACATGACGAAGAACAAGGCTCCTTAGGCATGAGAATCCCTTGAAGGTCAAAGGAGGTGGGGGCAATTCACATTTCAGAAGCTCCAAATGGGTCAGCTTTCGACAAGAATATAAACTACTGTGCACTCGAAACCAACTATCCAATATATAATGCGTTATTTCTAGGCATAACTCCCTGATTTCATTCCTAGACAAGCAAAGTAACCAGCGATCAGTAACAGGGCAACCATTCAGTAATGAGGTACACAAACTGAACTTCTGAATGGATCCTTCATGAAGGAGAAGTGCATTGGTGACAATATTCTTTAGGCGCTCCGGTGATTTGCTTCGATTCACACATTTATCATCGAAAACAAGTTGAGGAAGACTAGCCCATTTGTACCTCCACTGCGTTGACAGGATGCAAGTTCTGACAGCATCTCTAATCGGAACGAGAGCAAGAATGCAATGGATAATATTCAAGGGAAGATCACTTAAGAAATCATGATCTGACCGATTATCCATCTTTCTTTTTCTTGAAATGAGCTCATCACCCTCCATTACAATAACAAAAACCTTAGAAAACACCAAAACGATGATCAGCAAGAACCATCTAACAAAAGAGAGAACTATAAATCAAATTGATTTCATTCATTCACTAAACAATTAGTCCTTGAATTAAATCAGCCAAAATTTGGGGACTTTATCCATCGTGATAACAAGAACCCTAGGAAAAAAAAAAAGCAAAAATCAGAAAGAAAATACCGAACAAAAAGCATGAATGAAGAACAGAGAAGAAGAGAGAAAAAAGAGTACTGAGGGAAGGGAGAAACGGAGAAACGGAGAAACGAGAAACAACTGGAATTCGGGAGGCTCAAAGTCTTAAAGTAGCTAGAGAATCACATTTCAGGACATGGTAGGTACAGCACAGGATTCCTTTCTCACAGTCACTAAACCCTAGAGAAGCAACTACGAAACTCAAACCTCCCTCCCAACCGACATCAACTAAAAATTGGGGACTGAACTTCTATATATCATTATACAAAGCATCAATCCTTCAATTTCTAACCCTAGACGAGAAAGCTAGGGTGATGAACGCAAATAAGTACGACTCCTAATCCTAGCACCGAACATCGAAATGAAGAGTGGAATTCAGTTCAGGCAACAACTTAATCAAGATAATGACAGAGAAATTCAAAAACAGATTACTGAAATCGAAGAGGATTAGACGCTGGAGTGGAATCGCTCACCGGGAACAGCTATCGGAGGTTTGTAGAGAGCTTCCAAAGTTCCTCTATTTGAAAGGGCTGGTCAGAGTCATCTTTGGTAAAGTTCGCTACGAGTATAGCGAACTTTACCAAAGATGACCCACTTAAGGGCGTGTTTGGTTTCTTCAACTTTATTCAGAAATTTTGTAAAACCTTTTTAAAATGCCTAAATACCCTAACACACATATGTGCACAATCAAATTTACATAACAAGTAGGCATTTTATTGGTTTAAATTGGGATATGTTAACTTCCGATACTCAGGCGGCCTTCACAATCAAGGAGATCGCTCAACGGAAATCGATCTCCTTCGACAAGGAGCCACCAATCCGAATCTGATCTACTGAAGAACCAAATCGGCAAGTCTCCGTCTCTATACACGCCTTCATTATCCATTTTCAGCATAAGGATTTGGGCATTTTATGGATGCTTGATACTTCATCAACATAAGTTCGCATTATCTAATAATGACAATCTTTGTACAAATATCTTCGTTTAGTGCGATGTGTTGTGTTTATAAGACACTGTTAAGGGTATTTATTCGTGTCATAACTCATAAGACTTCTTGTTGTTGACTTATAAATTCATACACCATCTTCTACTTGAATAAAAAAGAACTAAAAGGGAACAAGATTTACCAAACAACACAGTTTAACCTAATGTTACACCGTTCACCGGAACACTTGGCATGGCATGGGTCGTCTTCCAAAGAGATGGTTGTCATCTGAGCAAAATCTTGGCACTCGGGGGCGCCCAGCGATAACTTAGCGATTCGGTCATCAAGTATGAGATTCCATCGGGATCGAGTCGATCATAACGACAAAGGGACGTGGTCTCAAGCAATGTTGAACTCCTAAGCAAAATTTTAATGAATTCCATCTAGTACCGACGAAAACAAACACCACCCACCTCGACGACTCTCACCTTGTAGAACTCCTAAACAAACACCACCCACCTCGACGAAAACAAACACCACTCAACTGAAGTCTGAACAGTAATCGAGGAAGCTTGGCAGTAGCTTAGCAACTGAAATCTAAACATCAGACTCTCCAACAAAGTATGTGAAAACCCTGGCATTCGGGGAAGCCCGACAATAGCCTAGCAATTCTGACATCATGTTTGATTTCACATCAAACTCGAGTGCATCACGAAACAAAAGGTCCATCGTCTCAAGAACCGGTGAACTTTTAAGCAAAAATTCGGCGATTTCCATCTCGCAGAGTTGACCACGAAGATCTCCCATCCTGATGAATCTCAGCTTGTTGAATGTGAAATTGGGTGCACATCCGAAATCCGAGAAAGGTATATGGGGAGGTTCTGAAACATATGTAGTAGGCTGCACAAAAGCAAGTAAACATAAAGAACACAAGTAGTGCATCCATAAAAAAACATGAATAGTGCTTCATTAAATCATTATGCAAACAAACAATTTGCAATGTCATTGAAAATAAATAACTCATAGTGTTATACATCATCACTTACAGAGATTGAAAGCTGGTGTAGATTAGGGGCACCCATCATGAGATGACCAACAACTGCTAGCTGATCCTTATCTTCAAAACTCAGGGAATGAAGGTAAACAAGCTTTAGGTGATGAAACACCAAGGAACGGTCATAGGACTCAATCCCAATGCTCAAATACTGCCAACAAAACAAACAAGCATAAGAATGGATCTTATCTTACCCCGGATCATTGTAATTTATTAGACTCTCCGAAAGGTACTCTAAGGCAGAGATGACTCAAGAAGATGCAGGAATAGATATTTAATTGTTAATTTGTTACCTTTGTGAAGTACGAAATTCCCATTATCATCTCAAGATTAGTAAAACCACCAAGGAACTTGGTGTAATTACAAACTGAACTTTGTTGCTCGGCTGGGAAACCATCTCCAAGAAATGTTACCAACACTTCGGCCACACATGGAGCATACAAGCTGATGTCTTTGAAATCACCAATTAACTCGAAACACTTGAGATTTGGAGCACTAATTCTTAACTCTGGACGATCTGAGTGATATGTGAGAAATGTGACGTATTCAAGGAGAGGAGAATTTGCAACAAGGCTTTCGACTATATCGGAAGGCACCTTAACATATCGAAAATCTAGGTTCCTTAAGCATGAGAATCCCTTGAAGGTCGGAGGGGGTGGTGGCAATGTACATTCATAAAGTTCCAGATGGGTCAACTTTAGGCAAGAATATACACTAGAGTGCACCCGAAACAGCGGCAAATTATCACATCTAATTCCTAGAGATATCTCCCTGATTTCATTCCTAGATAGGCAAAGTAGCCAGTGATCAATATCAGGGCCATCCGCCGGGAGTAAGGGATATTCTAATCTAAACTTATGGATGGGCCCTTTATGAAGTAAAATAATATTGGTGATGAAAATTTTCAGGTCCTTCCATTCAAAAAGGTTACCTTCTTGTTTAAAAACAATGTGAGGAAGACTAGCCCATATGTACCTCCATCGCCTTGAAAGGATGCAAGTCCTAACTACCTCTCTAATTGGAACGCGTTCGAGAATGCAATGGATGATACTCAAAGGAAGATCAGTTAAGAAATCTAGTCCTGAACGATTATCTCTCTTTCTCGAAACCAACTGATCACCGTCCATCATGCTAATAATAAGTACCCTGAAATACGATTGTAATATGAAAATCAAAGCAAAATTAGCACCAAGTATCAAACAATTGAGAAAGATATCACATTTCAACACACAGTAAAGGATTTCTTTCACTTTCTCGCTAATCAAAGCCCCACCAAAATGAACTAAGGATGTAGTGACTGAAGAACAGAAAACCTCCCAACTATAATGAACTGAAAATTGGGAACTCAATGTTCTTTAAGAACATAAAAAACGTCAATTCTTGCAGTTCTTACTCCTCCCCAAACGAGGGCAATTAGTCCTTTTTAACCTGAGTCAGCATCACACATCAAAATGTAGAGAGGAAATGAGTTCAGGCAACAAATTTATCACTGGAAAAAAAATTAGAAGAAGATTTGAAGCTGGAAGGGAATCGCGCACCGATATGCACCATGAGTTGTGGACTAAACCCTAATTGAATCGCATAAACCTCCCTACCGGAATCAGCTAAAAATTGGATCCTTGACTACTCTATAAAGGGCATATAAAACGTCAATCCCTAAGTTTTTACCCTAAAACATCTCAACCTCAGCAGATTCAGTCAGTGGATTTACCACTGCTAGCATCGCATATCGAAATGTAAAGAGGGCTTCAGTTCAGGCAACAAATTGATAACATAATCAGAGAAAAAATCAAAACAAAGTACCAAAATTGAAGAAGATATGAACTTGGAGAGCAATGGCGGGCCGGCGGACAGCTACCGGAGATTGGCTCCTTTGGTGACTGAGGGAGTGAGGGAGATGCGGTACCAACAGACATCCGTGAAGGGTATACCGAGTAGTTTTACCAAAGATGGCCCACTCTAAGGGCGTGTTTGGTTTCCCCAATTTGATACAGGAGTAATGAATTAAAACCTCGTCCTAGTACAAAATTTGAAGGACGATGCTAAAATTTGACTAATAACAATCAATACGTTTATTCAATGATATAGAATTATAATGTCAATTTTTTACATTAAAAATTATAATGTTAATTTATTTTAATCTTTTTTCAAAAAATTTATTTTTTTAAACAAATTGAATCTTAATTTTTTTATATCAACAAATACACAAAAACAAATTTAAATCTTAAATTAGTTTTTGTAGTTTTGTTATATAAAAAAAATCATTACACTCGTATTTTACTTAATAAAATTGTTAAGGTCAGGATCCCTCACTTCTAACCAAAAGTTTAAGTCGATGTGTAGGGGTTTGTCAAGATCGGACTCGATCAGAGGGAATTGAGATTGGGTGAAGGTGAAAGGAAGGGGATGAGGGTTAGAGTATAGACGATATGAGAAACAAACGATAAAGAGAGATAGAACAAGAGAGAGAGTAAGACCTTGATTATTCATTACTCGCACGTCCCGATTACAAGTGGTAAGGATATTTATACCATAATCTCAAATATAATCCCTAATATGACTATCCTTACTGGGTATTATCCTCCCTTATATTTTTAGTGTAATTTTTACCTTATTTTTCAATTTGATACTCTACTCGTACTCCCCATGTGGGATACTTAACGCATTGGCTGCAACACTACACAGGTCAATACGCACAATGCATAATATCCATTGTTTATGCCTAGTCTAATGACACTTGAATATATTTATTTATTTTTGGTCTGAATATCTCAATCTCTTTAATTAAGATCGACCATTTTTTGTTTTTATTTTTACGATATGTTTTTGACATTTTCCAATCGAAAATAAACGATTTTTGACTTTTTTCACGTAGTTTTATGAGCTACGAACTATATAAGGTTTTACTTATTTTAATTAATATTTTTCACAATTTAATATACTTATTACTAATAAATATTATTTATTTTACGCAAACTATATAAAATTTTATTTATTTTAATTAATATTATTTATTTTACGCAAACTATATAAGGTTGATGGGTAAGGTTAAATATCATCCATCTGCTTGCAGCTTGCCTATTTGTTCACTTTATACCTTCTGCTTTCTCATTTTTAAATTACATGCTTACGTTCTGTATGCTTACGTTCTGTATCTGCCCAGGCCCATCATGAAAAAAACTACCAGCCAAGGCATCCAATAACCCTGCTACTTCCCCCTGCTACATTACCAAGTCTTCAAGTGTGATGATCATGATCAATTGCCCAAGTGTTTGTATGTTATGCTCACTCATATTCCGTTCTCTTCTTGTTAGGGGCGGATCCTCTTTGGGGCCACTAGTGGCAGTCGCCCCTCCAATCGAAAATGAAATTTAACATACATATTCATCTCGTCGATAGCTTCGATTTGATATATTATAACCTCAAATCCGATATCTAAGCAAAAAGTTATAAGCGTTTCAAATTTTAGCACTGAATTACAATATTTCCTACGTCATTTACCAAACCGATATATTTTTATTGTAATTATTATTTATTAATTTCATATCTTAATAATATAACTATATTCGAGAACTTCAAATTATGAGGTTATATTGAAATATTTGAAAATCATGAAATAAATCATGCAAATTCAGGATACATTACATAAAATATTTTTTTTATCGTAAATTTCTGCCCCCTCAGTCAACAAGTTTAGGATTCGCCACTAATTTCACCTGTTTTTTAACTTGAAGAATGGTCAATGTTTTATGCAAGATCACGAGCATCATGACTAGGAAGGAACTTGAGGTTTATGTTGGTTCTCTCAGGTTATGGACATATTACCAAGGTGACGACCGTAACACCTTTTCTGTACTTGTTTAACATTTGAACTTTAATATTTCTAGAATATGTTAAACTCTTGCCTTTCTAATTACTTTTACTATTTTTTTCAGTGTTCCATCTTGAAGTTATTTTGCAAGATCCTACCAATCATGCTCTCTTGACTAAAACTGGAATGAGCTCTTATTTTTATAGGACGTTGATCCAATTTTTTTATGGGAATATCAGTCTCTATTCGGCGCATTAGATTTAGCTTAATGGTACATTTGACCACCATTGGGAGATTGAACCCTGGATATTTGCCCTAGGGCCTGGAGAATATGTCCTTATCCCTGCAGGCTGTGCTTTTCAAATGAGGACCTCAAAGTAAAAATTGAGCAGAAAACATAAACTACGTAGTGACATATATAAAAAGTTTTCACAATCGTCTGAACACAACTTAGATTCCACTGGATGTCTTCCAATCGTGTCTTCCTTCTTTCAAGTACACGCTTGGTGATGATGTTTGTTGGACAGTTTAATAAAGTACTCATTCGTCTCCTGTTCTAATTTTCTCACTGTTACTTTTTGAACTTATTATGCAGGTTTTGAATCTTTCCAAGCTCACCCTGTAGTCAATTTGGAAGGAAGGCACTATTGACATTTTCTATCTTCCTATTCTATTTCAAAACTGGGTGATGAGTTATTTATTTTTAATTCTCATACAAAGATCTTCAAGCGCCTACGACCTCATAAAACAGGAGGTACAGTATTAAAAAAAAATTGCTTTTTCCTCTTATTCTTCTTTCCTGATCTCGATAGATGACAGAGTGCATTCTTCATTCTTTCAACTTCCGCTGCTGTTTGAGCTTAGTACAATGGTACATTCTATAGAAACTACCCCGTAAACAAGTATTGGTGAGAATGTGAGATGTATTGAATCAAATCTATCCCTTCAAAAGTTTGATAGAGTTGTTTAGTTGATTTCCAGCTTGTTTGTCTTCCTTTAGAGCATTGCACTTTTTATGTGATTGAAAATTCAGATTTGGCAGTAGCAATTGCTTCCCTGCCATTTCAGATGCTTCACACCTTGTTAACATCTGCTGCTTCCCAACAAAGTCTTACATTTTCTCTAATAGTGATTAAAAAAAAATTACTTCCATGGTACATGATTAAGCTATTTGATTCATCATTCCCTTCATTCCACACTCCGGAACGCACAAGAAAAATGTTTTTTCTACGTTTCATGTGAACAATGATTAATGCAAAATATACACGAGTTTTGAAGATGTAAGTAGTAGTATTTATTGCCTATTTGTCTCCTAACTTATGGTTTTAATTAAGATTAGGATAGTTGGCCACGACAGTGGGGATTGGGGAATAACCTGTCGCACTTTACGCGCCCTATCCTGCACGCTCTCTCACATCCATCTGAGGTCTATTGCCTTCGTTCTTCTTGTAGCTAGCCCCCAGCGGAGCGATGCCGTATTGGTTGGCTGTTTCCGAGATTCTGATTATTTTTTTAATTTTGAAATTGGGGATGAATCCAAATAACGAATTGAACAAGCACAACGCATACTTTCTCCTTGTACTTCCATCAATTATTAACCCCAATTTTTCCTCATGTCAATCTTAATTTTATAATCACGTTGGAGCAAATTTTTAATTGGGTTTTTGATTTGATTTATTTATGAAATTCTACCATGCGCTAAACAGAAATTATGGATATTAATTCGTAGGATAAAAAAAATCACATAATACTATATAGCACCACCAATATTCAATTAAGGTAAATAAATTATATTTTTAAAAATCTCTCTTTTCAATATCAATTCAATGTTATTAAAAAGGTGATCGGAAACATCTTATACATGTCTCAAAAAGTGGATCGGAAAAAGATCCTTGAAATATATATACTCCCTTTCTTAAATATATATTATCATATTATAATGTGATGTTCATTTTTTTTTTTATGTAAAAATATATCCTTCCTTTCTTAAATTTTTTGTCCGCACTATAAATAAATCACAAAACTATACCCAATATCCATCAAGAATAACAAAAAAGAAAAAGAAAAAAAATGAATTTGATAATAATCATAACCGCCCTTCTCTCCCTCTTCATGATCAGCGCCAGTGCTGATCAAGGGCGGAGGAGCATGTTTGCCCTATACGGCCATACGGGAGGGTGAACGTCGACATATGGAACCGGATGTCGCAAGGCGAGGAGCTGACGGCGTTCTGCGCGTCGGGGGACGACAAATTGGGGCAAATGAGGGCGGGCACCGACGGGGCGATATCGTTCAACTTCCATCCTAATTGGCATGCGACGACGCTGTTTTACTGCACGCTGACGCGCGGGGCGGGCGGCAAGGACGGCAAGCTGGAGTTCAACGTGTACGAATTCGACAGGGACTACGGCCAGAGGTGCCGGTCGAGCTGCAAGTGGGAGGTCGAGGACGACGGCGTGCACGGCTACGACGAGAGCACCGGTGCCCGAGACATGTTCTACGCTTGGGGCGCGCCTTAATCACTAGTTTCATTGTCGGTGTTACGTTGCATTATAGGTTTCTATGATTTTTGCTGTTAATTTGCCGTTACAATAAGTCACTGTACGTTCGAGTGACGACATATTTTATCCTCAATAGAAATGAACACTATTGACATTTAAAAAAGATATGATAAGTTCATATGATTTATTGTGAAGAAACAAAATTTGAATTATAAATGAAATAGCTAGATTATATATAATATATAATACTCCCTCCGTTTCCTTTTAATTGACTTTTTACTATTCATACACGTTTTTTAAGGTGTGAAAAACTATATGAAATAATAATTTTTTTAAATATTTTTTTTTACAATCTCATACTTATTGATGATAAGTATAATATTATTAAAAAAATATTATTAAAATATTAATATTTAATATAGTTTTTATCGTTATAAAACTACGTGCATGACTTGAAAAAGTCATTTAAAAGGAAACGGAGGGAGTATATGATATGTTCACATAATAATAATCCAATCCTCTCCAAATGTATATGTTTAAGTCATTTGTTTCCATTTAATGCTTTATGTTGAATATAATACGGAGTATAATGTAATATATATTATAAGTATTATAATACAATGGGTGTCCCTATATTCACCGCAAATCCGCGGATTAGAGTTGCTAATCAACGTCGGATTCGACGTTGTAACATTAATTATATTACAACGTCGGATCTAACGTTGTAATATGTGAAGTGAAGGATCGGATCACGCCGAACCGAGCTAACAACGTCGGATCCGATGTTGCAAGGTAAAAAAAAAATATCACACCCGCCCACCCCACTCACCAAAAAAAAAAAACAACCTAAACACAACATCCTTTTGACATTGTAAATCAATTTTTTTTTGTTTAATATCGTACTCCTATATTAGGCCCAATCTGAACCGTATTAGCAACGTTCAATGTGACGTTGTAACAACGTCTAATTCAACGTTGTTATAACATCCGATAAGTGAAATTAGCACACAATTAACGTCGGATTGAACGTTGCAGCAACGTCTAATCCAACGTTGCTACAACGTTGGATCCAACGAAATATTTGCGGTGTATATAGGGAACACGTAATACAATTTTAATCATAGTACATCTATCTATCTATCTATCTATAATCTATATAAAAGGGAGAGTTCATCCTTGAATAGTCATTAAATTACCCATGATTTTATACTTTGTTACAAAAACGCCATTCTTCCTTATTCAAATCTATTTTCATTCTCATTTTTTGGTGTTATTATCCTAAATTGAAAAACTTGATCATTATTTTCATGTAATTACAAAAATAAAATTATGCATTATTAAAATCTTCTCCTTTTTCCTTTTTTTTTTAGGGTGGTGTTGTGAATTTTTCCTTTTATATTGAATGGATGAAATATTTTAAAAAATATTTCATTTCTTATCCGGCATAATATAAAAAATCTATATTAAAAATACTAACAAAAGTTAGCTTGTGTCACATAACCAACTAGTTAGTAATAAAAAAGTACTGAAATGTGATTGAAGAAAAATGGCAGGTTCGTTCTATTAATTTCATAATTGTAAAATCTAATGATATCATCATAATTAAAAAAAAACCTTAAAACATTGCATCAATTATCAAAAGAGGTTACAATACTAAACTTTTCTGAAAAGATGATTCGTGAGTACAAACACATGAAGTTAGTCGAGGGTACAATATATATCCCGGTTTACAGTATAAGTTAGGAAAATCAATCACGAACGTTAAAATTGAACAACATATATATGTAATAAACACATGCAATAAAATATACACATGCACGCACCATACGTGGGAAGTACAAACACATGAAGTTAGTCGATTGGTTCATAGTTTGAGATACGTTGTGTTTGTTAGTTTACTTGGTTGTATTACTATTTAGTATATCGAATTTTTAACAGATAAAAAAATGAAGTTGATACTATTATTCTAGTAAAAAGTTATTTAAACCTTGTGATTATGGAATAAGATTGGATGGTGTTTCATAAAAAAAAATATCAATGGATTACATTTGCAAGATATCATTTCAATCTTTTTATTGGATATGAAATAAACAATTAATTTTAATAAAAAATAACTAATTTTTAATTTAAGAGTTTAAACTCAACTTTATAGAATCCAATTCCATAAAAATACTATCCAAAAGGTACCCCCCCATCTTGTAGCCAATTCAAGCCCCAAAAGTATCTAAAATTTGAAGACGAGGCATGTAGAGCTACAAAATTAAGAGAGAATCATTAAGAGAAACAAATGAATGATCAACAAATTGACTATGTGAGAGGAAGAAAATTGCATAAGAAATATTAGCTGGCGTGTTTGATGATTTTTTTTTACTAGCATATTCTCCTATTAGAAACGGAAAATTCTTTTTAGACAAATATTAGAAACTTGTTAATGCATAACCTACAAACACCTTTATCAGCCTCCCCCCACCGCACAAAAATTAATAATGATAAGACCTGAAAATTCACAGAGAATCATGACTAAAATTATAGTGGTGTCACATAAACAAAACTCCAGAGTCCAGAGTATTTCAAAGCTCACTAGCACCGTAGTATAGGAGCAAGATGCTTCAAGTAAGCAATACTTGTTCGACGAAGTTTAAAACTATAAAATATCCTACATTATGATTGAGGAAGAAAAAACACCAGTAAGAGTGCCATGTGAACTCTGTTCAGAGTTCCAACAACAATGTTGTGATAAAGGCTGGATATTTAAAGAATAACACTTGTACAAAAATGACCAATGAAAGAAATCTATCATGTATAGAGGTTATTTGGTATTAGTATAAATACCATGGTACTTGTAATGGGAGATCATCATGAAAAATAAGGCAATGTCAGTTACCCCCTTTTCTCCCTACCTTTACTCTATCTCTTTCTCTATCCCTACAGGGCCGTCCAATCAATTTCGGAGGCCCTGTGCAAATATGGAAATGTATTCAATATTGTAGTCACTCTTAAAAATAAATATATTCTATATAAATATAAGTTTTTATTTCACATCTAATAATTCTATTAATATTTTTTTGTAATCAAGTGTTCAAATTGTTAAAACACTAAATTATTTTAAACTAAAAAGATCATTGTTGAGATTTTTACAATCAAAATTTTGCAATAGGATAAATATTAATAGTATCATCTTATAATTTTACGATATGAATCACCTTTCTCTACTACGGTTTACATGAAACACCGAATTGTTAAATAAATATGTACATATATTTATGGAAATATGTTGAATATAATTAAATTATTTATCCTTGACAAATCAAGAAGATTATGGGAATTATTTTTAAGAATTTACTACAATGATTTATACATACGGTATTTCTATCCTATGCCCCAAGGGAATAGGATAAGTGACGCAATAGGAAGTCGTGGAAGGCACGTAAGCGCGAGCCTTTGATGATAAAGGGTTCGCAAGCGACGAAACCCTAGGAAATATGTCTGGAATCCACCAGAAAGGGGTCTTGGAATCCACCAAGGGGATAAAAGAGAAACTCTCTCTAAAAATTCATTATTCAGATTCATTGAAAATAAAGACTACAACGAGTTTATATAGGGAATACTCCTAAGAAAACCCTAGTTCTCAACTTGGGCCCTAAGGCAAAATAAAATTCTATCAATAAAAATATATGAAATAAATAGATAAATTCCTAATTTATCTTAAAAAACCTATAAAATAGATAATCCTAATTAAAAGATAAATATCCTAACTAAAGATAAAAATGCTCCTGCATCAATAAGACACTAAATTGGGAAATATTTCCTACAAAAAAGACAAGCGACCCTAAAAATCTAACTAAAAAAAGGCTAAACTAAAGAAAGTATTGGGAACAAAACAAAGAAATAAGCATTAAATATTATAGAAAGTATTGGGAATAAAAATAATAAATTGAAATAAATAAACAAAGAAAAGATAAGAAAAAGAGCAAAACAAAAAACAAAGAAGAAAATAAAATCAAACTGCTAGTCCTGGAAAAAAAAAAAAACGAAATTGAAATAAATAACCAGAAAAAGATTATAGGGATAATCCCTATAATCTTTCCCTTACTTTCCCTTTCCCTTTACGTCACACTATCCCTAATTCATCATCTTCTTCTCTAATCTCTTCATTTTCCCTATCAATTTCCCTTGTTCGTGGTTATAATCCACCAGGGACATAACAAAATCATGACTAATCTCTGATTAATAGCAGTCTACAGGGCTCTCAAGTTGTTCACTTCTATTAGGCACTAAAGTTACCAATTACCATGATGGCCTCCTATCAATATTTTTGAGTTCCGAGTATATTGTACAAGTTCTATGCACGTTTTAATATTGTATCTATAAAAAAATGTTCGTTTTAATAGTTACATTTGGATGGAAGGAAAGGTACCAAGAAAATTCTTATGGATGACAGGATGAGAAAAAAAATAGTTCACTTGGGATGGAAGGGAAAGTACCAAGTAAGTTCACACCGAAGAGGAAAATCATTTTAATCCATTATCCATTTCACCATATACAAATACTATGCAACTTTGCCTCATTACAGTTAAGCAGATGAGGAATGCCACAGACAAATTAAGGTAGAAATATTATTTATATAATCCATTATTCATTTCACTATGCCTCATTATAGTTAAGCAGATGAGGAATGCCATAGACAAATTAAGGTAGAAATATTATTTATATAATCCATTATTCATTTCAATATATAAAAATAGTGCTCTAGTGTAGATAAATACTCCCTCCGTTCAACAAAACTTGACGTTTTACTATTTATGCACGCTTTTTTATGAGCTAAAAACTATATAAAATATCGACTTTTTAAATGATTTTTTTTAACAATTTCGTAGTTATTATTAATAAGTACAAACTTGTTAAAAAAAAATTTTAAAAAATGAATATTTTATATAGTTTTTATCATTTTAAGAAAGCGTGCGTGAATAGTAAACGACAAGTTTTGTTGAACGGAGGGAGTAACATATAGATATCAAGGACTCAAAACTGAATATGCACATACTAGCTAAATAATAGGCGTAAATGGTCCTTGAGTTGTAGAATATCATATGGAAGATTTGAATTGTATCAAGATGTGGTCAACTAAATAGAAAAGATAACTTCATTTTAAAAAAAAAAACAATCACATGTAAAATACCAAATAAGAGAGAAGGTAACTGCAGCGTCATAGAAAGAAGGTTACCCTTGTAAGTTGTAGCCCATGCTGTCAGGGAAGACTCAATGATTGTCAATGACATTGAAATGACTAGCTGACTTCGAACAGTTTCCATGCTTTTGACGTGCCCAGTTGTCTCTGGATTATGCCAAACATGTGTACAATAAGTGGCTAAAAGAAAAGGGAAGAAACATGAAAGTGTAATGTTTGACTCAGAATTCTCGCAAACCTTACATAAGCAATTATACAGAATCAAAATTTTGGGCAGCCAAAAGAGTATGCTGCATCCGATAGCTTCCACCAGTTGCATTTGCAGGAGCCATAAAACAATATCTGTAAAAGCCTGGACAGATAAAGAATGTAAATCTCAAGTGTTAACATGTTCTAGAAATCTAAAATTTCAAATTTAAACAAGCCATGCTCCTCTTCCAATTTGTCATTCTAGTATGCTAATACTGCTACTTTGATCTTGCGTTGTATTAAACATTCTTCAAATAAACAAAAGAGGTGAATGGAAAGGAAGAAAGAGTATGAAGTATGAATGAACATAATGATCATAAATCGGCCAGTAACGGACTTTGAGCACTGTTGGACGCCACAGCTGGCGTTTCCTTCATGATGGCCCTAGACAGAGAATTTAAACATATATTTTTAAGCTGAAGAATCAGAAGGTGAAAACTAATGAAAATGAATACAGATCAATAATAATTAGCATTAAAGATCAACCTGAAATTATGAGTAGTTATAGTAGCTTGAAGAGATTTCACTAGTGGACAGCCAATATGCTCATTATTGTTGTTAATATATACAGGGCAAAATTAGTATTAAGCACAACAATGAAAATTTGCACCTAAAGCTTCATTACTTGAGAAAGAGAACAGTAAACAAAAGAAAACAAGTATAATGAGCATCTTCACAAACAACACAAATGACACGTTTCAAAGGAAAAACAATCACAAATTTACCGTAATGGTTCAAATTAATAAAAAATTGAAAATTCACTGAAAAGTACAACATTTTACTCTTAGAACAAGGCTAAAAGGAGAAAAGAAAATATAATTCAAGTTTCTCTTGCCAGCTAGTCATTTTAATGCTGCTTGAGCCCACCATACCTTAAATATACACAAAAGATGAATGGCTATCAAAATGTTCGTAAGAAATCCTGATGTGTGGGCAAATAAAAAATAAAACATCAATACCTCATAATGGAGTTGCACTTGATCCAATCAGCCATGCATTCTCGATCTTGATTTTTCACAATTCCTGAAATAGGGAAAAAAGAGTGAATGAAAACCATAAAAGTGATTAAGAAAACCAGTAGGACCTCTGCCACTGGGGGCTGAACTGACTTAAAAAATAGCATTACCTGTACTCATCATAGACCTGTAGGATCTTTGCCTCTTTTATCCGGACCATGCTACTTCCCCGCTCATTTTATCTTGGTTTCACAGCACGCATTGCTGAACAGCAGTAGCTGATCAAGTAGTTTGCAAACAGAAGATCAATAACTATCATATTTAACAAAATGACCATTATTCACAACATGAATACATGGAAGTTAATCTCCTTTGGCCAGTAGTATCAATATGTCAGCGATAAAACCCACAAGGTCAAATAATCCAAGAACCATTACACACAAGGCTGAAGATAGCTTGGCCTTTAACAGGGCACAACTAAATAGGATAGAGCACTGAAAACAGGCATGCTTAAAGATGAAAAGGAAAGATAAACTCAAGTTCCTCTTTCAAGCAAGTAATCATGTTCCTTCCATTCCTAGAATAAACATAAAAGATGAATGGACATCAAAATGTTGGTAAGAAACCATGATTGGAGGGCAAATAACAAAAAACAAAAAGAGCATGAGGATAAATAGAAGTGAAAACAGGCATACAGGAAGTCGGTGGGTAAAGCCACAAACAAAAAGAGCAGGTACTTCTGATCAATTTACCTTGGTTACTGTTTTATCCTCTTTAAAGCATGAGGATAAATAGAAGTGAATGAAATAGCCAATACCCCATAATGGAGTTGCAGTTGATCCGATCAGATTTCAACTACTGCTGCTTCAATCTTGACCTTTCAACATCCCTGAAACAGCCAAAAAGAAGTGAATGAACACATTAAAACTGAATAAGAAAACTGAGTTGGTGGGTAAAGCCACAAACAAAAAAAGCACATCCTGTATTTATAAACCATGAAAATAAGTTAAAAAAAAAAGTTTTGGTAAGAAAAAAGAACCAGCCCTGCTCTGCCTGGGCGGAACTATTTGTAAAGTGGGAGCTGGTTTCACCAAACACATTGCTGTTGAAGGTTCGATGGTTTCCTGCCTCCTAAACAATACTCCTGGGTAATAAACTGCAATTAGATGAAAACCAATTAAAAAAAACTAACAAACATCAAACCATAGAAAAGGAAAGGTAGAAGAAAACCCTTATCCTGAAGTAGGTCAGCCCCTTCCACTTCACAAGATAACCTCACACACACATTAAGGAAATAAAATACATAGTTACAAGTATAATTCCAAATTTTATACAAAATAATCACCACTAGCATAAACAACTAAGAAGTAAAGAAATATGCAGGCAGATGGGATATTCCGCTTACAGAGCAACCTAAGCCGATCTGTAGTTGTAAGTAGGAGCCTGAAAACCTTTGTCACTTGTGGAAACAGCCAAGAGGTTCCTCCTAGCGTCCTAGTTGATAAATGTACAGGATAAAATTAGTTTTATGCACTAGCAATGAAAATTTAAACCTGAAGATTCACTTCTTTAGAAAGAGAATGATAAAAGGCATAGGACAATCCTGGATTGAACCTGTTTTAATTTTAGTTTTACGATTCAAACTGGTGGCAGATTGTGTTCACTAGCAGAAAAATTTATCAAGTATTATCATTATCCAAAAGGGTTTAAATGCAAATGGACTCAACAACCAATATTTAACAACCTGGCCCTCTGATCATTGGTGACAGATTGAGTCACAAGAAGAATCTATAGAAATTATATTCATAAGTTCAAAGATTAAATAATCTAAGATCCTATAGACATATACTAACATTATCTAGTAGTGTCTAAATGTACACTGACTCAACTACCAATATTTAAAAAACTTGCAATTAATCACAATTAGAATCTATGGAAATCAAATACATAAGTTCAAAGTTCATAGAATCTTATACCCCTCTCACATGTATTCAACTACCTATGTGTTTTTACTTTTGTGTGTGTGTGTGTGTTGGGAGGGGGAGCAATAAATGTACTTACCATAGACAAGTAGGATCTTCGCCTCTTTTATCCTGACCATCTTCCACTCATTTTGACCTGGTTTGAGCATTGCAGAACGGCAGTACCTGATCACATAGTTTTCAAACAGAACAGAGTAGTAAGTGGCTAAGAAAAAGGATTGGTGGGTAAACTGACAAACAGAACAGCAGTACCTGATCGATCAAATAGTTCCACATTTCTCTAGCTCATCTAATCAACCTTTTCCTCTTGCATTCATAAGATGGAACACTGCATAAAATATAAATCATATAAACTCGATCTTAAAGTTACAATTTCAAAATAAGCATAAGATTGAATCAAATAAATGAGACTTTGATTACAAAAAATTAAGATTTATTGGAGGAGCAAAAAGAGAATGTGACTGGGTTTGCTTAGACCATGCCTTCCCAAGTGGTAGGATCTGCTTTCAGGGGAGTTCTCACAATCAACTAGGCCAGGCGACCTCTTCCCTAGAAAAAGGTGATTTTTATATCAGAAAAAGGGGGGAAGGGATAAAGTATTTCAAAGAAATACATAAGAACTTTTTAAATAATAGAAGGGAGCGAGTTTACTTGATCAATTCGATGCAAAGATGGCTGAAAATGAAGGGAACAAGCTTTGTTCGAACAACATCTATAGAGCTGATCTTTATCGTCCTTTTCTATAGCTTCCCAGCTTCCCAGATTCTCCTGTGCTTCACTGTGACAAAATATCAACGATTAATGTTGAAGGGGGAGGCCACACAATTAATTACACATTTTGGAGTAAGAATTGGGTACAATAAGAGCACGCACCTATTACTTTCATCTTAATTGGAGAAATTATCATGCCGACTTCCATTTTGGACTGGAGGTGAGGTTTCCTTTACATCATCCAGCTCTTCTTAGGTAGTAAGAGCATAGAACAAAAATTAATGGGGAGATAGGATCTACTTGCCTTAGCCCTCTTTTTCCATGAAAATAACCCTGCAAGTGAGCATTAATATTCAAAGAGAAAAATGATGTGCAGATGCATCATAGAGTCCAATTGATGAAAATAGGAGGGAGGTTGAGACGAACAAGCTTTTCTTCAATAAATTTCCAGGAGAGTGAATCATAAGCCTTTTTTAGTCACCTTGGGCTTATCCTTTTAAGTGAGTACCTTCTGATCAGCTCCTGTAATAGCATAATTTTCTCACCCATCAACCTTACTTCTGTGAACCCAGATTGTGCAGGAGAGACAAAGAGTCTATCAGTTCAGGTTTTAGTCTTTCGGCTATTAACTTAGAGGTGATTTTATATGTGACGTTACAGCAAGATATAGGCATGTAGTCTCCCACAGTTCTACCATTTGTTGTTTGGCAATAAATGAGATGCTAGTGATTTATCTGTTTCAGTTGGCCAGAATCAAAAAATTCTTAAACAGCTCTACAGATCTGATCTCCTGTGGTATGCCATGTCGCTTTGAAGAACTTGGAGGTGTATCCATCAGGGGCCTCCCCCGGAGACAAGTCCCCGGGTCCCAGATGGTTACACTTTCAAATTTTTCAAAGAAACCCGGGGTACGACAGGGAGAAAACTTTGCAACGCTGTCCTTGAATTTTTTAAAACTGGTAAGCTCCTCAAACAAAAAAACCAAACTAGCGTATCTCTGATTGCTAACACAGAATGCCAAAAGAGTGGGAGATTTTAGACCAATATCATGCTACAATGTAACCTATAAAGTCATCTCAAAGATCTTGGCTTCTAGACTCGGTCCAGAACTAAAAGATCTCATCTCCTCTGCACAAGTTGGAATTATAGAAGGCAGGCTCAGGGGAGAAAATGTAATGCTACTCCAAGAACTCACTAGGAAGTATACAAGAAAGAGGATAAGTCCGAGGTGCCTTCTCTTAAAAAAGCACATGATACCCTCATAGAAATTCACCAAGGAAATGCTCACTCGTCTTAATTTCCCTGCACTATTAATTGGCTTCTTGAATGCATTTGCACTTCATCTTTTTCTTTAAATATAAATGGTAACCTGCACGACTTCTTCCTTGGAAAAAGAGGTTAACAACAAGGAGATCTAATCTCTCCATTGATTTTTATTTTATGCAATGATCTCTCTAGGATTCTGAAATGCAGGACTAGGCTCCCAATCCTTTTAAAGTTCATCCTAAATGTGGGGGCTTCTACAGATTACACATCTAGCCTATGTAGATGATTTGATTCTGCTATCAAGAGGAGACAAGGCTTCCATGAAAATTCGCTTAGACTCCTTGAATCTTTTCAAAGCTGCCTTTGGTCTTGTAGTTAACTCTACAAAATCGCCCTACTACTTGGGAGGAGTTCTTGAAAATGACACAAACGACTCCCTCTCCAGAACAGGTTTCAGTTAAGAAATTGACAGAAATCATGAATAAGTGAGAGAAAAATAAGAGTACTCAGGTCCTTATAAGGGGAAGATGCTGTTCACCTGGCCAGTTTCCCAGCACGATCTTAACATGAAGTAGGATTTGTTCAAATATCCAATCTAGTCGGACAAAATAGCTTCCCAGGATAACCTCATAAATTCATTTTGAACTCGGCATTCCTGAAAACAAAAAGAAGTGAATGAAAATCTTACAAGGGTTAAGAAAAAAAATCAGCAGGTGGTAAATGGACCAACCGAATAGTAGCAAAATGGGTTTTAAATGTTCCAAAAGAGCATTTAAGGACCAAAAAGAAAAAGACAATCTAGTAGGTCAACTACCCAAACCTAGAATGTCCACAAAAAATGTGGTACTTTCAATCCATCACCCCTATGCAGCAAAATGCGGTACATACAACCCACAGAGAGGAAATCTTCGTAGAGTGGGAGATGCTTTCCACAAAAAAAAAACAAAAAAAAAATATAGTGAGCTGGTTTTAGCAACAAAGAAGTTTTGGTAAGAAAAAAGAACCAGCCATAATGGTAGTTCGTACATGATGGGCCTAGACAAAAGGAATTTAAGCATACACTTTTAAGCTAAAGAAGCAAACAGTAAAAACTAAACCAAAAATGCATGCAGAATAGTATTAAGCACAAACAATGAAAATTTACACCTGAATCTTCATAACTTCAGAAAGACAACAGTAAAAAAAAGAGTGCAAATTAGTATTAAGCACAAACAATGAAAATTTACACCGGAAGCTTCATTACATCAGAAAGACAACAGTAAAAAAGAGAATGCAGACACAATTAGCATTTTTACACAACACAAAGTTACATCACAGTTTCAAATTAATGAAAATACTTTTTTTTTAAATATTTTACTCATATAATTCAAAGTGTACACAAGGAGAATAAAGCACAAGGACTCAAAATCCATATTTAACAAACTGACAATTGTTCACAAGAATCCATGGAAGCTAATCTGTTTTGGCCAGTATTATCAGAAATAAAAAACTAAAAAATTAAACAATCCAAGATCCCTTTCTAAGACAAGGTAAAAGACAGCTTAGCTTTAAACTTCAGTGGTTCTGATCTTAAACAGAGCACAATTCAATCCAACAAAGCAAGCGATGGAAGAGAAGGAATTTTGAGAGTGAGTGCGCCTCAGAGTATCGGATCATATATTTATATGATCACTTAAGGCAGTGGGGGGATGGTTGACTTCATCACCAGCTAGGTTATGTTGTAGTCAATTTAGAAATCTTTTTGCTGTTGCCAGCTATGAGCTGTACTCAAAATTGTTTTTGGAAACACTTTACCACACCAAACTTGGGGGAAGGGTAAGCCAGGTGCGCTTAAAATATTTTCCGCTTTACATGTATTTTGGTAGTATTTTCCTGTTAGACTACAACAGTTAGATTTATCCAAAATCATTACACATTTTTGGGTATAACTCTTAATTCTTACCTATAGCATAACCTCTAGTCACAAGGCAACTTTTGGTGTGTGTGTTGGGGGAGTTGTGGGGGGTGGGGGACCATAATTTATATACAGTAGAATCGCACCTACCTGGATCATCAATTAAAAAGAGAGCTTTTCTTGACACACGCATAAAAAGACACCAAAATCTGCAGGAAAAATATTGAGATGTTATTCATGGAAAATAAATTTACCATGTTATAAAAAACAAGGCTTAAAGGAGACTTAAGAAGGACAGAGTGCACCATTTTGACGAGACTTTTCCATGGACTCGCACGAGTCATTGTTCAAAAAAACTTGTCGATATACTCTCTGTTGCTCCCCTTACAGAGTTATTTTTCTAAAATGCTGTGTGTCTGTATTAATGGCCTGCATCAAGAAATAACAAATTACTGTAGATGAATCCCTCAATTGTTTCAAATAATCTGCAATTAGAGAACGAATACACCAGGAGGTTAACATTAACCATGGTCAGATCCAAACGACTGAGAGCAAAGTGGCTCTTGAGGCACCAATAACCAGTGACCAACGACCAATATGCTGAAATAGTTAAAAATATGATCAGTTAGAGACAGCTACACCTAAGCAATTATAGAAATGAAAGATATCAACATGATCCCCGTTCAGCCTAAGCAAGGGTACATGGTCAGCATAACATTTCAGAATCACCCCAGCAGCTACAGAATCACTTCTACACTGAGAAACCTAGCAACTCCATAAATAATAAAACATATAAATGTGATCAATCAATCACAACAGTAAGACAGAAGAATGGGACACTGCACCAAGTTCCTAAGTTCTTCAAAGGAAGGTGTTTACCTATTCAATTCAATAATTCAAAACCGAATGTGTAAGATGTCAAAATATTTTCCTGACCAAGTGCTGCATTTCCTGACCATGTGTCGTTGCATGTTGAATGGAGAAACTATCAAAGCATACTTCCATCTTAGTCTTCAGGTAAGGGTATCCTATCCATCCTACAGTCCTACATAACACGGAAAAAAAATGAACCAAAATGTTTCAGCACCCAACCATAAAAAATTGTGTGATATCTTCCAGAGTTGTAATCAAAATGTTTTACTTAGGATAATAAAATCCTGGCACAATGAGCATCATCACAACAACAAAAGTGAATCTCACTTCAACCCATTTTAGTTTTAATTTTACGATTTGAACCGGGGACAGAGTGTGTAAAACTAAAAAAAGAATTTATCATATACTATCATTATCTATTGGGGTCTAAATGCACATGGCCATTATTCACCACAAGAATCTATGGAAATTGTATCCGTAAGTTCAGAGTTTGAATAATCTAAGATCCCATACTAACATTATCTAGTAGTTTCTAAATGTACATTAATTTAACCACCAATATTTAACAAACTGGACATTACCTACAACAAGAATATATGAAAATATAAAGGACATACAACACTTTGATTGCAGGGAAAGGTTCACTTGTTAAACTCCAATTAAATTACTGCAATGCGTAGAAACGAATAAGATAGAAAGAAGTTTTGAGACATTTTTAGAAAATGCACAAAATACTATCTTTCAACAAAATTCAGAGGAGCATAAAGATCCCAAGCCTGCTTTGTGAAATCACGCCTTACCAGTTGTGGGAGCTACTTTCAGAGGAGTTCCAGAAAAATACTAATCATATCAGAGGTGATTTCAGATAGCAAATCGATAATTGTTCAATAAATAGCACAAGATTCACGATGGGTACTTCCACAATCAACTAGCACAGCCAAACCTCTTCCTCTAGAAAAATATGATTTTTTGTTCACAAAGGGGGCCGGGAAATGATAAATAAATAAATTCAAAGCAATGCATAAGAACTTCTGAAATAACAGGAATGACAGACTTTACCTGATCAACTCGAGGAAAACATATCTGAAAATAAATGACAGATCCATGTCCTGTCTCATCAGAAGATTGCACCTGCATAATCGAAGAAGAGCAAATAAACTGGGAAGAAAATTACTGTAATATTCTTAAGCAAAATGTATTTACCTAGTAAATTTGATAACCTACATAACAGAAATATCATGCAGTCTTCTGCTCTACCGACAGACAGACAGACAAACAAGGCTGTATTCAGATAAACCCAGCAAATACTCCCGGCCACGTCCAAAGACTGGGCAAAATGAGGCTTGATACATTAGTGTGTGTTTATGAACTGTCCGATAGCTATTCCCCTCAATCTCATCATAACTAATGATCACCGACCAATATCCTGAAACAGTTGAAAGTAGCCACGCTTAAAAGCTAAACCTACATCAAGCTATTTAAAAAATGAAACATATCACGACGATCACCTGCCACCAGAGAAAAGGTGATCAACATCAGAGTTCAGGATCCAGCTAGAAGCAACTAGCCAGCCACTTCAATTTTGAGAAACTTCGCAACTCCATAAAAACAAATCAAACATAAAAAAAGTGAATGTTCAATCACAAGTGTAAGAAAAAACAAGAATGGGACACTGCGGAGTGGGCAAATGGCAAGCAAGGAGTAGCAGTACCTTAAAATGTAGTTCTGATAGATTTAACCAGCCATCCCCTATGGAACAAAAAGGGATACTTTCAACCAATGGAGAGGAGGAACTCTTTGTAATGTTGGAGCTGTTTTCAGCGGAAAAAATACAAAATTATTAGGAGGACAGATAAACCATGAAAACAAGTAAAAAAAGTTTTGGTAAGAAAAAAGAACCAGCCCTGCTCTGCCTGGGCGGAACTATTTGTAAAGTGGGAGCTGGTTTCACCAAGCACATTGCTATTGAAGGTACGATGGTTTCCTGCCTCCTAAACAATACTCCTGGGTAATAAACTGCAATTAGATGAAAACCAATTAAAAAAAACGAACAAATATCAAGCCATAGAAAAGGAAAGGCAGAAGATAACCCTTGTTCTGAAGTAGATTAGCACAATCTTTACTTGAAGCATGTTTACTTCGTGTATCCAGTCAGCCCCTTCCACTTCACAAGATAACCTCACACACACATTAAGGAAATAAAATACAAAGTTACAAGTATAATTCCAAATTTTATACAAAATAACTACCACTAGCATAAACAACTAAGAAGTAAAGAAATATGCAGGCAGATGGGATATTTCGCTTACACAGCAACCTAAGCCCATCTGTAGTTGTAAGTAGGAGCCTGAAAACCTTTGTCACTTGTGGAAACAGCCAAGAGGTTCCTCCTAGCGTCCTAGTTGATAAATGTACAGGATAAAATTAGTTTTATGCACTAGCAATGAAAATTTAAACCTGAAGATTCACTTCTTTAGAAAGAGAATGATAAAAGGCATAGGACAATCCTGGATTGAACCTGTTTTAATTTTAGTTTTACGATTCAGACTGGTGGCAGATTGTGTTCACTAGCAGAAAAATTTATCAAGTATTATCATTATCCAAAAGGATTCAAATGCAAATGGACTCAACTACCAATATTTAACAACCTGGCCCTCTGATCATTATCCTGGATTTATCAAGTATTATCATCCTGGATTGAATCTATAGAAATTATATTCATAAGTTCAAAGATTAAATAATCTAAGATCCTATAGACATATACTAACATTATCTAGTTGTGTCTAAATGTACATTGACTCGACTACCAATAATTAACAAACTTGCAATTAATCACAACTAGAATCTATAGAAATCAAATACATAAGTTCAAAGTTCATAGAATCTTATACCCCTCTCACATGTATGCAACTACCTATGTGTTTATACTTTTGTGTGTGTGTGTGTGTCGGGAGGGGGAGCAATAAATGTACTTACCATAGACAAGTAGGATCTTCGCCTCTTTTACCCAGACCATCTTCCACTCATTTTGTCCTGGTTTGAGCATTGCAGAACGGCAGTACCTGATCACATAGTTTTCAAACAGAACAGAGTAGTAAGTGGCTAAGAAAAAGGATTGGTGGGTAAACTGACAAACAGAAAAGGAGTACCTGATCGATCAAATAGTTCCACATTTCTCTAGCTCATCTAATCAACCTTTTCCTCTTGCATTCATAAGATAGAACACTGCATAAAATATAAATCATATAAATTCGATCTTAAAGTTACAATTTCAAAATAAGCATAAGATTGATTCAAATAAATGAGACTTAGATTACAAAAATTTATGATTTATTGGTGGAGCAAAAAGAGAATGTGACTGGTTTTGCTTAGACCATGCCTTCCCAACTGGTAGGATCTGCTTTCAGGGGAGTTCTCACAATCAACTAGGCCAGGCAACCTCTTCCCTAGCAAAAGGTGATTTTTATATCAGAAAAAGGGGGGAAGGGATAAATAAAGTATTTCAAAGAAATACATAAGAACTTTTTAAATAATAGAAGGGAGCGAGTTTACTTGATCAATTCGATGCAAAGATGGCTGAAAATGAAGGGAACAAGCTTTGTTCGAACAACATCTATAGAGCTGATCTTTATCGTCCTTTTCTCTAGCTTCCCACCTTCCCAGATTCTCCTGTGCTTCACTGTGACAAAATATCAACGATTAATGTTGAAGGGGGAGGCCACACAATTAATTACACATTTTGGAGTAAGAATTGGGTACAATAAGAGCACGCACCTATTACTTTCATCTTAATTGGAGAAATTATCATGCCGACTTCCATTCTGGACTGGAGGTGAGGTTTCCTTTACATCATCCAGCTCTTCTTAGGTAGTCAGAGCATAGAACAAAAATGAATGGAGAGATAGGATCTCCTTGCCTTAGCCCTATTTTGCCATGAAAATAACCTTGCAAGTGACCATTAATATTCAAAGAGAAAAATGATGTGCAGATGCATTGTAGAGTCAAATTGATGAAAATAGGAGGGAAGTTGAGACGAACCCCAAGCATTTCTTCAATAAATTTCCAGGAGAGTGAATCATAAGCCTTTTTTAGACACCTTGGGTTTATCCTTTTAAGTGAGTACCTTCTGATCAGCTCCTGTAATAGCATAATTTTCTCACCCATCAACCTTACTTCTGTGAACCCAGATTGTGCAGGAGAGATAAAGAGTCTATCAGTTCAGGTTTTAGTCTTTCGGCTATTAACTTAGAGGTGATTTTATATGTGACGTTACAGCAAGATATAGGCATGAAGTCTCCCACAGTTCTAGCATTTGTTGTTTGGCAATAAATGAGATGCTAGTGATTTATCTGTTTCAGTTGGCCAGAATCAAAAAATTCTTAAACAGCTCTACAGATCTGATCTCATGTGGTATGCCATGTCGCTTTGAAGAACTTGGAGGTGTATCCATCAGGGGCCTCCCCCGGAGACAAGTCCCCGGGTCCCAGATGGTTACACTTTGAAATTTTTCAAAGAAACCTGGGGTACGACAGGGAGACAACTTTGCAACGCTGTCCTTGAATTTTTTAAAACTGGTAAGCTCCTCAAACAAATAAACCAAACTAGCGTATCTCTGATTGCTAACACAGAATGCCAAAAGAGTGGGAGATTTTAAACCAATATCATGCTACAATGTAACCTATAAAGTCATCTCAAAGATCTTGGCTTCTAGACTCGGTCCAGAACTAAAAGATCTCATCTCCTCTGCACAAGTTGGATTTATAGAAGGCAGGCTCATGGGAGAAAATGTAATGCTACTCCAAGAACTCACTAGGAAGTAAACAAGAAAGAGGATAAGTCCGAGGTGCCTTATCTTAAAAAAGCACATGATACCCTCATAGAAATTCATCAAGGAAATGCTCACTCATCTTAATTTCCCTGCACTATTTATTTGGCTTCTTGAATGCATTTGCACTTCATCTTTTTCTTTAAATATAAATGGTAACCTGCACGACTTCTTCCTTGGAAAAAGAGGTCTACAACAAGGAGATCTAATCTCTCCATTGATTTTTATTTTATGCAAGGATCTCTCTAGGATTCTGAAATGCAGGACTAGGCTCCCATCCTTTAAAGTTCATCCTAAATGTGGGCTTCTACAGATTACACATCTAGCCTAGTAGCAAAATGGGTTTTAAATGTTCCAAAAGAGCATTTAAGGACCAAAAAGAAAAAGACAATCTAGTAGGTCAACTACCCAAACCTAGAATGTCCACAAAAAAAATGTGGTACTTTCAATCCGTCACCCCTATGCAGCAAAATGCGGTACATACAACCCACAGAGAGGAAATCTTCGTAGAGTGGGAGATGCTTTCCACAAAAAAAACAAAAAAAAAATATAGTGAGCCGATCTATAGTCAGCCCCTTCCACTTCACAAGATAACCTCACACACACATTAAGGAAATAAAATAACCACCACTAGCATAAACAACTAAGAAGTAAAGAAATATGCAGGCAGATGGGATATTTCGCTTACACAGCAACCTAAGCCGATCTGTAGTTGTAAGTAGGAGCCTAAAAACCTTTGTCACTTGTGGAAACAGCCAAGAGGTTCCTCCTAGCGTCCTGGTTGATAAATGTACAGGATAAAATTAGTTTTGTGCACTAGCAATGAAAATTTAAACCTGAAGATTCACTTCTTTAGAAAGAGAATGATAAAAGGCATAGGACAATCCTGGCTTGAACCTGTTTTAATTTTAGTTTTACGATTCAAATTGGTGGCAGATTGTGTTCACTAGCAGAAAAATTTATCAAGTATTATCATTATCCAAAAGGGTTTAAAGGCAAATGGACTCAACTACCAATATTTAACAACCTGGCCCTCTGATCATTGGTGAATGGTGACAGATTGAGTCACAAGAAGAATCTATAGAAATTATATTCATAAGTTCAAAGATTAAATAATCTAAGATCCTATGGACATATACTAACATTATCTAGTAGTGTCTAAATGTACATTGACTCAACTACCAATATTTAACAAACTTGCAATTAATCACAACTAGAATCTATGGAAATCAAATACATAAGTTCAATGTTCATAGAATCTTATACCCCTCTCACATGTATTCAACTAACTATGTGTTTATACTTTTGTGTGTGTGTGTGTTGGGGGGGGGGGGGGGGGGGGGGGGGCAATAAATGTACTTACCATAGCAACTCCATAAACAATGAAGCATATAATAAAAGTAAATGATCAATAACAACAGTAACACAAAAGAATGGGAAACTACACCAAGTTTCTAATTTCTTCAGAGGATTGTGTTTACCTAAATTCAATAATCTTAAACGTAATGTTTGATCTCAAAATATTGCCCTGACCCTGTGTAGTTGCACGCTAAATGGAGAACCTACCACGCATACTTCCGCCTTATTGCAGACTAAGGCACTGAACCAAAATGTTTCCTATCCATCCTACATGCCTACATAATAGAAACATAATGAACCAAAATGTTTCAGAAGCGAACAACAAAAAAAATTGAGTGAGGTCTACCAGAATTGTGATCAAATTGTTTTACTTAGGGTTAGATGGATCTATTCTTCAAGTGCGAGCTGCTTGTGTATTGTTCTGGCCTCTGAGCTCAAATTAAACATTTAAAAAAAAATGGAAGTCTGAATCCAGAAGATAACAACTATGAAGACAACACCAAGAGTGAAGTTTAGCCCTAGGGTCGCCTCTCAAGGCCGGCACTGATTTAGCCTGCCTAAAGGGTAAAAATGATCTGGTCAAAGCCTGCCTATAGTCTCAAGTCGTTCACTTTCAGTTGGGCACTAAAGTTACCATGATGGCCTCCTATCAATATTTTTGAGTTCCGAGTATATTGTACAAGTTCTCTGCTCATTTTAATATTGTATCTATAAAAAAATGTTCGTTTTAATAGTTAAATTTAGATGGAAGGAAAGGTACCAAGAAAATTCTTATGGATGAGCAAAAAAATAGTTCACTTGGGATGGAAGGAAAAGTACCAAGTAAGTTCACACCGTAGAGGAAAATCATTTTAATCCATTATCCATTTCACCATATACAAATACTATGCAACTAGGCCTCATTACAGTTAAGCGGGTGAGAGATGCCATAGACAAATTAAGGTAGAAATATTATTTATATAATCCATTACTCATTTCACTATGCCTCTTTAAAGTTAAGCAGATAAGGAATGCCGTAGACAAATATGCACATACTAGCTAAATAATAGAGGTAAATGGTCCTTGAGTTGAAGAATATCATAGGGAAGATTTGAATTGTATCAAGATGTGGTCAACTAAATAGAAAAGATGGCCCTTGAGTTGGAGAATATCATATGGAAGTTTTGAATTGTATCAAGATGAGGTCAACTAAATAGAAAAGTTAACTTCATTTAAAAAAAACCAATCACATGTAAAATACCAAATAAGAGAGAAGGTAACTGCAACGTCATAGAAAAAAGGTTACCCTTGTAGCCCATGGTGTCAGGGAAGCCTCAATGATGGTCAATGACATTGAGATGCATGACTAGCTGATTTCGAAAAGTTTCCATGCTTTTGATGTGCCCAGTTGTCTCTGGATATGCCAAACATGTGTACAATAAGTGGCAAAAAGAAAAGGGAAGAAAGATGAAAATGTAATGCTTGAGTCAGAATTCTCAGAAACCTTACATAAGCAATTATACAGAATCAAAATTTTGGGCAGCCAAAAGAGTATGCTGCATCCGATAGCTTCCACAAGTTGCATTTGCAGGAGCCATAAAACAATATCTGTAAAAGCCTGGACAGATAAAGAATGTAAATCTCAAGTGTTAACATGTTCTAGAAATCTAAAATTTCAAATTTATATATACAGGGCATGTCCCTCTTCCAATTTGTCATTCTAGTATGCTAATACTGCTACTTTGATCTTGCGTTGTATTAAACATTCTTCAAATAAACAAAAGCAGTGAATGGAAAGGAAGGAAGGGTATGAAGTATGAATGAACATAATGATAAAAAATCTGCCAGTAACGGACTTTGAGCACTGTTGGACGCCACAGCTGGTATTTCCTTCATGATGGCCCTAGACAGAGAATTTAAACATACATTTTTAAGCTGAAGAATCAGAACGTGAAAACTAATGAAAATGAATACAGATCAATAATAATTAGCATTAAAGATCAACCTGAAATTATGAGTAGTTATAAGAGCTTGAAGAGATTTCACTAGTGGACAGCCAATATGCTCATTATTGTTGATAATATATACAGGGCAAAATTAGTATTAAGCACAACAATGAAGATAAAAAGAAGTGAATGAAATAGCCAATACCCCATAATGGAGTTGCAGTTGATCCGATCAGATTTCAACTACTGCTGCTTCAATCTTGACCTTTCAACATCCCTGAAACAGCCAAATAGAAGTGAATGAACACATTAAAACTGAATAAGAAAACCGAGTTGGTGGGTAAAGCCACATACAAAAAGATCAGATCCTGTAATTATAGACTGGTAGGAGTAGGATCTTTGCCTGGAGTAATCTAAACTCTCAAGTTCCCTCTTTTATCCTGACCATGCTACTTATGATTATTTTACCTTGGTTACTGTTTTATCCTCTTTTAATCAACACATTCTAGAACTGCTTGTCTAATTCTGATAAATCCAAACACTCCAGGCCACATCTAAAGACCAATGGAAAGTGGTTAAATATCTCATAGGATAGCTATTCCCCTTGAATTCATATGGCTAATGATCACCACCCAAATTACTGACACACATGAAAGTAGCACACATAGAAGTTAAATCGACATCTAAACAATTACATAATCGGAAAAAATACCATTACGATCGCTTCTAAGTTCTCACCCAATCAAAGGTGGCCAACATCATAGTTCGAAGTCCCACGAGGAACAACTAGCCAGTCATTTCTATTCTGAGAAACTTGGAAACTCCATAAAAAAAATGAAACATGAAAAAGTGAATGTTCAATCACAATGGTAAGAAAACACAAGAATTGGACACTGAAAAGTCTCTACCTTGTTCACCACTTCTACAGACCACCTCACTTAAATATGCTTGCTTGTGAGTTTCCAACACTAGCATGCAAGGGGCAGGAATAATCACCCATCCGTTTGCAACAAAATGTGGCAGTTTCAACTGACAGAGTTGACTCTTTGTAAAGTGGAGCCCTGTTTTCAGTGAAAAGAATACAAAAAATTTAGTAGCTCAGTTAAACCAAGAAAAAAAAAAGATTTTTTGGAAAGCAAAACGAACCACCCTACATGCCTTTCTATACTTGGTAGAGGCTCTTTGTAAAGTGGGAGCTGCTTTCAGCAAGCTTTCATTGGTTTCCTGCCTCCTAGACAATAAAAAGCTACAGTGAGATAAACACCAATTTAAAAAACTAAAAAATCAAAATTTACAAAGGTAGAAGAACACCCTTGCCTTGGCGTAGGTTAACACACATGCTTTTCATATCCAATCAGCCACTTCCAAATCACAAGATAACATCACACACATTCAGGGAAAAAAAACACAAGAAATAACTAAATAAGAAAAAAAAAAAAGTTTGATGGATGCTCTAAGAAACGCCCTTACTCATATCATCTATTAATAGTCACTTTAAGGTGGTAGGAGGGTTAACTTGGTCAACATCTGGGTTTATATATATTCATGGAATCATTTACCCCTGGGATTACACGGCAGTAATGAACTTTTGTTAGCTGATGCTATCTTTTCGGTTAAAAGAAATCAGCAAATATTTTTGGGTACAATTTTTTCTGGTTAAAAGAAACTATAAATTTAAAAAAAAAATATTAACTAAGTTCGCATATATGGGAAAAAGGAGAAGAATAGGGAGGCGATTAACAACAAATTACCCAAATGGTTGTTGTCTCCTCCTGCACAGTATAAAATCTCCAGTTCAATAAAAATTAATATTAAATCAAATCAAGGAAAGATAAAACAGCAATAACAGCAAAGAGTCAACAACCAATATTATCACCTTTTAGTTCTAAGCAAATACTTGTCGCGGAACAGAAGAAACCAATACATCTGCTCGCCAACTTTATTATTTCTTGAGTTTCTGAATTCTAAGCTCATCAGCAAGCAACCATGGGTAATTTTTTCTGCCTACATGATTTCTAAAAATGACAGACATAAACCATACTATTTATTAAATCTTAGTTTGAATCCATGCATTCAAAACTCAAAAGCAATGGGTGTGTTGTAAGATTTCCAACTTAACAGAGACTTCGTGTGTATCTGAAAGCACGAATACTAACAAATCCATTCATTCATCCTAGTTTGAAACCATTCATTCAAAACTCAAAAGCAATGGGTGTGTTGTAAGATTTCTAACTTAACAGAGACTTTGTTTGTATCTGAAAGCATCAACACTAACAAATAAAGGGAAATTCGAACCGGCATATGACAGTCCTGGCATAACGTGTATCTAACTTCACTACTTAAGAAAGAAAACAACAAGGGAAACCCAGGAATCTAACAATCCTGGCATAACGTACATCTCCCCACAAAAACAAAAATGATTCTTACTTGGACCCGTTATAGTTTTAGTTTTACAATTCAAATCGGAGGCAGATTATGTACACTGTAAAAGAATTTATCAACCGTTTCAAAAAAAAAAAAAGAATTTATCAAATACTAACATTATCTTGTGGGGTCTAAAATGCACATGGACCGAAATACCAATATTTAACAAACTAGCCATTAAAAACAACAATAATCTATAGAAATTATATCCATAAATTCAAAGATCAATATTCAAATACCCCATACTACATTATCTAGTAGTGTCTAAATGGACATTGACACATGAGTACAAATATTTAACCAACTGGCCATCAACGACAACTAGAATCTATGGAAATTATAACCATAAGTTCAAAGTTCATACACAGAGCACTAAAAACAGGCATGATATAAGGAGGAAAGTAAGGATAACATCAATATCCTATTACACACGAATAATTCCAGCGCTGCTTACTTAATCTTGTGCCTGCCATTCCACACATAAACACAAAAGATCAATGACAAATAAATAATCAATACCTCGTAATGGAGTTGTACTTGATTGATCAGTATCTTCCCCAGGCATACCCCCTGATAAAATAAACTTGCAAGCTCAAAAGATAAACACTGAATAAAGTAGAACTATATAGAAAGATCAGGAAATTCAAATGGCGAGGAATGAAGTTACTAGATCGTGTGAAGAAAAACATATAGCACTGACCAAGTACCCCTTCCAACCTCCTCAGTACTACCTATGTTTAATGTACATGGATTAACTGCGTGCTAATATTAATCATCTTCTACTGCAGCATCAGGTAATTAGAAATCCAGACAAGGGGTTAGTAAATTCTTGGATGAGAAGATCTCAAAGACCCCCTTCAAACAAGGCTGAAGATAGCTTAGCCTTTCACTTTAGTGTTTCTTGTCTTACACGGCATAATCTAAATGAACAGAGCACCAAATGCAGGCATACCAAAACAAGAAAAGGTACAGATAACTTCAATTGAACAAAGCAAGCGATGAAGAGAAGGAATTTTGAGAGTGAGTGTGCCTCAGAGTATCGGATCATATATTTATAGTCTCACTTAAGGCAGTGGGGGGATGGTTGACTTGATCACCAGCTAGGTTATGTTGTAGTCAATTTAGAAATCTTTTAGCTGTAGCCAGCTATGAGTTGTACTCAAAATTCTTTTCGGATACACTTTACCATACCAAACTTGGGGGAAGGGTAAGCCAGGTGGGCTTAAAACATTTTCCCCTTTACATGTATTTTGGTAGTATTTTCCTATTAAACTACAACAGTCAGACAGTCAAATTACTCCAAAATCATTACACTTTTTTGGGTAAAACAACTCTTTTAAGTAATTCTTACCTTAGCATAACCTAGTCACAAGGCAACTTTTCTTTTGGGGGGGGGGGGGGTTCAGGGGAAACCACACAAGGAAGAACCTTATTAATATACAGTAGAATCGCACCTACCTGGATCATCAGTTAAAAAGAGAGCTCATCTTGACACACGCTTAGAAAGACACCAAAATCTGCAGGCAAAATAATGAAATGTTATTCATGGAAAATTAATTTATCATGTTATTAAAAACAAGGCATAAAGGAGACTTAATAAGCACAGAGTGCACCACTTTGACTGAGACTTTTCTATGTACTCACACGAGTCATATTGTTCAAAAAAACTTGTCGATGTACTCTCTGCTGCTCCACTTACAGAGTTATTTTGCTAAAATGCTGTGTGTCTGTAATAATGGCCTGCATCAAGAAATAACAAATTATTGTAAATGAATCCCTCAATTGTTTCAAATAATCTGTAATTAGAGAACGAATACACCAGGAGGTTAACATTAACCATGGTCAGATCGAAACGACTGAGAGCAAAGTGGCTCATGATGCGCCAATTACTAGTGACCACCGACCAATATGCTGAAATAGTTGAAAATATGATGAGTTAGAGACAGCTACACCTAAGCAATTATAGAAATGAAAGATATCAACATGATCCCCGTTCAGCCTAAGCAAGGGTACATGGTCAGCATAACATTTCAGAATCACCCCAGCAGCTACAGAATCACTTCTATACTGAGAAACCTAGCAACTCCATAAATAATAAAACATATAAAAGTGATCAATCAATCACAACAGTAAGACAGAAGAATGGGACACTGCACCAAGTTCCTAAGTTCTTCAACGGAAGGTGTTTACCTATTCAATTCAAAGATTCAAAACCGAATGTGTAAGATGTCAAAATATTTTCCTCACCGTGTGTCGTTGCATGTTGAATGGAGAAATTATCAAAGCATACTTCAATCTTAGTCTTCAGGTAAGGGTATCCTATCAATCCTACATAACACGGAAAAAAATGAACCAAAATGTTTCAGCACCCAACCACAAAAAATTGTGTGATATCTACCAGAGTTGTAATCAAAATGTTTTACTTAGGACAATATAATCCTGGCATAATGAGCATCATCACAAACAACAAAAGTGATTCTCACTTCAACCCATTTTAGTTTTAGTTTTACGATTTGAACCAGAGACAGAGTGTGTAAACTAAAAAAAGAATTTATCATATACTATCATTATCTATTGGGGTCTAAAAATGCACATGGCCATTATTCACCACAAGAATCTATGAAAATTATATCCATGAGTTCAGAGTTTGAATAATCTAAGATCCCATACTAACATTATCTAGTGGTTTCTAAATGTACATTAATTTAACCACTGATATTTAACAAACTGGAACTTACCTACAACTAGAATGTATGGAAATATAAAGGACATACAACACTTTGATTGCAGGGGAAGGTTAAAAATGAAACATATCACAACGATCACCTGCCACCAGAGAAAAGGTGATCAACATCACAGTTCAGGATCCAGCTAGAAGCAACTAGCTGGCCAATTCAATTTTGAGAAACTTAGCAACTCCATAAAAACAAATGAAACATAAAAAAAGAGAATGTTCAATCACAAGTGTAAGAAAAAACAAGAATGGGACACTGCGGAGTGGGCAAATGGCAAGCAAGGAGTAGCAGTACCTTAAAATGTAGTTCTGATAGATTTAACCAGCCATCCCTATGGAACAAAAAGGGATACTTTCAACCAATGGAGAGGAGGAACTCTTTGTAATGTTGGAGCTGTTTTCAGCGGAAAAAATACAAAATTATTAGGAGGACAGATAAACCATGAAAATAAGTAAAAAAAGTTTTGGTAAGAAAAAAGAACCACCCCTGCTCTGCCTGGACGGAACTATTTGTAAAGTGGGAGCTGGTTTCACCAAGCACATTGCTGTTGAAGGTTCGATGGTTTCCTGCCTCCTAAACAATACTCCTAGGTAATAAACTGCAATTAGATGAAAACTAATTTAAAAAAAACTAACAAATATCAAAACATAGAAAAGGAAAGGTAGAAGAAAACCCTTGTTCTGAAGTAGATTAGCACAATCTTTACTTGAAGCATGGTTACTTCGTGTATCCAGTCAGCCACTTCCACTTCACAAGATAACCTCACACACACATTAAGGAAATAAAATACAAAGTTACAAGTATAATTCCAAATTTTATACAAAATAACCACCACTAGCATGAAAAAGGAGGCAAAGGGAAGGAGCTACAGTTTACCACATTTGGAAAACAAGGAACGAGCAGATTTTTGAGAAATATGCAGGCAGATGGGATATTTCGCTTACACAGCAACCAAAGCCGATCTGTAGTTGTAAGTAGGAGCCTGAAAACCTTTGTCACTTGTGGAAACAGCCAAGAGGTTCCTCCTAGCATCCTAGTTGATAAATGTACAGGATAAAATTAGTTTTATGCACTAGCAATGAAAATTTAAACCTGAAGATTCACTTCTTTAGAAAGAGAATGATAAAAGGCATAGGACAATCCTGGCTTGAACCTGTTTTAATTTTAGTTTTACGATTCAAACTGGTGGCAGATTGTGTTCACTAACAGAAAAAGTTATCAAGTATTATCATTATCCAAAAGGGTTTAAATGCAAATGGAAGCAATAAATGTACTTATCATAGACAAGTAGGATCTTCGCCTCTTATATCCTGACCGTGCTACTTCCACTCATTTTCTCCTGGTTTGAGCATTGCAGAACGGCAGTACTTGATCACATAGTTTTCAAACAGAACAGAGTAGTAAGTGACTAAGAAAAAGGATTGGTGGGTAAACTGACAAACAGAACAGCAGTACCTCATCGATCCAATAGTTCCACATTTCTCTAGCTCATCTGATCAACCTTTTCCGCTTGCATTCATAAGATGGAACACTGCATAAAATATAAATCATATAAACTCGATCTTAAAGTTACAATTTCAAAATAAGCATAAGATTGAATCAAATAAATGAGACTTTCATTACAAAAACTTATGATTTATTGGAGGAGCAAAAAGAGAACGTGACTTGTTTTGGTTAGACCATGCCTTCCCAAGTGGTAGGATCTTCTTTCAGGGGAGTTCTCACAATCAACTAGGCCAGGCAACCTCTTCCCTAGCAAAAGGCGATTTTTATATCAGAAAAAGGGGGGAAGGGATAAATAAAGAATTTCAAAGAAATACATAAGAACTTTTTAAATAATAGAAGGGAGCGAGTTTACTTGATCAATTCGATGCAAAGATGGCTGAAAATGAAGGGAACAAGCTTTGTTCGAACAACATCTATAGAGCTGATCTTTATCGTCCTTTTCTCTAGCTTCCCACCTTCCCAGATTCTCCTGTTCTTCACTGTGACAAAATATCAACGATTAATGTTGAAGGGGGAGGCCACACAATTAATTACACATTTTGAAGTAAGAATTGGGTACAATAAGAGCACGCACCTATTACTTTCATCTTAATTGGAGAAATTATCATGCCGACATCCATTTTGGACTGGAGGTGAGGTTTCCTTACATCATCCAGCTCTTCTCAAGTAGTCAGAGCATAGAACAAAAATGAATGGGGAGATAGGATCTCCCTGCCTTAGCCCTATTTTGCCATGAAAATAACCTTGCAAGTGACCATTAATATTCAAAGAGAAAAATGATGTGCAGATGCATTGTAGAGTCCAATTGATGAAAATAGGAGGGAAGTTTATTAAATCTGTGGAGTACAAAATGGATGGTCAAACTCAGGATTAAATAAGCTTACAAGAGCTAAATATGACATTGCAAAATACTCAAGGAATATTGTGTCACCAAATGCAACACAAACCTAATCTTAGAAATTTCTCCAGAATTCATCATCCAATGCAAGTTATCACCCTACCATTTAGAATACGCCTCATTTGGCTGAATGTTCTCCTGAAACTGATAGTAGAGTTGGATCCCGATCAAAATACATGCCAACTAAAGAGATGACTATCAAAATACATGCTAAGTAAAGAGATGACTAGACAATGGAAATCCTAAGTTGTCGTTTGCACATGATTACATATTTCAAAGATTTAAGATGATTCACAGCAATGTTGTATCCACATGTTTTAAAACATAATTTGCAACACTTAAAAAGGACTTTAGACTTCATTGTACATCATTTGACACTCTTCGATGAGATGCATCCATAGCAATAAGATCACTTTAATAATCGAATGATCAATCCCTACCCAAAAAAGACCACTAAAAGCCTGGGATTCCTAAAGATTTATTACAATCAAAATCTATGAAACATACCTGATGCATATTTGGTTCAGCAGGTTGGGCTGAGTGAGGTGCCATGTGCGCGCCCAAATGTGGGAAATAAGTTCAGAGATACAAACTGCCCGTCCTGCAAATGAAACCACTTAATCTTTAAATTATCTGCTACTCATTAAGTAATGAAATAAGTTCTCCCTTGCCAATAAGATAAGATCAAGGAGAGATACCATTTGCATGAAAGACACACTTAAAAGTGTAATGGAGTTCTTAGGGGGGAACACCGAATACAAATGCAATTTCATTTCAGATCGGATCCAGTCTCGTAACTGCCAAAAGAAATAGAGAACAGGGATTGGGTGAATACAGAATAACACATAGAAGTGTAAGCATTGAGAAATTAAACTCAGATAAAATTTTGTTAAAAAGTACGTAAACTCCTTTATGTTTTCTGTTTCTGGAGGATCATTCTTTTACACATTAGTACTGCGACTTTGATCGATGGGTATAAAAGCAAGATTTGGATATGGAATTCCAAGGATAGCCATTTCAATAACCCTGTATATAAACCACATGTTGTCTACCACGTTCCACAATTGACAACGAACAAGATGGTACAACTTATTCAAGACCTCAAGTTAGTAAGGTTTATAATTATTAAGGAGGAATGTTTACAATTCATACCTATTGACAAGTTGCACCAACACAAGGTTAGCTTGAAGGTACAGCCCCAAAGGAAATAGACAGCATGAGGACACGGACAAAAGGAAGATACAAGGTAAAGACGTTAATTATATGAACAAGTACATCCCCCTTTGTTAAACCCCTCTGACAAAATCAGCTACTTGAACCAGATTTACCAAACCATCAATTTCGCTAAATTGTTATATATACACGTGAACTGAGATATATCTACATCCAAATCAAAACACCTTCCTTTCCAATTTGATTAATAAAGACCAAGTAACAGCATTTCAGCATGTGTATTGTAAAGTACAAGCTTAAAACGGTCTACAACATCAAGCATGTAAAAACCTTAATTAAACCACACATATGAATGGAACGGTTGATCAACAAAAAGAGCATTGACATCAGGAACGCTAACGGTGAAAAAATAACAATGTTAATAAACAAACAAAGCACAATCATCGTCCACGTTTGTAGCAAAGCAGATGCTCTCAAATTCAAATTACAATATACTGCCAAATTCAAACAAAGAGCGATAAGATAAGGAAAGCATTAGGAATTAAGGATGCAAACCCTGCTCCGGATCTATTCCACGGCGCATCGAACTGTCCCCGACTTCCGAGCACACAAGCAAAACCTGAAAAATAAGACCGGATTAAAACACGAACAGATGTAAATTCGACTTAAACATTAGGTTCGGATAGGATGATATAAATTATTTCAAGAGAAGTAGATAAAATCCGGCCTATCGCCCTCCGTCTCCCCTTCGCTCACCGCTCGTTGCTCACCTATCGCCCTCCACGCCGATCCCGTAGTTAGGGTTAGGGTTTCGGCAAAAGGATCGAGGCCAGCGATGGAGCGGAGAGTACCGAGAAATCGAACGCCGACAGCAGCTGCGAATCGGCGTAAGGTTAGGGTTTCGGCAAAAGGATCGAGGCCAACGATGGAGCGGAGAGTACCGAGAAATCGAACGCCGACAGCAGCTGCGAATCGGCCTAAGGTTAGGGTTTAGTGAGGAGAAGCGTTCCGGAGTCGATGGATGTGAATCGGCGGCGAGTGGTCGGGAGGAAGCGTTCCGGAGGTGAACGATGTAGAATCGCCGAGAGAGGATGTGAATTGTCAGCGATTTGGAGGAGAATCGCCGAGATGATATGAAAGACAATGAGAGCTTCTGAAAAGCTTTCAGGCGGATCTCGATGTGTGATGGAAAGGAAGAGGGCGATGGGTGCTAATGTGCTATATACTGGACTTGCCGACTTGACTTGCTCTTGACTTGGTCAGCTTGCGTAGAAAGAAAGCTAGAGTTGCAGACTTGCAATTAGGCGCGGAGAAGTGATATGTTGCTGCAATCGATATCCTCTGACGCAAGCAACTCGCTTGAAAAACAGCTTTACTTGACAGCTGTCAAGCACGTTTTTCCTTTTTTTGATCGTTACCAGGAGTATTTCCTAAAATAAAACGCTCAATGAAATTCTCTCTTAAATACTACGGAGTACTGTATTTGACCTAATAAAAGTGGTTTGAACTTTAGTGTATGTTTTTTAAGGAAGTAAAAATCCTATAAAAATATTATTTTTTTTATAATTTTATAATTGTTACTAACAAGTATGAAATTATTTTTAAAAATTGATTAAAAAATAATATTTTTAAAAAAATTTACTTCATTAAAATGCGTGCGAAATAGTAAAGTGACATTTATTTTGAAACAGATGAAGTATTACTTTAAAAATTATGTACTCCGTAAAATTTTAAAATTTTAAATTTTTTATAATTTTTAATAAGTGTAATATTATTAAAAAGGATAGAATAATAAATTAATATTTTATATAGTTTTTACTTTTTAAAAGTGTGCATAATTGAGAAAGAGAAACATTAAATAATAGAGAGATTGAGACTGAGAGAGTTCGTCTTTCCTTTTTTAACCAGAGGATTTCATTTATGCAATGATTCCCATGGTTATTTGACAATTTTTTAATAATAGGTGGTTATTTGCAAACAACAATGAATTGTGTAGAGACATAATAATGGAACTCGGATGTACCCAAATACTTACTTTATACTCCATCAAAATATCTATATCTATATAACTACTTAATTTCGTATACTTTCCGCTGATGTAGCATCACCCCCGCAATTTTCTCATTTTCGGAGAATTATAATGTCAATTTTTAACATTAAAAAATTGTAATGTTTATTTATTTTAATCTTTTTTCAAAAAATTTTATTTTTTAAACAAATTGAACCATAAGTTTTTTATATCAAAAAATACACACAATTTTTTTAAATCTTAAATTAGTTTTTGTAGTCTTTTTATATAAAAAAATTATTACGCTCATATTTTTCTCAATAAAATTGTTCCAATGATGTTATAAGGTCGGGGTCCTCACTTCTAACCCAAAAGGTTAAGAAGTTTCATCCTCCCTTATCTTTTAGTGTGATTTTTACCTTATTTTTCAATGTAGAACTCTACTCATACTTCCCATGCGGGATACTTAACGTATTAGCTACATGTTAGTTAAGATTATGTATTGTGTATATAGAAAATATTGTTTATATTTATCATTTTCTTTCGATTGTTAAGATTTTATTATGTAAAGATAAAGTCTAGAACTCAATGTACTATATAGAGAAAATCATCTTCTCTTGCATATCTTTATACGGTATCAGAGCAAAACACCACCTCTGAGCGTCGGAATTGCTCTATCGTTGAAAAGGGACTTGCCCTCTTGGCTCATGCTCATTTACCAAAGCAATTTTGGGAGAACATCTTTCATACTTCGGTTGTTCTTGTTCGAGAACAGGTGGCTGAGCGTGAGCTTGTTGTTCGTCATGTTCGCTCGCTTGACCGAGTTGCTGACATCGTCACCAAGACCCTTGGTACTGCTCATTTGCAATCCTTGCGGTCCAAGCTGCATGTTCTTCCTCACACACAAGCTTGCGGGAGCTTGTTAGTTAAGATTATGTATTGTGTATATAGCAAATATCTTTTACAATTATCCTTTCCATTCAATTGTTAAGATTTTATTATGTAAAGATAAAGTCTAAAACTCATTGTGCGGTATATATACATATAATCATTATAGAAAAAATCACCTTCTCTTTCATATCTTTACACTACAATATATCTTTACATTGCAACAATGCACAGGTCGATACGCACAACGCATTAGTACCCGGTATCACTAAAAGCCTTCTGCCCTTTAACGATACATAGCCACAAAAACAAAGAGAACATTATATTTAGATGGTGTCAGGAATCAAATTATTTTCAGAAATGCCAACATCCCTTCTCCCGAGGGTCTTAAGAAGCTAATAATGGACAATATCGGAAACTGGAAAAGAGCTTGTAAGATGAACTCGAATAAAAATGGGGAAGGGGACCCTTCTATCAATAATGGGGAAAAAAAACCCTTCTAGACACACTAAAAAGACCAATTCCTAGAAAAGGCCTCCCTTAGGTAAGTACAAATTAAACTTTGATGGATCATTTATATCGGCCTCACAAAGTTCTATAGGTTACATTATACGGGACTGGATGGGCAATCCCATTAGCATTGGGGGTAAAGTTATTGGTAGCCAGTCTCCTATTATGGCGGAAGCACTTGCCCTGAGACTAGGGGTGGAAAAGGCCAGAGAACTACAGATCAATGACCTAATCATAGAAGGAGATTCAAAGATAATTACAAACTTTTTACGTACCCACACTAATTGTCCCTGGGAAATAGAACTAGTAATGTTGGACGTTCAAGCCATTCTCCTAGGTGTAAGAAATATTGGAGTCTCCCACATTCCTCGTGCTGGTAACCGAGTAGCGGATAAGGTTGCACATCTTTGCTACTCTATCAGGTGACCGAATTTATACAATGACACAGGTCTTCTTGACCTCATCCGACTTTCGAATAGAGTTTATCACCTAATAAAAAAATAAAAAAAATAGCCACAGCGATAGCAAGCCGTGTAGTAAATGGCCAATAAACCTCAATTTGATTTTACAAGTCTCGCCCAACAAACCCAAAATTTCGGACTACCCAAAAAAAAAGAGAGAAAAACAAATTTGATTTTAGCAAATGCTGCATTACAAGAAAATACCTCTTTTGTTTTGGTGGAGATATTAAAAAACAAAAAAAAAACTTTTTATATAACATAATATGCTGATTTGGTAATATTTTCAAATGGTAATTAGTTTAGCTTTTCTTTTAATTAGATTCGTGAAACGCTTATTTTTTCGGTAGAAAATCTTTCTCAATTTATACTCCGTATTCTTTATCCTATCCGAAGGACATAGGATAGATTTTTTGTTCATTAGGAAAGTAGAATATTCAGATATCAAATTTCCTGTATGAAGTCAGAAGTCTAGACTCTGAACAAAGATCTCTCCCTCACAACTCAAATGAAGGTCTGAATGTCTTTTCAGTAATCAGAGAAGCCCTGCGGTAGCTTAGCAACTGAAATCTAAACATTAGACTCTCGAAAGTCTGTGATAACTGATAACCTCGGCATTCAGGGATGCCCGGAAATAGCTTAGCACTTTGGGCAACAAGTTTGATATCACATCGGACTTGACTTCTTCATGAAACGTAAGGTCCATCGTCTCAAGAACCGGTGAACTCTTAAGCAAATATTCGACGATTTCCATCTCACAGAGTAGACAACGAAGATGTTCCATCGTGACGAATCTCAACTTGTTGAAGGTGAAATTGGGTGCACAACCAAAATTCGAGTAAGGTATATAGGGAGGTTCTGAAAAATATGTAGAAGGCTGCACAAAAGCAAGCAAACATGAATAGCACTTTATTAAATCATTATGCAGACCAATAATTTGCAGTGTTATTCAAAAATAAATAATCTATATATCATCACTTACGGAGATTTCAAGCGCTTCTAGATTAGGGGCACCCATCATGAGATGACCCACAACTGCTAGCTGATCCTTGTCTTCAAAACTAAAACACGCTAGGTGAATGAACTTTAGGTGATGAAACACCAAGGAATGGTCATAGGACTTGATCCCAATGCTCAGATACTGCCAACAAAAAAACAAGCATACGAATAGATCTTATCTTATCCCATAACATTGTGATTAAGACTTACCGAAAGGTACTCAAAGACAGAGATGACTCAAGAAGATGCAGGAATAGATATTAATTGTTACCTTTGTAAAGCGGGCATGTCCTTGTAACCTCTCAAGATTAGTAAAACCACCAAGGAACTTGGTGTAATTACAATCTGAACTTAGTTGCTCGTCTGGGAAACCATCTTCATCAAATGATACCCATACTTCAGCCACAAGTGGAGCATACAAGCTGATTTCTTTGAAACCACCACTTAAATAAAAACACTTCAGATTTGGAGCACTAATTCTCAACTCTGAACTGGCTGAGGAAAAAGACATGAAATTCTCAAGGAGAGGAGAATTAGCAACAAGGTTTTTGACTATATCGGAAGACACCTTAACATGATAAAGGACAAGCCTCCTTAAGCATGAGAATCCCTTGAAGGTAGGAGGGGGTGATGGCAATATACAATGACAAAGTTCCAGATGGGTCAGATTTTGGCAAGAATATACACTAGAGTGCACCCGAAACTGCGGCATTCTACCAGTAGCTATTCCTAGGGACATGTCCCTAATTTCACTCCTAGATAGGCAAAGTAGCCAGTGATCAATATCAAGGCCAGCCTCTGGGTATAAGGGATATTCTAATCTAAACTCATGGATGGGCCCTTTATGAAGAAAAAGAAGTTTGGTTATGAAAATTTTCAGGTCCTTCCATTTGAAAAGGTGACCATGTTCAAAAACAAGGTGACGAAGACTAGCCCATATGTACCTCCATCGCCTTGAAAGGATGCAAGTCCTAACAACCTGTCTAATTGGAACGCGTTCGAGAATGCAATGGATGATACTCAAAGGAAGATCACTTAAGAAATCTGGTCCTGAATGATTATCCCTCTTTCTCGAAACCAACTGATCACCATCCATAGTGATAATAATAAGAACCCTGAAATACAATTGTAATATGAAAATCAGGGCAAATCAGCACCAAGTATCAAACAATTGAGAAAGGTATCACATTTCAAAACATGGTAGAGGATTTCTTCCACTCTTTTGAACTAGGGATGTAGCTGAAGAACATTAACCCTCCTACCACAATGAATTAAAACATATAAAACATCAATCCTTGCAGTTCTTACCCCCAATCGAGGGCAATTAAACATTTTTAACCTAAGTCGATTCAGTTGGTTAACTGAAATCAGTACGAGTCCGACTACATATTATTAGCATCACACATCGAGATGTCGAGAGGAATTGAGTTCAGGCAACAAATTTATCACTGCAAAAATCAAAACAAATAACCACAATCGAAGAAGATTTGAGGCTGGAATGCAATCGCGCACCGATATGCACCATTTGTTGTGAACTAAACCCTTGAATGGCATTACCTCCCTACCCAAATCGGCTAAAATTTGGATTCTGTACTACTCTATAAAGAGCGTATAAAACATCAATCCCTCGATTATTTTAGCCTAACCGAGCAACCTAGGTGATTTAACATCTGAACCTCAGCCGATTCAGAGGATTATCAGTACCACTACAAACAACGCATATAGAAATGTAGAGAGGGCTTCAATTCAGGCAACAAATTTACTACATAATAACTGAAAAACTCAAAACAAAATACCAAATTGCAGAAGATTTAAACTGAATGCAATCGCGTGCCGGCGATTGGCGTGTTCTTCCGCCTCTTTGGTTTCTCTCAGGTGATTGAGGGAAATGATACCAAAAGTGGACTGAAAGGTATTGCAAATTTACAAAAGATGGCCCATGCTAAGGACGTGTTTGGTTTGCCCATCAGTTGGTTAGATTTTTTTAAATTATTTTTAGCAAAAACAATTTTAAATAATGAAGTATCATTTTTTAATAAACAAATAATATGAACTTTACAAATTGTATGAATTATCTTTATATTAAAAAAATAACATGAATTCAAAATTTGATTAAAATTCCGACAAAAAAAGTTGGCCTTATAACTAAAAAAGTCCTTGGATATTTTTTTTTTGGCTAGAGTTTTGGTAGATTGTATGCCCAATTTTTTTTTTTGATATAGGTAAGAAATACCGGATAAAATCATTGTCAGATTAAATTGAGAGGGCGAGTGGTCGCAAATGCCGGTCCTGTTGTTTTTTTTTAAACAAATAAGACTCATTTGCAAATTTTAACCATCTCTACGGAAGACAATCTCTAGAAATACTTTTTCAAATAAACAAGATCCAGTCTAGTCTCGCTCATCTTTTTTTGTTCCGTTGAGATTCGTCATATCTTCTGTGAGGCAAATTCGGTAGCTGATCGCTTATCACGTATCACTACAGCCAATTACGGTATTTGGACTCCTGATGACTCTCTATTGCATAGTCTCATCCGCAAGGATGCTCTTGGCTGGTAGAGCATAGCTCTATGGTCAAATTTTTTCCGTTTAAAAAAATAATAATAATAAATAAATAAACAAGATCCATTTGCAAATTATATTCTGATTCACCTGGCCTTTTAAGATTGGACATTATATTTGGTGGGTTTTTTAAATGAGTGAATGATTTAATTGATCATTTGTAAACATTTTAAAAAATAAGATAACATTATAACAATTATAATACCAACTATATTTTTTAATTCGTTTTAGGATTTTACACAAGTTTTAATAAAACACTCACTCATCAATCAACATCATCATTCCACTAACATTTTCATAAATTTTATTGTTTTTTTTAATACCAATTATATTTTTCAACAAATTAAAATCTTTTAAAAAGTCAACAACACACCAATCGATATAAATCATTACTCTCTTCGTTCGAAAATATAAGATCTTTTATTTTTTGGCACGTAGTTTAAGGAGCTTGGTGCAAGTGTAATTACAAACTGAATTTTACATTGTCTTGTGAGGGCGTGTTTGGTTTCTTCAACTTTATACACAAATGTTGTAAAACCTTCTAAAAAATGTCTAAATTCTCTAATGCCTCAAGGCCCGCTTGAGGGCGTGTTTAGACATTACTCTTCCTAAGTGTAATTTCATTTAACTCAATCCTCAAAATTAATCCTAATATTATTTTAATTATTACTTAAATAAAAATAAATTGATAACAATTTTGGAAATATCTATCTACATATTAATGTACAATAAAATCAAAACCAAATACGATGTCAATATAACCCTCTTACGTGACTTCACCAAATGCTTAGAGCACCTGCATTGAGTGTTTTCAAGGGGGTTTTTAAGAAAGAAAATAATTTAATAATAGGAGAGGGGGAGAGAAAAGTTAAGAAATGATGGAGACAGTTTCTTAGCAAAAAACTCTTCAAAAAACAACAAGGATCCTCTACTTCAAACCCTACACCACTCCCTACAACACTTAATTATTTTTATTTAAAATATATCTTTAAAAAAAATTAAAAAATTATATTCACATTTTAAACAACTATATTTATATGTTTATAAAATTTTATTTGAAAAAATTATGTTTTACAATTTTTTAAAAATGAAAGACAATTTTTTGCAAATTATATTTTTAAAAATTTTCAAAACATAATTTTTCAAAATAAAAGTTTATAAACATATAGATATAGTTGTTTAAAATGTGAATATAATTTTTTAATTTTTTTTAAAGATATATTTTAAACAAAAATAATTAAGTGTTGTAGGGTTTGAAGTAGAGGATCCTTGTTGTCCAAAAAACTTAAAAGGTGGGGTGGGAGGAGAGAGAGTGTGAGAGAGGGAGAGTAATGTGGGGGGGTCCAATTTAGAGAAAAAAGGGGGCTGTTTAATTCTTTTTATTTTATTTTATTTTGAAGGGTTTTTAAAGGTTATATGGATGTGGGTGTAAAAATAAGTTGGGTTTTTTAAGGAGAATGAAAGTGATAAAAGGTAATTAAGAAACCGTAGAAACCCGAATGGGTGCAGATGCTCTTAGAATTCAACCGGCAAGTTCTTTAAAGTTGCTCCATTCTCCTTCTCTTTCCGACCGTTCTCCCCCCTTCGCTTCAACCTTTTTCTCGATCTTCATCATTCTAAACGTTTCTTCGCCTGCCAATACGACGTCAATTTGAAGGCTTGCTCATTTACGATTTACAGAACAATGGGATTTCATTGTTTTAAATTGGGATATGTTAACTTCCGATACTCAGGCAGCAAAAAGAGATGCAAGAACGTTTCCTTTGAGATTATTCTCCTGGAGTTGAAGAACACAGAGATATGTTAGCTCTGCTAAACATAAGGGAACATAGCCTTCAATCCAACAGAAACCGGATTGAAAGAGGGAACAAATCCTATATAAAAAAAAATAAAATTCTAACAAACAAAAAGGGAACAAGTTTTACCAAACAACACAGTTTAACTTAATGTTACACCGTTCACCGGAACACTTGGCAAGGGTCGGCTTCGAAAGAGATGGTTGTCATCGGAGCAAAATCTTGGCGCTCGGGAACGCCCAGCAATAACTTAGCAACTCGATCATCAAGTATGACATCCCATCGGGATCAAGTAAGATCATAACGAGGAAGGGACATGGTCTCAACTCTCAAGCAATGTTGAACTCCTAAGCAAAATTTTAATGAATTCCATCTAGTAAGGATGAAAACAAACACCACCCACCTCGACGACTCTCACATTATAGAATTTTTTTTTTTGTTCATTAGAAAAGTAGAACATTGATAGATCAAATTTCCTTACAGTCTGAAGTCTGAACAAAGCTATCTTCCTCACAATATAAGAATTGATAATGCCTTTTCAGTAATAGAGGAAGCCCGGCAGTAGCTCAGCAACTGAAATCTAAACATCAGACTCTCCAACAAAGTATGTGAAAACCCTGGCATTCGGGGAAGCCCGACAATAGCCTACCAATTCTGACATCAAGTTCGATTTCACATCGAACTCGAGTGCATCACGAAACGAAAGGTCCATCGTCTCAAGAACCGGTGAACTTTTAAGCAAATATTCGGCGATTTCCATCTCACAGAGCAGACCATGAAGATCTTCCATCCTGATGATTCTCAGCTTGTTGAATGTGAAATTGGGTGCACAGCCGAAATCTGAGAAAGGTATATGGGGAGGTTCTGAAGAATATGTAGAAGGCTGCACAAAAGCAAGCAAACATAAAGCACACAAGTAGTGCATCCATCAAAAACATGAATAGCACTTCATTAAATCATTATGTAGATTAGGGGCGTTATACATCAAAAACAAACAATTTGCAGTGTTATTGAAAATAAATAATTCATAGCGTTATACATCAACACTTACAGAGATTGCAAGCGTGTATAGATTAGGGGCGCCCATCATGAGATGACCAACAACTGCTAGCTGATCCTCATCTTCAAAATTCAGGGAATGAAGCTCAAGAAACTTTAGGTGATGAAACACCAAGGAATGGTCATAGGACTCAATCCCAATGCTCAAATACTGCCAACAAAACAAACAAGCATAAGAATGGATCTTATCTTACCTCAGATCATTGCAATTAAGATTCTCCGAAAGGTAATCAAAGGCAGAGATGACTCAAGAAGATGCAGGCATAAATATTTAATTGTTAATTTGTTACCTTTGTGAAGTGCCAAATTCCTAGTAACATCACAAGATTAGTAAAACCACCCAGGAACTTGGTGTAATTACAAACTGAACTTTGTTGCTCGGCTGGGAAACCATCATCAAGAAATGTTACCAACACTTTGGCCACACATGGAGCATACAAGCTGATGTCTTTGAAATCACCAATTAACTCGAAACGCTTGAGATTTGGAGCACTAATTCTTAACTCTGGACGATCTGAGTGATATGTGAGAAATTTGATGTTCTCAAGGAGAGGACAATTTGCAACAAGGCTTTCGACTACATCGGAAGGCACCTTAACATATCGAAAATCTAGGCTCCTTAAGCATGAGAATCCCTTAAAGGTCGGAGGGGGTGGTGGCAATGTACATTCATAAAGTTTCAGATGGGTCAGCTTTAGGCAAGAATATACACTAGAGTGCACCCGAAACAGCGGCAAACTATTACATTTAATTCCTAGAGATATCTCCCTGATTTCATTCCTAGATAGGCAAAGTAGCCAGTGATCAATACGAGGGCCATCCTCCGGGACTAAGGGATATTCTAATATAAACTTATGGATGGGCCCTTTATGAAGTAAAATGATATTGGTGATGAAAATTTTCAGGTCCTTCCATTCAAAAAGGTCACCTTCTTGTTTAAAAACAAGGTCAGGAAAACTAGCCCATATGTACCTCCATCGCCTTGAAAGGATGCAAGTCCTAACAACCTCTCTAATTGGAACGCGCTCGAGAATGCAATGGATGATACTCAAAGGAAGATCAGTTAAGAAATCTAGTCCTGAATGATTATCTCTCTTTCTCGAAATCAACTGATCACCATCCATCTTGCTAATAACAAGTACCCTGAAATACGATTGTAATATGAAAATCAAAGCAAAATTAGCACCAAGTATCAAACAATAGAGAAAGATACCACATTTCAACACACAGTAGAGGATTTCCTTCACTCTTTCGCTAATCAAAGCCCCACCAAAATGAACTAAGGATGCAGTGACTGAAGAACATAAAACCTCCCAACTATAATGAACTTTAACTCAAATCAGTATAATTATTAGATCAAAATGGAGAGAGGAAATGAGTTCAGGCAACAAATTTATCACTGGAAAAAAAAATAGAAGAAGATTTGAAGCTGGAAGGGAATCGAGCACCGATGTGCACCATGAGTTGTGGACTAAACCCTAACTGAATCGCATAAACCTCCCTACCGAAATCAGCTAAAAATTGGATCCTTGACTACTCTATAAAGAGCATATAAAACGTCAATCCCTAAGTTTTTACCCTAAAACATCTCAACCTCAGCCGATTCAGTCAGTGGATTAACGCAAAGCAGTACCACTGCTAGCATCGCACATCGAAATGTAGAGAGGGCTTCAGTTCAGGCAACAAATTTATCACACAATAACTGAAAAAATCAAAACAAAGTACCAAAATTGAAGAAGATATGAACTTGGAGAGCAATGGCGTACCGGCGGACAGCTATCGGAGATTGGCTCCTTTGGTGACTGAGGGAAATGCGGTAAACAACAGATCCGTGAGTGTATACGGAGTAGCTTTACCAAAGATGGCCCACTCTAAGGGCGTGTTTGGTTTCCCCAATTTGATACAGGATAATGAATTAAAACCTCGTCCTAGTACTAGAATATATTAATACAAAATTCCAAAGTTTTATTTACTATTTACATAAACCTATTAAAAATATGAATAAAAACAATAAATTTTAAGGACAGTGCCAAAATTCCAAAGTAGTAACAATCAATATCTTTATTCAATGCTATAGAATTATAATGTGAATTTTTAACCTATAAAATTATAATGTAAATTTATTTTAATCATTTTTAAAAAAAAATAATTTTTAAACAAATTGAATCTTAATTTTTTATATCAACAAATACACAAAAAATTTTAAAATCTTAAATTAGTTTTTGTAGTTTTTTTATATAAAAAAATTATTACACTCATATTTTACTTAATAAAATTGTTCCAATGACGTTATAAGGTCAGGATCCCTCACTTCTAACCAAAAATTTAAGTCGGTGTGTAGGGGTTTGTCAAGATCGGACTCGATTAGAGGGAATTTGGGGTTGAGATTGGGTGAAGATGAAAGGAAGGGAACGAGGGTTAGAGTTTAGACGAGATGAGAAAAAGACGATAGAGAGATAGAACAAGAGAGAGTAAGACCTTCACATGTGGTAATTGTGCAACCCTGACCTCTAAGCTATGGGCGGTTTTCCATGGACTAGAGATGGCCTCACGGATGGGCCTGTCGAGGCTTACCGTGGAGTCAAATTCGCGCTCCCTGAGTTTTTCTTCATTTATTCAAGTTTGTATATACAGGATCTTCAAAGTATACAGGATTACCACCTGGTGGAGTCAGATTCAGGATTACCACCTTGAGCTATTACAAATGATACTCTTCCGAGCTATAAAGTCGGCTACTTGATTCGCTTCTCGGTAACAATGTCTGTATTCAACAAGGTCAAAAGCATATTCTAGTTATTTGATCTTTTCAATGTGATGTGTAATCTCCCAACTAGGACGTCATAAACTTAAATTTTTTTTAATGGTATAGAACTCCCTTCAAAAGAACATTAAAAACACTAAAGAAACAAAATTACTTAAAACAACAAAAGATTTTATATATTTGTTTTAACCTTTTCCCAATAACATAGGCTATGGGACCAAATCTAAAAAGATTTTACAACTTTTAAATATTTTAGTAATTTTTAAAAATTCGGATATAAAAAAAAGTAATTTTTAAAAATAATTATCCTATGGCTTATAGATAGAAACCTAGATAATATTTCCTAAATGGTAACTTAATCCAGATTCTGTTTCCTTATATACAACATACATTAGAACTATAGAAACCCCAAATTAATGCTATGAATCCTCATTATTCAATCCCTTCAAACGTTTCTTGCACAAATTGGTAGTTGGTCAGATCTCGCAACTCACCTTTCTTTCTCTAAAATCTCGATCGATCCCCCGGCCATGGAGTATACCGCATAGTATTATGGATTGAATAATTCTTTTCGAACAGATGGGACATACATGGAATTGATAATCAATCTCATCTTATGTATGTCCCATGTGTTCGAGAAAAAATATTCAATTCCATCGTCTTAGAGGAGGGATTGTAGGCCCACGGATACGGTAAAACTTTCATCAAACCCTAATCTTTGTTATTATTTAATAGGATCAGATAATTCTGTTTTATTCACCTTCCATTATCGAAGGGCTATAATAGGTGTTAAAAGAGGGCTCATATTATCCTTCGTCTATCGATCTCAACGATTTTTTGTTCTCGTGAATTTGATTAAATTGTATTTTTATGCAGGCAAAGTACGTTGGAGGTCAAATTAATTAATTTGTTTAGGATTATAAATTTTGGATTTTGCTGGATTTCAATTTCAATTGAGTCAAGAATTCATACCATCGATTGTTTCATTCAAATTTCGGCCATATTGATTATTTGGAGATTCATCTCTAAATAAACGTTGTGTTCAAATCTTCCATACTCCCTCCTATCAAATACTCCCTCCGTTCAACAAAACTTGACGTTTTACTATTCATGCACACTTTTTTAGGAGCTAAAAACTATATAAAATATCGACTTTTTAAATATTTTTTTTTAACAATTTCGTAATTATTATTAATAAGTACAAACTTGTTAAAAAAATTTTAAAAAAAAATGAATATTTTAGATAGTTTTTATCATTCTAAAAAAGCGTGCGTGAATAGTAAACGACAAGTTTTGTTGAACGGAGGGAGTATGTTAGATTTTTTCTTTTTTTCGCACAAAAAAAAATATATATATATACAAAATTATTTTTTTATTAATTTTTTTTATAGTTTAATATTTATTAATAATAAGTATTAGATTGTACAAAAAAATAATAATATTTTATATAGTTTTTAGCTCATTAAAATACGTGCCGAAAAGTTAAAAATCTTACATTTTAGATTGGAAGGAGAGTCTTAACTCTTAAATACGTAGCAGCTTTATCAATTACTTTTAGTCATTTTTAAATAGATTTCTTATGGACAATCATGCTACTATGGTGGTGAATACTATTTGCAAGATGCAGAAATTACATTGTAAGTCCCATCACACAGTATCTAGTCTCAACGGAAGCAAACAATCCGTATAGGAACCATAAAAGCCATAAACAGGAAGTTTCAAGCTTCAACCTCTCGATTAATCACAACACGAACCTAATTAAACTTGTCCTAGTTATTCTACCTACAGACAAACCCACGGCGTGGCACCCGGATTACCACCTGGTGTCGACCGAAGTGATTGGCAGATCAAGATCGCCCATGTCAGACGCCAACGAAACAGAGCAGAAATGCAACCTTTACTGAACTTTTACTTGAGATAAAATAAAATGGTATAGCAGGCAGCAGCCTTTGAATCAAACAAAAAGAAAGGAAAGTAGAACATTGAGATATCAAATTTCCTTACAGGATGCAACCCGAAGTCTGAACTCTGAACAAAGCTCTCTCTCCCTCCCTCACAACTCAACTGAAGGTCTGAACGATATAAGATTTGATAATGCCTTTTCAGTAATCGGAGAAGCCCGGCAATAGCTTAGCAACTGAAATCTAAACATCAGACTCTCCAACAGAGTGTGCGAAAATCTTGGCATTCGGGGAAGCCCGACAACAGCTTTGCAATTCGGAGATCAGGTTTGATTTCACATCGGACTCAGGTTTAACACAAAACATAAGGTCCATCTTCTCAAGAACCGGTGAACTTTTAAGCAAATATTTGACGATTTCCACCTCAGAGAGTAGACCATGAAGATGTTCCATTGTGATGAATCTCAACTTGTTGAATGTGAAACTGGGTGCACAGCCGAAATTCGAGTAAGGTATATAGGGAGGTTCTGAAAAATATTTAGAAGGCTGCACAAAAGCAAGCAAACATAAGGCACACAAGTAGTGAATGCATCAAAAACATGAATAGTACTTTGAAGTGTTATTGAAAATAAATAATCTATATATCATCACTTACAATTACAGAGATTGTAAGCACTTCTAGATTAGGGGCGCCCATCATGAGATGACCCATAACTGCTAGCTGATTCTTGTCTTCAAAACTAAACCACTTTAGGTCAATGAACTTTAGGTGATGAAACACCAAGGAACGGTCATAGGACTCGATCCCAATGCTCAGATACTGCCAACAAAAAAACAAGCATACGAATGGATCTTATCTTATCCCATATCATTGTGATTAAGACTTTCCGAAAGGTACTCAAAAGACAGAGATGACTCGAGAAGATGCAGTAATAGATATTTAATTGTTACCTTTGCAAAGTAGCCACGTCCTCTTAACCTCTCAAGATTAGTAAAACCACCAAGGAACTTGGTGTAATTACAATCTGAAATTTGTAGCTCGTCTGGGAAACCATCTTCATCAAATGATACCGATACTTCAGCCACAAGTGGAGCATACAAGCTGATTTCTTTGAAATCACCGGTTAAATCAAAACACTTGAGATTTGGAGCACTAATTCTCAACTCTGAACTGTGCCAACTGGCTGAGTTAAAGGACGTGAACATCTCAAGGAGAGGAGAATTAGCAACAAGGTCTTCGACTATAAAGGAAGGCACCTTAACAACATAAAGGAAAAGGCTCCTTAAGTATGAGAATCCCTTGAAGGTAGGAGGGGGTGGGGGCAATATACAATGACAAAGTTTCAGATGGGTCAGCTTTTGGCAAGAATATACTCTAGAGTGCACCCGAAACCGCGGCAGCATTCTATCAAATCTAGCTATTCCTAGGGATATGCCCCTAATTTCAGTCCTAGATAGGCAAAGTAGCCAGTGCTCAATATCAAAGTCATCCTCCGGGTCTAAGGGATATTCTAATCTAAACTGGATGGGTCCTTTATGAAAAAAAAGAAGTTTGTTGATGAAAAGTTTCAGGTCCTTCCATTCTAAAAGGTCACCTTCTTGTTCAAAAACAAGGTGAGGAAGACTAGCCCATATGTACCTCCATCGCCTTGAAAGGATGCAAGTCCTAACAACCTCTCTAATTGGAACGCGTTGGAGAATGCAATGGATGATACTCAAAGGAAGATCACTTAAGAAATCCTGTCCTGAATGATTATCCCTCTTTCTCGAAACCAACTGGTCACGATCCATCGTGATAATAAGAACCCTGAAATACATTTGTAATATGAAAATCAGGGCAGAATCAGCACCAAGCATCAAACAAAAGAGAAAGATATCACACTCAACACACGGTAGTGGGTTTATTTCACTCTTTCGCTTATCAAAGCCCAATCAAAACGAACTAGGGATGTAGCTGGAAAACATATGAAACATCAATCCTCACAGTTCTTACCCCGAACAAGGGCGACTAAACATTTTTGACCTACGTCGATTCAGTTGATACACTGAAATCAGTACGAGTACGACTACAGATTATTAGCATCACACATGGAGATGTGGAGAGGAACTGAGTTCAGCCAACAAATTTATCACTGCAAAAATCAAAATAAATAACCACAATCGAAGAAGATTTCAGGCTGGAATGCAATCGCGCACCGATATGCACCATTAGTTGTGGACTAAAGTCACTAAACCCTGAATGAAATTACATCCCTACCGAAATCAGCTAAAATTTGGATTCTGTACTACTCCATAAAGAGCATATAGAAATGTAACATCAATCCCTCAATTACGAGCAACCTAGGGTGATTTAACATCTGAACCTCAGTTGATTCAGAGGATTATCAGTACCACGACAAACAACGCATATAGAAATGTAGAGAGGGCTTCGATTCAGGCAACAAATTTACTACATAATAACTGACAAAATCAAAACAAAATACCAAATTGCATAAGATTTAAACTGAATGCAATCGCATACCGTCGATTGGAGTGTTCAGGGTTCTTCCAATCTTCCGCCTCTTTGGTCTCTCTCAGAGTCTCGGGTGATTGAGGGAAATCGTACCAACAGTGACTCAGTGAGTGAAGGGTATTGCAAATTTACAAAAGATGGCCCACGCTAAGGGCGTGTTTGGTTTGCCCAACAGTTAGATTTTTTTAAAATTATTTTTAGCAAAAACGATTTTAAATAATATGAAGTATCATTTTTTAATAAAAAATAATATGAACTTTACAAATTGTATGAATTATCTTTATATTAACAAAAAATAACATGAATTCAAATTTTCATTAAAATTCCGACAAAAAAAGGTTGGCCTTACAACCAAAAAAGTCGTTGGATTTTTTTTGGCTAGAGTTTTGGTAGATTGTAAGTCAATTTTTCCCCCGATATAGGTAAGAAATTCGAAATATAAGACAATCATTGTCCGATAAATTAAGAAGGCGAGTGATCGCCAGTGCTAGTACTATCGTTTTAGAGGCTCTGGGCGGAAAACAAATAAAATTGAGGGCCCTTTTAATATTTTATCTAAGTTTTTTCGTTAAAATATCTTATATCAATTCAAAGTGGAACATATCTCATCCAATAATTAGAAAAAAATATTAGCCACTAACACAAATGTATAACACTATTGAGGATTTTAAAAACTTAGGGGATAAATTATGTAGAGACTGCATTATATGTGTAATTTTTTTTTAAAAAAATAAGACTCATTTGCAAATTTTAACCATCTCTACGCAAGATAGAAACACAAACACAAACACTCATTCAATAAAAATAAACAAGGTCCATTTGCAAATTACATTTTAATTCACTTATTACGCATGTTAAGATAGGACATTATATTTGACGGGCCTTTTAAATGAGTGAATGATTTAATTGGGCCGTTGTAAATATTTAAAAAACAAGATAGCATTACAACAAATACTATAATACTCTGTACTACGCAGTACATGCATACCCAAGCAATATCAGGATGAGCCCTCTCATGGACAAGGTCTGGGTGATCGCCCATATTGCTCTTGTGCCTGGGCTAGCACTGGTAATCGTCAGACGGGCTAGAACAACAAAAAAACCAAAGGAAACAATAGAAGGAAAAAACCCGCAAGCTTGGACAAACAACATCATGCTCGACGTGAAAGGCCCGAAAGAAGTAAGTGAATAATGAAGACATGAGATAGCGTAGGCTAACTTGACGTCTCATTGTTGAAAGATAGAGACCAGAAACCCCACAAGATTGTCAAGTCAATGTTTTGACGAGTTGAAGCATTTAGTATTTTTTTTTTGTTGAAAATTCGACCGGATTTTAAATTCATATTATCTTTGAGAATAATTTGTATATAAATTTAGCATTTCTAAAATTCTATTTTTCTACTTCATAGTTTCTGGAGTTATTTTTCTTATATTTAAGGACTGATAAATACATTAACCATTTAGATAGATTGGATCATTGGATGTAATAGAAGGTGGAAGAAATTTTGAAAGCCATAACCAAAGATTGAATTCGAATCAAGGAAAAAGGCCAAAATTTAAAATTTGTAAGGGCTTTATCCTTTACTGAACATAGATTGGATCATTTAGATAGATTGGATCATAGTTTCTGGAGTACTGAAACATAGTAAAGTAAGTGTGAAGTTTCGGACTAAAAAAAGCAATTTGATTTTAACAAATGCTCTTGCATTATAAGGAAATACCTTTTTTTTGGGTAGTGATATTTAAATTTACACGATTTATGTTTAGCGCAGGGTATTTTACCGTTTAACGCATGTCCACATGGTCACAACGACCATATGCCAAATGGTCGTTGCGACCATTTTTTTAAAAAAAAACTTTCACGTGGTCGCAACGACCAAACCCAGAGGTGGTCGCAATGACCAATCCCAGTAGTGGTCATTGCGACCAGACCCAAGAGTGGTCATTGCGACCAGACCCATGACTGGTCATTGCGACCATACCCAAGGGTGGTCATTGCGACCAAATGCATGTCTTCGTCTCCCTTCCGAACCTGCAAAACCTAACTCGTAACACCAAACGAAACCCAGAATTTCGAACTTCCAAATAGTAGATCTGACTATTAGATACCTAAATACTGCTATTTGTAGTACAAATCAACACAATCACACTATATTCCGCCCAAAATCTCAAATCTAAACATCAAAACACCAAAATCCCTAAAAATTACTTCAACAACTCTAAATTACATTGCAAAGCTTGAAATTGTATCTTATGTGTGATAGATCTTCGAATAGAATGCGTTTGATTTAGAATGGAAGAGCTTTGCAATTTGTGTTGTCTTGCTCCAAATCGCCGCCTAGTTCTTTTGTTTGAGCGTGAGGAGGCTTGGAGAGAGAGATTGGGGTGGGTAGGGTAGTGGGGGGTAATTTGTTGTGAATATAAGGGTATTTTTGGTATGTTCTAAACGGGATTTTCACCCTACTCTAAAAACTAAAAAGTAGAAGCCTAAATTTATGGAGTACATAATATCTTGATTATTTGCCAAAAAAAAAAATCATTAGGAAAGTAGAACATTGAGATATCAAATTTCCTTAGAGGATGAAGTCTGAACAAATCTCTTTCACTCACAACTCAACTGAACTCTGATAAGGCCTTTTAAGTAATCGTGGAAGTCCGGCAATAGCTTAGCAACTGAAGTCTAAACATTAGGCTCCAAAAGTATTTGAAAACAATGGCCAACTAGGGATGCCCGGTAAGAGCTTGGCAATTTAGACATGAAGTTTGATATCACATCGAACTCTATTTCATCATCAAAGAAAAGGTCCATCTTCTCAAGAGCCGGTGAACTTTTAAGCAAATATTTGACGATTTCCATCTCGCAGGGTAGACCACAAAGCTGATTCATCCTGATGAGTTTCAGCTTGTTGAATGTAAAATTGGGCGCACAGCCAAAATCCGAGTAAGGTATAGAGGGAGGTTCTGAAAAATATGTAGAAGGCTGCACAAGAGCAAGCAAAACACAAAGAACACAAGCAGTGCATACATCAAAAACACGAATAGTACTTTATTAAATCACTATGCAAACCAATAATTTGCAGTGTTATTGAAAAGAAATAATATATATATCATCACTTACAGAGATGTTAAGCACTTCTAGGTTAGGGGCACCCATCATGAGATGACCCAAAACTGCTAGCTGATCCTTGTCTTCAAAACTAAACAACTCTAGGTAAATGTGCTTTAGGTGATGAAACACCAACGAATGGTCATAGGACTGGATCCCAATGCTCAGATACTGCCAACAAAAAAACAAGCATACGAATGGATCTTATCTTATCCCATATCATTGTGATTAAGACTTTCCGAAAGGTACTCAAAAGACACAGATGACTCAAGAAGATGCAGTAATAGATATTTAATTGTTACCTTTGCAAAGTAGGAATATACTCTTAACTTCTCAAGATTAGTAAAACTTCCTTGGTGTAATTACAAACTGAACTTTGTTGCTCGTCTGGGAAACCATGTCCATGTTCGCCAAATGATACTGATACTTCAGCCACAAGTGGAGCATACAAGCTGATTTCTTTGAAATAACCAGCTAAATAAAAACCCTTGAGATTTGGAGCACTAATTCTTAACTCTGATCCGGCTGAGTTTTGAGATGTGAACTTCTCAAGGAGAGGAGAATTAGCAACAAGGTTTTCGACTATATCGGAAGACACATCAACATAATAAAGGGCAAGGCTCCTTAAGCATGAGAATCCCTTGAAGGTAGGAGGGGGTGGGGGCAATATACAATCATGAAGTTCCAGATGGGTCAGCTTTTGGCAAGAATATACACTAGAGTGCACCCGAAACGGTAAATTAGAACCAGCTGGAAATAATCCTAGGGATATGTCCCTAATTTCAGTCCTAGATAGGCAAAGTAGCCAGCGATCAATATCAGGGCCATCCTCCAGGTCTAATGGATATACTACTCTAAACTTATGGATGGGTCCTTTATGAAGCAAAAGAACATTGGTGATGAAAATTTTCAGGTTCTTCCTTTGATAAGAGCAACAGTATTCAAAAACAAGGTGAGGAAGACTAGCCCATATGTACCTCCATTGCCTTGAAAGGATGCAAGTCCTAACAACCTCTCTAATCGGAACGCGTTCAAGAATGCAATGGATAATACTCAAAGGCAGATCACTTAAGAAATCCAGTCCTGAATGATTATCCCTCTTTATTGAAACCGACTGCTCACCATCCATCGTGATAATACTAAGAACCCTGAAATACAATTGTAATATGAAAATCAGCATCAAGCATGAAACAAAAGAGAAAGATATCACATTTCAACACAGGGTAGAGGAGTTCTTTCACTCATTCGCTAATCAAAGCCCAACCATAATGAACAAAAAATTGGAAGCTCGACTGCTGTTTAAGAACATGTAAAGCCTCAATCTTTGCAGTTCTTACCCCCAAACGAGGGTGATTAAACATTTTTAACCTAAGTCGATTCCGTTTAACTCAAAGCAGTACGACTACAGATTATTAGCATCGCGCATTCCGTTGATTGATAAAAGAAGATGCGCACCAATATGCACCATTTGTTGTGGACTAAACCCTAACCGAAGAACATAAACCTCCCTACAGAAATCAGCAAAAAACGGGAGACTGACTACTCTATAAAGAGCCCATAAAACATCAATCCCTCAAGCTTTTACCCTAAACGAGGAACTTGGAGTGATTTAACATCTGAACCTCGGCCGATTCAGTGGAATGTGGAGAGGGCTTCGGTTTCAGGCAACAAATTTACCACATAAAACTGAAAAAAATCAAAACAAAGCACCGAAATTGAGGAAGATTAGAACTTGAAGAGCAATCGCGTACCGGTGCACCGCTATCGGAGATTTGGAATGTTCTTCCGCCTCTCTTTGGCCTCCCCCTGAGTGGTTTCACTGGTTTGAGGGAAATGCTAAGTACAGTGAAGGAGTAGCAATCTTACATTCTTACCAAAGATGGCCCACAATAAGGGCGTGTTTGGTTTCCCCAATTCGATATACTAATTTGTTTCCAATCGATGTTGCAATTGTGGATAGTTAGAATTTTTTACGTTTCGGCTATATACACCGCAAATCCCCACGTCCTTAAGGACGTGCAAGTTGGGAGCACCTTCTTTTTTTTTTTCCAAACTTGCCCACGTCCTTGAAGACGTGCCTCTTCGTCTCCCACTTTCAGTCACAGCGATAGAGAGAGAGCAGAGAGAAGACGGAGAGAGAGAAACCGAGAGCGCCGGAGAGAGAGAGCCACCGAGACCGGAGAGAGAGAGACCGGAGAGATGGAGCCTGAAAGAGAGAGAGCCATCGAGGCGGCGGTGGCGGTCTTGGAGGCGGAGGCGACAGCGAGGGAGGCCGAGGCTGTGGCGCCGGTGGTGGCGACGGTGATGGAGGTGGAGGCGGTGGCGGAGGCGACGGTGATGGAGGTGGAGGCGGTGGCGCCGGTGGAGGGGAGTGGTGGAGGTGGGGCATCGTCCGGCGGCGTTGGCGGTGGTGGTGGGGCGGCGGCTGGCGGTGTTGATGGTGGTGGTGTGGCGGACGACGGTGGATTGCCGCCGCGGAAGCGTCGGAGCATTGAGGTGTCCCCGGTTCCGACTCCACCGGTATGTATTTGAATTATTATTTTTTTGATTTATTTTTAGAGTTTTAAAATATAATTGAAAATAGATTTTATGAAAATATAGTTTGATAGATAATATATATTGTTTAATAGAATATAGTTTGATAGAATATAGTTTGATAGAATATGATTGAAAATATAGTTTGATAGAATATGATTGGAAATATAGTTTGATAGATAATATATATTGTTTGATAGATAATAATGTAAAATAGATTTTTTGATTTATTTATATATTAAAATGTTTTGTTATAGTATATAGTTTCATAGAAAAAAATATAATTGTAATTTGATAGAATATAATACATAAAAATAAATTACAATTGAAATACAATAAAAAATATTAAAGTATATTATAATACTTAAAAAGTATTTAATTAACATTAAAATATATACTTGAATATAGATTTAATTTAATAAAATAAAATAGATAGTATATAATATATTTGAATATATTAAAATACTTCAAATATAATATATTTGAATATATTCAAATATATTCAAATATACAAATATATTGAAAGATAATAAAAAATATATTCAAATATAATATATTTGAATATATTAAAATACTTAAAAATTATTTAATTAATATTTGAATATATTTAGATATATTAAAATATATTTGAATTTATTCAAATATATTCAAATATATTTGAATAAATTCAAATATCTTCAAATATAAAAATATATTGAAAGATAATAAAAAACATTAAAAAAATATTAAAATACTTAAAAATATATTGAATACAGTAAAAAAACATTAAAATATAATTGTAATCATTATTTAACATTAAAATATAATAAACGACAATAAAACATATGAAATTATATTAAAATACATCAAAAGACATTAAAATACATTACAATATATTAAAATATACTGAAAAGACATTAATATTCAACTGGATCATAATAACAGGCAGGGAGGCTCATGAGGGATGATGGTACCCTCCGGCCTGTTAGGTTCGGCGATCGGGCAGCGGTCAGCCAGCTACCTGGGTCTACGGCACCCCCCGAGCAGACTGTCGACGATCTGCTCGCGTCTGCAGAGCGATTACAGCCGTCGATGGGGACGCCACCGGCCGACGAGACCGACACCTTCTGGACGGGTATGCCACCTTGGGAGTCGTCCGGCGATGCGACGATGGGGTTGCAGCCTTCCTTAGAGCCCCCGGAGGTTTTGAGTAGCTGCATCACAGATGTAGTCGGTGGGCGACGGGCCGACATGGGTAGACCGCCTATTCGGGTTCCACCGACCATCCAGGAGGCTTCTACATCCGGCACACAGGAGCCCGAGCCTTCGACATGTGATCCCTGACGTCGTTGATGAGGATCACGACGGTCAGGAGGGGCAGGCTCAGGGCCAGGGGGGCCCACAGGTAGAGCCCCAGCCCATCCCTGCGCAGGCTGCCGCACCAGCTGCGCAGGTCGACCCTTTGTTGCCGCCGGGAGATCTGCTGCTGTCTTACCGGCATCACCGGGCATACGAGGTGTGAAGAGATCCTACGGTGGAGTTGCCGCTGCTGAAGTTCCACCACCGGGCGACTCACTTGTTGCCTTTCGATCCCTACATATTTGAGGGACCGGGGACCTGGGTCCAGGATCTGCTCCCATCCGGCGTCCCCCAGCTCAGGTCCCTTCATTGGCAGTGCGTAGACGAGTTCACCTGCACGGCCTTCTTGGAGCATTGGCATCCGGAGACCAGCTCCTTCCACTTTTCATGGGGCGAGATGACCATCACGCTGCATGATGTTGCTTGTCTGATGGGACTTCGGATTGATGGCGAGCCCTGCACGTCACATCTGCCCGCGGCAGCTCTGGTCCCGGCCATCGCGGAGTACTATGAGCTCACCCCTGCGACTCTGAAGTCGTACAGGCACGCTGGCGGCCCTCCAGTGACTGGGTTTACTGCCCGGTGGCAGCAGAGACACGGGCCGCTCGTCGACCCCGCCCCCGCCGATGACCCAGAGGCCGCAGCTGATCCTGAGCAGGTTCGGCTGCGCACACATGTTGGAGGTGGGCAGCCCGAGGACGACCCTGCACAGCGGCTGTTTCTACACAGGACCTACATGGGCATTGCTCTCGCCGCGACTTTGTTTGTGGACAAGTCGCAGAGCCGGATCCCATGGAAGGTATTGGGCCTTGTTTGGGACATCCCACGGACGGCCACCCTCGCATTGGCTGCTGGTGCCCTCGCATGTCTCTACAGGGACCTAGGCGAGGCCACCCGCTCCGGCGCGAAGGGCATAGACAGCTGCACGCCGATCCTACAGGTACGAGACCGTTGAATTAGAATTTTTAGTTTACAAATATTTAAATTATATGCTAACGAAATACTTTTGTTGTGTCAAGGCTTGGATATGGGCGTACTTCCCTCGCTTCCGAGGTGATCTCTCCAGCGACCCGGCTAGGAAGGATGACCCTCGCTTCTACGCGAAGTTCATCAGTCCGAAGCAGCCATCGCGGATGAAGGACGACGCGAAGATGAAGAAGATGCGGGAGCTGCGGGACGAGGTGGACCGTCTCACCGTCGATGATGTATGTATTCGAGACTCTATATATATTTTATAATTTTTAGCTGTGAATTAAATCTGATTTTTTAAATTATAGGTCGAGTGGATGCCCTTTGGGCGTGGTTTGGACTTCGACGGCCAGTACCGTCAGTCCACCTATCGGGGCACCATCACCTTCTGCGGTGAGGAGGAGCCGTATATGCCCGATAGGTGCCTCCGGCAGTTCGGACGGGTCCAGGGGATCCCGCAGGCCGTCATCGCACCGGTTCAGGTCTGCCGCGATCCGACCCTGAAGAACTCGAAGTACATGGCCGTGTTCGCCCCGGGCGACAACAGGTGGCAGGACCTGCAGGACGAGGGTCGCTTCTACAGGCTGGCCGATCACAGGCGCACCAACGAGGATTGCCAGGCAGGTGTCACTGCAGATTACCTGGCTTGGTACGCGTCGCAGAGCCGACCGTACGTGCTGCCGACCACGCCCCATCCCGACCCTCCGGCGCCCGTCCACCCGATCGCCATGGACCCTTGGGTGGACGTCCCTCACCCTCCCGTCATCCGTCCGACGCTGTTAGCCCGCTTTCGGGAGCTCGAGGGCTATTTGAGGGCTCTGGCGGGCGACCCTCGCATTGACCAGATCATGGACGAGCTGACGGAGATTGTGGATGATGCTTTACGTCATCCACCTGCCCAGTGATATTATACATTTTGTATCTATCTACATATTTTAGATTGTATATTGACATTATATATTTATATTTCGGATTTTGTATCTATCTATATATTTCTATTAGACTCTTCTCATTTCTTCAGAGTCTTATTGACCGTAAACATCAAAAACGATAACGTTAATATGATAAGGTTGTCCGATGACGAAAACGAAAACGTTAATATGATAAGGTTGCCCGAGCAGTTTAAGATTGGCTAGGGTTTAAGGGTTTTGGGGAGGGTTTAAGGGGTTTGGGTAAGGTTTTAGGGTAAGGGAACTGCACGTCCTTAGGGACGTGCAGTTCCCTTACCCTAAACCCTACACCCTAAACCCTAACCCTAGGCAAACCCTAAACCCTAGCACGTCCTTAGGGACGTGCAGATTCCTAACCCTAAAACCCTAGCCATAAACCCTAACCCTAGCCAAACCCTAAACCCTTGCACGTCCCTAAGGACGTGCTGCACGTCCTTAGGGACGTGCAAGAGTTCTGCTTACAAATCACGCAACAGTGTCTATTTAAAGCGATTGAGGATAGCTTGATTCCGCACTCCAAACAAAGTCCGACTTCTTACAATTAAAGCGAAGGAGGATATCTGGAATCGTTATGGCCGAACCACAAAGCAATCCTCGTCTCCAAGTATCTCAGGTACGTATAGGTTTCGTAGAGTGAATATATTTCGTATTCGTTCCGTTTTGTTCATATTTTCAATTATGTGAATACAGTTTCGAGATTTTACGTCTGAGTTCTCGGACCCAAGGGTTTGGAATGACCGTGAGGAAATGGTTACGCATTTCAAGGACTTGGGTCGGAGACACGGCATGATTTTGGTAATCAAGCGGTCTTGGACGGGGGCGTCGAATCGTCCAGGCGGGGTTCTCCTTGCCTGCGAGCAGTTTGGGGAGTACCGACCACGCGGGAGGAAGCTCCGGAGCACACAGACGAAGATAAGTGGTTGTCCATTCTCTCTACACGGACACGAAGCTCCGCCGGGTGAGTGGCGCATGACGGTAACCCATGGTGTTCATAACCACGGGCTTTCCACGAGCTTGAAGGGTCACGCCATCGCCGGTCAGATGACAGAGGGGGAAAAGAAGATGGCGAGGTGGATGAAGGAAGTTGGCACTCCTCCAAAAACCATTGGGTACGGATTGAGGCGGGTGGATGAGACCAGCGTCACGTCAAGGAAGAGCCTTACCAACACGCTCGCCGCGATGGTCGCCGAAGAAAGAGGTAGTCGGACGATGACCCAGGATACCTTGCACCATCTGCGGGAAAGAAGGTACTACTACGACTTCAGACGACATCCGGATGACGAAAACGTCTTGAGCGACCTCTTCCTCGCGCATCCCGACGGGATACGCCTTCTCCGACGGTTCCATTACGTCATCATAATGGACAGCACATACAAAACAAATGCGTAAGTCACATATTTACGATTACCTTATTCCACATATAGCCAATTATAACGTATTTTATGTGTAACATATTTACACCTTCAGATATGGGATTCCTTTGTGCGAGGTGGTCGGGCTCACACCCTCAGGCAATACTTACTGCATCGCCTATGCCTTCATGTCGCAAGAGAACGAAGACACATACGCCTGGGTGTTGCGACAACTTCAGATCTTGCTTGGGAGCGTTCAGCCTCAAGCTATCATGACTGATCGAGAGCTGGGTCTCTTGGCGGCGCTGAATGTTGTCTTCCCCGACGTCCAGCATCTCCTTTGTTGGTTACACGTGACGAGAAGATGCGAGGAAGCTGCTCTGAAGATCACGAACAATTTACACCACGCCGGCATCTTTAAGGGCAACTGTTGGGGGCTGTTCGAATCGAGGTCGGAGGAATCATTCAACCGACGTCGTCGGGCGCTACGAGCTTATTGGCACCCATTCCCAGGTGTGGTGGCGTATTTGGAGTCGGTTTGGCTTCCATACAGCAGGAGCATAGTTCGGTGCTACGTAGATAATGTCTTCCATCTCGGCACCCGTACGACAAACAGGTACAACCTTACTTCATATCTCCCATTACAATGTGATATAATACCGAATATTTAGTGGTATGCACTTCAATATGTACAGAGTTGAGGGTCAACACAAGGTTCTGAAGGAGGCACTTCACTCATCGACTGGTGACTTCCGCATCGTGATCGATGCAATCCATAGAGTCAATGATTGTCAACTGCATGAGCTGGAAACTGCTTTGGAGATCGACCGATTCAAATGGCCAACAACGGCGTATCAAGTCAACCTTTTCGATGAGGTAAAGACTTTAATCTCCAAAAAGTGCTTCGATTATCTGTACAAGATGTGGCAGGACGTCGTGAACCAAAAGGTTCCTCCGGTATGCACGGACCGACATTGGAGGGTTTGTTACGGGATCCCTTGTGTCCATGAGATTCAGGCATACGTCAACTCCGGCACTCCGATACCCGCCGAGGACATCCACCCGTTCTGGATGGATTTGACATGGACTGACCTCGACGACACCCCACTGCCGTATGGCCCGTATGAACTGTCATCTTCATACACGGCTTCCAACGATGTATGCGAGGATGAGCTGCACCCACCCTCATCAGCAAGCGTCCGAAGGAAGGGGAGGCCTCGAGGGTCGAGGAATGCCTGCAGAACCAACCCGTTGCCATACGAGGAGGTAAGGGAAAGGTTTGCGAGAGAAGAAGCGCGTGCTGCTCGAAATGCTGCTCGGCCTCGTCCACAAGCGACCTCAGCTCGACCTGGACGTGATGATGTGTTCGGAGGGTTCAACTGGGGTCGAAACAACGTTGATCCCTTCATGTTAGGTCATATTGAGATGGTGAGGAACACTGTTGGAGATGGTCATTGTGGCTACCGTGCTTTGGCGACTTTGACATCACCGATCGGCGAGACTGCTTTCCCGGAACTCAAGACGTTACTATGCAATCACTTGGAGGATCACGCCGATCTGTACGCCGGTTGTTATACGGGAGAGTACCAATTCCAGCAGTTCGTCGACTACCAGAGATGTGCCGGAGCCACACATGGTGATAGGAGACGGTGGATAGAGCTTCCCATCATGGGTTTAGTATTTGCGACGGTATATCAGGTTCCTCTCGTCGTCCTAGCTTGGCATCATCCGTTCACATGTCTCCCCATGATCTCGCCGGCATCTGCTAACAACCCTCCCCAATCAGCAACTCTTGGTGTAGCCTGCATCGGAAACCAAGACCATTTTGCCGCGGTACGACTTCAAACGTCTTTTTTATTACCTATTCATGATTTTCATACATATGTCAATACTCTAACTCTAAATTTTTGTTCTCCTAGATCTGGTTGCGTCCTAACGCTCCTCTTCCGCCGCCTCCACTAGAATGGGTCGAACATCATCATCCGAGCGTCGAAGGATGGGATGCTCCGTTTCAAGCTCAGATTGAGAGATTTAGAGCTTTGTGTGCCGATGCCGGCCGTCCTTTACTATTTTCCTAGATTGTATTGCACAACTTTATTAAAATTATTAATGCAAACTAATATGCAAGTGCAACCCTAAAATATTTTCCTAGATTTTCCTAGATTATATTCCTAGATTGTCTTTCACTTTCCACGAAAACGCAAAGATCTTCCATCTTCGCCAAGATTAAGGTGAATCCCAATGTTTTCCTTTCCAAGAAAGTGGCTTCTTGCCATACTTTGTGGAACATACTACAAGACATTTTTTTGACATATACTTCAAATCCACTAGCTAAACACTTCAATTTTATTATTACGTCGGAAAACCTAAACCCTAACCCTAACCCTAAACCCTAAACCCTAAACCCTAAACGCAAAACCCTAACTAGGGGTTGCACGTCCTTAACAACGTGCAAGTATTGCACGTCCTTAAGGACGTGCTTGCACGTTGTTAAGGACGTGCAAGACTGAAATAGTGGACGTGCACAGTTCCAGACTTGCACGTCCTTAAGGACGTGCAAATCCTTAATCCGGATTTGCGGTGTATATAGTGGCACCCATTTTTTATGATTTTATTTATGTATTTAAATTTTTAAATAAATAGTTAAATGATTTTTAACTAGTAAATACCTTAATTAATCATGGTCTTGGAATGAAGGAAAAACCAATTTTAAAACTTAAAAGTGTTTTTTATCATTTACTTTGTCATTTTAGAAAGAAAAACTTGTTATTTTAGTTATTTTGTCATCTAATTTATGAAATTGCCAAAAAGAATGAGTAGTAGTTAGGGGTCTAAGTGTATTTTTATTTATTTTCTTAATAAGTGGGTAGATTTCTAAAATGATTGCATCACATCGATCATCGAAAATCTATAGCATTACAGAATGCAATCCAATGCCTGGACTCTGAACAAAGCTCTCTCTCTCTCCCTCACAACCCAACTGAAGGTCTGAACAATATAAGATTTTATAATGCCTTTTCAGTAATCGGGGAAGCCCGGAAATATAGCTTAGCAACTGAAGTCTAAACATTAGGCTCTCAAAAGTCTGTGAAAACCTTGGCATTCGGGGATGCCCGGCAATAGCTTAGCACTTCGGGCAACAAGTTTGATATCACATCGGACTTGACTTCTTCATAAAACATAAGGTCCATCGTCTCAAGAACAGGTGAACTTTTAAGCAAATATTCGACGATTTCCATCTCACAGAGTAGACCACGAAGATGTTCCATCGTGATGAATCTCAACTTGTTGAATGTGAAATTGGGTGCACAGCCGAAATTTGAGTAAGGTATACAGGGAGGTTCTGAAAAATATGTAGAAGGCTGCACAAAAGCAAGCAAGCATAAGGAACACAAGTAGTGAATGCATCAAAAACATGAATAGTACTTTATTAAATCATTATGCAAACCAATAATTTGCAGTGTTATTGAAAATAAATAATCTATATATCATCACTTACAGAGATTTTAAGCCGTTCTAGATTAGGGGCGCCCATCATGAGATGACCCACAACTGCTAGCTGATCCTTGTCTTCAAAACTAAACCACTCTAGGTGAATGAACTTTAGGTGACGAAACACCAAGGAATGGTCATAGGACTCGATCCCAATACTCAGATACTGCCAACAAAAAAGCAAGCATACGAATGGATGTTATCTTACCCCATATCATTGTAATTAAGACTCTCTCTGAAAGCCGAAAGGGCGAAAGGTACTCAATGACAAAGATGACTCAAGAAGATGCAGGTATAGATATTTAATTGTTACCTCTGTGAAGCATAAATGTCCAATTAACCTCTCAAGATTAGTAAAACCACCAAGGAACTTGTTGTAATTACAGATTGAACTTTGTTGCTCGGCTGGGAAACCATCTTCATCCAATGATACTAATACTTTAGCCACAAGTGGAGCATACAAGCTGATTTCAAAGAAATCACCACTTAAATCAAAACACTTGAGATTTGGAGCACTAATTCTTAACTCTGAATTGACTGAGTCATGAGATGTGAACTTCTCAAGGAGAGGAGAATTAGCAACAAGGTTTTCGACTATATCAGAAGACACCTTAACATCATAAAGGACAAGGCTCCTTAAGCATGAGAATCCCTTGAAGGTAGCAGGGGGTCGGGGCAATATACAATCATGAAGTTCCAGATGGGTCAGCTTTTGGCAAGAATATACACTAGAGTGCACCCGAAACTGCAAATGAGAATATCTAATTATTCCTAGGGATATGTCCCTGATTTCACTCCTAGATAGGCAAAGTAGCCAGTGATCAATATCAGGGCTATCCTCCAGGGCTAATGAATATGCTAATCTAAACTTATGGATGGGTCCTTTATGAAGGAGAAGAACATTGGTGATGAAAATTTTCAGGTCCTTCCATTCAAAAAGGTTACCTTCTTGTTTAAAAACAAGGTGAGGAAGACTAGCCCATATGTACCTCCATCGCCTTGAAAGGATGCAAGTCCTAACAACCTCTCTGATTGGAACGAGTTCGAGAATGCAATGGATGATACTCAAAGGCAGATCACTTAAGAAATCCAGTCCTAAATGATTATCCCTCTTTCTTGAAACCAACTGATCACCATCCATCGTGATAATAATAAGAACCCTGAAATACGATTGTAATATGAAAATCAGAACAAAATCAGCACCAAGTATCAATTTTTTTTTTTTATATTAAATTTCAACACATGGTAGAGGATTTCTTTCAATCTTTCGCTTATCAAAGCCCAACCAAAATGAACTAGGTATGTAGCTGGAGAACATTAACATCCCCAAGGCAATTAAACATTTTTAACCTAAGTCGATTCAGTTGGTTAACTGAAATCAGTACGAGTCCGACTACATATTATTAGCATCACACATCCAGATGTAGAGAGGAATTGAGTTCAGGCAACAAATTTATCACTGCAAAAATCAAAATAAATAATCACAATCGAAGAAGATTTGAGGCTGGAATGCAATCGCGTACCGATATGCAAAACCCTTGAATGACATTACCTCCCTACCGAAATCAGCTAAAATTTGGATTCGGTACTACTCTATAAAGAGCATATAAAACATCAATCCCTCGATTATTTTATCCTAAACGAGCAACCTAGGGTGATTTAACATCTGAACCTCAGCCGATTCAGAGGATTATCAGTACCACTACTACATAATAACTGGAAAAATCAAAACAAAATACCGAATTGCAGAAGATTTAAACTGAATGGAATCGCATACCGTCGATTGGAGTGTTCTTCCGCCTCTTTGGTCTCTCTCAGTCTCAGGTGATTGAGGGAAATGGTACCACAGTGAAAAGATGGCCCGTGCTAACGACGTGTTTGGTTTTGATTTTTAAAAAATTATTTTTAGTAAAAACAATTTTAAATAATACAGTATGAAGTATCATTTTTTTTTAAAAATAATATGAACTTTACAAAACAATTTTAAATAATACAGTATGAAGTATCATTTTTTTTAAAAAATAATATGAACTTTACAAATTGTATGAATTATTTTTATATTAACAAAAAATAACATGAATTCAAATTTTGATTACAATTCCGACAAAAACAGTTGGCCTTAAAAACCAAAAAAGTCCTTGGATTTTTTTTGGCTAGAGTTTTGGTAGATTGTAAGTCAATTTTTTTTTTTGATATAGGTAGTAAATTCGAAGTATCAAACAAAATCATTGTCCGATAAATTGAGAGGGCGAGTGATCGCCAGTGTCGGTCCTATCGTTTGGGCAGGGAAAAAAAAAATATTTGAGGGCCCTTTTAATATTTTATCTAGGTTTTTTCGCTAAAATATCACATATATATCAATTCAAAGTAGAACATACAATATTACTTACAAGTTACAAAAATCAATTTTGATATTCTAAAAATAATAGCATATCTCATCCAATAATTAAAAAAATATATTAGCCACTAACACAAATGTATAACACTATCAAGGATTTTCAAAACTTAGGGGATACATTAGGTAGAGATTGCAATATTTGTGTAATTTTTTTTTTTTAAAAAAAAAGGATTCATTTGCAAATTTTCCTCCAATAAAAATAAATAGGGTCCATTTGCAAATTACATTTCAATTCACCTATTGGGTCAGGTAAGATTGAACATTATATTTGATGGGCCTTTTTAAATAAGTGAATGTTTTAATTGGGCCGTACAATCCTTAACAAACTAGCATAAGATTATCTGAGAATCTTATCTCCAAATTTGGAGAAGCCAAACAAATGCCTTATAGTAGGGGTGGGCATAAATCCCGCAAATCCCGGTCCCGTCCCGGTCCCGGTGGGATTTCAAAAAAAATTAGTAAATCCCGTCCCGGTCCCGTCCCGCAAAAATTATGCGGGACGGGACGCGGGACGACCCGTCTCAATCCCGCAAATCCCGTCCCGTCCCGCATATATAATAATAATAATAATAATAATAATAATAATAATAATAATAATAATAATAATAATAATAGTATATTATATTATACATACTGCAATATATAATCTATATATATATTACATACAATTATATAGTGTACGACTGTACGTATATACACACTAATACACGCGACTGCATTCCAAAAAAAAAAAAAAACTAATGCTACTGCTACTGCTACTGCATTCCACCCAAAAAAAAACTATTGGTATTGCAGGATTTGCATCAGTGTATATATATACACATAATACGTATACTATATGTGTATGTATATATATATATAACCTGTAAAATATAATTTTTTTATATAGATTTATATGTGTTATATCTTTGAAAATCGTAAAATATACCGGAAAATTTTTACTCTTTATAATCTTTTTTATTTGAGGGACAAGGCCCGTCCCGTCCCGGTCCCGTCCCGTCCCGTGAGGGACAAGGCCCGTGCGGGACGAAGAAAAAAAGAGTAAATCCCGTCCCGGTCCCGTCCCTCAAAAATTACGCGGGACGGGACGCGGGACGACCTCCGTCCCGTCCCGTCCCGCGCCCACCCCTACCTTATAGCACTTGAGTCTCCATGTTTAGTACCACATCAGGAAGAAGTGTATGTTCATAATAAAGGTTCATCATCTCAAGAACCAGTGAACTTCGAAGCAAATATTTGATGAATTACATCTCGTTGGGTAGACCACGAAAACGTTTCATCTCAACGACTCTCAGATTCTCGAATTTGGAATTATGTGTGAAATCTGAGAGAGATGTAGGAGGAGCTTCTGATGCATCTTCTGTGTACTCAAACAATAAGCCTGCACAAAAGAAAAGCTCAAAAGTGATTGCACCATCACACTACTTTTTCAAAAATATCATTATTCAAACAAACAGTTAAAACTGCTATTGACTATAAACAATCTGTAGCATTATGCATCATCCCTTACATTGATGGTAAGATCGTGTAGATTAGGGCGCCCATGACGAGAAAACCAACAACTCACGCGATATAGCTCAACGGACTTTAGGTGATGAAACAACAAAGAATGGTCATACGACTCAATGCCGACGCTCAAATACTGACATCAAAACAAACAAGCATGAGAATGGATAGTACACCAGATTATTGCAACAAGATAGATAATTCAAGAAGATTCAGGAATAGATATTTAAGTGTTACCTTTGTGAAGTATATATACAAGCTCAACCTCTCAAGATTAGGAAAACCACCAAAGAATATTCGGCTGATTTCAGAGAACACAGATGTGAAGTTCTCAAGGAGAGGAGAATTAGTAACAATGCTTTCAACTACATCAGAAGGCGCCTTAACGGAATGAAGAACAAGCCTCCTCGAGCATGAGAATCCGTTGAAGGTCGGAGGCAACATACAACCAGAAAGTTTTAGTAGTGAACAAATGAATGAGTAATGAATTGCCCACAAACCCCAATTTGATTTTTAACAAAAGCTCTTGCATTATAAGGAAAGTAGAACATTGAGATGTAAAATTTCCCTACAGGATAAAGTCTGAACTCTGAACAAAGCTCTCTCCCTAACAACTCAACTTAAGGACGTCTGAACAATATAAGATTTGATAATGCCTTTCCAATAATCGAGGAAGCTCGAAAATAGCTTAGCAACTGGAGTCGAAACATTTGGCTCTCAAAGTCCAAAGTATGTGATAACCTTGGCATTCGGGGATGCCCGGCAATAGCTTAGCAATTCAGACATCAAGTTTGATATCACATCGGACTCCAGTTCTTCAAAAAACATAAGGTCCATTGTCTCAAGAACTGGTGAACTTTTAAGCAAATATTCGACGATTTCCATCTCGCAGAGTAGACCACGAAGATCTTCAATCCAGATGAATCTCAACTTGTTGAATGTGAAATTGGGTGCACAGCCGAAATCCGAGCAAGGTATATAGGGAGGTTCTGAAAAATATATAGAAGGCTGCACAAAAGCAACCAAACATAAAGAACATAAGTAGTGCATGCATCAAAAACATGAATACTACTTCATTAAACATTATGCAAACCAATAATTTGCAGTGTTTTTGAAAATAAATAATCTCTATATCATCACTTACAGAGAGTCTGAGCCATTCTAGATTAGGGGCGCCCATCATGAGATGACCAACAACTGCTAGCTGATCCTCGTCTTCAAAACTAAACCACTCTAGGTGAATGTACTTTAGGTGATGAAACACCAAGGAATGGTCATAGGACTCGATCCCAATGCTCAGATACTGCCAACAAAAAAGCAAGCATACGAATGGATGTTATCTTACCCCATATCATTGTAATTAAGACCCTCTCCAAAAGGTACTCAAAGACATAGATGACTCAAGAAGATGCAGGAATAGATATTTAATGGTTACCTTTGTAAAGCAGTCATGTCCTCTTAACCTCTCAAGATTAGTAAAACCACCAAGGAACTTGGTGTAATTACAACCTGAACTTTGTTGCTCGTCTGGGAAACCATATCCATCTTCGTCAAATGATACCGATACTTCAGCCACAAGTGGAGCATACAAGCTGATTTCTTTGAAATCACCAGTTAAATCAAAACACTTGAGATTTGGAGCACTAATTCTCAACTCTGAACTGGCTGAGTTATGAGATGTGAACTTCTCAAGGAGAGGAGAATTAGCAACAAGGTTTTCGACTATATCGGACGACACCTTAACATCATGAAAATCAAGGCTCCTTAAGCATGAGAATCCCTTGAAGGTAGGAGGGGGTGGTGGCAATATACATTCATTAAGTTTCAGATGGGTCAGCTTTAGGCAAGAGTATAAACTAGAGTGCACCCGAAATGGTAAACTAGAACGTTTAATTTCTACGAATAAGTCCCTGATTTCATTCCTAGATAGGCAAAGTAGCCAGTGATCAATATCGCCATCCTTCGTGATTAACGGATATGCTAATCTAAACTTATGGATGGGTCCTTTATGAAGGAGAAGAACATTGGTGATGAAAATTTTCAGGTCCTTCCATTCAGAAAGGTTACCTTCTTGTTTAAAAACAAGGTGAGGAAGACTAGCCCATATGTACCTCCATCGCCTTGAAAGGATGCAAGTCCTAACAACCTCTCTCATTGGAACAAGTTCGAGAATACAATGGATGATACTCAAAGGCAGATCACTTAAGAAATCCGGTCCTGAATGATTATCCCTCTTTCTTGAAACCGACTGATCACCATCCATCGTGATAATACTAAGAACCCTGAAATACAATTGTAATATGAAAATCAAAGCAAAATCGGCACCCATCATGAAACAAAAGAGAAAGATATCACATTTCAACACAGGGTAGAGGATTTGTTTCACTCATTCACTAATCAAAGCCCAACCATAATGAACTAAAAATTGGAAGCTCGAATGATGTTTAAGAACATGTAAAACCTCAATCTTTGCAATTCTTACCCCCAAACGAGGGTGATTAAACATTTTTAACCTAAGTCGATTCCGTTTAACTCAAATCAGTACGACTACAGATTATTAGCATCGCGCATTCCGTTGATTAATAAAAGAAGATGCGCACCAATATGCACCATTTGTTGTGGACTAAACCCTAACTGAAGAACATAAACCTCCCTACCAAAATCAGCAAAAAATGGGAGACTGACTACTCTATAAAGAGGACATAAAACATCAATCCCTCAAGCTTTTACCCTAAACGAGGAACTTGGGGGAGATTTAACATCTGAACCTCGGCAGATTCAGTGGAATGTGGAGAGGGCTTCGGTTTCAGGCAACAAATTCATCACATAAAACTGAAAAAAATCAAAACAAAGTACCGAAATTTAGGAAGATTAGAACTTGGAGAGCAATCGCTTACCGGCGCACAGCTATCGGAGATTGGAATGTTCTTCCGCCTCTCTTTGGCCTCCCCTGAGTGGTTTGAGGGAAATGCTACCAAGTGAAGTACCAACAGTGAAGGAGTAGCAATCTTACATTCTTCCCAAAGATGGCCCACACTAAGGGCGTGTTTGGTTTCCCCAATTCGATACACTAATTTGTTTCCAATCAATGTTGCAATTGTTGATAGTTAGAATTTTTTATTATTTTATTTATGTATTTTTTTTAAATAAATAGTTAAATGATTTTTAACTAGTAAATACCTTAATTAATCATGGTCTTCGAATGAAGGAAAAACCAATTTTAATACTTAAAAGTGTTTTATTATTTACTCCGTCATTTTAGAAAGTAAATCTTGTTAAAAAAACTTGTTATTTTAGTTATTTTGCCATCTACTTTATGAAATTGCCTTTGTAATAATTATATAGTTGTTAATTGTAGTTTTTGAGAAAGAAAAAAATTGAGTAATAATTACGGGTATATGTGTATTTTTGTTTATTTTCTTAATAATTGTATAGATTTCTAAAATGACAAGTTTTAATTATCGGGGAGTATCCTACACAACTTTTTTTACAAAATCAACCGATAGACTATTTTTTCCTCATTTATTAAACTGTTTTTTATTTTATTGAAAAATATAACTTATAATCAACTAATCATTCTTTTTTTAAAAGTAATAGCCAAAATACATATAATAACAAGGTGTCTTTCTAAACAAAATTAATAGTTTAAAATGACATATTTTACCAAAAGAATGAAGAACTGACCTATTCAATGTGAAATTTGCCACCAGAACTTTCACAGTTTGTTAAAGATTTGGCTGAATTTCATTAAGCTTGGAGAATTTTACTGTGTTGTGAGTGGATTTTTGTCATATACTTTGCAGTTTGCATGATCTGAACTGATTTAATACATTCAAGAAAGATCAAAATTTCTAGACAAAAGTAACAATATAAGACAGATACACAGACTATGTGATCTGGTGGAGCATCTGATGGAACTTTTGTCCACTAGGAATAACCTTCCTGCACAAAACCAAAGATCAAAAGTGATTGCATCACATCGATCATCGAAAATCTATAGCATTACAGAATGCATCACATTGATAATGCCTTTCCAGTAATCGGGGAAGCCCTGAAATATAGCTTAGCAACTGAAGTCTAAACATTAGGCTCTCAAAAGTCTGTGAAAACCTTGGCATTTGGGGATGCCCGGCAATAGGTTAGCACTTCGGGCAACAAGTTTGATATCACATCGGACTCGACTTCTTCATAAAACATAAGGTCCATCGCCTCAAGAACCGGTGAACTCTTAAGCAAATATTCGACGATTTCCATCTCACAGAGTAGACCACGAAGATGTTCCATCGTGATGAATCTCAACTTGTTGAATGTGAAATTGGGTGCACAGCCGAAATTCGAGAAAGGTATATAGGGAGGTTCTAAAAAATATGTAGAAGGCTGCACAAAAGCAAGCAAACATAAGGCACATGAATAGTACTTTGCAGTGTTATTGAAAATAAATAATCTATATATCATCACTTACAGAGATTTTAAGCCATTCTAGATTAGGGGCGCCCATCATGAGATGACCCACAACTGCTAGCTGATCCTCGTCTTCAAAACTAAACCACTCTAGGTGAATGTGCTTTAGGTGATGAAACACCAAGGAGTGGTCATAGGACTTGATCCCAATGCTCAGATACTGCCAACAAAAAAAGCAAGCATACGAATGGATGTTATCTTACCCCATATCATTGTAATGAAGACTCTCCGAAAGGTACTCAATGACAGAGATGACTCAAGAAGATGCAGGAATAGATATTTAATTGTTACCTGTGTGAAGCTGAAAATTCCAATTAACCTCTCAAGATTAGTAAAACCACCAAGGAACTTGGTGTAATTACAAACTGAACTTTGTTGCTCGTCTGGGAAACCATCTTCATCCAATAATACCGATACTTCAGCCACAAGTGGAGCATACAAGCTGATTTCAAAGATATCACCCCTTAAATCAAAACACTTGAGATTTGGAGCACTAATTCTTAACTCTGAACTGACTGAGTAATGAGATGTGAACTTCTCAAGGAGAGGAGAATTAGCAACCAGGTTTTCGACTATATCGGAAGACACCTTAACATCATAAAGGACAAGGCTCTTTAAGCATGAGAATCCCTTGAAGGTAGGAGGGGGTCGGGTCAATCTACAATCATAAAGTTCCAGATGGGTCAGCTTTTGGCAAGAATATACACTTTTGGGCACCCAAAACAGAAAATGAGGATATCTAATTATTCCTAGGGATATGTCCCTGATTTCACTCCTAGACAGGCAAAGTAGCATGCGATCAATATCAGGGCCATCCTCCCGGGCTAAGGGATATGCTAACCTAAATTTATGGATGGGTCCTTCATGAAATAAAAGAACATTGGTGATGAAAATTTTCTGGACATTCCATTCAACAAGGTCACCTTCTTGTTTAAAAACAAGATGAGGAAGACTAGCCCATATGTACCTCCATCGCCTTGAAAGGATGCAAGTTCTAACAACCTCTCTAATTGGAACAAGTTCGAGAATGCAATGGATGATACTCAAAGGAAGATCACTTAAGAAATCTGGTCCTGAATGATTATCCCTCTTTCTCGAAACCAACTGGTCACCATCCATCGTGATAATAATAAGAACCCTGAAATACGATTGTAATATGAAAATCAGAGCAAGATCAGCACCAAGTATCAAACAAAAGAGAAAGATATCACATTTCAACACACAGCAGAGGATTTCTTTCACTCTTTTGCTCATCAATGCCCAACCAAATGAACTAGGGATGTAGCTGGAAAACATATAAAACATCAATCCTTGCAGTTCTTACCCCCAACATTTTTTACCTAAGTCGATTCAGTTGATAAACTGAAATCAGTACGAGTACGACTACATTATTAGCATCACACATGGAGATGTGGAGAGGAACTGAGTTCAGGCAACAAATTTATCACTGCAAAAATCAAAATAAATAACCACAATCGAAGAAGATTTGAGCCTGGAATGCAATCGCGCACCGATATGCAGTTGTGGACCAAACCCTGACTCAATGACATAACCCTCCCTAGAGAAATCAGCTACAATATGGATTCTGTACATATAAAACATCAATCCCTCGATTTTTTTACCCTAAACGAGCAACCTAGGGCGATTTAACATCTGAACCTCAAGCCGATTTAGAGGATTATCAGCACCACTACTAGCATCGCACATGGAAATGTAGAGAGGGCTACAGTTCAGGCGACAAATTTATGACATAATAACTGGAAAAATCAAAACAAAATACAAAATTGAAGAAGATTTAAACTTGGAATGCAATCGCTTACCGGCGATTGGAGTTTTCTTCCGCCTCTTTGGTCTCTCTCGGGTGATTTGAGGGAAATCGTACCAACAGGTGCAGTGGAGGCCTGGAGGGTATTGCAAATTTACAAAAGATGGCCCATGCTAAGGGCGTGTTTGGTTTGCCCAATTTGAGAATTCATTAATTGAGTGCAAATGAGATGTTACATAATTTGCTTCAATCCCTTTTTCAATATTTTAATTAATTAGTTAGACTTTTTTTTAATTATTTTTATAAAAAATAATTTTAAATAATATGAGGTATTATTTTATAATAAAAAAAAATATAAACTTTACAAATGTTAAATTCATACACAAATTATCTTTATGCTAACGAAAAAATAACATGAATTCTAAATTTAGTTAAAATTCCGACAAAAAATGATCACCATAGTTAATATTCATACACACGTTAAGAATGTAAGATTTTTTACTTTATTATACGTATTTTAATGAGTTAAAAAATTAAATAATTTATTAATATTTTTAAAAAATTAATACTTATTGTTGTAGTAATAAATATTAAATTTTAATAATAATAATAATATTTTATATAATTTTTAGCTCATAAAAGTACGTACTAAATAGTAAAAAGTCTTACTCTTTTCGTTTGGCAAAACCTGTCTTTTTATTATTCATGCTCGTTTTTTTAGGGGATAAAAATATACAAAAATATCTATTTTTTTTTTATTTTTTAATAATTTCGTAGTTACTATTAATAAGTACGAATTTGTTTTAAAAATTTATAAAAAGATGGATATTTTATATAGTTTTTATCATCCTAATTAAAAAAACGTGCGTGAAGACATGTTTGTCGAACAGAGGAGTATATTTTAGATTGGAGGGAGTATTTTTTTGTTGTTGAAAATTTGACTGGATTTTAAGTTCACATTATCTTTAGTTAATACGGAGTATGAGAATAATTTGTATATTTCTAAAATTGTTTTTTTTTACTTCATAGCTTTTGGAGTCATTTTTCATTATATTTAGGACTAATAAATACATTAATCAATTAGGCTCTGGATAGATTGGGTGTAATAGAAGGTGGAAGAAATTTTGAAATCCATAACCAAAGATTGAATTCGAAAAAGGCCAAAATTTATAGTAAAGTGTGAAATTTACCAATTGCCATACCACAACAAGTTGGGGAAATGCGGTTTGGTGGGCGTGGCGATGGAGAAACGACAGAATCTTCAATGGTCTTAGCAGCCGGCCGGAGAAGGCCAAGTTCGTGGAGGATTACACTCGGCAATACGGACACGCTTGGAACACTCGCGAAGGCACAAGGACGACTAAGGAGAGGGCGATCAAGGAGATTGGCTGGGAGAAGCCGAACGAGGGCTGGTTGAAGGTCAATGTAGAATGTAGATGGATCGGTCGACAACAATGGGGAAGGAGCAGCAGGAGGGGCTGCTAGGGACAACAATGGTGCTTGGAAGGGTGGCTCCGTGCAAAAGGTCGGAGTATGCCCGTTGATCGTTGCTGAGCTTTGGGGTATTATTGGTGGTCTCAAGTTGGCTTGGGAGTTGGGTTTCTGCAAAGTCATCCCCGAAACCGACTCCTTGACAGCCCATAGCCTGATCCGCAATGGGGGTTACGGGGAGTTGGGTCATTCGACTCGAACATGTCTTTAGGGAAGCGAATAACATCACCGACTCCCTCGCTAGATTAGCCCAAGCTGTGCCTTTGGGGTACCATAGGCTCAAGGAGCCGCCGGGCAACATTTTGAGCGTTCTTGTTGATGATTGTAGAGGGAGGACTACCCCGTTTTTGTGACTGTGTAGTCCGTTCCTGTTACTTGGAGTCTTCTCCAGGTGTTTCTTTACCAAAAAAAAAAAACAAGTTGGGGAATTTTATATTGTCTTGTGAGTAGATTTTTGTCAATAAACTGCATGATCTGAATTGATAAGCCTAAACTTGAATCAAAAGGGAACGATACTGATAAAAAAAAGGAGCAAGATTTATTAGTACATCCTTAACAAACTAGCATAAGATTTTCTGAGAATCTTATCTCCGCATTTGGAGAAGCCCGACGATGCCTTAGCAGTTGAGTCTCCATGTTTAGTACCACATCAGCCCGACGAAAACGTTTCACCTCAACGACTGTCAGATTCTCGAATTTGGAATTAGGTGTGAAATCTGTGAGAGAGATGTAGGAGGAGCTTCTGATGCATCTTCTGTACTCAAACAATAAGCCTGCACAAAAGAAAAGCTCAAAAGTGATTGCACCATCAGTACTTTTTTTTAAAATATCATTATTCAAACAAACAGTTAAAAGTTAAAACTGTTATTGATTATAAACAATCTGTAGCATTATTCATCATCACTTACATTGATCGTAAGCTCGTGCAGATTAGGGGCGCCCATGACGAGAAAACCAACAACTGCTAGCATTTTCTTATCTTCGAAACTCATGCGATGATGCGATATAGCTCAATGGATTTTTGGTGATGAAACACCAAAGAATGGCCATACGACTCAACGCCAATGCTCAAATACTGACATCAAAACAAACAAGCATGAGAATGGATCTTACACCAGATTATTGCAACTAGATAGATAATTCAAGAAGATTCAGGAATAGACATTTAGTTGTTACCTTTGTGAAGTATAAATACAAGCTCAACCTATCAAGATTAAGAAAACCACCAAGGAACTTGGTATAATTACAAACTGAACTTGGTTGTAGTGCTGCGAAACCAACTTCAGAGAATCCCACCAAAACTTGAGCCACAAGTGGAGCATACAATCTGATTTCTTTGAAATCGCCCAATGACACGAAACAACTCTGAACTGGCTGAGAGCACAGATGTGAAGTTCTCAAGGAGAGGAGAATTAGCAACAATGCTTTCAACACATCAGAAGGCGCCTTAACGGAATGAAGAACAAGGCTCCTTAAGCATGAGAATCCCTTGAAGGTCGGAGGGGTTGGGGCAAACAGACAACCAGAAAGTTCCAGTAGTGAACAAATAAATGAGTAATAAACTGCCAACAAATCCCAATTTTCGGACTAAAAAAATCAATTTGATTTTAACAAATGCTCTTGCATTATAAGGAAACACCTTCTTTTTTTTCTGGGTAGTGATATTTAAAAAAAAAAGACTATTTATGGAGTACGTAATAACTTGATTATGTGTAAAAAAAAAATCATTAGGAAAGTAGAACATTGAGATATCAAATTTCCTTACAGGATGAAGTCTTGAAGTCGAACTCTGAACAAAGCTCTCTCCCTAACAACTCGACTTAAGGTCTAAACAATATAAGATTTGATAATGCCTTTCCAGTAATCAGGGAAGCCCGGAAATAGCTTAGCAACTGAAGTCTAAACATTAGGCTCTCAAAAGTATGTCGTAACCTTGGCATTCGGGGATGCCCGGCAATAGCTTAGCAATTCTGACATCAAATTTGATATCACATCGGACTCGAGTTCATCATAAAACATAAGGTCCATTGTCTCAAGAACCGGTGAACTTTTAAGCAAATATTCGACGATTTCCATCTCGCAGAGTAGACCACGAAGATCTGCCATCACGATGAATCTCAGCTTATTGAATGTAAAATTGGGTGCACAGTCGAAATCCGAGTAAGGTATATAGGGAGGTTCTGAAAAATATGTAGAAGGCTGCACAAAAGCAAGCAAACATAAAGAACACAAGTAGTGCATGCATCAAAAACATGAATCATTAAATCATTATGCAAACAAACAATTTGCAGTGTTATTGAAAATAAATAATCTATATATCATCACTTACAGAGATTCTAAGCAGTTCTAGATTAGGGGCGCCCATCATGAGATGGCCAACAACTGCTAGCTGATCCTCGTCTTCAAAACTAAACCACTCTAGGTGAATGAACTTTAGGTGATTAAACACCAAGGAATGGTCATAGGACTCAATCCCAATGCTCAGATACTGCCAACAAAAAAGCAAGCATACGAATGGATGTTATCTTACCCCATATCATTGTAATTAACTCTCTCAAACAGGTACTCAAAGACAGATGACTCACGAAGATGCAGGAATAGATATTTAATTGTTACCTTTGTAAAGCAGTCATGTCCTCTTAACCTCTCAAGATTAGAAAAACCACCAAGGAACTTGGTGTAATTACAACCTGAACTTTGTTGCTCGTCTGGGAAACCATATCCATCTTCGTCAAATGATACCGATACTTCAGCCACAAGTGGAGCATACAAGCTGATTTCTTTGAAATCACCAGTTAAATCAAAACACTTGAGATTTGGAGCACTAATTCTCAACTCTGAACTGGCTGAGTTATGGGATGTGAACTTCTCAAGGAGAGGAGAATTAGCAACAAGGTTTTCGACTATATCAGAAGACACCTTAACATCATGAAAATCAAGGCTCCTTAAGCATGAGAATCCCTTGAAGGTAGGAGGGGGTGGTGGCAATATACATTCATAAAGTTTCAGATGGGTAAGCTTTAGGCAAGAATATACACTAGAGTGCACCCGAAATGGTAAATTAGAACATTCAATTTCTACGAATAATTCCCTGATTTCATTCCTAGATAGGCAAAGTAGCCAGTGATCAATATCGCCATCCGCTGGTGTTAACGGATATGCTAATCTAAACTTATGGATGGGTCCTTTATGAAGGAGAAGAACATTGGTGATGAAAATTTTCAGGTCCTTCCATTCAGAAAGGTTACCTTCTTGTTTAAAAACAAGGTGAGGAAGACTAGCCCATATGTACCTCCATTGCCTTGAAAGGATGCAAGTCCTAACAACCTCTCTGATTGGAACGAGTTCGAGAATACAATGGATGATACTCAAAGGCAGATCACTTAAGAAATCCAGTCCTGAATGATTATCCCTCTTTCTTGAAACCAACTGATCACCATCCATCGTGATAATACTAAGAACCCTGAAATACAATTGTAATATGAAAATCAGCATCAAACATGAAACAGAAAGGAAAGATATCACATTTCAACACAGGGTAGAGGATTTCTTTCACTCATTCGCTAATCAAAGCCCACCCGTAATGAACTAAAAATTGGAAACTCACTGCTGTTTAAGAACATGTAAAACCTCAATCTTTGCAGTTCTTACCCCCAAACGAGGGCGATTAAACATTTTTAACCTAAGTCAATTCCGTTGATTAACTCCAATCAGTACGACTACAGATTATTAGCATCGCGCATCCAAATGTAGAGAGGAATTGAGTTCAGGCAACAAATTTATCACTGAAAAAATCAAAATACAGTACCAAAATAGAAGAAGATTTGAAGCTGGAATGCAAACCAATATACACCATTAGTTGTGGACTAAACCCTAACTGAAGAACATAAACCTCCCTACTAAAATCAGCAAAAAATTGGAGACTGAACTACTCAATAAAGAGCATATAAACCTTCAATACCTCAAGCTTTTACCCTAAGCAACTTGGGGGTGATTTAACATCTGAACCTCAGCCGATTCAGTGGAATGTAGAGAGGGCTTCAGTTTCAGACCACAAATTTATCACATAATAGCTGAAAAAAATCAAAAGAAGGTACCGAAATTGAGGAAGATTAGAACTTGAAGAGGAATCGCGTACCGGCGCACGGTGATTGGAGTGTTCTTCAGCCTCTTTGGTCTCCTCCTGAGTGATTTGAGGGAAATGGTACCAACACTAAAACAGTGAAGGCCGCCGGAAGGTCAAATGGTCAATTAGCAATCGTACCAAAGATGGCCCACTATAAGGGCGTGTTTGGTTTCCCCTATTCGATACACTAATTTGTTTCCAATCGATGTTGCAATTGTGGATAGTTAGATTTTTTTTTTATTGTTTTATTTATGGATTTAAATTTTGTTTTAAATAGTTAAATGAGTTTTAACTCGTAGCTTCTCAAAAAAAAAAGTTTTAACTAGTCATGGTTTTCGAAAAAATCAATTTTAAAACTTTAACTCTATCCTTTTGTCAAAATATATTATTTTAGCTTTATACAACAACTACCCAGTAAATCCCGCAATTAAGCAGGGTATGAAGGTTAGGATGTACGCACTCTTTCCCCGAATAAATCGAGGGAGTGTTTCCGATAGACCCAAAATAGGCACGAAGAAGCAAAGAGGAAGGCTGAATATAAACAACTTTATTCACAACTTTTAATAAAATTAATGAATAAAAAAAATTGGGTGATATTATATACACTGCAAATCACAAGGTTAATATTGCACGTCCTTAAGGGCGTGCAAGCCTTGTGTCTAATATTGCACGTCAAGCCTTTTAATCATGCACGTCCTTAAGGACGTGCATGATTTGCGGTGTATATAGCCGGAACGAAAAAATTTCCCTCCTATATTAAACTCCTTAAAAAAAACTAACTAAAGGGTTTACCACGAAGGAAAATACTTTGTTAAAAAGCTAAATAAATATCTGATTTTTTATTTTTTTGGTAGTTACGCAGTATATAAAGGAACAACCTCTTGTATAACATAATACCATATGATTATTCTAATCAAAAAATAAAATACCATGATTATTTGTAAGACAATAACATATTTGCAAAATACATAAGATCCAACTTCCCAAGCGCTGGTGAACTTTTAAGCAAATATTTGGGGATGTGCGGTAATGGCTTGGCAATTTAGACATGAAGTTTGATATCACATCGAATTCGAGTTCACCATCAAAGAAAAGGTCCATCTTCTCAAGAGCCGGTGAACTTTTAAGCAAATATTTGACGATTTCCATCTCGCAGAGTAGACCATGAACATCTGCTATCATGATGTATCTCAGCTTGTTGAATGTAAAATTGGGTGCACAGCCGAAATCCGAGTAAGGTATATAAGGAGGTTTTGAAATATATGTAGAAGGCTGCACAAGAGCAAGCAAAACACAAGGCACACAAGTAGTGAATGCATCAAAAACATGAATAGTACTTTGCAGTGTTATTGAAAATAAATAATCTATATATCATCACTTACAGAGAGTTTAAGCACTTCTAGATTGGGGGCACCCATCATGAGATTACCCACAACTGCTAGCTGATCCTTGTCTTCAACACTAAACTCCTCTAGGTGAATGTACTTTAGGTGATGAAACACCAACGAATGGTCATAGGACTCGATCCCAATGCTAAGATACTGCCAACAAAAAAACAAGCATACACCCCATATCATTGAAATTAAGACTCTCCGAAAGGTACTCAAAGACAGAGATGACTCAAGAAGATGCAGGAATAGATATTTAATTGTTACCTTTGTAAAGCCGACACATCCTTCTAACCGCTCAAGATTAGTAACACCACCAAGGAACTTGGTGTAATTACAAACTGAACTTTGTTGCTCGGCTAGAATACCATCTACATCCAATGATACCATCACTACAGCCACAAGTGGAGCATCCAAGCTGATTTCTTTGAAATCACCGTTTAAATTAAAAAACTTGAGATTTGGAGCACTAATTCTTAACTCTGAACTGGCTGATTCATCAGATGTGAACTTCTCAAGGAGAGGAGAATTAGCAACAAGGTTTTCGACTATATCAGAAGACACCGCAACATAATCAAGGACAAGGCTCCTTAAGCATGGGCAGGGGCGGAGCTGGGGGGGACTAGGGGGGCACGTGCCCCCTCTCTCACGCGACGAACTACCTAGGTGTATTCTCCTCGTCGATAGCTTCGTTTTGATATATAATACGCCTTAATCCGACATCTGAGTAAAAAGTTATGAATGTTTTAAAATTAAGGGTATATTAATCACTTTAATTTTGTTTCAATATACTATAATGCTTTTATATTTTACTTAAATTAACATTTACATACTATACTTTATCTCGAGAGCTTCGAAATGAGAGGTTATATTAATCATTCCGACAATTAGATAAGAAGTTATGCAAGTTTAAATTTTTTATATCGGGTTATACATATATTATATGTTATGAGCACAATAAATTATACTTAAAATAACATCATTAATTATCATAAATCGGTGATATTTTATCTTAAAATAACATCATTAATTATCGTATTATATATAATTCTTCATGTCAATTTAATCCAAAACGTACAATATCGTACATTTCTGACGGTGCCCCCCCTCCGAAAATTTTCTGGCTCCGCCACTGAGCATGGGAATCCCTTGAAGGTAGGAGGGGGTGGGGGCAATACACAAGCATTAAGTTCCAGATGGGTTAGGTTTTGGCAAGAATATACACTAGAGTGCACCCGATACCGCAAATTAGAACCTGTAAATATTCCTAGGGATATGTCCCTAATTTCAGTACTAGATACGCAAAGTAGCCAGCGATCAACATCAGGGCCATCCTCCAGGGCTAATGGATATACTAATCTAAACTTATGGATGGGTCCTTTATGAAGCAAAAGAACATTGGTGATGAAAATTTTCTCGGAAATTTTCTGGGAATTCCATTTATAAGGGTCACCTTCTAGTTGAAAAATAAGGTGAGGAAGACTAGTCCATATGTACCTCCATCGCCTTGAAAGGATGCAAGTCCTAACAACCTCTCTAATTGGAACAAGTTCGAGAATGTAATGGATGATCCGCAAAGGAAGATCACTTAAGAAATCTGGTCCTGAATGATTATCCCTCTTTCTTGAAACCAACTGATCACCATCCATCATGATAATAAGTACCCTGAAATACGATTGTAATATGAAAATCAAAGCAAAATTAGCACCAAGTATCAAACAATAGAGAAAGATATCACATTTCAACACACGGTAGAGGATTTCTTTCAGTCTTTTGCTTATCAAAGCCCAACCAAAATGAACTAGGGATGTAGCCGGAAAACATGTAAAACATCAATCCTTGCAGTTCTTACACCCAAACGAGGGCGATTAAACATTTTTAACCTAAGTCAAGTCAATTCAGTTGATTACTGAAATCAGTACGAGTGCGACTACAGATTATTAGCATCACACATCGAGATGTAGAGAGGAATTGAGTTCAGGCAACAAATTTATCAATGCAAAAATCAACATAAATAACCGCAATCGAAGAAAATTTGGCGCACCGATATACACCATTAGTTGGGACGAAACCCTGACTGAATGACATAAACCGAAATCAGCTAAAATTTGGATTCTGAACCTCAGCCGATTCAGAGGATTTTTTAACCCTAAACGAGCAACCTAGGGTGATTTAACATCTGAACCTCAACCGATTCAGAGGATTATCAGTACCACTACTAACATCGCACATGGAAATGTAGACAGGGCTTCAGTTCAGGAAACAAATTTATGACATGATAACTGGAAAAATCAAAACAAAATACCGAATTGAAGAAGATTTAAACTAGGAATGCAATCGAATACCGGCGATTGGACTACTGGAATGTTCTTCCGCCTCTTTGGTCTCTCTCGGGTGATTTGAGGGAAATCGTACACAGTGTGTAAAGGATTGGGGTGAAGGAAGGAACACACATAAGGAAATAATATACTCCGTATAGCGTACAACGAGGATCGGGAGAGGATTTCTCTAACTACCTTGACTAATTTTATTAATTCTAAATAATACGGAGTAGAAATAATTAATAATCAATCTAATTAAATCCTACATTTTCTTAATACATTGAAGAAGGGTGCATATTTACAAAAGATGGCCCGTGCTAAGGGCGTGTTTGGTTTGCCCAATTTGACACGAGAATTCATTAATTGAGTGCAAATGAGATGTTAGTATGTTACATAATTTGTTTCAATCCCTATTTCAATCTTTTGAATAGTTAGTTAGATTTTTTCAATTATTTTTTAGCAAAAACAATTTTAAATAATACTCCGTATGAAGTATCATTTTTAATAAAAAATAATATGAACTTTACAACTATTGAATTCATACACAAATTATCTTTATATTAGCAAAAAAAAAAAACATGAATTCAAATTTTGGTTAAAATTCCGAAAAAAAAAGTTGGCCTTAAAACCAAAGAAGTCCTTTGAAATTTTTTTGGGGACTAGAGTTTTGGTAGATTGTAAGTCATCTCTTTTTTTTTTTTTTTGTATAAGTAAGAAATTTGAAATACTAGACAAAACCATTGTCGGATAAATTGAGAGGGTGTGTGATCACCAGATGGACCGACCGTCATGGTACAACAGAAAAACCAAAAGAAACAACATCATACACGACGTGAAAGGCCCGAAAGAAGTAAGTAAATAGCGAGAAAATGGGATAGCGTATACTAATACGATGTCTCACCGCGGAAAGATATAGAGCAGAAACCCTTGTCAAGTCAATGTCCTTGGCTAGTTGAAGCATTTAGTATTTTTTTTGTTGAAAATTTAACCGGATTTTAAATTCACATATTATCTTTAGTTAAAATGAGAATTATTTGTATATAAATTTAGCATTTCTAGCATTTCAAAAATTCTTTTTGTTTTCTTCATAGTTTTTGGAGTCATTTTTCTTATATTTAGGACTAATAATTTTTCCTTATATTTTATTTTTGATTGGTAGCCATGGACACCTCTGGCACTAATAAGGATTAGGGTTGTTATATGAGTTGAACATCTTGGGATCGGCTCGAAAAAAACTCGACTCGAGCTCCATCTCTTACCTAAACAAGCTAAGCTTGAACATGATTTTTTTAAGCTCGGTTGAAAGCTCGGCTCGTTCGATTTAGGCTCGAATGTTATGGAATTTCTATAATTTTCTTCAAGTTAATATGTTATAATCAAGTAAAACTACATAAAACTCGAGAAAAGCTCGACTCGAGCTCGTTCATTTACTAAAACAAGTCAAGCTTGAACAAAAAAGAAAGCTCGTTTAGAAATCAGACTCGCCTCGAGCTCGTTTAACAAATGAACCAAGCTTGAACATGCCAAGCTCGGCTCGAATAACACCCCTAATAAGGATCTGCCTACCAACAAAATGTCTAGACAAGGTAACTTCCTAAATAATATCATTAGATGTCAAGCATATATGCAAAAAGCCTAAACTTGAATCAAAAGGGAACAATACCAATAAGGAGGAGCAAGTTTTACAAAATCATTGACCAAGATTAGACAAGGCCTTCTGTGAGAAAAATCTCGGCATTTGGAGAAGCCCGACGATACCTTAGCACATCAGTCGCGAGCTTCAAAATCACCTCAGGAGGAAGTCTATATCCCCAATAAAGGTTCATCGTTTCAAGAACCGGTGAACTCTTGAGCAAATGTTTGATTAATTCCGTCTCGTAGGATAGATCACGAACGCCTTTCATCTTGACGAATCTCAGCTTCTTGAATGTGAAATTTGGTGTGCATTCAAAACCCGAGAAAGGTATGAAAGATGCTCCATCTGCATCTTCTGCACAAATCTGCACAAAAGATCGAAAAAAAATAATTCATTATGCATTGCAAACAAACAATTCAGAGTGTTACTGATCATAATACAGCATCACTTACTGAGATTTTAAGCTTGTGAAGATTAGGGGCACCCGCGAGGAGATGAGCAACAACTGTTACTTGTTTCATGTCTAGGAAACACACATTATGTAGCTGAATGAATTTTAGGCGATGGAACACCAAGCAATGGTTATAGAACTCGATACCAATGCTCAAATACTGGCAATAAAACAGACAGGCATATGATTATATGAATAAATCTTGATCAAAAAGGTACTCAAAGACAAAAGACACAAGAAGGAATAGTTACCTCTGTGAAGAAGAGTTTTCCCCTCAGACTCTCAAGATTAGTAAAACCGCCAAGGAAGTTTGCGAAATTACAAACAAGCCTTTCTTGTCGCGGTTGCGCAGCTGCTGGGGATTGAATCTTCCTAGTCAAGCTCACAAACACATCAGCTATGAGTGGAGCACACAAGCTTATTTCATCAAAACGGCCACATAAACGGAAATGCTTGAGCTTTGGAGCACTAATCCGAAGCTCTGACCTTGCAAGGGTACGACCAGTCCAATCTAACTTTGCTGGGGTATCACATGTGAGGTTCTCGAGGAGAGGAGATTTAGCAACAAGGCTTTCAAGTACATTGCAAGGCACCTCAACACAGTGAAGAACAAGGCTCCTTAAGAATGAGAATCCGTTGAAGGTAAGAGGTGGCGGCCTCAATTCACAAAACCAAAGCTCCAGATGGGTCAGCATTCGACAAGAATATACATTAGAGTGCACCCGAAGCAGCTTGCCATAAGAAGTTCCTATAACTAGGAAGAGCTCTCTGATTTCACTCCTAGACAGGTAAAGTAGCCAGGAATCAACAGCAGTAGCACGGTGGGGAATACACGGACCCAAACATCTGAACTTATGGATGGGTCCTTTATGAAGTAAAAGGGCATTGGCGATGAAATTTTCGCGGCATCCAGAGTTGAAAACAAGGTGAGGAAGACTTGCCCATATGAACCTCCACTTACTCGACAAGACGCAAGTCCGAACAGCATCTCTAATCGGAATGAGGGCGAGAATGTGATGGATAATACTCAAGGGAAGATCACTCAACAAATCATCAACTGACAGTGACTGAGACTGATTATCCATTTTCCTTTTCCTTGAAATGGACTGATCATTATCAGCCATCGTGATAATAAACCCTAAGCAAAATCAGCACCGAACATCAAACATAAGAGAAAGATCACAGTTCAGCAGTCAGCACACGGTAGATAATTTCCTTCACACATTCACTAAACCCTAGAAAAGTAACCGAAGGACATTAAACCTCCCTACTGAAATCAACACAAAATTGGAGACTTTTCAAATTTTTACCCTAAACGAGCAAATCACCGAAATGTATAGAGGGGATTAGAGGGATTCAGTTCAGGCGACAAAATTATCACATAATCACTGGAAAAATCAAAACAAAATACAAAAAAGATTTGAACTTGGAGTGCAGTCGCTTACCTGAGCGCCGCTATCGGAGATTAGAGTGTTCTTCCGCCACTTTGGTCTCCTTCCACTGTCCAATTTACCCGTTTACCGAAGGGTATGCCGTATGCTAACTTTACCAGCAAAGAGGGCCTAGGCGTGTTTGGTTTCTTCAATTTTATACACCATAGGCATAAGTTGCTAGAAAGAATCCATGTATGTATGATCATATTCAATGTCGAATGTAAACAAGAGGAACAGAATTTAATAAATCCTTCCTAACTTGTAACAGGATTTCTTGTTTTTTGAGTATTGAACCATATGGGTCTGTAACCATTTTTATTTGGGCTTTTATGCTACTTTCTTTAGTGGGCCTTAAAAGCATTTATCTATTGTCCTGTCTTGTTGCTGCTTTGCTTTCAGATGTTGATCAACAGTAGTATATGTAATCGACAGTGCCTATGGCAACAATCAATCAAATACAGTTCTAGTATCCTTCTAATCAACTCTTATATCCCCAATTTATCAATATGTCATCCTTAATCGTTTATACAATTGTTCGGAATTTCCTTCCGATAACTCTCAAAACATTAGTCATCGGGAAAAGTCCTATCGACAATGTGGGACAAGAATCTTGGTGTTTGGAGAAGCTAGACCAGCGAACCAGACACTACCGCACTAGGGACGAGCTAGAGGAGACTCCAACTCGCTCTATTTTAAAAAAATTATATGGAAGAAAAAAAGAGAAAAATTAATAAATAAAAATTATGTATTTATTTATTAAAATAAGAATTTTATTAACGAAAATTATGTGTATATGAAAATTTTAATCTCTCCGCTCTACCCAAATTTTATTTTCTGTACATGTGACACGAAATGTTCGACGACTATAGCTGCCAAATGTAACTACAAGTTCAGTAATCAGAAACCCTTACACAAGCGTGTACTGCATAGTCCATACTCTCCTGACTGTGTTACTATGGAACACTTCCTTGTGGGTAATGGGTGCCCAATGAATCCTGATAATACCAACGGTCCAACATTGCAGAAGGAGGTAACAAGTGTCTGTTTTTCATACCAATGAGCTAATTTGGCCTTTCATTTGTACACATAATAAGTTAATGTTTTAAACTTCCAAGTTCATCCGTTTCTGAAATTGCATTACATAAACACCATTAATCAAACTTGAATCAAAAGGGTAATGATAGGATACAAACTCACAGACCTACAAGATCGGACCAGGGTTATAGGTTATAGGAGAACAATTGCCGCGTTTGGAGAAGCCCGACAATACCTAAGTACTTTGGTCGCGAGGTTAAATCTCACCTCGGGACGAAGTTTAGATTCAGAATAAAGGTTCATCGTCTGAAGCAGCGGTGAACTCTTAAGCAAATATTTGATGAATCCCATCTCACATGGTAGACCACAAACATGTTTCATCAGGACGACTCTCAGCTTCTTGAATGTGAAATTTGGCAGGCAGCCGAAATCTGAGAAAGAAATAGGAGTAGATCCTGATTCATCTGATTCATCAGATTCGTCTGTTTCATATCCTGTACGAATCTGCACAAGCAGGCAAAAGTAGGATCTAAAGTGCTGGCACCATAAACTTAACTAGTACATTTTTAAATCACAATGGAGAAGTGCAAATTGCAAAACAAACAATTCAGTATTCACAGTGCTATTGATCATAAATAATATATAAGCATTATCTATCATCACTTACAGAGATTTTAAGCTCGTGTAGATTAGGGGTGCTCATGATGAGATGACCAACAACTGCTAGTTGTTTCTTATCTTCGAAACTCACTTCATATAGAATAATGGACTTTAGGCGATGAAACACCAAGGAACGGTCGTAGGACTCAATGCCAATGCTCAAATACTGCCAACAAAACAAACAAGCATGAGAATGAATCTAAACCTGGATTTAAGTAATTAAAACTCCCGATAAAAAAGTCACTCAATCTTACATAGTTACCTCTGTGAAGCAGCCTTCTGCAGTCAACTTCTCAAGATTAGTAAAACTATCAAAGAACTTTGAATAAGTACACACTCGACTTTTTTGTTGTAGTTGGTCAGCTGGGGATTCAATTATAGCCCATCTTACAAACAGTTCAGCCACAAGAGGGGCACACACGTTTATTTCCTTGAAACTGCTAGTTAAATGGATGTACTTTAGCATTGGAGCACTAAATCTAAGCTCTGAGTTCATTACAGATGTTAGGGTACGATATGTGAATTTCTCAAGGAGAGGAGATTTAGCAATAAGGCTTTCGAGTAAAGCGGAAGGCATCATGACACCATGAAGAGAAAGGCTCCTTAAAAATGAGAATCCCTTGAAGTTAAGAGGTGGTGGGCGCGATTCGCAACCAGAAAGCTCCAAATGGGTCAGCTTTTGACAAGAATATAGACAGGAGTGCACCCGATGCGGCCTACCACTATAATATCTCAATCCGAGGATGATCTCCCTTATTTCATTCCTAGAGAGGTAAAGTAGCCATTGATCAATATCAAGGGAAGAGATCTCGAAATTCACATGTATTCCAAACTCGTGGACGGGTCCTTTATGAAGTAAAAGCGCATTGGTGATGAATTTTTGGAAGCAATCTCTCCGAGCGGTGACTGTTTTTCCTTCTCGCTTCACACATCCATCGTCGAAAACAAGGTGAGGAAGACTAGCCCATTTGTACCTCCACTTACTAGACAAGACGCAGGTCCTGACAGCGTCTTGAATTGGAATGCGAGCGAGAATGCAATGGATAATACCCAAGGGAAGATCACTCAATAAATCATCAACTGACAGTGACTGAGACTGATTATCCTTTTTCCTTGTCTTTTTCCTTTTCCTTGAAATGGACTGATCACCATCAACCATCGTCATAACTGATAATAAACCCTAAGCAAAATCTGCACCAACCATCAAACACAAGAGAAAGATCACAGTTCAGCAGTCAGCACACAGTAGATAATTTCCTTCACACATTCACTAAACCCTAGAAAAGTAACTGAAGGACAAACCTCCCTACTGAAATCAACACAAAATTGGAGACTTTACTACTCCATCAATCCCTCAAATTTTTACCCTAAACGAGCAAATCACCGAAGTGTATAGAGGGATTCAGTTCAAGCGACAAAATTATCACATAATCACTGGAAAAATCAAAACAAAATATAAAAAGATTTGAACTTGGAGTGCAGTCGCTTACTGGCGCGCCGCTATCGGAGATTAGAGTGTTCTTCCGCCACTTTCGTCTCCTTCCACTGACCAATTTACCCGTTTACGGCATGCAAAATACAAAAAAGATTTGAACTTGGAGTGCAGTCGCCTAGGCGTGCTTGGTTTGATACACGATAGGTTGCTAGAAAGAATCCATGTATGATCATATTTAATGTCGAATGTAAACGGAAGGAACGGAATTTAATGAATCCTTCCTAACAAGATTTCCTGTTTTGGAGTATTGAACCATATGGGCTTTATGCTCCTTTCTGTAGTGGGCCTTAAGCTTTTATCTATTGTTCTGTCTTGTTCCTGCTTTCCCTTCAGATGTTCATCAACAGTATCTGTAATCGACACAGTCTATGGCAACAATCAATCAGGTACAAAAACTCAATTCCCAATCTCAAAACTCTTTCAATCAAATCTCTGTTTTAGTATCCTTCGAATGAATTCTGCCACTCTCGTAGTTGATTTCTAGGTCGAGAATACTCACCTTTGAACTCACCAATGAGTTTCTAGGCTGAGATCTATCCCCAATTTATCAATATGTCATCTTTTATACATATGATTGAAATTGCCGTCTCATAACTCTCAAAAGATTAGTCATCGGGAAAAGACCTATAAACAATGTGGAACAAGAATCTTGGCGTTTGGAGAAGCTCGACCAGCAGACTAGGCACAAAACTAGGGAGGGGCTAGAGAAGACCCCAACTTGCTCTATTTAAAAAACTTTTTAAAAATATGGAAGAAAAAAAAAATTAATAAAAAAAATTATGTATTTATTTATTACAATAAGGCTTTTAGTAATAAAAATTATGCCTATATGAAAAAATTTAATCTCTCCACTCTACCCAATTTTTTTTTTTTATGATTTCAAACCTGAACTCGACTATACCTTCGCAATTTGGTTCTTAAGGGTCATCTACGGAATTAGGCCTCTCAAAGGGTCATCTACGGAATTAGGCCTCTCAAAGTACATGTGACACGAAATGGCCGACGTCTACAACTTCCAAATGTAACTACAAGTTCAGGAATCAGAAACGCTTACACAAGGTCTATAGACTCTCTACACTTGGCAGCAAGGTCTCCTAACTGTGTTACAATGGACCCACAAAGTACTCCATACTCTCCTGTATTACAATGTACCAATTCCTTATGGGTGCCCAATGAATCTACCAAAGGTCCAACTTTGCACAAGAAGGTAAAACAAGGGTCTGTTTTTCATAACAATGAGCTAATTTGGCCTTTCATTTGTACACATAATAAATTAATGTTTTAAAACAACCAAGTTCATCCATTTCTGATATTCCATTACAGAAACACCAGTAATCAAGCTTGAATAAAAAGGGTAATAATACTAACTCACAAACCTACAAGATCAGACCATGGTTATAGGAGAACAATTGCCGCCTTTGGAGAAGCCCGTCGATACCTTAGCACTTTGGTCGCCAGGTTTAATCTCACCTTGGGAAGAAGTTTAGATCGAGGAGAAAGGTACATCTTCTGAAGCCGAGGTGAACTCTTGAGCAAATATTTGATTAATCCCATCTCACACGGTAGACCACAAACTTGATTAATCTCCACGATTCTTAGCCTCTTGAATGTGAAATTTGGTGGGCAGCCAAAATCTGAGAAAGAATTAGGAGTAGATCTTGATGCATCTGATTCATCAGATTCATCTCCTGTACAAATCTGCACAAGAGCATGCAAAAGTAAAGATCTAAAATGCTGGCACCATTAACTTAACTAGTACATTTTTAAATCATAACGGAGAAGTGCAAATTGCAAAACAAACAATTCGTATTCACAGTGCTATTGATCATAAATAATCTATAAGCATTATCTATCATCACTTACAGAGATTGTAAGCTCGCGTAGATTAGGGGCGCCCATGATGAGATGACCAACAACTGCTAGCTGTTTCTTATCTTCAAAACTCACTTTTTGTAGCCTAATGGACTTTAGGTGATGAAACACCAAGGAATGGTCACAGGACTCAATGTCGGTGCTCAAATACTGCCAACAAAACAAACAAGCATAAAATTTAATCCAAACACGGATTGAAGTAATTAAAACTACAGATAAAAAAGCCGCTCAATCTTACATAGTTACCTCTGTGAAGCAGCCTTCTGCGGTCAACTTCTCAAGATTAGTTAAACTACCAAAGAACTTTGCATAAGTACACACTCGACTTTTTTGCTGTAGTTGTTCAGCTGGGGATTGAATGATAGCCCATGTTACAAGCACTTTAGCCAGAAGAGGGGCACTCAAGCTTATTGCCTTGAAATTGCTAGTTAAATAGATGTACTTTAGCTTTGGAGCACTAATTCTAAGCTCTGAGTTCAGTGCCAATGCTAGGGTATGATATGTGAATTTCTCAAGGAGAGGAGATTTAGCAATAAGGCTTTCAAGTGAAGTGGAAGGCATCACGACATGATGAAGAGAAAGGCTCCTTAAGAATGAGAATCCCTTGAAGGTAAGAGGTGGCGGGCGCAATTCGCAATCAGAAAGCTCTAGATGGGTCAGCTTTTGACAAGAATATAGACAGGAGTGCACCAGAGGCGGCCTAACACTATAATATCTCATCTGTAGGATGATCTCCCTTATTTCATTCATAGACAGGTAAAGAAGCCATTGATCAATATCAGGGGAGGAGATCACGGAATCAATATCAGGGGGAGGGATCTCGAAATACATACATATTTCAAACTTGTGGACGGGTCCTTTATGAAGGAAAAGAGCATTGGTGATGAAGTTATTAAAGCAATCTCTCCTAGCGCCGATTGTTTTGCCTTCTGAATTCACACATCTATAGTCGAAAACAAGGTGAGGAAGACTAGCCCATTTGTACCTCCACTTACTACACAAGACGCAGGTCCTGACAGCATCACGAATTGGAATGCGAGCGAGAATGCAATGGATAATACTCAAGGGAAGATCACTAAACAAATCATCAACTGACTGATTATCCATTTTTCTTTTCCTCAAAATGAACTGATCACCATCATCCATCATGACAATAAGAACCCTGATTGTAATACGAAAAATCAAAGCAAAATTACCACCAAACATCAAACAAAAGAGAAAGATATCACATTTCAACACGTGCTAGAGGATTTCTTTCACTCATCCACTAATCAATCTGCACCATTAGCTCTGGGTTAAACCCTTGGAACCTAACTGAAGAACACCAACCTCCCTACCAAAAATGAACTGAAGATTGGTGACTCAACTACTCTATAAGAACATATAAAAACATGAATCGTCGCAGATCTTATCCCCAAACTAGATGCTTGGGTGATTTTGCATTTTTAACCTAAGTCGATTTTGTAGATTAACGCAAATCAGTAGCTTCGCACGTCGAAATCAGTTCAGGCAACAAATTTATCACATAATCACTTGAAAATTCAAACAAAAATTACCAAAATATTTCAAGCTGAAGTGCAATCGCGCCCGGGGCACCGCTATCGGAGACTGGAGTGTTCTTCCGCCTCTCTGGTCTGTACGACCGCGTTTGGCTTCTTCAATTTGATACACGACACCAGTAGGCAGTAGCGGATCCGGCCAGAGATTTATTTAGAGGGGGTTAAAAAAAAAATTCATATATATATTTTTTTCATGTGTATGAAAAATATTTTTTTTAGTTTAGATCTATTTAAAAAAAACTTTAGATTTGTGATTTAAATAATTATTTTTAGTAGATTTTTTTAAAGAAATAAAAAATATATCAAAAAATGAGAATTTTTTTATACGTATAAATAGAAAAGAATGTTTTTGTTTAGATATATAGGAGAAAAACTTAAATTTATAGTTAATTAGATACTTGTGAAACAACGATTTGCTATCTAACAATGGTGTTCGCAATGAGGTTTGACGGAAAGTAGAAGTAGTTTAGTTTTGTTCCCGTGCAGTGTTTTATTGTTCAATCGTCTTCATGAGATTCTACTTTTGGATGATCTTCATATCTATGAGTCTTTTTCTTCTGTAGTCAACAATATATGCAATCGACAGTGTCTATGGCAACAATCAATCAAATACAGAAAACCCTTTCAATCAAATAACCGTTCTAGTATCCTTCGAATGAACTCTTCTACTCTTGTGGTTGATTTATAGGTCAAGAATACTCACTTTCGAAATCAACAACGAGCTTCTAGGCTGAGATCTATCCCCAATTTACCGATACATCATCCTTTATACAATTGATCGGAATTCCCGTCTCATAACTCTCAAAAGATTAGTCATCGGAAAAAAGGCCTATCGACAATGTGGGCCAAGAATGTTGGTGTTAGGAGAAGCTTGACCAACAGACTAGCACAGAACTGAGGATGAATTAGAGGAGACCCCAACACGGGCAACACCCTCTATTTAAAAAATAAATAAATAAATATGAACGGAAAAAAAAAATTAATAAATAAAAATTGTCTTTATTTACTATATTAAAATAAGGATTTTATAAATGAAAATTATGCGTATATGAAAATTTTAATCTCTCCGCTCTACCAAAATTTTATTTTCTTATCTCGTACCTGAACTCGACTATACTTTTGCAATTCGGTCCTTAAGGTCATCTATGGGGATTAGGGGTGTGTATGGCAACATAATAAACAAGTTAAAAAGTATGAAATTATTAGCTGTTAAAAAAATAAACAGGTTTAAACGGTGTATGGGAACAACAAATAAGCTTTAGTCATTTAAAAAAAGGGTTTATAAATAAGCTGCAAATTGAAGCTTATTTTGAGGTTTATATTTCATAATTACTATTTTACCCTTTCTCTTTTATCTTATTTGGTTTGAAAGTACCACAATACCCCTAACAAAAACCAAATAAACTCCACTTTTTACAAATAAACTGTTTTTCGCCCCATACGGAGTTTATATTTTTTCATAAATTTTTAACTACTTTTACCAACAGTTTATAAATTTTTACCTTGTTTATAATTTTAGTCAGTTTATTAACCCCGTCCCATACGAACCCTAGGCCTCTGAAAGTACATGTGACTCAAAATGTCCGACATCCAATGGAACAATTTCTTAAGGGTGCAACTTTGTACAAGGAGGTAACAAGGGTGTGCTTTTCATACCAATGAGTTAATTCAGCCTTTCATTTTGTACACATAATAAGTTAATGTTTTAAAACTTCCAAGTTCATTCATTTCTGAAATTGCATTACATAAACACCATCAATCAAACTTGAATCAAAAGGGTAATGATACTAACTCACAGGTCTACAAGATCAGACAAGGGTTCGTGGAGAAAAATTGCCGCGTTTGGAGAAGCCCGACAATAACTTAGCACTTTGGTTGCCAGGTTTAATCTCACCTCGGAAAGAAGTTCATCTAGAGAATAAAGGTTCATCATCTGAAGCCGAGGTGAACTCTTAAGCAAGTATTTAATTAATCCCATCTCACATGGTCGACCACAAACATGGTTCATCTGGACGACTATCAGCTTCTCGAATGTGAAATTTGGCGGGCAGCCGAAATCTGAGAAAGTAGGAGTATATCCTGATGCATCTGATTCATTTTCTCCACAAAACTGCACAAGAGCAGGCAAAAGTAAGGATCTAAAGTGCTGGCACCATAAACTTAACTAGTACATTTTTAAATCATAATGGAGAAGTGCAAATTGCAAAACAAACAATTCAGCATTCACAGTGCTATTGATCATAAATAATCTATAAGCATTATCTATCATCACTTACAGAGATTTTAAGCTCGTCTAGATTAGGGGCACCCATGATGAGAAGACCAACAACTGCTAGCTCTTTCTTATCTTCGAAATTCCCTTCATATAGGCTAATGGACTTTAGGTGATGAAACACCAAGGAATGGTCGTAGGACTCAATGCCAATGCTCAAATACTGCCCAACAGAAAAAACAAGCAAAAAATCTAATCTAAACCCGGATTGAAGTAATTCAAACTACCGATAAAAAAACCACTCTATCTTACTTCTTACCTCTGTGAAGCAGCCGTTTGCAGTCAACTTCTCAAGATTAGTAAAACTGCCAAAGAACTTTGCATAAGTACAAATTCGACTTTTTTGTTGTAGTTGCTCAGCTGGGGATTGAGTAATAACCCATCTTACAAACACTTCATCCACAAGAGGGGCACACATGCTTATTTCCTTGAAACTGCTGGTTAAATGGAAGTACTTTAGCTTTGGAGCACTAATTCTAAGCGCTGAGTCCATTATCCATGGTAGGGGATAGTATGTGAATTTCTCAAGGAGAGGAGATGTAGCAATAAGTCTTTCAACTGAAGTGGAAGGCATCATGACACGATGAAGAGAAAGGATCCTTAAGAATGAGAATCCCTTGAAGGTAAGAGGTGGGCGCAATTCGCAATAAGAAAACTCCAGATGGGTCAGCTTTTGACAAGAATATAGACAGGAGTGCACAAGATACGGCATAAGACTCAAACGTCTCGTTTGTAAGATGATCTCCCTTATTTCATTCCTAGAAAGGTAAAGTAGCCATTGATCAATATCTGGGGAAGAGGCCCCGGCTTCCACATGTATTCCAAACTTGAGGACGGGTCCTTTATGAAGTAAAAGAGCATTGGTGATGAATCTTTCGAAGCAATCTCTCCTAGCAGTGACTGTTTTGCCTTCTGGATTCACACATCTATAGTCGAAAACAAGGTGAGGAAGACTAGCCCATTTGTGCCTCCACTTACTAGACAAGACACAGGTCCTGACAGCATCTTGCATTGGAATGCGAGCGAGAATGCAATGGATGATACTCAAGGGAAGATCACTTAAAAAATCATCAACTGACTGAGTATCCATTTTCCTTTTCCTCGAAATGGACTGATCACCATAGTCCATTAATCCATTATGACAATAAAAACAGACTGTAATACGAAAATTAAAGCAAAATCAGTACCAAATATCAAATAAAAAGGAAAAGATATCGCTTCGAACACATGCTAGAGTATTTCTTTCACTAATTCACTAATCAATCTGCACCATTAGCTCTGGATTAAACCCTTGGAACCTAACTGAAGAACACAAGCCTCCCTACTAGAAATGAACTGAAAATTGGAGACTCAACTACTCTATAACAACATATAAAAACATCAATCCTTGCAGATCTTATCCCCAAACTGGAAGCTCGGGTGATTTTGCATTTTTAACCTAAGTCGATTCTGTGGATTCACGCAAATCAGTAGCTTCGCACATCGAAATCAGTTCAGGCAACAAATTTATCACATAATCACTTGAAAATTCAAACGAAATTACCAAAATATTTCAAGCTGAAGTGCAATCGCACACGGCGCACCGCTATTGGAGACTGGAGTGTTCTTCCGCCTCTTTGATTTGTACGACCGTTTTCTTCAATTTGATACACGAGACGAGACCAGTAGCGGATTCAGCTAGAAATTTATTTAGAGGGGGTTAAAAAAAAATATTTACAAAAAACCACCCTTTTAAATATTAGCTTTTACACTTAACCACCGGCTATATCTGAAATTACAGAAAAGCACCATTAAATGGTTTTTTGTTAACAAATCATCATCCACCACTTATTTCGATTGGAATTACATAGTATATTTTTAATATTTTATACTTTAAATTTAAAGTTTAAACTCGAATATATTTAAATTATATTTACGGCTGGGATAGAAACTTATATTAATATATTAGGGGGGGATATGTGCAAAAATTTTAAATTCTATATTTATTTGGAGGGTGGGGGTTCTAAATGTGAAAAATATTATTGAATTTAAAATTTTAAACAAACTTTGATAGAGATACTTTTTAATAAAAAAATTACTTTTGAGCCTAGAAAATATTTAGATAATTTTTTTTCATTTTTAGTATATAGTGTAGGTTTTACAAATGAAAGAAAATGAGACATTAATTATTAGTATAAAAAGTATTAATAAATTTAAATAATGTTAATGACTTATTAAGTTATTTTAATTTTTATTCAAAAAATAGTCTATAAAATATTTTAAAAATTTATAACCATTTTTAGGAATAAAATAGGATAATTTGTTCATATATACATCAATTTTTTTTAAATATATGTTAAAATTTTAGTAAAATATATTTTTAAATATATTTGAGATTCTAATTTAAATATAAAGCTTTAAATATTATAATATCATATATATTTAACAAAACTCTAATATAAATAGATAACGGGTGGTGATTTGTTAACAAAAAACATTTAATTGGTCGTTTTCTATAATTTTGTATTTAATGGGTGGTTAAATGTAAAAGACTATATTTAATGGGTGGTTTTCTATAAACTTCCCTAAAAAAAATTGATGTATATTTTTTTCATGTGTAAGGAAATTATTATTTTTAGTTTAAGTATATTATAAAAAGAAACTTTAAATTTGTGATTTAAATAGTTTTTTTTAGTTTTTTTTTTTGAAAGAAATAAAAAAATTGTCAAAAATGAGAATTCTTTTATATGTATAAATAGAAAATAATGTTTTTGCTTTACATACACTGGAGAAAAACTTAAATTTATATTTAGTTAGATATTTTTATTTTTTTTTAAGTAGAAAAAGTGAAGGTAATGGGGTTTAAACTCGTGACTTCAAGGTGTAATTAAAAATTCCTCGTTCTCAACTAAACTAAGTTGTCTTTGTGATGTATACTCATTTTACACTCTTTTTGAAACTGAATCAGTCTTAAAAAATCATTACTTGGCGATCCCCTTAATCCCTCCTCTTAAGAGTATATATTATTATATTCTATTTAGGCCGGATAATACTTGTGAGACAACGATTTGGTATCTAACAATGGTGTTCACAATGAGGTTTGACGGAAAGTATAAGTAGTTTGGTTTTGTTCGCGTGCAGTGTTTTATGGTTCAATCGTCTTCATGAGATTCTACTTTTGGATGATCTTCTTGTCTAGAGTCTCTTTCATCTATAGTCAACAATGCATGTCATCGAAAGTGTCTATGAAAACAATCAATCAAATACAGAAACTCAATTTCCAATCTCAAAACTCTTTCAATCAAACCTCCTTTCTAGTATCATTCGAATCAACTCTTCTACTCTCATAGTTGATTTCTAGGTCTAGAATACTCACCAATGAGTTTCTAGGTTGAGATCTATCCCCAATTTATCAATGCCATCCTTTATTCAGTTGACCCCACAGCAGATCCCCCATGGCACTTCCTGGTTTTTCTATCGGAGCAGTTGGTACAGTTTGGAGCATGATATACCCCCCTGGGTGTCAAGAATTCAACGAAGTAGACACCCTAAATACCAGCAGAAGCGAACTAATACCTCAGCTCGTCCTTCACCTTGATGATGCTCCTCCGGACACAAGTATCATACACTTTCGGGCTCACACCCCACACGACACTACCCCGAAGGTGATCAAGGGTGCACCATCTACTCCATATATTCGGCTGCTGCATATCCAAATCACCCAAAAGCTTGGCTAACATACTTTTATTCCAAGCAAGTAGCGCATGGATCTCCAAACCTCCTTCACTAAGTTGTCTTTGTCATTTATACTCATTTTACACTCTTTGAAAGTGAAACAGTTCTAGAAAACCATTACATGGCGATTCCCTCAACTTCACTAAGTTGTCTTTGTCATTTATACTCATTTTACACTCTTTTTGAAAGTGAAACAGTTCTAGAAAACCATTACATGGCGATTCCCTCGACTTAAGAGTACATCTTGTTTTATTCTATTTACTATTTAGGCTAAATAATATTTGTGAGACAACGATTTGCTATCTAATAATGATGTTCGCAATGAAGTTTGACGGAGAGTAGAAGTAGTTTAGTATTGTTCGGGTACAGTGTTTGATTGTTCAATCGTCTTCCTGTGATTCTACTTTTGGATGATCTTCTTATCTAGGAGTCTCTTTCATCTATAGTCAACAATGCATGTAATCGACAGTGTCTATGGCAGCAATCAATCAAATACAGAAACTCAATTCCCAATCTCAAAACTCTTTCAATCAAACCTTCTTTCCAGTATCATTCGAATCAACTCTTCTACTCTCGTAGTTGATTTCTAGGTCTAGAATACTCACCAATGAGTTTCTAGGTTGAGATCTATCCCCAATTTATCAATGCCATCCTTTATTCAGTTGATCGGAATTTCCGTCTCATAATTCTCAAAAGATTAGTCATCGGAAAAAGGCCTATCGACAATGTAAAGCTCGACCAATAGACTAGGCACAGAACTAGGGATGGACTAAAGCGGACCCCAAGCTCCCCAGCTACCTCTATTTAAAAAAAAAATGGAAGAAAAAAAAAAGAAAAATTAATAGTAAAAGAAATTAAGTATTTATTTATTAAAATAAGGATTTTATTAATGAAAAGTATGCGTATCATTTCGTACCTGAACTCGACCGTAACTTGACTAACTTCACAATTCGGTCCTTAAGGGTCATCTACAGGATTAGGCCTCTCAAAGTACTTGTGACACGAAATGTACAATTGCCAAATGTAAATACAAGTTCAGGGATCATACTCCATACTCTCCTAACTGTGTTACAATGGAACAATTCCTTATGGGTGCCTAACGAATCCTGACATTACCAAAGGTCCAACTTTGCATAAGGAGGTAACCAATAACAAGGGTCTGCTTTTAATACCAATGACCTAATTTGGCCTTTCATTTGTACACATAATAAGTTAATGTTTTAAAACTTCCGAGTTCATTCATTTCTGAAATTGCATTACAGAAACACCATTAATCAAACATGAATAAAAATGGTAATGATACTAACCCACAGACCTACAAGATCAGACCAGGGTTATAGGTTATAGGAGAACAATTGCCGCGTTTGGAGAAGCCCGACAATACCTAAGCACTTTGGTCGCGAGGTTAAATCTCACCTCGGGACGAAGTTTAGATTCAGAATAAAGGTTCATCGTCTGAAGCAGCGGTGAACTCTTAAGCAAATATTTGATGAATCCCATCTCACATGGTAGACCACAAACATGTTTCATCTCGACAACTCTCAGCTTCTTGAATGTGAAATTTGGCAGGCAGCCGAAATCTGAGAATGAATCAGATGCATCTGATTCATCTAATTCATCCGATTCCTCTCCTGTACAAATCTGCAGAAGAGCAGACAAAAGTAAAGATCTAAAGTGCTGGCACCATAAACTTAACTAGTACATTTTTAAATCGTAATGGAGAAGTGCAAATTGCAAAACAAACAATTCAGTATTCACAGTGCTATTGATCATAAATAATGAATAATCTATAAGCATTATCTATAATCACTTACGGAGATTTTAAGGTCGTGTAGATTAGGGGCGTCCATGATGAGATGACCAACAACTACTAGTTGTTTCTTATCTTCGAGACACATATCATATAGCATAATGGACTTTAGGTGATGAAACACTAAGGAGCGGTCATAGGACTCAATGCCAATACTCAAATACTACCAACAATACAAACAAGCATTAGAATGAATCTAAACCCGGATTTAAGTAATTAAAACTCCCGATCAAAAAGCCACTCAATCACATAGTTACCTCTGTGAAGCAGAATTCTGTAGTTAACTTCTCCGGATTAATTAAACTACCAAAGAACTTTGCATAAGTACACATTCGACTTTTTTGTTGTAGTTGTTCAGCTTGGGATTCAATTATATCCCATCTTACAAACACTTCAGCCAGAAGAGGGGCACACAGAACCTTATTTCCTTGAAATAGCTAGTTAAATAGGCGTACTTTAGCTTTGGAGCACTAATAGTAAGCTCTGAGTTCATTACCGATGCTGGAGTATGATATGTGAATTTCTCAAGGAGAGGAGATTTAGCAATAAGGATTTCAAGTGAGATGGAAGCCATCGCGACGTAATAAAGAGAAAGGCTCCTTAAGAATGAGAATCCCTTGAAAGTAAGAGGTGGTGGGCGCAATTCGCAATCACAAAGTTCCAGATGGGTCAGCTTTTGACAAGAATATAGACAGGAGTGCACCAGAAGCCGCCTACCACTATAAAATCCTGTTTCTAGGATGATCTTCTTTATTTCATTCCTAGACAGGTAAAGTAGCCACCGATCAATATCAGGGGAAGAGATCCCAACATCCACATATATTCCAAACTTGTGGATGGGTCCTTTATGAAGGAAAAGAGCATTGGTGATGAATTTTTTCAAGCAATCTCTCGTAGAGTCGATTGTTTTGACTTCTGCATTCACACATCTATCGTCGAAAACAAGGTGAGGAAGACTAGCCCATTTGGACTTCCACTTACTAGACCAGACACAGGTCCTGACAGCATCTCGAATTGGAATGCGAGCGAGAATGTAATGGATAATATCCAATGGAAGATCACTTAACAAATCATCAACTGACTGATTATCCATTTTTCCTTTCTTCGAAATGGACTGATCACCATTATCCATTATGACAGCAAAAACCCTGATTGTAATACGAAAATTAAAGCAAAATCAGCACCAAACATCAAATAAAAGAGAAAGTTATCACATTTCAACACATGCTAGAGGATTGATTTCACCCATTCACTAATCAAGCTGCACCATTAGCTCTAGATTAAACCCTTGGAACCTTACTGAAGAACACAAACCTCCCTACCAAAAATGAACTGAAAATTGGAGACTAAACTATTCTACAAGAACATATAAAAACATCAATCCTGGCAGTTCTTATCCCCAAACTGGAAGCTTGGGTGATTTTGCATTTTTAACCTAAGTCAATTGTGTGGATTAACGCAAATCAGTAGCTTTGCAAATCGAAATCAGTTCAGGCAACAAATTCATCACATAATCCCTTGAAAATCTAAACAAAAATTACCAAAATATTGAAAGGAAGAATAGCACAAAATCTCAACAGTTAAACTCCAATTTCAGGGCAAAAACTACCCGCTTAATAGTAGTGAGAAGAAAAAACCAATACACATTCAAGAATTTACCAGTTTGAACAACAGAGAATCAAACTCCCAAAAATCAATCACCCCAACAGTACTCTTCTACAAATCACCAAACTAGGTTAAACAAAATATAGGGGCAAAAGGAATTCAACAGTGCATCAAAATTGGGGCTAAATTGGGGCTGATAAAGAAAAACCTGAACAGGCAAATGCACGCCTGAACTCTTGATCGAACCAGCCCAAAAACGCAGCAGATGTATTTTTGGAGAACAAGTAGTGCGAACTGCGAAACTAACCGATTTTTTTTTCTTTTATAAAGTCTAATTCTCGATGGGTGAGGGTGAAGGAAACCCCCGAAAATACAATAGAAACCCTAACCGAAATCTTGATGTTTAGTTCTAGGCGAAAATGCATAAAATTACCCTTTATTCAACTTCGTTTGCAATTAACTACCCTTTATTCAAAAAATTTCACTTAACCACCCTTTATTCACCTTTATTTGCAATTAACCACCCCTTATTCAAAAAAATTCACTTAACCACCCTTTATTCACTTTTGTTTGCAATTAACCACCCCTTATTTAAAAAATTTCACTTAATCACCCCTTATAACAAATTGTTTGCAAATAACCACCCATCCTCACATTTTTCTTTAAATTCAACTTAAAAGTAAAAGACGAAAATGCCCCCAAATTTGGTCATTTCGGGTTTCGCGTAAAACGGGTCCCGTGTAGATCCGAGTTGACTTGAACTCGAGTTTGGCCCGTTTTTAGGTCAAATCGGATAGATTTCGGGTTTGTCAATTTCTATTTTTTAAATTAAAAAAATCACGATTTGGTAATTTTGTGATAATTTTAAAATGCTAAAATTAAAGATGTGGTTCTTAAGTTCTAGCGCTTGTAATTATATACTATATTTGATTTTTACTATTTAAAAATATCTAAAATATCAAAATTTTAAATATTTTTTTAAAAATAAATAATTTCATGCAATTAGTAGTAAGCATAGAATTATTTTAATATTTTAATGTTTTTATCTTCTTAAAAATCAAATATTATCGATCGGAGAGAGTATTATATAATACAAATAAATATAAAAGTTGATTTGAAAATGAAAGATCAAGTGATTGTAATTATAAAATGTAATAAATTGGAATCTCCATAAAAAAAAATAATCATATATAATTATAAATCAATCGGGTTAATCGGTTCACCGGATCAATTTGGTCAATCGGGTCACCGAGTCTAAACCCAGATGACCCGAAAAATTACCCGGTTTTCGGGTTCGGTTAGGAGAAAAAATTTGGGTCAAAATTTTCGGCTCTTGAGCAAAAAAATTCGGGTCGTTCGGGTCGGGTCGACCGGTTCGGATCGTGTTCTGACAGGTCTACTATCAAACATTGCCACAGGAGGGTGCAAATAAAGCGTCAATGACCGAAAGAGATATGACTACATCTGACCTATTAGGAGAGGTGGGCATAACTTACATACATTAATGGTAATTTTTTTAAATAATAATAAATAAAAACTGTAAAACCAAATTTGGGTGCATTTTCGTCTTTTACTTTTAAGTTGAATTTAATAGAAGTTTAATTTAAAGAAAAATGGGAGGATGGGTGGTTACTTGCAAATAATTTGTTATAAGGGGTGGTTAAGTGAAATTTTTTTAATAAGGGGTGGTTAATTGCAAACAAAGATAAATAAATGGTAGTTAAGTGAATTTTTTTTAATAAAGAGTGGTTAATTACAAACAGAGGTGAATAAAGGGTGGTTTTATGAATTTTCGCCTTAGTTCTATTGCACTGGCCTGGCCGTTACAGTCAGCCCCAGTCGCCTCCGTTCCCCAATCTCCTGGTCGGTGGCGTGTGGTGCAGCTTCCGCTGTTGTGCTGCAACGGCGTTAACTCCTTCCTCTCCTTGGGCCCGAGGGGTCTGCTAGGTGGGCCTAAAGTAGTGCTGGTCCAAAGCAGCCCGGAACACCGAAAAATAAAAATATAAAATTTTGAAATATAAAATTAATCCGGCTATATATTTTTATACTTATGAATCTATGATTCTTTTTAATAGGTTTATGAATCTATGATTATAAATACTCCTAGAAAATAATTTTATTTGATTTTTTCATATGGTTAAAAAAATTAAAAAAATAAAAACTCTATGAAATGTTGGTTTTATTTTTTTTTAAAATAATTTCATGTATTTTTATATTTTATATAGTTTTTATATTTATTAAAAACTATATAAAAATCAAATATTTTAATACAGATGTAATATTGAACAATTGGACAACCCTGCCTATTCATCTAGTGAAAAGGCCACCGGGTAGGGCTTGCCCACCCGAATTATTTCCTAATCAAAAAAAAAAAAAAAAAAAAATTCTAGTGAAAAGGCCAAATCTAGAGCTGGCAATTCGGGTTATCCAGTCGGAGTCGGGTCGATTTTCGGTTGTATCAATTTTGTGAATTTTCGGCTACACTTGCTCGGACAACCAATCTTTCTTTAGCATTCAATTTTAGGCTTTAGCAGCCAATCTGATTTTAGCAGTCAATTGTATATGAAGATAGGTTTTACATGAACGAATTAGATGGAATAAATGAGCTTGAGTAGTTGTTAATGTAGGGAGATGGTTCTGTGATTTTTCCTTTGAAAAACTTGAAACTTGTTTCCATGGGTGGCCATGGATTGTGAAACTTGGACTGTTACAGTTTATAACATTGAGGGAAATCACTGTTTATAACAGTGTGGATTTTGGAAATGGTTTCTCCTTTGATTAAAGGATCATATGACTGCATTTTTCTTAGATTTTAAGCCTGCTGAACTTATGAATGCTAGAAATGCAGTTCTTGGTTAGAAACCAGAGTATTTGTTAAAGGAAATGTGATCAATCTTAGACTAGTTTGAATTTCAGATCAATTTTTGTATTTCGCAGACTGATTTCACTTTTCATTTTGTATAACTGTACAGGATATAGCGAGTTTAGGCTTTAGAGGGTCACCTTTGGGGATCGCAGATCAAGTATCGATTGGTGCCTGCACAATGCCTACACGAATTCGAGATATTGGAGAGGATAACGGCTTGATAATGTAACACATTTTATGCAACATCAGCATACATATTGTTGTTCAGGTGACGAATCCCTTTTCCAAAAGGTTGGGGTTCAGACCAAATCTCAGCGGTTTCCATGTTTACGACTTACAATTGTAGGGGCTTGCAACGAGATTTGCAAGGGTGTATGGTATGGGCACAACCCTTTATCCAGAAAGCGGAAAAGATACATGAGCGTCTATTCAGGTGGCATTTGAGCAAATGGTTTTACAACACTTTAAACGAAAAGGGTTTCGGACAATTCCCATGTGGGGAGGATGAAAGTTCAGTTTCATGTTTTCTATCTGTTATGTTGCTTGAAGATGAGCTTAGATTGCGCCTATTAGATCATGCTTTCTATCTGTAATTTGGCCTTTCATTTGTACACAAAAAGTTCACTCATTACTGAAATTGCATTACAGAAACACCATTAATCAAACTTGAATAAAAAGGGTAATGATACTAACTCACAGATCTACAAGATCGAGATGGGGGATCTTGGAGAAAAATTGCCGCGTTTGGAGAAGCCCGACAATAACTTAGAACTTTGGTTGCCAGGTTTAATCCCACCTCGGGAGGAAGATCATATCGAGAATAAAGGTCCATCTTCTGAAGCAGCGGTGAACTCTTAAGCAAATATTTGATTAATTCCATCTCACATGGTCGACCACAAACATGTTTCATCTGGACGACTCTCAGCTTCTTGAATGTGAAATTTGGCAGGCAGCCGAAATCTGAGAAAGAATTAGGAGTAGTCTGAGTAGATCCTGATGCATCTGATTCATCAGATTCATCTGATTCATATCCTGTACGAATCTGCACAAGAGCAGGCAAAAGTAAAGATCTAAAGTGCTGGCACCATAAACTTAACTAGTACATTTTAAAATCATAATGGATTAGTGTAAATTGCAAAACAAACAATTCAGTATTCACAGTGCTATAAGCATCATCTATCATCACTTACAGAGATTTTAAGCTCGTGTAGATTAGGGGCGCCCATGATGAGATGACCAACAACTGCTAGCTGTTTTTTATCTTCGAAACTCACTTCATAGAGACTAATAGACTTTAGGTGATGAAACACCAAGGAACGGTCGTAGGACTCAATGCCAATGCTCAAATACTGCCAAGTGCCAACGAAACAAACAAGCATGAGAATGAATCTAAACCCGGATTTAAGTAATTAAAACTCCCGATCAAAAAGCCACTCAATCTTACGTAGTTACCTCTGTGAAGCAGCCTTCTGCAGTCAACTTCTCAAGATTAGTAAAACCATCAAAGAACTTTGCATAAGTACAAACTCGACTTTTTTGTTGTAGTTGGTCAGCTGGGGATTTAGTTATAAACCATCTTACAAACAGTTCAGCCACAAGAGGGGCACACACACTTATTTCCTTGAAACTGTTAGTTAAATGGATGTACTTTAGCTTTGGAGCACTAAATCTAAGCTCTGGGTTCATTTCCTAAAGATATGTGAATTTCTCAAGGAGAGGAGATTTAGCAATAAGGCTTTCAAGTAAAGTGGAAGGCATCATGACACGATTAAGAGAAAGGCTCCTTAAAAATGAGAATCCCTTGAAGGTAAGAGGTGGTGGGCACAATTCGCACCAAGAAAGCTCCAGATGGGTCAGCTTTTGACAAGAATATAGACAGGAGTGCACCAGAGGCCGCCTCGTAACAATACAATATCCCGTTGCTAGGATGATCTCCCTTATTTCATTCCTAGACAGGTAAAGTAGCCATTGATCAATATCAGGGCAATGGATCATGGAAACACCATGTATTCCAAACTTGTGGACGGGTCCTTTATGAAGGAAAAGAGCATTGGTGATGAATTTGTTGAAGCAATCTCTCCTAGCGGTGACTGTTTTGCCTTTTGGCTTCACACATCTATAGTCGAAAACAAGGTGAGGAAGACTAGCCCATTTGTACCTCCACTTACTAGACAAGACGCAGGTCCTGACAGCATCTTGAATTGGAATGCGAGCGAGAATGCAATGGATAATACTCAAGGGAAGATCACTTAACAAATCATCAACTGACTGATTATCCATTTTTCTTTTCTTCGAAATGGACTGATCACCATCATCCATTATGACAACAAAAACCCTGATTGTAACACGAAAATGAAAGCAAAATCAGCATCAAACATCAAATAAAAGAGAAAGTTATCACATTTCAACACATGCCAGAGGATTTCTTCACCCATTCACTAATCAATCTGCACCATTAGCTCTGGATTAAACCCTTGGAACCTAACTGAAGAACACAAACCTCCCTACTAGAAATGAACTGAAAATTGGAGACTCAACTACTCTATAACAACATATAAAAACATCAATAGCTTCGCACATCGAAATCAATAGCTTGGGTGATTTTGCATTTTAACCTAAGTCGATTTTGTAGATTAACGCAAATCAATAGCTTCGCACATCGAAATCAGTTCAGGCAACAAATTTATCACATAATCCCTTGAAAATTTAAACAAAAATGACCAAATTATTGAAAGGAAGAATAGCACAAAATCTCCCTAAATAAACTCCAATGATGAACTCAATCCAACAAAGAACAATTGAACTCAAATTTCAGGACAAAAACTCCCCGCTTAATAACAACAGTGAGAAGAAAAAATCAATGCTCATTAAAGAATTTACCAGATTGAACAACAGAGAGTCAAACTCCCAAAAATCAATCACCCCAAAAAGTACTCTTCTACAAATCACCAAACTAGAAGAAACAAAATCTAGGGGCAAAAGGAATTCAACAGTGCATCAAAATTGGGGCTAAATTGGGGCTGATAAAGAAAAACCTGAACAGGCAAATGCACGCCTGAACTCTTGATCGAACCAGCCCAAAAACGCAGCAGATGTATTTTTGGAGAACAAGAAGTGGTGCGAACTGCGCACTGCGAAGCTCATCGAGATCTTGATTTTTTGTTTTAGGCAAAAATGCATAAAACCACTCTTTATTTAGGGTTATTTGCAAATAAACAACCTTTATTAAAAAATTTGCAAATAACCACTAATTATATACAAATTGGGTGCAACTAACCACCCATATCCCCTTTTCTTGTTAAATCTCACTTAAGTTAATAGGAAAAGACAATTATACCCATAACTTTTTAATGTTTTACCTATTTCTTTATATTAGTCACAACCAAGTCAAATTTCCAATCTAATTAGCCAAACAGATAGAGAGAAGTGGATATGAGCAATCCCCCGAACAAGACCCAATAAACAAGATGAGGTTCCACCAGAGGTCGTCATTTCAAATAAAGGGTGGTTTTATGCATTTTCGTCTTTATTTTATTTTTATTGATAAAGTAACAAACATGTTTGATTCTCAATGGGGAGAAACGAAACCGTCGGAAATACAAAAAAAAAAGCCTAACCGAAATGTTGATGTTTATTTTTTTATAATTAAAAAATGATTCTATCAGGAATAGAAGACAGATATATCAACTAAATAGTACTACCTCCATCCGATAATACATGAGTTTTTAGAAATTTGCAAAAATTTTGTTAAACACTTTACTATTAAAAAAACATCATAATTACACTAACTTTTTCATAAATTTTATTATTTTTTAACATCAACTACACATTTTAACCATTTTTTTTTAAAACGACAACACATAAATAAATACAAATCATTATAATCTCTTACCTTAAAAAACATAAAAGTCCATTTATTATCGGACGGAAACTTATCTCTAAAAATCCATCTATGATCGGACGGAGGGTGTATTATTTATCCAAAAGAAGGATAAATTTAGTGTTGATATTCGAACAATTGTATGGGCCCATATGTTGTTCTTGGCCCAGATAAGAGTGAACATAAACTGGCCCAACAAGTATTTCAAGCTGTAGTGCAATCGCGGACGCCGCACTGCACGGCCCGCACCGCTATTGAGTGTTCTTCCCTTGGATCTAGAAATTTGTTTAGAGGGGGTTAAAAAAAATTTGGATAATGTTTTCTTGCATATGTATGAAAAATAATTTTTATTTAAATATATTGGAAAAAATCTTAAATTTATTTTTTAAAATTTTAAATAGTCATTTTTAGATGGAATTTTTTATAAAAATAAAAATAATAAAAAAATGACATCTTTTTATTTGTATAAATAAAAAATATTTTTTTTAAATATATTAGAGAAAAACTTAAATTTATATTTAATTAGATATTTTTGGGAGAAAAAACTAAAAATTATGAAAAAACTCCTTATCAACTAAGTTGTATTTGTAATTTATTACTCATTTTACACCCTTTATCCCTAAAATTACCAAACAAACCCATAAAAAAAATTCCTATGATTTTCTTTCGGACTAGGGGGCTTCAGCCACCCAAGCCACCCTAGATCCGTCAATGCACGATACCCAATTGAGCATTTAAGGGTGAAATTGCATCAAGAAACATTTTGGGGATTTTTTTACCTACCCTACAATATACGAATATTCAGATAAAATGAACACAACACGAGCATCCTTTATTCTACAATAGTAAACAATTTGTTCAAGAGATGTTGAAGTTTCCTGCATCTTATATCGACTTTTTGTATTGGCTTCTCCATCTCATAATAGATTGTGTACTACTCACTAATTGTGAAAAATGAAATTCATGGTACATACAATGGTACAGTTCCATCTCTGAAATTGCAAGTTCACTCATCTCTGAAATTGCATTATGGAAACACCATTAATCAAACTTCAATCAAAAGGGTAATGATACTAAGTTACTAGCTCACAGATCAAAAAGATAAGACGGGGGTTCAAGGAGAAAAATTGCGGCGTTTGGAGAAGCCCGACAATAACTTAGCACTTTGGTTGCCAGGTTTAATCCCGCCTCGGAAAGAAGCTCAGATCGAGAACCAAGGTCCATCATCTGAAGCCGAGGTGAACTCTTAAGCAAGTATTTGATGAACTCCGTCTCACATGGTAGACCACTAACATGTTTAATCTTGACGACTCTCAGCTTCTTGAATGTGAAATTTGGTAGGCAGCCGAAATCTGAGAAAGAATTAGCAGTAGATCCTGATGCAAAATCTGTACAAATCTGCAGAAGAGCAGGCACCATAAACTTAACTTAGTACATTTATAAATCATTATAGAGAAGTGCAAATTGCAAAACAAACAATTCAGTATTCACAGTGTTATTGATCGTAAATAATCTAAAGCATTGTCTATCATCACGTACTTACAGTGATTTTAAGCTCGTGTAGATTAGGGGCGCCCATGATGAGATGACCAACAACTGCTAGCTGCTTCTTATCTGTGAAATCCACTTCAGATAGTCTAATGGACTTTAGGCGATGAAACACCAAGGAATGGTCATAGGACTCAATGCCAATACTTAAATACTGCCAACAAAACAAACAAGCATAAAATTTAATCTAAACACGGATTATAGTAATTAAAACTCCCGATCAAAAAGCCACTCAATCTTACATAGTTACCTCTATGAAGAAGCATTTTGCAGCTAACCTCTCAAGATTAGTAAAACCGCCAAAGAACTTTTTATAAGTAGAAACTGGACTTTTTTGTTGTAGCTTTTCGGCTGGAGATAGACTGGCAGTCTTTCTTACAAACACTTCAGCCACAAAAGGGGCACACAAGCTTATTTCCTTCAAATCGCTAGATAAATGGATGTACTTTAGCTTTGGAGCACTAATTCTAAGCTCTGGGTCCCTTACCCTTGTTAGGGGATAATATGTGAATCTCTCAAGGAGAGGAGATTTAGCAATAAGGCTTTCAAGTGAAGTGGAATCCAAATCGACGTAATAAAGAGAAAGGCTCCTTAAGAATGAGAATCCCTTGAAGGTAGGAGGTGGTGGGCGCAATTTGCAACCAGAAAGCTCCAAATGGGTCAGCTTTTGACAAGAATATAGACAGGAGTGCACCAGAAGCGGCCTCCTAACAGTATGACATCTCGTTGCTAGGATGATCTCCCGTATTTCATTCCTAGAAAGGTAAAGTAGCCATTTATCAATATCTGGGGGAGAGACCCTGGACATTCAATTTCAAATATATTCCAAACTTGAGGACGGGTCCTTTATGAAGGAAAAGAGTATTGGTGACGAATCTTTTGAAGCAATCATTCCTAGTGATGACTGTTTTGCCTTCAACACATCTATCGTCAAAAACAAGGTGAGGAAGACTAGCCCATTTGTACCTCCACTTACTAGACAAGACGCAGGTCCTGACAGCATCACGAATTGGAATGCGAGCTAGAATGCAATGGATAATACTCACGGGAAGATCACTTAACAAATCATCAACTGACTGATTATCCATTTTTCTTTTCTTCGAAATGGACTGATCACCATCATCCATTATGAGTTATGACAACAAAAACCCTGATTGTAACACGAAAATGAAAGCAAAATCAGCACCAAACATCAAATAAAAGAGAAAGTTATCACATTTCAACACCTGCTAGAAGATTTCTTTCACCCATTCACTAATCAATATGCACCATTAGCTCTGGATTAAACCCTTGGAGTTGGAACCTAACTAAAGAACACAAACCTCCCTACTAGAAATGAACTGAAAATTGGAGACTCAACTACTCTATAAGAACATATAAATACATCAATCCTTGCAGATCTTATCCCCAAACTGGAAGCTTGGGGGATTTTGCATTTTTAACCTAAGTCGATTTTGTAGATTAACGCAAATCAATAGCTTCGCACATCGATATCAGTTCAGGCAACAAATTTATCACATAATCCCTTGAAAATTTAAACAAAAATTACCAAAATATTGAAAGGAAGAATAGCACAAAATGTCCCTAGATAAACTCCAATGATGAACTCAATCCAACAAAGAACAATTGAACTCAAATTTCAGGACAAAACCTACCCACTTAATAATAGTGGCAATGCTCATTCAAGAATTTACCAGATTGAACAACAGAGAGTCAAACTCCCAAAAATCAATCACCCCAAACAGTACTCTTCTACAAATCACCAAACTAGAAGAAACAAAATCTAGGGGCAAAGGGAATTCAACAGTGCATCAAAATTGGGGCTGATAAAGAGAAACCTGAGCAGGCAAAGGCACGCATGAACTCTTGATCGAACCAGCCCAAAAACGCAGCAGATGTATTTTTGGAGAACAAGTAGTGCGAACTGCGCACTGCGAAGCTATCCGAGAAGCGTCGCCGGCCAGAAGCTCAGAAGGAGGAGGAGGATTCGGAGGAAGGAGGAGGCAACGGCCAGCAGACCCGACCTAGGGTTTTCAACGCGTGAGGCCGGTGATGGGTAAGGGATGAACAAATAAAAATGAGGGCAGTCATTTTGGCTATAAATATATCTTCAACTATTTATATCCACCGAACACCAATTAGGATGTTTTTAAGGTTATTTAAACAAAAAAACTTCACCTCCCACACCTTCATAATATACCAAATAAACTCTAACTTCTAGAAAAACTCCAACTCCTAAAAAAAACCCCAATTTGCCAAATATTGTACGTGCTAAATAACCTAAACTGGCCCAAGTATTTCTTGAATTGGCAAATAATCATTCGGGGTTCGAACCGAGGACCTATGGGTGCTACCCATAAGTCCTTTCCGGTGAGTCATTCCGGAATGGTTGCCTAACAGGTATTTCAAGCTCTAGTGCAATCGCGGACGCCGCACCGCACAGCCCGCCCCGCTATCAAGTGTTCTTCCATTGGATCTAGAAATTTATTTATAGGAGGTTAAGAAATTTTTGGATAATTTTTTCTGCATATGTATGAAACATTAATTTTTATTTAAATATATTAGAAAAAATATTAAAATTATGATTTCAAATTTTAAATAGTCATTTTAAATGGAAATTTTTGTATAAAAATAAAAATTATCAAAAAATGACATCTTTTCATTTGTATAAATAAAAAATATTTTTTTAAATATATTAGAGAAAAACTTGAATTTATATTTAATTAGATAGATATTTTTAGTAGAAAAAAACAAAAACTAAAAATTATGAAAAAACTTTTTTTTTTTTTAGATCAAGCTCTGCATCTTCATTCCATATCTTTCAAAAGGTTCATAACTACATTATTAGGCAGAGCATACATATTGAAAAACAAAGAAGCATCAGAGATAGACATAGCAGCTATGGCGTGGGCAACAACATTCCCCTCCCGCCTAACGTGAGACCAGCACACCGACCCCCCCTTGCTTTGCTCCATAATTTCGTGAATGATCAAGCCCACCGTTCCCCTGCCTGGGTCCCCGTTCCTAAGCTTAGTTGCTAGTGTCAAGCAATATGTCTCAAATTGCACATTTCGGATCCCTCTTTCCTTTGCGAACTCAATAGCCCACCTGATCGCTTCAGCCTCCGCGACCTCGGCGTCGGAGGTCGACTGCACTGCACAGACACCTGCCGACACAAAGATGCCATCCCCTGCACGCTGAACAAAACCAATGGAAGCTCTTCCTGATGTCGACAATGCTGCGTCGCAGTTGAACTTCATCATACTCCCACCTGGTTTTGTCCATGTCTTCGATCCAGGATGGTCAACTTGGCTTTGAGGAGTCTTCGTATGATCCGTGTAAGACTTGTAATCAGCCAGCAGCTCCATCACCTTGCGAACAATCTCCTCTGGCAAGGGGTGCTTTCCTTCAAATATCCTAGTATTCCTAGCTAGCCAAATTTGCCATAGCATCACAATCCAAATCTGTCTTTCCGCACTCGATCCTTTATCAAAGACCATCATCATGCTGTCCAAGACGTTCGTGGCCCCTTTCCAGTGCCTGGCTACTCACGGGACACTCCTCCAAGCTTTCCTAGCGAAACGACATTCGTATAGGACATGAAACGCTGACTCTTGCCGTCCACATAAATCGCACAAGTCGTCATCCGTGATTTTCCGCCTCACCAAATTGGTCTTACATGGAATAACATCCCTCCCCGCACGCCACACAAGAGCCTTGGCCTTCGGGATGGTGTCGACCTTCCACATTGCCTTCCAAGCTCTCTCCCTAACATTTCCTTCGGCCTGTCCAACCCCTCCGTCCTCATGGTCTAAGCTCTCGACTTGGAGGTGATAGGCACTCCTAACTGTGAAGATCCCGCTTTTGTTATAATGCCAAACTAGATGGTCCTTGCTTGTCGGGGAGACCAACCGAGTCTGCAAGATCAGCTCCGTATCGCCAGGTAAAAACAACTCCTCTACCCTTCTTTCATCCCATCTCCTCGTGTTCCAATCGATTAGATCAAGGACTCGGAGGTTCGGATCGCCTCCTCGGAAGTTCCCTATAACCTTGAAACTACTCTCCCTTGGGATCCATTTATCATTCCAAACATTCACCTCCGCCCCGTTCCCGATGCTCCACCGCATACCCTTTCTCAGCACCTCCCTACCCTCCATCAAGCTTCGCCATGTATAACTCGGCGAGTGTCCGACCGATGCCTCCATGAAGGAAGAACGAGGATGATACTTGGCCTTCGGGAGCCTGGCAATCAGCGAGTCCAGGTCTTTCTAATTTATTACTCATTTTAAACTCTTTATCAATAAAATTACCAAACAAACCCACAAAAAATATTTTTCCTATAATTTTCTTTCGGACTAGGGGGTTGCAGCCACCCGAGCCATCCTAGATCCGCCAATGCACGATACCCAATTGAGCATTTAAAGGTGAAATTGCATCAAGAAACATTTTGGGACATTTTTTTCCTACCCTACAATATATGAATAATATACGAATATTCAGATAAAATGAACACGAGCTTCCTTTATTCTACAATTGTAAACCATTTCTACAAATCACCAAACTAGAAGAAACAAAATCTAGATTCTGGGAGCAAAAGCAATTCAACAGTGCATCAAAATTGGGGCTGATAAAGAGAAACCTGAGCAGGTAAAGGCACGCCTGAATGGAATCATAGGGAGGAGTAAAAACAAAACGCTCTCTTCTCTCTCTAGAATCTAGAGAGAGGAAGAGTCCACCAAATTCACCCTTTCACCGTACCACCATTAACATCAACAAGAACAAACCACCATGAACACCAACTTAATCTGGGGACCAACCGAGAGCTAATAACTCTCAACCCCAAATCTCTCTTCTTAATCTGGGGACCAACCGAGGGCTAATAACTCTCAACCCCAAATCTCTCTTCTTAATCTAGGGACCAACAGAGAGCTAATAACTCTCAACCCCAAATCTCTCTTCTTCAATCAACTGTAATAAAGGGGTTTTTTAAATCTGAAGGTTTGAAAAAAAACCCAAAAACCATCTACCAAAAACCCCATTTCAGACCAACTAAGGAACAACAAGTTAAGGAAAAAGAAGGCAAAACCAACAACACACTGGGAACAATGGAGAGTTATAGCTCTCAACCCCATATCAAACAAAAAAATAAGGAAAAATCTAATTTGGGGAGACCCCCACCGTGTGTGCCAGTACCTCGGCCACCAACAACAAAGGTGTTCTCAAGGGTTACCCCCTTCGACACTACCAATCCAATACCAACAACAGGGGTGACCCCCCGCCACCACCCCCGTGTACTGTAGATTTACAATTATCGGACACCGAAACCCCCTTCGAGACACCCCTCACCGACTCCATTCCAACACCCAATACTTATCAAATACCAAATCAACCAAAATCGATAAATCTTTGTAATATTCTCAGCAAAATCACATGAGAAGGTATTTGTTTGTCTTCTCGCTAACTCCATCGAGTGAGGCCACCACCGAAAACCGTTGTTCTCCGTCGCACGACTATGAACACCACCAACTCTTCCTGAGACCAACTCACATAACCTCCGAATCCCGCATATTCGATGCCTCCTAACCATCCAAGCCATCTTTAATCGTTGTTTCCTGCTCGTTCTGGCCTAAGGCGGCAAAAGAAAACAAAAGCCCAAAAATTTTCCTTTCTCAAGAACCCTAAAAAATCAACCTTGATTATTTCGATGGCAGCCTCGTTACCTGGGTTTGTCGTTCTTTGAAATAGTTTTTCTTCGATAATCTGGGGTAGGGCGGTCTTTTTGGCGTTCCGCTTCCGATCGCCCTCCTGGAGTCTTCCATCGTCTTCACCCTCCTCATCACCAGATTGTTTCCCTTCCGTTCTGCATTTTTACCCATTTTTGCTTAAAATAATATTAATTGCAACTTAAGACTAATGGGCCAATGATCCAAAATTCCCTCACGTTTGCTCACTTTTGGGCCCAACCTCATTGACTTTCAACCTCAAAATTGGTTAACATAATCCCAACATGGCTTGATCATATTTGCTTTGATGGGCTAAAAAACAACCGTTATTTGTCCGACCGACTTAATCGCTTTACTCTTTAACCCGTTTCATTTGATCTTGGTTTATTTTTCCCGGTAGAGTGAAGTCGTTTCTTGGGTGTTGGTTCGTTTAGCTCCGGATGAAGTGCAGTCTCGGACGCCCTGTTGTTCGAGTTGACCGTGGCAGTGTTCGTGATTCTCGAAGATCTCTCATCTAGGTGGGGGGAACGTCGTTGATCCGCACTTCCCCAAGAGACGCCTTTTCCGCTGATGGGTTTCTGCATCTGTCTCCCCGGCGTCGAGTCGTCGTGTCAGTCCATCGACTTTCCCATGTTCTCGGCATTCACAGCTTCCACTCGGTGTCCTTCGACTGTCTCTCTTTGGTCTTCTTGCTGAGATCTTTCGTTTCGGGATTTTTTGTTGTTGTTTTTTTGCTTTCTTTGGTTGTATCATGACGGTTAGCCCATCTGCCTTTATCGGCCTCTCGTTGTCCCTGACTTCAGTTGAAGTCTTGGACCTCGAATTATTTCCTGTTCAAAAAAAAAAAAAAACACGCCTGAATTCTTGATCGAACCAGCCCCATAAACGCAACAGATGTATTTTTGGAGAACGAGTAGTGCGAACTGCGAAGCTAACCGAAATCTTGATTTTTGTTTTTTATATATAAAGTAACAATTCGCGATCAATCCTATTCCTTTTTTATTACAGTAGAGGATAGATATATAAAGATAGATATATGAACTGAATATACGTCCAAAGATACATGGACTTTTACTATTTATATCCGTCCAAAAATACATGGACTTTTACTATTTATGCATGTTTTTTTAGTAGTTAAAAATTATATAAAATATTAACCTTTTTTTATTAATTTTTTTAATAATTATAAACTTATTATCAATAAGTTTGTAATTATTAACAAAAATTAATAAAAAAGATAATATTTTATATAGTTTTATCTTCTTAAAAAAGCGTGCGTGAATAGTAAAGTCAATGTATTTTTGGACGGAGGTAGTATTATTTATCCAAAAGAAGGATAAATTTGGTTTTTATATTCGGATAATTTGTATAGGCCCATATGTTGTTCTAGGCCCAGATAGGAGTGAACATAAATGGGCCCAACAAGTATTTCAAGCTGAAGCGCAATCGCGCACGCCGCACCGCTATCGGAGACTGGAGTGTTCTTCCGCCTCTTTGGTCTTTATTCTTTAATTGGATCTAGAATTTTATTTAGAGGGATTTAAAGAAAGTTTGGATAATTTTTCTTCATAAATAAAAAATTAAAAATTTTGTTTAAATATATGAGAAAAAAATTTAAATTTATTATTTAAAATTTTAAATAGTCATTTTTAGTATGAATTTTAGAAAAGAATAAAAATGAATGTTTTTGTTTAAATATATTGAAGAAAAATTTAAATTTATATTTAATTAGGTATTTTTAGTAGAAAAAACTAAGAAAAATAAAATTTATGAAACAACTTCTCATATTAACTAAGCTAAGTTATTTTTGTAATTTATTACTCATTTTATACTCTTTATTCCTAAAATTACTAAACAGACCCACACAAAAATATTTTTCCTACGATTTTATTTCGGACTAGGGACTACAACCACCCCAGATCCGCCAATGCACGAGATGACGAGACCCATTTGAGCATTTAAGGGTGAAATTGCATCAAGAACCCCAACATTTGGGGTATTTTTTTTTTATACCCTAAAATATACGAATTTGGCAAAATATCGCACAACAATTGGGATAGGTTGAGGCTAATATCCTAGGTCTTACTCTAGGGGAGTAGATGATGAAGTTGTTATGGCTTTATAAATTGATAACATGTTAAAAATATTCAGATAAAATGAACACGAGCTTCCTTTATTCTACAATTGTAAACCATTTGTTCAAGGGAATTTGATGAATCATATATCGAATGTTTTTATCAACTTGAAGTTTCCTGCATCTTATATCGACTTTTAGTATTGGCTTCTTCATCTCATAATAATGGTGAAACTACCCAAAATGTTAGGATATTTGCAGCAATTTGCCCACCTTTCAACATCAAACCATAAACCAAGAAATTACGGTATTAAACTTGAATACTTAACCTAAACCTATAACAAATTAACATTTGCCCATGATTTGGAAGTATTCTATTTTTATAATGTGTAATACTACTACAAACTGCTGATGAGTTTTTAAAATATGTAATCTTTTTGTTTGTGTTTGAAAGGAAAAGAAATGTATTAGATATGAAAAAATAACTCCAAAAAAGAAAAAGTTAGCTAGCTACTTTATAAAATTTCCTTGCAAACACAGCAACTAGAAAAGTAGATGGAAGTTAGCCTCAGGGTTCCTCTCTCAGCAAGGCATCTCAACTCATGTCTGAACTCTCTCAACACCAAACCAGAAGGCAGGAAAAAAAAAAACATTTTTTCCTGTTCAAATCTTTATACTTGTTGCTCTCTTTGAATGAGCTCCTATGTTCAAAATTAATCCAGACATAAATTTCAAATCTTTCATGCCAACCACCGCCACCATCGCCGCCATCACAACCACCAAGAATGCAACCTTTCAGCACTCTCTATTGCATCTCAGCTACCGTCATCTTCTCCCTCCTCTTCCTCTTCTCCTTTACCTCCATGTCGCGTGATCGTTCTCCTGACCCCAAGCTCTTCACCCGCCCAACTAACTACCTAATTCCGAACCCAAACCTGAATTCCTCATCTGAACCAGACCCGCCACCTCCACCATCCATCGCCTACTTTGTCTCGGGGTCATCCGGGGATCTGAGTCGGATCATCAGGCTTCTGTCTGCCATCTACCACCCTAAGAACCTCTACCTCCTCCACCTTGACCGCCTCGCCCCTCAGTTTGACCGCCTCCAGCTCGCCCTCTATGTTCAGTCTGTGCCCATCTTTGGAGCTGCCCGGAACGTCCACGTCATCGGTGAGGCTGATTTTGCTTACGCTAAAGGGTCCACATCTATCTCCTCCGTTCTTAGAGGAGCTTCCATTTTGATGAGATTGTCACCTAGCTGGGATTGGTTTGTTAACCTCTCTGCCAAGGACTACCCACTTGTCACTCAAGATGGTAACTAAAGACTCTAACTTTTGGCTTTCTTTGGGTTTATTGGTGGGTTTCTGAAGTGGGTTTTTGTGGGTTTTGTCAGATTTGCTTCATATCTTCTCTTTTCTGCCAAAGGAGCTCAATTTTGTGAACCATACAAGCTATTTTGGATGGAGAGAGTAATTCTTATCTTGTTCTTATCTCTCTACATGCTTACAACTTACAAGTGAAGTGTAATTCATGGTTGATGAATGATGTGCGTTTGGGATGTGCAGATCTCTAAAGTTGAAGAGAATTACTGTTGACCCGGGGCTTTATAAGACAGAAAAGACAGGGGTGTTCTATGTTAGTGAGAAGAGAGACATGCCTAGTGCTTACCAGCTGTTCACAGGTGAGTGTTCTTGATTTATTGATGCATTATTGATGATTTGTATAGTAAGATTTTTTAGGTTAATCAGAAGGAATTGAAAGAAAATGGTCTCTGATTGAGGAATTTAGGTACTGGAACCAGTAGGAAATTAGGAAATGAATTGTTTTCATACTAGCACAAACTTTTTACCTCTCTTTCCCAGATATTAGGGTGTCTTAGAATTGATAATCGTTCGCTTTTAGTGCTCTTTCGAGTAGCTAGTTGTCACTTGTGTCGTCATTCCAGTGTGTCGCATTCCTGAGCCTGCCAGCTAGAGAAGTCGGGTCATTAGAAATGTGCTTTACTGGTCATTCTTTTACTATAGGAGCATGGATTAGAGATAACATTCCTTTATCATATCTAGATAAGACAAGATATAAAATAACTTTACCATGATTCTTACCTGTAAAGGCTGGAAAGTGTTGTTACCATGTGATAGGTATGATAACAGAGGTTGGACCCAATGCAGGTTCTCGAATGGCAATACTAAGCCGAAAGTTTATCGAGTTCTGTGTCTTCAGCTCAGACAACCTCCCTAGGAAGCTGATGATGTACTTTGCAAACACTGCATCATCTCTCCAGAACTACTTCTCAACCATCCTCTGCAACTCTCCTGAGTTCAGCAAGACAACCATAAACCACAATCTCCAATATGCATCCTTCAGCAATGAGTCAAAAGACGAGCCAAGGCAGCTCAATGCAACTGACTTAAACGACATGCTTCAGAGTGGATCAGTGTTTGCCACTGAGTTCTTGGCAGATGATCCTGCACTGGATCTCATTGATCGGGAGGTTTTGGGTCGGAGCCCTGGCAAGTTTATTCCAGGTGGGTGGTGCTTGGGTGTAACCAACGACGCTTGTGCACAGTGGGGCCATGCTGACATTTTGAGGCCAGGCCCTGGAGCAAAGAGGCTAGAAAAGCGCTTCGTTGAGCTCCTTTCGAATGGGAACTTCCGGTCCCAACAGTGTGTAGTTGAATGAGCATCATACCCTTCAGAGTTCTTCTGGCCACCACAGATCCTTCTTCATTGCAAGTGAAGGATGGAAGAATAGCCGATTCCAAGTAGAGTCATGTGAGCCATTGTATACACGCAAAGGAGCCAATCGCACCCCGTTCTCTTGGGAAAGCCAAGTTAGAAAATCGAATGCAGCGACAGCAAAGACACAGAAGAGGACTCCTCCGACTTAGCCAACCTGATTGGAGAGTTAAGTGAACACAGCATTGGTGATATGTGGGTGGGGAAGGTAGAAGGCAAGAAATTGGTATATTTTCTTACTTTCTTTACCAGATTTTCAGATATGCAGTTGCACGGATAAATAATGTCCAGACTATATTACCAAGCATTTCAGACAAGATGTATAAAGAAAGGTAATCGGATCATGTCTTGTGAATTACAATGTCTTATATATCATCTCCAAAAGAAAGGCGTATTGTGTATGTTTGACATCTTTCAGTGCCAGCGGCTAATACTGAATTCATTCAACTCCATCACATAAAATCAGAGTGCACACCAGTAGCTTACTTGTCTGAAACTGAGCAGCTACGAATGAAATAATCATCCTATTATAACAGAAAGGATTGAAATTAGCGAAACCTGTCCCCAATGGAAATAGTACATAAAGAGTAAGAAGTTCCCTGTAACATAGAAGGATAGAAATCACCCATGAGCACTGCTACACAGGTCTCTTGATTTGATGCAGATGCAAACAGTAATGCAATATAACTCTACTTTCCTGCTTGAAATGACTCTGAATCTCATGTTTGACAGTATAGACTTTCTGATATCAGTTTATATCCAAAATTAAGATGTCCAAGTAGTCTACAATTGGATAAAAGCTTGGGTTTTAACGAAAAATATGCACACGCAATGATTTATACTCACGGTGGTGATGAACTTTTGTTGCCTTGCAAAAACATCTTTTGTCCGTCATTCGCTTCCCTGTCATCATAACTGCTGGTTCCAAGACAAACATTTAATGTCTGGATTCTGAATCTTCTGATACACCTAGAGACTCTTCAAATTAGATGTTCCTCTAAACCTCACTACAAGAAACACCGTGTAAGCTGTTATGGAGTACAATCTAACTATACTCCCCAAAAATGAAGCTATAACTCTCACCTAACTAAATGTGGAAAATTGTAACTTAAAACTAAATACAACCACACGTAGTGAAATCATCAACTTAAACAGACATATTGGATGTACTTAAGTGGAATTATCAAACAAAGATTTTGAAATTACAGTAGGTACGTATAATACGGATAAAAGATTGCTACTAATTGTGATCATGAAGCTTGAAATACTTCCAACTGAAATTTTTTACACGACAGGATTGGCTCAAGCAAATGTGTGCAACTCCACAGTAAATTTTTACGCTTGTGGATGTCCAAATAATAAGTTCTGGAGCATGTAAATGAATACCAACTAGGTTGATTCCCAAATAATATGTTCTAATTGGTGCTCACACTTCTATGCAAATGGAAAATCAACCATGAAAAATGGTCTTCTTGGACATTTGAACTCAAAGGTCCAATGCAAAGCACGTGACAAAGATTTTCCATGTTTGATCAAAAAGCATGGCGTATCAAAACAGTCAGATTGAGGAGCAAACTGGTTAGTAGTTTTTCCTTCAGGCGAACTGAATTTAGATGATGCACATCCAATACCTACTGCCTAGTGAACGAATTGGTCACATTGGCGTGCCTTATTTTTATGAAATTCTACCAATGTAACAGACCATCAACTACGGTTTGCAAGTGCACTTACTAGTTTCCCATCCAAATTTGGAGCACGATGATCATCTGTTACTAAGTTTCCACTCTTTGCTACAGATTGCACAAATACTTTCCTAAGGTATGTAGCGTATATGTATTGCTTTAACAATCAATCACTTTGAAATGTTGACTATTCCATAACTAAATCTCATCCACAGCTCAAAAATTGAGCTCAGTTCGAGACATTTATTTCACATTCAGACATCAGTAAGTTTCATATCATGTAACACCATCCCTCCCACGGTCAATCAAATCGATAATCAGAGCAACAACCCAAAATGCAAAACAATAAAATCATGAAAATCGAGCAATTGATTAAAACCGCAATATCAATCGAAGGGCAAATACATACTTGAGTGCGATGCGCAGGAGCTCGATCGGTGGTGACGGCAACAGCGTAGGTGAAACCGCAAGCAAAGGAACCCTACCGGCGGAAATCGCCGCTGTTGGAACGACCTGCCCTTGCATTTTCCCTCTCTTCTCTGATTCTATCTCCTATTCAGCTCAATTCCTACTCCAGATTGAAATTAGGGATTGAAATTTTCCGATGATCAAGATTGTGAAATTGAGATCCAAACTAGGCATCTGTGTTCCTCCTCAGCTTACAAGTAACGAACAACGAAACGACGACGTTCCCGCTTGAAATCAAATTTAACTCGAAATGTAATTTTTTTTTTCGGGAAAAAATGTTGACATGTAAAATGGTAAACATAATACTCACTCGCCTACCCTTCTCCTTCTCTTCGTTGGGGGTTAGATACATATGTCGTAGCTTTGCTGAATCGGATTCAGAAATTCTCGGTATCTCGGGATGTTGGGCTCGTGTTGTCACTTATATTTTTTCTAAAATTAGCTTTGTTATCGCTAAGGGAGTGGGTGCCTAGATAGTATCTCGATTACCCACTAATTTCTTATAAATTATTTTTATAATAATAATAATAATAATAATCACTCGTATCACGAAATTTGTTATTCAACTTTTTGACACATTTTTTAATAAACTAAAAACTCTATAAAATATCAAATTTTAAATAATTTTTTTTAATAATTTCATAGATAATTAAAATAAGTATAAAATTATTTTTTGTAAGATAATAAAACCATTGATATTTTAGATTGTACTAGGTTTTATCATTCTTAAAAAACGTGTCAAAAATAAAATAATTTTTTTTTTGAGACGGAAGGAATAGTAAGTAATGAAGTTATTTAATTTTAGCTGTTTTTTCTTCAGGAAATTATTATGTATCTTAAACATTGATAATATTAATTGAGAAAACATTACTATTCATGGTAAAAATGCATGTATATTGAATTAAAGGATAAGGAAGTGGGATTCATTTATAAAGTGTGGAGTAAATTAATATGATGTTTTTTTCTCTTTGTGGTATTACAAAAAGTATAAAGGAGTGATTGAGAATATTTGAGTTCATCCACATAATTATTTGACAAGTTGCCTCAAGTACTTTTTTGTTTATTATGAAATAATTTAAAGGCTGAACAGACTCGGCACCTCGAGAGACCGGTAAAATCAGTAGACGGTGAACCGTTTAAAACATACAATGTAATAAACAGAAAAAATTTGCAGTACAAATATCGATGAACAAACGAATCTAATTAACCCAAATAAGTCGGGGACAACATCAAGTCCCTGAACAGCAACTACATTTAGCTCGAACTTTTAAAAAAAAATGTATATATTTTTGTTTCGTTATATGTTACGAATATCTAATATAAATGAAAAATATATAATATAATTACAATTTACGTTCGTAGCTAGTTATATTAATAATTTGTTATATATGATGATACTCGTAATACATTATTAGTGATATATATCATAATCTATGCGCTATGGTGATATATATGTAGAGTAATACTTGTAACATGAGGCAATACCTGATCCAGGTATGGATCTATCACAAAGTTTGTGATGTTAAAATTGGAGTTAACATTTAGAATCATCTCAAAATATATATACATTAAACCTTAGTTAGAAATACAAAATATTTATTACAAAAAAGATCGAAAACAGAAATATAACCCCAATAACCAATTAAATAATACGCCTCTATTTTTTTTTTTTTTTATATCCAGGTATCCCAAGTTTATATTTAGACTAGTCCTGTACACTAAGTTTTCGGCTTCTTATCGACTTGTGGAGGTAAATTGCGAGATGTGCCTCAGCATTAGTCCAACCACCCCCTTTATACCATTTAGTTCCAGAAGAGTCACTTCATAGGAGAAATAAATAATACTCCTCCTGAAAATCGAACCTCCCCCCGAAGCTTTCAGGCCGAGCGTATAGAGTGGTCTCTCTAATTTTCAATATTCGAAGGAGTGGTGTGAGTGTACTTCATATTAATATATTATACTATTATATGGCATGTTACCCTTAATACTTAAAAGTCAAATCTATCGTTTTTTTTAATAAAAAAAAGATTTTAAAAAAATAATCATAATGACAAGTCCCACGCCATGGATGTTTCACTTGTTGCATCCCATGCATATCCCAAGCACATGGCTTGCTTTCTTCATTAAACAAAATAAAATACTCCCTCAATCCAGGAATAAATGGCCTTTTAGGCTCATACACGCTAATTATGGAATCTATTTTGCATTTTAAATCTCATCATTATTATTAAAGGTTAAAATAGTAATTGGAAATCCAAGGGTTTTCTTTAAGTTTTCCAAGAGTTTTATTTAATTTTAACAAGTAAAAAAGTAATAATTTTAGAGGTAATAATTACCTTTACTGTTAGATTTCTAAACTGAAATCATAGATGCGGAAACAACAAATCTTGGGAGGATCTTGAGGAAGAACAAAGAGAAGTTTAAGTTCTTCTTCATATTGTCCTTCATATTGTCTTATCATATTATTCAAGGAGAAAACAACTATTTAAAGACAAGAGATGACCTTTGAAGCTTACAAGAGAAGCTACAAAGTCTGAAAAGTGAAGCTACAAAAGACATAATAACTCTAGTAAAGACAGCTTAGGAAATATAAACCTCCAGCTAGAAAATTAAAGCTAAAGCAACACATTAAATGCAACAACCAACTAACTTGTGACATAGAAGTAAAACCAATTTATCCAACACTTCCCCTCAAGCTGAGTTTGTAAAGCTCGAAATCCAACACTCCCCCTCAAACTCAGCTTTGAAATAGCTCTTCAAATTGGTTGAACATTGATGAACATGGCTGCCACTCCTTGGAGAATGTTGTTGTAGCACCAGAAGTTCATCAGCAAACACCAAGATAAACAAGCAAGAGCCCAAGAGAATAGCAACACCAGTTCTAGCATGAGCTCCAAGCGAGACTGATTGACCCACCAAGAACAAGTCTGAATGAGACAAACCTCAGCAGAAACGAACAACAAAATCCAGCAACCATGATCTGGATATCAGCCTTTGGCAACACCAATCTCTTCTGGAGGAAAATGTGACATGATGTCACACACCGGACGAAGATTCAGCATGGAGGCTTAAACCTTGAACATTCTTCAGCAATGAAGGCTGAAGAAATGGAAAACATTCCCAGCAATGAAGGCTTGAGAAATCAGAAAGTCGTTTCAGCTATGAAGGCTGGAACCATAAACAAATTTTTCCAGCAATGAAGGCTGAGAAAACAGGAAAAGGTTCTCAAGCAATGAAGGCTTGAGAAATCAGAAAGACATTTCAGCAATGAAGGCCGAAAAACAGGAGAAGTTCTCAGCAATGTAGGCATGAGAAACCAGGTAGTTTCAACAATAAGGCTGAAAAAGATGGGTGGGTGGAACAGAACCAATGCTGTAGATTTGAGAAGAATGTTTCAGCAATGAAGGCTGAAGTAAATAAGAAAAAAATAAGCTTAGGAGAACACCATAAGCTCTTATACCATGTTAGATTTCTAAACTGAAATCATAGATGCGGAAACAACAAATCTTGGGAGGATCTTGAGGAAGAACAAAGAGAAGTTTAAGTTCTTCTTCATATTGTCTTATCATATTATTCAAGGAGAAAACAACTATTTAAAGACAAGAGATGACATTTGAAGCTTATAAGAGAAGCTACAAAGTCTGAAAAGTGAAGCTACAAAAGACATAATAACTCTAGTAAAGACAGCTTAGGAAATATAAACCTCCAGCTAGAAAATTAAAGCTAAAGCAACACATTAAATGCAACAACCAACTAACTTGTGACATAGAAGTAAAACCAATTTATCCAACACTTCCCCTCAAGCTGAGTTTGTAAAGCTCGAAATCCAACATTTACATCTAAAAGACTATGTATTTTTGACAAAGTTTCAAGGCCTAAAAGGCCATGTATCCTTGGACGGAGGGATTAAATGAACAAAATTAGAGAGATGAAAAATAAGGTGTTATGTACGTATAAACCCTCCAATATAAGTCATTTATTTATTCACCAATTTTTTAAAAACTAACAAATCCATTATACACTTAAAATTTCAATTTAACAAAAACTTGCAACTTACATGTTTGAAAGCAAATCATAATTACTTCTTAGCTTCAAATATAATCCTTACTTTATATAAACAGAGACAGAGACAGAGCCAAAAATATAATCCTTACTTTAATATACTCCCTCCGTCTTAAAATACATGTCTTTTAAGCCCCTAAAATTTTGTCAAAAATACATGTCTTTTTAGATTTAATCATTACCTCTAACCTACTTTTACATCTAATCATTATCCTAATTTTTACATCACCACTACTCTTCCTCTCACAATTTTTTTAAAAAAAAAATAAATACTCTATTACCAAAGTTTAATCATTACACTTACTCTACTTTTTACATCTAATCATTACACTTAACCCACTCCTTAATTCCCGTGTTCCGTCCTAAAAGGACATGTATTTTAAGACGGAGGGAGTATATAATATTTTTAGGATAGACTCGTTTGTCCGATTGAGGTGGTTCGTTTGCCGCTTTTGTATTTCACCGTTTCATTTTTATTTTACGTTGTATGTTTGACAGTGTGTGCTGACTTTATCTATCGAAGTGCCAGATTTACCCGATCTCGAATTATTACCTAATAAAAAAAATACTCCATCCGTTCAACAAAACTTGTCGTTTACTATTCACGCACGTTTTTTTAGAATAATAAAAAGTATATAAAATATTCATTTTTTTAAATTTTTTTTAACAAGTTTGTACTTATTAATAATAACTACGAAATTGTTAAAAAAATTTATTTAAAAAGTCGATATTTTATATAGTTTTTAGCTTCTAAAAAAGCGTACATGAATAGTAAAACGTCAAGTTTTGTTGAACGGAGGGAGTATAAACCGATTATGAAGCTATATAGAATAGGGTCTAAATCATACTAGTTCCTGAAGGTAAATCGATTAGTGTTCAAAAAATGAACGAATCAATAATTGGTCTACTTAAGTGCGTATAACAAGTAGAACCGGTGCTTGCCTTGCAAGGATTGGCATGAGTTACGTGTGGTATGGTGTGGCTTTGGGGCTAGCAGTTTTGGAGCGGTGTTCTTCTCTTTTGTCGACGCGCGAGAGGTCGTGGACGTGATCGAAATCCGAAGGCTCGTTGATCTATGAGTCCAAATCTGAGGTTTCCACTTAGTTTCCCAGAGATTCCCTGCGTGCCTCTACCAAATGGCAGACGAGTTATTGCACTGCACTCCCGTCCTTTCATCGATTGTACTAGCTGCATCTCTTATTGTACTTCTGTAATTTGGTTTTTCTGCTCTGGTTGTTATGTCTTTGTTTTTAGCTTGTATTGACGGATTATCCGTCACCGGTTTTTTCGGCCTATCGACCTGCCGAGCATGTCCGGTACGTCGAATTTTTACCTAATAATTATAAAAAAAAAAAAAAAAAAAAAAAAAAAAAAAGTAGAACCGGTGGCTACGGTATAGCCGTATGGAGACGGACGGATGGTTCACCCACCCATGGGCCCACCTCGCCAACCCACTACCAATGCTAATTCGTAACATGGTGGGTCCCACCCTGGCACATGAGAGATGGATCATCAAATGAACTAGGCCCCACCCACGCTCCCTCACCCGGGAAGATTTTATTTCATTTTATTTTATTTTATAAGGTCATTTTCGCTGGATATTTAAATAATTGATTAGGGTATACATTAGTGTTTTTAAATGTTTGTTTAATATATTTTAAATTATATGAATTTAAAATAAGATATTATATATAAATAAAATATTCAATATTGTGTTAAGTTTATAATTACCTTATAAAATATAATTAATTTATATAATTTATAAAGTATTTTATTCTAAAATTACGTTATTTTAAATATTTTAATCGTTTTTTTAATAAAATACTTTATAAGTGCATTGGGAATCCAAACGCGCTAATTAAAAAAAAATTATTTACCAAATAAAAGTATTGACAATAGAAAAAATAATTTTAAATGTAGAATAATTTATTCAATTTTAAATCTTAGTCTCATAATTTAGTCAATTTTAAATCTTAATCGATATTTATAAGACGTACTATACTTATCAATTAAGGATTTGGGCAATAGGTAGAAAATTATGACCAGGATAAAATATTTTATATTTTTGTCTAATTATTATTTTACTTAATTATAAAGAATCATGACGAATGGTTCGTTTTTCTTCTATTAAGATATCAATGTTTCTAAAATATAGAAAAAACTTAGCAATAAACCAATTCGACATAAATATAACACCTTAATAAAATTTGCAATGCAATTACGGTGAAGAATCATATCATCTATAAAATATTTAACCAAATTTTTTTTTTCCTATAAAATATATTTAAGTTAATTATTCTTAATCAAACTTCATATTCTACTATAAGATTCTTTGATATTTCTCAAATTTTAAGTTATAAAAAATATTAATGATATTGCTTTTCGAAAGTTCCAAAAATTAACATCATTATAATGATAAATTTATTTTTAAGCAAACAAATATTAATAAAAGGTAAATCACAATCGCTTGATAGAAGGGATGAACCGGATCACCGCCGGTACGTGCGGTGTCCGAAATGTCAAAATACTTTAATCCAAATTGTTTTTTATTTGTTTCCTCCTAAAATTGAAATAAAATAATCTTCCACGTGTAACTCTCTCATTGGCTCCATGACGTGCATATTCAAATCTCATTGGTTCAGCGCCTTCTCGTGGGTCACTTCCGTAGATGGCCCGCAACTTCCTAAATTTTACCAAAATGCCATATATTCTTTCTTTTGACTACTACTTACCCCGTATTAAAATATACTAAAATATTCGGTGTTTGTACGCTGATGGACCTCACAGTAAGACCGTTGGTGGGTCCCCTCCCACTGTTTATCTACTTATCAGACGGCGCAGAGAGCTTTGACCGGCATATTTCATGATGGTGCATGATAAGTACAGTGGACCGTCAACACAGGAACTCATTTTTGAAGAAGAAGAAAATTTATACCTAATTACGGGAATAATCCCAACTTTTTACGAATTTACAGAATATTGGCAGCGTCGGCGAGGAATGAACTAGTTTTATCCCAAATTTTCAAAATTGGGACGTTTCTCGCAATTAGTTACAAAAGTAGGGGCAACTTTATGAAATTAACACGAGAATCCACAGTGATGAAATTCAAACTTAATAGAGAGTACTTTGAATTTAAGAAATGAAAAGGGGAATAAAAAAGAGGATTTATATAGAAATAAATAATTTAAATCCCGTCTTTCCAAAAAATAAAAACAAATACGTTGAAGGGATAATAATATAGCGAAAAGAAAAGCCTCTCCTTTCTACACCCCTCTCTCTCTATCTCTCTCCCATTTGCGAACCGAAACCACCTTCGCTTTTCTGGTTTTCCCCCCTTTTCTCCTCGCTCCTGTAGCTTTCCCCTCTCGCTGTGTACAAAAATGGAGTCCCTCGACGCGCCGGCGGGGTTCATGGACGACCTGCTCAACTTCTCGTCGGATATCGGTGAGGAAGAGGAGGAAGATGATGACGAAAGCAACAAAGCCGAAACCCTAACAGCTCTCCCTTTCTCCCTCCTCTCCTCTCGCGCCGCTAAGACCTCTGTAAGTTCTCACCCTCACTCCCTCCCCCCGCCTTTCTCGCTCCCTCCGTCTCCCTCCCTTGGCCGTTGACAAAATTGTTACTCGGTCGGAGTCCGGTGCTCGCCGGCGATTCCGAGTCTTCGCTCGGGCGTTTCCGGCGCTCGCTCTGCGTCGAGGCCTAAAATCGTATGACTCGGAACGACTCGACTCAGTGAGTTCATGTGGACTCGTCCGGGTCGACGCACCGTGTCCGATTATATTTCTTTAAACCGTTATTAATTCAAATAGCCCGTGACGGTTCTCTTTCGCTCCGGTTGAGGCTTTTGCCGGCTATCTTCCACTTCGCAATATTGCATATGAAAAGACGGTTTTGCCCCCCATAAACCCTAGAAATCTGCGTGAAACGGGTTGGGAATTTTGCGTCTTTCGAGGGGTAAATATGGAAATCAATTATTTGACTTTTTGTTCATTTTTTGGCTGCCTATATTTATTGCTCTTGGTGGTGGGAGTCTGTTATGTCATTATTTAACATTTTATTTATTCTATTTTATTATTTTTTTTTTTCTTCCTCACAAATAAGGCATGCACCACTAATAATGACAATGAGGAAATTTCCCATGTGAGTGAGCCCACCGCAATTTATATGGACAAAACCCCTCAACCCCCACCCATCACGTGACACCACGTGCAATGATACCCATTTGAAAAATTGAATTGCACCCACCCACTTTTAGTTTGTGTACTTACCTAATTGGGTTAGGGTTTGGCAAATTGCTCAATTGATCAACAAAAATGAAATAAATCTTTGCTTGTACGTGTTTGGTTTGAAATTTAGGAAATTCCCTTTGAGTGAAAATTTTGGCTTGCTTCCAAATTTTGTCTTTCACCCCTTTTGGGTATGGAATCTTTAGGTTGCAGTTGGTTTTGAATTGTGGAATTTGGGTCTACCAACTGTGATTTGTGTGCAAAATTGGAATACAAAATTTGGTCTCTTTTGGGGTTGGGAATTTTGAAATGGATAGTCTGATGTTTGGCTTTCTGAATTATGATCACCAGGGGATTGTTGAGGAGGAAGAACTGGAATGGATTTCGAACAAGGATGCGTTTCCGATGGTGGAATCATTTGTCGACATCATGCCCAATCACCACCATCCCGCAGTTAATAACCACCAGAGTCCGGTATCTGTGCTTGAGAACAGCACCAGCAGTTTCAACAGCAATGCCAGCAATGGCACCATCAGTGGTGGCAGCGGCGCTACCACCACCACCATCACCACCGCTGCCATTGTGAGCCTCTCCAGCAACCTCAAAGTGCCCGTCCGGGCAAGGAGCAAGAGGAGAATGAGGAGGAGGGAGTTGTTTGGTGGGCAGCCATGGCAATGCTGGGCGAAGGAGACCCAGAAGATATCCAAACCGAGAGGAGCCAAGCCGAGTTCCACCCTTGGGCGGAAATGCCAGCATTGCCAGACTGAGAAGACCCCGCAGTGGAGAGCTGGGCCAATGGGGCCCAAGACACTTTGCAATGCCTGTGGGGTTCGTTACAAGTCCGGGAGGCTCGTGCCAGAGTACCGTCCGGCCAGTAGCCCAACGTTTTCGAGCGAAGTGCACTCCAACTCCCATAGGAAAATCGTTGAAATGAGGAGGCAGAAGCAGGCAGTGGCAAAGCCTGTCGTCGGACCTAAGCCTCTAGAGATAGGGTAGGTTTTTAGGCCCGGCGTGTCTAGGAAGGTTGATGCCTGATGTGGGGAGTTGTAGGGGTGCTTGCGTCGACATTTAGTCACAATTTAGTAGTTAGGATGAATAGGGGGGCAATGGTTGTAATGGCTTAGAAGATGACTAATTTCTTTACATGGTTTGCTTGTTTGAAAAAACAAAACTAAAAAAAAAGGTCCAATTTTTAGGGTCAGTTTTGATAATTTTAGTGTGCTTGGTCATATGCTTTCCTAGAATAGAATCAACAGAAGTTAATTTTCAGCACTGGTTCTAATTCCATTCTTTGTTCAATCCCTTTGGGTTTGCCCACAGATGATCAATTGCAAGAGATCAACTTCTCCTCATGGTTCCTTTCTCTTTTTTTTTTTGTGGATTGCTTTCAATTTGCATTTGTGAAACAGGTTCATTGCTTTCAATCTGCTGGTGAAGGACCAAATACCAGTTGGAAAGGTGATTGTCCATGTCAGCCATGTGAGGGAGGGCTTCAAAGCTTTTGTTTGATGATTTTGCAGGGGGAAAAAAGGCTAAAGGAGACAGGTACTGAGAGTACTGACTCTTGTTTTTCAACTTCTAGTGACCTAATCCTCAGATTGAACATGCCTTGTGATCTGTGTGATGTTAGAAGTGCTTTAGATTTTTGATTCAGAGGCCTACCAGTAAAATTGCAAGTTCAGGCTTTTGGTTTTTATTAATAGTGCAATTGGGTTTTATTTTTGGGGAAGAAGACAATTTGTACTGTGTGAAAGGTGAATGCCTGCCTGCCTGGCATCTTGCATATGAGGACAATGCCTTTAGCCTGTAGATTCCCTTGGCAGTTGTAGGCATCCTATGAATTCAAAGATGAAAGGCCAACCCTTTTAGATTTTACACGCACCTTGTCAAATCAAGGGATCTTGTGGTGGTAAATTCCTTGTGTTTTGCTTCGTGTGTCGGTACGGTTGTCGAATGTGTAATGCACCGGATTTCATCACAACTCTGAGTTTTGAGTGATGTTGCACTGCTAACATTTTGTTTTGTTGAAGATTTTGCTCAAATATTTGGGTATCATTTTGTAACAAGAACTAAAGGTTGTTGACAAGAAAATTTGAAAGTTTTATCACTTTTATGATCTTAACGCGTCGTGCTTATTGTTTATTGACGTGTTAAGCGTTGATCATGGAAGCTCAAGCATCTCTTCAAACACCACTTCTGTTCCTTTTCTGTCACATTGTTCTGTAGGCATTTTCACCATTTTATCCACACATTTTTTCATTCGTTCAATTTACAGATAAATTATTTTCATTCAATTGTTATATCATCCATCATACTAGTGCAGTACCTGCGCCTTATGCGGGTTTTTTTATATAAATATTAATCCACGTTTGGTATTAAAAAAGACGAATAGAGTTTTGTAATTAACCCTCAAACCCTAATATTTTTTTTTTAATTTAGATAAAAATTTCTATTAACATCCATTTAACTAATTAACTTCTTTTACGGAGTAATTTTTTTTATTGTTCTATCTATTAACTTCTTTTTTATCGTTCCGGAGAAAGATAGTTTCAAATATCTGGGATCTTTGATGCAAGCGATGGAAGTGTAGACTTGGATGTCAAGCATCGGATTCAAGTAGGCTGACAGAAATGGAGGGCTGCGTCAGGAGTCTTATGTGACAGAAAAGTTCCTCTGAAACTCAAGGGTAAGTTCTACAGAGTGGTGGTGAGACCGGCTTTATTATACGGGGCAGAGTGTTGGGCGACAACGAAGGCACATGAACAGAAACTCTTGGTGGCTGAGATGAGGATGCTGAGGTGGATGTGTGGGTTTACCTTGCGAGACAGAATCAGAAATGAGACTATCCGTGAAAGGGTGGGAGTGGCTAGTATTCAGGCTAAGTTACGAGAATCGAGACTACGATGGTATGGACATGTGCAGAGGAGAGATCCAAGTGCGCCGGTACGCAGATGTGAAAATTTGGCTATCGAAGGCGTTCGTCGGGGCAGAGGACGTCCGAAGAAGAGTTGGGGTGAAGTGATTAGACATGATCTGGCCGCTTTGGGACTCTCAGAGGAGATGACGCGTGATAGGATACAGTGGAGGAGTGCTATTCGGGTTGACGAACTTTAGTCGGGTGCAACGTTTTACCGCATCATGCTTTTTACGCGTATCCTTTACACTATGTGAATTACAGTTTATGCAGGATATGTACTACCATCTTCCCTTGTTGTCTTGTCTTTGGGTCACTAGGAAACACCCTCTCGACCTAGTCGGGGAAAGGGTGCGTACAATCAGACCCCCCAGACCCTGCTCTTTGAGCGGGATATACTGGGCTTGTTGTTGTTGTTATCAATTTAAAAATAACAATCAAATCAATTATATATATATTCTTTCATTTTTTTTGAATTTATATAAATTTTGTATTAAAACCTGTTGAATAAAATTTTTGGTCAAATTATATCTTTAGCTTAGCTATTTAACGAACTTGATTTAAATATTGTAAAAGTATATGGATATGTAATAAAATTGACCAAAATATTATCTTAAGTAAATAATATATCGATATCTTATGAAACTGAGTAAAATCTTATCCGAAGTATATAATAATATATCGATATCTAATGAAATGTGGTAAAATCTTATTCGAAGTATATAATAATATATCGATATTTAATGAAATGTGGTAAAATATTATCTTTAGCATAAATAAATGCCATATTGATTAAGTAAAATCAGATAAAATTTTCAAATTATGCATTTTTAATTTTTTTTTTAATAGGCAAGTATTTTTTAAGGGTTGATTTGAAAATAAAATTTAGGCAGATTATTTTTTTATGATATATAAAATACATGTTAGCCAAGTTATAGGTTAATTTCAAATTATCCAATTTAACATAGATTTTATTTTTATTAAAAAAAACTAATGTGCCTGATTTGGATACTATAGGTTAATTTGAAAATGAATAATTGAAAAATGGTTAACATTTTCTGAAAATATATCCATATATAACGGAATTGGGTAAAATCTTACTATAACCATATATTGCTAGTTTGATTAAAAAGTATTTAGATATTTATTCAGTTTTTGTTTTTTATCTAAATAGGATAGAAATTGGAAAAAATATTAATCACATGAAATTGGATAGAAATTGTAGGATTTTATATTGTGAAATTGGATAGTATATGTAAATTTTTTTTATTGGTTAAAAAGCCAACAATTAAGGAAATTTCACCATGTGTTATGTATAATAGTACTGTAATAGATTTACAGACTTTGATCTTATTTCATAGCCACAAAAGGCCAATCAGCCTACTTTATGGTTTATAGGGGGGTGGATAACTTATAGGCCCATCCTTGTTTGGCCCACATCAAATTGCATATGAGTTGCAAACCTTTTCTTCTTCTCTTTTTTGTCATGTGACCTTTTATATTTCTTTTTCTCTATCTAAACCGGGTTCATGGACCATGATTGGACTCAACACATCTTTAGGCTATTGGTTTTGGTAATGTGTTAGATCGAAACCAGTGATGACTAACTTTATTTGGTTAGGTCGGTTAGAGAGACTTCAACGATTTTACAGAGTTATATTTAAAGGGTTTTAACTCGTGATCTTCAGTTAGAAAAGAAAGTTTCTTATTAACTTACCTCGCTCTCATCCTGGACCAAGATTGGACTCAACATATCTTTAGGCTATAGGTTTTGGTAATGTGTTAGATCGAAATCAGTTATGACTAATTTTATTTTTTTTAGGCCGGTTAGAGAGACTTCATTGATTTTACAGAGTTAAATTAAAGGATTTTAACTCCTGATCTTCGATTAGGAAATAAAAGAAGGAGTTTCTTACTGACTTACCTCGCTTTCGTAAATCATTAGTATATGTATCAACCTACTAGCAAAATACCAAAAAAATTTGAATGAAAGTTGAAAGTTTGAGACATTGACTTTGGACTTCACAAGATTTAACACAAAATGAAAGAGAAGGTCATGTGAACATGGAGGGCTCCAACTTGCATTAGTTTTGGTCCAAACTTTCTCTCCAACATGCAACTACACCTAATAAAATATACACAAGATTAATCTCCCTATACCCCTATATTCAACCATATCTATGCAGGATATATGTGCCAATATTTTATTTTATTTTGGTCATGAGGTTCTTGCATTGCTTGCTATCTTTTAGCCTTTTTTCACTGGTTGAGAATTTAAAATAAAAATAAAAATAAAAATGAGTACATATTAATTTACTGGCTTTATTGTGACACTGGTTTTTAAATGTAGTACATAAAAGTTTGGTATTCATTTGAAAAATAAGGGGTTAAACTATTTGAAAGGGTAATGTATAGTGATACAATATTTGTTAAACCCTTCCTTTGTCTTAAGATCCACACCAGCTTTAATTATTTGGTTATACATTGACTGCAAGCTTTACTATATAAAGAATATATGATTTTTTTTTTCTTAATCTAATTTAATTGAATTATGCCTTTTTACAAGATTCAAATTCTAAATCTTTTAATATAAGATATAACACTATAATCGCTACATTTATAAATATATATAACTATGAGCAGGGTCGTTCAATCATTTCAGGGGCCAGTATCATTACTCCGTATAAAATTAAGCCCTAATAAATTATAACAATTATAAGGTCATAAACTTCTAAGGCCCTGTGCAATCGAATCTAATGAAACCGATCGAGTGTTATACGACCCTGGGTATGAGTGTCATATATATGTAAAATGAAAACTTAGATAGGTTTAGCTAAAAAACTCACTCTATTAGTCAACAAACATAAATATATTATCCAATGACATATTATATCCTCCCTAGCTAATTATTATATATATTAAAATCAATATGCTTCCAAAAAAAATAGATATTAAAATCAAAATTGTTTGATCAACTTAGCCCTCTTCGCATAACTATACAGCTTAATTAGATTTGGACATATCGGGCCGACCTGTCTACTCACAAATTGAATAAAGACTGATACAAAATTAGTACAAAACAACAAAATCATGTTAATTTACAAATTACAATACTCTCTTTCGTCAATTACTTAAAATTTTCTTTATCTCATTTCATTTTTCAGATAAGTTTTTTATTTTAAATTAACAACTCTATAAATATCAAATTTTTTAAAAATATAATCTATATAAACTCTTAATTTATAAGAGTTTAGGTTGATGTGTCAACAGTAGGGAGATTTTAGGGGTTTTGACCAATTATAATTTTCTTTTTTCTCTTTAATCATCTTTTTTTTAAATTCTCCTTTTTTCTTCTTTTTCTTTTAATTCTCTTTTTTTTTTCCCTTTAATCCTACTAACTATCTATATCTATATTCTATAAATAAACTCTTAATTTAGAAGAGTTTATACTGAGGTGTCAACATTAGAGAGATTTTAGGAGTTTTGACCAATTATAATTTTCTTTTTTCTCTTTAATCATCTTTTTTTTTAATTCTCCTTCCTTTTTTTAATTCTTTTTTTTTCTTTAATCCTACTAACTATTGAGCTTAATTCAAAACATTGAATTTAATCTAATATACTTATTGGGCTTAACTCAAATTCATTTACTAACTATCTATATCTATATACTATATTAATTTATGTCACATGTCCTCTCCATGTTCAAAGTTATTTGTGGAAATATTATTTACATAATATCATTTTATTATGGTAACTATATTTTCTAATAATTTTTTTTTGAAAAATATTATAATATTAATTACCCAAGTGTATTTTATCTTTCACTATTTATTATTTATTTTTCTCTTTATCTCTTTAACCCAAGTGTATTTTTTTCTAATATTTTTAATACATTTACTAACCAATGGGCCGTTTAATTAAAAATATTGAATTAAATCTAATGTCTATGATTTATCTATATCTAAAGAAATGTCGGAAACTATATAAAATATTCACTTTCAACCTTGCCTATGATTTATCTATATTGAATTAAATCTAATGTCTATGATTTATCTATATTTAATTAAAAATATTAAAAAAAATCGCGCCATGGCGCGGGGATCGTACTAGTTATATATTTATAAGCTATAAAAAATTGATATTTTATTGAATTTTTAACTTTAAAAAAAAACTAAAATAGAAAAAACCTATTCCATATCCTTAAATTAAGGATGATGGAGATCGATAACCTTTATTGTTTGGCTAGGGTTGGGCTAAAATTATGGGAGATGAGGCTCTTGTCCAAGTCCGTAAAAAATGTTTTGATAATTCAGCTAAGATATAAATAATCGATTGACATAATAAAAAATAAAAACAAAAACGTGTATGAGTTCTAATGAACATAGTTTTTCTATTTAAAAATATATGATAATTTTAATATGAACGGATTCGAACCGGCTTTTCTTTACCTTAAAACCTTATCGGAAGGATGATGTAGTACCCCACAATGAATGATCAAAAACCCTTCATTGGTTTGCACAATTTTGGGGAGCCTAAAACCACACAAAATGAGTGCCCCTATGTTCCAAAAATAGTCATCACATCTTCTTACAAACTTTTAATTCATGCATTTAATTTCTTGTCATACTTTGCCTTTTTATTTTTTATTTTTCATTGTTTATATTAATTGGTAGACATTTTGTAAAAATAATATTCCCCAAATTTTGTTTGTTTACACAATAAATATATATATATTGGCATGAAAATACAAGATCGTTAGGCAATTGGCCAACCCAAAGGGACTTGGGAGTTTATAGTTCAAGTCAAAGACAGTTTGGCAATTGACTACACTGTTTCCTTTAATTTCATCCATATAGTTTTTTTTTTTTAAAACGTGTTATTCAACAAATTGTTGCTTGGAATTAAATCATTTTTCAACCTTATGCCTAATTTATCGTTTATAATGCATCCCAATCTCAAGAGTTTTCTTATCTTTTGGTTTTTAGTTAGGCTACTATTCCTTGTTCCAGTCTTCCATTTATTTAAAAAAAAAAAAACCTATCTAGAATTTTATAATTTTGAACATTATCCACTCTGCATAATTGTTTGATTTCAAGGTAATTAGCTTATGAACTTTTCTAATTCGGTCTTTCTATCCTATACATCCTTAATCTAGAAAGATTTTCTACCAAATAAAAATAAGACCCTGGTAAATCAATTTTAAGAAAAATAAAAACAATTTAAATTTGGAAAATCTTTCCTGATTGAGGCGTCAACCTATGCCATTGGACATAAGGTAGAAAATCTTTTTCTAATTAACCTATGCCTAAGTAGGGGTGTGCATGATTCGGCCTAAACCGAATTTTTGGGCCGAACCAACACAAACCGAACCGAACCGAACCGAAGTTTTTCGATTCGGCTTTCGGTTCGAGAATTTTCATTTTTCGGTTTCGGTTCGGTTTGTGTTCGGTTTAGGTTCGGTTTGTGTTAAACCGAATTTTTTTATACACTACATAAATACATTGTATATATATATTTGTATACTTTATATACACACACATACTATATATATTTGTAATTTTGTATACAATGTTTATATAATTATATTGTATTTGTATAAACATTGTATATATTTGTAATTTTATATACAATGTTTATATATATTTGTACAAATACAGTATGTATATAACATACTGTATTATACATATTGTATTTGGAATACTTGTATATATTTGTACAAATACATATATATTTGTACAAATACAGTATGTATATAAACATTACACATATACACCTACTGTATTTAATTGTATACAATTTTTATATACACACATATATTTGTAATTTTATATACAATGTTTATATGTATTTGTATACTGTATTTGTATTTTTTTATATTGGAATATGTGTATATATACTATATTTTATATATATTTGTATACTTTTTTTTTATTATTTTTAGAAATTCGGTTCGATTATGTTAAAACCGAACCGAACACAAACCAAATCGGTAAATAACCGAGCCGAACCTAATGCTTTCGGTTCGGCTTTCGGTTTAAAAATTTGAGATTTTCGGTTCGGTTCGGTTCGGCTCGGTTCGATTAGGTTTTAGACCGATGCACAACCCTATGCCTAAGGGCTAAGGATATAAGTTACGTCAACGGAGAGATTCTCTAAAATTTGATTGATTTTTTTCCTTCAAATTTTGGAGTTTATTAATTGTAATTTATGGTTTTCTTTTTAAAATAAGCACCCTAATCAATGTCTTTAAAGTATTAACAATAAATTCATAATTATAAGGAAAAGTGTGCATAATAAATAATTACAAAATATCTAGAATAAAAAAGATTTAGAATTAGTTTATCCAATTAGAAAAAAAAATATCGAGGCTAAAACAATACAAGTATACTATTTCAGCACCAATATTTGAAAATTTTAATTACCAAAGTATAAGGTAGATGTAGTGAATGTGTACCAAACGCGACGTGGGCAGGAAATATATTATAATCGGACCGGGCTTTCAACGGGTCTACCGTTTACACTTGTTTGTCACACTCACCGGGCCAGTCACCGTCATATATGCAAGTCAACGTGGGCCGTCCGAAACGACGACGTTTGAAGGTCAAATTAACGTGCTCATCATTTGTCTCCCCACAACATTAAATTGTTGAGCCTTACAAGTTACAAGACGAAGCGATCGATCGAAGGGTAATTTATGTTAAGTGGGCGGATCTAAGAGGGGCAGTGGCTAAGAGCATCCGCATTTATGGGCAAACCCACCCCCAAAATTTTTTATCTCTCCTCGTAATATTTTGACACCTCATTTTTCAATATTTCTACCTCTTCTTTTAAGATTTTCTCCACACTCATGAGTTTACCCAATTACTTATTTTTTAACTTTCTTTATACCCCACCACAATTATCTACCAATCAAAAATTAAATAATTCAATAAATAAAAAAACAAAATGGATAAAGTGATTTTTTTATATAAAAAATGAGATGGGAAATGGGATGAGTTTACCCCATTGCACTAGGGTAACCCCTCCCCTCTGGATGGATAGGGTGAATTCCACATTCATGGGTTTACCTCTTAAGAAGAGAGAGAAGGATGGGGGAGGTTGAACCCCATGAATACAGATGCTCTAAAGGCCCTAGTCCATAAGAATGTAGCAAAAAAATAAGGATAATTTTTTTTTATAATTTTTAGAAATAAAATAGTGTAAAAAGAATAAAGATAGGTTAGCTTAGTTGAAAAATGTGTTATAATTTTTATATCTCTTAGTTTTTTCCTACTAAAAAATACATAATTAAATAACAAATTTAAGATTTTCTTCAATATATTTAAACAAAAACATTCTATTCTATATATGCATGCCTAATATGCATGTCTTTATTTGTTCCCAGTGTCACCTTATCACCCGCCTTACTTTTTACTCGATGCATTCCTTCTTCCCTTTTTATTTGTGTTTTTAATAGTTTGTCTATTATATCGATTTTTTCGACTTTTCGATCAACTAAACCCATTCAAATTCAATACATCAAACTTCTTTCCTTTTCAAATAAAAGAAAAGGAAAAAAGAGAGATTAATACTAGATCTTTAAAATTATGAAAGTCCTATGTAATATTTTTATTCGAACATTCAAAAGGAGAGGCTTGATGATACCATAAGAAAAGACTACACGTAACACGTCTACACATGCTATAGTTTATAATTAATACTGTAATACATTGATTAGTGAGTAACGTGTTTTTATATTTTTGAGGGATCATTTCCTGTAATATACTCCTCCATACAAGGAATTTCCTTCCAAGGTTTGCCTTGCTCCCTACCAGTTGGTCGAGACGGTCGGCGCAAGCCGGTTTACCTGGTACGTTACTTTTGCCGGCTGGGTCACGTACTCGGGATTTACCGACAAAAGTGGATTCCTATGACGGAGGATGAAACGGTACGGAGATCTAGAAGCCGTGTTGAATCTGGTGACCGTTTTATTTATTACTGTAAAAAAGAAAACGGTATAGCCCGGCAACTGCTAATCACCTTTCATTACTTGAAAGTTGAAATGGTGATTAAAACAAAAATCAGTCTTATATATACTCCGTAGTACTTAATTTATGATAGCATTTTGTAGCAAATAGAATTTTGAACAATTTTTTTTTTCAGAATAAAATTGTGTTGTGTTGCTTAGGCAACTACTTTTAAAGTACTGATTTAATTTTGCATAGAAACATCCAAATAAGTAATGATTTTTTGCAATTATTCACACTTATTCTTAAAGTATTGTCTTGTGTTGCTTAGGCAACTACTTTTAAACTACTTGAATAATCTTATTTTTTCAATAGTTTACATCAAACATTGTTAAGTAACAATATATATACACCACCCCGTCTTAAAATATAGGTCATTTTTTTTTCTTCATGTTTTTAAAAAGTTAAAAATTATATAAAATATTAAATACTTTTTAATATATTCATACTTATTAGTAACGAGTATGAAACTACTTTTTAATATATTCATACTTATTAGTACCTTTTGGAGTAATTTTTAACTTATAAAAAGCGTATTAAAAAGTAAAATGGTCCATATTTTAAAATGAGAGGAGTATTATTTACCTTCACTTGTCTTATTATCGAATTTACAATTCCATTTTGACCCGCCATGATTTTAATTAAGTTTAAAGTTTAAACTACTCATGTTTAATCAAGTCATCCGATCCAAACAGACACTTAAATTATTTCAGATATAAATTAAATCTAAAAAGAGATAAACAATTTGTTTATATTTTATACACTTGTATCAATATTTGAATAAAAAAATTCTCATAAAAAATCAAGTTTTAAAATATACAAGTAATTAAAAGACTGGTAATTTTATACTACGTATATTTTTTTTTTCTAAACTCTAACTTTCAAAAACAAAAAATTTATAAATATATCAATATAAGTGTATAAAATATAAACATAATTTTTTTTACAAGATCCATCTAAACAAGAAGCGACAGAGGATCCAAAAGGGGATTAACCATATACATGCTTTCCTGATTTTGGTAAGTAAAGAGCGAACATCCGAAAGTCAAACTGAGTACGTTCGGATACTATCCAGAAATCTTTTCTAATTACCACCCCGAGATGGTTTTCAATTTTCATATACATGCTTTGCTATAAAGGGAAAAGCCAAAAGCTCCAAAGTCACAACTCACAAGCCAAATAATGAATCATCAGCCTTCAATTTCATAGTGGAGGGAGGCCAAACTTACAAACTGCAGTAAGAGTTTTCATCAAATTGCCAAACCGGAAACGTCAATTAAATGACATTATAAAATATATAAAATTAATACTAATAAGAAATAAGAATATAAGATCTATGGGTCCACATGAGTATTAATTAACTATTTAACCCTTTTTTTAATGGATGCAATTAATTAGTGTAATAAAATATAAAAGGGTGGGCTGACTCATGTGTTAAGAGTCCAAGTGAAAAATAAACACTGGTCATATTCATATGGCCACCCTATCTCTTCAGATCTTCACATGCCTTTTTTGCCTTATCCCTTATCTCTTTTATTTTCCCATTAAATAAATTTCATCCATCCTCAATTTGAAAGTCAAAGTGCAAAAAAATAAAATAAAATTACCACATACGTGATAATTTTTTTTTATAATATAGCTAGACATGACATCATTTGTAATAGAACGATTTGTATTCCATCATCCTTCAGAATGATCATGTTATTTGCCTACTAAAACAAAACTCTGGTCAATTTCACGCGATAGCCAATGTTGTTCTGACACCTCTTTCACCCCAAACTTTGCTTTCAACACAATTAAGACAATATTTTCACTTATTTATTTATTTATTTTAAAAAAATTCTCAAGAATTTTTGTTATCAAATAGAATTCGGCCGACTATAAATTGATCAATAATAATAATAGTAGTGATACATCATAATTGTTATGTGATTAAAAAGAAGTGGGTGCAATGTGATTGTTTGTGTGTTTGTGTTGTGTTTAGGTGGGTTCCAATGTGAAATGATGAGTGGAAAGACCAAAGGAGGAAGATGAAACTTGTGAGGCTCTTAAGAGTTGAGATGGTAGGGGGAGAAACAGGGTCTCCCACTCATAGTTGAGCAGCCACAAGAGGAGATTCCATCTCAGTTGTCTTAATCTTTCATTGTTATCACTACAAAGGCATACCAAAATTTCATAGTCCAAATTCTAGAAATGGGTGGGCCATGTGTATAATCTTTGATAGTGAGGAAAACCCATGTGGGTTCCACACCCCTTCTAAAAGGACCTTCACTTTTTTAATGTGTTGGTAAGTTAAATGAGTAAGAAATCAACACATAATTAAGAGTTTAATTATATTTATTTTATAAGTGGCTTGCTTGCACCATATGCATTAATGGAGAGTAATGGAGATTTTCACTCAAAGTTTGTGAGTAACTATGAAGATTTTGTGCTTATCTATTGAACTAACTAGCTAGTAACTACTCTTATTTCTCACCAAAAACTCTTATCACAAGTTAGGTTAATTTGATCACAAAACAACCAAAATGAGCTATGTTTAGGGAGGTAGTGAATTTTGATGAAAATGGTGGTAGCTAGGAAAAGATAGCACAAGGATTTATTTCCTTGGAGATAATTGAAAAGTGGGATTGTTTTTCAAAGTTATAATTAAGTTTATTATTCTATTTAGTTTTGTTTTTCGGTTTTTCTATGATATATCCTTAATCAAAATGCATTAGTTAAATTTTAAATTAGATTCATAGAGTCGTTTATTTTTGATAAGGTATCTTTCCTAATTAAGATCTCATCCCATGCTCTTAGAGTATAGGATAGAAATACCGTTTTTTTTTATAAGTGCAAACATTTTTATTTTTACATGATAAATCCAAGGGCTAAATGTAGACTATACCAAAATCTAACCATATTAATTGCTATTAGCCCTAACCTATCTAGTTTCCTTTACACACCCTTCATTATATGGCCTAGTTGTTTCATTTAAAACCACTCTCAAAATAAAGTCCTGATATTCAACCACAATTATACCATGTATAAAATGCAATATTTCCTTACACAATAGTAAACAATTTGCACTATTTGTTATTTTGTAGATTTCTTCGCCAACTCACTCACAGGCCACTCATTAACATCTCCTATTCCTTGCTCACATGCACTTTCTTTCTTTTTTGATAGGGCTATGAGATTAATTTTCTCACAAGCATGCATCTTTGATTATAGATCTACTACATATTCATTTGAAGGAGGTACAATTTTATTCAAAATAAACTTACCAAATTCCAATGATTATGACAACACTAGCAAATGACTAGCAAATGAGGATCAAAGTGTGACGCTAAATGCAACTATCTCTAAAATTCATAGTCCCTCCGTTTGGTATTAAATGTCGTTATAGGGATTTATACATTTGTTAAAATAAATGACGTTTCCTGTCTAGTCCTATCACCTTTTCAAATTTGTTTAATTAGCAATATTTTTTTTAAAGAAAAATAGGAAAAGATCCAAAATTTGTACTGGTATAGAGTATCACCTTCTCTCCTCTGTCACTTGGGTCTCATCAATTGTGATTTACAGACTATAAAATTCTTGGTGAATGTGTAATTTTAATTAATGATAGATGTTGCACAGTCTGAGTTGTACTAATTTTACCAATTCCTTAATTTATGTGTAAAACTTCTAAACGACAATTAAAATCAAACGGAGGGAGTATTATTTTTCAAGAAATTTTTGCGAAAACCTGACCCAACTTAAACCAAACAAATCATAAATTATAGTTCAAGATAAGATAATATGGTTCACATTTCGATCTATTGGTTAGCTCGATCTCTACTTCTCATGAAGTTTAAAATTACAAGAAGTAAGAGTCAATATATGTGTTTGATATATTTTTTTAAAATGAAAAAACCCAGGAATTTCAATGAAATTGTGGAATTTAACTTACCATGAAAGGGTAGGTAAGATCTATTTCATCCATTCTCTTTTCTCATATCTCCTATAATTTTTTTTATAAACAAAATCTCCAATTTGCCCATATAGATTTTGATTTTAAACGAAAAGCAAAAAGTTATAAGAGTAATTTTAAATAAATTATTATGAAAATTCTATGTTTAACCAAACAAAAGATAGGAATGGAATTTACGAGAAATTATTTTCAACCAAACATATTTTTACATTTTTCATGAAGAATAATTTTTATAACTTCCTAAGAAGTCTACTTTCCACATTTAACCAAACGCGGCCAAATAAAAAATAAATATATTATAATTATTATGATTCGATTCACAATTCAAAAATAGATATGCCCTATGATTTAATCCAATACTATATCATAATAACTTGTAAAATTTAGTCATGCCCGAATCACAATCCAGCCTTTGCTAATTTATGGTCCACCAAAATCTTATGGCATGGCCTTATGGGCAACCTTAATTTTAAATATAATCTTTATTCATATACACACACCTAAAAAAAATAATTTAAAATATTAATATTCCTTATTTTAATTTTTTCCCTCCTTTTTTAAATTTCCCCTTACCCACCTAATTTAGTACCGACCTGTCCTAATCTTTGCACTAGTACTAATCACATTATCACAACACTCCAATTTTCACAAAAATTCTTTCATAATTATAAATTCCAAGATTTTCATCCAAATTGAAGAACTCCCACCATTTGCAGCTCCAAAAACCTCCATCTCTCCCCCCCTCCCTCTTTCTCTAGCCAGAGATAGAGGAAATCATCAAGGCATGCTTTGTCGGCCATTAGAGCTTCAGCCATAGACCTCTCAATCACCTCCTCCATCTCTCGATCCATCCGGACCATATCCCCACTTCCAAAAAAGATCTTTCAACCCCTCCAAAGAAATACCCAATTGCCCATTAAAATTGGGTTAAGAAATCACCCCCAAATTGATTGCACTTTGAGTTCTGTATACTCCTCAAGCTTTCCCCATATTGAAAAATCTGACCTTTTTGGATCAAAGATCCTTTACCCTTTTGCTGATTTCTTGCCAATCCCTGAATTCCATGTCCACCCATTTCGGTAGCTCTCAGAAATGGCGGGTGTCTCATCTTCCACATGATTCAACAAGAGATAATGAGCTTACAAAGGTAACACCTTTATCTTGAAATTTCAATCCTTTCTGGGTTTTTCTTCTTCTTCAATTTCTTAATTTCCTGTTATTTTGTTTTTATTTTGAGTTAATTGATTTCACTCATTTGTCTGTTGTATGATCTTTTCACTGTATTGACTATTAAGAGCTCAGATTCATATGCTTATTACCCTAAAGTTTGAAGCTTTATTCTTATTCTGAATCAAATCTTCCTTGTTGATTGTTGTAGGCAGAAGTTTTTGATCCTTGGATTTGAAATTGTGGGAATTCCTTTAGTATTCCATTAGAAGCTGTCATAAGTGATCACACCAATTCAAGAGGCTTGCTTGTTAATCAAAATTCAGAGCAAGGGTTTTGCTCACAAAATGTCAGTGATTGATAGAGAAGTTCAAATTTTGGGGATTTTGGGATTCTCCATTTTGGTGGCCTTATTGGTCTCTATCTCAGAAGGGCTGAATTCAGAGGGGCAATGCCTTCTGCAGCTGAAGAGCAGCCTCCATGATGAGTTCAACCGCCTCGGAAACTGGAATTCCGGTGACTCAACACCTTGTTCTTGGAAGGGTGTAACTTGCTTTGGCCAAAACAGTCCTGTGGTGTGGTCTCTTGATCTGAATTCCATGAATCTCACTGGCAATCTGAGTCCCAGCATTGGCTGTTTGATCCACTTAACACATCTCGATCTCTCGTATAACTCGCTTGTTGGGAGCATACCGAGCCAGCTTGCTAGCTGCTCGCGGCTGCAGACTCTCGAGTTGCGCAACAACCGCTTCAGTGGCGTGATCCCACCGGCATTGGGCAGCTTGTCTTCCCTCCAGCATCTCAGTTTGTGCAACAACGAGCTCTCCGGTCCCATACCGGATGAGTTCGGAAACCTGACCTCATTGGTTGATTTTGTGGCCTTCACCAATGGGATCACCGGCCCTCTGCCTGCGTCTCTCGGTAACCTGAGGCAGCTGAGGACTTTCCGAGCTGGGCAGAACGCGATAAGCGGAAGCTTACCCTCAGAAATCGGCAACTGTGGCAACTTAGAGTACCTTGGTCTTGCACAGAATCAGCTCAGTGGCGAATTGCCTAAGGAGATTGGAAGGCTTAACAAGCTGACAGATTTGATCCTTTGGGATAACCAGATACCCGGTTTCATCCCGAAGGAGCTTGGCAACTGCACGAGCCTTGCGACACTCGCCCTGTACGAAAACAGGCTCATAGGTTCGATACCTGCTGAGCTCGGTAGCCTCAGATTCTTGCAGCAGCTGTATCTCTATAGGAATCAGTTGAATGGGACGATTCCTGGTGAGCTCGGTAGCCTGTCTTCGGCATTGTACATTGATTTCTCCGAGAATGAGCTGTCTGGATCGATCCCTTACGAGCTTAGTAAGATCACGGGTCTCACCCTACTATTCCTTTTCGAGAACAAGCTCACCGGTGTCATACCGAATGAGTTCAGCTCCCTCCACAACTTAACCAAGCTGGATCTGTCAATCAATAACCTCACAGGCCCGATCCCTGTCGGGTTTCAGTACCTTCCTCGGATGCTTCAGCTTCAGCTCTTCCAGAATTCTCTTAGTGGAACCATCCCTCCACTGCTTGGGCTATTCAGCCCTCTATGGGTGATTGATTTGTCGGATAACCCCTTGAAAGGGAGGATACCGCCTTTCGTGTGTCGTCACTCCAACCTCATTTTGTTGAGCCTCGAATCCAATGGCCTCCACGGAAGCATCCCACCCGGTGTCTTGAATTGCTCGTCTTTGGTGCAGCTTCGTCTCAGCGGAAACAAGCTCACCGGGACCTTCCCTGTCGAGCTGTGCAAGCTCGGTAACATGACCGCGATTGAGTTAGGCCATAACAAGCTCAATGGCTCCATCCCTCCGGAGATTGGCACCTGCAAGAAGCTGCAACGACTTGACCTTTCGAACAACAGATTCGTCTCCGAATTTCCCAAGGAGATTGGCCTTCTTTCCCAGCTAGGGACTATCAACATCTCAACTAATCATCTCACCGGATCAATCCCACTCGAGATCATCAACTGCAAGGCGCTTCAGCGCCTTGATCTCAGCTTCAACGCCTTCGAAGGACCCCTACCAGCTCAGCTCGGAAGCCTTTTGCAATTGGAGCTCCTCATGGTCTCTGGCAACAACTTCTCCGGCCTAATTCCAGCTGAATTGGGCAACCTCTCCCGATTAACCGCGCTGCAGATGGGCGGGAACTCGTTTTCGGGTGAGATCCCTGCCACATTGGGATCTCTTTCAAGCCTACAGATTGCAATGGACCTGAGCAACAACAACCTCTCCGGAAACATACCTTCGGAAATCGGAAACTTGATCCTATTGGAGTACTTGTTGCTCAACAACAATGGCTTATCAGGCATGATACCGAAGTCATTCGGCAATCTATCTAGCCTGATGGGTGTCAACTTCTCGTATAACGACCTCACAGGACCGATACCTTCGATACCTCTCTTCGAAAACATGTCTTTGAGCAGCTTCGTAGGCAACCGAGGCCTCTGTGGCCGGCCTCTCGCTACTTGCAACGACTCGTTTCCGTCTCCTTGGTATTCGAAGGCCGGAGAGTCCTCCAGAGGGAAGATGATCACCATCATCTCGGCTTGTGTAGGAGTGGTTTCGCTCATCCTCATCGTTGTGATCTTGTTCCACATGAGAAGGCCAGTCGACGCCGTTGCCTCTCTTGAAGACGACATGTCGATGTCGTCTTCTCGTGTTTCGGATATCTACTTCCGCCCCAAGGACGGATTCAGCTTCCAAGATTTGGTTGCAGCGACCAAGAACTTCGATGAGTGCTTCGTGTTAGGGAAGGGCGCCTGCGGGACTGTCTACAAGGCGGTGATGGCCTCGGGCTTGACCATTGCTGTCAAGAAGCTGGCATCGAACAGAGAAGGAAACGACATCGAAGACAGCTTCCGAGCTGAGATCCTGACCCTCGGCAAGATCCGGCACCGGAACATTGTCAAGCTCTACGGGTTTTGCTACCACGAGGGCTCGAATCTGTTGCTCTACGAGCACATGGCGAAGGGCAGCTTGGGCGAGCTGCTCCACGAGTCGTCGTCTTGCAGCCTAGATTGGCCTACTCGGTTCGCGATTGCTCTTGGTTCAGCTCAAGGGCTCGCGTACTTACACCATGATTGCAAGCCCAAGATCATCCACCGCGACATCAAGTCCAACAACATTCTGTTGGATGACAAGTTTGAGGCCCATGTGGGCGATTTCGGCCTCGCAAAGGTCATCGACATGCCTCATTCGAAGACCATGTCCGCGGTCGCAGGCTCATACGGATACATTGCACCCGGTAAGTTACAGCTACGTGTGATTTGATCCCTTTATCGTTATCATATACAATCATACTCAATTCGCGTTATTCGCAGAGTACGCATACACGATGAAGGTGACGGAAAAGTGCGACATCTACAGCTACGGGGTGGTCCTCTTGGAGCTGCTGACGGGGCAAGCGCCGGTGCAGCCGCTCGAGCAAGGGGGAGACCTCGTGTCGAGGGTTCGACACTTCATCCGAGAGCACTCGTTGACACCGGAGATCCTAGACGCTCGGCTAGGGCTCGAAGAAACGAGCAATGTGGCACATCACATGATGACGGTGATGAAGATCGCGTTGCTCTGCACGAGCCTGTCGCCCCTCGACAGGCCCTCGATGCGGGAGGTGGTGCTGATGCTCATCGAATCGGACGAGCGGGAGCGGGAGCAAGCTCGGTCGGAGCCGGCCTCGCTCGATGATCTCCCGTTGAAGGACAATGCCGTGTAGTGATGATGATTAACATTAGGGGTTATATACTGATTGGTAGCTGAGCAAAGACGGGTTGATGATCATTGATTCATCATCTTAATTGATTGATGAATTGTGATTATAAATATATTCTTTTTCTCTCGATTCTTACATGTATTTAATCTTGCCCGGCATAGACATTATATGGTCTCTTCATTTGTACATTCGCTTACAGAGAAGTTTAAACTTAATTGCCTATTGAGTAGCTAATTAAATACAACTTCAATTTTTTTTCCTCCCACATCGATTATTACTATCTGGCAAGAGATTTGGTCTGAGTAGCTCGAGAGTCTACGGTCTCCGGATGTTTAACTACGTCTCTAGGTTTAATTATTTCGAATATAAATTTATATTAAAAAGATTTTAAAATATATTTACATTATATACACTTATATTAACATTTTTATAAATTTTTATTATAAAAAATATGGATAATTAAAAGATTGATAATTTTAGAAAATATTTTGTCTGTTTTTTCTAAAACATATTTTGAAAATATAAAAGTTTATAAACATGTTAATATAAGTACATAAAGTATAAATATAATTTTAAATTTTTTAATGTCAATTAATACCCGAAATAATCAAGTGTAATACACAAAGTAATGTAGCCTTGTAGGTGATCCAAACTAGCTCCTTCCACTGTAAAATTTTACCATCGTTTAAAACAATCCGTAAATATAGTAAACAATATATTTTTCCGAATATGAGTATGTCATGAGTAAATTAAAACAGGGGTAATGAATGCTCCGTATATTGCTCAGCGGTTACTTTGCATTTTATTTTAATTACTGTACATTAATAAGTCTATTTTATTTGAATTGTTTCTTGGTCAGATTCAACTCATTTGAATGGACGGTGTTTGACTTTGACTTTGTCCATAGTCTAGTGTCTACGTTCCCAATTTTCTAGATTTAAGTTTGCTTACATCCATCTTTGGTAGAGTGCACTATGCCGGTTTTATTACACTTTTTTCTGTATTATAAGTTATATTTCGAAAGTATTCCGTCTGCGGACTTATCGGTCTATCGATATTCAGATATATTTGAATTCTTATTTTATCAAAGAAAAAGAAAAAGAAAAGGCTACCTACTCTGTATTTCCTAAGCCTCAACTGTTAACTGTATTACATCTGTATTAAATTATAAATCTGTTGGACAATTAATTACTATATATATTTATATACTACTGTATTCAATTATTCATTTACCAACAATGCATAAAATTTAGGGGCATTTATTCAAGTTATAAATTAAGCTATGAATTAATTTGTAGCTCCTCACACATTACAACTAAGTTTTTTCCCCCTCTTCATAGTTTCATTTCAACAAAAATACCCAAAATGCCAATTTTCCGCATACTTATATTCCTTCAACTCATCGCATCCGCCATTGGTGAAGTCGTCGGGAGCGGCGTTGGCGAAGCAATCGTGGTGCCACCGCTACGGAAAACGGTAGTGAAGATCAACAACACGTTGGAGTCGAAGGCGAACATCCAAATCCACTGCAAGGACAAGAACCACGACCTCGGGATCCATCAGCTGCCGTATTACCAGACCTACGAATTCAGCTTCGTGCCTTCCAAATTCGGACGATCGCTCTACTTTTGTGGCTTCATCTTTGACAACAAGCTGCATTGGTTCGACATATACGTGAATTCGAGGGATGTGTCGCTCTGCGGGAGGATGTGTGTGTGGATCGTTAAGGAGTCGGGGCCTTGCTTGCGTCACACCGCCATCGGTGACGATTGTTTTCCTTGGAACAAAGACTAAGCTGAATTTTGATATCATATTTGTAACTTGTAATGTAATAAAATTATAAATCGGGCGGTTAAACTTTGATCTGGAGATCGTAGACTCTAGACGGATATCATGGCGGATCTTTGCAGTGTAGACGAGTTTTGACGACTTTGACGCCCTTGACGACAGGGCAAGGTCGACGACATCCTTGACGTCAGGGCGAAGTCAAGTGTTTAGACGGATCTTGAAGGTTGTGCTCTCGCCTAAGGCCCATTAACCATGGGGCCAATATTTTTTTGGGTTGAGCCAAAAAAATGGCCCATAATGATAAATGTCCAAAACTCTTTCAATTAACTTCAATCTTTAAAAAAAAAAAAAAAAGAAACCATCTTTGGCTCTTTTTTTTTTTGGATTTGTTCTTGAGATCATTTGGGTGTGTTTGAATTTCATGCATTATAATTATAATTAAATTACCAGGTTAAATACTTTTTAATTATTTTATTTAAAATTTATATTATTATGAGCACATTTTAATTGTGTAGACAGACAATTGAAAAATGTTTAAATTATATAAGTGATCTATAAGTGTAATACATGGAATCCAAACAAATCCTTAAAAATTTCATAATTTAATTTATTTACGTGTATTATTATTTTATGGCATATTTAATTACCAATATTTTTTAATAGTCTGATATTCATTTTTTAAATTTATAATTAAAAATAATAGATGACCCTATTTTCATATCTTGTCTTAGACTTTTCAAATCTCATATTCGACCCTGATGATGTCCGATTAGTTATCCTCATTAATTTTTTTGCCCTCCTCAAAGAGAATGGGCACGTACGCTGAATGATGATCAAAACACTAGCCCTAGCCTAATTCCACATTTTGCACTTAACGATCAATGCCGCTATCAAATTTGTACATTCCCGCAGATTTGGAAGAAGCTCATCTCCGATTCATAAGCGAGTTAGTAATTGGTTGATCGATCACGCGAAGGAAATGACTCGATTGATCAAATTATACAGTTAGTTATAAGGCAGGAGTCGGTGATCGATCATGCGAAGGAAATGACTCGATTGATCGATCATGCGAAGGAAACTACTCGATCGATCAAATTATACAGTTAGTTATAATTAAGTTTGCTTTAGTTTGTGCACTATATAAAGAGATAAGTTGTAATCAAGTTTTTGGGCGTCGGTCTCTCATCTTCTCCTACCAAAAACCGCCAGCCTCCCACTGGTTTGACATTGTGCATTATGGGGTATACAAATTTAAGTGTTGTTTGGTACTCCGCCCTCTTTCATCCTCTCTGTTTTCCGCCCTCTTTCATCCTCCCTATTTCCTCTTTTCATTAATACAATTAGTTAAGGATGAAGCTTCTGCAAGTGCAAAGCAACACATCCACTTCTCCATGTGATGGTCGTCGTCGTCCTCATCTATGGATCCATTAAACGTAGTCGTACCGCCTCTCATCTTCATGACAATACGAATCAAGATCCATTCGATGGTCGAGCTAGATTACCTCACAGCACTCGGTGACACCGTTCAACTCCCTTTTTTTTTTATTTCCTCTTTATTTAGCTTTTTGATGAGAAGCCCCAAAATTATTTATTCTTCAAAATCATAACCCTATTTTGTTTGGTTGAAAATTGAAATTACTTTGGGTTTGAATCTCATGAAATTGAACCTTGAATTATGCAATTGATAGATTTTCAGGTTTTGACTAGTATGGCTATGTACGGGCAGCTGCTTCCTTTCGTTGGAGGCATCACTTGGGGTATCAATTCGATCTTCAATACACTTGAATTGGTCATCTCATCGTCGTTAACTTTCATAATTAAGGTTATCATTTCAACTTAGTCGCATTATGTCGTTGATTTCAAGCGGGAACGTCATCGTCTTGATTTAAATTTATCATATACTTTCCCGCTACATTGGTATTAATTATTACTTGATATAATAAACAATCAAAGCTACCGTTTTGATTTATCATATACAGTATATGTTAGTGAGTTGGTATACATATACTAAATAGGTATACACATATACATATTACATATAGTACTAATTCACATATATACATATATACATATACATTGGTACTAATTATTACTTAATATAATAAAAACATATATGTAGATGTGCTACATTGGTACTAATTATCATCAATATCCATCTTTGTTCCTGTAGTGAGCAGTGACCACTTAAAAATTGATGAGCAGCAATTACATGATTCACCGACTAATAGTAATTGATAAATTAATCACCCAAGGAAAAAAAAGGGAATTGAATGTTATGTGTTGTTGCAAACTCCCTTTTTCAGCACATATGTATATGTATATATGTGAATATATATGTACATATCCGTTGAAATAATTGCAACAAATAAATTGTAAGATATTGATGATATATCACCATTAAATTTAATAATCAAAGTAACAATTTGATTTATCATAAATATCGTCCGTTCACATAGTCTTGGATTGTGACTTATAATGCACAATATTGCATTATAATTGTACATTATAAGTCATAATACATGATTATACAAACAGATCCGTGCAAGCCTTGGAATTAAGTGAATCGGAAGGAAGAGACAAATTTGATCCACGGGCATATTCTCATAGGCTCGATCCCATCCATAACCCATTCGTTAGAGCACCCACGGTTTTTCAAAATTTCTCTATTTTCTTTATTTTTTAACCTCATTTTCCACTAACATTATTATTAACCCTTTTTTATAGAAAAAATAAAATTCTCCCATTTAAATTCCCTACATCCTATTACTACTTATTAAAATTTATGGAAACTATAATTCAGGGGAAGTAACTTCCTAAGAAGCATACTTCCTATGTTCAACCAAACAAACCTTAATTTACTCTCTCTCTCACACAATCCTATAAAGATAAAAGGGGAGATCGAGATTCATCCGTATTTCAAACAAATCTAAAAGTTCACAATATTCACAATGTCGAAACTCACATCTTCGACCCTTTCTTCCCTAGTGGTGATCTTTACTTTGGTGGTGGGCAAGATGGAGGCGGTGGGCGAGAAACACATCGTAAGTATATATTGATCCCAAAACTTCCACTTCTCTATCTCATTATTTTTATCAATTATTATTTCCCCCTACAATAGAATATGTAATTAATTAGAACGAGACCTGCTTTTCAATATGCAGTATATAAGCACAGTGACACCGGCGGGACATACATGGTGTAACGGCAAACATTGGTGTTTGGAAACCCAGTACAAAACAACTAGAGATGAGTCTAGCTCAAATCTTGGTGACCCGAGATTCCCAAAATCTCAGGTTAGATATGAGTCTGTTTGGGGAATATCGGGTCACCCAGGTTTGAGATAGACTCATCTCTAGCTCTAGCTGTTTTGTAATGGGTTTCCAAACACCAATGTTTGTTGTTACACCGTGTATGTTCCTGCCAGTGTCCCTGTGCTCATATACTGCATACTGAAAAACAAATCTCGTTCTAATTAATTACATATTCAATCAATTGCAAAGGGAAAATAATAATTCACTTAAAATAATGAGATGGAGAAGTGGAAGTTTTGTGATCAATATACTTACGACGTGTTTCTCGCCCACCGCCTCTAGCTTGTCCACCGCAAAATAAAGATCACCAATCACCACCAGGGAAGAAAGGATCGAAGATGTGTGTTCCAACCTGAGAAGTTCTGAGACTTGAGGACAGCGCTTTTCGTCTTCTACACAGTATGTGATTGATTAGTTGAATATGTGGGTAATATATTTTTTTTATATAAGAGAACATCTTCGTGGGTATATATATACTGTATAACGTACTATGTATGCAGACGGACGGTTATAAAAGAGTCAATTGTTACAATGCGGAATGCTCCGGTTTCGTCGTCAACAAGAACAACCAATGCTCCCCTACCAAAGAACTCACAACTTCTTCTATATATTAAGAGTGTTGTTACATAAATTGTATTGTAAATCCGACATGTGTAATTAGCATTTTATTAACATCTGATCTGACGTGAAGCAACGTGCAAAACCACATATATAATAGAATGTTCTTTTGGACATGAATTTGAGTGGCTTGCAACGTACGTTGCTTGATGATCGGGCCGAACAGGACTAGCAACGTCAATGTTGCACCCTTACACATGAGATTTAGTTTATTATTATTATTCTTGATTTTAACAACCCTCTATTTATCTATATTGAAGAAAATTTGCATTGTAGGAGATGCTTAAACCAAAAACTGGGCTCTCTATGTGAACAATGTTAGAGCACCCACAATGGTAATACCTATTGTGAGTGTCTTAATTTTTTTTTTAAGTAAAGTAAATAAAGGGGATATTGGGTGTCTTATGTTAGGGATTTCTTGTTGGAAGAAGAACCTCCAGGCAAATTTTAAAAAACTCCCTGCCACACTCCCTGTAAAAAGCCTGACTTTTTCCTGCAAAAAAAAAGAGGACACCAAAAAAGAATAAGCGTAGTGGATGCTCTTAGGGTCGGTCATTGGGAAGGGAGCCTATTTAGCCAGCTATCGAGTAGGACGACGATGGCTCAATAGGCTGGAGAGGTTGTATGGGGCCCACCGGGTAGGCCTGCCCATGGGTCACGGGTCAACTCGTGACCCAACGGGTTTGACAGGTCGGTGACTCGGCGGGTCCGGGTCAGACGGGTCAAGGGTCATGGCGGGTTACGGGTTCGGGTTGAGGATTTTGTGAAATTGACCCGCCGGGTTGACAATTTTTTTTTTAAATGGCTGATTTTGGGTAAAAAAAATTTTAAAAAATTGATTTTAAAAAAAATTGGGTCGACCCGTTGACCCGGCGGGTCAACCCGTGACCCGTCGGGTCAACTGACCCGCCGACCCGACTATTCCCCGGGTTCGGGTGCGGGTCATGCCTTTCCCGACCCGTGACCCGCGTCGACGGGTCCGACCCGTGGACAGGCCTACCACCGGGTGTCCCAACCGACATGCGAATGGGAAGGGGATATTTGCTCGCGGACTCAACCAAGTGGCAGAACATATATAGTAGCATCGTTCAAAGATGTGGCCTACATCGACCTGAATGTAAAAAGGGTGAGCCCTGACCCTTCTAAAGTGATCATGCATCGTGATCACCCTGAGTACTACAATTTAGATCACCCATATTTGAGCTAGACTCATCTGGTTGGATGGGGTAGGTTGTGCCTATATATATAACTTATACTCTGTAATAAATAAAATATTAGTATAAATAAAACATTGAATTTTTTTTCATTTTTTATCAGTACAATCGATATGTAAGATTTCCACAAGGAAATGTCCACATTTTTAAAAGATGACCCGACCCGAGAACTTCTCGTTATCAGCTTGCAAGTTGTTGCCGGTAACACCATCTTCTACTACGGAGGCCCTGGCCTCCTCGCTTAATTAGCTCAACGCCCGTAACCTTACATGTACTACTTTATCATATAATTTCATGCTACCTCGGTACTAATTATTACTTGATATATAATAAAAAATCAAAGCTACCGTGTTGATTTATCGTATATGTTAGTGCGTAGGTATACTAATTCACATATATATGGTACTAAATAGTTATACATATATACATATAAATATGGTACTAATTCACATATATACATATACACTGGTATTAATTATTACTTGATATAATAAACATATATGTAGATATGCTACATTGGTACTAATTAATTACCATAAATATCCATTTTTTGTTCTTGTAGTGAGTAGTGACTACTTAAAAATTGATGTGCAGCAATTATATGATTCACCGACTCATAGTAATTGATAAATTAATCACCCAAGGAGAAAAAAGAATTGAATCGTCCATTCATGGGTTTGAGTCCATTGAGGCTGCTGTCATGGTACGTACACATGGTTTACTCTTTTTTATATATATAATCACTTATGACTTATTATTATTATAAATTTGTGCTTAATTTGAATATATGCATCTATGCAGGTACAAAAATGTTTGTTTCACGATGATAAATTACGTATTTTCGTACATATATATGTATATATACATATGTATTTGTACATATATATAGAGTATGGATCAAATGAGAACACCCCTTAGTTTAACTAATTAATAATAACACACACATATATGTATATATGTATACATACATACATATAGTTTAACTAGACCAACAATATGTACAGGACGTGAAGACCAACAATTGGATAATCTACCTAGACAATGTGAAGATGGGATATTGGAAAGCAAACCTGTTCAGAGGGCTGACGAATGGGGCCGACAAAGTAGAGTGGGGAGGGGAGGTTGTGTGGGGCCCTCCGGGTAAACCCACAAACGTTATGATGGGGAACGGATTCTGGATGGGTAGTGTGAAAGACTACTCCCGGTGGAATAAATTTGTATCATCCTTTAAAGATGTTTCCTACATCAAATATGACGGGCATCTCAAGAGGGTGAGTCCGAAACAATGAGAGGTTATAGGCATGGAAGGCCAACCACAATGCTACCGTATCACTCCCCTAATAGAAACAACGGACAGAAATACCGTATTTTACTACGGAAGCCATTGCAAATTACCCAAACTTTACAACTATTACTCATTGAAATCTTACAATCATAATATTGAAATAAACTCTTCATATTAATATTATGGATTATAACTTGCATTAGACTGTATAGAGAGTAAAGGTTGTGAGGGTATTTTGGTATTTTCCTAATTGCCCCAAGTTAGATTTAAAAGGTTGTAAACGATCAGTTTGTTACTAATCAAGAAACTGAGCAGAGTTTGTTACTCTCTCATTGTCCAAAACCAGAGGTTCCATTGATCTGCATCTCAAACTTGATCTCTATGGAGAATTGAGTGATGGCTCGATTCTTTTCAGATTGACGTGAACTTATCTACAAGTTGGTTGCTTAAATTTGATTAGGACTAACAATCTAACTATCTAAGAGTATCCGAAAAGGTTAAAATTCATATTATGGATCAGTCTTAGTCTTATTGCTACTCGGTGGAGTATTATTTTATCGATCTGTCTTTTTGATAGGCTTATTTGGCATAAAAGCACAAACTCATCTGCTTGTTTAAAATAGCAGGACCACCTCTTCCAAGTTTTTTTTCCCTCTTTTTTCTCCTTTTTATAAAATATTCCCACAACAGTAATTAATCAAATACGATGTAACACTTGAGGAAGTATATGTATATTCATCACCTAATGTCAAACATCCACATAAACTTCTCGTGGTTATTGTTGTCAAGGAAAATTAATGTACATTAATAGGCTCAATTTCTTTGAATTGTTCGTGGGTCAGATCCAACTCATTTTAATTGTATTTCGAAGAACCTCTACTGTCTCATATTAATAAATACCCCGTATTAAATTATATATTAATCCGTTGGACGATTAATTATATTTATATTATGTACTACTGTATTAATTTATTAATTATCAATTCATAAATTAAACAAATTTAAAAAGTAATGTATTAGTTAACCCATTTAAAGCCAACAGAAACATACACCCCGAATATGAGTACACACAATACTTATTACTGCCCAAACGTACTTAGTTAAGCAAAAATAAACTCTCAATATAAACACCCATATAAGACACGGTTCGGGATGAATGATAGCTCTTATTGTCTTTGTCATCGTATAGTGAAACCTTCGGTCTTGCACATTTGGTCCAATACTCCCAAATCATTTGCTCCATTCGATACGCTCCTATCCGAAACACGCCTTCACCAACGTTGTGCAATCTTGTCCACAACGTCCCGCTTTCATGATTTATTGCCCAAATGGATACCTCATTATGGCAATCCAAGCCTATCACTCCCATCGAGGATCCGCCATCAATTATTCTTGATCGGGTACGGCATCCAACTGTAACAGTACTTCTCTGTCGCGAAATCGAACCAAACCAAGTGTTGGTAATAGCCACGACTCGATTTTACTCCCTCGATCCAAACCAACCGCCCCTTGAACGAACATATTTCCGACATCTTCCTCTCGTCGCGACAAGGGGGCATCCCAACCACCGCCCAAGTGCCGGTTTTGACGCTATAAACCCAGGCTCCAGTCGCAGCCTTCACAACATCGGGTGTGTTTTGAGCGTATACGCCACACATTAGAGTGTGGTAAAAAATGGCGAGCACCTTGTAGTCATTACATGAGACTTAAAACTCGAGTCCTAAGTTCATATAATTGAATTGTAGCATCTGCGTTGCGTCCAAGGGAGGAGGGATTTGGTGAGATCTCTTAATGGAGGGGTTCCAAAGGGTGACCACTTCCTGAGAAACTCCAAGTACAAGTCCATCCAATGAGCCCATTACACGCAAATTGCCAGGTTAGTTGAAGCAAGACAGATCTTCTAACCACTTGGAGCGCGATGATCCAATGTTGACTAGTGCAGTGCCTTCGATCTCAAGGATTTCACAAACCGTGCTATAGAAAATGAAATCGATCAAGTCAATATCAGGGTCATTGACGATGAGATGTTCGGATTCATTATGTTTGGGAGAGGGTTTGAGGGTGAGGATTCGGGTTTCGTGGAGGTTGGCGGGGAAGTTACGAAGGTGTAAGGAGACGAAGCTAGAGTCGTCAATCGTGGCGAGGAACATCTTGCAGACGGGCAACAAAGAGCGATTTCACAGGAAGGAATAAGAGAATGTGCATCCATAAGACCCACGGTAAATAATCAAGATAGACAGAATCAATAAGCAAAGTTGATGCCTTTGTACTATTTACGTCTGAATATGTAACAAGTGGCGATACTCTTAATGAGTACAAGGAATTCTACAAATACCAAGTTGAGTGCATATTTATAAAGGAAATAAGAGGGGGTGATTTACATATTGTCGATGATGCATATGATATGATACAATATTCCCAAACCTATGAATTCAAGATTCCTGTAAAAATCGATTTTCAGGATTGTGAAATTGAGATCGAAAGGGCATCATCAGTGTTCATCCTCGGCTTAGAGCAGGCGTGTGGCACATGTACCCTTGAACAGTAACAGAGACAAGTAATGAATGACAAAACGATGACGTTCCCGCTTGAAATCAAACCAATTTAAATTAAAAAATGAATATGCCCCTGCGAAGAATCACACACTCACAGTGGCGATGAACTTCTGTTGCCTTGGAAATTATTGAGAATAACAAATTGGACATCAGGAAGCTAGTGCAGGGTCATCTCCAGAACCACATATCAAGGGCATGAGCAAGTGCAGGGTCACCATATAAAATTCAAACACCACCAACTTACCATTCATTAGATTCAAAGGGATATTATTAACTTACTAGACATATGTGTGGATCAGCAACAATGACAACAGAAACCATAATTTTTTTTTAGTTAAACCATAATTAGTGACACTGGAGACATTATTTTCTTTATTGATTGATGGAGCAAACGACCATTGTTGTAATATATGTACACAACCATGAACCATGGAGAAGTGATGGAGCTGCTGTTTCTAGGACTATATATTGTTAACAAGGATATGACAAGGCTTCTATTATCCTAGGCGAGCTAAATGTATTGAAGACTCTTATATTGAACGAAATCTATTTGCAAGATATATTCATTGATTTGCTCACAAACTACAAACAATTTACATATTTATTAATGTGCCTAATGCCTAAAAAGCATTCTGCAGGTTCCTATAAAGGGAATCTTCTGAATCTAAGGGGGGGGGGGGGGGGGGGGGGGGGGGGGGGGAAGCCAAGTTAGACCACTGAACTCCTTATTCATAATTTACATGTTGCCTAAATTATGTAATTGATTAGTTTCTGCTAGCAACAGTCGCATAGCTCTCTCCTCTACAGTCAGCTCAAAGGTCCCCCGGAGCAAAGGAAAATGAGGTATTCAAAGCAAAAGAAGCACAAGAATATATGATACTCAAAACCCTTTTAATTTTCTTTCATAATTTATTGGAATTTCAACCAACATAAAATCATTGGATACAATAACAAATAAATAAAAGCATAATAATAAGCATGTGCAAGGCAGCCCCATGAGTTCACATTCCCGAACTTCCTAACACACTGTTTCTTGCATCCATCCATCCGGATCGTTCTTATAAATATATAATAATGCGACTAAGTTGAAATGATTACCTTATTAAAGGTAAGGAGATGAGATGACCAATTCAAGCGTATTGGAGAATTGACATCCAAGTGATGCATCCAACGAAACGAAGCAGCTGCACATACAGCCATCCTATGAAGAAGATGAGTCAATAGCTCCTTGTGTAGTTTAAATTTCTCCTGTTTTACCAAAAGACCGTGACTGTCAAATGAAAATGTTACCACCTCAACTTGTACACAGTTTTCCCCAAGAGAAAAAATAAATAAATGAAAGATACATGTTTTTATAAAATAATCCCTGTGTATCTTCCTTCTAGGGAACATTCAAAAAGCAACTTGTTAATTCAGACTCTTACCTGAACTGACCTAATTGTTAGTATTGATTTAACCTTATCAGTATAAAACTTTAAATGTTTAATGGCCTCAGTCAGTAGTCATGTTGAAAAGTTTTAAAGAAAAAAAAAAGGGTAAGTGGCTGGCTAACAAAGATATACAGACACACTTTATAGTTTTTAGACTACAAATAACAAGCATTTGCAACTATATATTGGGTCATGTTATTGAATTTACTGAATGAACGATTAATCAGATCAAAATTAAATAAATGTAGTCTGTTTCAAATAGGCTAATTAGCCTAATAACATAATTCATGATACAGGCTAGAAAATGAAGCTGCAAGCAATTCAAAAGATTCAACTCAGACACATATAACAAATGAATCCATATAAATAAATTAATAAATATTTTGAGCAAAGCAGCACCTTTAATAATATACCTTTTGGTCCAAACACGAACTATCTCATTCTTTGAATAAGACTGTGCTTTGGGATGATCCATCAAAAACAAGCTTTCCTCGTAAACATATCCGCTCGATACCCTGTGTGAAAATGTATCATGAAGACTAAGGAACTTGAGCCACTGGTGAGGGCCACAAGGAAACAGCTTCCTCAATGAAAGGGTCTCAAAACTCCCACTCCCACTTGAGTGCAACACATAAGCATTATCAGGAATCCTGTAAAGCTTGTTCCAACCTTGGCCCTCCTCCATCACCCAGAGGTCGACGAAATTGACTCTAGGGAGTAGAGTACATATACCACCACGGCCAGGGATAACGGGCTGCTCAGACACAAACACCGCTGCTGACAGCATGCCAGCATATTCCGAAAGGCGTAAAGCTCCTCTTTTAACTTGTTCTGGGAGGTCCATCGTTGTGAACTCTTCACGCTCACAATCAAACATCAACACATAATCATCCGGGAGCCAATGAATCTTTCCATTAACGAAGCAACTCGTTCTACTTGCAATGTCATCAAAGTCCTCGAATAGAGATGTGGTGAAGTTAATATTGGTGATGGCTTTCCTCCACGTACCTTGTCGAGTTGAGTATACCTCATAAATGGATGAAAGGGGAAGGGCTTCTTCTTCGTCGATATACTGTCGGAGCCAGATTCTGACAACCTTGAAATCACAATTAAAACGGTCGTAACCAAAGCCCATAGCACTGTAAGAGTAGCCATAACCATCACAGGAGCAAGCATAAGAAGGATCCAATGGGTAAGGGAGCCAAGGGAGATCGACATACTTGCGAATTAACGGGTTCCATAGAAGGGTGGAATCAAAGGATGGGTCGTAGGAAATGCAGATTACACCCTCAATTACATCAACCCAAAAGAAATGCGTGGCGGATCCAGCAGCAGCAGCAGCAGCAGCATCATTTGGATTTCGAAAACACCGAAAGGGGAAATGCAGCAGATCATGATTGAAATGTTCGACGACACTAGGATTAGGACTAGGACCACAAAGAGCGTAGGAATTGTCCTCCAATAGGAGGAGGTAAGGTTTGAGATTGGCCGGGGTGGCGGCGGAGCACTTGAACGAGTGGTTAAGGTTAATGATCAAACTGGATGAGATGAGAGATTTCCATAACTGACAAACACATCTGCATCGCCCTAGGCTTTTGGTGGGTAATCTCTTGAATATCTCCGGCCATAAGTCTTCGTCTATGCCTATTGATTCCGATTTGTAGTCTGCTTCTTCCATTGGAAAACTCAGTCAGTACTCCACTCCACGCTCAACTGCAAGACTTGAACAAAAGGATGAATTTTTAATTTCAAATACCTCCCAAGTCTGGTGTCTGGGGCAAAATTCAATTCACAGGGGGGTGAAGAAAGGGTGAAATTTTAGGGATTACGGATTGGATCCGAGAGAGAGAGAGAGGGGGCGTTTGATGAGAGTTTGAATTCAATTCACAAAGGGAATCTAGGAACTCCCGCAGGACAAACCTGGTGGTTCTGCTGGAGAAAGCCGAACAGCGATGAATGAAGAACTACGAGGAGCCGAGGGAGTAACGGGTTGAGTTTGCCGGCGCCGCTGTACTAGAGGACTAGAGGAGGGAGTAAGGAAGATGAACAAGGAGGGATTAAGGAACCACGAACAATGACGAAAGAGGACTAGAGGAGGAACGACCGATGTTGCTGCAGTAGTTCGCCGGCGAGCAGTTCGGCCCTTCTACGCGGCCATCGATTGAAGGAATAATTAAAGAGCGACTTAATCTGAGGGAAGGAAGGACTAATTAAAGAGAAACTGAGAGACTAGGAAAGATAAGAGGGAGGAGCGGCCGCTGAAGCTTGAAGAAGGAGAAGCGGCTGAAGCAGATTGAAGCGCTTTATAACCCTAGGGGCAATATCGTAAATTTACATATCGAGCTTCTGAGCTCGGCTCGGGCTCGGCTCGGGCTCGGTTCGAGCTCAAAAACTTGTTCAAGCTCGGCTTGTTTTATGTATTCGAACGAGCCATCTTGCCTCCCTTCTGGATCCGAGAGAGAGAGGGGGGCGTTTGATGAGAGTTTGAATTCAATTCACAGAGGGGTGAAGAAAGGGTGAAATTTTAGGGATTACGGATTGGATCCGAGAGAGAGAGAGAGAGGGGGGCGTTTGATGAGAGTTTGAATTCAATTCACAGAGGGGTGAAGAAAGGGTGAAATTTTAGGGATTACGGATTGGATCCGAGAGAGAGAGGGGGGCGTTTGATGAGAGTTTGGCGGCGGAGGAAGCGACCGAGCGAGTTAGTTTGCCAGTACTCAGGAGTTATACCAGTCAGGGTTGATCTCATTGGGCCGGTTGGTTGGTTTTGAAGATACCGACTGAATTTTGTACAAGCCCAATCAATCTCTCCTCAAAGTAAACACCGAAGCCTTCTATTTTTCAGATTTGGGCTTATACCAATTCATAAGTTACGTATGGTTTCCTTTTTAACAAAGTAAAGGTTTGGATGGTGACAGTTTCGACCGATTCATTATCTAATTGCGTTTTTTCGAATCAAAAACATGAATTTTGGATGAGACATGTGAGTTCCATGATCTATAAAATGTCTGAGATAAGCCATCTTGCCTCCCTTCTGGTTGACCTCGTCGAAAACGCGAGAACAAGCCATCCATTCAAAATGTTGGAGGTGAAACTGGATGTTCGTAATGATAATCTCAATCTCTCAATGATATTATTAGACACCAGAGGTTATATTTGATGATCGTGAGACTATCACCCTCAATCTCGACGCGTTACAATCTCAAATCTCTCATTGCAACAATACTTGAGTGAAGTGTCAAAGCTTCGGCCATCGATGAAGAGATAGAGCCACACTATGAACAGCATGAAGACTTAATAATTCCAACATGCTCATGAATCACAAAGTCTGCAATAGTCAACCCTAATGCTAGCCTGAAACCATCAAAATTGATTTTTAAGTAGTCTTCAGCCGTTTTTTTCCATCGAAAATCTTTCCTACATCTCCGTGTATGTTGTTGTCTTGTTACCTTCGTTCTCATGTCTTCCTGGAACAGTATTTTGAAGTCCTTTAGTTTGTTGTCGTAAGTAAGCTTCTAGTTTCTTGCTATTTGTGAAGTCATTAAATACCATTTTATTTCTAATAGTCCATACTCCCAACCACATGGTGTATAACATGGGTTTTCAACTTTTGGGAGGTTTGTTAACTTGGTAGAATATATCGTACCGTTTGTGACTTGTGTTATAGTTAGTCCTGTGTTTGGTTACAAATTGTATGATTAATTGTCTAATTATAGTGATCATTTGAAGCGAGTGGCTTCAACAAGTGAACAAATGTTCAGAATCTTCAATCATGTTGTTACATAAGATACATGCCATGGGGGTTGAAACTCCCATTTCAACTAGTTTACTTTTTGTTGAGGCTCCGTTCACAACAAGTTCCCCCACACACACACAAAACTTGGTACTTTTGGGAAGCATTACAACCTCCATGTCTCATTTTTGTGGTTTCTTTTTTTATCAGAAAGTCAGGCTAGAGCCCGTAGCAAAATTTATTAATTAATGTTGGTAATGTCTACGGAAGGACTAATAAACGGAAGACTGGAAATAAAGAGATAAGACAGTCAGGTGGATCTCCAAATTCCGAGTAGCTGTGCTCAAACAAAAGTGCTCATTGAGTGAGCCGGTCAACCATCACATTGGCCTCTCGGCGAACATAGCATATTGTCACCTCCCAGCCGCTTCCCTGGAGGAGACGTCGACCTTCTTCAATCAGGAAAAAGTCTGGATGTGTTGGTGGTGTTGTTTCATTGAGGATTTGGCACGCCACCTCCGAATCGGACTTGACGATCAGCTTCGTTATACCTAGCGACCGCCCCATCTTCAGACCGTGGAGAATAGCGAGGAATTCCGCCCGTAGGGTTGTGCAAATTCCACAGGTGAATGTGAAAGCCTTTAGGAAAGCCCTTGTGTTGCTTCGGAAGACTCCTCCTCCACCCCCAGGGCCTAGATTCCCTTTCGATGACCCGTCAGCATTAGGGGTGGAAATGGGGCGGGTTATTGATGGATGAAGCCACTCCATCACCCACCCCGCGGGTAAATAATCTCACCCGCTCCACCCATCACCCGCAAACTTCTTCACCCTCATCCGCTCCGCGCGGGTGATGCGGGTGGAGCGGGTACCCAATGGGTGTAGTGATGATTTTTTGAGTGACTTTAAAAGACGAATAAAAACTTAAATTTTAATTTATAAATAATACAAATATAAGTTTGTGAAATTAAAATATGTGTTGTACACTCATACATCACAATAACGTGCTACCTAAAATTACAAAATGAAACTAAAATATATGAGAATGGAACCGAAAGAGTAGATTGTAGCATAATCACATGTTTTTCCTTTTCAATAATTAAGCCAATCCACCACAATATTCTAGCATGCACATAAGCAAGTAAAATTATATGTTCTCTATTAAACATGTGGAAAGAAAAAAAGATAGACAACTACAATTAGAGAAAAATAACTTACATTTTCAATTGGAAAGGGTAAAATAGTAAAATCACACACACACATAGATATATTTTTAGGGTTTTATGCGGGTATGCGGTGCGGGTGAATGGTGCGAGTTAATGGGTGAACTATTGGGGCGGGTGATGGGTGAAAAATCTTCACCCATAATCCATCCATCACCCGCCTTCATGTCGCACGAGAACGAAGAGACATACGCCTGGGTGTTGCGTTAGCTTCAGATATTGTTTGGGACGGTTCAACCTCAAGCTATCATGACTGATCGGGAGCTAGGTCTCTTGGCGGCGCTGAATGTTGTCTTCCCCGACGTCCAACATCTCCTTTGCTGGTTACACGTGACGAGAACGTGCGAGGAAGCTGCTCTGAAGATCACACGGAATTTAAACCACGCTGGCATCTTCAAGGGCAACTGTTGGGGGTTGTTCGAATCGAGGTCGGAGGAATCATTCAACCGACGTCGTCGGGCGTTACACGCTGCATGGCACCCATTCCTAGGTGTGGTGGCGTATTTAGAGGCGGTGTGACTTCCATACAGCAGGAACATCGTACGATGCTAGTAGATAATGTCTTCCATCTCGGCACCCGTATGACAAACAGGTACAATCGTACTTCATATCTCCCATTACAATATGATATAACATCGAATATTTAGTGGCATGCACTTGAATGTGTACAGAGTTGAGGGTCAGCACATGGTTCCGAAGGAGGCACTGCACTCATCGACTGGTGACTTTCGCATCGTGATTGATGCAATCCATAGAGTCAACGATTGTCAATTGCATGAGGTGCAAACTGCTCTGGAGATCGACCGCTTCAAATGGCCAACAACGGCGCATAAAGTCAACCTTTTTGATGAGGTAAAGACTTTAATCTCCAAAAAGTGCTTCGATTATCTGTACAAGATGTGGTAGGATGTCGTGAACCAAAAGGTTCCTCCGGTATGCACGGACCGACATTGGAGGGTTTGTTACGGGATCCCTTGTGTCCATGAGATTCAGGCATACGTCAACTCCGGTACTCCGATACCCGCCGATGACATCCACCCGTTCTGGATGGATTTGTCATGGACTGACCTCGACGACACCGCACTGTCGTATCAGCTGTCATCTTCATACACGACTTCCAATGATGTATGCGACGATGAACTGCACCCACCCTCATCTGCAAGCGTCCGAAGGAAGGGGAGGCCTTGGGGGTCGAGGAATGCCTGCAGAACCAACCCGTTGCCATACGAGGAGGTAAGGGAAAGGTTTGAGAGAGAAGAAGCACGTGCTGCTCGAAATGATGCTCGACATCGTCCACAAGCGACCTCAGCTCGACGTGGACGTGATGATGTGTTCGGAGGGTTCAACTGGGGTCGAAACAACGTTGATCCCTTCATGCTCGGGCATATTGAGGGTGTGAGGGACACAATTGGAAATGGTCATTGTGGATACCGTGCTTTGGCGACATTGACATCTCCGATCGGCGAGACTGCTTTCCCGGAACTGAAAGCGTTACTATGCAATCACTTGGAGGATCACGCCGATCTGTACACCGGTTGTTATACGGGAGAGTACCCATTCCCGTAGTTCGTCGACTACCAGAGATGGGCGGGAGCTGTGCATGGTGATAGGAGACGGTGGATAGAGCTACCCATCATGGGTTTAGTATTTGCAATGGTATATCAGATTCCTCTCGTCGTCCTAGCTTGGCATCATCCGTTCACATGTCTCCCCATGACCTCGCCGACACCTGCTAACAACCCTCAATCAGCAACCATTGGTATAGCCTGCATCAGAAACCAAGACCATTTTGCCGCGGTACAACTTCAAACGTCTTTTTTTATTACCTAGTATTGCTTTTCATATATATATGTCAATACTATAACTCTAATTTTCCGTTCTCATAGATCTGGTTGCGTCCTAACGCTCCTCTTCCGCCGCCTCAGCCAGAATGGGTCGCACATCATCAACCGAGCGTCGAATGATGGGATGCTCCGTTTCAAGCTCAGTTTGAGAGATTTCGAGCTTTACGTGTCGAGTCCGGTCGCCCTTTACTATTTTCCTAGATTTTATTCCACCAGTTTATTGAAATTATGGATGTAAACTTTTTTTCCGTTTCTTGTAACATTATTCGCATATTATCCGAATGAAAATATTAACAATTATTGCGTTCCATTTAATTAGACCCTAAATCATTCAACTTTACAAACTAAACACTTCAATTTTTTCAATTAACATTACAAAACCCTCGGAAACGCTAAACCCTAAACCCTAAACCCTAAAGGCGAAACCCTAACTAGGGTTTGCACGCCCTTAAGGACGTGCAAGTCTTTGCTAGTGGACGTGCACTGTCACAGACTTGCACGTCCTTAAGGACGTGCAAATCCTTAATCGTCATTTGCGGTGTACATATTAACACCCCAAGTAATACTACTAGTAACTAAAATCACACACACACATACATATATTTTTAGGGTTTTATGCGGGTATGCGGTGCGGATGAATGGTGCGAGTTAATGGGTAGACTATTGGGGCGGGTGATGGGTGAAAAATCTTCACCCATAATCCATCCATCACCCGCTTCACCCGCACCCGCTCCACCTGTCACCCACTTTTTTGTGGGTTTTCGCCCACAAAATTAATGCGGGTGGAGTGGGTGGAGCGGTTACCCACGGGTAATTTCCAGCCCTAGTCAGCATTGAGTTTAATCCACTCGAAATGAGGGGGTGTCGAGGTAGCATATGCTACGCTGTGCTTGCTCGGCGTTCCAGACGGTAGCGAGGTGCGGTGCTTTGTCATGGAGTATTCTCTCGCCAAGGCAATTGCCCTGCTTGCCAATCCTTTATGATCTTGAACCCCTTCACGAACGAGACGATTCCGGCATTTTCATGTATGCCACATCATATTGACAAAGATCGCAGCCCACTCATCCTCCTTATTGATATTTCCAAAGACCTAGTCAGCCAGTCTTTAATCCCAGTAACGGAGAAAAATCTCGGTCTATTTGCATTCCTCAACAGCGAGGGCCACTCGTCTCTGATCACCGGACAGTCACGTAGCAGATGGACGCCTGTCTCAACGGCTGAGCACCTGGGACAAACCGATGAGTTGGAGAGGTGGCACCGGACCTTCTTGTGGTTTGACAAGAACGCGTCATGGGCCACGAGATAGGCAAACGATCTAGCGTGTTGTTGAACTGGAGCCTTCCCTAAGTGGTTCCAATGTCTATCATACCGACTATTCACGCCCCTTCCTCTCAGACATTGAAGAGCGGACTTGGTGGAGAAATCCCCGGATTGGCTCGGACCCCAAAACAGCCAGTCCCGCACCGAAGCATCCTCGGAAAGTTGTATTGACTGAAGTTTTAGCCTCACCTCCGATGGGAGATACTGGGTAATGATAGGCCAATTTCGGAAGGTTTGTTGCCACAACTCGGCAACGGTGGCTCCGCTCAGCTCCTCTGGTACTTCTTCCGTTGAAATATCGATGAGGGGCGACTCTCCTAACCACGGGTGCAGCCAGAACAGGGTAGAGTTGCCGTTACCGATAGCTGATCTCAGATTAGGCGTAAGGAGTTGGGCGCCATGAACTATACTCCTCCATGTACGAGAGGTTGTCGTCCTCTTTTCAAACATGTCCACATGGCAGTATTTAGCTCTGTCTATTCGGCTCCAAAGCGCCCCCGAATTCTGGAGGAGACGCCGGCCTAACTTCTTTTTATAGTTCCATTAATGATTCAACTCCTACATATGTGTTTTTCTTTGATGATCCTTACCCATGGATTGTTCGGTTCAACCAAGATTTACCAAAGCAACATCGTTTGCAATGCTTTATTATGTGTTTTGATTTATGAAGTCCTATTTAGGGATGACAATGAGTCGAGTAGTGAATGGATATGAACCCCCATTTCACTCGATCCATCATTGGTGGACTATCACCCTTCCTGACCCACCACCTATATCCACTTCACCCATTTAGGGATGACAATGGTACGACATGTCTTCACCTCTATCGGTCCGGTTCGGTCCTCCAAATAGTTAGCCAAAATCAGGTTATCCGATAGACATCGCATGGGTATGCGGTGGGGTTTGAACGGAACGGACAGACCCACCGCATCGTAATGCGGTGGGTGACTATACGGGTCGAAACACCGCATGTCCGCATGTACATGCGGTGGGTGCGTTGACTGTAATTAAACTCACCACATATCTATGCGGTGATTAGCGGTGGAAATAGTAAAAATTAACGGTGGAGATATCCGTGTCGAATCCAAATTTAAGAATCGTTCAAAACAAAATAACAAAAACATGTCTATATCCAAATTGGAAAACCCCTCTAATTTTAGAAGATCAATCTCCGACAGATCCGATTGCCAACTTTGAAAAGTGATCATCAATCAATCTCCTTATAAATGAAGCAAATCAGTCATCCAACTCTAAAATCCCAACACTCATCGATCAATCTACTTTGCTAACTCTAAAAATGTCGCCAATTCGAAACCCCGTCGCTCTCTCCCAGGCACTGATCTTACTTTACTCCTATTCATCACTAGCGACGTGATCGAAGTCACCGAAGCATCGATACTAGAAACCGTGGTGCAGATCAGCAACGGCATCGAGTCGAAATCGGGCCTGCAGATCCACTGCAAGGACAAGCACCACGACCTCGGAACCCACATGCTACCGTACTCCCAAACGTACGAATTCAAGATTCCGTTTGCGTCGTTTTTTGGGGACACACTTTACTTTTGCGGGTTCGTGTGGGACCACAAGCTGCATTGGTTCGACATATACAAGAAATCGAGGGACGTGCAGAAGTGCTTCTCCAAGTGCAAATGGGTCGTCAAGGCTGCCGGGCCTTGCTTTCATGACTCGCATAGCGGGGATCATTGTTTCCCTTGGAACATGGCTTGATCGATTGTAGAGCGACTGAGTCTCATCGAATTAAAATAGGATTTAAAACAGGGTTGATGTAGCTTTCAATTTCGAATTTCATGGTCATCGATTCAAGTAGTTCTAATAAAATTTGATTTGCCAGCTTTGATTTTTATTCTTATGTTTTTGTTATGATGTACATGTTTCTGCCCATTTATTTTTTACTTTTGTGTTTCGGTTTGTTTTGTATCATTATGGTTAGTCCGTTTGTCTGTTGCTGCCCATTTATTACTACAATAAATTAAATAAACTATTATCATACATTGACATAAAATAGAAAAAAAAAGATTTGATAAAGTAAGCAAAAAAATATTTATTAAAAATGTGTAAAAAATAAATGAGTTTAAGATTTAAGTAGAATAAGTTGATTGGGTGAAAATCCTAAAATAATGGTGGTTATAACACCTAATAAAAATGATTACGGTTTATAAGTTAGATATAACTAGATTAATTAAATAAACAGTTGTCTAAATTTCATTAGTTGGATTATTTTTTCTAGGTTAAGTTGATTGAGAGAAAATCATAAAATTAAGTGCATGGACAGATGCAATCCAGCATTTTGGTACGACCACGACGAACAGGTGCACCTACTTTTTCATTATAAAATTCATTATACACGTAATTTGTTTACATATAACGATCCTCACATGCGAGTCTCACTTATCTTGTAGGGCGGAGTCTGCTCATTCTGTCTTGAAAAAGACCTTAAACTCTGCGGTCGGTGATTTCACTCATGTGATTAACACAATCGACCTGATGATGGCGGATCAAATAAGTGAGGTGAAGAATACAATGGGGAGAGCGAACAACACCTGGCCTACAGACTCCCACATCCTATGGATTTTCGATCGAATTCGGAATATTGTGTCGAAGGAATGTTTCAACCTGTTGTTCGAAATCTACACAAAGATGGAAGCCGAGCCACCTTCGCAACCATGCAGAGATAAATACTGGAGGGACGTCTACGGTCTCCCATGCACACATGAGATGCAAGCTTGTCGAGACACGCAGATACCCATCAGACCATCCCAGATTCACATTTTTTGGAATCAATTGGATTTGAAGAGGCCGCATGTTGACAACGTCCAAGATAACACTCCCCTCAGCAGAGCTGATGTGGACATGTCGCGCATGATCAGTTTGTTCCAGAGTGGATCTATGGACGAGGATACTCGTTGGAGAATCGCGTCGGCATTCAACGACGGGGATTGTCCCTCCCATACACCGTTGAATCCCCCTGACCCGGACGACCGTAGACCGTCCGGGAGACCGAGAACTCGCCACCCCTGTCAGACAAACCCTCTACCTTGGGAACGTGAGCGCGCTCGGGCTCAACGCCGGGCATATAGAGAGGCGACCAGTGGATCAGCACGAGGGCGAGGCCGGGGTCGGGGTCAACCGTCATCAAATGAAACAGATGACGTGGAAGGCAATGAGGAGGTCACTGGGTCGAATGCCATTGCCATCGATGACCCTCCTAGGGGCCGAGGAGTAGGCAGAGGACGAGGTCGAGGACGGGGTCGTGGGAGGGGTCGTGGCCGAGGTCGATCAACGTCGGAGCCAGCTCCGGAGACTGTAGGTGACATTCCACCGCCTGCACCTACAGCGCTTCCACCGCAGAATCTACCTCACGTTGATTTCAATTGGGGCACTGGCAACATCGACGAATTCATGATTACTTTCGACGAATTCATGATTAATTTATTTAAACCAATAAAAATTATATATAAATAATTTTCTTTTAAAAAAAAAAAAAATGCGTAACACCTGAATAATAAAACTATAGAGTTATTATATTCGGACCGGAATAGATTAAAAAATAAAAAATAAAAAAAAATGGCATTGTAGCTAGAACAAATGGCATTGTAGCTAGAACAAATGCCATTTGTCCTGAGATACAGCATTGTAGCTAGAACAAATGCACACTCCACTTATGAAAGTTAGGAGGGCAAAAAAACAAAAAAAAAAAAACTAGTAGAATGAAGTGTAAAGTCGTCTTTCAAAATTCTGTTAAAACTGTCATTTAGGCTCTGACATTTTGCAAATGGCATACTTTTTTGGTTACAACTGTGAAAGTTTTTGAGTTCATCAAAAATAAATTTGTGCTTTGTTCTTCATTATACACTCCTAGAGTAAAATTCTAGGTAGTGCATATTTGTAGTTTGTAACAACATTTCAACTGCACATGGTTGGCAAATGGCTTCAAAATCACATATGGCTTCATCAAAAAAAAAATCACATATGGTGGAACTGTCAAAGCCAAATGGGTACAACTGTAACAGATTGCAGAATGAGCCCAATGGCCCAAAAAGTAGTACAACTGTAACAGATTGCAGAATATATGTCCAAAAAGTAGTAGAACATGTAGCTGACTCAGAAGTCAGAACAGTTACAGATCTCATGAGTTAGTTGTGTATTTCTTCTTCAGGTGTATCTACAGATCTCATGGCCAGATTCTGATGAGAAATTTGTCCACTTTCCATGTGAGAATGAGTTGGCCTTCTTCAGTTCCTGCACTCCCTCAAAATCAACGGTACTAGCACAATGATCTTCCACAAGGAAACCTCCTATACACTACAGAAGTTGACACTCAAAAACAATTGTATCTTGTACAAGGAATCCTCCCCTTAGCAGATCTGACAAATTTATTGTCAGAACACCTTCATTATGAGAGCAGTTCCTTGTTTTCACACCAGTAATCAACGACACAGAGTTGGCGTGATTCTGTTGATTCATCAGAGTGATCTGCCATCTAACATCGCTGAGATGCTCACTCTCAAGATAAACGCAAACAACATAATCAGAGCGTTGATAGAAACCTGTGCCCAGGATGAAAACCACTGTTTGTTAGAAACCAAATGAAACACACGGATTACATACAATTGATATAGTCTAGATAGAGACCCAGAACTGAAGAATAGCAGCAGCAACCCACCTATGTGTACCTCCCATCCACCAACATGAAAGACCTTGCTCAAAAACAGATGCTGCCTTTCCAATATCTCTTTCAATGACTCAAATCTCTCCACTTTCCATGTGAATGAGGCAGGATTCTTCATTTCTGTGCTCTCCTTCAAGGGAAGAATATCCACGGACAATTGAACACGATCTTCCACAAGGAACCCTTTTTCTCTATCAAAGAGGTCGGTGAGAGTCATGAACTCAGACAATCTTTTTACATCATGTGTTCCAGAGAAGCGGGTATGAGCTTCCTTAGTCACAGAAGCCTCTTTCACGTTTTGATTCACAACAGACACCCTAAGAAAAATGCTCCAGTCAGCGGTCCCATTGGATGAGTTTGTGGCCTCCAGTAAAACGGCAACGTATGGAGATGCAGGAAACATTCCTGGCACCAATTGCAAAAAAAAAAAAACAAGTTAATAACACTGCTTGGGTTAAGAGTTTCATCATTACAACAATCTGTTGAAGCTATTGATAAGGACATGGACAATGGCAGTAGGGAACTATACTGTAGATCACACAAACCTAACTGTTATGTACTTATGTTGATGTTCAGGAGCTGATTTTGATTCATGAAACTAGCTAATAACATTGTTTAGAGAAGGAAAGGCACCTCGGGGATAAACAACGACTTTGAACCCCAAGTTGTGGAGCTTCAGGAACTTGCTTTTTATGTGCATCGCATCTACATGTCTTTTAGCCTTCATCTTTCTAAAAAGATCCCTAACTTTCTTAAAGTCTTGAATGGTCCAATTGATCCTTAGCCAATCAGACCTTTTCACTGTGATCACACCAACATCCGGTACGACGCTAAACCAAGTCCCGAACTTTGCGAAACCAACGTCCTGGAATTCTGACAGCTTTGCACAGAGGCGACACTCGTCTTCTCCCAGCCTCCCTTCAAACCGGTTTCTCACTGCATAGCCCCCAATGCTTAGGGTAATCTGACCCAAGCACCAAAAATCGGCCGTCGCCGTCACATCTTCTTTCTCCAGACTAACACAGAAATCAGGAGGGTTAATCCTAATTCGCAGACTAAAACGAGAATTTGCCACAACGATAACGGGACTGGTTATCCATTGGCTGCTCTTCAATTTCTCCAAGAATTCCTCAAAATTTTTCACCTCCCAGGAGAAACCGCCACTCTGTAATTCAGTAGTCATCACCGTACCCTCAAAGCTCTTCAAATTCTCCTCCATGAAACTCATCTCAGCCACAAGCGTCAATGCATCTCCCTCCAAAAAACCCGACCTCCAGTGCACATCCTTAGCCCTAATAAAACAAGGCCAACCGAACTTTTCCATGTCAGGCCTAAACCTCATCCAACAATCCTTCACAACAGTCTTATCCTCCTCTGAATTAAGCAACCGAACCCTAAAACTGCAGAATTGGGGTATCTCAAGAACAAGAAAGATAGAAACCATACGTGGGGTGTCTTTAGTGGTCAACAATAATCGACCATTACCTCTCCCCGCTTGAAATACTCCACTCCACTTCTCCCCTCCTTTAATTTTTATGAAATCTGGAAGACTCCATCGAAGGGTTTTGACAAATTCACTGTCCCGCTCGATCGAAATCATCCCTGCACTCGGCCTTGACATCAGTGAAACCGGCAGATCCTCCGTATGATCCGCGACCTCACTGGAAGCAGAGGTGGACGCCGATGCCGCCTCCGATGGCGCGGACGGCCGCGGAGGAGAGTTAGACATTGGCGAAGGGAGGAGAAGAGTCGCGGCTCGCGTAGAGAAAGAGAGAAGAAACAGAGAGGGAGAGAGTTTGATTTGCGATTTGATTTCCGAGGGGGAGGAGTGGCTTTTTTATTCCGATTTCCCCAATTACTCCGTGTTTCTCTATATACTCCATACTCCGTATAAAGATTCAATTTTATTTTTTACTCAGGTTGTTTTTGTTGAAAATGTGTTGTGTTTTATTATTTTTTTGTTAATCTTGCCGACTGAAATTGGTTTTTTTTTTTTTTTTTTAACAATAGGCAAGAATTAGGAACGCGCGTAGCACGATTAATCGTGCCCTTTAATCGTGTCACGCGATTGCCATCACTACGTACGAAATCCAAATCAATTACGAATTGAATTTGTCTTCAAAAGAGACGGAATACAAGTACAAGATCAGACCTTCCTCAACGGGTATCCGCCGTCTTTTTCAAGCACCGGACAAGCCGTCACGTATGTATAAGCTAGCGGTGCACCACAAGTGTAACTGTGTAAGTAGGTAATCCTTCAAGAAGTTGGATCTCATCCCAGAGTCTCTTCATTTTGCTAAAGTACACATCAGCTGTAAATTGCACACCTGCTTCTTCAATTGAAAGATGAGCGGTGCATTTGATCCCGCAAATCTTTCAACAATCTCATCCCATAACTCTTTCGCAGAACTTGCCTACATGAAATTCTCAGAAATCTCATTATTCATGGAATTAATGATCCAGCTCGTGACCATAAAATCGCATCGAATCCATCGATGAGAATCGGGATCATCTTCACTAGGTTTCACACAAGAACCGGTAATCAAAACCTGGCTTCAATTTCGCGGCCTAATGCAATTTTGATTCCTCCACTCCAACTAGAGAAATTAGATCCGGTGAAAGCATTAGCAACGAGCATCATATCTGGATGATCGTTGTTGGACAATAAAAGCGGATCATTGCTGTTAGCATTTGATCCACCATGAACACCGTCGTTACTAAGAACACCACGAACAAACTGATTTGCAACCATCGCAAGAACAGATGATGATAACGGGCATTGGGCAATCAGATCGAGGATCTTCCTCAGCTCGATCTGATACCATGTAAACTGATCGAGAATACGAGATCGGTTCAAGAAAGATCATGAACGAGAGGAGAAAACCTACATTGATGAAGCAACTAGATCTCGGTTTGTTACAACTGAAAAACTCAACCACATACAAGGGCGGGAGAGCTCTTATTTATACAACTAAACACATATAAACGACGCCGCTTCAACCCTTTATTAACACTAATTACAAGAGGAAGCCTATTGTAAATGTACCCATATATGCTCATAAGGTTCATTATGTGTTATCTACGTCTCGTGACAGAAATTGAATTATTTATTAGGGAACAGAATTGGTTCTTCATCGGTCAGCAATAAATCAAGACATATTAAGAGAATAAATATATCCAATAATTTAGTAGATTAGATTAATTATATCAAATTCATAAGTTTTTACTTAATCAATTTTATTTACTTTTTTGTTAACCTTCTCACGGGGAATGAGAGAGAGGGTACGTACGTAGTAAATTGGATCTCATGGACTTGGCATTTTACGTGACAAATTTATAAATTTTTCTACAACACTACCAAAAAAAAAAATTCTACAAAATTTATAATCTAGAATCCAAATTTAAGAATCATTCAAAACAAAATAACAAAAAACATGTTTATATCAAAGTTCAAAAACCATCTAATTTTAGAATATCAAGACCCGACTAATCCGGTTGCCATTTGCCAACTTCGAAAAGTAAACTCTCCGACCCACTCTCCCTCCAATCGATCAGACTCCTTATAAATGAAGCACATCCAATCATCAAAACCCAAAATACTAACACCCATCGATCTACTTACTTGCTAACTCAAAAATGTCATCAATTCGAAACCCCCTCGCCCTCCCCCGGGCACTAATCCTACTCCTAGTATTCATCACTAGCGACGTGATCGAAGCTACCGAAACAGAAACGTTTCTTCCGGCAGCAACGGTGTATATTAGCAACGGACTTGAGTCAAAATCGACGCTACAGATCCACTGCAAGGACAAGCACTCCGACCTTGGAGTCCACATGCTACCGTACTATTTAACTATTCCGCTATCCGCCTTTTTCGGGGAGACGCTCTATTTAACTATTCCGGAATGGCTCACCGGAAAGGACCTGTGGGTAGTACCCATAGGTTCCCGGTTCGAACCCCGGAATGACCGCTCTTTATTTAACAATTCAAGGGAGACGCTCTATTTTTGCGGGTTTGTATGGGACAACAAGCTACATTGGTTCGACATATACAAGAAATCAAGAGACCTCCTGACGTGCAAAAAAAAGTGTCGTTGGGTTATCAAGGATGACGGGCCTTGCTTGCTTGGCAAACACCTCGGCCATCCTTGTTTTAGCTGGAACTAGGGCGGATATATCGATTGCGACATTTGGGTTCGATGTGTAGCTTTCAATTTCGAATTTTGAAACCATCCAAATAGTTCTTGGTGAAGCTGATTTGCTAGCTTATATTCAAGTATTTTTTGTAATGAATTTTGTTTTCTAATAGAAAGATATAATTCATGTTGTCGTATCCTTACCGTATTGTATCCTAAATGTTTTGGATTGTCGTATCTCTGTATCCATATCGTACGTATCACATCTTCGTTACCGTGTCCGTGTAACATATGACGAATGTGCATACCAACAATCTCTCCCTCTTAGGGGGTGTTTGGTAAAACGAGGTTTTTCGGTTGAAGTTGGAGCTGGAGAGAGTGGGAGGAGTTACGGATTAGTTTTTTTTGTTTTTTTCGGAAACCTTATGTAATCTTGGAGAGTGTTTGGTATTTACAAGGTTATATATAAATAGTTATTTTCGGGTAAAATGACAATAAAGGACTCCTAATAAAAAAAACAGAGAAAAGAGGAATATATGATAAAAGGGGTATAATAGGGAAATTGATTCCAAACCTTTCTCAAAGCTTCGAAAGCTTGTTTATCCAGATCCAAAATTTTAGAAAATAAAAGCTCATCCAAACACCCTCCTAAACTACATCTCTTTCAAATATCTTGTTGTCGAACACTACACACTAGCTTTTTTTGTTTTCAAAGCTTCAAAAGCCCTTCTTTACCTCCTACCAAACAGACCCTTAGTCGTCAACGAAACCAGGTTGAACCCTGAGCTAGCCACACGCTGAACCATACATAAGAATAGTTTCTTTTTCAAGATTATTGTTGGTATTATAGAGTTTAGTTGTGTAACTTTTTTAGGGCATATTTGACATGTCAAAGATTAATTTAGATGAAATTTAATGAGAAAATTCTTGTATGATATGGCAAACTCTCTAACATATTGCAAGAGAAAAGCTTTTTCATACCGTATCGTTGTAAAAACATTGTCAAACAAGCCCTTGGTGGTTGAAATAACCTCCGACATTAGACACATCAAATATGCAAAAAGTAACTTGTTTGCATTTGTAAGAATATATCTTGCAAATGGATTTCATTCAATATTAAGAGTCTTCAATCTATTAAGTTCGCCTAGCTAGGATAATGGTTAAGCACTGCTATATCCTTTGCCTTTTTTCGAGGATTTTGTAGGACGTGGTGTCAACAACCTGAACAACTACTATCATGACGGTTTACGTTAATTAGTTATTCGATGAATCCATGTGAAGTAGAGTTTCCCAACCAACAACAACAACAACAACCCAGTTAATCCCGCTATAGGGGTTTGGGGGTCAGGATGTACGCACTCATACCCCGAACAGGACAAGAGAGTGTTTCCGATAGACCCAGAACAATATATAGAACCACATAGTAATAGGACTCAGAGTAGGGAGCAGAGAGAGCAGGGAAACAATGGCACGAGAACACAACTCAAATCAAAACTATAACATATGACACTAATCATTAGCAACTCGAATGCTCCTCCTCCAGTTGTCTCTGTCCGAAGTCATATCATTCGATAGGGTTTCCCAACCACGATGTCAAAATTGGTTCTACAAACGAAGGAGACGTCGATCTCGATCTGTTTGACGAAGAAAGACGAGGAGATGCAAGAGTTTCATAACTTGCAAACTCATTGTATAAATCACTATAAAGGCCCAAGGATAGCCTCCGACTATCTCCAACGCATTGGATAAACCAAGTATATATATAACGTTGATATTTAGTGTCATTGATCAACAATTTTTGGGGAAAATATGCCTTCCCCATTGATGTAGAATTAGGGTTAGGGTTTTTCAATTTTGGGTCCCCAGTACTTTACTAGTTTAATTGAAAAATTGAAAAAATTATATCCAATAGAGTTGCAGTTTCCGTGACAAAATTATAATTTTTTTGAAAATAAATAAATAAATTTTGAAATCCAAATTTAAGAATCATTCAAAACAAAATAACAAAAACATGTCTATATCAAAAATGGAAAACCCTCTAACTTTAGAAGATCAATCTCCGACAGATCCGATTACCAACTTTGAAAACTGAACATCAATCTCCTTATAAATGAAGTAAATTGGGTCTTCTAAACCTAAAATCCCAACACTCATCGATCAATCTACTTTGCTAACTCTAAAAATGTCGCCAATTCGAAACCCCCTGGCCCTCTCCCAGGCACTAATCTTACTCCTATTCATCACTAGCGACGTGATCGAAGTCACCGAAGCATCGATACTAGAAACCGTGGTGCAGATCAGCAACGGCATCGAGTCGAAATCGGGCCTGCAGATCCACTGCAAGGACAAGCACCACGACCTCGGAACCCACATGCTACCGTACTCCCAAACGTACGAATTCAAGATTCCGTTTGCGTCGTTTTTTGGGGACACGCTTTACTTTTGCGGGTTCGTGTGGGACCACAAGCTGCATTGGTTTGACATATACAAGAAATCGAGGGACGTGCAGAAGTGCTTCTCCAAGTGCAAATGGGTCGTCAAGGCTGCCGGCCCTTGCTTTCATGACTCGCATCGCGGCGATCATTGTTTCCCTTGGAACAACAAGGCTTGATTGATGGTAGAGCGACTGAGTCAGATCGAATTAAAATAGGATTTAATGTAGCTTTCAATTTCGAATTTCACGGTCATCGATCGAGTAGTTCTAATAAAATTTGATTTGCCGGCTTTGATTTTTATTATGATGTTTTTGTTATGATGTACATTTTCTTTTATAATGTAGAATTTTTTTATGTTTTGAGCTAGGGAGTATTCTTTATATTGTCAATTGATTTCAAGACGGAACCTCACTCGATTTATGTCCTTGTATACCCGATCCCGACCCGGTCACCCAATTAGTCTTAGGATGAAATCTTACTCGGATTATATATATACTTAGCTGCTAGCCTACTAACGCATAAGCGTTCATACACGACCACGATCATGAGTCCTAACAAACTTTGGTAAATTTAGATTCTCAGATCGAGACGGTTAAAGTAGAACAAAAAATAATCCACAATCAAATTTCAAGAACATTAAAATCCCTATACATACCCTAAGTCATACTCCATATTATTTACTATACTCCCTTCTTATCGATATAATTGGTGTTTTGACCACTTTTTTAGGTAACAAAATATTTATAACTTTGAGCAAAATTAATGATAAAAATTCTACTTTTGTTAATTTATCTAATTAATTGTATTTAATTCCCAAGATACTCTATTAATACTCCAATTTCTTATACTATTTTTTTTTTCATTTGTCTATTTTTTCGCATTATTTATTTGCTAAAATTGTAGTCATTCTTCTTTCTATTTTCAGCTTCTTTAAAAAGTGTGAAATTGATTAAAAGGTCAATTATACCGATACGGATGGAGCGAGTAATAAACAAACTTAGTTTTGTAGTAATTTAATTCAATATTGACCAAAAATTTGCGATCTCTTTATAGATACATATACAAATTGGCCACCTCCAACCAAAACCCAACAATCCCCAAAATCACATCTCTACTTGCAAATTAAACTCTCAATGCCATCAACTCAAAGACCCCTCGCCCTCCTCCGGGCATCAACCCCACTCCTCCTATTCATCGTCGTCGAAGCTGCCGGAGCACTCGTACTAGTTCCACCAACGGTGGTGCAGATCAACAACACCCTCGAGTCGAAGTCGAGCCTGCAGATCCACTGCAAGGACAAGTACTACGACCTCGGGGTGCACATTGTACCGTATTCCCAAACCTACGAATTCAAGATTCGGACTTTTTCCAAGTTGGGTCGGACCCTTTACTTTTGCGGGTTCGTTTGGGAGCACAAGCTGCGTTGGTTCGACGTGTACGTGAAGTCGAGAGACGAGCCACTGTGCGGGAACAACTGCAGGTGGTTCGTCCAGGATTCCGGGCCTTGCTTGATTGGCACACCCACCGGGGTTCGGTGTTTCCCTTGGAACAAGGACTGATTGAGTGTGTTGATTGCGTTTGAGTTTGATGTAGCGTTGCCCCAATCTAAAGGAATAAAATTATCAAATTTAAACCCTATTTTGCATCGTTTTTTCCGAAGGTAGTAACTTAAACCATTATAATAGACGTACAAAGAATTCAAACTCGTGACTTCTTGATTACTACGTACGTCATCTTTATCAACTATGACCCTTTTTTGCATTGTTTAATTATGTATTTCATAGACGGATCTAGGCAGGGGCAAGCGGGAGCATACGCCCCCCTTTCATCCGACGAATCACCTATATTTGTTCTACGCGTCGATAGCTTCGTTTTGATATATTATAAGCCTGAATCCGATAAACGAGTAAAAAGTTATGACCGTTTGAAAGTTAAACACAGATTAATTATTTCAAATATCTTTTAATAAAGCATGATTCATTTATATTTTACTTAATTTGATATTTTGACAATATAATTCAACCAAAGAGCTTCGAAACAAGAGGTTATATTACTAAATTCGATAATTATATAAGAAATTATGCAAGTTTAAAGTTTGTATATCTTGTTACACGTTATTGCATGCTAAGAGAACAACAAGGTGCATATTGACTTTGTAGGTTTCAAATGATATATTTTTAGATAAAAAATATATTGTTATCAATTAAAACGACATTGTTTTATCGTTTAAAGAGAAAAAAAATATAAAACAACTACTGACACAATTTTAAATCAAAACATCCCCATTTTGTAAAAAAACATTGTGTTTTGTACTTAAAAAATGTATGTTTAAACTAAAATATCGTCGTTTAATCTAAAATATCATAGTTTTGGTTCGTTAACATACTATAAAAAAAATCTATCGCAGAGTGAATCAACAATTTGTATAAAACTTCGCCCCCCTTCGATAAATTTCTGGCTCCGTCCCTGATGTATTTTGTGGGTGGTTTTGTGTAATTTTATCTAATTTGCTGGCGGAATTGTATAACTTAAAATCTTTTAACATATCTTATATCTAAAAGATTATAAAATGTACTAAAGTGATATTCTTTAAATATTGATGATATATGTTATTGGTAACTGAATTCAAAGCATGCGTTACGTTTTAACATAACGGAACTGCAAAAGCCAATTTTGGGAGGATTTTTTTACCGGACATTAAATACTTTTAAAGTTTAGTTTTTTATTTTTTAATAAAAAAAATGTCATTTGAAATTTCTATGCAAAATTTATTGTCAATTTACTCCATATTATTATTGTTGTTATTATTATTAATTATTGAAAAATGGTGTATATATATATTTAGTCTTCTTTTTTTTATTGGCTAACCATTAATTTTGTAATTAATTTTTAATAAGTTTATCAAAAACTAAAATGACATGATTAAATTAATAGATGGAATAATTAATAAATATACAATTAATGTTATTAATCAATCAATTAAAAGTAACCCCCAAAAATTTTGTAGGCATTAACTATTGATTGACAGAACAACTCATCCAACCAGTTAATTTTCTGAATTATGAATTTGATGATTTGCTCAAATTTAATGTGAAACTGAACCAACACACACTTATATACTAAAGCCATCACTCTTCAATTCACACACACCCATCAAAACACAACTCAAAAGGACAAATCTCAAGCCTTCCAATGGACCAAACTCTCTTCAAAAGCACCATGATCCTCCTCCTAGTAGCCTTAGCCCTCTCGACTCCGACGATCGGGACATCGAAAGCCACATTAGAAGAACAACAACAACAACAACAAGTAGCCATGGCCCCAAGTCCGACTCCTTCGGTCGAGGGTTTGTACCCCAAGACCCACATTTACATCCACAACCAACTGGGCAACGGCCTAACCGCGTCGTATCACCCGAGGTCCCACTACTGGGACTTCGGGCTCCGACAGGTGGCTGATGGGCAAATCGGCGAGATCATCTTCCACCCCTTCTTCATCCCCGCGGTCACAGATATCTGGTGTGACATGTCGAAGCAGAATGGGACCTCCGTCGAGTGGTTGTACCGCTACCGACGAGACTTCAAGAGGTGCTACAAGAACTGTCATTGGCTGCTCAAACCCGACGGGATTTACGGCCTCAATAAGGACGGAGCTGTCGGTCTCTATGACAGATGGAGGTCTGCTTGAATTGATTCTTCAGTTTTGCTACATGTAACAGAACAATTGAATCAATCCAAATAGCATACAATAAAATAGTTTTTTTTATCATTGTTTACTGTCCTATTTATTTACATTAAATGTCCCTCATATAATAAAATACTAGTATATTTTACCCGCCCGTTGTGCGGTTTTTTTATAATTATATTATGTATTGTTTATATTAAGTTTTTTTTATTAAAGTTTGAAGGTTAAAATAGATACACCGCGTCCACGAAAGTTCAACCAATTGTAAAATAAATTAAAGTAAAATCTTGTTAGTTGAATATACAACTTAGAGGTTAATTGAATATTTTGGGAGGATTTTTTTACTGGACATTAAATACTTTTAAATTTTAGTTTTTTTATTGGAAAAAACGACATTTTGAAATTTCTACTCAAAATTTATTGTCGAGTTACTCCATATTATTATTATTATTTTATTATAACTATTATTATTATTATAAAAGTGGCTTACATAAAGTTAGTTGGAAATCTCGTAACAAATTGAGCTTCAGCCCCTTTCGAATAGTAAAATCAACTCTATGAAATATGAAATCACTCATATCAGACCCCGTCCTATGACTTTTTGTAACCAATTGAACCCGACCGCTTTGCAAACCAATAGCGTCATAACATTACCCAATTCCCCAAAAGTAGAAAATGCGAATGCCATGAAACAATACCCCTTAACAACACAAATATACGCGTACTCTTCTCCTTTCTTTTAGCAGCCTAGTTGTGAACGACGAAGCCCCAACCACGTCAACACAAGTGTCTCTACCCTTGTCTCACCCATAAAGCAACAAATCATCTGGCCTCGGCACAACACCGTCATCACTGCTTATACCAGTATGCGCTTCCTTCTGAACTGCGATGCCTGCTTTATAACAAATGTCTGTCAAAACATCTCGGACCATGTTGTGTCGGTGCTTAGTCCCGATACCCCAACTGCAATGCAGAGCGTGGTCTCCAAATGGGTCCATCCTGTCAAGCTCACAACTGGGACAAATCGGATAGCCACTAAACATTGGGATGGAGAGATGGTATTGGAGGACATAGCGAAATTGGAGAGACGACATTGTCTGAGCAAGACCCTCAATGGGAGTAGTCGTCAAAAACTCATGTGCTCTTTTTCCTCTCACCGCTTGCAGAACGTGCAGCTGCCTTGGAGTCGGATTGAATGTGGACACTAAGTTGTCATCAATGAACTTGAATTATCGATCCGTCAATACTGACATGAATTTTTTGGGGGCGGGGGATACAAACAAGTCATCAATATCCGAACCAACACATGCTACATACCTCAAGATAGATTGGGTGAGAAGACTGTCAGAGCTAAAGTCTGGATCTCTAGAAGGTGATAACACTGCCTTACTCAAAATGGAGGTTTGGAGTTCAGTTGTTTGAAGACGAGATGCAAATTAATGAAAGCAAAGTGACCGAAATCCTCCGTCGTGAGCACACCAAACCCACCAAGTTTAAAAAGAAGTGTTGTCTGGCGCCACTGTCACATACCAACCCCCCTCCCAACCCTGAAACAGATATCCAATAAGGTGTCACCCACGAGGTTATGTCGATGTTTAATGCCCACAGTACCAGCGCAGGACACAACATGATCTCCATAGACATCACCATCAAAGGCCCGAGAACAAGTCGGACACGGCCTACACAGTACACACCGTGAACAACGGAACCCCCAGTCGATAGCTAAGCACACTACGATAGGTCCTTCAATTCATAGTCTGTCCTAGCCCAGAAATAGGAACTGCAAGCAACCAATCACAGGAGTGAGCACCCTGCTAGGACTTCCACAAAGCCACCTGTCGTGGAGTCAAAGAGAAAACAGAGTCCGATGTAGGAGCAACCTTCGCGAAATATACATCTGCCAATTTCTTCATAAGTTTGGGGGCAGCGATTTCACTAGGATCACGTAAAAGATCAGAACTCGTAGTCTCATTATTATTTGAAAAATGGTTTATATTGAAAAACAGAGTCTTATTATTATTATTATTATTATTATTATTATTATTATTATTATTGAAAAATGGTTTATATTGAGACTTTTTAGTCATTTCTTCTTCTTTTTTAATTTCATTGGCTAACCATTAATTTTGTAATTAAAATTTTAATAAGTTGATCAAAAACTAAAATGACATCATTAAATTAATAGATGGAATAATAAATATACACTTAATATTAATAATCAATCAATTAAAAGTAACCCCCTAAAAATTTGTAGGCATTAACTATTGATTGACTAAACAACTCATCCAACCAGTTAATTTACTGAATTATGAATTTGATGATTTGCTCAAATTTAATGTGAAACTGAACCAACACACTCTTATATACAGTACTAAACTAAAGCCATCACTCTTCAATCCAACATTTTTACACCCATCAAACATACAAACTCAAAAGACCAAATCTCAACCCTCCCAATGGATCAAACTCTCTTCAAAAGCACCATGATCATCTTCCTAGTAGCCTTAGCCCTCTCGACTCCGAAGATCGGGACATCGAAAACCACATCAGAAGAACAAGAAGAAGAGGTAGCCATAGCCCCAAGTCCGACTCCTTCAGTCGAGGGTTTGTACCCCAAGACCCACATTTACATCCACAACCAACTGGGCAACGGCCTAACCGCGTCATATCACCCGAGGTCCCACACCTGGGACTTCGGGCTCCGCCTGGTGGCTGATGGGCAAATCGGCGAGATCATCTTCCACCCCTTCCTCATCCCCGCGGTCACAGATATCTGGTGTGACATGTCGAAGCAGAATGGGACCGCCATCGGGTGGCTGTACCGCTACAAACGAGACTTCAAGAGGTGCTACAAGACCTGCCATTGGCTGCTCACTCCCAACGGGATTTACGGCATCAATAAGGACGGAGTTGCCGATATATATGGCAGATGGTGGTCTACTTGAATTGATTCTTCAGTTTTGCTACATGTATCAGAACAATGGAATCAATCCAAATAGCATAACAATAAAATAGTTTTTATCATTGTTTACTGTCCTATTTATTTACATTAAATGTCCCTCATAGACCAATTGAATTTGACTACAACTCATAACTGCAATCATCACGAAAGTCCTAACATTTATTGGGCTGACAATACATGGCCCGTTGGGCTATATGGCCCGTTGGGCTTTGACAGTTCCATCATATGTGACTTTGAAGGTAACAGAGGAGCCAGCCAACCAAGGCATGTTACACAAACTACAAATCTGCACACTGCACTATCTAGAACTCCTCTAGGAGTGTACAATGAAAGAACAAAGCAGAAATTTGTTTTGACCAACTCAAAAAAATTCATAAGTACACACAAAAATTGTGTGCCATTCCCAAAAAGTCAAGCATAGATGACAACTAACAGAATTTTGAAAGACGAGTTTACACTTCATGCGATTAGTCTCTGTGCTACTAACGTTTGATAGGAGTGTGCATCCGTTCTACAATGTGGTTAACTGCATCTCGGGACATAACCAGTGTATCATGGAGCAGAATACTGTATACATTCAAACCCTGCACAACGAGAACAGGGTAAGAGACTCGGCAGCAACAGTAAGACAAAGGAAGTATACAAGATTTTCGTTTGCACCATGCCTAATCAAAATGGGAGGAGATTTGGAGCTTACAATTGAAGGCAGTACATTCACGTAATGCAAGTTTTGGGTAGCCATTTTGAGGTTTTCGTTTATAGGCCCACCGTCAACCACTAGGATTTTCTTGGAGCCCTCCATTTGTTGTGCCCAGTCGACGAGGTTCTTGGTCTTGTGGGTAGGCACCTCCAAATCATCAAAAACCACAAGCTGCATTTATGCAAAGGATTAGTCAGGGTATTGAAAAATAGGATACAAGATGTACACAAACAGGATACAAGATTGATAAAACAGAAGCTAGTACCTTTCCTTCTGCCGCACGTGCAGACAATGCAATCTTAAGTCCTAGTCGACGAACCTTTTTGTTCAGTTTAAAAGCATGACTTCTTGGTTTCGGTCCATGCATAACACAACCTCCCCTGAACTGTCATTTGGGAAAAGCCAACAATGAACACGCCTTCAAAATGTAACCTTTTGGACAAATAAATGAAAGACCTTTGCTTTCAAGAGGTGGCTGATTACCTGAGGTCCACGTAATGTTCCATGTCTTGCTCTTCCAGTTCCCTTCTGCTGGTATGGCTTTTTTCCAGTTCCACTAACCTCACTGATTGTTTTAGTTGAGTGAGTTCCCTGGCATAAACTCATTTAGAATACCTTTATTGCTAAATGTATTCATAATTTACACCATTTGCATCTAATAACTAGCTCTGCTGAGTGATTTACATCTTTATGAAAAGACCTGTCACTTCTTATTTTTTGCAAAAAAATCTTACTACCTTTCACCATTTGCATCTCATATATAGCATGCAGAGAAAAATATGCCATGAAAATTTGACCATTCAGTAACAATTTTACTTGCTCTAGCTATGTAAGAAACCCCTCACCGATCTCTATCTATAATATGGCTTGCTAGCTCTGCAATATTATTTTATGAATGTGTTCTTACTGAATATACTCTGGTTGTGTAATCCGGGTGAACAAATGAAATTCTATGTTACTAAATCGATCAACATACAAAAAAAAAATTAAGAACATATATTACCTGTTGCCGCTTTGCAAGCTGCCACCTGACAACCCGATGGACAATATCTTTCCTGATTGGAACATCAAAAACATCTCCAGCTAAAACCATAAGGCCTTTATCTTCAAAATGTAAATTTGACACAGGCATCACTACATCCTGGTACAACCCTGCAAAATTATAAAGGGTATGAAAATGAAGACATTAACTAAAGACACGAAAAAGGAGTAGCTTAGCAACACAGGCATTGTGCAGCATTGTCAACGAAAAATAGATCAATTACAAAGTTTGCAACTATAAACAAAAATGGACTAAACCTAAAAAATATATGATGCATTACTAATATTGATACAAGTACATACAAAGTTACTATAAATAAGCACTTTATATTCATTGTATCAACAGAAATAATGCAACCTATTTTTAACATTTATATGTTTATCCATGTGTAAATGAGGCCTATTTCATTCCTCCATACCTTGGGGAAGCTCTGCATCTGTCACATGTTTTTTAGGCATAAGTAAATCCGATGGGATTCCTGATTCACTCGAGTCAGGAGTCAGGATACCAGTAGACATCATTCGACTTCCAAGAAAACTCCACCCATCCTACAACACAGATATCCCGAAAACAGACATTGCAAAGATCAATATGATCATTAAAACATGTCATAGTATTAATTAATAATCTGCAAAAATCATTCAAACTTCTTTGGAAGCCAATTTGTTAATTCAGTCCTCTTCCAGTCCTCTTAACACATCCCAAATAAGAACCCCAAATCGCCCTCCAACACAGCTCAATGAATGTATTCAAACGTTAATTAACCAATTGGCGAGTCAATACCTTGCGAGTAGCGATTTGAGACAAAGGAAGGACCAAATCAGGTCGGAGAGGAGCCGGAGATGAAATCTGGTGGAATCCTCGGAACCCTAACTTTTGAACAGCGCTCCTGTTTGTCCTCCACAGATCCAAGACGTGCCGGCACGCCCCTGTTCACATTACCAGAGCGAATAATTAGCAGAAATGCAAGCCCTGGAGTTGATTATTCAACCACAATAATTCGCCAAATAGATCGCAAGAGGGAGAGACAGAGAGGGACTCACTCATCGTTGCGATATCTGTACTCTGTGATGTGCACCTTGCAGTGTCTGAAAGGACAAACAGTGGAAACCCTAGGCCGATTCGGGGAGTGGTTTAGCTTCTTCAGAACTGGAGTGGGGAGGGAAGAGAAAGATCGGCCATGGCTGCGGAGTTTCTGCGGGAAGCTGTAGTCGACGCGCTACTGGGCCAGCCCAATAATTGGATAATGGGCCAATCCAGAAACCTTTTTTGGTCAACCCAATCCAGAAACCTAACTTCTACTAATCGTCAATAATATATTTTAAAAAATGTTAAATGTGTAATACGACGCGCTACTTGAAGAAAATAAATATTTAAAAAAAATGATATTTCATATAGTTAAACTATTCTGAAAATATGTTCACATACATTTTTAGAATAATATATAAAAACTATATGAAACATTATTTTTTTAAAATATTTATTTTCTTCAAGTAGCCCTAGTATTACACATTTAACATTTTTTATATGTATAAAACATAAATTGCACATCAATTTTTTATAGAGTTTTTTTGTAAGTATGAAATTATTATTTTAAAAAAAAAAAATTTTGATATTTTATAGTGTTTTTTGCTTTGGAAAAAATGTCAAAAAGTTAAATATTAACTAATGTTAATTGAATTGAGTAAACTAATAATAAAAATAAAGGGTATAATTGAATTTCCACACACTTTAAGATTTAATTAATGAAAATTAGGTGATGGGTGTGACTTTGAAAAAAAAAACTGTTTTAAAGGGTGGTTTTCTGCAATTTTCGTTTTAAGGGGTGGTTTCACGCAAAATGCCCTATTTAAAGGGTGGTTTTATGCAATTTACCCTTGGATAAATGATGTCTGTACTTTGTCCAATGTAAATTTTTTATAAATATTCTTTAATATTTTAATATTTATTAATAATAACTAAGATATTATTAAAAAAAATTACATTGAACAAATCCACCCATTTATATTTTAAATAGATCCAAATCACTATTTGTTTGTTCAACTTTGTGTAATACAACCACAGTTTTTAAAATTAGATAAATTATGGATAAAGTGGGTGTGATTTTATGTAATTTCAAAATAAAAAGTGGGTTTTTATAGATTTGGACAAATCAGTAGTGGTATTGGCATATTTAAAAACAAAGGGGTGGATTTGTGCTGTGGATATTTTATATTTATGGATGTTCTTTTTTATAATTTTGATAAATAAATTTTTGTTTTGATTTTTCTCCCAATCAAGGTTCAAAAGTTTGAATTATTTTAACTCATAAGTTTATAGTTTGTATTATTTTTTTATTGATTTTAAAATCTGTAGTATTTTTTGGTTATATGTAGGTTGATAATTTGTATTATTTTAAAACTTTTTTTGTTTGTATTTTTTTTAGTTCATATATACTAGGTTGGTATTATTTTATGTTATTTTTCCAAAAATAAATGATTTATTGTGCCCGAATAGAATGAGTATCCCAAGGTTTATAATCCAAAACTTTTTTCATTGGTTTTTCTATCCTATATGCTTAATTAGAACATAGGATAAGAAGCTAAAATGAGTAATTTACGCTTATGTATTGTCAAAGAGGTACTCTCCTTAACCTCTCTAACTTTTCGATATACTTATAAATATGTAATTTTTTTGTATATATACAATATTTATTTTAAAATAGTTTTTATATATAATTTCATTTTTTTTAAATTACTTTCTTTCGAAAGAAGGGGGAGAGTGTAGTAAGGAGAATGTTCGTTGGTTGTAGGCAGTGGTTTAAGACGTCATCTCAACGAGGATATCACCGGCCTTTCCCAAATTCATTATTTTAATAATAATAAAAAACCTTAGAAACTTGATCATTAATTAATAATAATAAAAAGTGCATGAGATCTAATTCATTATTTTAAAAGAGAGGGCTAGAAAGAACACATTAAGTGGAACGTTGGAAAAAAAAAAATTAGGACTGCACCCAAGGAAAGAGCAAGTCTGCAGATTGATCGTGCTGATCGATGCCGTGGACACCGCCGGCGTCAACGTTCCAATTGCACTGAGTAATGCACCTCTCGTCGGAGTCTCGAGAGTACCAGTAGCCGTCGAAGTCGGCGGTCGAGCCAGCCAAATCGCTGCGCGTAAGGTGGCACTTGAACCGGGTCGACCCTTGAATGTTCGGCTTGAAGCTGAACGGGAAGACCACGGTGGGGCCGATCCCCCTGTCGCCGAAGTCGGTCTCGCTCGAGAAGCAGTGCGCCGTCACCATCGTCCCCGACTCCACCGGGAAGTCGTTCTCGATGTTCACCGTCACCGTTGGGTTTAGTTCGATCACGCTCCGCCCCGACACGGCCGCGGCGAGCATGAGTAGCGTCGCCGTCAAGAGGGGCGAGAGCGCGGCGGTTCTTGATGAACTCATTTCTCTTTCACTTAATTGTTTGATGTCAAATCGATTGATTGATTGATGAATTGATGGGTGTTTTTGAGTCGGAGGGAGTGGGGATTTTATAGGTATAAATGGGGAGGGAGTATATTTTTAAGAAAGAAAGAAATAATATATACAACATAAATATTAAATCTACATATACGATCGATTGATACGATTTTTATGTTGGTAGTAATGTCAGTGATACGATAATATTGCATATTTTGGATAGTTAATATCGCTTTCTTATTAAATAGGAATGATTTTCTAAGTTTATATACTAAAATATCTTCCTTGCTCAAAATTTCTCTAAGATATTATTACATGCATATTATTTATTTATTTATTTTTTTCCCATTTTAATGGTTTGAAAAAACATTTATATTTTGAATAATGTTGGAGATTTGAATAAATTTCTCTATTTTGGGAATAAGAGAAGAAATTGTGGACTAGGGGATCGTTTGGCTTTGAATGCGGGGAGTACAGTTCCCGAAAACTTACTTTCTATAAATTGAATTCCCGTGAAATGCACTTACCATGAATAGTTAAATAAAGAGCGGTCATTCCGGGCTTGTGAAATGCACTTCCCATCAATTGAAAAAAGTTGTTTGGTTGAATTTTGGTTTTTCATTTTAATGGTTTGAAAAAAAAACATTTGAAGAATGTTGGAGATTTGATGAAGCTTTCCTGTTTTGTTTAGTGATAATTTGTCTATCTTGGGAATAAGAGAAGAAACCTTGAAATTCTCTACAAACCCAAAATTTTCTAAAATAGGAAAACTAATAAACTATTAGTATGACTGTATGAATATATATTTTGCATTATGAAAAACTTATTTATTTATTTTGAAACTAGTATTTTATCAACCTTATACCGGGTAGGCCCCATAAAGTGGTTCCTTCGAGAGTTCGAGCTCTATGCAAAATGAAGTTATATGCTTTCATCGAGAGAATTGGAGTGTGATTAGCGGATGGGATCGCCTGTGCCAAAGGGGACAGCCCCCTGCTGTCCCCTCCCCTCCCCCCGGTTTTAAAAAAAAAAAAAATTGATTGAAATTTGAAAGAAAAAAAATTAAATAATAAAGGGGGTGTTTTTGTGAGGAGGGACAGCGGGACAGTGGAGGATCCGGGACAGCGGATCCGCACCGTGTGATTAGAGGGCTCGAGTTGGCCTGGGACTTGGGCATAAGGAAGGTGGAGGTCGAGACGGAATCGGAAGTGTTTGTTTCCTTGGCGGCGAAGAGGGTTAGGCCTTCTCACTTAATGTTCAATCTGGTCAATTCGTGCCATGGCTTCCTTCGTAGAAGTTGGTCCATTCGACTTCGTCATGTTTTTCGTGAAGCTAATTTCGTTGCCGATGGGATCGCTTCATTTGCTTTTAGTTTACCTCTTGGCCTGCATCTTCTCTCGAAGCCGCTTGCGTGCGTGTCTCAGAAGTTCCAGGATGATGCAGCTGGGATTTTCCCTTTTCGTGTTCCTGTAATTTGTAACTCTCTGTTTCTTTCAATTTGAAGGGGAACTTTGCTCTCGGTTGGCCACCAAAAAAAAAACCCTCTATCTCCTCTCTTCTATTGTTGCAGGCTTGCAGCTTTTTCAAGTTGTTGTACCTTGTCGAATAACTTATGCTCCCTCGGTTAATTAAAATTTTTTATTTTAAAAATCTGTACACTTTTTAATAAAACAGACAAAAATACACGTGTACCCCTACTTATTACTCTACTTTTTACTTTATTGAAAGTGAATGACAAAATACCTAAAATGACATATTTTTCATAAAAAAATTTTTAATTTATAATCTAAAATGACATATTTTAATTAATTGAGAGAGTATAATCAGTGTTAAAGTGCTCTGGACTCAAAATAAGATACTTTATTATCATCAGGATTCTAGCTAGTTATTAAGGGAGAGAGTCCCAAACAAATCCACCACACTATTTGTGGGTATTCTTAAAAACACTTAAAAGTAACCGGTCGTAAAGTAGACCTAATGAGAAAAAATATTGTAAGGAAAAGTAAAAATAAAAGGGTAAATTGTATATAACTTCGCTTAAATCGTACTACGTAACATTTATACAAAATCAACGACAGGTTAAGATTGATGTTTCACAAAATCCTGCATAACGATTCTTTTCGTATAAGTTTTACTATTCTTTCACTTAGAGGATGAAGATGAAAAAATAATATTTTACCACCCCTTCAAAATTGAGGATACTTTAACTAATTTTGTCTTAGTTTTTACAGTTGTGTACTTTTTTTTTGAAAATAAAAAGAGGAAAAAAGTTTAACAACATGCTTTTATCATTCAAAATTTAAAACTATAGCAATCAATAATATATTTAATGTTGAAATTTAAGTTGTATTCCAACTAGTTGTCATCATCTTCAACCATTTAATTAATTTGTAACTGAAATAATAGTTGGTCACTCAATAAAATAAAATACAAAAATATAAAGCAAAAATAGCAACGGCAACTCCATTAAATCTCTATCCGTTACAAAACCACGGACTCCATTAAATCTCTACCCGTCTTCTACTTCTTCCAGGGAAAGAAAAGATCATAAGACCGAGTCCTCTCGTTAAAGCCACGGACGCCATCCCTCGTGGCGTTCCATTTGCACATCGCCACGCACCTCGCCGAATCGTAGTCCCTCCGGTAATCGTAGGCTTTGAACCCAAGGCGGCCGTGCTCGCCCCTCAGGACGCAGCTGAACAGTGTGGTCCCCGCCAAGTTCGGGTGGAAGCTCCACGAATAGGCCGTCCCGTTTCCCACGAATTTGATGCCCATATCGTCGTCCTTCGACTTGCACTCCGTTATCATTAGCGACCAATTCGATGCCCCGTTCCAGACCGTCGCGTCCACCCTCCGGTGTACGCTGAACTTGGGCCCGTATTGCGGCGGTGCTGGCCCCGCGGTTTCCGCTGCATTGGCAATTGCCGCCGCAATCAGAATGGCTGTCGTCAAGAATTGCGATGGATGGAGGTTTTTAGGCAGAGTACCCATTTTTCGCTAATTTTTCAGGTGTGCGTAGAAGTTTAGTGGTGCAGTTTTATAGTGGATTGACTGGATTCACTGGATTGGGAGTGAATGCGTTACGTTACGTACACATGTACAACGGTTTCAAGGGTGCATTTACTACTATCATTTTCATTTACACTGAAGTAAAATAGAAAGTCAATGAAATTAAGGGTCGTTTGGTAGGGGTATATAGCTATAGAATATGGTACCGATTATAGGTATTGATCTTAAGATCAATTGATTGAATCAATTGAAGAACAAGAGTAACACTCATAGAACACTCAGAAGAAGAAGAAGAGAATAAGCAAAACTCCCATAAACCGAAGTTGTATTACTTTGTAAAAAACAAGTTTCTGAATGTACAGAGTTCCTTATTTATAGAACAACAAATGTAGTCTACACACACATGCTAATCTACGCGGGAAAGGTTGTTACAACAACAACACTTCTTGATTCTTCTAACTGCAGCTCCAACAGCTGCTCCAGCTCAGCATTTCCAGTGATCACATAGCTCCAACACTCCCCCTCAAGTTAAGAGTTTGAACATATTCACAACTCCTAACTTGTTCATCATTTTCTCATAAATGTCCTGTGTCACTGTTTTGGTAAAGATGTCAGCTGGTTGTTCTTGAGTAGATATGTAACCCAGAGTGATTTCATTGCTTAGAACCTTGTTCCTTACAATGTGACAATCACCTTCAATGTGTTTTGTCCTCTCGTGGAACACAGGGTTCTTTGCTATGTGTATGGCTGACTGATTATCACAGTGTAGCTCTACTGCTCCAGTAGTTACTCCTAGAGCCCTGAGCAACTTCACCCGCCATGTTACTTCACAGCATGTCATAGCCATGGATCTGTATTCAGACTCAGCTGTGGACATTGCCACATATGACTGCTTCTTAGTTCTCCAAGATATCAGAGATTTTCCTAGCAGGATGCAAAATCCAGTGAGTGATTTCCTTGTCATTGGGCAGCTTTGCCAGTCTGCATCACAAAATGCCCTTAGTTGTAATTTGGACTCCTTTGCCAGTAGAAGCCCTTGCTCTGGTGCCTTCTTTAGGTATCTTAAGACATGCTTTGCCGCCTGCCAGTGCTCAGTGGTGGGTGAGTGCATGAACTGGCTCAACATTTGCACTGCATAGCACATATCAGGCCGTGTGATGGTTAGGTAAATTAATTTCCCAACCAATCTTCTGTATGCAATTGGATCCACTCCCTCTCTGCTGCCTTCCATGTCCAGTTTGACTCTTGGATCAAGTGGTGTAGCAACAGGCTTAGCATCTGTCATTCCTGCTTCAGCTAGGAGCTCCAATGCATACTTTCTCTGGTTTAGGAAGATTCCTTTATCATTTCTCTCAACTTCTATGCCCAGAAAGTACCTCAGTTCTCCCAGTTCTTTCATCTGAAAGTGTCTATGCAGGTGAGCTTTCAGTCTAGCTATCTCTGCTTCATCATTTCCTGTGATGATCATATCATCCACATAGACCAGTAATGCTGTAATGCTCTCCTTATGCTTTCTAACAAACAAGGAGTAATTTGCCTCTGATTGCTCATACCCTGCAGCTCTTACCACATCAGAGAACTTTGCAAACCATTGCCTTGGAGCTTGCTTGAGCCCATACAATGATTTTTGCAGTTTGCACACCATATCAGTTTGATGATTCATACCCTGTGACTCCCCCTGAACATCAGACTGAGCAGTTTTCAATTGCTGGTATGCAGGAGGAAGCTCCATATAGACCTCCTCCTCTAAATCACCATGCAAGAAGGCATTAGTGACATCTAACTGGGAGATATGCCACTCCTGAATAGCAGCAACAACAAGGATGGTCCTTACACTGATCATTTTTGCCACAGGAGCAAAGGTTTCACTATAGTCAATGCCCTCTACTTGACTGAAACCTTGAGCCACAAGCCTAGCTTTGTGTCTATCCAGACTCCCATCAGCTTTTAGCTTGAGTTTGAAGAGCCATTTGCAAGTGACTACAGATTGATGCTCAGGACGAGGGACTAAAGACCAAGTGTTTGTCCTCTCAAGGGCATCCAATTCAGTGATCATGGCTTGGCACCATTCCCTGCAGTGTAGTGCCCCTTTCACAGTAGATGGTTCAGTTAGTGGTGCACTATTGGTGATGAATGTATTGTAGGCAGAGGGACAAGAGACATAAGAGATGACTGAAGACATGGGATAAGGAGAAGAGACCTTACTGTTGGAAGAAGAGCTTGCAGAGATAGAGACATCTGGGATTGTACACACATAGTCCTTCAACCAACCTGGTGGCCTGGGAATTCTGGAGGAGTGCCTGAGCTCAGGTGGTGGTGAGGGTGTGGGAGATGTAGAGATCTCAGGAGTGGGTGAGAGAGGAAGGTCATCAAACATGGGTGGGACAGGTGAAGGTGAGTAATCTGCCAAAGTTTCAGTAGTGGTGTCTGGGTTTAGAGAGATGGGAGAGGATGTGTTTGATGGCATAATGGGTGTAAAAGGCCAGTCATCCACATACTGATGTTGTGGTGGAGGTTGTATAGTAATTGAGGATGGGATTGTGGTAGGAGATGCAGAAGCAAAAGGAAAGTAATCTTCTACAAATTGAACATCTCTACTAACATGACATTTTTGAGTTTGCAAATTGTAGACGTTGTAGCCTTTAAAACCATAGGGGTAACCCAAAAACACACAAGGATTTGACCTTGGTTCAAACTTTTTGGGATTTTGGAAAGATGTAGACATGTAACATAAGCATCCAAAAACCTTTAGTCTAGGATAATCTGGTGGAGTACCAAATAAGATTTCATAGGGTGATTTATTTAGTAAAAGAGGTGTAGGTAATCTGTTAATAAGAAATGTGGCTGTTAAAACGCAATCACCCCAGAATCTTATTGGTAAAGAAGCATGAAACCTGAGAGCTCTTGCTGTTTCAAGAATGTACCTATGCTTCCTCTCAACACGACCATTTTGTTGAGGGGTAGCAGTACATGAGCTCTCATGTTGAATACCTTTTGTGAGCAAAAAACTTTTCATTTCAGAGTTCATAAATTCAGTACCCTGATCAGTTCTCAAGATTTTGACTCTAGTATCAAATTGATTTTCCATTTTTAAAATGAACTGCTGTAAGACAGAAGCAGTTTCAGTTTTAGAAGCAAGTAAGTGAGCCCACACACTCCTACTTTTGTCATCCACAATGGTTAGAAAATACTTTTTGCCATTGTAAGTAGGAGATTCATAAGGGCCCCAAAGATCACAATGCACAAGTTCAAAAATATGTTTAGCATGAGATGAACTATTGTAGAAAACATTTCTTGTTTGCTTTGCAAGGGGACAAACTGAGCACGTGAAGTCTGTATGTTTATTCATATCAGAAGAAATGTAAGGTACATGTAGAAGTTTTTCAATAGGAGCATGTCCTAATCTGAGATGCCATAAGGCATTAGAATCAGACTTACAATTTGTAGGAGGCAAAAACAAAGGAAGGGAAGGGCTGTTGGCACAAAATTTTGTGTGAGCATCATCAGCTTTTTGGGATTCTTCAATCAGGCTTGGTATGTCAGTTTCAGAAACTAAGTGATACAATCCATCAATGTCTCTACCAGCTGCAATGCTCTTCTTCTTTACAGGGTCCTGAATAAGGCACATTAGAGGTCTGAGATTGATGTGATAATGCAAAGTGTTTACTAAGGTACTGAGAGATATGAGATTGAGTTTGAAGTCAGGTATGTAGAGTACATTATGTAGAGACAAAGAGGGTGTGAGATGTGCAGTACCAGAGTGTGTAATTAGACTTGTATGTCCATCAGGAAAGTGTATCTTGGATGGAGGCAACATTGGGACAATGTTTGTTAGGTGTTTGAGATCACAAGTCATGTGATAATTTGCACCACTATCTAAAAGCCATCTATCTATCAAAGAAGTAACTACACCACAGAAAAGAGTACCTGCCAAGTTCACATCATGGTGCTTGTCTGTTTGGGGATGATTCATGGCATTCAGCAGGGAGATCATCATCTTTTGCTGGTCCACAGTGAGGTTTTGAAGCAAGTTTGGTTGAGCTTCAGGTGCTTTCTCAGAGGCTGCAGCATTTGCTCTATAACTTGTGCTTCCAGCTCCTGACTTCTTGCTATCCACACTGTAAGTCTGACCAGGTTTTTGTGGCTTGTACTTGCTTTTGGAATGCCAGCTTGGATACCCCGTCACTTCCCAGCATTTCTCAGACGGATGATTGCCCTCACAGTGAGTACACTTCTTCTTCCTGGCTGGGTTTGTATCACCATCTTTCTTGCTGAACATGGCTGTGGCATCTGGAGATGATTTGACACTGGTGTCTGCTTTCTTGTTGCTAGTTTCATCCTGAACCAACAGAGAGTGTGCATAGCTAGCAGTTGGCAATGGAGAAGTCAACAAGAACTGTCTTCTTGGGACTGCATAAAGCTCATTCAATCCCATGAGAAATTTCATCAATTTCTCTTCACTCTCAGCAACTTCAATCCGAGAATTCACACTGCATTCACACTTCCCACAAGTGCACCTAATCGGAGGACACAACCCTGACAATTGTTGCCAAGTTCCCTTGAGCTTGGTGAAATACTCAGTGATACTGGTGTTCTTTTGCTCGCAGTCTTCCAATTCCTTCTTGATTTGGAACACAAGAGGTCCATTTTTCTGGCCAAAGCTCTCATGGAGGTCATCCCACATCTCTTTGGCAAAATCAAATTCATCTAGAGTTGCATAAATTTCTTTCGAAACAGTATTCAAAATCCAAGAGCAAACCATATCATTTCCTCTATTCCACAAAGCTGAATTTTCAGGAGTTTCAACCAGAGATCCATCTATGAATCCTAATTTGTTCTTGACCGACAATCCTTTCATTACAGCTTTCTTCCATCTACGAAAGTTATCGCCAGTAAGCTGAATGGAGGTAAGGATGATACCTGAATTGTCGGAGGGGTGGATGAATAGCGGATTCATCAGATCCATAGCAGAGATTACATCGCCTCGACGTCGCTCTACTCTCTCTCCAGATCGGTTTGCGTGTTCTTCGTTGAGCGCCATGGATGCCTGATTGATTTCGCAGCAAGAACGAAATCAAACACAGCAATTTGATGCGGAAACTCCAGCGATTACTGATCGATGACAGTTGCTGGCTCTGATACCATATTGATCTTAAGATCAATTGATTGAATCAATTGAAGAACAAGAGTAACACTCATAGAACACTCAGAAGAAGAAGAAGAGAATAAGCAAAACTCCCATAAACCGAAGTTGTATTACTTTGTAAAAAACAAGTTTCTGAATGTACAGAGTTCCTTATTTATAGAACAACAAATGTAGTCTACACACACATGCTAATCTACGCGGGAAAGGTTGTTACAGCAACAACACTTCTTGATTCTTCTAACTGCAGCTCCAACAGCTGCTCCAGCTCAGCATTTCCAGTGATCACATAGCTCCAACAATAGGTATCAATTTCATATTCTCATATAATGATTGTGGGTTTTTTGAGCTCTTTTGATATATGTGGAAATTGGGGTATATGGCTTCCTTTCTATTCGCCTCTTCTCCATCGACATATGCTTCTCATCCTCCTCCCTCCCTTCCTGGGCTGCAAACACCCACACCGGCCTCCTTCTCCCTTTCGTGCCTCCCAGTCCCAATGACACTTTCTAGTCGGTGACCGTTGGCATCCTTCTTCGAACGCCGGCGACCGACTCTGTTGATGCCAAACGCCAGCCCCTCATTCTCCCACTGCCAAACCAGACAGATCTTTCCGTATTAAATCCCACTCATCAACACCTCAATTCCTCAACAAGAACAAGTAAAAACAAGCATTCGAATCCTTAATCACAAAAATTGATTGCTTATCCAAATTCCAATCGAGATCCTCCGTTGGTTCTCTGCTTCGATTTATTGGGTTTCGATTGTCGCCCTCTTAAAGCCTCTGTATCTCTCTCCTAGCTTCGATTGTCGCCCTCCTTATCAGTAATGTATGCTTCTCCTTCTTCGTCCTCTCCGTCCTCATCTTAACTAGCACCTACCATCATCTCTGTTCGTTTGCTCCGACATAAAATGTCTTACGTGAGGAAGAGACAAATCTAAAGGCCGGGGAGGGTTTTACAATTTCTTTTTTTTTCTTTTTTTTAAAAAAAAAAACCGATATCTATAATCTTTTACCAAACAATATTAGACATAAGATATTAATAGATAAATATGTAATATTTAGACATAAGATATTAATAGATAAATATGTAATATTTATCTATTAATATCTTATGTCTAATGTTTGGTAAAAGATTAATAGATAAATATGTAATATTTGATAGGTGTTATTTTATCTATATTTAGATTATTTTTTGGTGGAAAGAATTATTTATATAAAAATCAATCATTTAATAATTTTTATTTTATATCTATCTATATTATTTTTTGAGCCCAAAATAAATAATTAAAACATTATATAGCCATATATGTAGCCACAATCCATCCATGCATAGATATTTTAGTAAACTAATGTAATAAATATATATTACATATTTAATAAAAAATAATATTAAAATATTTTTAAAAATCAACTATCTAATTAAATTACATGACATTTAATTAACCATAGTTTATATATATAAAAAAGTTTTACGTAGTACCTTATAAATGCAAATTTTATTTATATTTTGAGAGAATCTAATTAAAAAATATTTATATTATATATAACCTGTCGAACTAATTTTATTTATATTTATATTATTTTTTAAAGGAAAAAATATTTTATATTTAGATTAACGCATTACCCGTACACGGGACGGGATCTACACTAGTATATATATATATATATATTTCATACTCATAGCATATATCCTATATTTATATACGCACCCTTTCCAAACGAGCCCTAACTTATATAATGTGTACAAAAATAAAGTCTGACTCTATTAGACAAAGTTAACGGAAATGTATACCCTCATCGATCTATTAGGATATCGGATATCCGATCAGATTAAGAATTATGAGTTAAGGCCTTGTTTGGTTGAGTAGTAGAGAACAATGGAAATAAATGAAACAAATTTTATGTGTAAAATTCGTATAGATAATTTTTTTGTGAGTCTATGGAAGAAGATAGTGAAATAATTAGAGCATTCTACATTTCTACAGGATATAATAACCCTATTTGTCGTTGAATCTCAACTCAAAAATCGAAGAGATTTGAAAGGGTGATCATTACTTTTTGTTAACTGGAAACAAATGAGGGGATATAAAAGTTAATCATCCTGGTTGTTGTATAGTTTTATGATTTAATGAAGATCTCAACATAAACCAAAGACTTGCATGGTAGATTTGTTATGTCGAGCTGGAAGGCTAGAAGGTGTAGTTTCTACCGAGAAACGATCTCAGAGCCTAGTGTTGACGCGTTGGGCATCATATTGGATGCTTGTCAGGCCAAGGGTAACACCATGCTTGGTGAAATCCGACTCGGACCGATGACGTACTAGGGGTCATACATGTGCACAGGCGCACATGCATTAGTAGGAACACACAAGCCGAGTGAGATTTCATTTTAAAACCAATTGACAATAGAAGGAGTAGCTTACCGACTCATATACTAGGGCTTGATATGTTCAACGTTCCGATGTGGGACACTTTTGGTCTCATTCACATCTCAACAAAACTATGTACAACTTGCTCAAAGTTATGCTTCAATTCGATGGATAGATGGGAGGGGGTGGCCGAGTCGTCCATGACTCAGATGAAGTCCCTTGGACTCAAGAAGGTTCCTGGACCACCTGGTTGGAGTTATATTGAACAATGTGGTAATGTTACCACATTCTTCATAGCTCTCATCACTAGAGGTGTTAAATGTACGCGAGCTACTCAAGTTTAATTTGGATTCGGCTCGAAAGACTCGGCTCTAGTTCGTTCATGTTAAAAAAAGGAGCTGGGTTCGAGCAGGTTCCCGAGCTCGAGTACGTAGCTCTTTAAACTCATTTTGGCATGCCTATATGATATGTAGCTACAAACCAATTCAAATGTAGCTCATGAGTTTAATATGAGCTCATGAGCTTGTATTAATGTAACAATTATGAAACGGGCTCAAAATGATCTTAATACGAGCTCGAACTTGGCTTGAGCCAAAAACGAGTAATTCAAGCTCAAGCCCCATGTAAAGCTCGTGAGCCAAATATGAGCAGGATCTTAGGCTCGAAAAAAAAAAGAGGCTCGGCTCAAACTCGGCTCGATAAAAAACGAGTTGAACATGATCGAGCACCTAGGTACTCGGGTCGTTCGACTCGAATAACACCCCTACTCATCACCAGTACGAAGAAATTGCGTAGATGTTGAATGTCACTGTTGTCATAGACCTTGAAATGTCTACTTCTAGACTCGACCTGGCCGGAAAGCAGGTATATGCAGGATGCAACTCATGCAAGCTTTATAGAGTGAAAACCAGTTCAGTAGCCGATTGATGAAATGTCTTAAAGAGCATAAGCTCCACGACCCAGACGCAAAGGTTGCAATTTAGGAAAGGCATAAATGCAGAATTCTCTAGGGTAACCTTACCTTGAGTTTGGAGAAGTTGTGGGTGAAGAGACTCATGAGCTAGCTCATGACTAGGAGAGAGTAGAGTTTGGATGTGTAGAGGGCCAATAGCCGATTTATATTTTGGAAAGAAGAGTTTTTTTGGAAGTCTTTTGGAGAGGTATACATCACATGTATTTTTCCACGAGACCCTTTGTATGGTTCGCGTGCTTTTGTAACTTCGTTACACCCCTTATATATATATACCGGTTAAAAAAAAACAAAAAAAAAAACAAAATTATATACATGCAAGTATATAGGAATGAATAATAAAATAAATAAAGCTTAATTAAAGCAGGAAATTAAAGAATAATATATTTCATATTAATTGTAGGTACATATAACAAAAATTGAGAAAAGAATATCAGAAGTGATAAAATATGAATTATGTGGTAATAATAAGGTAATGAGGTAAAATTCAGTTAGGAAATAATACCATAATAGAATATATGCAAGTATATATGAATGAATAATAAAATAAATAAAGCTTAATTAAAGCAGGAAAGAATCATAGGTTTCAAATTAATTGCAGGCTCATACAACAGAAATTGAGATTCAGTCAATTCGGAATTAGCAAACTGAAAGAATCATGGATTTAGATCTCTGTGATTCGTAGTCACAATAGAAAATCAAGATTAAAACAAACAAATATTAATACAATATATACTAAAAAAACAGTAATTAAAAGGGAAAACATGGTAAAGCATAAATCATATCCCCCTTCTCTTCACCAAGAATGTGAAATACCTTAATATTAAAAATGAATTTCTAGATATAATAACTTAACACAAATTGATAAAACTTAAAAATGAATCACAATTGCTAAAAATTGAGACTGAGTTTCAGATTGCTAATTTTGAATTGATTAATTCAGATTGCTAAGTCAAGATGTAAGATAACTGCAGATAGCAAGCATTGTGAATATTGTAATTCCACACCAAATCATGCTCAGGAAAAAAGCAGCTCTTCCGGGATATGAAAAAAATGACGCCGCACCTGATGATAAAATCAAGTAACTATATGTGCAATACAATGATCGATTGATTTTAGACTGCGAGATGCTTATTGGGTAACACAAAGTCCAGCAATTCATTTACCAATTACCGTAGCTTATTAGAAAGTAAGTTCGCATGTTTAGAGTAACTATAACTAAAGTTCATTGGTAAACACAAGAAGCAACCATAACACATCTGATCCAGGAAAATGAACAATTTCATGACATCGTTTACCTTTCCCCACTTGCAAAGTGCAACACAATGAGCCTCGATCTTCTTCAGATGGAGCCTAAAAGCATTAAACTTCTTAATGCCTTCTTTGTTAATTGTCCTCCTGCATTGATGATTAAAGAAACCGACTAATAAACTAAATTGCCCATTAAATTGAAATGAATGGATAAAAACTTAGGTATCTTGATAAAGATCAACCCCAAATCCCTTCTCGTTCACATGTGATTGCAATAGAGAAAAACTACTTGTAGGGTAAGATGAGTGAAAAACAAACTTTGCCACCAACTTATCATATTATTCTGAATTATAATCATAATAGGCAGATGTGCTGAATTATAATCATAATAATAATACCCATCATATTATTATGAATTCTAATCATAATTCCCATGGTCTTACAAACCTCGCGAGACAGACATGGCAAACATTGTATTAAGAGTATAGAGAGTGGCAGAGTAGAGGGTCATTTGGTAAATGTAACATGTAATATCAAATGTGAAAGAAAATGATTGAATTGGGATTACAATACTTGACATGTACTTATTTTCTTATACATATGGGCAGGGGCGGAGGGAGGGGGCATGAGGTGGCTCGAGTCCCCTGAGTCGGGGGAAAAAGTAAAAATAAAAAAAAAATGTTTTTTTTTTTCGTAATTTTGGATAATTTAAGGGTGAAAAGTAGTTAAAAAGAGTAATGAATCAATTAGTGTGCTTAGTTTAGTTGGTATGGGTTTGGGAATAGAATGATAAGGTCTTGAGTTCAAATTCTTGTAACTTCATTTAGTGTGTTTTTTACTATATTATTTATAACAAAAATTATATCTTATACATATCTTAAAAAAAAAATCCCGATCCTATATATATCTTAAAAAAAAATCCCGAAAATATAGGTAAGCCCTCCCTTGGATTTTTCCTGGCTCCACCCCTGCATATGGGGTTTTATGTCTCTTTGATCCACTCTCTAAGATGTCAAAATAAGGGAGTTAGTTTTACACAACTTGGATCAGCTGTCTCCAAAGGCACAACCCCGTGTTGTGCCTCCCCACCCAGCCTGAAAAAAAAAAGAAAAAAGAAAAAGAAAATAAAATTTGAAGAAAGAAAAAAAAATAGTGAATGGTGATTTGTGTGAGGAGGGACGGGGGTATAGGGAGAATATTGAGACAACAGATCTACTCCCAGTTTTACATTGTAAGAATAAAATAATAATAAATAACTCCTTTTCATGCCAAAGGACATACCCCTGTAAATACTAAGGAATTTGTTTTTCGTAGAAAACTTATTTATGATTCTTAAAATTCACAGCCCTAGCGCGGAGGAATAGGGAGAGGCGGAGGAGGAAGACGCAAGTGGAACCGACGCCTAATGATTAGCCACACAGGAGAGGCAAGAAGGAAGGGGGCAATGGAGGAACCCTAGGGCGTTGAGCATTTAGCGCGAAGAGTAAAAAAAATGAAAAAAAAATCTGATTTGCCGAAAATGAGAAAATTGCGGGGTTGATGCTACATCAGCGGAAAGTATACGAAATTAAGTAGTTATATAGATATAGATATAGATATTTTGATGGAGTATATAAAGTAAGTATTTGGGTACGTCCGCGTTCCATTATTATGTCTCTACACAATTTATTTTTTTACAAAAAATTAATTAAAAAGCTAAATAAGGTGTATATCACTAATTTATCATCACCAAGTCGATACGGCCCAAAACCCTTCCCAACAACCTTCCCAACACCTCCTCTGGCCACCGCCCCTGGTCACCTGGTCTCCATCTCGGCCCCGCCCAACAGCCTTTCCGCCTCCTCGGCTTCCGCCTTCCTTGGTTCCGTCCATCGATGAGGTTCCCGCGACTTCGCTCTCGCTTCCTACCTCGGCCCTTCCATAGTTTCCGGCCACCGTAGTGGCTCTCTCGGCTCCACCATCCCACTGCCCTCTCCGGTGCTTCGTCGCCTTCTCTAGATCTAGGCTAGGTTGGCCTCACTCGGCTCCCGGCCACCATCGGTTCCGCCCTCCTCCGCCTCCTCTCGCTTGGATAACCTTGCATCCGGCTCCTCATTCGAGGTCTCCCTCGACTCTGGTCTCGGCTCCATCCGCGGTTCTCAGCGGTTGCCTCTCGCTATTTGGTTGCCGCCACCGCCTTCGCGTCCGGTCTTTCCAACCTCTTATTGCTGTTGTTGCTCGCTCCGCTTCGTCAGGTTGATCCCACCGTGTTTAATCAAATTGTTTCGTGGTTTATTTGGAAGTCATATTGAATAAGGATGGTCTGTGTGCCATTTGTTTCATTCGATTTTTTGGCCTTCGAACCTCTCTCATTTCGTTCTTCTGCCTCGTTGCCTTTTTATTGTTGTTCATGTTTCTGCTTTGGCCCGTTTTATGCGCCTCTATTTTGACTACCTAGTAGTCGCCTACGATCTTGTTATCGTCTTTGAGGGTATGGGATGGGTCTTGGGGATTTCTCTGAATGATGGTTTGGCTTTGAGTTGGATTTGCGAGGTGTTGTGCTGTGCTGTTCTTGCTTTGTTGCAGGCTTATTGGAGCATTGTTTGATTTATCATGTTCGATGACGTCGTGGATGTGCGTTGACACCTGACGGCTCTTTTGAGTCCATAATCTGAGGTGCCCGCTGATGTTCCCAGAGTTCTCTGTGTACGTTGTCCCTTTGATCGATCGCTTCTTTTGTCTCTTCAGCTTGTGATTTTAGTGTAGAATGGCTTGTACATTTATTATGTATTTTTTTTTCTGTCATTTGCTTCTGTAATTTTCTTTCTGTCATTTGCTTCAGTCATTTGCTTTCAGTCTGTACATGCCGGTCTCTCGGTTGCTTTAGGCTTGTCTAGAGAATCGAATTATTATCTTGCTTCAAAAAAAAAAAAAAACATCAACAAGTCGATCAAAACATTATCATCGTCATCCGCATATGCACCGCCTAGTCCCACTTAGACCCGCCTAGCTCAACGATTATTCAATTTTAGCTTATAGGTATGTGATTAGTCGACTTAGAGTTTTTTTTATCACACAAGTCGGGATTTATCTGTCATTGAGTCAAACCTATTGTTTTAGATTTTAGGAGGTTTAGAATCACTAGTCATATGCGTACTTTTTGTGTTTATTTACTTTGGTGTTAGTTAAGCATCCCAAATTTGGGTTTATAAGTGATATATATTATGAATTATTATTACATTATACTCCCTCCGATCGGAAATATTTGATGTTTTGACTTTCTGCACGTATTTTAAGGAGCTAAAAACTATATAAAATATTAATCTTTTTATTAATTTGATTTCACAATTTAATACGAGTACTTATTACTAATAAATATTAAACTATGAAAAAAATTAATTAAAATAAATAAGATTTTATATAGTTTTTAGCTCCTAAAACTACGTGCACAAAAGTCAAACATCAAATATTTCCGATCGGAGGGAGTATGAGTTATTGACACGTGGTATGCGCTAGACGGTCACCCACCGCCTAGCGGCCGCCTATTGCCTTTTAAAACATTGAATATCAGAGAATGTCAATTTATGAGATAGAGAAGACGCATAGAATGTTAGAGAATGTCAATCTATAAGATAGAGAAGACACAGAGAATCAAGTAAGAAGAGAAGGAAGGTTAAGTTAGGATTTAATTTAGATATAAAAAAATAATTAATTACTGAGAATAAATATGAACCATTGATTGATTTAAACGGTTTAGATGTATTTATTAGGTAGATGTTAGGAAGTTTCCAATGGAGGAACCCTAGGGCGTTGAGCCTTCCGCGCGAAGAGGAAAAGAAATTAAACGAAAAAAAATCTGATTTGCTGAAAATGAGAAAATTGCGGGGGTGATGCTACATCAGCGGAAAATATACGAAATTAAGTAGTTATATAGATATAGATATAGATATTTTGATGGAGTATAAAGTAAGTATTTGGGTACATCCGAGTTCCATTATTATGTCTCTACACAATTCATTGTTGTTTGTAAATAACCACCTATTATTAAAAAATTGTCAAATAACCATGAGAATCGTTGCATAAATGAAATCCTCTGGTTAAAAAAGGAAAGACGAACTCTCTCAGTCTCAATCTCTCTATTATTTAATGTTTCTCTCTCTCAATTATGCACACTTTTAAAAAGTAAAAACTATATAAAATATTAATTTATTATTCTATCTTTTTTAATAATATTACACTTATTAAAAATTATAAAAAATTTAAAATTTTAAAATTTTACGGAGTACATAATTTTTAAAGTAATACTTCATCTGTTTCAAAATAAATGTCACTTTACTATTTCGCACGCATTTTAATGAAGTAAATTTTTTTAAAAATATTATTTTTTAATCAATTTTTAAAAATAGTTTCATATTTGTTAGTAACAATTATAAAATTATAAAAAAAATAATATTTTTATAGGATTTTTACTTCCTTAAAAAACATACACTAAAGTTCAAACCACTTTTATTAGGTCAAATACAGTACTCCGTAGTATTTAAGAGAGAATTTCATTGAGCGTTTTATTTTAGGAAATACTCCTGGTAACGATCAAAAAAAGGAAAAACGTGCTTGACAGCTGTCAAGTAAAGCTGTTTTTCAAGCGAGTTGCTTGCGTCAGAGGATATCGATTGCAGCAACATACTCCCTCCGTTCCACAATACATGTCCTTTTAGTTTTGGGCACGTTTTTTAATGAGCGAAAAACTCTATAAAATATCATTTTTTTAATTATTATTTTTATATAATTTGATACTTATTACTAATAAGTATCACATTATATAAAAAAATTAATTAAAAAAATAATATTTTATAGAGTTTTTCGCTCATCAAAAAACGTGCCCAAAACTAAAAGGACATGTATTGTGAAACGGAGGGAGTATCACTTCTCCGCGCCTAATTGCAAGTCTGCAACTCTAGCTTTCTTTCTACGCAAGCTGACCAAGTCAAGAGCAAGTCAAGTCGGCAAGTCCAGTATATAGCACATTAGCACCCATCGCCCTCTTCCTTTCCATCACACATCGAGATCCGCCTGAAAGCTTTTCAGAAGCTCTCATTGTCTTTCATATCATCTCGGCGATTCTCCTCCAAATCGCTGACAATTCACATCCTCTCTCGGCGATTCTACATCGTTCACCTCCGGAACGCTTCCTCCCGACCACTCGCCGCCGATTCACATCCGTCGACTCCGGAACGCTTCTCCTCACTAAACCCTAACCTTAGGCCGATTCGCAGCTGCTGTCGGCGTTCGATTTCTCGGTACTCTCCGCTCCATCGTTGGCCTCGATCCTTTTGCCGAAACCCTAACCTTACGCCGATTCGCAGCTGCTGTCGGCGTTCGATTTCTCGGTACTCTCCGCTCCATCGCTGGCCTCGATCCTTTTGCCGAAACCCTAACCCTAACTACGGGATCGGCGTGGAGGGCGATAGGTGAGCAACGAGCGGTGAGCGAAGGGGAGACGGAGGGCGATAGGCCGGATTTTATCTACTTCTCTTGAAATAATTTATATCATCCTATCCGAACCTAATGTTTAAGTCGAATTTACATCTGTTCGTGTTTTAATCCGGTCTTATTTTTCAGGTTTTGCTTGTGTGCTCGGAAGTCGGGGACAGTTCGATGCGCCGTGGAATAGATCCGGAGCAGGGTTTGCATCCTTAATTCCTAATGCTTTCCTTATCTTATCGCTCTTTGTTTGAATTTGGCAGTATATTGTAATTTGAATTTGAGAGCATCTGCTTTGCTACAAACGTGGACGAATGGACGATGATTGTGCTTTGTTTGTTTATTAACATTGTTATTTTTTCACCGTTAGCGTTCCTGATGTCAATGCTCTTTTTGTTGATCAACCGTTCCATTCATATGTGTGGTTTAATTAAGGTTTTTACATGCATGATGTTGTAGACCGTTTTAAGCTTGTACTTTACAATACACATGCTGAAATGCTGTTACTTGGTCTTTATTAATCAAATTGGAAAGGAAGGTGTTTTGATTTGGATGTAGATAGATCTCAGTTCACGTGTATATATAACAATTTAGCGAAATTGATGGTTTGGTAAATCTGGTTCAAGTAGCTGATTTTGTCAGAGGGGTTTAACAAAGGGGGATGTACTTGTTCATATAATTAACGTCTTTACCTTGTATCTTCCTTTTGTCCGTGTCCTCATGCTGTCTATTTCCTTTGGGGCTGCACCTTCAAGCTAACCTTGTGTTGGTGCAACTTGTCAATAGGTGTGAATTGTAAACATTCCTCCTTAATAATTATAAACCTTACTAACTTGAGGTCTTGAATAAGTTGTATCATCTTGTTCGTTGTCAATTGTGGAACGTGGTAGACAACATGTGGTTTATATACAGGGTTATTGAAATGACTATCCTTGGAATTCCATATCTAAATCTTGCTTTTATACCCATCGATCAAAGTGGCAGTACTAATGTGTAAAAGAATGATCCTCCAGAAACAGAAAACATAAAGGAGTTTACGTACTTTTTAACAAAATTTTATCTGAGTTTAATTTCTCAATGCTTACACTTCTATGTGTTATTCTGTATTCACCCAATCCCTGTTCTCTATTTCTTTTGGCAGTTACGAGACTGGATCCGATCTGAAATGAAATTGCATTTGTATTCGGTGTTCCCCCTAAGAACTCCATTACACTTTTAAGTGTGTCTTTCATGCAAATGGTATCTCTCCTTGATCTTATCTTATTGGCAAGGGAGAACTTATTTCATTACTTAATGAGTGGCAGATAATTTAAAGATTAAGTGGTTTCATTTGCAGGACGGGCAGTTTGTATCTCTGACTAACTTATTTCCCACATTTGGGCGCGCACACGGCACCTCACTCAGCCCAACCTGCTGAACCAAATATGCATCAGGTATGTTTCATAGATTTTGATTGTAATAAATCTTTAGGAATCCCAGGCTTTTAGTGGTCTTTTTTGGGTAGGGATTGATCATTCGATTATTAAAGTGATCTTATTGCTATGGATGCATCTCATCGAAGAGTGTCAAATGATGTACAATGAAGTCTAAAGTCCTTTTTAAGTGTTGCAAATTATGTTTTAAAACATGTGGATACAACATTGCTATGAATCATCTTAAATCTTTGAAATATGTAATCATGTGCAAACGACAACTTAGGATTTCCATTGTCTAGTCATCTCTTTACTTGGCATGTATTTTGATAGTCATCTCTTTAGTTGGCATGTATTTTGATCGGGATCCAACTCTACTATCAGTTTCAGGAGAACATTCAGCCAAATGAGGCATATTCTAAATGGTAGGGTGATAACTTGCATTGGATGATGAATTCTCGAGAAATTTCTAAGATTAGGTTTGTGTTGCATTTGGTGACACAATATTCCTTGAGTATTTTGCAATGTCATATTTAGCTCTTGTAAGCTTATTTAATCCTGAGTTTGACCATCCATTTTGTACTCCACAGATTTAATAAACCTCCCTCCTATTTTCATCAATTGGACTCTACAATGCATCTGCACATCATTTTTCTCTTTGAATATTAATGGTCACTTGCAAGGTTATTTTCATGGCAAAATAGGGCTAAGGCAGGGAGATCCTGTCTCCCCATTCATTTTTGTTCTATGCTCTGACTACTTGAGAAGAGCTGGATGATGCAAGGAAACCTCACCTCCAGTCCAAAATGGATGTCGGCATGATAATTTCTCCAATTAAGATGAAAGTAATAGGTGCGTGCTCTTATTGTACCCAATTCTTACTTGAAAATGTGTAATTAATTGTGTGGCCTCCCCCTTCAACATCAATCGTTGATATTTTGTCACAGTGAAGAACAGGAGAATCTGGGAAGGTGGGAAGCTAGAGAAAAGGACGATAAAGATCAGCTCTATAGATGTTGTTCGAACAAAGCTTGTTCCCTTCATTTTCAGCCATCTTTGCATCGAATTGATCAAGTAAACTCGCTCCCTTCTATTATTTAAAAAGTTCTTATGTATTTCTTTGAAATTCTTTATTTATCCCTCCCCCCCTTTTTCTGATATAAAAATCACCTTTTGCTAGGGAAGAGGTTGCCTGGCCTAGTTGATTGTGAGAACTCCCCTGAAAGAAGATCCTACCACTTGGGAAGGCACGGTCTAACCAAAACAAGTCACATTCTCTTTTTGCTCCTCCAATAAATCATAAGTTTTTGTAATCAAAGTCTCATTTATTTGATTCAATCTTATGCTTATTTTGAAATTGTAACTTTAAGATCGAGTTTATATGATTTATATTTTATGCAGTGTTCCATCTTATGAATGCAAGCGGAAAAGGTTGATCAGATGAGCTAGAGAAATGTGGAACTATTGGATCGATCAGGTACTGCTGTTCTGTTTGTCAGTTTACCCACCAATCCTTTTTCTTAGTCACTTACTACTCTGTTCTGTTTGAAAACTATGTGATCAAGTACTGCCGTTCTGCAATGCTCAAACCAGGAGAAAATGAGTGGAAGTAGCACGGTCAGGATATAAGAGGCAAAGATCCTACTTGTCTATGATAAGTACATTTATTGCTTCCATTTGCATTTAAACCCTTTTGGATAATGATAATACTTGATAACTTTTTCTGCTAGTGAACACAATCTGCCACCAGTTTGAATCGTAAAACTAAAATTAAAACAGGTTCAAGCCAGGAATGTCCTATGCCTTTTATCATTCTCTTTCTAAAGAAGTGAATCTTCAGGTTTAAATTTTCATTGCTAGTGCATAAAACTAATTTTATCCTGTACATTTATCAACTAGGATGCTAGGAGGAACCTCTTGGCTGTTTCCACAAGTGACAAAGGTTTTCAGGCTCCTACTTACAACTACAGATCGGCTTTGGTTGCTGTGTAAGCGAAATATCCCATCTGCCTGCATATTTCTCAAAAATCTGCTCGTTCCTTGTTTTCCAAATGTGGTAAACTGTAGCTCCTTCCCTTTGCCTCCTTTTTCATGCTAGTGGTGGTTATTTTGTATAAAATTTGGAATTATACTTGTAACTTTGTATTTTATTTCCTTAATGTGTGTGTGAGGTTATCTTGTGAAGTGGAAGTGGCTGACTGGATACACGAAGTAACCATGCTTCAAGTAAAGATTGTGCTAATCTACTTCAGAACAAGGGTTTTCTTCTACCTTTCCTTTTCTATGTTTTGATATTTGTTAGTTTTTTTAAAATTAGTTTTCATCTAATTGCAGTTTATTACCCAGGAGTATTGTTTAGGAGGCAGGAAACCATCGAACCTTCAACAGCAATGTGCTTGGTGAAACCAGCTCCCACTTTACAAATAGTTCCGTCCAGGCAGAGCAGGGCTGGTTCTTTTTTCTTACCAAAACTTTTTTTACTTATTTTCATGGTTTATCTGTCCTCCTAATAATTTTGTATTTTTTCCGCTGAAAACAGCTCCAACATTACAAAGAGTTCCTCCTCTCCATTGGTTGAAAGTATCCCTTTTTGTTCCATAGGGATGGCTGATTAAATCTATCAGACCTACATTTTAAGGTACTGCTACTCCTTGCTTGCCATTTGCCCACTCCGCAGTGTCCCATTCTTGTTTTTTCTTACACTTGTGATTGAACATTCTCTTTTTTTATGTTTCATTTGTTTTTATGGAGTTGCTAAGTTTCTCAAAATTGAATTGGCCAGCTAGTTGCTTCTAGCTGGATCCTGAACTGTGATGTTGATCACCTTTTCTCTGGTGGCAGGTGATCGTTGTGATATGTTTCATTTTTAACCTTCCTCTGCAATCAAAGTGTTGTATGTCCTTTATATTTCCATACATTCTAGTTGTAGGTAAGTTCCAGTTTGTTAAATATTAGTGGTTAAATTAATGTACATTTAGAAACTACTAGATAATGTTAGTATGGGATCTTAGATTATTCAAACTCTGAACTCATGGATATAATTTCCATAGATTCTTGTGGTGAATAATGCCCATGTGCATTTTTAGACCCCAATAGATAATGATAGTATATGATAAATTCTTTTTTTAGTTTACACACTCTGTCTCTGGTTCAAATCGTAAAACTAAAACTAAAATGGGTTGAAGTGAGAATCACTTTTGTTGTTTGTGATGATGCTCATTATGCCAGGATTATATTGTCCTAAGTAAAACATTTTGATTACAACTCTGGTAGATATCACACAATTTTTTGTGGTTGGGTGCTGAAACATTTTGGTTCATTTTTTTCCGTGTTATGTAGGATTGATAGGATACCCTTACCTGAAGACTAAGATTGAAGTATGCTTTGATAGTTTCTCCATTCAACATGCAACGACACACGGTCAGGAAAATATTTTTACATCTTACACATTCGGTTTTGAATCTTTGAATTGAATAAGTAAACACCTTCCGTTGAAGAACTTAGGAACTTGGTGCAGTGTCCCATTCTTCTGTCTTACTGTTGTGATTGATTGATCAGTTTTATATGTTTTATTATTTATGGAGTTGCTAGGTTTCTCAGTATAGAAGTGATTCTGTAGCTGCTGGGGTGATTCTGAAATGTTATGCTGACCATGTACCCTTGCTTAGGCTGAACGGGGATCATGTTGATATCTTTCATTTCTATAATTGCTTAGGTGTAGCTGTCTCTAACTCATCATATTTTCAACTATTTCAGCATATTGGTCGGTGGTCACTAGTAATTGGCGCATCATGAGCCACTTTGCTCTCAGTCGTTTCGATCTGACCATGGTTAATGTTAACCTCCTGGTGTATTCGTTCTCTAATTACAGATTATTTGAAACAATTGAGGGATTCATTTACAATAATTTGTTATTTCTTGATGCAGGCCATTATTACAGACACACAGCATTTTAGCAAAATAACTCTGTAAGTGGAGCAGCAGAGAGTACATCGACAAGTTTTTTTGAACAATATGACTCGTGTGAGTACATAGAAAAGTCTCAGTCAAAGTGGTGCACTCTGTGCTTATTAAGTCTCCTTTATGCCTTGTTTTTAATAACATGATAAATTAATTTTCCATGAATAACATCTCATTATTTTGCCTGCAGATTTTGGTGTCTTTCTAAGCGTGTTTCAAGATGAGCTCTCTTTTTAATTGATGATCCAGGTAGGTGCGATTCTACTCTATATAAATAAGGTTCTTCCATGTGTAGTTTCCCCTGAACCAGTCCCCCCCCCCCCCCCCCCAAAAAAAAAAGTTGCCTTGTGACTAGGTTATGCTAAGGTAAGAATTACTTAAAAGAGTTGTTTTACCCAAAAATGTGTAATGATTTTGGAGTAATCTGACTGTCTGACTGTTGTAGTTTAATAGGAAAATACTACCAAAATACATGTAAAGGGGAAAATGTTTTAAGCCCACCTAGCATACCCTTCCCCCAAGTTTGGTATGGTAAAGTGTATCCGAAAATAATTTTGAGTACAACTCATAGCTGGCTACAGCTAAAAGATTTCTAAATTGACTACAACATAACCTAGCTGGTGATCAAGTCAACCATCCCCCCACTGCCTTAAGTGAGACTATAAATATATGATCCGATACACTGAGGCACACTCACTCTCAAAATTCCTTCTCTTCCATCGCTTGCTTTGTTCAATTGAAGTTATCTGTACCTTTTCTGGTTTTGGTATGCCTGCATTTGGTGCTCTGTTCATTTATTATGCCGTGTAAGACAAGAAACACTAAAGTGAAAGGCTAAGCTATCTTCAGCCTTGTTTGAAGGGGGTCTTTGAGATCTTCTCATCCAAGAATTTACTAACCCCTTGTCTGGATTTCTAATTACCTGATGCTGCAGTAGAAGATGATTAATATTAGCACGCAGTTAATCCATGTACATTAAACATAGGCTAAGCTATCTTCAGCCTTGTTTGAAGGGGGTCTTTGAGATCTTCTCATCCAAGAATTTACTAACCCCTTGTCTGGATTTCTAATTACCTGATGCTGCAGTAGAAGATGATTAATATTAGCACGCTGTTAATCCATGTACATTAAACATAGGTAGTACTGAGGAGGTTGGGAGGGGTACTTGGTCAGTGCTATATGTTTTTCTTCACACGATCTAGTAACTTCATTCCTCGTCATTTGAATTTCCTGATCTTTCTTTATAGTTCTACTTTATTCAGTGTTTATCTTTTGAGCTTGCAAGTTTATTTTATCAGGGGGTATGCCTGGGGAAGATACTGATCAATCAAGTACAACTCCATTACGAGGTATTGATTATTTATTTGTCATTGATCTTTTGTGTTTATGTGTGGAATGGCAGGCACAAGATTAAGTAAGCAGCGCTGGAATTATTCGTGTGTAATAGGATATTGATGTTATCCTTACTTTCCTCATATCATGCCTGTTTTTAGTGCTCTGTGTATGAACTTTGAACTTTGAACTTATGGTTATAATTTCCATAGATTCTAGTTGTCGTTGATGGCCAGTTGGTTAAATATTTGTACTCATGTGTCAATGTCCATTTAGACACTACTCCCTCCGTTTCCTTTTAAATGACTTTTTCAAGTCATGCACGTAGTTTTATAACGATAAAAACTATATTAAATATTAATATTTTAAAAATATTTTTTTAATAATATTATACTTATCATCAATAAGTATGAGATTGTCGAAAAAAATATTTAAAAAAATTATTATTTCATATAGTTTTTCACACCTTAAAAAACGTGCATGAATAGTAAAAAGTCAATTAAAAGGAAACGGAGGGAGTACTAGATAATGCAGTATGGGGTATTTGAATATTGATCTTTGAATTTATGGATATAATTTCTATAGATTATTGTTGTTTTTAATGGCTAGTTTGTTAAATATTGGTAGTTCGGTCCATGTGCATTTTAGACCCCACTAGATAATGTTAGTATTTGATAAATTCTTTTTTTTTTTTGAAATGGTTGATAAATTCTTTTACAGTGTACATAATCTGCATCCGATTTGAATTGTAAAACTAAAACTATAACGGGTCCAAGTAAGAATCATTTTTGTTTTTGTGGGGAGATGTACGTTATGCCAGGATTGTTAGATTCCTGGGTTTCCCTTGTTGTTTTCTTTCTTAAGTAGTGAAGTTAGATACACGTTATGCCAGGACTGTCATATGCCGGTTCGAATTTCCCTTTATTTGTTAGTGTTGATGCTTTTAGATACAAACAAAGTCTCTGTTAAGTTAGAAATCTTACAACACACCCATTGCTTTTGAGTTTTGAATGAATGGTTTCAAACTAGGATGAATGAATGGATTTGTTAGTATTCGTGCTTTCAGATACACACGAAGTCTCTGTTAAGTTGGAAATCTTACAACACACCCATTGCTTTTGAGTTTTGAATGCATGGATTCAAACTAAGATTTAATAAATAGGATGGTTTATGTCTGTCATTTTTAGAAATCATGTAGGCAGAAAAAATTACCCGTGGTTGCTTGCTGATGAGCTTAGAATTCAGAAACTCAAGAAATAATAAAGTTGGCGAGCAGATGTATTGGTTTCTTCTGTTCCGCGACAAGTATTTGCTTAGAACTAAAAGGTGATAATATTGGTTGTTGACTCTTTGTTGTTATTGCTGTTTTATCTTTCCTTGATTTGATTTAATATTATTTTTTATTGAACTGGAGATTTTATACTGTGCAGGAGGAGACAACAACCATTTGGGTAATTTGTTGTTAATCGCCTCCCTATTCTTCTCCTTTTTCCCATAGATGCGAACTTAGTTAATATTTTTTTTTTTTTTAATTTATAGTTTCTTTTAACCAGAAAAAATTGTACCCAAAAATATTTGCTGATTTCTTTTAACCGAAAAGATAGCATCAGCTAACAAAAGTTCATTACTGCCGTGTAATCCCAGGGGTAAATGATTCCATGAATATATATAAACCCAGATGTTGACCAAGTTAACCCCCCTACCACCTTAAAGTGACTATTAATAGATGATATGAGTAAGGGCGTTTCTTAGAACATCCATCAAACTTTTTTTTTTCTTATTTAGTTATTTCTTGTGTTTTTTTTCCCTGAATGTGTGTGATGTTATCTTGTGATTTGGAAGTGGCTGATTGGATATGAAAAGCATGTGTGTTAACCTACGCGGCTACGCCAAGGCAAGGGTGTTCTTCTACCTTTGTAAATTTTGATTTTTTAGTTTTTTTAATTGGTGTTTATCTCACTGTAGCTTTTTATTGTCTAGGAGGCAGGAAACCAATGAAAGCTTGCTGAAAGCAGCTCCCACTTTACAAAGAGCCTCTACCAAGTATAGAAAGGCATGTAGGGTGGTTCGTTTTGCTTTCCAAAAAATCTTTTTTTTTTTTCTTGGTTTAACCGAGCTACTAAATTTTTTGTATTCTTTTCACTGAAAACAGGCTCCACTTTACAAAGAGTCAACTCTGTCAGTTGAAACTGCCACATTTTGTTGCATACGGATGGGTGATTATTCCTGCCCCTTGCTTGCTAGTGTTGGAAACTCACAAGCAAGCATATTTAAGTGAGGTGGTCTGTAGAAGTGGTGAACAAGGTAGGGACTTTTCATTGTCCAATTCTTGTGTTTTCTTACCATTGTGATTGAACATTCACTTTTTCATGTTTCATTTTTTTTATGGAGTTTCCAAGTTTCTCAGAATAGAAATGACTGGCTAGTTGTTCCTCGTGGGACTTCGAACTATGATGTTGGCCACCTTTGATTGGGTGAGAACTTAGAAGCGATCGTAATGGTATTTTTTTCGATTATGTAATTGTTTAGATGTAGATTTAACTTCTATGTGTGCTACTTTCCTGTGTGTCAGTAATTTGGGTGGTGATCATTAGCCATATGAATTCAAGGGGAATAGCTATCCTATGAGACATTTCACCACTTTCCATTGGTCTTTAGATGTGGCCTGGAGTGTTTGGATTTATCTGAATTAGACGAGCAGTTCTAGAATGTGTTGATTAAAAGAGGATAAAACAGTAACCAAGGTAAAATAATCATAAGTAGCATGGTCAGGATAAAAGAGGGAACTTGAGAGTTTAGATTACTCCAGGCAAATATCCTACTCCTACCAGTCTATAATTACAGGATCTGGTCTTTTTGTGTGTGGCTTTACCCACCAACTCAGTTTTCTTATTCAGTTTTAATGTGTTCATTCACTTCTATTTGGCTGTTTCAGGGATGTTGAAAGGTCAAGATTGAAGCAGCAGTAGTTGAAATCTGATCGGATCAACTGCAACTCCATTATGGGGTATTGGCTATTTCATTCACTTCTTTTTATCTTCATTGTTGTGCTTAATACTAATTTTGCCCTGTATATATTATCAACAAGAATGAGCATATTCGCTGTCCACTAGTGAAATCTCTTCAAGCTCTTATAACTACTCATAATTTCAGGTTGATCTTTAATGCTAATTATTATTGATCTGTATTCATTTTCATTAGTTTTCACGTTCTGATTCTTCAGCTTAAAAATGTATGTTTAAATTCTCTGTCTAGGGCCATCATGAAGGAAATACCAGCTGTGGCGTCCAACAGTGCTCAAAAAGTCCGTTACTGGCAGATTTTTTATCATTATGTTCATTCATACTTCATACCCTTTCTTCCTTTCCATTCACCGCTTTTGTTTATTTGAAGAATGTTTAATACTTGAGATTTCTAGAACATGTTAACACTTGAGATTTACATCCTTTATCTGTCCAGGCTTATACAGATATTGTTTTATGGCTCCTGCAAATGCAACTTGTGGAAGCTATCGGATGCAGCATACTCTTTTGGCTGCCCAAAATTTTGATTCTGTATAATTGCTGATGTAAGGTTTCTGAGAATTCTGACTCAAGCATTACATTTTCATGTTTCTTCCCTTTTCTTTTTGCCACTTATTGTACACATGTTTGGCATATCCAGAGACAACTGGGCACATCAAAAGCATGGAAACTTTTCGAAATCAGCTAGTCATGCATCTCAATGTCATTGACCATCATTGAGGCTTCCCTGACACCATGGGCTACAAGGGTAACCTTTTTTCTATGACGTTGCCGTTACCTTCTCTCTTATTTGGTATTTTACATGTGATTGGTTTTTTTTAAATGAAGTTAACTTTTCTATTTAGTTGACCTCATCTTGATACAATTCAAAACTTCCATATGATATTGGGCCATCTTTTCTATTTAGTTGACCACATCTTGATACAATTCAAATCTTCCCTATGATATTCTTCAACTCAAGGACCATTTACCTCTATTATTTAGCTAGTATGTGCATATTTGTCTACGGCATTCATTATCTGCTTAACTTTAAAGAGGCATAGTGAAATGAGTAATGGATTATATAAATAATATTTCTACCTTAATTTGTCTATGGCATCTCCCACCCGCTTAACAATAATGAGGCATAGTTGCATAGTATTTGTATATGGTGAAATGGATAATGGATTAAAATGATTTTCCTCTACGGTGTGAACTTACTTGGTACTTTTCCTTCCATCCCAAGTGAACTATTTTTTTGCTCATCCATAAGAATTTTCTTGGTACCTTTCCTTCCATCCAAATTTAACTATTAAAACGAACATTTTTTTATAGATACAATATTAAAATGTGCAGAGAACTTGTACAATATACTCGGAACTCAAAAATATTGATAGGAGGCCATCATGGTAACTTTAGTGCCCAACTGAAAGTGAACGACTTGAGACTATAGGCAGGCTTTGACCATATCATTTTTACCCTTTAGGCAGGCTCAATCAGTGCCGGCCTTGAGAGGCGACCCTAGGGCTCAACTTCACTCTTGGTGTTGTCTTCATAGTTGTTATCTTCTGGATTCAGACTTCCAATTTTTTTTAAATGATTAATTTGAGCTCAGAGGCCAGAACAATACACAAGCAGCTCGCACTTGAAGAATAGATCCATCTAACCCTAAGTAAAACAATTTGATCACAATTCTGGTAGAGCTCACTCAATTTTTTTTGTTGTTCGCTTCTGAAACATTTTGGTTCATTATGTTTCTATTATGTAGGCATATAAGATGGATAGGAAACATTTTGGTTCAGTGCCTTAGTCTGAAATAAGGCGGAAGTATGCATGGTAGGTTCTCCGTTTAGCGTGCAACTACACAGGGTCAGGGCAATATTTTGAGATCAAACATTACGTTTAAGATTATTGAATTTAGGTAAACACAATCCTCTGAAGAAATTAGAAACTTGGTGTACTTTCCCATTCTTTTGTGTTACTGTTGTTATTGATCATTTACTTTTATTATATCCTTCATTGTTTATGGAGTTGCTATGGTAAGTACATTTATTGCCCCCCCAACACACACACACACAAAAGTATAAACACATAGTTAGTTGAATACATGTGAGAGGGGTATAAGATTCTATGAACATTGAACTTATGTATTTGATTTCCATAGATTCTAGTTGTGATTAATTGCAAGTTTGTTAAATATTGGTAGTTGAGTCAATGTACATTTAGACACTACTAGATAATGTTAGTATATGTCTATAGGATCTTAGATTATTTAATCTTTGAACTTATGAATATAATTTCTATAGATTCTTCTTGTGACTCAATCTGTCACCAATGATCAGAGGGCCAGGTTGTAAAATATTGTTAGTTGAGTCCATTTGCCTTTAAACCCTTTTGGATAATGATAATACTTGATAAATTTTTCTGCTAGTGAACACAATCTGCCACCAGTTTGAATCGTAAAACTAAAATTAAAACAGGTTCAATCCAGGATTGTCCTATGCCTTTTATCATTCTCTTTCTAAAGAAGTGAATCTTCAGGTTTAAATTTTCATTGCTAGTGCATAAAACTAATTTTATCCTGTACATTTATCAACTAGGACGCTAGGAGGAACCTCTTGGCTGTTTCCACAAGTGACAAAGGTTTTCAGGCTCCTACTTACAACTACAGATGGGCTTAGGTTGCTGTGTAAGCGAAATATCCCATCTGCCTGCATATTTCTTTACTTCTTAGTTGTTTATGCTAGTGGTGGTTATTTTGTATAAAATTTGGAATTATACTTGTAACTTTGTATTTTATTTCCTTAATGTGTGTGTGAGGTTATCTTGTGAAGTGGAAGGGGCTGACTGGATACACGAAGTAAACATGCTTCAAGTAAAGATTCTGCTAATCTACTTCAGAACAAGGGTTTTCTTCTACCTTTCCTTTTCTATGGTTTGGTATTTGTTCGTTTTTTTTAATTGGTTTTCATCTAATTGCAGTTTATTACCCAGGAGTATTGTTTAGGAGGCAGGAAACCATCGTACCTTCAACAGCAATGTGCTTGGTGAAACCAGCTCCCACTTTACAAATAGTTCCGCCCAGGCAGAGCAGTGCTGGTTCTTTTTTCTCACCAAAACTTTTTTTACTTATTTTCATGGTTTATCTGTCCTCCTAATAATTTTGTATTTTTTCTGCTGAAAACTGCTCCAACATTACAAAGAGTTCCTCCTCTCCATTGGTTGAAAGTATCCCTTTTTGTTCCATAGGGGATGGCTGGTTAAATCTATCAGAACTACATTTTAAGGTACTGCTACTCCTTGCTTGCCATTTGCCCACTCCGCAGTGTCCCATTCTTGTTTTTTCTTACACTTGTGATTGAACATTCACTTTTTTTATGTTTCATTTGTTTTTATGGAGTTGCTAAGTTTCTCAAAATTGAAGTGGCTGGCTAGTTGCTTCTAGCTGGATCCTGAACTGTGTATGTTGATCACCTTTTCTCTGGTGGCAGGTGATCGTCGTGATATGTTTCGTTTTTTGAAATAACTTAGATGTAGGTTTAGCTTTTAAGCGTGGCTACTTTCAACTGTTTCAGGATATTGGTCGGTGATCATTAGTTATGATGAGATTGAGGGGAATAGCTATCGGACAGTTCATAAACACACACTAATGTATCAAGACTCATTTTGCCCAGTCTTTGGATGTGGCCGGGAGTATTTGCTGGGTTTATCTGAATACAGCCTTGTTTGTCTGTCTGTCGGTAGAGCAGAGGACTGCATGATATTTCTATTATGTAGGTTATCAAATTTACTAGGTAAATACATTTTGCTTAAGAATATTACAGTAATTTTCTTCCCAGTTTATTTGCTCTTCTTCGATTATGCAGGTGCAATCTTCTGATGAGACAGGACATGGATCTGTCATTCTAGGTTTGGGTAGTTGACCTACTAGATTGTCTTTTTCTTTTTGGTCCTTAAATGCTCTTTTGGAACATTTAAAACCCATTTTGCTACTAGGCTAGATGTGTAATCTGTAGAAGCCCACATTTAGGATGAACTTTAAAGGATGGGAGCCTAGTCCTGCATTTCAGAATCCTAGAGAGATCCTTGCATAAAATAAAAATCAATGGAGAGATTAGATCTCCTTGTTGTAGACCTCTTTTTCCAAGGAAGAAGTCGCCCAGGTTACCATTTATATTTAAAGAAAAAGATGAAGTGCAAATGCATTCAAGAAGCCAAATAAATAGTGCAGGGAAATTAAGACGAGTGAGCATTTCCTTGATGAATTTCTATGAGGGTATCATGTGCTTTTTTAAGATAGGGCACCTCGGACTTATCCTCTTTCTTGTTTACTTCCTAGTGAGTTCTTGGAGTAGCATTACATTTTCTCCCATGAGCCTGCCTTCTATAAATCCAACTTGTGCAGAGGAGATGAGATCTTTTAGTTCTGGACCGAGTCTAGAAGCCAAGATCTTTGAGATGACTTTATAGGTTACATTGTAGCATGATATTGGTTTAAAATCTCCCACTCTTTTGGCATTATGTGTTAGCAATCAGAGATACGCTAGTTTGGTTTATTTGTTTGAGGAGCTTACCAGTTTTAAAAAATTCAAGGACAGCGTTGCAAAGTTGTCTCCCTGTCGTACCCCAGGTTTCTTTGAAAAATTTCAAAGTGTAACCATCTGGGACCCGGGGACTTGTCTCCGGGGGAGGCCCCTGATGGATACACCTCCAAGTTCTTCAAAGCGACATGGCATACCACATGAGATCAGATCTGTAGAGCTGTTTAAGAATTTTTTTATTCTGGCCAACTGAAACAGATAAATCACTAGCATCTCATTTATTGCCAAACAACAAATGCTAGAACTGTGGGAGACTTCATGCCTATATCTTGCTGTAACGTCACATATAAAATCACCTCTAAGTTAATAGCCGAAAGACTAAAACCTGAACTGATAGACTCTTTATCTCTCCTGCACAATCTGGGTTCACAGAAGTAAGGTTGATGGGTGAGAAAATTATGCTATTACAGGAGCTGATCAGAAGGTACTCACTTAAAAGGATAAACCCAAGGTGTCTAAAAAAGGCTTATGATTCACTCTCCTGGAAATTTATTGAAGAAATGCTTGGGATTCGTCTCAACTTCCCTCCTATTTTCATCAACTGGACTCTACAATGCATCTGCACGTCATTTTTCTCTTTGAATATTAATGGTCACTTGCAAGGTTATTTTCATGGCAAAATAGGGCTAAGGCAAGGAGATCCTATCTCTCCATTCATTTTTGTTCTATGCTCTGACTACCTAAGAAGAGCTGGATGATGTAAAGGAAACCTCACCTCCAGTCCAAAATGGAAGTCGGCATGATAATTTCTCCAATTAAGATGAAAGTAATAGGTGCGTGCTCTTATTGTACCCAATTCTTACTCCAAAATGTGTAATTAATTGTGTGGCCTCCCCCTTCAACATTAATCGTTGATATTTTGTCACAGTGAAGCACAGGAGAATCTGGGAAGGTGGGAAGCTAGAGAAAAGGACGATAAAGATCAGCTCTATAGATGTTGTTCGAACAAAGCTTGTTCCCTTCATTTTCAGCCATCTTTGCATCGAATTGATCAAGTAAACTCGCTCCCTTCTATTATTTAAAAAGTTCTTATGTATTTCTTTGAAATACTTTATTTATCCCTTCCCCCCTTTTTCTGATATAAAAATCACCTTTTGCTAGGGAAGAGGTTGCCTGGCCTAGTTGATTGTGAGAACTCCCCTGAAAGCAGATCCTACCAGTTGGGAAGGCATGGTCTAAGCAAAACCAGTCACATTCTCTTTTTGCTCCACCAATAAATCATAAATTTTTGTAATCAAAGTCTCGTTTTTTTGATTCAATCTTATGCTTATTTTGAAATTGTAACTTTAAGATCGAGTTTATATGATTTATATTTTATGCAGTGTTCTATCTTATGAATGCAAGAGGAAAAGGTTGATTAGATGAGCTAGAGAAATGTGGAACTATTTGATCGATCAGGTACTGCTGTTCTGTTTGTCAGTTTACCCACCAATCCTTTTTCTTAGCCACTCACTACTCTGTTCTGTTTGAAAACTATGTAATCAGGTACTGCCGTTCTGCAATGCTCAAACCAGGACCAAATGAGTGGAAGATGGTCAGGATAAATGAGGTGAAGATCCTACTTGTCTATGGTAAGTACATTTATTGCTCCCCCTCCCAACACACACACACACACAAAAGTATAAACACATAGGTAGTTGCATACATGTGAGAGGGGTATAAGATTCTATGAACTTTGAACTTATGTATTTGATTTCCATAGATTCTAGTTGTGATTAATTGCAAGTTTGTTAAATATTGGTAGTTGAGTCAGTGTACATTTAGACACTACTAGATAATGTTAGTATATGTCTATAGGATCTTAGATTATTTAATCTTTGAACTTATGAATATAATTTCTATAGATTCAATCCAGGATGATAATACTTGATAAATCCAGGATAATGATCAGAGGGCCAGGTTGTTAAATATTGGTAGTTGAGTCCATTTGCATTTGAATCCTTTTGGATAATGATAATACTTGATAAATTTTTCTGCTAGTGAACACAATCTGCCACCAGTTTGAATCGTATAACTAAAATTAAAACAGGTTCAATCCAGGATTGTCCTATGCCTTTTATCATTCTCTTTCTAAAGAAGTGAATCTTCAGGTTTAAATTTTCATTTCTAGTGCATAAAACTAATTTTATCCTGTACATTTATCAACTAGGACGCTAGGAGGAACCTCTTGGCTGTTTCCACTAGTGACAAAGGTTTTCAGGCTCCTACTTACAGCTACAGATGGGCTTAGGTTGCTGTGTAAGCGAAATATCCCATCTGCCTGCATATTTCTTTACTTCTTAGTTGTTTATGCTAGTGGTGATTATTTTGTATAAAATTTGGAATTATACTTGTAACTTTGTATTTTATTTCCTTAATGTTTGTTTGAGGTTATCTTGTGAACTGAAAGTGGCTGACTGGATACACGAAGTAACCATGCTTCAAGTAAAGATTGTGCTAATCTACTTCAGAACTAGGGTTTTCTTCTACCTTTCCTTTTCTATGGTTTGATATTTGTTAGTTTTTTTTTAATTGGTTTTCATCTAATTGCAGTTTATTACCCAGGAGTATTGTTTAGGAGGCAGGAAACCATCGAACCTTCAACAGCAATGTGCTTGGCGAAACCAGCTCCCACTTTACAAATAGTTCCGCCCAGGCAGAGCAGGGCTGGTTCTTTTTTCTTACCAAAACTTTTTTTTACTTATTTTCATGGTTTATAAATACAGGATCTGCTCTTTTTGTTTGTGGCTTTACCCACCAACTCAGTTTTCTTATTCAGTTTTAATGTGTTCATGACTTCATTCACTTCCTTTTGGCTGTTTCAGGGATGTTGAAATGTCAAGATTGAAGCAGCAGTAGTTGAAATCTGATCAGATCAACTGCAACTCCATTATGGGGTATTGGCTATTTCATTCACTTCTTTTTATCCTCATGCTTTAAAGAGGATAAAACAGTAACCAAGGTAAAATGATCAGCTGCTCTTTTTGTTTGTGGCTTTACCCACCGACTTGGTTTTCTTAATCAGTTTTTTAATTTGTTCATTCACTTCTTTTGGATATGTCAGGGATGTTGAAAGATCAAGATTGAAGGAGGAGTAGTTGAAATCTGATACACCTGCGTTATGTGGTATTTGTATTTTGTTTTATGTTATTTGCCCTCCAATCATGGTTTCTTACCAACATTTTGATGTCCATTCATCTTTTATGTTTATTCTAGGAATGGAAGGAACATGATTACTTGCTTGAAAGAGGAACTTGAGTTTATCTTTCCTTTTCATCTTTAAGCATGCCTGTTTTGAGTGCTCTATCCTATTTAGTTGTGCCCTGTCAAAGGCAAGCTATCTTCAGCCTTGTGTGTAATGGTTCTTGGATTATTTGACCTTGTGGATTTTATCGCTGACATAGTGATACTACTGCCCAAAGGAGATTAACTTCCATGTATTCATGTTGTGAATAATGGTGATTTTGTTAAATATGGTAGTTGAGTCCATGTGCATTTAGACACTGCTAGATTATGTTTATATTCGATACATTCTTCTCTTTCTGTACACAGTCTGCCTCCAATTTTAATCATAAGGGTAAAACCTTATTTTGTAAATGATTTTTCATTAATTACTTTTGCTCTTTTGTTTGCAAACTACTTGATCAGGTACTGCTGTTCAGCAATGCGCGCTGAAACCAAGATAAAATGAGCGGGGAAGTAGCATGGTCCGGATAAAAGAGGCAAAGATCCTACAGGTCTATGATGAGTACAGGTAATGCTGTTTTTTAAGTCAGTTCAGCCCCCAGAGGCGGAGGTCCTACTTGTTTTCTTAATCACTTTTATGGTTTTCATTAACTCTTTTTTGCCTATTTCAGGAATTGTGAAAAATCAAGATCGAGAATGCATAGCTGATTGGATCAAGTGCAAATCCATTATGAGGTATTGATGTTTTATTTTTTATTTGCCCACATCAGGATTTCTTACAAACATTTTGATAGCTATTCATCTTTTCTGTATATTTAAGGTATGGTGGGCTCAAGCAGCATTAAAATGACTAGCTGGCAAGAGAAACTTGAATTATATTTTCTTTTCTCCTTTTAGCCTTGTTCTAAGAGTAAAATGTTACTTTTCAGTGAATTTTCAATTTTACATTAATTTGAACCATTACGGTAAATTTGTGATTGTTTTTCCTTTGAAACGTGTCATTTGTGTTGTTTGTGAAGATGCTCATTATACTTGTATTCTTTTGTTTACTGTTCTCTTTCTCAAGTAATGAAGCTTTAGGTGCAAATTTTCATTGTTGTGCTTAATACTAATTTTGCCCTGTATATATTAACAACAATAATGAGCATATTGGCTGTCCACTAGTGAAATCTCTTCAAGCTCCTATAACTACTCATAATTTCAGGTTGATCTTTAATGCTAATTATTATTGATCTGTATTCATTTTCATTAGTTTTCACCTTCTGATTCTTCAGCTTAAAAATATATGTGTAAATTCTCTGTCTAGGGCCATCATGATGGAAATACCAGCTGTGGCGTCCAACAGTGCTCAAAGTCCGTTACTGGCCGATTTATGATCATTATGTTCATTCATACTTCATACTCTTTCTTCCTTTCCATTCACCTCTTTTGTTTATTTGAAGAATGTTTAATACAACGCAAGATCAAAGTAGCAGTATTAGCATACTAGAATGACAAATTGGAAGAGGAGCATGGCTTGTTTAAAATAAGAAATTTTAGATTTCTATAACATGTTAACACTTGAGATTTACATTCTTTATCTGTCCAGGCTTTTACAGATATTGTTTTATGGCTCCTGCAAATGCAACTGGTGGAAGCTATCGGATGCAGCATACTCTTTTGGCTGCCCAAAATTTTGATTCTGTATAATTGCTTATGACAAGGTTTGCGAGAATTCTGAGTCAAACATTACATTTTCATGTTTCTTCCCTTTTCTTTTAGCCACTTATTGTACACATGTTTGGCATAATCCAGAGACAACTGGGCACATCAAAAGCATGGAAACTGTTCGAAGTCAGCTAGTCATTTCAATGTCATTGACAATCATTGAGTATTCCCTGACAGCATGGGCTACAAGGGTAACCTTCTTTCTATGACGCTGCAGTTACCTTCTCTCTTATTTGGTATTTTACATGTGATTGTTTTTTAAAAAAAATTAAGTTATCTTTTCTATTTAGTTGACCACATCTTGATACAATTCAAATCTTCCATATGATATTCTACAACTGAAGGACCATTTACGCCTATTATTTAGCTAGTATGTGCATATTCAGTTTTGAGTCCTTGATATCTATATGGTATTTATCTACACTAGGGCACTATTCTTATATATTGAAATGAATAATGGATTATATAAATAATATTTCTACCTTAATTTGTCTATGGCATTCCTCATCTGCTTAACTGTAATGAGGCATAGTGAAATGAATAATGGATTATATAAATAATATTTCTACCTTAATTTGTCTATGGCATTCCTCATCTGCTTAACTGTAATGAGGCATAGTTGCATAGTATTTGTATATGGTGAAATGGATAATGGATTAAAATGATTTTCCTCTTCGGTGTGAACTTACTTGGTACTTTTCCTTCCATCCCAAGTGAACTATTTTTTTTCTCATCCTGTCATCCATAAGAATTTTCTTGGTACCTTTCCTTCCATCCAAATGTAACTATTAAAACGAACATTTTTTTATAGATACAATATTAAAATGTGCATAGAACTTGTACAATATACTCGGAACTCAAAAATATTGATAGGAGGCCATCATGGTAATTGGTAACTTTAGTGCCTAATAGAAGTGAACAATTTGAGACTATAGACTGCTATTAATCAGAGATTAGTCATGATTTTGTTATGCCCCTGGTGGATTATAACCACGAACAAGGGAAATTGATAGGGAAAATGAAGAGATTAGGGAAGAAGATGATGAATTAGGGATAGTGTGACGTAAAGGGAAAGGGAAAGTAAGGGAAAGATTATAGGGATAAGGGATAGAGAAAGAGATAGAGTGAAGGTAGGGAGAAAAAGGGGTAACTGACATTTCCTTAATTTTCATGATGATCTCCCATTACAAGTACCATGGTATTTATACTAATACCAAATAACCTCTATACATGATAGATTTCTTTCATTGGTCATTTTTGTACAAGTGTTATTCTTTTTATGTCCAGCCTTTATCACAACATTGTAGTTGGAACTCTGAACAGAGTTCACATGGCACTCTTACTGGTGTTTTTTCTTCCTCAATCATAATGTAGGATATTTTATAGTTTTAAACTTCGTCGAACAAGTATTGCTTACTTGAAGCATCTTGCTCCTATACTATGGTGCTAACGAGCTTTGAAATACTCTGGACTCTGGAGTTTTGTTTCTGTGACACTACAATAGTTTTAGTCATGATTCTCTTTGAATTCCCAGGTCTTATCACTATTAATTTTTGTGCGGTGGGGGGAGGCTGATAAAGGTGTTTGTAGGTTATGCATTAACAAGTTTCTAATATTTGTCTAAAAAGAATTTTCCGTTTCTAATAGGGGAATATGCTAGTAAAAAAAAATCATCCAATCTTATTCCATAATCACAAGGTTTAAATAACTTTTTACTAGAATAATAGTATCAACTTCATTTTTTTATCTGGTAAAAATTCGATATACTAGAAATAATAATACAACCAAGTGAACTAACAAACACAATTTATCTCAAACTATGAACTCTGCCACTGCTCAAATTGAGCACCGAAGGTGCCAATGTCCTCTCGCGTTCCTTGGAGCGAACAGGCCAGTCCAGATTCCTAGCATTCTACTCCAATCTCCGTTTGATTAGTGTAGGTATGTTGTCCTCTTCAACCCTACACCCTGCTCAATGTTGCTCACTTAAGATCTGAAATTACGAATTGTCAATGGTGTTAGAGGGTTAACTTGGACATGATAGGATTAATTTTGTGGCTGAGCTTGTTTCTTACAATGTGCTGTTGAAATTGGTTGCCGAATCTATGTTTTCTGTCTTGTTAGAAGTTGATTATGTGAGGCCTTTGCTGAATTGTGAGTTTGTTGGGTGTTGGTTGATTCTATACTGTCTAATTGATCTTGTGATTGAGTTCCCGATGTAATCTTTCAATTCTTTATCGTCTGATTGATGCAACCAGCAAAAATTTTGGCACTGTGCCGATGGTCCTGGGTTGTGCACCTGTGCCATTTAATGGTGTCTAATTTGCCTTTAGGTTCAATTTAATTGTCGATGTAGTGCAGTAATCCACCTTATTCACATGATTAATGTTGATTGTTCATATCTATCATAGAATCTAGGGTTTCCCTAAGCGTGGTTGCCATTTCGAACTCAGCATTTGTAATTTAGCTAAAGGACTTATTGTAGAAAATGTTCTTCTCTATGTGGTACTTACCATTGAGTCAGTCTCAATTCAAACTCGTTACCCATTTTGCTACTGAGTAGATAGTATTAGATACTACTTTGGTGTCATTTGGTAATCTAGGCAAGGCAAAAGAAGGAACTGGTATTCCTTTGGATGTGTTGTTGTCTTGTTGTATAGCTGCATCAAACAAAATTATATGTTTGGATCTTCATTATCCGCCTTGATTCCCATGTGGGAGGAGGAGAATGCATCCAAGACAGCGAATGAGAATGAAAAACAATGAAGAATTGTAAGATGATATGGCACTGAATTAAATGTTGTAGCATAATCTTTTTCCGTTTCTATTTACCAAATGGCTCCTTTTGCATTAGTTCATTTTAATCATGGTGAGCCATTTGTAAACACAAATGTTAGCTTCAATGTTTGGCTGGTGCCAAGTATTTGAATTTTTGTGCTTTTCTAAGCTAACATATATACTTGTCTATTGTAATACTTGGGAGTCCCTTGTGAGTAGGGCTGTTATATGAGCCGAACGGCTCGGGCTCGGCTCGAAAAATCTCGGCTCGAGCTCGTTCGAATACGTAAAACAAGCCGAGCCTTAACAACATTTTAAGCTCGAACCGAGCTCGAGCCGAGCCCGAGCCGAGCTCAGAAGCTCGACTATGTTAAGTGACGAAATTACCCCTAGGGTTATTTGTGATGTGTGTTATGTGTCGTCCACTCGTCCGCCTCCATCTTTCAACCTTCTACTTCAGCGGCTCCCTGTTTCAGTCCTGCCTCCGTCTTTTTCTTCAGTCTTCGTCTTCGACTCCTACCTCCCGGCGTACCTGGTTTCATCTTCGTACGTTCAAGCGGCGAGCGGCGGGCGGCGGTGACGATGAGTAGCAGGGCCTCCAACGGTGACTTCGACTTCGCTGAGTAGCACACTCTTTGACGGGGAAATCCAGTTCAACCGATCTTTAGACTCTTCCCCTTTCTCCCTCCTTCCGGCGGCGATATTGAGTAGCAGGCCCTCCGGCGGCGAGCTCCAGTTCGGCGGCGAACTTCCTCCCAGGCCAGGTTCGTTCTGTACTTCTGTTACTCCCTAGATCTATCGTTTACCGATTGTGTTGAAATTAGGGCTGTGAAATTCACTAATTAGGGCTGCTACTCCCTAGATCTATCGTTTACAGGATGTGAATTCACTAATTAGGGCTGTTAAATTAGGGGATTCAATGAAATCAGGGCTTGTGAAGGTTTGTTCAAAGATTTTGTATTTTTATTCTTACTCCCTTTTATTGTATTGAAGAACGATGTATATTAAAATCAAAAAAAAAAAAATTTATTGAACGATGTACTGCTAAATCTGTAATTTCTATTCTTACTCCCTTTACCGATTATGTATTTCATAGTATTGAACGATTGTGTTGAACAGTATTGAACAATTGTATTGAATGATGTACTGGTAAATCTGTAATTTGCATTACGTTTTCAGCTATGAATCGAGCTCACGAGCTCGAACGAGCCTAAGCTCGTTCGTTCAGCTTGTTCGAACCTTCACAAGCCGAGCTCGAGTTTGCCTCTGGGCTCGCGAGCCGAGCTTGAACGCCAAAAAAAGCTCAAATAATTTTTGGGCTCGAGCTCGGCTCGGCTCGTTTCCCGTTCGAGCCAAGCTTGAACATGTCAAGCTCGGCTCGTTCGGCTCGAATATCACCCCTACTTGTGAGTTTGAGGTTTAGCCCGGCCACACAATACCCGATCTGGATGTAATACTTTCACCATGTTTTATAAGCTATAGAGTATAGTTGATGGTTATTATCCTTCTTATAGTCTATTTTTCAGAAAAAACTGAAAGTGAATTTTTTTTTTTTAAGTGAAGGAGTAATTTACAAAGGAAGCATTAGCGATCATCGATTCATCGAAGCTGTCGGAGAACGGCGAGAGAAAATGATACCAATTCATCGGAGCAACAGATTTTGGGGTGAATTACTCTCCAAATCTCCAATGATTTTCTCAGTTCAAATCAATCATTTTCAAGCTCTTCATCTTATATGTCTCTTTCGCCATTCCCGTCTCCCGGAACGTCAAAACAAGCTGACTCTCTGAAGAAATTATACGGCCGGGACTGGTTGTCTCCGCAAAAAATCGTCGAGGTCTTAAAAAATGTGGATTCAAGTTCGGTTCTCACTCTTTTCGATCACGTCTCAAGACGCAAAGACTACAAACCTAATGAGTCCTTGTACTCATTGGTGATCGCCAAGCTCGCCCAAGCTAGAAACTTCGACGCGATCGATCAGTTGTTGGGAGAGATCAAGGACCAAAAAAGGTGTCACCTTTCCGATGATTTCTTCTACGGCGTGATAAAGGCGTATGGGAATGTGGGCGGGAGGATCAACAGGGCGATGGAGACGCTTCTCGATATGCCTGGATATGGTTGCTGGCCGAGCGTTAAAACCTTCAATTTCGTCTTGAATTTGCTCGTTAGTTCCAAGCAATTTGATGTCATCCGCGAGTTTTACTTGGGTGCTGGTAAATTGGGGGTTGAAATCGATTCTTGTAGTTTGAATATTGTGATCAAAGGCCACTGTGAAAGTGGGTCTTTGGAGAGTGCACTCCAGGTGCTCGACGAATTTACCCAACAAGGTTGCAGACCAAATGAGAGGACTTTTGCAACTCTAATCCACGGTCTATGTCAGCACGGTAGAGTTGAAGATGCGTTTGGGCTGCTTGAAAGGATGGAAAGGGAAGGGATTTGGCCGGATACGGTCACATTCAATACCTTGATCAAGGGGCTAAGGAAGCAAGGGAGGGTTGATGATGCAATTGAGCTTCTCGAGAGGATGAGGTTCAAGGGCTGCAATCCGAATTCGGGTTCACTCCAGCAGGTGTTGTATGGGTTGATTGAAGCAAGAAGATCTATGGAGGCGAAACGGGTCATGGGTGAGATGGTATCCAAGTGGTGGAAGCCGAGCTTTGTTTCCTTCAAAATGTTGTTCATGGCACTATGTGAGGAGGGCTTACTGGAAGATGCAGACTGGGTGTTGAGACAGATGGTGAGACATGGTTTTGTGCCGCGGATGGGGATGTGGTGCAAGGTCCTTAAGAAGATGCCTTTAGAGGTTTGTAGTTTCGACTGCTTTGAGTGTGTTGATGATCAATTGGCCTAACATGAAACCTTCATTTCAGGCTGTGATGCATGGTTCTATCAAGCCTTGGTGGCTCATATAAAAATGTAGGAAGATTATATCTCCATATTAATCCTTTCATCCACAATAATTTCATTGTGTGATGTAAGAGAAAAAAATATGAGAATATATTTCTCAAACTTCATTTCCAACTTAATTTCCAATGTAGGAAATGTAGGAAACAAGTGAAGTGGAAGAAATGTGGTAGTGTGATACATATATATATATATAGCCCCATGCCTTCTCATTCTAACTCCATATTTTCGATGTGGGACAAAGCTTTTGTCACACATTTGAAATGAGGGGAAGGAATGAAGACTTCTAAGTTTATAAAAGGAGAAGGATGGGGTTTATTTGTCTCACATTGCACATTGCATATTAGTTTATGTATTATTGTGAGTTATTTTAAAAATAATTTACATAATATTATAAATTTATTTTATTAAAAATAAAATTTTCAAAAAAAAAAATATTTTGAAAAAGCGGGTTGACCCGCCGGGTCAACCCGCTACCCGTCCCCACCCGCCAACCCGTCAACCCGGACCCGACGGGTCATTGACCCGTACGACCCGGCGGGTCACGGGTTGACCCGTAACCCGTGGCCACGCCTACAACAGCCTGAACCGACCATTAACACTAGCGCGTCAGAGTTTCTTATTACGAAGTCGTACGAAGCCTCACCAGAAGACCGTAGAGACCCATCGAAATTTAGTTTGTAGAAAGGAGCTGGAGGTGTATCCCAACGAGCTTTCGCCCTTGTGCCCAAATCTGTCTTAGCAGTCGTTCGTCTGTTTCCCGTCGTCGGCGATTGTGGTTTCTGGATAGACTGCGTTGCTAAGTCATAACGGGATGTCTCTAACCCGCTATGTTTTGCAGTGTTAATGTGTAAACGAACTTGGTTAACAGTTACAGTACGTATGCAGTGTTAGTTTTTTTTTTTGATACAAGGCGAGTATTTGGGGTGTGTCAACTACGGTTGTACCACCACCCAAGAGCGTCCTTACGGACGAGAGTCTGAAGCTCAAGGTCGTCGCTCCAAGAAACTGAATCAAAAGCCAAAGCGAGGTGGGTGAGACGGTCAGCTGCCCTGTTGGCCTCCGTGAAGATATGGGACACGGACGCGAACTCAAAAGAGCCGAGCAGGAGGAGAACATCGGAGATAAGAATTTCGATCTCCCAGGGCGTCGTCTAGGCTCCATTAATGGCATTGACGATCGCGAGACAATCTCCTTCCACAGCAAGTCTATGAATCCCCCTCTTCATGGCTTCCACAAGCCCGAGCCACAACCCAACTGCCTCAGCCTGAATCACCGACAGCTTCCCGCATCTTATAGCTTCGCAAGCGATCTACCCACCATCATCATTTCTAATCACGAAACATGCAGAAGCACAACCAGACAAAGATTTAGCACCATCAAAGTTGAGTTTAAAAACCCTTTCCTCGGACTTTCTCCATCTAATGATATTCCTTTGGCGAGGATTGCTCTTAGGTTTTGATTATTCTTGTGTGTTTTTTTTTTTTGATAACGAAATAATTCGAGACCGGACAGGCCCGGACCTCGAGAGGCCGACAAAGTCGGCAGACGACAAGCCGTCTAAACATACAACATAGCAAAAGAAGTACAACAAAAAACAATTACCTAATACAACAAAGGAAACTACACTAAACAAACCCGAAAAACCCCAAACCCTAAGCAAACAAGCGGACACAGTAACGAGAAGATAGAGACCCGACGTGGTGAAGTGGATAGCGAGCGCATGGGACAGCACAGCTGACACGATGTCTCGCCGCCGGAAAGACGGAAAGCAGAAATCCACATAGGGCGAAGACGACACCTGGGGAAGTGTGGATCACACGACGTTCCCTCCACCTAGATGAAGGATCTTTGGAGACCACGAACACCACCAACGCGATCACTTCGATCAACCAGGGTCGCAGAACTGCTCCTCAACCGAAACTAACCACGAACCAGCAAACAGACTCCAACCAAACTCGAGAAAATTAAGCACGGCCGCGAGAGAGCAAATAGTGCAAGAGGATTTCGGATTTAATAATTTTACAATGTTAATAAGAAATACTCCATATTAATAATATCCAAAAAAAACGGGCCAGCCATGGGCCATGGGCCCATAGACAACACCAATTGAGTTCCCATAATCGGGCCAAACTTGGGGCTCAAGTCAAGCCCGAAAAGGAGGAACCGGGGCAAAAATAGAGAGGCACCCCAACGCAGGCAAATAGGCCAACCGGGGACAACCAGGCAGATCCACCGGCGAGAGGCCGGCCGGAGAGGATAGGTAATTTAATGGAGACATTCGATGGGGTCGCGCGAAGGAGGTGGGATGGCCACATCGACCACCGACGGACCACCTGAGCCAAACCCCACCGGCGAACAAAGGAAGCGAGCGCCACCGTCGGCAGACCGAGGACAGCGGCGACCGAGCAGCAGGACGGTGAAAGGGGGCCAGACAGAGGCGGAAACACCTAGCCCGGGCCGAATCAACTAGAGACAACCTTGAGTGCTTCCGAATCTTCCGATTACATACGAATTTGATACAGAGAGGGGATTAGGAGGCTGAAAGAAAATAAAAGCCAAACAGCCCCAAATATGATATCGGCTTGCACAGAGCGATAGAGTATACAACACAGGGCAGCATGAGAGGGAGAGTCATCGCCCACACCGGAGGCGAGAGGAAGGCAGCAACGACCAACCAATCGGCCACCAGGGAAGGAAGCCGCCACCGATTAGGGACCTCCGAAGAGGCAAATTTCATACCAGAGGAAAACCCGGCCTCCGAAGAGGAATTACTTGCCTCCGAAGAGGGGTTAAGGGCCTCCGAAGAGGGGTTATTTCTCTCAGTTAGTTAACTGGTCCTTTATAAAGGAAACAATTGTTTTATGGTTAGAGTTAGTGTTATCAAAGAGAGCTTTATTTCTGAAGTACCAAAAACACCACCAAGCGGTAGCTAGCGATGAAAATTCCGATTTGCTTAGTGATGTGTAAAGAACACATAAGAATTCGTTTATGTTGGAAGCAAATTACGATGGATTTGATATACTAAATTTATATATATGTATATCCATACATCATTTTTATTAAGAAAACTCTTATTCTAATAAACAAATATTTATTTTTCATTGTTTTTTTTCTTATTCTTTTATACTACTATTTTTTTAAAGAAAATTGTGTGACGCTCGTACTAGAAAATTGAACCTAAATCAACGGGTGCTTCATCCAATGACAGAGTAAAAAATTATGTGACAACAGACTAATAATCATGAGCTCATAGAACTATCTAACTCTACTCTATAGCTCATTATATGAGCCACCAAGGCTGGATAGAACCATGCATCACAACCTGAAATGAAGGTTTCATATTAGGCCAATTGATCATCAACACACTCAAAGCAGTCGAAACTACAAACCTCTAAAGGCATCTTCTTAAGGACCTTGCACCACATCCCCATCCGCGGCACAAAACCATGTCTCACCATCTGTCTCAACACCCAGTCTGCATCTTCCAGTAAGCCCTCCTCACATAGTACCATGAACAACATTTTGAAGGAAACAAAGCTCGGCTTCCACCACTTGGATACCATCTCACCCATGACCCGTTTCGCCTCCATAGATCTTCTAGCTTCAATCAACCCATACAACACCTGCTGGAGTGAACCCGAATTCGGATTGCAGCCCTTGAACCTCATCCTCTCGAGAAGCTCAATTGCATCATCAACCCTCCCTTGCTTCCTTAGCCCCTTGATCAAGGTATTGAATGTGACCGTATCCGGCCAAATCCCTTCCCTTTCCATCCTTTCAAGCAGCCCAAACGAATCTTCAACTCTACCGTTCTGACACAGACCGTGGATCAGAGTTGCAAAAGTCCTCTCATTTGGCCTGCAACCTTGTTGGGGAAATTCGTCGAGCACCTGGAGTGCACTCTCCAAAGACCCACTTTCACAGTGGCCTTTGATCACAATATTCAAACTACAAGAATCGATTTCAACCCCCAATTTACCAGCACCCAAGTAAAACTCGCGGATGAAATCAAATTGCTTGGAACTAACGAGCAAATTCAAGACGAAATTGAAGGTTTTAACGCTCGGCCAGCAACCATATCCAGGCATATCGAGAAGCGTCTCCATCGCCCTGTTGATCCTCCCGCCCACATTCCCATACGCCTTGATCACGCCGTAGAAGAAATCATCGGAAAGGTGACACCTTTTTTGGTCCTTGATCTCTCCCAACAACTGATCGATCGCGTCGAAGTTTCTAGCTTGGGCGAGCTTGGCGATCACCAATGAGTACAAGGACTCATTAGGTTTGTAGTCTTTGCGCCTTGAGACGTGATCGAAAAGAGTGAGAACCGAACTTGAATCCACATTTTTTAAGACCTCAACGATTTCTTGCGGAGACAACAAGTCCCGGCCGTATAATTTCTTCAGAGAGTCAGCTTGGTTGGACGTTCCGGAAGACGGGAATGGTGAAAGAGACATATAAGATGAAGAGCTTGAAAAGGATTGATTTGAACTGGAGAAAATCATTGGAGATTTGGAGAGTAATTCACCCCAAAATCTGTTGCTCCGATGAACTGGTATCATTTTCTCTCGCCGTTCTCCGACAGCTTCGATGAATCGATGATCGCTAATGCTCCCTTTGTAAATTACTCCTTCCCTTAAAAAAAAAAAATTCACTTTCAGTTTTTTCTGAAAAATAGACTATAAGAAGGATAATAACCATCAACTATACTCTATAACTTATAAAACATGGTGAAAGTATTACATCCAGATCGGGTACTGTGTGGCCGGGCTAAACCTTTCACTCACAAGGGACTCCCAAGTATTACAATAGACAAGTATATATGTTAGCTTAGAAAAGCACAAAAATTCAAATACTTGGCACCAGCCAAACATTGAAGCTAACATTTGTGTTTACAAATGGCTCACCATGATTAAAATGAACTAATGCAAAAGGAGCCATTTGGTAAATAGAAACGGAAAAAGATTATGCTACAACATTTAATTCAGTGCCATATCATCTTATATTCTTCATTGTTTTTCATTCTCATTCGCTGTCTTAGATGCATTCTCCTCCTCCCACATGGGAATCAAGGCGGATAATGAAGATCCAAACATATAATTTTGTTTGATGCAGCTATACAACAAGAAAACAACACATCCAAAGGAATACCAGTTCCTTCTTTTGCCTTGCCTAGATTACCAAATGACACCAAAGTAGTATCTAATACTATCTACTCAGTAGCAAAATGGGTAACGAGTTTGAATTGAGACTGACTCAATTGTAAGTACCACATAGAGAAGAACATTTTCTACAATAAGTCCTTTAGCTAAATTACAAATGCTGAGTTCGAAATGGCAACCACGCATAGGGAAACCCTAGATTCTATGATAGTCATGAACAATCAACATTAATCATAGGGGTGTGCATCGGCCCAAAACCGATCCGAACCGGCCCAAAACCGATCCGAACCGAAACCGAAAATCTGAAAATTCCAAACCGAAAGCCGAACCGAAAGTATTAGGTTCGGTTCGGTTATTAGCCGGTTTGGTTTGTGTTCGGTTCGGTTTTAGCCTAATTGAACCGAATCTATAGTTGCTTAACAAGCAAATCCCTCAATCAATTAAAATTAAAACGAGCCCAAAATCCTAATCCCCTATCTCATTCAATTAAAATTAAAATGAGCCCAAAATCCTAATCCTTACAGCGGAATCATGAAGAGAGAAAAGAGAAAAAGAAGAACAAACCCTAATCCCCTACCGCCGCCCCAGAAATAGAACCCAAAATCAGCCCCAAGTCACCCACTTCTTGAAGCCCCTCATCTATAAAACCAAAGATTCTCTCAAGGAAACACAGAGATCTCACAAAAAACTCACATCTCAAGCTCAAAAACACGATGTTTCTAGTTTCTAATTTCACAAAACCCATAAAAAAAACTAGATCTAAGAGAAAGGAAAAGAACAGAAGCAAATATGAATATGAAGATGGGATAAAGCTCAGGAAAGATGGTGTCTCCTCAAATCCAAAGTTGTTCGACAACAGATTGGACTCACGAGAGGTCCTATCTTTGATATAACGAGTCCAACCTTCAAGTCTAACAGGAGAGTTACGAGTCGTCTCAGCCATGCCGGACTGCCGGAGGGGAGGCAATCGAGCAAGGTCGCCGGACCGCCGGAGGGCCGGAGAGGAGGCGAGCGGAGCAGGACTGCAGGAGCAACTGAGCAAGGTCGCGGGTCGGGGTTGCCTAGGGTTTCGATTTGGGATTTTTTGGAAAATGAACGATTGAACTACTGAAGGCACTAGACAGGCTCTTTGAACTTTAAAAAGATACAGTAATAAATTTACAGAATTGAATTTGAAGCTATAGACAATTTTATGTGATACTCCGTAAAACATTAAAAAGATACGGAGTAATAAATTTTATATGGGTTACAAATTTATTTTTATTTTTATTTTTTTTTTTGATAAGGTAAAAATTCGAGGGTCAGACAAGCCTGATACCTCGAGTGGCCGACAAAGTCGGCAGACGGCGAACCGTCAAACATACAATCTAAAATAAAACGGTGCAATACAAAAAGAGGCAAGCAACATAACCAAATGAACAAACGAACCTAACCCTACAACGTTGAGGACAACATAGACTACACCCCGACGCCAAGCACCACATAACAGTGACACCGCTGGCCAGCGGTACATCAGGAGTCCCTGTGGGCAGTGAAGACGAACCTCCAAGGAAATTTCCGGATCACGGAGTCGCCTCGATACACACCGCCTCGACCCCAACCAGACCCGACAACGGACGCCAGAGCCCCAACTAAGATAAAGATCACCACGAACATCCAGAAACATCGCCGAGAGCCTCCCTAGTAAAAAAAACGCACCAAAAAACCCTTTCTGAATTTTGTCATAGCCCTTACGGGATTTTAATCAAGCCCTTTCGGAATTTAGTTTAACCCTTTCGGTTAGGTTCGAAAATGAAGGTAAACCCTTTTAGGCAATTTTTTTTTTTTTTTTTTTTTTTTTGATTAAGTAAGAATTCGGATGCATAGAGCTATCCGACAGCATCCTTTCGGATGAGGTCAAGAAGACCTGGATCATTGTATTCAGTAGGGTTAAGGGCAATATGAGCAAGGTGTGCAACCTTATCTGCCACGCAATTGCCGTTCCGATGGACGTGTGAGAACGTCACTTCGAGGAACCCTGAAAGTAATGTGGATATGTCTGACATAATGAGATCTATATCCCAAGGACATTTACACTTTTGAAGTAGGTGGTTGATGATAATCAGGGAATCTCCTTCAATAATGATTTTTGGGATGTTTAGTTCGAGTGTTTTTTGAATCCCAAGTCTTAGTGCTAGCGCCTCAGTTACTAAAGGAGACTGATGCCCTACTAATTTACTTTCCATCGCAATTGGAATACCGTTGTTGTCTCTAATAATGTATCCAATTGAACTTTGTCGATTGCTCGAGGCTGCACCATCGAAGTTTAACTTCATTATCCCATTCGGTGGTTTTTTCCATTTCACTTTTACTCTTTCCCCGTTATTTTTTTGGGCACTAGGTGTACGATTGTTATATATACTTACGTTGTCTTCATTGGGTTCTCTACATTTGTTCCACTCTATGATACTTTTTTCAACTAGTTTGTTAAATCCCAGTATATTTGGCACTTGTGTTTGCTGGAATATTAGTTTGTTTCGAATATTCCAAGCTGTCCACCATTGAAATATTATTCTCTGTTTTTGTTGGGGGTCCAAAATAGGACCCAATTGCGCCAATAGTGTTTGGGCATTTCTTGATCCCAAGATGCCGTTTGTTATAGTAGATTTAACGTTCGATGGTAAACTGGAGTAGCGTGACGAAAATTTACACTCAAATAGTATATGAGTAGTATCTTCTTCATGGTGGTTACACACTGCACAGTAGGGTGGAATAGCTACTCCTCTTCTAGCTAGTCGTGCCGCTGTTGGAAGTCCATTCTGACATACTTTCCACATGAAATTCTTGACTTTTGGGGGGACGTCTGTGTTCCATATCCATGCATTGTTATCATTATTAAGAGCAGCGGATTTCGTGTTGAGCTTGTATGCACTGGTTGTTGTGAACCATCCTTTTTTGTCAGGCCACCAATACATTCTGTCCCGAATAGCAGTCACCGGGAGAGGAACCTCTGCGATTTTTTCCGCAATATGGTCTGGAACCACCGTTCTAAGCTTGGCTACGTTCCATTGACCACCTTGAATGTACTGGTCAGTTGTTTCCGAGCTATTGATTTTTTATGGGTCGGTGCATTTATTTTGGATATTGTCTACAGGTGCCCAATTATCCTGCCAGAACTTGACAGTTTTTCCGTCACCAATAGACCATGCTAGGCCTTCTTTGAATGGTGTAATGAGTTTTCGCAGTTGCGTCCATTGCCATGATGCAGAACCCTTTTTTTCGAATTCTAGGATTGGTGTTGATTTCAGATATTTATGGGTAATTATTTTAACCCAACAATTATCTGGTTCAGCTAGGATTTTCCAAATTAATTTCATTTGTAAAGCCTCGTTCATTTCCTTTGTCTTCCTCAGACCCATCCCTCCCTTGTTTTTTGGTCTGCAAACTTTGTCCCATCCTACTAGGGGTTTATATTGCAGATCTTTATTCCAGAAAAAAGTTCTGTTGATTTTATCCAACTTAGAATGAATTGTTACTGGTAGCATAAAGCTTTGCATAGCAAATAGTGGTTTGGAGGCTAGATTGGAATTTATCAATACCGACCTACCATGCTGAGATAGAGAGTCTGCTTTCCATTTAGTTAGCTGGTTAGTAGTTTTATTGATTATATCCTCAAATGTGTCTTTGTTCACTCTTCCTTCAACAATTGGGCAGCCCAAGTATTTGTCAAGTTTAGTATGTTTTGATATTCCCAGACTCCCTTCAATTATTGCTATTCGTGTAGATGGTATCCCTGGCGAGCACTGAAAGGCAGATTTGTTATAGTTGACTTTTTGCCCAGAGAGTTGGCAATACTCATTTACAGTTTTTCTAACTTTTTCACACGCTGTCATACTTCCTTTTGCGAAAATTATGATGTCATCAGCGAAAGCTAAAAACGGGATTTTTGGTCCGGACGGGCCGAATGTAAATCCAATACCTGAATGATTTGTCATGGATTCGAGGGTTAGCTTTTTTGCGAGCAACTCAGCGCCAAGGATGAAGAGGAATGGAGACAGCGGGTCACCTTGCCGTAGCCCCCTGGAAGGCCTAAACACCTCCGTAGGCCCGTTGTTGACCAAGACTGAGAACGATACAGTTGTTACACATTCCATGATCAAGCGCACCACGCATTCACTAAACCCAAATTTCCTTAGTATTGCCTCAGTAAATGTCCAATTTACCCTATCGTATGCCTTTTCCATATCCAGCTTAACAGCTACCCAACCCTCGGAGCCTTTTCGAGTTTTGAAAGAATGGAAGATCTCATGGGCTATCAATATATTATCCTGAATTGCTCTGTCAGAAACAAATGCACCCTGGAAAGGGTGAATTAGGTTCCCTATGATCCTTTTGATTCTCTCCGTTAGTATTTTGGAGATGATTTTATAGATTGTTGAGCATAGACTTATCGGCCTGTAATCAGTTGTCTTGGTCGGGTTGTCACATTTTGGTAATAGTGTGATGAAGGTGTGGTTAATTTGGCGAAGCATTTTGCCAGAATGGAAAAACGCCTTGACTGCTGTAATAACATCATTTCCTATAGTATCCCAATAAGTTTTATAAAACTCAGTTGTCATCCCATCTGGACCCGGAGATTTATTGATGCCCATTGCCCAAACTGCATTTTTTATCTCAAGGTTCGTTGGTTGTTGGCTTAGCATCCTATTGTCTTCATCTGTTATATCGGATGGGATTAGTTCTAGGTATTCATTAAGTAAGTCCAAATTAATCTGTTCCTGGGAGAATCTGTTCTCAAAGTCCCGCTTGATTTCCCCCCGGATATTATCCTCCCCCACAATTAACGTACCGCCAGTGGTTGTAATATTCCTAATTATTTTCCGGTTGCGTCGTCCTGAAGCAACCCTATGGAAATATGCAGTATTTGAATCAGATAGTTTAAGATGCTTAGATTTTGCTCGTTGGCCCCAATATTCCTTTTGGAATTTAAGTAATTGGTCTTTCTTCCTGAGCAATTGTTTTTCTAGGGTCATGTCCTTGTTTATTACATTGGTACGGTTTGTTTGAATCCTGATTAGTTCTTTTTCCACCATTTGTATTTGTCGGAAGATATTTCCAAACGAAAGTTTATTCCATTCTTTAATTTTAGATTTAAGCAACTTTGTTTTGACTACAAGTCTGTACATAGCAGACCCCGTGCATTTGAGTCTCCAAGTCTGTTTAACAATGTTTCCGAAGTCCTTTCTCTGTAACCACATGTTCTCACATTTGAAAGGGGGGGGAGTAGATTCACGTCCAGAATTTATATTGACTGAGATGGGACAGTGATCTGATCCAGTAAACGCTCCATTGAAAGTGGCAAGGTCCGGGTATGTCTCCAAGAATTCATGTTGCACCAGCACACGATCTAGCTTTTCCCATACATTATCCATTCCTTCACGTTTTTTCCTCCATGTGAACCAGTTTCCCGATGAGGGTATCTCAAGGAGTGAACATTGATTTTTAAACGTATTTAGCCTATCAAATCTGGATAAATTCGGATTTGCACCGCCGAGTTTCTCGGAACTGTTACTGATTTCATTTAGATCACCCATTATAAGGCAGGGAAGAGTCTCAGAATTTATTAAGTTCGACAACAGGCGCCAGAAATGATCTTTGTCCGGCTCATGGGGAGGGGCGTAAACGAAGTAGAGAATCCCAGAGAAATTTTTGTCCAAGCAAGAAAATTTTACTCGAATTACCCGGGGTAGTACTATCTCTGCCTCAATTGATTGATTATAGAGAAAATTGTCATTCCAAAGTAGTCCTATACCGCCTGTTTTATCGTTTTCTATAGACCATACAGCTCTATTATACCCACTCGATTTCCAGAATTTCTCCTGGGGCTCTTGATTAGTTCTTAGTTCAGCAATTGCCATTATCGATATTCTTTCATTGATTCTTAGTGCCTTAATGTCAGTCCATAAGTTAGGTCTTCCTATGCCTCTAATATTCCAAAAACCAACTTTCATGATTTAACTATGAAGACCATCTGAAGCTGCCTGTACATAGCATCAGAAAGGAGAAGATTATTTACACTTGTTTGTTTGGTTTTTAAGCCACAGATCACGGACCTAGGTATTGGTTGTTTGCTGTCACTGCCATCAATATCATGATTCAAACATTCTGAGCAACATGATTTACACCTTTCACTATCTATCAGAACCTGTAATCTCAAGATTATATTGCATTCTAACGCTTGAATGTAGTTAAATATATTATTACTACTACCAGACTCGCACATGAGAAGATAGGGAAATCTATTCATACAATGTTTCCAATGCTTAGATAGATCATGAATTGCTAATCGACCCACCTTAAATAGACTCGTACTGCCTAGTCTGTTTCTCTTTACATCCCTAGACCAAACTTGATGCTCAGCATTCGTAGCCTCACTTCCACCAAAAACCGAAATTCTTTTATCCAGTAAACAACAGATTGTAACTTGAGCAGGACAACTCGGTAGATACATAATAAATATTAGACTTCCATAATATTTCACACCCATATGATTCATATAATTACAGTGCTTGAGATCCCCATACCATCGATTGCATAAGACTAGTTGCAACAAACATACATGACATTGATCACTAAGATATGATAAACTAGAACATAGCCAGCTAAATACCCAATTGCACATTGACTCGACCAGAACTAAACAAAGGTGACCAACAGATGCAGAGCAGTTCATAAACTCGACCCAAAACATGATTATAATAAAACCATCCTCTAGACAAGAGCACAAAAGGAGGATACTAACCTTGACCAATGGTTTCATTATTTTCATGGTTTGATTGAAACCCCAACCACCAAGGATCCCAATCCACCAGCCCTTACATGACGCTTTAACCATGCTTCCCCTTCTTAGCACTGCCCCCCATCAGAGTAAGGCTGGAGCAGGCGGAATCGCCATCCTCGATCATTGCTTTGCGCTTAGCTGATTCAGACTTGGAGGCATCACTTAGCTCAATCCTTTCTGGACCCTGACCCATAGCCGGAGTTACCTCAGTGACACAGGACAGTGCTTGCAAAGAGGCAGCAAGACGTCCCGGCTTGCTCAAATCCGGAAGCAGAAACTCCACAGAAGGAGGGATGTCCACCAGCATTGCTTCATAATCCTCTTGTGTGAAGCCAGGATCAGCCAACCCATCATCAACTAGAATCTCTTCCAGGAAACCCTCTTCATCCATGTCCTCATTATCATCATCATCAGCAGCATCAAGGTAATGATCGGGTTGCAGAACCGCCACAGCATTGAGATCTTCATCACTTGGGGGGTGTTCTCCAGGAAGGGGAAACATCTCAGCAACAGTGACAGTAAGAGGTGGTGGAGTGGGAGCATCAGTAACAACATCTACCACCCCAGGGGCAGATGTTGAAATCTCAGATGATTTAGGAGATGACTTGGAGGAAGAGGAGTCTGAAGAGAGGCTTACATTCTTACCAAAGCATTTGAGCAGATCGGCTTTCGAGTGACCAAACATGGGTGGTGGATTGAAAGTTGATTTCCTCATGGCCACCTTCACCCATTCACCTTCACCATCATCCACTGCAGCATCGCCAGCAGCCTGAGCCCCCCCAGACGGAGGGTGAGCAGGAGGGCAATGCGAAGCAGGGTTGCACAGCTTTCTGTAGGGGCAGTCCTCGAAAGAATGCTCTAAAGCACCACAGCTACCACATCCCTTTGGGAAATCTTCGAACCACATGGGGTATGATTCAACCTGCGCAGCCTCATTAACAACAAATATACATCGCCCAACAACACGAGTAATGTCAATCGATACACAGACTCGAGGGTACCGAAATCTAGCCCCCTTAGAGTTGAATGCAGCCACCCTAATAACTTCACCAAGCTCATTATCCTTCACAATATCCCTTAGTATATCATCATGCACATATTTAGCAGGCAATCCAGGAAAACGAACCCACAGATCAAGTTTAGTGACAGACTCAGACCACGGATCAAACTCCAGGCACCAAGGGCGCAATAACAGCAGCTGACCAGAAACATGGTAAGGACGGTAGTCCCACACCAAGTTCCGGTCATCAGCAAGATCAAACCTCAGTTCAAACCAGTTATTTGCAACTGGAATGAGTTGGAAACCACCCTTCAAAAACTTCCAGACATACCTGATCTTTTTACGGACTTCTTTCGCCTCCATAGGATCTCCAATGATAGTAGCAAACAGGGAGGAGAGGTTCAGGGCGGAGATGTTCTCCTGAACCTTACCCTGCAGCGCCATGAGCCGCTCTCGATTAATAGTCCTCCTTCGGAACTTCTTCTCGGCTTTGGCATCCTTGGAAGCCTGGGCTTCCTCAGCGAGTTTATCGCCCTCCGGCGTCCCCTTTCGGGTATTACACTGTTCAGACGCAGGATCTTCTGCAGTCATCACTTTCTTTCCTTTCTCCTTGCTCGTAGGAGCCATGCCAAAACACAAAGTCAAGATGAAATTTATTAGAGATAAAGAAGATATGGTTGTAGAGAAGAGGGAAAAGAGAAGATGAGAGGTGTGAAGAAGCAAGTACCAACAGAGCCTCCTTTTATAGGCGGCGAGATCCAAAGAGGACGAAGAGGAGGGGATCCCGGACGTGCAGATCCTCATCAAGCAGTTGAGAAAACCCTCACCCACACGCATGGTTTTGGGGTTCAGATCGACATTCAGGCGCCACCAGATGAAAGAGCCAATAGGTGACTCCCACCATCCCCAATTTCTGACGACCGTACAATATGGATTTGGCCATGGAGGGGGGCGATTAGACCAATCCGAAGGGATAATCATCCAATACAGACTGGAAACCCATAAACAAAGAACCAGAAGCCTTTGATTTGGCTTTGACTTAAGAGATCGGATTTGCCCCAAATTTGAGTAAACCCTAAAAACCAAACGAAGATTGCCAGCACATAGGCTATACACGGGGCTAAGATTGAAGTTTAGGTGAGGAATAGGGTAATCGATCGCCCAGAGCAAGGTAATCAGAAGAATAGATAGGCCGATGTACGATCGAAAACTTTTCATCGCAGGATTATCGAAGGAGACGATGGCACTTGAAGCGACAGGACAAAGGGAGGAGAAAGGGGAAACGACTCAGGCGCGTGTGGGCGCGTACTTAATTGCTCGGGAAGGGTTTTCTCAAGGAATCTTTACAAAATATTTTAACAGTTCCCCTTTATGCTAAACCCTTTTAGGCAATTGTCTAGCCATACATACATACATATATAAAAAGATATAAACCATTCAAAAAAACAAATAAAAACAGAAGATATCATATCACTGTATTTATTTGTTAATTGAATACTACTTTTCCAACAGCTTGCCGTGCAAGCTTTAGCCTTGGCCAACACAGCATCCGTGTACGGCAAGGATGGAGGAGGTAGGTGGCGACAATGGATCCGCAGGGCGTTTGCCACCACCGACGACGCTCGATGGGAGCAGCAAAGCCAGCTAAACGAGATCACCATGGAGAGGAACGGCGACGGGCAGCACCACCAGGCCGCATCAGCGACTCTGACAGCGCAGGAGGTGAAGAAATGAAGGAGGGAGGCGGTGGAGAGGGCGTGCAAGCCAAGAACCGCCGATCTGAGCACCAGGACAAAGCTTGCACGACGCCGAACTCCACCAGGCCGAGAAACCCTGAATCAATTTGACAAATTAGGGTAGAAACGGTTCGCCCACAACGGTGGTGCACCGGAGATGGGAATGATGAGAGAAGACCATTTGAGGCAAAAGCCCCAATTCAATTCACAAATCGAAGGGCAACCGAAACACCCACATCGGATCAACGGGAAACCAGGAAGTAGGAGTCTGAAGAGCCCAACGACGACGGAATCCGACCCAGAAGGAGGAAGGAGGGCTGCAAGAGGGGGTAGAAGAATCCGACAACAATGGTTGCCGGAGAGGGATGTGAGAGATGATTCAACCATGGCTGAGGGAAGCCCAAAGCCAAAAGTCCGAAACCAAATTAGGAACACCGGAGGCCTGATGGGGAGCCAAAGGCAGTCAATCGGGACCCCTGACGGTGTAGATTAGGGCTCCCGGAGGAGAGGTTGAGCTTCCGAAGGAGGGTTGAACTCTCATGGAAGAGAGCGATTTTTTTCATATATTGATTGATGATGAATAATCTCCTTTCTCCACCAATTTTATGGGTTACAAAGTTATAATCTTTACTCCTGTAAATTAATAAAATTATAAACCTTTGATATTAAAAAAACTCGGTTAACACAAACCGAACCGAAACCGAAAATTGAGAATTCTCAAACCGAAAAAACTCGGTTAACACAAACCGAACCGAAACCGAAAATTGAGAATTCTCAAACCGAAAGCCGAGACGAAAAACTTCGGTTCGGTTCGGTTCGGTTCGGTTCGGTTTGTGTTGGTTCGGCCCAAAAATTCGGTTTGGGCCGAATCATGCACACCCCTACTTAATCATGTGAATAAGGTGGATTACTGCACTACATCGACAATTAAATTGAACCTAAAGGCAAATTAGACACCATTAAATGGCACAGGTGCACAACCCACGACCATCGGCACAGTGCCAAAATTTCTGCTGGCTGCATCAATCAGACGATAAAGAATTGAAAGATTACATCGGGAACTCAATCACAAGATCAATTAGACAGTATAGAATCAACCAACACCCAACAAACTCACAATTCAGCAAAGGCCTCACATAATCAACTTCTAACAAGACAGAAAACATAGATTCGGCAACCAATTTCAACAGCACATTGTAAGAAACAAGCTCAGCCACAAAATTAATCCTATCATGTCCAAGTTAACCCTCTAACACCATTGACAATTCGTAATTTCAGATCTTAAGTGAGCAACATTGAGCAGGGTGTAGGGTTGAAGAGGACAACATACCTACACTAATCAAACGAAGATTGGAGTAGAATGCTAGGAATCTGGACTGGCCTGTTCGCTCCAAGGAACGCGAGAGGACATTGGCACCTTCGGTGCTCAATTTGAGCAGTGGCAGAGCGAGGCCGAGGGAGTGAACTTGGTGCTAGCTCCAAAGGTGGTTCGGTGAGGCCGTGTGATGAGCTCCAGGGCGGGGGCGCTGTGTGTAGGTGGCGATCAGAGGCGAGCTGCTGGTGAGCGCGAGGAGTGCCGGTGCGGGAGCTAGCGGGGGGTGCGGGCGCGAGGGAAGGGGTGGCCTGGGAAGTAGGCGATGGGAAAGGCTCTGCGGGAGAGGGGAACTGGATAAGGGAAGAAGGCGGCGAGGGCTGAACGCTGATTGAAGTTCCCTTTTTTCTGAAACCAAAACGCACGAGCTGTGCGGCTGCGGCCTATGCAGTAGGTCGATAACTTGAGCTCGGTGTTTAAAACAACTAACACTGCATACTGGAAAAAAAAAACTAAAAAACAAGAGCTAGATGAACACGACGACAACACAAGAATAATCAACATTCTAGAGAGAGGGAGCCTTCGTTTACTCTCGTCGGAAGCAGATCTCCGTCCTTCGGAGGCCCATAACCCCTCTTCGGAGGCAAGTAACCCCTCTTCGGAGGCCCTTAACCCCTCTTCGGAGGCCGGGTTTTCCGCTGACCGTCTCACCCACCTCGCTTTGGCTTTTGATTCAGTTTCTTGGAGCGACGACCTTGAGCTTCAGACTCTCGTCCGTAAGGACGCTCTTGGGTGGTGGTACAACCGTAGTTGACACACCCCAAATACTCGCCTTGTATCAAAAAAAAAAAACTAACACTGCATACGTACTGTAAATGTTAACCAAGTTCGTTTACACATTAACACTGCAAAACATAGCGGGTTAGAGACATCCCGTTATGACTTAGCAACGCAGTCATTCCAGAAACCACAATCGCTGTCGGCGGGAAACAGACGAACGACTGCTAAGACAGATTTGGGCACAAGGGCGAAAGCTCGTTGGGATACACCTCCAGCTCCTTTCTACAAACTAAATTTCGATGGGTCTCTACGGTCTTTTGGTGAGGCTTCGTACGACTTCGTAATAAGAAACTCTGACGCGCTAGTGTTAATGGTCGGTTCAGGCTGTTGTAGGCGTGGCCACGGGTTACGGGTCAACCCGTGACCCGCCGGGTCGTACGGGTCAATGACCCGTCGGGTCCGGGTTGACGGGTTGGCGGGTGGGGACGGGTAGCGGGTTGACCCGGCGGGTCAACCCGCTTTTTCAAAATATTTTTTTTTTTGGAAATTTTATTTTTAATAAAATAAATTTATAATATTATGTAAATTATTCTTAAAATAACTCACAATAATACATAAACTAATATGCAATGTGCAATGTGAGACAAATAAACCTCATCCTTCTCCTTTTATAGACTTGGAAATCTTCCTTCCTTCCCCTCATTTCAAATGTGTGACAAAGGCTTTGTCCCACATCGAAAATATGGAGTTAGAATGAGAAGGCATGGGGCTATATATATGTATCACACTACCACATTTCTTCCACTTCACTTGTTTCCTACATTTCCTACATTGGAAATTAAGTTGGAAATGAAGTTTGAGAAATATATTCTCAAATTTTTTTTCTCTTACATCACACAATGAAATTATTGTGGATGAAAGGATTAATATGGAGATATAATCTTTCTACATTTTTATATGAGCCACCAAGGCTTGATAGAACCATGCATCACAGCCTGAAATGAAGGTTTCATGTTAGGCCAATTGATCATCAACACACTCAAAGCAGTCGAAACTACAAACCTCTAAAGGCATCTTCTTAAGGACCTTGCACCACATCCCCATCCGCGGCACAAAACCATGTCTCACCATCTGTCTCAACACCCAGTCTGCATCTTCCAGTAAGCCCTCCTCACATAGTGCCATGAACAACATTTTGAAGGAAACAAAGCTCGGCTTCCACCACTTGGATACCATCTCACCCATGACCCGTTTCGCCTCCATAGATCTTCTAGCTTCAATCAACCCATACAACACCTGCTGGAGTGAACCCGAATTCGGATTGCAGCCCTTGAACCTCATCCTCTCAAGAAGCTCAATTGCATCATCAACCCTCCCTTGCTTCCTTAGCCCCTTGATCAAGGTATTGAATGTGACCGTATCCGGCCAAATCCCTTCCGTTTCCATACTTTCAAGCAGCCCAAACGCATCTTCAACTCTACCGTGCTGACACAGACCGTGCATCAGAGTTGCAAAAGTCCTCTCATTTGGTCTGCAACCTTGTTGGGGAAATTCGTCGAGCACCTGGAGTGCACTCTCCAAAGACCCACTTTCACAGTGGCCTTTGATCACAATATTCAAACTACAAGAATCGATTTCAACCCCCAATTTACCAGCACCCAAGTAAAACTCGCGGATGACATCAAATTGCTTGGAACTAACGAGCAAATTCAAGACGAAATTGAAGGTTTTAACGCTCCGCTATCCTAGCGACTAGCTCATCAATGGATGAATGTGAATAAGGCTCTGGATCAGGAGGAGGTTGCAAAGGTTGGCACTGAAGCTCGACTGAATCTCTTTCATAAGTGCTCTCCCACTCGTAATGTCCATCAGGATTGCAAATGCGGTACATGAAATCCGCATCACGAGAGGTGGGAGCTAGCAAAACCGGGCATTCACTAATTGTGTGTCCAAAACCACCACAAAACTCGCAATAGGCATATGTCCCATAAACAGAGAACTGATGATCTCGAGTGGCATGACCAAAGAGCGCACAAACATCACAGAAGGGAACATGACTCATCTTAAAAAATGCATATCTAAAACCAAAAACAAAAAGAAAAAAAATCAAAGCAATAAAAAGAACTTAGTGAACTAGTCGTCAAAAAGACGATCGATACTAGCACCGGTCCCCGGCAACGGCGCCAAAAACTTGATAGGCTAAAAACCTACACCCACAAGTGTATGGGGTTCAGTTGTAGTAATCAAGTGTCGTATCCACAAGGACCGGAGGAGTATCGACGGTAATTTCGAGCTAGTTCGACCAAGTTCAAAAGTAATAAGCAGATTTGAGAGTTTATCTTTAAAATAACAACGAAAACAGATCAAGTGTAGAGAAATATATATGGGGAAGGTGCTCTAGGATAAGGGATTACCAACAATGCATCATCGATAGACCAAAAATATTTTCTTGCTTGAATGATATCTAATTCAAATGTGAAAGTAGATCGTCCAAGGTAATCGCAAAGCTCCTCTCGGAATCAAATCAAAGCGAATGTGTCTAAATTGGTTAATGATCGCCTCTCGGTCTCAACCAACCAATTCAGACCCTTTGCGTGCTTAGAATTCTAGGTAATAATCGTGCAAACATAACCATCTCGGTGTCAGTCGATACAATTATCACCTAAAATATCTATGACAATCTAGAGATCCACAAGAAGTTCAATTTCTCTTTCGATCAACTAAACTTCAGCCATAATCCTATGGTTCCAATAGCCTCTCGGCCTAAATTCACCATCTAGGTTCCAATTCGGGGTCTTAGTCTCTCGATTTCAAACCCCAAAATCAGTTCTAATCGACTCTCGTCAACTAGGGCTAGCGCGATAGGATTAAATCACCAAATAGAATCAAATATCATTCAAACAATACTAAGCACAAGTCTATCTTTGCATCGTCGGGATCACCCCGACCCTAGAACAATGAAATCTAGCAACCCATGACAGGAACCATGCTTGAATCAATCAAATTCAACAAAACAACCATTGATAAAGTGGAAGAGTTACCGAAATTCAATAGATCTGATCCCGTCTTCGATTACAGATCTCAAAACCTTCTCAAAATCCCCTCCACACTATCAGGTCCTGCCCTCTTTCTCCCCCTGGACGTCCCTCTCAAGACCCAAAAGAGAAGATCTGAAAAGAAATCCCCCAAATAAAACGGAAAAAACCGGAATACAATAAGACACAGATGACACTCGGTCGAGTGTAAAGTCCACTCGGTCGAGTGCCCAACTTAGTGAGAACACTGTAAAGAACTCGGACAGAACACATATCGAGTGCTTTTGCACTCGGTCGAGTGGGCTTCAGCAGGGTCGTCTTGAAATGCATTTTCTGGAGTCCTCGCTCGTCCGATTAATGCATATGAATATGCGTTGAAAAGATATTCTCGAGGACTACAACTCTTATGAAGACATCAGGAGTTGGTTCGAAGTTTTAAAGGGCAAAAAGAGGAAGCTTCTCCATGATGATCCGCCTTGTCTACTTTGTTCGATTCTGCTTCGAATCTCTTGGCACATTTCCTATATCCCGTGCCTCCTAGCTCGTATTTGATGACTACTTAGTTTACTAAAGATCATTGAACCACCCCTTTCTCCTTAAGCTCTTGAATCAGCTCTAAAACCGCTCCATAACACCTGAAATCACAATAAACTAGTGGTAGACACCGATTCCTCGAAATGGAACACTAAGAGCTAAGAAATAGGCAAATACTCGAGTAAAAAGCCCTAAAATCTAACCAATAGTGTCCTATAAACATGACTAAATAGACGCTATCAGGTGGTCGATGTGGCCATCCCGCCTCCTCCTTCGCGCGACCCCATCGAATGTCTCCATTAAATTACCTATCCTCTCCGGCCGGCCTCTCGCCGGTGGATCTGCTTGGTTGTCCCCGGTTGGCCTATTTGCCTGCGTTGGGGTGCCTCTCTATTTTTTCCCCGGTTCCTCCCTTTCGGGCTTGACTTGAGCCCCAAGTTTGGCCCGATTATGGGAACTCAATTGGTGTTGTCTATGGGCCCATGGCCCATGGCTGGCCCGTTTTTTTGGATATTATTAATATGGAGTATTTCTTATTAACATTGTAAAATTATTAAATCCGAAATCCTCTTGCACTCTTTGCTCTCTCGCGGTCGTGCTTAATTTTCTCGAGTTTGGTTGGAGTCTGTTTGCTGGTTCGTGGTTAGTTTCGGTTGAGGAGCAGTTCTGCGACCCTGGTTGATCGAAGTGATCGCGTTGGTGGTGTTCGTGGTCTCCGAAGATCCTTCATCTAGGTGGAGGGAACGTCGTGTGATCCACACTTCCCCAGGTGTCGTCTTCGCCCTATGTGGATTTCTGTTTTCCGTCTTTCCGGCGGCGAGACATCGTGTCAGCTGTGTTGTCCCATGCGCTCGCTATCCACTTCACCATGTCGGGTCTCTATCTTCTCGTTACTGTGTCCGCTTGTTTGCTTAGGGTTTGGGGTTTTTCGGGTTTGTTTAGTGTAGTTTCTTTTGTTGTATTAGGTAATTGTTTTTTGTTGTACTTCTTTTGCTATGTTGTATGTTTAGACGGCTTGCCGTCTGCCGACTTTGTCGGCCTCTCGAGGTCCGGGCCTGTCCGGTCTCGAATTATTTCCTTATCAAAAAAAAAAAAAAAAACACAAGAATAATCAAAACCTAAGAGCAATCCTCGCCAAAGGAATATCATTAGATGGAGAAAGTCCGAGGAAAGGGTTTTTAAACTCAACTTTGATGGTGCTAAATCTTTGTCTGGTTGTGCTTCTGCATGTTTCGTGATTAGAAATGATGATGGTGGGTAGATCGCCTGCGAAGCTATAAGATGCGGGAAGCTGTCGGTGATTCAGGCTGAGGCAGTTGGGTTGTGGCTCGGGCTTGTGGAAGCCATGAAGAGGGGGATTCATAGACTTGCTGTGGAAGGAGATTGTCTCGCGATCGTCAATGCCATTAATGGAGCCTAGACGACGCCATGGGAGATCGAAATTCTTATCTCCGATGTTCTCCTCCTGCTCGGCTCTTTTGAGTCGGCCTCCGTGTCCCATATCTTCAGGGAGGCCAACAGGGCAGCTGACCGTCTCACCCACCTCGCTTTGGCTTTTGATTCAGTTTCTTGGAGCGACGACCTTGAGCTTCAGACTCTCGTCCGTAAGGACGCTCTTGGGTGGTGGTACAACCGTAGTTGACACACCCCAAATACTCGCCTTGTATCAAAAAAAAAAAAACTAACATTGCATACGTACTGTAACTGTTAACCAGGTTCGTTTACACATTAACACTGCAAAACATAGCGGGTTAGAGACATCCCGTTATGACTTAGCAACGCAGTCATTCCAGAAACCACAATCGCTGACGGCGGGAAACAGACGAACGACTGCTAAGACAGATTTGGGCACAAGGGCGAAAGCTCGTTGGGATACACCTCCAGCTCCTTTCTACAAACTAAATTTCGATGGGTCTCTACGGTCTTCTGGTGAGGCTTCGTACGACTTTGTAATAAGAAACTCTGACGCACTAGTGTTAATGGTCGGTTCAGGCTGTTGTAGACGTGGCCACGGGTTACGGGTCAACCCGTGACCCGCCGGGTCGTACGGGTCAATGACCCGCCGGGTCCGGGTTGACGGGTTGTTTTATAGAAAAGCGTGTTCGTTTTAGTTAAATTTGATTTTGGGAACACAATTTGAGAATTAAACCGTGTTCGTTGTAATTTTTTTAAGCACGCTTTACACGAAAACCGAGTTAAATATTTTTTTACAAACAAACGAGAACGGTTTTATAGCAAAACGTGTTTGTTTTAGTCAAATCTGGTTTTGGGAACACACTTTGAAAATTAAACCGTGTTCGTTTTAAGTTTTTTTAAGCACGCTTTACACGAAAACCGGTCTAAATATTTTCTGAGAAATAAACGAGAACGGTTTTATGGAAAAGTGTGTTGCTTTTAGTTGAATTTGGGGTTGGGAACATACTTTTAATATAAAACCGTGCTTAAAATAAAAAAATAAGCACGCTTGTCAAAAACCGTACCCAACTTACCGTGCTCCACCCCCTATATTTGTACTAGTGCTAGAACAATGGAAATTGATAGGAAAAGAGGAATTAAGGGAAGAGATTAAGGGAAAGAGGAGGTAAGGGAAGAAAATGAAGAGGAATACTGTAAAAGGGTAAAGAGAGATAAGAGAGAAAAGGGTAATTGGGTTTCATTTGATAGGGTATTAGTATAAATACCCTTATTAGTTGTAATGGAGAGGCATCAATGAACATCTGGTATCCACGGTAGGCTTCTAAAAATTCCATTGAACACAACCCAATATCAGTCATGCTACTTGTCCTACCATTAGCCAATCTGATTTCAATCAATTCAATCAACAACACTTCAACTAATTTCCCCAACTCTTTGGATGCAACTTCAGTAACTACATCTTGCAAAGGAGGAGGAATTACCTTTGAAGATTCACAATGGTGTTGAAGACCTCTCGATTCCTGGACGATGTGCAGATTCGAGTTGATTTCTTGACTCGAGTTTGTGATCTGCTCGTCCGATACAAGCTCTGGTTCACCCTCGTTTTCGTCGACTAATTCGGGTTGCAAAGTCCCAAGAACACTACCCGCATGCACCTCTAACTCTCGATTGGTACTTCCTGGATTAGCACTCTCTTTGATTTCGACGGCGAAGTCGTTGTCACGGTTCGCCTGCGAGTCCTTTGTTGGGTGGCCTCGGTCGTCTTCTCGAGGGATTCCTGACTGATTTCGCTCACTGCTGCTCACGCTGTCTTCAAGAACCACCGAAGGAGTCGTTTCTTTCTTCTTCATCCCTCGAATCAACTCGCACAGAGTCTCGAAGATCTGGTTGGTCTTCGATCTGGTTCTACTGTCGTCTCCTAAGCCTTCCTCAAGACTCACCATTGCAGGATATGATTCCTTAAAATCGCTGATTTCTTGGATCGATTCTTCTACTGGATTTTCGATCCCTTCCTGGAACCGTGGAACCCTAGACAAGCCTTCGCTTGGACCCAAAACATCTACACTGTTGATCGAGGTCTGCACTTCTTAAGTGGTGACAACGAACTCGGTTTCTCCACTGTCAAGAACAATCGGCTTCGATGCTTCAATTTCTTCCGGCGTTGCTGCTTCTACTGTCGTCTCCTCCCCTCGGTTTTCTTCTGCGATTGCATCACAAGGATAATCAACCAGAGGCATCCCGAACTGAACTCTGATTTCATTGAGACTCTTGTAAAATCGTCGATCCGAGTCTTGCATCCGCAACTGCCATTCTTGATCCGCGATTCTCCGTCGATCCCGTTCTTGATCTGCGATTTGGCTTTCAATTCGCCACCGTTCAGCCCATTCCCGTTGCCGCTCATCCCACAGTCGCTGGTTTTCATCCATGAACCGTTGGCTTTCTTCCCGGAGTCGTTGATACCACTCCTCGACTGCCATGGATGATCAGCCACCAGGGCCACCACAAGAACAGATCCAATTTTTGTAGGTCACCGGAACCACAATTTCAACGAAAAATAAAAAATTGGTCGGAGAAATCGACCGCTCTGATACCAATTTGTTATGTCCCTAATGGATCATAACCTAGAACAATGGAAATTGATAGGAAAAGGGGAATTAAGGGAAGAGATTAAGGGAAAGAGGAGGTAAGGGAAGAAGATGAAGAGGAATACTGTAAAAGGGTAAAGAGAGATAAGAGAGAAAAGGGTAATTGGGTTTCATTTGATTCATTGATGCCTCTCCATTACAACTAATAAGGGTATTTATACTAATACCCTATCTAATACCCATGTCCATGACAGTTTTCTCAAATTAAACCGATTTTATATTTTTAATTAGATAATAATTAATCATTATAATAATAATTATTATTATTATTATATCATTTTTTTATGTTTAATGATCCTGATTTCCGAACTCTATAGTTTTGGATTTCTTTTCTGGTTTAATTAATAAACTTTTTAAAAGACTACCATTCTTTATTTTTTTTAATTGAAAGTCATCATTCTTACTGCTTTGATGAAATTTTTTAAAAGACTATCCTTCCAATTTCTTATAATGATATAATTATTGTTTTTATTACTATAAAATTTAATTTATATGGAAAATAACTCAATCATACTTATTTGCACATATGAATATTTACACATATATAAAACGTAACATTTGCGCGCATAAGCGCGCGGCGCCTAACCTAGTAAAAGGAAAAAAGGAATAATTAACAACACCACCCAAAAAAAGGAAAAAAGAGAAGATTTTAATAATGCATAATTTTATTTTTGTAATTACATGAAAATAATGATCAAGTTTTTCAATTTAGGATAATAACACCAAAAAATGAGAATGAAAATAGATTTGAATAAGGAAGAATGGCGTTTTTGTAACTAAGTATAAAATCATGGGTAATTTAATGAGCATTCAAGGATGAACTCTCCCTTTTATATAGTTATAGATGGATAGATAGATAGATAGATAGATAGATAGATAGATAGATAGATAGATAGATAGATAGATAGATAGATGTACTTTAATTAAAATTGTATTACGTGTTCTCTATATACACCGCAAATATTTCGTCGGATCCAACGTTGTAACAACGTTGGATTAGACGTTGCTGCAACGTTCAATCCGACGTTAATTGTGTGCTAATTTCACTTATCGGATGTTATAACAACGTTGAATTAGACGTTGTTACAACGTCACATTGAACGTTGTTAATACGGTTCAGATCGGGCCTAATATAGGAGTAAGACATTAAAAACAAAAAACAAAAAAAAATTGATTTACAACGTCCTTTTTTTTTTGGTGAGTGGGGTGGGTGGGTGTGATATTTTTTTTTTTACCATAGCAACATCGGATCCAACGTTGTTAGTCCGGTTCGGCCTGATCCGATCCTTCACTTCACATATTACAACGTTAGATCCGACGTTGTAATATAATTAATGTTACAACATCGAATCCGACGTTGATTAGCAACTCTAATCCGCGGATTTGCGGTGAATATAGGGACACCAATTGTATTATAATACTTATAATATATTACATTATACTACGTATTATATTCAACATAAAACATTAAATTAAAACAAATGACTTAAAACGTATACATTTGGAGAGGATTGGATGATTATATATAATCTAGCTATTTCATTTATACTCCCTCCGATCGGAAATATTTGATGTTTGACTTTTGTGCACGTAATTTTAGGAGCTAAAAACTATATAAAATCTTATTTTTTTTAATTATTTTTTTTCATAGTTTAATATTTATTAGTAATAAGTATTAAATTGTAAAAAAAATTTATTAAAAGATTAATATTTTATATAGTTTTTAGCTCCTCAAAGTACGTGCAAAAAGTCAAAACATCAAATATTTCCGATCGGAGGGAGTAATTCATATTTTGTTTCTTCACAATAAATCATATGAACTTATCATATGTTTTTTAAATGTCAATAGTGTTCATTTCTATTGAGGATAAAATATGTCGTCACTCGAACGTACAGTGACTTATTGTAACGGCAAATTAACAGCAAAAATCATAGAAACCTATAATGCAACGTAACACCGACAACGAAACTAGTGATTAAGGCGGGCCCCAAGCGTAGAACATGTCACGGGCACCGGTGCTCTCGTCGTAGCCGTGCACGCCGTCGTCCTCGACGTCCAACTTGCAGTTCGAGCGGCACCTCTGGCCGTAGTCCCTGTCGAATTCGTACACGTTGAACTCCAACTTGCCGTCCTTACCGCCCGCCCCGCGCGTCAGCGTGCAGTAAAACAGCGTCGTCGCATGCCAATTAGGATGGAAGTTGAACGATATCGCCCCGTTGGTGCCCGCCCTCATTTGCCCCAATTTGTCGTCCCCCGACGCGCAGAACGCCGTCAGCTCCTCGCCGTGCGACATCCGGTTCCATATGTCGACGTTCACCCTCCCGTATAGCGCAAACATGCTCCTCCGCCCTTGATCCGCGCCGGCGCCGATCAAGAAGAGGGAGAGAAGGGCGGTTATGATTATTATCAAATTCATTTTTTTTCTTTTTCTTTTTTGTTATTATTGATGAATATTGGGTATAGTTTTGTGATTTATTTATAGGGCGGACAAAAAAATTAAGAAAGGAAGGATATATTTTCACATAAAAAAAAATGAACATCACATTATAATATGATAATATATATTTAAGAAAGGGAGTATATATATTTCAAGGATCTTTTTCCGATCAACTTTTGGAGACATGTATAAGATGTTTCCGATCACCTTTTTAATAACATTGAATTGATATTGAAAAGAGAGATTTTTAAAAATATAATTTATTTACATTAATTGAATATTGGTGGTGCTCTATAGTATTATGTGATTTTTTTTATCCTACGAATTAATATCCATAATTTCTGTTTAGCGCATGGTAGAATTTCATAAATAAATCAAATCAAAAACCCAATTACAAATTTGCTCCAACGTGATTATGAAATTAATTAAGATTGACATGAGGAAAAATTGGGGTTAATAATTGATGGAAGTACAAGGAGAAAGTAGTCATACTTGAGCGTTGTGCTTGTTCAATTCGTTCAATTTACATTTGGATTCATTCCCAATTTCAAAATTAAAAAAATAATCAGAATCTCGGATACAGCCAACCAATACGGCATCGCTCCGCTGGGGGCTAGCTACAAGAAGAACGAAGGCAATAGACCTCAGATGGATGTGAGAGAGCGTGCAGGATGGGGCGCGTAAAGTGCGACGGGTTATTCCCCAATCCCCACTATCGTGGCCAAGTGGTATATGACGGCAGCAGGCTGCCGATGGAAAGGAATGCGGAGGAAGACGATGACGGGTAGGATCGGGATGGTGATTGGTGAGGGTAGTTGAGGAGGACGATGACATGAGGCTCACTATGTTCAACTTCCGATGTGAGACTCTTGAGAATAAATATGAACCATTGATCGATTTGAACGGTTTAGATTTATTTATTAGGTAAATGTTAAGAAGGTAATATTACGAAGGAAAAGTCTATGTTTACACTTATGTTAAATTAGAGTACGTATTATACGTACCACAACCCATATGTTAAATTAGTTTTGTTACCATTAATATATATTGGTTCGAAAAAAAATTCAAATACAATCCACTTTTAATTTTTTGGTTGAACTTTGAACCGGTGGTTTAGTCCACTTATCGGATATGTTCAATAATGAGAGCTTGGTATTGCGGAGTACGTATTGCCTGGGGAGTCTAGGCGGCTCATAAATTCTAACGGAATGAAAGGCCTTGAATTGCACCCTATATAATACTTTAGATATATTTGTTATGATTCGAAGGTCGGATAGTCGAAAGCCTAAACTTTTAGGGAGGATTTGAGACGAAAGGGAGGGAGATTGAGGTAGGAGATGAAGAAGATAGAGGAAGGAGACTAAGTTTAGAGGGAGATAGAATTAGAGGAGAGAGAAAAGGCAAATGATTGGATTATTGTCATTGATATCCCCAATTACAATTGTTAAAGGGTATTTTATACCCTAAATCCTTAATATCTAATATCTAATAAGGTCATTACAATATCCAATCGTTTATCCATTATAATAAAAAACCTAGAGATAACGCAAATTAAAACAAAGAAAAATAATACTGCATTACAGAAGAAGCTTGGGGGGACATTTCTGACGGGCTATATATAGAAGATGTTTAAGAGCGCTAGTTATAGAATTTATGAGAGAATTTAAAGAAATCGGTCGGTCCAATTAATTCGTGGATGGGAAAACCTATAACCAAAATTTACTGTTATGATTATAAGAGTATCTCCAGTCGCTCTTCAAAATTATTGATATTCTCCAATTTAGAGAAAATTTTAGATTTTTTGCATTGAGATTCTCTAAAAATTTCTTCAAAATAAATAATCTGGTGAAATAGAAATTAAAATTCTCAAAATCTGTAGCATTCTGCGTTATTTTATAGAAATGTATGAGGTGTTTAGTTTCGCTTTTGTAGAATGTTATTGCTTGTATTTTACACAATCTTTATTTTTTGTATTTGTTTAAACAGTTTTCCGTCTGCAGATTTGTCGACCTTCGAGGCTCATGCATATCTGACCTCGAATTTTTATCTAATTAAAAAAATAGAAATATATGAGGATTTATATTGAAATCTTGAAGTAGATAATTTGTTGGAGTTGGAGATTTTTTATTTATTTATAACAAAAACAGAGCCGAAGAAGCCTTTTTTTCCTACTTGTGTAGGTGGCATCTTTTGTTTCCTAGGTCTCCCCATTAAAGAGTAAATGGGCGCTATTTAGTTGATCCAGTCCCATTTTTAGGGACTTAAATAGACGGGTCCGTCAGCCCGCTTGGGCTTCACCCCCTGTTCAAACTCGACCCTTTACGCCTACCGGGTCGGACCAGTGGCCCGTCGACTCGCTTGGACCAACTACTGTGTCCAATTCCGCATATTTTATTGGGTGGGCCGGACAGGTTAACCCATGTTTGCTCAGGTCTCCTTGCTAGGTGTATATGTAAAATCGTATCTCGAAAACATTCCGACCAGTTTAACACGTCATATTTATATAATAACTTTACGGTAAGTATCTCTTAAAGTTGTTACTAAAAACGTCACAAAAGTTTGCCGTTTGCTTACGAAATGGACCGTATTACGTCGTGTTCGATCAACTACTTTCCCCACGGATAGAAAATATCATAAGCCCGAGTCCTCTCGTTAAACTCGCGCACGCCGTCCGTCGTGACGTTCCATTTGCACTCTGTCACGCACCTCCCACCCGCTTTGTCTCTCTTGAAATCGTAGGCGCCGAACCCGACGCGCCCTTGCTCCACCGTCGCCACGCATCTGTACACCGTTGTCCCAGCGAAGCTCGGGTAGAAGCTCCACGAGTAGGCCGTGTGGGTCGGCACCGCACGAAACCCGAGATCATCGTTCTGCGACCTGCATCCAATAGTCTAAATATCGCGTATCGGTGTCTTATCGGATGGAGGTAAAAAGGATATATCGGAGATATATCGGGATATATCGGAGATATATCGGGATATATCGGATTTATCGGATTGGCTAATTTTTATCATAAATATTATATTAAATATTATATTTATACTTCAAAATTTAAAAATACACATAAAAAATTAATATTTAAATTGTAAAATTTACATTCAATTTACATTTCACTTCATAAATATTATATTTACATATCATAAATATTATATTTACATTCAATTCAGCTAATTCACTTCATAGCCGGAATAGCATTTACATTTCAATTTTCAAATACCCTATTTAATAAAAATCGAAACTTTGTCAATCCCTAAAATTGAAAGTTTCAAACCCCTTTATTCAAATTGAAATATTTTCAATCCCTCAAACTGATATACCACAGTTACAAAGGCAGTACACAGTCTCCTCCCAAAATCACAATCCGATAAATCAGGAGCGGGGACAAGCTGAGGGAGAGAGTGTTGTAGGTTGTAGCTATAACGCAGAGGTGACCGGAGAAGATCAGAGGCGGTCGGAGAAGAAACAGGGGCAACCGGAGAAAAAGGGACGGTCGGAGAAGAAGCAGGGGCAACCGGAGAAGAAACGCCTGAGGCAGTCGGAGATGCTGCCATGCCGGAGAAGAAACATGGGCAACCGGAGAAAAAGGGACGGTCGGAGAAGAAGCAGGGGCAACCGGAGAAAAAACGCCTCAGGCAGTCGGAGATGCCGCCGTGCCGAAGAAGAAACATGGGAGGCCGTCGACCGGAGAAGATGCAGCATGCGGCCGGAGAAGGAGGAGCCTGAGCAGGTGCAAGCTCTAGGTTTGGATCGAAATCATCGAAATGGACAATCTGAGCAGGGTCTCAGCCTTTTTTTTAAAAAAAAATTGCCTATAAAAAAACAACAACAACGAACGTCGTTGTTTGGCTATTGATATATCGGTCAACCCGATATTGACCGATATATCGGTCGTTGACCCGATAAATAGCGTTGACCGATATTTTCAAATCGATACGCCGATATCGTAGCGGGTTCTAAATATCCCCGATATATCCGATATTTAGAACACTGCTTGCACCACGTGTTCACCCGCTCCCCAATCGGCATCCAGTTGAAGACGCGCGTCTGCGTACACCCTCGGGTAGTCGTCAAGCGAAGCTCCGTACAACTGCGGTGCCTCCGCTGCACCGTCGACGTTTGAGATTGCCGCCGCTATAAGGATGACCGTCGCCAATTTTTTAAGCACTTCCATGTTTGATCGTTGTCGTTGCTGAAACAGAAGTTTCAGCAATTCCGTTTCAGTAACTCTGGAAATGCGGAAAAAAAATAATAATAAATAAATAAATAAATTATGAGACGGTAGGGGGGGCACAAGGGGCACGAGAAGGGGGCACAGGGGCCAAGGGGGGCGGTGGACATTTAGCTAATTTGAAGAAGGTGGGAGACATTTTTCTAATAAAGGCCAAAAATTAGGACATCGAGGTAATCACCCCTAATGTTTTAAAGGTTTTTTTCGTAATTATGATGATCATTAGATTTTACAATTAGGAAATTAATAGAACGAACCCGCCATTTTTCTTCAATCACATTTCAGTACTCTTTATTACTCCCTCCGTCCAATAATACATTTGTTTTTAGAGGTAAATTTTTGTCAAATAATAGATGGGCTTTTATGTTTTATAGGTAAAAAGTTGTAATGATTTGTATTGATTTGTGTGTTATTGACTTTTTAAAATAATTTAATTGGTTAAAATGTGTAGTTTGTGTTAAAAATTAATAAAAATTTATGAAAAAATTAGTGTAATGATGATACTTTTTTTAAAGTAAAGTGTTTTATTAAAACTTGTGTAAAATGCTAAAATCTCATGTATTTTAGGACAGAGGGAGTACTAATGTACTTTGATTAAAATTGTACGTATTATACTAATAATATATTACATTATACATTATACTCCGTATTATATTTAACATAAAATTAAACAAATGACTTAAAACATACTCCCTCCGTCCAAGAATACATGACTTTTTAGGTCTTGAAATTTTGTCAAAAATACATGGTCTTTTAGATGTATAGGTAATTTTTACCTCTAAAATTACTACTTTTCTACTTGTTAAAATTAAATTAAACTCTTGGAAAAATTAAAGAAAACCCTTGAACTTTCAATTACTATTTTAACCTTTAATAATAATGACGAGATTTAAGAAATTGGATGATTATTGTGTGAACATATTATATATTATATATTACAATATATATCATCTGCCTATTTCATTTATAATTCAAAAAGAAATAAATACTCTAATATTAAAGTCTAATCATTACACTTGCCCTATTTTTTACATCTAATCATTATGCTTAACCTACTCATTAATTCCCGTGTTATGTCCTAAAAAGATATGTATTTTAAGACGGATGGAGTGTATATCATCTACCTATTTCATTTATAATTCAAAAATATTTTTCTTCACAATAAATCATACTCCCTCCGTCCTAAAATACATAGTCTTTTATGCCCTAAAATTTTGTCAAAAATACATGGGTTTTTAGGGTTATAAGTTAATGATTACCCCTAAAAAGTACAATAGTAATTAAAATTAAAGAATTTCCATCTCTATAAAAGTAATGAGATTTAAATATAAATAGATTTTCTTAATCAACGTGCAAAGGTCTAAAAGACCATTTATTTTTTAACGGAGGGAGCATGAACTTATCATATGTTTTTTAAATGTCAATAGTATTCATTTCTAATGAGGATAAACAACTTACTTTAAATAATACGTCACTCGTACGCACGTACCAGTGATCACGTAATTATTGTAACGGCAAATTAACACCAATTCAAAAATGACTAAACCTATAATGCAACGTAACACCGACAACGAAACTAGCAATTAATCAATTAAGGCGGGGCCCCAAGCGTAGAACATGTCACGGTTACCGGTGCTCTCGTCGTAGCCGTGCACGCCGTCGTCCTCGACCTCCCACTTGCAGCTCGAGCGGCACCTCTGGCCGTAGTCCCTGTCGAATTCGTACACGTTGAACTCCAGCTTGCCGTCATTGCCGCCCGCCCCGCGCGTCAGCGTGCAGTAAAACAGCGTCGTCCCACGCCAGTTCGGCCGGAAGTTGAACGATATCGCCACGTCGGTGCCCGCGCTCATTTTCCCCAATTTGTCGTCCCCCGACGCGCACAACGCCGTCAGCTCCTCACCATTCGACATCCGGTTCCATATGTCGACGTTCACCCTCCCGTATAGCGCCAGCATGCTCCTCCACCCTTGATCGGCGCCGGCGCCGATCAAGAAGAGGGAGAGAAGGGCGGTTTTAATTATTATCAAATTCATTTTTTCTTTCCCCCTTTTTATTTTTGTTATTCTTGATGAATATTGGGTATAGTTTTGTGATTTATTTATAAGGCGAACAAAAAAATTAAGAAAGGAAGGATATATTTTTGCATAACAAATATGAACATCACATTAATTATAATACGGAGTATGATAATATATATTTAAGAGAGGGAGTATATATATTTAAAGGATCTTTTTCCGATCAACTTTTTGAGACATATGTATAAGATGTTTCCGATCACTGAATAACATTGATATTGAAAAGAGATTTTTAAAAGTATAATCTATTTACATTAATTAATTATGGTGGTGATATATAGTATTATGTGATTTTTTTATCCTACAAGTTAATATCATGATTTCTGTTTAGTGCATGGTAGAATTCCATAAATAAATCAAATCAAAACCCAATCACACGATAATAATCTACTTAGACAACTATCCAAGGTTGAGGATCAAATTAAAAATCTACAGCTCTCTCCCTTGGGGTTCTCTCTATAGAGGACGTTCAAAGACTTAAAATATTAGAAAATAAAAGAAACCACGTACTTGAATTTAGTCATAAATTCTGGAAGCAAAGAGCAAAGATCAGACATGTACAACTGGAAGATAAAAACATTAAATAGTAAATATTACCAATCCTTTGTTAAAATAAGGAATTGTAGATCAATAACAAAATCCTTTAGGACAAAAGATGACCAAATAATCACAGATAAGGAAAAAATAAAGGAACATATAATTTCAGAGATGGCAGAAAGATTCATGAGAGTCCAAATAAATTAAAAATTGCACCAAACAATATACAATTTATTAAACAAGAAATCGCCCCACAACAGAACATTGATCTTATAAGGCAACCCTGTAATAAAGAAATTAAAGATGTAGTATTCAATATGGCAGAAGATAAAACATCAGGCCCAGATGGTTTTTCTCCGGAATTTTACTCAAAATATTGGAGAATTGTTGGTAACTCAGTATGCAAAACAGTCAAAGCTTTTTTTCACTCAGATATTCTATTCTCTCATAAATCAATCAAATCTTCATAGCCTTGATCCCTAAAGTAGAAAGCCCAGAAACAATCAACCATTATAGACCTATTAGCCTTTGTAATACGATATATAAAATCATTGCAAAAAATTTGGCAAATAGACTCAAACATATTTTACCTAAGATTATTAACCCTTTTCAAGATGCATTTGTAAATATTCCATACCTTCCATAGACAAAAAGGCAAAAAGGGATGGAAGACTTTAAAACTAGATATGGAGAAAGGTTATGATAAAATTAACTGGAACTATATTCATGCAGTTTTAACAAAATTTGGCTTTCATCCTCAGTGGATCTCTTGGGTCATGAAATGTATCACAACCACTACATTCTCAGTTCTTGTTAATAACTCGCCCGGTAGTAAATTTAAACCAAAACGCGGTATCCGGGAGGGGGATCCCTTTGCTCCTTACATCTTTGTAATAGTTATGCAAGGATTAGCAAGAAAACTCATAGCAGAAGCCCAACTTGATGATGGTTTAGTGGGTATAAAACTAAAAAACCAAGGTACCCCGATACCCATGTTAATCTTTGCAGATGACACTCTAATCTTTGCGAAAGCCTTGCATATAAGTCTAGACACAATAAAAAATATTCTCAACAACTTCTCTAATCTTTCAGGACTAACAATCAATTATCAAAAAAGCTCTATCCAATTATAAAAAAATGTAAATCAAAATCTTGCCAAATCATTAGCACAACAAATGAATATCCTCATAGCCCAATGGTTGGAAAAATATCTAGGCATCCCTATAGTCAATGGTAGGGTTAAAAAATGTGTGTTTGAAGAAGCACTACAAAGCCTTAAAAAACAGCTATCCAAATGAAAATCCTCTACATTATCTCAAGCAGGTAGAACAACTCTCATTCAAGCAAATTTAAGCTCCAAAACTAATTACTTGATGCAAAACTTCCTCTTGCCAAAAGAAATCCTGCAATAGATAGACCAAATTAATAAAGATTTCTTTTGGAATAAAATGAGATCAGAAAGATATAGCCCCCTAGTTAGATGGGAAAAAATTTGCACAACAAAACACCAAGGTAGTCTTAGAATAAAACTAGCAGAAGAGCGTAATATCAGTCCACAACAAAAACTTCTTTGGAAAATTCATACTCAACCGGATAATATTTGGGTTAAAGTTGTAACCGAAAAATATAACCTAAACTCGAATAAATTGAACTTGAACATCCACAACATATCCTGGCTTGAATCAGGCTCGAGAATTGGGTCAAATGTTTTGCCCAAGTACATCTATATTGGCAGGTTGCATAACCAAATGGACTCCCATTAAAATCTTAAGCAATAATACTTTTGTTATCTTATTGTTGCATTGAGTCCCGTATAAGTATACAACACACGTTAAGAATCACATAAACTTGAAATTCTAAACAATATTTTCTAAGTTACACAAGTTAAAAGAACATCTTTAAAATCGCACAATACAAAAATATTTATTCAATTAAAAAAATACAAGAACGAAAATAAATTTTAGCAATAATTAGTGCAAATACTGCTCAAACAATCTTAATAAGTTAATACATTTAGAAATATTTATTGCATTTTTATCCTATATAAATTCTTGCAATTTATATCCTATATATAGATATATATTGAAGGATTAATGTGAAGGGAATTTCTCTCAACAACAATAATATTTATTCAGATCCAACTGATTTCGGCAACAGGTAACTCCTAAGACCATCTCCAACAACTTTTCTAAAATTTTCCCAAAATGAGAAAACAAAATACATATTTTTCAAATTATTTTTGTTTTAACTCAAATAGTTTCCCCATTTCGAAGATTTAGAGAATCGTTTAGTTTGGATAATGTTGCAGATTTAGGGAATTCTCTCTATTTTTTCTGCTGTTTTTCCATTTTGGAGAATGTAATTGAAATCTGTTTGACCAAAAAATACCTTAAAATTCTCCAAAATTCCCCTAAAATAAAAAACTGTTGGAGATGCTCTAACATTAAAAAAAAATCTTTTTTAAAAAAAACTAGAGGATTGTATAATTTTTATGTGTTTAATCATACTTATAATGTAATACTACTAATTATAAGACATTTAATCGTTTACCGAGGCATTTATAATTAAGTTCGTTACATAATGGATCAACACGAGTTCGATCGATCAACTAGAACGCCCAAGGATAGAAAATATCATAAGCGCCGGTCGCCTGGTTAAACCCGTGCACGCCGTCCCTCGTGGCGTTCCACCTGCACTCGGTAACGCACCTACCATCGGGCTGGTCCCGCTCGAAATCATAGGCGACGAACCCGATGCGGCCGTACGTGCCCTTCACCACGCAGCTGAACAGCGTCGATCCCGCCCAGTTCGGGTGGAAGTTCCACGTGTAGGCCGCGTGGGGTGCTACGTTCTGCAAGCCGATATCGTTGTCCTTCGAACGGCACCACGCCTTCATCGTCGACCTGTTCGGCATCCAGTTGTAGACATTCGTGAACACCCTCGGGTACACGCTGATCTCCCGCCCGAAATGCAGCGGAGGCTCAGCGACGTCGCTGGCTAATGCGACGGCTTTTGAAATTGCCGCTGCAATAAGAATTGCCGCGATGAATTTCTGCGGACTCATGTTTGATTGTTGTCGCGATTTGAGAGTTTAGGGGTGCGGTTTTTATACTCAATTGGGAAGGATATGTTACATGTATAATGCAACAGTTTTAAGGGTTGCATTCAATTAATTGTTTAACGTTATATTGCCAAATGAAGGTATATATCTAAAATTAATATAGGTAACGTGAATTTAACTTGAAAGAATAGTTTCAGAAAAAACATCTCTGATTTATGTCTTATTTTCTCTTTCTCTCAAAAGATATATTCCTATTTTTATCTTCTCAAAAACTGTCCAATTGTTATATACTCCGTGTCTTAATTTATTCATATAAACTACGTATTATATGTACCACAACCTTATGTTAAATTAGTTTTTGTTACCATTAATATATATTGGTTCGAAAAAAATTTCAAAAACAATCCACTTTTAATTTTTTGGTTTGAACTTTGAACCGGTGGTTCAGTCCACTTATCGGATATGTTCAATAATGAGAGCTTGGTATTGCGGAGTACGTATTGCCGGGGGAGTCTAGGCGGCTTATAAATTCTAACGGACTGAAAGGCCTTGAATTGCATCCTATATATATATATACTAGTGTAGATCCCGTCCCGTGTACGGGGAATGCGTTAATCTAACTATAAATTATTTTTTCCTCCAAAAAATAATATAAATAAAATTAGTTCGACAGGTTATATATATTCTAAATATCCTTTAATTGGATTCTCTCAAAATATAAATAAAATTCACATTTATAAGGTACTACGTAAAAGTTTATCTATGGTTAATTAAATCTCATGTAATTTAATTAGATAGTTGATTTTTAAAAATATTTTAATATTCTTTTTTATTAAATATGTAGTATATATTTATTACATTAGTTTACTAAAATAACTATGTACGGATGGATTGTGGCTACATATATGGCTATATAATGTTTTAATTATTTATTTTGTCCTCAAAAAATATTATAGATAGATATAAAATAACAATTGTTAAATGATTGATTTTGATATAAATAATTCTTTCCATAAAAAAATAATCTAAATATAAATAAAATAGCACCTATCAAATATTACATATTTATCTATTAATATTTTTGGTAAGTATGACTATAAAAATTAGTTTTATTAATGATTTTTATTATTACTACTATTACGTTTAATTATATTGATATAGTTTTTTCCTTATATAATATTTACTCTTTTATAAGATATTCTATCTATCCAATTATATATGTTAATGGTAAAATAAAATAATTATTTTTATTAGATTTTCTTTTTGACGGGAGAAAGTTCTGCGAGACGCGCTCACGCGCTGCCACGTAGGCAAATTCACTCACACGCCGCCACGCAGACACCAATGCATCGGTTTTAGTATATGTATATAGATTTCCCTTATTATCTATAAAAAAAATCATATTATAAATATGAAAATAAATAAATAAATAAATATGAATTGCATTATGATAACTAAACTAATAACGGGAAATATAAGATTAAAATTAATCTAGATCTAAATAACTCGTTCTACTAAAAAATAATATAGATATAAATAAAATAACAATGAAATAATTAGTTTTGATATAAATAATTCTTTTCACAAAAAATAATCGATATATAAACCGTCCATATGCCAAATTTATATATAAACCGTCCATTTGAAATATTTCTTTTTTTTATCAAAATTTGAAAGATTATTTATAATCCAGATGGAGATACATTTATATGGCAATTTGTATATCTGTTATGCCAAATTTATTACTATTATTGTGTTTAATTATATTGATATAATTATTTCCTTATATAATATTTACTCTTGTATAAGATATTCCATCTATTCAATTATATGAATTAATGGAAAAATAAAATAATTATTTTTAATTATATAGATTAGAACTATCTTATTATTTTTATTAGATTTCCTTTTTGACGGGAGAAAGTTTTGCGAGATGCACTCACACGCCGCCACGCAGGCAACAATGCATCGGTTTTAGTATATGTATATGTGTATATATATATATATATATATATATATATATATATATATATATATATATATATATATATATATATATATATATATATATATATATATATATATATATATATATATATATATATATATATATATATGTTATGATTCGAAGGTCGGATAGGCGAAAGCCTAAACTTTTAGGGAGGATTTGAGAAGAAAGGGAGGGAGATTGAGGTAGGAGATGAAAAAGATAGAGTAGGGAGACGAAGTTGAGAGGGAGATAGAATCAGAGAGGAGAGAGAAAAGGCAAATGACTGGATTATTGTCATTAATATCCCCAATTATAATAGCTAAAGGGTATTTTATACCCTAAACCTATAATACCTAACATCTAATAAGGTCATTATAATATCCAATTGTTTATCCATTATAATTAAAAACTTAGAGATAACGCAAATTAAAACAAAGAAAAATAACACTGCATTACAGAAGAAGCTTGACGGGGGACATTTCTGACGGGCTATATATAGAAGGTGTTTAAGAGCACTAGTTATAGAATTTATGAGAGAGAATTTAAAGAAATCGGCCGGTCCAATTAATTCGTGGATGGGAAAACCTATAACCAAAATTTACGGTTATGATTATAAGAGTATCTCCAGTCGCTCCTCAAAATGATTGATATTCTCCAATTTAGATAAAATTTTAGATTTTTTGCCTTGATAGATTCTCTAAAAATTTCTTCAAAATAAATAATCTAGTGAAAGAGAAATTAAAATTCTCAAAATCTGTAGCATTCTACGTTATTTTATAGAAATATATGAGGTGTTTAGTTTCGCTTTTGTAGAATGTTATTGCTTGTATTTTGGACCATCTTTATTTTTTGTATTTGCTTAAACAGTTTTCCGTTTGCAGATTTGTCGACCTTCGAGGCTCATGCATGTCTGACCTCGAATTTTTATCTAATTAAAAAAATAGAAATATATGAGGATTTATATTGAAATCTTGAAGTAGATAATTTGTTGGAGTTGGAGATTTTTTATTTATTTATAACAAAACAGAGCCGAATAAGCCTTTTTTTTTCCTACTTGTGTAGGTGGCATCTTTTGTTTCCTAGGTCTCCCTATTAAAGAGTAAATGGGCGCTATTTAGTTGATCTAGTCCCATTTTTGGCAACTTGAATAGACGGGTCCGTCGGCTCGCTTGGGCTTCACCCTCTGTCCAAACCCGGTCCTTTACGCCTACCGTGCCGGATCCGTGGCCCGTCGACTCGCTTGGACCAACTACTCTGTCCAATTTCGCATATTTTACTGGGTGGATCAGACGAGTTAACCCATGTTTGCTCAGGTTTCCTTGCTAGGGGTATATGTAAAATCGTATCTCGAAAACATTCCGAACAGTTTAACACGTCATATTTATATAATAACTTTACGGTAAGTATCTCTTAAAGTTGTTACTAAAAACGTCACAATAGTTTGCCGTTTGCTTACGAAATGGACCGTATTACATCGAGTTCGATCAACTACTTTCCCCACGGATAGAAAATATCATAAACCCGAGTCTTCTCGTTAAACCCGCGCACGCCGTCCGTCGTGACGTTCCATTTGCACTCCGTCACGCACCTCCCACCCGCGTTGTCCCTCTTGAAATCGTAGGCATCGAACCCGACGCGCCCTTGCTCCACCGTCGCCACGCATCTGTACACCGTCGTCCCCGCGAAGCTCGGGTAGAAGCTCCACGAGTAGGCCGTGTGGGTCGGCACCGCACGAAACCCGATATCGTCGTTCTGCGACTTGCACCACGTGTTCACCCGCTCCCCATTCGGCAACCAGTTGAACACGTCTGCGTACACCCTCTGGTAGTCGTCGAGCGAAACTCCGTACAGCTGCGGTGCCTCCGCTGCACCGTCGGCGTTTGAGATTGCCGCCGCTATAAGGATGACCGTCGCCATTTTTTTAAGAACTTCCATGTTTGATCGTTGTCGTCGCTATTTGAATCAGGTTAGGGGTCGATTTTTATAGTGAAAATTTGAAGGATGTATATATGTATTCAACTGTTTTGTTTTCATTCATTCATCTTAAACGTTTGTTCTTTGAATTTGAGCTGTTAAAAAGGAGAAAATGTTAATTGTGAATTCCATTTCCAATCGGTTAAAAAGGAGAAAATTAACTCTACAAAATCACCGTTAAAATTTTTCCTTATATGTAGAAAATCTCTTTTTAAATGTTTTCATTGAACTGTTATCTGCTGTGAACGTAAATCTTCATTTAAAAAAAAATCTTCATTTAGTGATAGTGCAAATCTTTTTTTTCCTCGTTTGATTTTATTTCACTTATTATAAATTGTTTAAAACTCTATGCAATATTAATTTTTTTTTAAAAATGATATATTTATAATAAATATAATATTATTTTTAAAAATTAATAAAAAAAAATTAATATTTTATAGAGTTTTAACTCCTTAAAATACGTGCAATAAAGTGAAATAACTTATATTTTAATACGGATGAAGTATATGATTTTCATGTATAAAATATTGTTAAAAATAATTATATTAAAAGCACTGTTCTAAAAAAAGGCATGGGCCTCCGCCTAGACCCCGCCTAAACCCTTGAAGGTCCCTCACCTTTGAGTTTAGCCGCCTAGGCCCTTGAAGGTCACCCGCAAGGTCTTGGCGGCCTTGCGGGTTTGGCGAGTTAGTGAAAAAAAAACCATTTTGAGGTTTTAACTCCTAAAACCCCCACATGTCGATCTCTCTCCTAGTCCTCTAACTCGCGACCTAACTCCCGTTGTTAACGCCTATTAATTAAAGTTTATTTGTTTATATATGTTATCAATTAAACTTTATTATTTTATATACGTATTGAAGATGGCATAGGATTAAAAATATATCTCAAAAGAGTAAATCCGCATAGACCCCGCACAATCCGCCTAGACCCTTGACCCTATCTAGCCGTCGAGCATCCGCCAAGCGTTTTTTGGAACATTGATTAAAAGTATATTATTTATATATAAAAAAAATATAGACAATAAGATAATGATTTACAATGATAATTTCGGCGTAAAGTTGATAATTTCGGATGTTGCCATCACCTGAGCCCCCTAAGGGTATAGGATAAGATTTCCGTTTTAGAAAAGATATATTTTTTAATTAAAATGTATTAGTCAAATTTTAAGTTAGATTTCTATGGTTGCATAATTTTGATAGGGTATCTTCTAGAATCTTATCCTATGCCCTTATCAAGCTTTTTAATAGACTTTTCTAATATTATGAGCACAAATTATATAATCCAAAAAATGAAATATTCTAAAATAAGTGAATTTCTTTCTCTAATGTAATAATCTGGTCAAATGCATGAATTTAAAGTTTCTTTCCTTTTTAGGATTTCTAAGTTGTTTCCATAGATATACATTAAATAAACTGTTTTTTTTAATAATCATAGTCATAATCATCAAGGTATTTTTCTTGCTTCGGGCCGAGACTCGTAAGCTGATTTGGGCCAAGCTAATTTGGTTGGGCCTGGCCTAATAAGCTGGATGTGACTTTATCGTGTACAAATTCAAATTGTATAATACTATTGCAATAAAATACCATCCAATTTACTGAAGTCTATTATAACTCATTTAATAAATGAGGCTTATCACGTGTGCCTTAATTAGCCTAGCAAATAGCTGAATGAGGTTTAATCATAAAACCAATTGGTAAGGCGCTTGTGCGCTTTATAACACATAAGTCGATATTGGTAATAAGAGGAGTAACTCATCAAGTTATAATTGAGGTTTATTTATTCATATTTTCAATGTGAAATTCTTTTTTCGCTTTCTATCTCTTAGCACAATTGGATAACCATTGCAATAAAAAATTTATGTATTGTAATTAGATAATTATTTATTGCAACCAAATAAATTGTTAAAAGATATAAAATCTTGAATTGGTAAATAAAGAGCGGCCATTCCGGGGTTTAAAAGATATAAAACCTATGTCAATACACTATGCGTATGAGAACGGGTTTATAATCTAGTTTAAAAGATATAAAACCTATGTCAATACACTATGCGTATGAGAACGGGTTTATAATCTAGTTGAAGTTAGGATCATTATAAGACCAAATAGGGTCCGCAAATTTTACGGAAAATATAGTGTCCGCACTTAGATTTCAACCTGTAGGCTGTAGATATTTATGAATTTATGATCATTATTATAAGACCATATAGGGGTCCCTACATGAAATTTATAAATAAAAAAAAAAAAAGGGGGTAAAAATTAAATCAAATTGGAAAAATGCTCAAGCTAGCAGGTACTCATCTACAAATAAATTGAGTATGTTTGGATTTCAATTGTATTATAATTATAAATATAAATACTTTTAAATTATTTGGTGACAATAATTTACAATATATTTAAAATAACTTAATTTCAAAATAAAATATTTTATAAATCGTGCAAATCAATTACATTGAGTTTATAAAATGATTATAAACTTAATGCAATAGTAAATATTTTATTTAAAATTTATATTGTTGTAATTAAATACATAATAAATTAGGTTAAACAAACACTTTTTAAGGACATTATAATAAACACAAACGCTTGAAATCCAAACACAGTGAAAACACCAGGTTTGACCACACTATGCAGACAGAACCTATCTTTCTATCCAAAAACATATCACATCCTTAAAAGACTCATCAATCACACAAACTACCCTTAGCTAGCCATCATGCCAAACAAGAATGTCTCCGGATGAATGATGAACAATTTGATCGACGATTAGGGGGCAATACAAATTAATCAATCGATGCACGACAAATCAATCCCCGTCACATCATCACAAACGACGATATTTGGTGGATAACACTATAACATAAACATATGTATATAACATGAAGAACATGATTATCGCATATTTGATCAATGTCTAGGAGACATCAAACGATTCCATCGACTGACCCATCACACCATAAGAGGATAACTACTCGATATCGCTAACAATACAAGTCCTAAACCTATATCTAACATGATCGAGTATACATATCTTGATAAAGGAGGACAATGACACGATCACACGAACCTATTGGTGCAATATTTATCTTATCTTTCTCGTTGAAAACGAAGTTGACAAAATTACAATAATTACAGGCGATATAGATGAAGATGTCGCCTTTTCGATTCACAAATAGGAAGGGTTGGAGGTGTCCCCAATCTCCATTACTTACCTTATCTTTTAGCTTAAGGCTTAAGGTTTGTGGGAATGAACTATTGATCAACAGTTTCCGTACAATATATGTGTGGCTTGTGTGGATGATCGATCACTATGGTCTATGGCATAGTATGGCCTATGTGTGAAAGATATGGGCTCGTTAGTTGCTTTATGGGCCCAAAAACGAGGCCATATGAAAGGTTCGCATGCTTATTGAAGGGGCCCACTCGATCCAAATAGTTTTTTTTTTTGAAAAAAAAATATATAAGTAGGATTTTTTTTTTAGAGGAAAAGATTTGAGAGACCGGATAACAAATTGTTTGGTAACTCGGGAGATCGACAGATCGACATACGAATTACTCATCATGATACAAAACAAATCAAATACATAAACTAAAAACAAAAGCGCAGCAACAAGCTGAATCAACAATACTACAAGTGAAGCCAAAACCCTCGTATTAACGAAGCAGACGCGAAACCAAGCCAAACATTACAAAGGTAACACCGTTGGAATAGACCTGGGCAAACGCGGGTAGGCCCGCCCGGCCCGGCCCGTCCACCCGCATTAGAGGGCGGGCTTGGACATGGGAAAAAGCCCACGCGGGCTGCTAGGCCCGGTCCGCGCCCGCAACGGGTGCGGGATTGGACAAATTAATCAACCCGCTGCGGGCCTAGGCCCGTAACGGGTACCCGCCTTTTTTAATTAAAATTAATATATATAATATTAAGTATTCATTTTTAAATAAAATAAAAATAGTAGTGTATTATATTGTTAGCTTTCATATATACACTTTGAAATAAAAACAGTAACTATATATAACTATATACTACTTATGTAATAAAAACAGTATAATTGTATATATATATAATAAAAACAGTAATTATTCATTTTTAAATAAAATAAAATAAAAACAGTAACTATTTATAATATATATATAATTAAAAACAGTAACTATTTATAATATATATATATATAATAAAAACCTAATTAGAATAAATTTAATTAAAAATTTTGATTAGGTTTGCGAGTACCCGCGGACTACCCGTAATCGCATTTGTGGACGGACTTGGATACGACTTCCAGCCCGTTAAGCGGGCTAAGTCCGGCCCGCGCCCGCAACAACGGGATAAAATTTCGGGTAAAGCTCGTCCCAAGCCCGGCCCGCGCCCGCGTTTGACCAGGTCTACGTTGGAAGGAATATAGCAAACTTAAAACTTTTGAGGGCAAGGAAGATGAAACGCCAATGTAGTGCCTCACGAAACTGGAGTCGTCATGAGCATACAATCTCGACCCCGATTAGTCCTGACTCAAACCACCGCAGCTTCGATCAACTTGAACTAAAGAGATCCAAAGACCACCAGTAATAACGACACGGGTGGTCCTCCAGCACAAATAACAATGGTTATTCGAATTTTTATCTTTCATTTTAAAAATTAAAATTGAGAATCAATATCACAAATAAATTTCCTTAGACGAGGTTAATTTTTTTTTTTGAGAAATTTATTTCACACACACATATATATGAAAAATAATTATATAAATATATTAGAAAAAAAAAATCTTAAACTTGTTATTTAAATAGTCATTTTTACTAGAAAAAACAAAAAAAATTAAAATATGAGATTTTTTTTTATATTTATATATAGAAAATAATATTTTTGTTTAAATATATTGGAGAGAAATTTAAAATTTTTATTTAATAACACATTTTTAGTAGAAGAAAATTAAGAGAAATAAAAATTATTAAAAAAGTGAGGCTAAAGAGGTTTGAATCCATGATCTCAAGGTAATAAATATTACTCCTTACCAACTAAGCTAAATTATTTTAAAAATAATTTACTCCTTATATATACTCTTTCATCCATAAAATTAGTAAAAATTATCAAAAAATCCAAAATAAAAAAAAATCTATATTTTTCTTCCAAAATAAAGGGGATTCAGCCATCCCAAGCCCTCTCACATATCCGCAACTATATGGGTTCGTATGGGACGGGGTTAATAAACTGACTAAAATTATAAACAGGGTAAAAATTTATAAACTGTTGGTAAAAGTAGTTAAAAATTTATGAAAAAATATAAACTCCGTATGGGGGCGAAAAACAGTTTATTTGTAAAAAGTGGAGTTTATTTGGTTTTTATTAGGGGTATTGTGGTACTTTCAAACCAAATAAGATAAAAGAGAAGGGGTAAAATAGTAATTATGGAATATAAACCTCAAAATAAGCTTCAATCGGAAGCTTATTTATAAACCCTTTTTTTAACTGACTAAAGCTTATTTGTTGTTCCCATACACCATTTAAACCCGTTTATTTTTTTAACAGCTAATAATTTCACGCTTTTTAGCTTGCTTATATGCAAGCCATACACACCCTGTATATTCCTTATTTAGAAGAATGTTGTCAATTTGCACTCCCTTAATGTAAGAGAATATTCCAAACGGTTTCGTATACCATTTTTTTTTTTATGGATCGAATCAACTAAAGTTTAGAAATTATGAATTTTAGTATCATATTGAATATCAACCATTGCATTTTATGCTTTGTCACCGTGATTTTTAGGATCGGGATTCCAGTGCGGGATCGAGACAAGGGTGTAGGATCGGATCGTAGGATCAGATCGTAGAATCGTAAGATCCTAGATAAAAATTAAAATTAAAATAAATCTATATACATATACTAAAACCGATGCATTGTTGCCTGCGTGGCGGCGCGTGAGTGAATCTGCCTACGTGGCAGCGCGTGAGTGCGTCTCACAAAGCCTTCTCCCGTCAAAAAGGAAATCTAATAAAAATAATTATTTTATTTTAACATTAATTAACACATATAATTGGATAGATGGAATATCTTATAAAAGAGTAAATATTATATAAGGAAAAAACTATATCAATATAATTAAACGTAGTAGTAGTAGTAAAAATAATTAATAAAACTAATTTTTATAGTCATACTTACCAAAAATATTAATAGATAAATATTTAATATTTGATAGGTGCTATTTTATTTATATTTAGAGTATTTTTGGTGGAAAGAATTATTTATATCAAAATCAATCATTTAATAATTGTTATTTTATATCCATCTATATTATTTTTTGAGGCCAAAATAAATAATTAAAATATTATATAGCCATATATGTAGCCACAATCCATCCTTACATAGATATTTTAGTAAACTAATGTAATAACTATATACTACATATTTAATAAAAAAGAATATTAAAATATTTTTAAAATCAACTATCTAATTAAATTACATGAGATTTAATTAACCATAGATTAGGAAAAAAAACTTTTACGTAATACCTTATAAATGTGATTTTATTTATATTTTGAGAGAATCTAATTAAAAGATATTTAGATTATATATAATCTGTCGAACTAATTGATTTATATTTATATTATTTTTTGAAGGAAAAAAAAATTATATTTAGATTTACGCATTCCCCGTACACGGGACGGGATCTACACTAGTAATAAAATAAAAGCAAACCATCCTAAAACAAATACCTTAATTTTAAAACAAAACTAACGTTTTCCTCCATTAAACAAATTAAGTAACTAAAATAGTCCAATAATAAGCACTTAACATTCATAATTTGTCAAGAATAATGTCTCAAAAGGTGACAAACAAACAAGGATAATGCCTTAAAATATGACAAACATACAATAGATAAATCACACATCCAAATATCCAATTTCATCTCTAGTTTCAAATGTTATCATCGCAATTAACCACATCATGAACAATTTCAGGCGCTCAGACGTGGATTTGTCGAGTTGAGTAACGAAACAAAAGGCTTAGGGTTTCAATTCAACGTCTTCACTCTTCTGCCTTCAATTTCTAAGGAGATGGGCTTCAAAAAAAAATACTCCCTCTGTTAATTAAAACATGCCGTTTACTATTCACGCACACTTTTTTTTTATAATGATTAAAACTATATTAAAAAAGTTAATATTTTATATAGTTTTTAACACCTAAAAAGAGTGCAAGAATAGTAAAATGTCAAGTTTTAATTAACGGAAGGAGTAAAAAATAAAAAGAGCCATCGTATCCAGAAGGCCCAATATCCAAACAAAACAAACTCAATTACACAAATATGATTTTTGCTAGGATCGGATATTTTTTCTAGGATCGGTAGATCCTAGGTAGATCCTACCGATCCCACAGGATGCCATAGGATCCTAGGTGGATCCTAGCACGAAGGAGCCTACATGCCCAATCCGGATCAAAACCTTGCTTAAAATCGTAGGATCGTAAGATCCGGATCGGGATCCTAATAACCATGTTTGTCACCACTATTTTTTTTTTATGATGCACCTATGAACGAGAGTTCAAACCCTATGAATATATTAAAAAATTCGAAACATTGTATTTTATGCTTTGTCACCACTATTTTTTTTAATATTAACTAAATGGTTTAATTTAGTGGATTTTTTTTTATCAAATTGACCTATTTAACCTATATTCTTAGAAAATATATTAAAAAATTCAATTAATTGAAAACAACTAAGTTTCTAATTAGTGCAAAACCTACTTTTAGAATTAGGATATTTTTGAAAAATTAAGAAGGTGGCAAACTAGATTCGGATCGCGATCGACCACGATTATATACGAAGGGTCACATATTGTGCAATTTGTTGAATATTTTAAACTAGATAGTTCAAATGATTGTAGGAAAAAGGCAACAAGATAGGAATTTATGATAACATATTTTAAATCTAATCTGCTTACTTAATTATTGTCAACTTGATCTTTTTATTTTTATTTTTCAAAATCATGTTTCGGTGTTTCACTTGCAATAATTTACAGTAATGCTTAATTATGGCGGTAATTTAAATAATTAAGAGTATATTAAAGCAGTTATAGTTGGCGCCCTCTGCTTTTCAGTTGGTGCGTATATCTATAGCGAGATTTTTTTATAGGGGAAAATTTTCGATGAGCAGTTATGAGTGACGATTAATTCGTTTGTCGATTCGTCGGCCTCTCAAGTTTCAGGCTTGTTTGAACTCGAATTTTTACCTAATAAGAAAAAGAGTGAATCATCTTTTTACCAAACACATTCATGCGGATGAGGTTAAGAAGACTTTGATGATGTCGAATTTGGAAGCATGTAGACTAAGGTGTACTACACTACTACCTTATCTGTCACCATATTTCCTAGCTGGATCTGTCCACAGGTCACGAGTTGACCCGTGACCTGGCGGGTTGTACGGGATCCCGATTATGGGTTCGGATTAGAGTCGAGGGTTTCGAAAGGATGAACCGCCAGGTTGACAAATTATTATTATTATTAGTTAAAGACGACAGGTCCAGGTGACCTATCGATCATTCCACGTGTTCGGGTCATGACTTTTCGACGGATTCGACCACATCGGAACGAAGGTGAGGGACACCTGGCCTTGAGGTGAGCGATTTCACCTTTTCGAGCAATCATATAATTATTCAATTAACTTAAGCATCTAAGAGCATGTGCATTAGAGTGACTCTAGGCCCTTACAATTGCCAACTAAGCAAAAAATATAAAAGGAAAAGCAAAAGGGCTAAGAGCCCCATCCCGGAGGCCCTTATACAGGAGCCCAAAAAGTGAAGCCCTTATCACGTACAACGAAGATACATGTGAATTAACCCTATAAAAAAATGATTTTTAGACATTTTCTATAATTATAAAATAAAATAAAGATTATATTCAAGTGTGAATTAATTTTATCTACCCATAGACACCTATTTTGCCTATGTTATTTTTTTAAATAAGTTACACTAATAATACCCATATACTATTATTTTTATCACATAGGGTGACGTTTGTGTCATTGCATTTTCCATTTCAACAATTGCATTTTCAGTTTCATTTATTTGTATCGTTGTATGGTAATTGGTAAGGTTTGTGTCATTGTATTTTCCGTTTCGTTCTTGTTATCATTGTATCGTGTAACGTTTATATCAAGTTGAATGCTATGCGTAACGTTTATTTTTTCTCCATTTTACAATTGATTATTAACAACAACAACAATAATAATAATAATAACAATAATAATTTAGTAATTGAAAAAGGTAAATAGTAAAATGTAACTTAAGAGCCTTAGAGTGGGGCTCTCTAATAAGAGTGCAAATAATAAAAAGATGAAATGAGGCCCTTAAGCTGATGTGGTAGAGAAAAAGTAAGTTAAGGGCTCTCAACTCGGGCCCTCTGCTGTGCATGCTCTAAGTAAACCACCGGTCCACCGCCCACCGTTCTAAAAAAAAAGAAGTAAACCACCACTTAACGTTCTGGATTAATTACTGCTATCCCAATGCAAGAAAAGCAAATCCATGAGATATAGAAATGTCAAATGCTTTACTCCGCTCTCGGTCGAGTTTATGTGCCATGCATACCCCACCTTATATATATATTAACAAACTATACGTTGTCTTAAAATAAATATTAATTAATTAGATTAATGAGCTTATGCGGAGTATTAATTTGAAGGTCCTATCTATTGGACCATGAAATATGCAATTGCAAATTCAGTAAGAAATGAGATTTGATGTTACACATATATATTTATATATATAAGTACAACTCAATATGAAGTATACATATATTCCGGATGGCATGTGATCAAAAAAGCTTTCCTAAGTTACATTATAGGAATCGGAGATTAAATTATTAAGAGCGTCTTTATCTTAAAAGATAAAAAAAACACTCTTAAAAAAAACCGCAAGCTCCGAAAAAACTACTTCGCAAATATAACTAGACTAAGTCCAAGTGAAATCCTTGTGATAGGATAACCCATCACTACTAAAGTAAAACCCATCTTCCTTAACAAGCCAAAGGCATAACCCATGAGGGCTACACCTATGGGAATCCCTTGAGGCTTCAAAGGCATCAAACTTCTTCCTTTTTTGGTCCCATTTCATGGTACAAAATATGTTGCCGCTATCGCCGCCTGGAGTCCACTTGTACAACAAGGGTTTCGTTTCGAGGCTCCAGCTGTAATCGTCACCTTCTTGGAGAGCTCTGCCACCCATATCGACCTGGTGAGTCCAGCACCATATCACCAAAGGCATTGAGGAGTTGTTAGTGAATCCATTGATGACTCGGACATCAAACTGGCTCCCCCCGTAGAAGTACTCCGGTTGGTGGCTCGCCAACAACGCCACCGTGCACAAGAGGGTTAATATGCTAAGGAAGTAGGGTGAGATTGTGAAGGTGTAGTATTTGTTCATGGTTTCTTTTGGTCTCAAGAAAGTTGTGTTTGAGATGGGGAATGAGCTTTGAAACTCATGCATACAAGAAATGGCAATTTATATAGGCATAAAAAGCATATAAAGGAACATACACCTTAATATTATATTGTAGCTTAGCTAGGAAAAGTGATGCAAATGGTTGCTAAGTCCACTAACAAGTAAATCTCTCTCTCTCTCTCTCATGAAAAAAAAAAGAATATTTGCTTTATAATTTATATCATATATACATGATTTGATTAGGTAAAAGAAACAAAATCTTTTTTTATTGGAGTAGCTGAGGTATTTAAGAGTAGGGTTATTAAATAAGTGATTTAGGGTTTAAACCTTATGAGTTGATATGCATGTCATTTGCGGATTGATTTAAAAATTATCTGGAAAGACTGAAATCTAAATTCACAATATATTCATATAAGATATGAATCCACAAAAAGTTTAAACCATTGTATTAGGATTCACCCTATATCTTCACCCTTTCTTGTATTTTAGTGTTTATTTTCACTCCAGATCGATGAGATCCCAACAATCATATATCTTTGAGCACAAATCCCTCCATCTCAAAATAATTGTTGTTTTACTTTTGACACATTTTTTTAATGGCGATAAAACTATATAAAATAAGGAGTACGTGGCAATTATTTTATTAATGTTTTAAAATAATTTCATACTTAATACAGTTATTTAAAAAAATATTTTATAGAGTTTTTATATATTTTATACGTATTAAAAAGTTTTTTTTTTTGAGATAGAGAGAGTATCAATACTTGAAGTTGTTGCTTATGTGAAATCTCTATTTTGAGATCGAATCAATTAGGATATTTAATATGTAGTAACGATTTCGATTTAGTTACTAACTAGTATAATATCTGCGCCATGGCGCGATATTTAATAAATAAAATAATAAAGGTAGAGTTGAAATCTTTAAGAAAATGGTAAAAATGTTAACCATAAAGTTAGGCTCCATAAAACGGTTTTTAAATTAAGATATTATATTGATATAGATTATTAGTATTGTAATGTATAAAGATTTAAATATAGATTAATAGTAGACATTAGATTTAATCCAATATTTTGATTTAAACCCAATGGTTAGTCAATGGGTAAAAAATAAAAAGCGGGAAAATGTAAATGTATGAAAAAGATGAAGAGAATGATTAGTTTAAAAAATTTAAATGAAGGAGGTGTTGACATATCATCAAAAATATTACTCCGTATAAATTAAGATATTATATCGATAAATATTTTTAATTAAACTCGATAGTTAGTAAATGGGTCAAAAATGAAAATTAAAAGAAAAAACGTGATTGGTTAAAAAGGAGTGGAATAAGAAGAGCGCGCCACGTAAGCGGAAAGTATACGAAATTAAGTAGTTATATAGATTTTAGTATAAAAATAGGAAACAAGTATGTTTAAAATAGGAAACAGATATTTTCAAATTTCAAAAATAATATTGACCAATAAGAAAATACCATTTGAATAAAAAATTCAAGTTTAATTGTGAGCGTGACACATCAGCAATATAACCGAAAAGAGATTGCAATCGGGAAAAAAATGAAAACACGTCTCAATATTTACAACAATATAACCGAAAATAAAAAAAAGGGAATGAATTCAAATCATATTTAAAATAGGAAACAAATATTTTAAAGTTTCCATAATAATATTGATCAATAAGAAAATCTTATTTGAATAAAAAATTTAACTTTAATTGTGGGCGTGACACGTCAGCAAAATGCTAGCAGAATTAGTAATATTAATAGATATAATAATATAATTAAAGTACATTTTAGGTCACCATAAGCTCATACGTACATTCAAATTGATGGGTATTAATTACAAGAGTTGAAGCAAATTCAAGTGTAAACGATAAAACTATTTTTGGATTGGGAGGTCCTGCTAATTGCACGGCCGCCATCTCGCCAGACGCACGGTGTCGGTGTCGGTGCCGGCTTCTCAAACCGGCAGATCCTGCTGCCGCTCCCGGACTCCCAAACCGGCAGACGTGTTCGAGGGAATTTGCATCTTCCATCAAATCAATCGCGTCGGTCTGAAAAGCTGCAACATCGTTGAAAACGTGCAGGCCGGTGCCGGACTCCGGGTCCGGTACGGTCACATCAGTCGCGTCGGGTTGAACCGGGGCATCGCTTCTATTTATAGGCTATCGAACTTACCTCGGGCATCGGATGCCGGTTTGGGAGTCCGGCAAGGGCAAATAGGATGCCGGTTTGGGAGTCCGGGAAGGGCAAGCTTGACTGCCGGTGCCGGCTTCCGGGATGGGCACCGTGCGTTTGGCGATAAGCCACCGTGGAAATAACAAAAAGGTTAATATTGCTAATAAAGGACAAACAAAAAGATGTGGCACCAAAATTAAATGCAACCAACTTCATCTTACGTCATATTTACGTCAATGTAAACGATCGATATGCACGCAAGTGGGATAGAGCGGATGAATTTCATGCATTATTTTTTAAAAATCTAAAATGTATATCAAAATGTGTATAGGTTTTGTGCTAAAAAGTGCAAATTCTGCGGGTTTGCGTTTTAAATTTTTATTTGGATATGCATCATTTTTATGGAGAAAATATATTATTTGTTTGTATATACAAGTGCCTTTTAAGTTGATTTTGGTATATTTTCTTATAATTGGAGCTATAAAATTATATATCATTTTTTTCATTTTGTTATATACATGCACTTCTAAAATATTTGTACTTTGTAGATCGATCACTTCTAAAATGAATGTGCATCGTTTAAGTTACAGTACTATTCTTTTATCCTCAAATGCATCCCCATCAATCCAATGTTAAGCGTGAATATGCTCTATTTTAAATATAAATATCCATTGAGAATAAAACATGTCTGATATTGAATTATTACTTTATATATAAAAAAAACATATATATATATATATATATATTATTTAATAAAATAGTGGGGGCTATGCAAATTCATTTTATAAATGTCATCAACGTGATGCACATATAGCATAACAATGATGTATATTTAGTTAAAAAGGGACACATCTATTTTTTTTTTCTTTTCTTTTTTTTTTTGTTAAGGGAAAGATCGAGGATGTTAAAAATAACTTAAATGTTAATTGAGAGAATCCTTTTTTAGATTAGGTCCAACAAACTCAGGTAGCTTCAAATGAGGTCGATATATGGGCCTGGTATATGTAAAATCTTATTCGCTATCAGATTATCCTCACAGAAGATGTGGGTGATGGAAAAAAAAAGTCCTAACAGAGAATAGGTAGAAGTGGGTTGTCTGAAATGATCATCGAAAATTGAGCGAGAACAAACCTAGTATATAAGCAGGTAGTTATATATACTACTGCTCAACTTTTAATGTTAAGCAAGTAGTATATAATTTGAGCAAAAGAGTTTAACATTGAACGTTGAGCGAGAACAAACCTAATATATAAGCATGTAGTTACTCTTCATATGTCAATTGATCGATTGTAGGATAAAATCTTATTCAACTTATATACTAAGATATTACCGCATCAACACCAACACCATGATATATCTTAAAATAAAACTAATAAAGAACACATTGGATTATATTAAAGAAAATGATTTTTTTTAAATGTTGGGTGGAGCCCACAAACCCGAAGAGAAGGAAATAAGCGTGGTTGTAAAGTTATGGTCCAAAATGAATCGGCATTATGAAAAAATGTCCACATGACAAAGTGGCACAACTTGTTACCATGTGTTTACAAAGTTTGAGTACAGCATGGAATCCTCGATCAGTTAGAAAACGACAAGCTCTAGGATATATTTTAAAATCCATTTTTTTTAATATTCATAACACTTCATCTTCATAAAGGATTTGGGAAAATCTACTAAATTATTTTATTTACATCGATCAACTTTTAATAATCGAACCCTAGCTCATTGCTTTCGCGAGTCAAACTAGTCAAGAATATTACTCAGTAAAACGTAATTTTTTATCCGGTTCGATCAAGTTCAAACCACTCTAAATCTGAATCGAATACTGATGGTTAACCCTCTATTCAAAGGCGGATCCTCTTTAGGGCCGGGGGTGGCAGTCGCCCCCCAATCGAAAATAAAATTTAACATATATATTCCTCTCGTCGATAGTTTCGATTTGATATATTATAAGCTCGAATCCGATATCTGAGCAAAAAGTTACAAGCGTTTCAATTTTCAGCACTAAACATATGTAAATTAATTACAATAGTTCCTACATCGTTTACTAAACTGATATATATCATTTATTAATTTAATATCTTAATAATATAATTATATACAAGAACTTCAAATTAGAAGATTATATTGAAATATGTGAAAACTATGAAATAAAGCATTCAAGATTTATGTTTTATTCTAATTAGACATTCATAACATTGATAATTTTTCGGAAAAGAAAAATCGATGTATAATTTTACAAACAATATTTTGTTATTGTAATTTTCCGCCCCCTCAATCAATAATTTCAGGATCCGCCACTGCCTCTATTCACACGCGACTCAATTGTCAACATGATTCAAATTCCGAATATGTACTATTGATATTTAGTAAACACAAGTTCTCTAACTTGCTTCTAATATATATTAAGCATGGATATAGTGTGCCTAACTCATTACATAGCAACCTAACTACAACTTGCACATAGAATCCACACAGATAACATAGTTTTACAACATATCTACGGTGGCCCCCAATCCCCATGCACTAAAGTTAATTTCCTAAGTAACAAACTTCATAATTTCACACCACTATGTATAGTTTTAATGTATACTTACACTTTCTATACACAAGTAATTAATTACCAATATAGTAGAAATTAATAAATAATAATAGAGTTGCAAAGTAGGGCAGTGTGATACAAACATGCATTAATATATGTTACATATGTCCTACAAGATCTTGGTTAGGGATTTTCACTGTATTAATTAAAGCTAGATTGATCCATACACTTTTCTTTTTACAACAAATTTTGTATTAGTAGTTGTTTGTTCTCCAAACACTTTATATTATATGTGTGAATTTTTGTAGCCTGGAATTGTTGCTGGATTAAAGTCTAAACACAAACATGAGTGGGTAGAGGCATCAACTACACAATCATACCTTTTATGATCTGTTTGCATAATTGGCAAGCACAATATTTCAATATATTGTACTAACTATAGATTTGTCTCATAAAAAAAATGCACTTAAACCCTAAAAAACAACTCTAACTACAAATAATGCAAATTAAAGCAATCCACATAGAAGATACTAAATCTCTTTACAACTAGATTAATATATGAAATGCATCTAAATGGTAGATGATGGTTATTATAACTGGAATTTAGTACCTCATTATTGTTCCACTTTTAGTATTCTTTTTATACATATGTCCGGCCCCTTACCAAATTAAGTCATTTTTTTAGAGAATTAAATCCATACTTAATGGGAGAGATTAATTAAGTGATGGGACCAACCTGAAAATTCTAAATTTCTTTATGTAGCACCAAATAATATACAGTAATCATTTTTGGATGAACTATATGTGTGTATGTGTTCTTTATTCTAGTACTTTACTAGAAGATTAAAATGATACTTAATCTTAATCATAATGGTTGTCAATATAATTGTTTCTTATAATTGTATTGTATTCAAGACCCACCCAAATAGAATTATTTTATTTTCTTTTGTATATTGATATTCACTTATAGAAATTCTTCCATTATTTGAAAGAGACATAATTTTTCTCTGGGCTCAACCGGTTGACCCTTATCCTTCTGGGCTCAATAGGCCCAATAGGTCTCCTTTCGGCCCAAAGGCACCTAGATACTTTGTTTGATAATAATAGTCCGGGGGACTAATGACTGAGAATAGAAAAATACTATATTGTTTATCAAAAACAAGCGCTTATTTTGAATTTTTTTAAAGGCTATAATAAACTATGAAAATCTCTCCAAAAAACATTAAGAAAAAAAACTATAATTTAAGACCTAAAAATTAGATCTTTGAGAGAATGCCATATATTTCTTTTCTTTTTATCGAGCCTTTATTAATGAAAATTCCAACAACATATTACCTCAATTGAAAAGCAACACATGCATAACAAATACGTACGTAACATAACAAGAACGCAAACGCACTAGTAGTTAACGTACACACCAATACACCATGCATGCAACACCAACAACACTAAAAAAATAACACACGACCAACTACTTAATTAAAATTTAAAACGCCATGCATGCTTAAACAAACTACTTAATTATTTAATCAAACTAATCAAGCTAGCTAGCCTCCAAAAAAAAAACACATCATGGGAGTCCTCCTGCAGGGACAACCGGCTTCCTACCCGCCAGCCCGCCGCGGGCCCCACAGACGCCTCCCGGGTCTCCTCCAAGCCCGCCCGGCAGCCCACCGATCCCACTGGCCGGCAGCCCGCCGAGCCCACTGCCCGGAAGCCCGCCAAGGCCACCAATCGGTATGACACCCACAACACCGCCGATCCCTGCGACGCCGCCCACCCCGCCGAAGGCTATGAGGTGCTTGTCGTCGTCTGCCGGGGCCGCAGCGGGCTCCACCGCCAAGGGGTTGGTGAGGGTGGCTTCCTTGGGCGCGTCCCTTGCGGCCGCCACGCACACCGCCATGGCTAGCACCGTGAAAGCAAACAACTTAGCCATATACTGTATATAATTTGCGTTATATGATACTCCGTATGTGGTTTTTTTTTTGGGTAAGTTTTGTGAGGGTTTTGAGATTGGGAGGGCGGGGTATTTATGGAGGGGGTGGGAGTGATGTGTTGGAGGACAGTTGTGAGGGGAATTGAATGTAGGAATTTGGGTTTGGATGACACATATCACATTCTTGCATGCATCCATAAATGGCGGATTCAGGTAGCTTAGCTTGATTGACCATTGCATGCATTTTGACCTTTAATTTTTGCATTGATGTTTATGTTTCGATCATCCATAAAGGCCACGTCCCAATTGATCGAGTAGCAACTCTACCTAAATTTGACAGAAACCATATGCACCGCAATTCAAATATATAAAACCGCCATAACAAGTCTAAGTATATCCTGCTCTATATCCTTCTCAGAGCATGATCTAGTCACATTGTATACTCTTTTAGGTCAAGAGGTTTTTTTTTTAATGACCTGAGAAGATAAAAGCGTGACAAAGCGTCCAAGCCACAAGATACAAAAATAACTCAGTATATCCCGCGGTAAAGCGGGGTTAAGATGTACACCACTCTTTTTCCGAACAGGTCGAGAGAGTGTTTCGGTAGATCCAAAATTAACTGAATCAATTAAAAGAATGGAAGCAGGCAGATGAACAAGGAAATTAAGAGCCGGAAAAGAAGCATAACAACATAGATATACTAGACACCACACAACATAACTTGACACTAATATAAACGTTTGCGACCCGAATGCACCTCCGCCAGTGGTCTTTATCCAGGGTCATATCTTCCGAAGGGTTCAGAAAATTGAGGACATGTCTGATGACCTCCATCGAACACTTCTTAATTAGGTCAACCTCTCCCCCTACGGGTAGCCCCCAGATCTATACTCCCGCTCCTACGAACCGGAGCCGAATGAGCTCTCCTCAAAACGTGCCCAAACCAATACAATCTGGACTTCCGTAGCTTATCCACGATACTCGTAACTCCAAGCTCACTCCTGATATCAACATTTCTGATTCTGTCCAGTCTCGTGTGCCTACTCACCCAGCACAACATCCTATCTCAACCACTTGACACCTTCTGTTTTTGAACTTTTTGCCGGATAAGAACTCATCAGCAAGCCCTCCCTGGCACGCGGACGCGGGATCGATCTATTTCGTATGCCCGCTCGGGATTCCCCATCTTGTACGTACCCTTTAACTTTTGGCATGATCAATATCGATCTACTCCCATAAACGGCAGTCCAATATATACGAGTTTTTTTTTATATGCACAAGATACACCAAAATGACCCAAATTGTTTTAGGTAAAATAAAATGTTGATTGAGCAAGCAATGAAGCAAATATCCCTGCAAATGTAAGCCGATTTCCGATTCTTGGAGAAGTTCAGCACCAAACGATAGCTGGAGGGTTATTCATCAGACGTTAAATAACACCCATGGAGAGTTACGTTTCTAATGAAATGGCATTCCAACAATCTGTTCCAAAATGTGACGCTGATAGAGATTTTCTCCACACTGCGAATTGATGTGCGTCGGAAGCAAGACAGTTACGAATCCGGATTGTTAAGGGAGCCTGATCGGCATCCCATTCCACATGTTGATGATCCAATTCAAAACAGAAAACATTTACAAAACCACCGAAAATGCGAAAATAATCGATCGGATGAGGGCTGCAGTTTCAAGCTCCTACCAAAAATTGGGCATGGAGCCGCATTGATGTGGTCTAGGCAGCAAGCAGAATTGCAATGGAGGATAAGAATGTGGCGACATGAGACCGCATGGAAGGCGTCGTTGCATCGTTTGTGGTGGTCGGAATAGTAGGACCACTGGTCGGAGTTGATCCGGAACCTCCTTCTGTGGTGGTGGTTGGTGTCACCGGTGCATAAGGAGCGGTTGTTTGCGTCGTTGGCGGACCGGTGCTGCTGGTGGTCGGTGTAGTTAGCAGTCCGGCAGCACTGGAGAAAACAGTCAACATGAAACATATAATGAGCACAACGTTGACGTATATTTACTCTCGGTTGTCACTTTAATATTTAGAGGGCCAAAATACCAAATTGCTATTTAAAATTGACATCCGTAGACAATATAGTTTTGGTTTGAAAGCACCTAGTATTTAAATTTTGAATCAAAAAAATTAGTATTTAAATTGCACTGATGGATAAATTAGTATTTTTTCTGGTAGGAATACACATATACTAAAATCTTTTTGTTTAGCTTGAACCAATTTCTTTCTTCTAATAAAATATCTGAATCCCTATTGAATCGGAGAGTTACGTGCATGAAAATCGAAATTTCGAACAGAAAAAACACCAATTTATCCATCCGTGCAGTTATAAATATCAATTTGACATCAGAGTCTTTTTAAATACTCAAATATCCAATCTTACACGTTGTTGGCCATATTTAGTTGAAAATGAGCATAGTCTAACATCAAACAAATCTAACACTATCTCCACCTCCATTATCATGTCATTATAATATTTACTTCCTTTTTTTTAATATTTTTTTTAATTTTTATATAGTTTTTTTAACTTGAAAACTATATAAAATGTTGTTTTTTATATTAATTTTTTATTAAATATAAAATTAGTAACAAAATAATATTTTATATACTCCCTCTATTAATTAAAACACTTCGCTATTTCTACACACTTTTATAAATAATGATAAAAATTATATAAAATATTATTATTTTATATTTTTTTATATAAATTCATACTTTATATAATTTTTAACACTTAAAAAAATATTCATAAATAGTAAAACATAATGCTAAAAATTTTAAATAATTTTATATTTGTGAGTAATAAGTACTCCCTCCGTTCGACAAAACTTGTCATTTTAACTCTCCACACAAGTTTTAATAAAGCTAATAATTACACTCATTTTTTTACTAATTTTCCCTCATTTATTACTCTACTTTTTAATTTATCAAAAACTACAACTCACAACACATCAATCAAATCAAGGACATTTTAGTAAAGTAGAAGCAAAAATACCTAAAATGACAAGTTTTTCCGAACAAAAACAAAACTCTAAAACGACAAGTTTTGCCGAACGGACTCACGGAGGGAGTATAAAATTATTAAAAAATAATAATTAAAAAGAATATCAGTATAATTATTTATCCGAAAACGACGTTGTTAGTAGTTTTCTTAGAGTGAATGTGATTGGACAAAGAGAAAAGGTGAAGAAATAAGGCATGGTGAGCCCCAAGATTGTGGAGGTGACCAACACAGTGCAAAATTGAGCTCAGCCTCCAACATATGTGCAGGCCCAATTGCAGTCCACAACACAGGCTGAGTAGTAGCCAGTAGTAATACTGACCAACGGTCCAGATTTATTCTAGTACATTGATCATCTTCATGCATGTTTGACACCTGTTTACCCGTACACTTGCCTCATTTCTCCTAGATTTTACCCTCTGTTTTGTTATATGCCATTTTTACTACAGTATGTTGCTAGAAGTAATTGTTACCCAAAGTAAAATAGTACTCCAATTTTTTTTTAAAAAAACAGACCTCACTTTCTTGAGTTAAAATAGACTAAATAGTCATACATCTTTCACTTCAAAAGAATAGTGTGTGGTATATATAGGAAATAAAGTAGGTGTAAATAGCACACTTGATAGAGTTTTTATTTTATCCAAGGAAATTATTCAATTGACGAGCTAAAATGTACTGTAATATATTTTGATAAATAAAACAAAAGGCTACTAAAAGGAAATGAATTACAATTAAAAAAAAAGGAATATTTCCCTAGCTTGCAATGGAATTAAGCTACCCCAAACAGAGTGACATTTAATGTCATTTAACCAAACCACTACTAAGTAGGGTGTGTATATAATTTGATTAAAGCTTCAACTAATGCAATAGTTTGATCAGTTTAATAGACCAATATCTCTACTAATTACCTGGGATTAGGAGGGTAAATGCAAGATCCATAGCCTGCAGCATTTTCAGCCAATTAAAAATATATAAATCTAGCTACTTAAGAAAAAAACATGGGATAATAAATATTAAAAATGATATATTTTAATTAACGAATAGATGGAGTGAAAGAAAAGGAAGAAAAACAGACTGGGATCGGTCCTGGCGAGGATGGAGGCGCCGGAGAAGTTACAAGAGCCGACGGCCATGTTCCGGCGTTGGTAAAGGCTGTTGAAGGCGTAGGAGGCGTGCGCTTGCAGTGTATTCGGCAGATAGCAGAGCCCGGTGGCCTCGATGGGCGCGCAGTCGGCGCCGGCGCTGCACGCGTAGTCAAGCCCCGCCTGCAGCGCGTCGTCGCCGGCGTCGCTCCTCGCCACGCACCAGTACGCCGACACCCGCGCCGTGTTGTGGACTGCTGCGAGGAGGAACACAAGGAGCGTTGGCAAGGTGGCCTCCACCCCCATTGGTCTGCAACCTAGCTTGATTTATTAAAGCGATGGCCTTTTTTAGTTCTTTGCAGTTTTGGAATGGACAAGAGGGCTAAAAAGGGGATTGTTTTGAGCTTGTGTGGGATATGGAGTGATGGGTTGGTTTACCGCTTGTGTCCTGTTTTTTAACTTTGTAAAAGGGGAGTTGTTTTGGAATTTACTGAGGATAGGAATCTAGAGGACAATCAAGATTCAAGAGCAATGGGAAGGCTAAAACAACATCAAAAATAACATAAGATGGATTTGGGTCATGATATCCTACCAAAGATTAACACCTTCCTTTGGAAGATCTCAAAAAATAGGAATCCCAATCAACTGCCCACAATGTGACTCCAGTTTTGAGGATATTCCTCATCTACTATGGGGCTACCCTATTACAAGAGGCACCATACTTGCGATTGATCCAGTATTGTACATGAAAACTACCGATGCCGTTAGGAAAGGCACTACCCTAAATGACATAATACAAGATATTAAAAATAACATGGGTATGAATCGCTTCTCTACTCATGTATTTGCCTGGTGGAGAATTTGGTACTTTAGGAAAGACACTACCCTAAATGACATAATACAAGATATTAAAAATAACATAGGTATGAATCGCTTCCCTACTCGTGTCTTTGCCTGGTGGAGAATTTGGTACTTTAGGAACAAGACACTATTCGACGATATACACCCGAATGTGAGATGCATTAAATCTTTCATCAATGACCAAATTTCCCTTTGGAAATCCACAAAAAAATCGAAGAACTTGACAACAAGCCAACCACACAACCAATAACCACAAAAACAACAACTCAAAGAAGGAAAAGAACAAAATAGAAACCCCCATTGAATGGAAAACACAAACTTAATTTTGATGGGGCTCTTGCGCCCACTGGTTCTGGCTCCTACGGCTTTATAATCAGAAACCATATGGGAACCCCGATCTTTTTTGGTTGTGGTCCTTGCCCAATCCCTTCTATCGCGGGATCGGAAAGCTTTGGGGCTTGGAAAGGTATCATGGCCGCACTGGAACTACATATAATCGACTTGGAAATTGAATGTGAGAATCTTATCGTTATCAACAGCCTTAAAAGTCTTAGGAAACCTGCAAGAGACTCTGAAATGATTGTCTCGGACAGTCTAGTCTCGCTAGGTTTTTTCTCTTCTGTCGAGATTCGTCATGTCTATCGCGAGGCAATCCAAGTTGCGGACCGCCTAACGCATCTGAACGTTGCCATGCACAGTCACATTAGCCCTGGCGATTCTGTGCTTTGCTCTCTCATCCGTATGGATGCCCTTGGCTCTTAGGGTTCCCCTAAAGCCAAATTATTTCCGGTCCAAAAAAAAAACAAGATTCAAGAGCTACAAAAAAATTTCCCGGTATTTGAAACGTATAATATATTATATTTATAGATTAAACAAATTATATAAAAATTCCTAGATTTAAATGTTTAAATCCTAGAAAATCTATAAAAAAAATATAGTTAAAATGGGTTAAATTAGAAAAATATTTCTAGTCTATAGGTTAAAAATACGATTTTTTCATAGGGAAAATAAAATTGAAAAGCGTTAAAATATACTAAACGTCAACTAAGAGAATCTTAGAGCATGTCCAACAGTTTCTCTAAAACAATTCCCAAAATTGAAAATTATTAGTCATATATTCCGAATATTTTTTTTGTCTAAATTCCCACAAATTTCCCAATATGAAATTTACCCCAAAATGTATAGAGATTTTCCTAAATTTAGAGCATAATCTCTCTTTTTTTCTCTTTATTCTATATTTTGGGGGAAGCTGTTGGACCAAAATTATCTCAATATTCTCTAAGAAAAAATTAAGATGGAGAATTTGTTGTGCTTACTATAGGATGAGAATCTTAAGTTTTGATTTGTCCACGTTACAAGTGGGGAAGAGAGGGTAGATTAAATTTACCTCGAAAAGTTAATAATAATAGAATTAATTAAGTCTGCGTTTTTTTATTAGGTAAAAATTCGAGTTCAGATACACGAGGGCCGACTATAGAAAAATTAAGTCTTTAATTTCATTGATCAAAATGATTACGACTGTCATTTTTCTTTCATTTTATTTATAAAATTTTGACTAAAAAATTGTTCACTAACCTCTTACATATAAAATTTAATTCATCTAAAACAATTTTGACCGAACTAGACAGAATTTATCGTTGTTTCTTCTGGAACAAAACCCCAACATCGACCCCTCTCATCAGCTGGGATAAAATTTGTACCGATACTCTGTCCGGTGGACTCGGTATCTATAAAGCAGAAACAATCAATATCGCCTTACAAATGAAACTCCTTTGGAAAATTATTGTTGAACCTACGAACATTTGGGTTCAAGCAGTTACAGAAAAATACCTCAAAGGGGCTCCTCTCATGCAATATCAAAAGAAGGCGTCGACCTCGTGGCAGTGGTCTAAATTGATGTCCTTAAGGGAGTTATTTAGACCAGGCTTGCGGTGGTCAGTCGGTAATGGCGGTACAATTAACTTCTGGCAAGACAATTGGGCTTTTGATAAGCCACTAAAAAACCGGCTTCTCGATGGAGAGCATATACTGAACGAGACATGGCATGTAGATCGTTTCATACACAACAACACTTGGGATCGAGTTCAGCTTCATAGGGAGTTGGGTGGCTTGCTAAGTATTTCAGATATTAACCATATTGGGTCGATTATCCTGCCGGAGAGTAGTATGTCGGACAGGCTCTATTGGGGACCATGCCCGAACGGGTGGTTTACCACCAAGTCTGCAACAACACTTATCCCTAATGGGCACAAAGTACAAAACTTCCAATGTAATTGGATATGGAAACTCGATGTCCCGCCAAAAGTCCGTCACTTCCTTTGGAAACTGACAAAAGATGGCCTCGCCTCGAAGGAACGTCTACAAAAATCGCATATCCACGTTCCTATGGCATGTGCTCTCTGTGACTGCCAATCTGAGTCTACGAACCACTTCCTAATGGAGTGTGGGATTACCAAACAAGTAATGATTCAACGACATATTTGTTTGAAATCACTGCCACCCAACCTTTTTAACGGTACAAATAATGACCACTCGCTAAATCTGATCAAAAATCACGTTGGTCTAAACAAAATGTCGATCCTTGCCTTCTGTTGGTGGGGTTGTTGGTTTTTTCGAAACCAAAGTTCTTTTTACTAGAATAAGATTACAACGGTCCAGGGGATCAACGTTTTCATTGAAACAAGTAGGCAGACCTGGCTGGCTTCGAAAAAACTGAACGATGATCCTTCTGCTGATTCGACGCCCTTTGTGCAGAACACTGTGATTAGCATGCATAACCAAGTTGGGAAGCGTGCCCTTGCGAGATGGGTCAAACCCCCGATTGGATTCTACAAACTTAATTTCGATGGATCGCACTGCGATTCTGGGGCTGGCACCTTTGGGTATGTCATTCGGAATGATACAGCTACTATCATCCAGTCTGGATGGGGGACTTGTAACGGTGCATCAGCCCTCTTTACAGAAGCGGTGGCCCTTCGGCAAGGGATTATAGGGGCTAGAAGCTTAGGTCTGGACATCCTTCTTATTGAAGGCGACAACCTAAGGGTGGTCAAAGCTATGCTGGGGGACTGGCCTTGTCCGTGGAATATTGAGCTGATCCAGGCTGACTCTATATCTATTTTAAATTCCTTCTCTAATGTTGCGGTTCGTCATATTTTCAGGGAAGGTAATACTGTGGCCGATAGGATTGCACGCCTGACTTACAGTATCCATGCCGACGGAAGTTTGGAGAATGATCAAGAACTGCGTGTTCTCGTCCACAAGGACGCTCTAGGATGAATAACAGCGTGTTGCTGTTTATTTATTCTAAATGCTTTCTTGTTTCAAAAAAAAAAAAAATTAATTCATTTTATGTTCATTCCATACTCGCCCGATGTTTTTTGAAGATTGCATTGAGATAAATCACACAAAATTGCCCATGAAAAAGATAATTATACAAATCACCCAAACTTGAGATTTTTCTTTTCAATTACCTGAGAATTAAGATTGACAACTTTTCTCTAAGCGTTTTGGTATTGTTTATTTTCTAATGACTTTCGGAATCAAAGTGTAAATGGCTGTTTGATGAAAATTTTCAATTTTGGATAGTACTTAGCCATTTCAAGGATTGTGTGAAAAAATATACTACCTCCGTTCAGAAAAATTTGACACTTTACTATTCATGCACGCTTTTTTAGGGGATAAAAACTATATAAAATATCTAGTTTTTTTAATAATTTTTTTAACAACTTCGTAGTTATTATTGATAAATACAAACTTGTTTAAAAAAATTTAAAAAAAAATGAATATTTTATATAGTTTTTATCGTTCTAAAAAAGCGTGCATGAATAGTAAACGACAAGTTTTGCCGAACGGAGGGAGTATCATAATTCCTTCATTATCAGTAAAACCGATTTAGAAGAGATTGAATAGGTCGAAACAAAGCGTGGAATGACTGAATGACTCCTTCCAGGATTAGAATCGATTCTCATTCCAAACTATAGCAAATATGACCATTCCTGATTTCTTGAGCACGGTACCAAAGTCGCCCTTGATATGTTTCCCAAAACATATCGAATCATCGATAATGTAAGCGTCGCGTGCTTATACGAAAACCTTACAATGCTTTCCATTCATGTATGCTTCCAACAAAAGATGAGTGAATGAAGTCTCAAATGAGACTATAAAAGTGAACATTTCTATAGAACCCAAATAGGTGCAAATGCAATGTCTATATTTAGATTCCATGATATAGGCAACGGAAGACATATGTGGTCTCATCAAACTGTGGATTGCAACGGTCAGCACTGTAACACAATCAAATTTCTTCATGTAACACCCCCCAAAACACAAAGGTGAACGCCTCTTGTTTAAAATGGCACCACCTCTTTTGATGCAACAATATCTATGTAGTATTTTCATCAAATGAACAAGTGTATTTGTGGGTATTGAGAAACAAAATTTTTCAAAATTCACAGTTTTTCATCCCTGTACGCAATCCCCGGAAAAATGAACATGAGGAGATGTAAATACATACCTTACCTTCTCACATTTTTTCGTAGAAGAGAATGTACGCCTCACACCGAAGAACTTCTTCCAAGGTAGTCTCACGAACATGTGCATCGCTGGCATAGTACCACACGCTTCTGCGGTTTTCTGCTTCCTCCCCTTTTCTCCTGTCACCTCCTCGCACATATGCGACGTAATGCCCTCCTCTCATACTTCCTAGATGCTCCACCAACCCAACTAGACGATATTTATACTCTCCTTGTTTCTCAGGACACCTGCATTGGCAACAAGTTCAACATCTCATTCTGGATTCAGCCTCATGGCTGCATCAGCAATTCAGCAAAAGCAACAAGAAACTCATGGAATTATATCGGTGCAGCAGGAGAGGTTACACTTCCAAATCAAGATTACTTGCTGAAATGTTAAAAAGGATAAAGTCGTTTCTACTAAAAGGATCCATATGTGATAGATATCATATCATAGACATGGACTCAATAAAGGAGCCATATTTCTCAGTATATTGACTATGCAGTTTCAAATTTCAAGATGCAACACCAAAATTTCGTATACTAAAGGGCATAGTAATCCGAGCACAAGTTAGAAAATTCGTATGCTACGAGACATTGGGCCAATTAGATAGACACCGATAAGTAAGGAAGATCAAAGAAGGAAGACCGCGGGTTATATGAGGTGATAGTAGCTACCTGAAATGCATATAAGGTTTGAGATCAATGAATTCCTTGAAGACAACATGGCCATTTAATTTACTCAAACGACCACGAGCATCTTGGTTGAACCTTTTAAGGTGAATTGTGAGAATGGGTGGGAGTTTACTGATCAAAATCCTTTTAGTGGCATTTCTCATTGCTTTCACACTTTTTGAATCCACTTCCTCATCATCACTATCCTCCGAATTACCGTCCTCAATTGATTCAGAAGCCTTTCCAGTAGCTTCATCAGGAGCAACTTTAGCAGATTCTTCGGAAGAATTGCTTGCACTATTATCACTCGTGGTCGTGGTTGCTTTTTCTGCAGCCGGAAAGATTACAGAAGTTTCAGAGGCGCCTGAAAATCCATTCGTCAACTGGTGATGTCCAGCTTCAACTATGTGCCTACTTTGTTCCGTATCCACCTCCTGCACTTCCCTCTTTGAATCAGCAGTGCCATTGTTTTGATCAGTCTCTCCAACGTCAAAGCTTGAAAAATTATCAGCACATCCATTTTGAATTGCTGACAAGGGTTTCAACTTCCTCTTCCTTGATTTCTTCCTTATCTCGAGCATCACTTTTGTGCAGTTCTCACAGTGCCAAGCGTGTTCATCTGCAAGAATCTCAGGCTTGGTGAAATAAGACAAGCAAGACTCTATAGACACTGGCGAATCTGTGTCATCAACTTCATCTGGATTGGATTCGCTGCTGTTCCCTGCTAGGAATCCATTTTCCACACCTGCACCATAACCAGCTGACGGGTTTGGATGCGGCCCCATGGTAACTTCAGGTTCATTAAACATGTCTCCAAGGCCAAAACCCATCATATCTTCTCCATCGCCCACAGCAGATGAAGAGGGCTCCATATCTACAAAATTCTCTAAAGCAACAGGTTCTTCTTTGTAAGGAAGCAACAGTACTTCAGAATCCCCGACCTGCAGAGGGACCTCATCTTCAAATGAGTTAATAAATGAGTCTGACATAGTAGACAACTCCTCATGGGGGGAAAGCACTACATTACTAAGTGTGTCCAAATCCTGATAGATTCCATCATTCAACGTGTCTGTTCTTCCAGAATCTTGATTTGCAGGAACCTCGTCAAGTTGTAAATCCCAGAGTTCTTGATCCACCGGTAACGTCGGTCCCAGATAATCCATCCAACCAGAATCATCTACGGACATTTCCTCAGGAGCAGCAATTGGGGAATCCTTCCCCTGATGCAAAAGAACCTCATCACTGCAAATACTCGCAGCCTGATGAGTTACATCGTTCTGCATAACATCTGTGCTTCTACTGTCTTCAATTGCAGGAACCTCTTCGGATACAAATGCTGAACATTGCTCATCAGCTAGTGACATTGGTTCCGTATAATCCATCCAAGTAAAATCATCTAAAGACGCTGCTTCCGGAGCATCATTTGAGAAGTTAGTGCCATTTGACTCTGCAGCTGCAAAGATACCATCACTCTGTGAGAGTGAACCATTACCATGAACCACGTCACCATAGTCCGGATAGACTGATGACGGACCATTCACATAACCTACTTTATCTTCTGCAGCCACAGCAGTGGGCAGTGAACCACGAGAAGACTCACTAGGTGGCTTGGGATCAACTAGAACAGGCGCTGTGATTACATCCCTGCGGTGTTTAGGACGAGTCTTCCCAACTTTTCTCGGAGGCGGCTTTGTTTTTCTATTTCGGGAAGCTGTTTGAACCTTCTTCGGAGAAGGTCTCTTAGTCGGGACAGGAACAGAAAGATCCAGAAAAGGTTCATAAACCACAGAAGAGTGCCCACATTCAATACAAGAAACAGTACTGGAGAGTTGTCCTCCAAATATAGCATCTACAAAACTAGTGCTAACATGAGAAGGTTTCTCGTGTTCTGGAGAGGAATTAGTTGATTTTTTCACACGCAACTCTTCAGTTGAGAGTCCATCAAGAAGATACCGGAGTAATTCATGACTGTCTTGTTGTTGATACCCCCTAAATTGAGGAGCCTTGGAACAAACACATCCAACCAGAGATTTAGGATTCAACACATTTCTCACACCTGATTCAGCATTTATTTCAGCATACACCTTCTTAAACGAATTTGTAAGAGGACCCGTAGAATCACCTAGCTTCAATAGGTCATCCTGGAACCTATCCATTGCTAGAAGATTTTGCAACACAGAATTGAAGAAACAGGTATTTCCAAGGTTCATTAAGCCTCTAACTGCATAGAAATCTCGCCCACTTATGTCAGTCGACAAACTACTTCCTGATTTCATTTCATTAAGTATACTTCCACTTCCAAACCAAACATCCTCCACATCCACTGAGGGGCCCGAGGGCGGCTTCTTCAACAACTTGACGACATCTGATAACAAATCTTTCTTATCATCAATCTCAAATCTTTCCACTGGGATAGGCAAACTGCAAGGAAAACACCATCTAAGACGAGGGTTCTGAACTTGAATCGCCAAAGAATGCCGTTCTTGCCTAGCATGCCGAACCGCGTGGCTGTGATTGGTAGTGGGAAGACCAACCCCACCACAAGCAAAATGCCCACATTCCAAACAAACCCAAATAACCTTAGAATCAGCCCCTTTCTTCTTCCCATGTTTCCCCTTCCCCTTCGCCGCCTTCCGATCCTCCGCACCCTCCCTACAATCTTGACACTTAAAACCCTCTGCCAACTCGAGTTTGGAAGTCACCGTAGTCAGATCCATAGACTTATCAAGATGGACACAGCCTTTCCTCTCTTTGACAACTGAAGCAACATCAGTGACTTGCTCAGGAGTCACAATTTGATCATCCTCAGGAGCTTTCTTAGGGTTACCTACACCCCCCCTTTTGTCCGTGTGGCCACTTCGTGCCTTCTTCTTTGCCTTCTTCCCCATTTCTTCCTACTCGCAGCAACAAAACCACCAAGAAATCAGCACAAACTAGAAATCGGTAACGAAGAAACCACCCCGAACTGCTTTTTCCAATCAATCACAAAATATATATAGCGATGCAGTGCAAGCACAAACAAGCAAGAGGCGAAAACTGAATCGACACAGAATCTACTTAGAGTGACGAAAAATTGAACAAAGGAGCAAATCAATTGGGGAACTCACCGGTAAAAGTGGGCGGAGAGGAGTGGAATTCAGTTGAAGGCTCGCCAATCAAACACCGCTACATGAATCATTGGAAGGGGCGAAGAAATAGGGGTGCGAAAATCACGATCTGATAACACCCAAGCTAGATAAGAGACAATTTGAAGGAATCTATCTCTCTATGCTTTGATTTTGTTGGGTTGCAGAAGAGCAGGAGACGGAGGAAGGCGAGGAGGTCAGGTGGTGGGTGAGACTTGGGGAGGAGCACGGAGGCGCCGTGAGGGGTGTGACTTGCTGTGTGAGAGAGAGGGTTATACGGCTGGGTAAATTTACTGGGTCGTAATTACGGCGTCGTTTTAGTAGAAAAGGAGTAATTGGGAAGATGATACGACGCCGTATTGCGGGTTGGTGAATAAGAGAGCGGCTCGGTTAAGGGCTCGAGACAACCGTGGGACATATGTGGGGAGAAGCTAAAATTTTGTTTTGGATTTTTGTTCAACTAAAGTTAGATTTAGGGGTGTGTTTGTTAGTAGATTGAGTTTTTTTTTTTTGTTTTGTAGATTATGGAGATTTTTGAATTTGAGATCTTTTTAATTTTTTTTTAGATTATAGAGATTTTGGAGTTATAGATTTTTTTTGGTAAAAAATTATTGTAAAAAGTTAAAGGTTAATTTTGGTGAATATCCATTTTTCATGTCAAAATTAAGTAAATGTCCACTTTTTTACAAAATTAAGTAAATGTTCATTTTTTCCAAAAATACCCCTCCTTCCCCATCTCTAACCTTTCCTCCTCCCCTTGACCATTTTTAATTTTAACATTGACTAGTTAACATTGACCATTCCGGTCAACGCCTGCATTTGGTGACAGTTGAGTATATTTTTCTGGTGACAGTTAATTGTGACAATAATTTTGGTGACAATTGATTTTTTGTGATATTTTATTTTTTTCGGTGACAGTTAGAGGCAATTTTTTTCTAGTGACAATTGATTTTCTTTTTTTCTTGTGATTATTGTTGGTCACAAAAAAAAATTGTGTGACAATTGATTTTCTTCTATTAACAGTTGTCAGTAACACTTTTCCTTGTTGACAAGTGGGGTTTTTCTGCTAATAGATGATTTTCCTTATGACAATTGTTGGTGACAACTATTAATGACGAGGTTGATGACAATATATTGTCACTATGATATTGTAACCTTAAAAAAATTGTCACCATAACATTATACATCACCAAGACATTGTCACCAACTACATACCACTATTTTCATATTGTTTAATCAACCGTATTATCACCAACTTATAAAAAACATTGTCACCAATCTCTTTTCAGTAATCTATTGACACCAACAACAAAACAGTGTAACCAACCTATTTTCATCAAGCTTTGGTCAATAATCTAGTGTCACCAATTACAAAACTTTGTCATCAATCTAGTGTCAACCACCTATTTTTAGAAATTATTTTTCACCAGCGACAAAATAGTGTCACCAACCAATTGTCACCAACTACAAAGCACTTTCATCAAACTAAAATGCTTATAATGATAATGTTATCACATTTGTCATCTAATATTAGCACATTTTTGTTACAAAACTGAAACCCTAGAACAAGAGGATCATAGACCCAAGATGGCCTAAACCTGAGCAGACGAAAATTTGATGTACAATATAGTTTAGGGTTTAGGGTTTAGTCTTTAGGGTTTATGGACAAGGCCCTAAACCCTAAATCCTAAACCCTAAAATGTGTGTACAGTACCAATGTTATCAGATTTATCATCTAATATTAACGCATTTTTGTTACGAAATTGAAACCCTAGAACTAGGGGAGCATAGACCCTATAGGGGCTAAATTTGACCAAACGAATAATTCGATGTACAATACTATAATATGGCATCACATTTGTCATCTAATATTAATGCATTTTTGTTACAATAATAACTCTAAGTAGATGAAATTTGATGTAAAGTTTAACTTTGTAATACTTAATTGTCAAACTACATCAACTTGAAAAAATATCAAAACAAAGTGGAACAGTTGAGACATTCATACTTAACATCCAAAATAGCAAGACCCTCTATAACCATCCTCTCTCTCTATACGCATCCATATACTTGTTTGAAATAGCTTCAATACCACCATGAAATGCAAGACCCTCGATATATTTGATGGTATGCATACCACAACTTTCACTACAATTGAACAGAAGGATAATGAAAATTACATTATAGCTAAATGAGATATAAATTCCATTTGTCACCAAAATATAATATATAACTCTACCAATTGTCACCAATCTAAAAAAACAACAAAATAACAACATAAATTCCATTTGTCACCAAAACAGAATATATAACTCTACCAATTGTCACCAATCTGAAAATAACAACATAAATTCCATTTGTCACCAAAACAGAATATATAACTCTACCAATTGTCACCAATCTAAAAATAACAACATAAATTCCATTTGTCATCGAAATAGAATATATAACTCTATACCAATTGTCACCAATCTAAAAATAATAGCTTAAATTCCATTTGTCACCAAAACAAAATATATAACTCTACCAATTGTTACCAATCTAAAAATAACAACATAAATTCATTTGTCAACAAAATAAAATATATAACTCTACAATTATGATCAAGTACACTGTTACTAACTATTGTCATCAAATAGTCTCACCACTTAAATATTGATAGAACAACATGTATAAATAAATTGTTACCAAATGACAATGGTAGTGATCTCATTTTCACCAACTATATAACGTTATCACCAATTATATAACAATGTCCCCAAAATTTGTCATTAAAATAATCTTAATGGAAAAAAATTGTAATCGAAATGATCCTACTAACTGTCACCAAATATTGTCATCAAAATCTTTTCATCAACTAAAACCACATCTGCCACATCTAAAACTGCATCTGTCATCAAAATATTTTCATAAACTAAAACTACATCTGTGATCTGTCATCAAAATATTTTTATCAACTAAAACTAAATCTGTCATCAAAATATTTTCAACAAAGGTGGAGCTTTTGAAGGGTAGCTAAATCAATTCACATCTAAAACTACATCTGTCACATTCTAAAACTAACCAATTTCCAATCAAGCACAATTTGAAACTAACCAATTTTCAATCAAGCACAATTTGAATTGGACAATCAGAGGACCTCAATCACAATAATCATCACCATAGTGAAATGTAAAAATTGATTTTACAAACAAATTTCTTATAGAATATCTGCAAATGCAAGAACAATGGATCTGAATAAACTAGTGAAGATTGAAATGTCCGAATCAAAACGTCTGAAAGCCTAATTGCTAATTTGACCAGGAAAAGAGAGACTACCGCAAATTAGGGTTTTACAAAATCTGAAAATTAGGGGTTTACCTAGGAAGAGGAGGTTGTTAATGGGGGTTTTCTTCACATAGATGAGGCCGCCGCCGCCGATGACAGCAAAGAGGAGCTTCGGTGAAGAGGAGACGACAATGGAGGTCGGTGGGTGAGGACTTTGTGCTGGAGCTCGGCAGGTGAGGATTTGGCGATGAAGAGAGTCGATGCTGGAGGATGGAGGTCGGCTCAACGACGAAGGGAGCAAGCTCGGCGATCGGAGCACACTCCATGGAGGATGGAGGTCGGAGCTCTGATTTCGCGAAAGAAAACTAGAGAAACAACAAAGGAGCGCACACCAGGGAGAATGGAGTCAAATAGTCGATGATTGTTATCAAATTAGAACAGGGGCATTTTTGTATTATCAAATTATTATGGACACTTCCTTAATTACCAAATAAAAGTGAATATTAACCTAATTACACTTTGTAAATGGATATTTGACCAAAATTTTCCAAAGGTAAATGGTGTTTGGTGATTATAAGATTTGAAAGATTTTTTTACAGTAAAAAGACGAAAATGTCTGGTGCCTTGTGTTTGTCAAAAATAACATAAAAAGGGTAGGGCAAAATCTCAAAAATCTTGCACCTCCAAGCTTTTTCTTTTGTGTGTGGAATCTATCAAATAAGTTACCACCAAACACCACTAGCTTCGTTTTTTTTTTTTCAAAAGCTCCCAAATCTCCCAAAAAACTAATGTTGAACACAACCTAAATTTCGGTTCAAATGTTAATACTCCATCCGTCTCAAAATTTAGGTCGTTTGACTTTTTGACACGCTTTTTAATGTGTTAAAAACTCTATGAAATATTATTTTTTTTCAAAATTTTTAAAACAATTTCAAACATATTAGTAATAAGTTTCAAATTTCTTAAAAAATTTTGAAAAAAATAATAATATTTCATAGAGTTTTTAACAAATTAAAAAGCGTGCCAAAAAGTCAAACGACCTAAATTTTGAGACGGAGGTAGTACATGTTTGTGTGTGTAATTATTGCTTTATTCTAAAAACGATGTTAGGTGTGTCCATTGATATGCAATAATTGTGAAAATAAATAAATAAAACCAACACAAACAAGTGAGGAAATATTTCGTTAGAAATGCATTTTTTTCTTCCTATTTTCAATATATTACCTACATTCTAGGATCAATAAATTAAAATTAAATTTATGCAAAATCACTCCTTTTTTTGGTAAGTTAGAAAATCACTCTTTAAATATGTTTTTTTTACTTAATTAATCACTCTGAAATTTTAATTACATACAAACACCCCTTAAATAGTATTGTTTGATAAATCACCCTACACCTATTCTTATTAAGCTACTCTTAAATATTTATTATATTTTAATATTTTTCAACTTAAAATATGAGTTTGATTATTTGATTACTTAGGAATACCTTGTTTTTTTTTATCAAAGGTTAATTATTGAAAGAAAATGTTTAAACTACAAATAAATAATTTTAAGATTATTTTTAATTTTATAAATATAAATTATGACTTATAATCGTATTATAATTTAAAGAGTAACTAGTACAATTCCCGCGCCAAGACGCGATTTTTTAATAAATAAATTGTTAAGAACATAATAAATGAATATTATAAAATATTAATAAAAGTTAAGATAAAATAATGAAGGTAGACTTAAAATCTTTAAGAAAATGGTAAAATTGTTTACCATAAAGTTATGCTTCATAAAAAAGGCTTTTAAGTATAGATATTAGATTGATATAGATTATTATTATTATTATAATATATATATATATATATATATATATATATATATATATATATATATATATATATTAATAGTAGACATTAGAATCATTAGATTTAATTCAATGTTTTGAATTAAACCCAATTGTTAGTAAATGGGTAAAAAAATAAAAGGGAAAAAAATGTAAATGTATGAAAGAGATGAAATGAAAAAAAAAGAAATAATAAGAGAAAATTATGATTAGTTGAAAAACCTTAAATTAAGGAGGTGTTGACACGTCATCAAAAGTCTTCTAAATTAAGGTATTATATAGATATATAGATATAGATATAGATATAGAATATAGATTATATAGATTGTTAGTAAATGGGTAAAAAAATTAAAGGGAAAAAAATGTAAATGTATGAAAGAGATGAAAAAAAAATAATAAGAGAAAATTATGATTAGTTGAAAAACCTTAAATTAAGGAGGTGTTGACACATCATCAAAAGTCTTCTAAATTAAGGTATTATATAGATAGATATAGATTTATGCAATATTTTAAAAGAGATACTTTTGTACTTTATTTATTAGTTTAAAAAAAAAAAATGATCCTATCCAACACTTTAAATTCAAAATGTAAATATAGCTGTAATCAAACTTTGAATTTTAAAATATTAAAAATATAATATATTGAATGAAAATTAGTAATGTTAGCTTTGTTGATGCATACCATCTAATGAATGGTTCTATGTAATTTTTATTTTAAATGATACAGTAGTTAGTGCAAAAATGCGATTTTCTGGAAATTTTCCTATAATAACACTAGGAATTTTTATATTTTTCAGGTTCACATTAGAAAACCTGGAAAAAAAAAATGATGCCACTACAATTAAAACTATTCTTTATATAAAATATCAAATTTGAATTTAGATTTAAAAATATGATTATATTTTGCTCATTTAATAAATGTTGAACAAAGTTGAATATGTTCAAATCGAACGATTTAGAACCGAGTTCAAGTCGAGTTTAACTATTTAATTAACCATCCTTTAAAGATCTTTGAGTCGAAATATAAAATAAAAAACAATTTGTCTATTATGTTCCTTGATAGCATGTAATAAAAATACTTTAAGGAAAATGAAAATCCTAAAAAAAAAAAGATAAACCCTATAATTATTTTTCAATTTGACCATATTCGAATAAAAAAAATTCGGACATGGAAAATTTGCTCCCACAAAAACAGCCGCCAGGTCCGAGTCTGAGTTGACACGGAGTTCTTCCCCTTGCTTTCCCCCAAAATCCTCCAAAAACAACCACGCATACATCCGTATCTCTCCGATCTCCGATCTCCGATCAGGTATTTCCCTAATCTCCCTCTTTCCGTCTCCAATGTTGAATTTGATTCCAATTTCGTTCAATCTGCAGGCTCAATCTTCCTAGCTGCGGAGTTTCCTCGCGGTTGTAATTAGCCATGACTCATATCCTTTATCTTCCTTATCAGGATTTAGCTTTTTATCTTGTGTTTACTTTCTCCATCCAATTCATAGTAATTTCCCCAATTCGCAACCTCTTCTTTATCGCGTGCATCTAAATTGCCTGTTTTAGCGATGAATCTGCCCCTTTGTGTGATTCTTAATTGTCTGTTCTTAGCTCCCAATTTTGGTTTTATATTGGATCTACTCTATAGCTTCCAACTACTTTTGGATCATCTCCCGTGTTGTTGATTGCCTCAATCTCCATCGAATTTTCCTGGTTGACTTTTGCTTTGCTATGATATGGTCTTTATGTGAATGTCGTTTGTCTGTTTTAATTGCTAGGGTTTGTTTTATGATATCTTCTATAAATTCCATCTAAAGACTTGTTATTTGTTCAATGTGTGGCTTCTGCTGTTTTCTATTTCAGTTCCATATCCACTGTTACAAGTAATCATCGTTGGGGGTAGTGTAGCATGAATCAGTTCTGTAGTTATTTTGGTTTTGCTTTAACTCCGTCAAACGTGGTAATCAAAGGGAGAAAGATCGTGAGAGAGCTGCAGCTCGCGCGGGTAAAAATAATAAGAAAGACGATGGCCTGACCCACGAACAGCGTCGTGAAAGGTCCCATTCATCTCTCTAAGTTTAACATTCTCATCAATTTTAACCATTTTATTGCTTTTTTCTAACTATGCTTGCAATTACAACATGAATGTGAACAGGGATGCAAAAGCCCTGCAGGAAAAAACAGCCAAGAAAGCAGCAGGTTCATCATCATCAGGAGATGCTGGAGGTAAAACCAATAAAAAATGATGTGCTTCATCATAAACTGGTCTGGCTGGCATACTGGATAGAGGATTGTACTTACCATTGTTGATTTTATGGTGATTGTATTTGATTTTGAAGTCTTTACTTTCATTGGGGGTTTACCCTAGGGTTTATGATTGGCTTTGATGTAATCTTGACAGTTGTTAACGTCCTTTCTATCACGTGTTGTTGGCAGTTGCTATAACAAAAAAAAAATCTGTCTTGGATTTCTCTTCGTCTCTATTGCATCTCATTATTTCAGATCTCTTGGTGTTATATTTGTCTCTATTGCATCGTATAGCTGTGCTCCTATGTTCCTTGGTTTATTCTAATCAGTTAAGAGTGATCAGAGGTTGGATGTCAATAGGATTGTTATTCAGTATTTCAGTTATTCTGCTAAATCTTAGCATTGAATGGTGTCTGTGTGATCTGTTGGGACGAGGATGATAAAGCTGCAAGGTTTGATGTAAGCACTAATCTGAGCATTTTGAGTTTCATCAAGCCTTTACTTCCTCTTGCATCTGCTAGGTACATAGTTGATGCAATTAACATCATTGATCAGGTTGTGTTCAATAGACGTGTTTTGTGTTCACTGTAATCTTAGGACTAGAAACTTTTTAATACTCGATGGATTGGCAGAGGAAGTGTTGGTTGCAAGGTTCAGGAAAAATGTTATTGGCAGGTGTTTCGCATGTTATTATGGAATGAGAATGATCTAGTTTTGCTGCAAGTAAAATTCTTCTGTAGATCATGCTTCTTATAAGAAAATACATCTCAGGATCAGGCGTTGAGTAAACAGTAGACGTACGCACCCCTTGTTAGATCTACAGACTGAGGCCAACAAGGGGCAAAAAACACTTTCTCACGGGTTTTAAACATGAAGAATAGTGGGAGAGACTAAAATTCATCCAAAAAAATTTTGTTTAACAAGGAAATGTGACATTAGAACTTCTGCTAAACTTGTTGATCCTCTGATCACCTTGTAAAATATAGAAGCTTGGTGCACCACTGATCCAGACTTGGATAAAATATTTCGAAGATTGTGATTGATATTCTGAGTTTTGCAGCTTGATTCCGAATAGTTTCCAGTTTGACTGAAGTAAACTAAACACCAAACTAGAGAGCATGAAACTCAACAGTCACCTAATGAATCTCTAGCACCCCAGTGAAAATCCATCCAAATCAGTTTACCACTCTACCTCATTCCTTTACCCTGTAATTTGATCCAAATGGTCGGTTATTAATACTTGTAATTTGTAAGACTCAACGCTTATGTTTCCCAACCACCATTTAGCATATTCGAGGCCACAACCAGCAACCATATATGTATTTGATTTCTGTTCTCTGTGTTGTATTCCAGCAGCTTAGACATCAGGAAAAACTGCAAGTGATAGTTGTCTGTCATCGGAAGCTCAATCTGGTTTACTGGGTTGGTTTCCATTCCACTTCTCATGCTTTAACACTTCTTGTCGAGACCGCAGCCAGCAATGGTGTATTCGATTTCTGTTCAATTTTGATTCCAGTCATATGGCCCCCTTAGGAATTGATCAACACTGAAATATCTGGGTCAATGTGATCGATATATCTAATATAAATCAGAGACTCTTCCATCATTTAACTAATTATTTAAGATGATCAACAGGCACAGACCCAATACTTTGCACGTTGTCATGTTGAACTTGGCTGAAACCCATCACTTGACCTCTATTCTGAATTGTCAATGATCTATGCCGTACTGCTTGTTGCATTTTCTCACCGACAAGAATCCGAAGGTAAGGAATATAATCTCAAAGAAAATTATATTTATTCACCTCTTAGTTGTCTTGCTATGCAGAACAGCTTCAGTGTTCATAATTTCCTGCAGCCAAGTTTTCATCTTCAAATTGAATACACATTATCATCTGCAGTTCCTTCTACATAACTACCTCCATTCTCAGCTGAGTTGTCATTCCTCTTTCTATCATCAACCCCTTTACCGACAATCTCGATCCACGCATAATATTGCCAAAATGGGCAAATACTTGAGGATTAAATCAGGCCTCTGAACATGTATTTATAAACAATTACTCCTGTCAGGAACTGTTATCTTTTAGGGTTATCACTTATTCTGGCTGGCTCCACTTAATTACCCTAAGTTGATTTACATGAATTGCTTAGGATGCCATTTTTTTTTTGTCTGTTTGTTTGTCATTTTAGATGGTGATGTTGAAAAACTTGTTCTAGGACTGCATATATGCCAAAGGGGAATGAATAAGTATGAAAAAACCCACCCAGAAACAGCTAAGCTTTGTTATAAACTAAACAGTTAGCAGCTGATAAAAATATTCAGCAAATTTGTCTTGTGCTTGTATTTGCAAGTACAATTTGCTGAACTCTTGTCATTAGGTGAAGGACTAGTGGCATTAACTTAATGAATTGATGAGATCATCTTTTGTGTCGCGCGACTGTGCCATGTGTCAGCAGACGGGCTTATATATGCTTGTTTTTAGCATGTTATTTTTGTTCACCTAATTGAGCTTTGTTTCCTTTATAAATTGATTAATCCTCATTCCTCATATGTTTATGCTCCTGATAATTTAGTTTAATTGATAATCATGGTGATGAAGGCCTGTCGATTAAACTAACCGAATAGGGTGGTCCGGGTTAAGGTTTAGCTGTAGTAGTTAATCATCCAAGTTGCTTGGGTTTTGGTGGAAGTCATGATGGCTGATGGGAATGGCAAGTACTACTGAGTTCTCTTAGCACAGGATAAGGTTCTTATTTGGCTTTCTTAAGACGTGATAAATACGTGTTATTGTATGGTATGTGCATCAAAGTGAGCACTAAGCAGTCACATATTGCTTAGTACTAGTTTTTTTTTGAGAAAGAAAAAGTTAATGTTTATTTAACAGAGAGAAAGATGCATTAACTGTTCATCTGTTGTTTTTTGTTCTGGAGATCTGAAGAACAGCAAGATCTTGTAGGATGCTTATAGGATTTGCAGGGGTTATTGAAGGAATGGAATTTATAGATAGATTCTATTTAGGTTGTCTAGATGTGATTGATAAGATCAACAATTTTCTGCTCGAGTTGAACAGCTAGAAACAAGGAAGGGGTAAATTGTGTGAAAATGTGAAATTATTCGACATGCTTTTGTGAGGAGTTGTGTTGAAGAACATATTCATTGTCAATTAGTTTTGAGATACTGACTGGGTAACTTGCAGGTTTAACCCAAAGATGATTCAAAGGATAGTGACTGTAGGATCTCATGATTTAAACAAAGAAAGAAAAGAAAGAAAAGTAAAAGAATGTGTGGATGAAATAGGAATCTTAATAACCAAAACACAAGTGCTTCTTGTACTGCTGAATGATTGTGATCCAAGCAGCAAAGGGAAGTAGGCGAAATCGGGATAATTAATCTAAACTTATGGCGAAGAAGGTAGCCAGCAAAAACCTCATCTGCACGCCGCGAATTCGTGTGCAATTCTCTACCATTGATTTAAATAAGTTAGCTGCAGGCAATATTGTCTGGTCATTCCCTTTGTTAGTTGTTACTGTTGCTTAAGTTTAAATATATAGTGCTTCTGTGAATTGGCTGAATAGATGCAGTTTTGTTTGTAGTCATGTGCTAATCTAGCTAAACTTGCATGTAAAGAATGGAATAAAAACCAACCCAGAAAGGGAAATTTCCAGAAAGCATATAAAAATTGTATAATGCCAAACCCCTCCAAAAAGAAGTGACTCAGAGAGACTGTGTGGCTTCATGCCTGGTTATTAATATTCCTTTGGTCTGCAAGAACTTCCCTTTAGTCTTTATCCTATCTAACCTCATGTGCTTGATTCAATTTGGAATAACAAGGGAACATGAAACTGAAAATTTATTCAGATTGCTATATGTATATACAGGATAAAATCCATCTATATTTCATGACATTTGTGCAGAGTTACAAATTTATGGGTTCTTAAACTTTTGTTTGGTCCATTAAGATTAAGGCGGTTATTCGAGGAAACGAGTCTAGTATTGCTTATGCATAATTAACTTGTTTAGAAACGATTCCAACTCAAGCAAAATCTAAATTTGGATTCGAGCTTAAAAATGTGTTCATACTCGACTTGTTCAGTAAATGAATGAGTTTGAGTAGAACTTTTTTTTCGAGTATCAAGCAACCTTATTTGCTCATAACATAGTAACTTAAATGAAATTTTATAAATTCCACAAAACTCGCGCTTGAATCGAGCCGAACCGAGCTTTGAATAAATGTACGTTCATGCTCGATTTTTTTTAGTAAATAAACAAACTCGAGTTGAGTTTTTAGCAAGTCGAACCCAAGCCGAATTCGAGCTGCTCGGTTCATATAAGAACCTTAATTAAGATCCTTAAACATTGGAGAAAGTTACAAACAAGTCTCTTAAATTTTTTTTTTGGTCAATTAAAGTCTTTGAACTATAAAATTTAGAGTCAAACAATGGAGTAGTTCTTATGTCAAAATAAAAATAACAAAAGAAAATCCATAACTTTCTTTACCCAAAGTTTAGACAACTTAGATGGATTTTATCCCATGTATTATACAGTTTATACTCATATGTGGTTATCACTTATCACTAGCACTTTAAGAGGTGTTTTTTTTTGGGTAAACTTTAAGGGGTGGTTTGGAATGAACTCAAAAACAACTTTTTTTTTTTTTTTTGCTGAGTAAACATAAAGAAAATGATAAAATCATTCTCTTTCCTTTCCAAACCTATTGAGTAAAAAAAAAAAAAAACAACTAAATTTTTGTAACACGTTGAAGAGGGAAAAAGTTAATGTTAGTTGTGTCTCAGGATTCATCTGAAGAGCCATTGGTCACATTGATGCTATAGCGTGAAAGGGGCAAGTACTAAATGAAGACAATTAATGCTTATAATTAAATATGCTTAATTTATAAAGTTATCGTTTTACTTTTTAACACGTATTTTAAAAAACTGAAAACTATATAATATACTCCCTCCGTTAAGAAAAACATGACGTTTTAGGAGTAAAATTTCGTTAAGAAAAACATGTCGTTTTAGGTATTTTGGTGTTCACTTTCCAAAATAACCCTTGTCATGATTAAATATTTGTTAGTTGTAGTTTTCAATAAAGTGGAAAAGTAAAGTAATAATTAGGGGTATAAGTGTATTTTTGTTTGCTTTTATTTACTTTCTTAAAAAATGTGCAAATGTCTAAAACGACATGTTTTAATTAACGGAGGGAGTATTAACTTTTTTTTAATTTTTTTTATAATCTAATACTTATTACTAGCAAATATTAAGTTGTAAAAAAAATAATTTAAAAAAAGTTGATATTTTATATAGTTTTTAGCTCCTTAAAATACGTGTTAAAAAGTCAAACGTCATTCTTTTTGAATCGGATGGAGTATAGTACAGTAATACTGAATGGTTATAGAGAAGAAAAGAGCCATTGCTGGCTGTAGATTGCTTGTGAAACCACTGGATTCCTTTCATTACTTTATAGGATGGTATTCAAAACAACATTTTTTAAAATTTTTTTATATGGTTAATCATAGTTTTGATGATGATAATATTGATTATGATGTCCTAATTTCTGCTTATGAAACCTGATAACATTGAATAATCAATATAGACCCAATAATTGGATGTGGGTCATCTTGTGGCTATATAGAAATGGTGAAAAGTTCAATACTCCCTCCGATCCATTATATATGACGTTTAAGACTTATTTTGTTGATCTAATATGTATGACGTTTTGTACTTTTCATGAACCATTAATTACTAATTCGTTGTAGTATTAATTGTTGTTCATTACTACTTGAGATTGTAGGACTTTTTGGAGGTTTTGTAGTATTTATCCATTATCTCAACTAATTTTCATTAATTGAAAGACTTTTTATCTCCTCCATTGAATTATCCAACTACCCTTTTCGATTTAATGCCAATTAATATTTGGCTGATACGAGAGAAATTAATTGATATTTAAGCCCTCCTTAATTCCTTTCTTAATTCCTGTGCAATTGTGTAAAACGTCATACATAGTGGATCGGAGTATTAGTTAAAAAGAACCCCAAAAAAATGCATTTAATTTCTTCTGTAGTGCACACTTTTCTTCAATCTCTAAGCTGAAAAAAACTCATAAAAAAATTAATTTAATCTCGTTGAAACTTGAAAGTGAAAGAGGAAATTGCGGATACATGTGGATCAATGGAAAACTCACATGATAACTTATTTTTATTATTATTCTTAATGCATCTTTCATGAGGGAATATGCAGCTAACCATCTCCATAAACCTGTACTCATGTAGAAATGAGCTGTCGTGCTGTGATTGGTCGTATTCGTTTCGAATATGGCGAGCACGAATAACTGAACTATGCAACTGATGCTCAACTCCTTTTGTGGCCTTTTGGACCTTATTGGGAATGCTATAAAATTGACGAGTTACTCCTCTCCTCTCATTGTCAATTTAATTCATTGGACTTTGACAAGATTAGAGCAACAGCTATTGTAAAAAATCTCTAAAATAGAGATCAAAATGTCAAAATCTCTAAAAAAAATTCTCCCCAACTCCAACAGCTTCTTTATTTTACAGATTTTTGCATTTATTATACACTATAATCAATACAAAAATTTATAATATATAAATAATTGATGGTTAAAAAATGATAGAATGGATGATTTATGTAGAAAAGGGTGCTAAAGTAAAGGGTAAGCATTGAATTTATATATAGAAATGAGTTAAACATTAAATTATAGAGATAACTTATCTTCCTCCAAATTTAGAGATTTTTTTCATCTCTACTTTCATTTCTCTATTTTACAAATGAGTTTACAAAAGCCGTTGGGGTGAAAAAATGCTATTTTTCTCTAAAACTTCTACTTTTTTCTATTTTAGAGATGCTGTTGGGCTTGCTATTTCAGTCAGATGCTTGCTGGACTCTTTTTCTGCTATACCAAACCTCATAGGAATTCAATCAGATCTAGCTCATTTGGCAGGTAACTTAATCAGCTTGTTTAGCTAGATTGGACAAAAGGTAGGTAGGTCTGAATATTTTATTACTGAAACTTAAATCTTGATGAGGTGTGCTTTTCCTTTGGCTGAATTTATATGTACATAAAATAGATACATTCATACAACACCTCTTACGATGTAAACTGTAAAATAATTAATTATTCATAAGTAATAACATAATTTATTCATTTGACATAATGTAATTATTCGTATGTGTTAACAATTTTTTTATTTTAAAATTATTCATCTGTTGCAACATAATTATTCATATCAGTTATCTCTGAATAATATATTTGAATAATTATTTATATATATATATATAGCAAGTGGGCTTACAATAAGTCATTTACTGCTATTTCTTTTCTTGGGGTCTTCTTTTCTTCTCTTCCACACAAACAGAAAAACTAAGCACTCTTTATTGATGGAGGATCAACTTCCCAAGAGCGTTGAGGCTTTCATGATCCCTGGATCCAAGTTTTGCTTCGGAGATCCGATGATCTGGAACGTGTCGATACCAGAAGATAGAATTCATAGCACATCAACCACAACCAACTTGGCTTTCGGTTTCGAAGAAGACCAAATCCGCCCCATTTCCTCATCATCCTCAACATCATCCACCACCACCACCTTTGTCAACTTCTTAGAGCCTCTTCCTTCAGATTTGTGTGCACCCGAGACGACATCTCCATCGCCTGTGAACCTCACCTACTTCCCCAACTTAGCCTTGTTTCCTCCACTGCAGAAGCCACAGGACAGCCTTGATTGGCTCAACTTGAAAACGAATCTCTGCGCGAGCAGAGGCTACAAGCTGAGCCCCACGAAGACTCAGCAGATGAAGTACGCTCCACCCAGAAGGCAGCAGAGTTCAGCTGCAGGAACCACTCCTGCTAGGCTGTTTAGAGGAGTGAGGCAAAGGCATTGGGGCAAGTGGGTAGCCGAGATCAGATTACCAAGAAACCGAACAAGGGTCTGGCTGGGAACCTTCAACACCGCTGAGGAGGCTGCTCAGGCCTATGACACTGCAGCCTACCTACTCAGAGGTGATTATGCTCACCTCAACTTCCCTGATCAGAAGCATCTCCTTAAGGCCAACTCCTTGACTGGCTCCACCGCGGCTCTTCTTGAGGCCAAACTGCGCGCAGTTTCGCATCAAACCAGCACCAAGCAGAATGTGAATACAAATATGAATACGAATGTCACTGCACCTGTTGAAACTGATGGTGGATTCGTGAAGAAGGAGTGTCAGTTCGACTTGGATGCTTCCATTGCATCCCAAATGGTTCCGGAGAATTGCAAGAAAGCTGCAAATGAAGACATTGAGGCAGTGCAGCTAAGTAGAATGCCTTCTTTGGACATGGATTTGATATGGGACGCACTCCTGGTTTCCGATACTAGCTAGCTAGTTGAATCAAAGCTTCTTCGGCGCTGTAATTGCTTGCAATTCAAGTCTTTCAACCATATATATGGTTTGTATTGATCTATTTTAGAATTTCCATTGGGTGATACATACAATTGTTGATTACTTTCTTTTTCTTGCAAGTATACATTGAGATCATATTTTAGATCATGCTTGATTGCTTGAATGCTCCTTGTTCTTGTCTTTCAAGTAAAAAGATTTTTTAAGTAAATTTTGATGGATGCTTGCTTACTGAAAGTGAAAGGTTTTCTTTTCAGAAAAGTAAAGTGTAAGATGTGTCTCCACCATATAAGGCTTTTAGGGAAGGTTTGAGGTGGAAAGGTTGAAGAAGATACCAAAATGATGCAGAGAGGTTATTTACTTGTAAGTTATCCTCCCCCCATGGATTCCTATTTAAGAAATAAACTTGTGGTGTGTAAAAAGGCCTTTGGCTAGCCACCATCTCTCCACTTTCTATGGTGGACACTGCAGATTAAGAATTTGGCAAACATCAAAACTGGACCAGGCCATGGGTTTCACACTTTGTAATTGAGATGTGATATCCATCTCATTATTATATAATCGGTTTGATATTCACACCATGAATTTTTTTACGAATTTGGATAAGTTTTATGTAACATCTGTCAACTTGAAAAGTTGGTGTTATTTGTCTATAGGTTGGAGAAGACGATGTCATGACCTTGCCTTTTGCGAAATATTCTGGTAATGTGTATAGTAGCTTTTTTACTCTTTCTATTATCAATTGGTTTTATAAAAAACTAGAGAAATATGATGGAATATTCCTTTTTCCCTGAATTGGTAAATAAAGAGCGGCCATTCCGGGGTTCGAACTGGGGACCTATGGGTACTACCCACAAGTCCTTTTCAGTGAGCCATTCCGGAATGGTGGAATATTCCTTTTTCAAACATTAGGAAAAAGAACCTTCTTTTCCATATGAAAATTAAAATTCTGAGCTGGGGTCTGCCGAGTTGTAAGACTTAGTGGCGGTGGGCCTAACCATGGATGGGCCCATAGCCTGCAAGTCAAAGGCCCATTAAAATTGCGTAGTCACCTGGCCAGGTTTCATAATCGTGCCACGTGTCTACATTACAAAATGTGATCCTAATGATGTTAGGCTATATTAGGCTATACTACCTCCGTTAATTAAAATATGTCGTTTTATAATGTAAATCTTGTGAAGAAAAATACGTCATTTTAAGTATTTTGCCATTACTTTATAAAATTGCTCTTATAATGATTAGATAAGTGTTAGTTGTAGTTTTTAAGAATGTAAAAAGTAGAGTAATGATTAGAATTATAATGTATTTTTGTTCGTTTTCTTACAAAGTACGTAGATTTTTATTCTAAAATAAAAAGTTTTAATTAATGGATTGAGTATATATTTTTTTTGATAAAGGAGATAATCCAACTCTAGTGGTAAACTCCATTCACTTCATCCAATCGACAAAAAAATCACATATTAAGTAAATCGACTTATGTCAATCGGTTAGGCTCAATGATAAAAAGTAGGATTACTTATATTTTAATGTATATTAGAGTATTATATATATGGTACGTCTAATGACATTCGAATATATCATTTTAAGTGAAATATATTGGATGTATTGTTATTGTTTACTTATTATTATTGAATGCAATTTCTAATTTTTTAAAATTTTATTTCTTTTCTTTTAAGAGCATTTGATAGGAAGAAATGCTCTGGGGCAGTATTTAGTACTACGTAACTTATTTACAACATTTTTTCTAAGTCAACCATCCCTTAAATTTCAAATATTTTTAGAAAGATTAATGTATAAATTGTTTTAGAATTATTTGAAAACTATTTGACCTCATAAGTCAACTATTAAAGATTAATTTAGATTCATTTTTCATAATTTTGAATTAATAATCATTTCATCGTTGTTGCTTCTTGTAAAATTAACTTCAATCCTATACTCCATATTAAAATAATCTATCTACTTAAATACTCCATAACAAATTTCCAACTTTCTTTATCGTAGTATAAAATAAATTTGAACAAAAGTAGCACAATGAGTTCAACAAATTAAAAACACTAGGTCAACTACTTTTGCTTAATTTATTCAACAGTTTAATTAATTGAACGTATCGTCAAATGGTAGACCTTTGAGATAATGCTAATTTTTGATTCCATAGAACAAGTCAACGGTGCACCAACAACATGGTTTTTGCTGTTTGCCTCTAATTTGCAGATTAATTCCTCATTATAAATGTATGTTTTTAGATTAGGGTAAATAATTTGACCAAACAACACTAAATTATTAAGTAGTGTTTACACTTTACACATACTTTTTATTTTTAATATTATGAAAATAATACAAACCGTTAAACAATTTTTGTAATTTATACCCTTAAGTTAAACTTTTCGATTTTATCAAAATTTCACTCGATTTATTGATTTTGCTAATTTTTAAATATAATTTTAAGACTCATCCATGTAAGCGATAAAGATTTTATTTGGCGAAAATTAAGTTCAATCTACTTTTAGAATATTGCAAAAATTGTCAACACTGCCATATCAAAAGTGAATCTATGTGGTGCAAAATTTCACTTTAAAATTCCAGAAAATGATGGATTTCAGATTGGTTTGCATTATATATATATATATATATATATATATATATATATATATATATATATATATATATATTGAGCCTATGAAAATAAATCAAGTGTAAATTGAACTGATCAATGGATCAAATAAACATTTACAAAAATTTAAATATATTTTCTGATTTTGTACATATCATGATTCATGACTAGCAAATTAGATATAATAATCATATATCCTAGCAAGGTCTAACAAGGTTTTTAAATTGTTGTATATATCATGTGTGGATAAAATTCCCAACTAGAGGGATTCAGCACTTGTGTTGTGTCCATCCAGATTGCGTTTTATAATTCAGAGTGATTGTGTCTTCTTCAAGCATAAGCAACAGTGATTGCCCATCCCCATCCATTTATTATTTTAGTTTTTTTTTGGTGACCATTTATTATTTTAGTTGATTAGAGGTTTCATAACAAAAGGGGATCGTTATCATTGCCTTTTGAATTATAAATCATACTCCCTCCGTTCGGCAAAACTTGTCATTTTAGCTTCTTTCACAAGTTTTAAGACAATTAACAAATGTACTAATTTACCATCAATTATTACCCTCCTTTTTTACTCTATCGAAAACTACAACTAACAAATCATCAATTATATCAATGGTATTTTTGTAAAGTGAAGAGCAAAATACCTACAATGACAAGTTTTTTTGAACAAAAATAATACCCTAAAATGACAAGTTTTGCCGAACGGAGAGAGTAATGTTATTTGTTTGGACTATTTCATAGTCTTTGTGAATCTACACCATAACTCTTGAAGGAGATTGATGGTCGACCAAGATTCGAATCCTACCATTCAAGAACATACAAGGTTGGGCGAGGATTGTCTACCCTGGAAGGAAGGAATGTCCTTCGACGCTCAAGCCAAAGTTTGTCTGATTCAAAATCCCCTTCCTTAACGAGGTCGGTCAATCTTCTATTTAATGGCAAAAAATAAGGTTGATTAGAGTTGTATTGTATAAAAAGATGATAGTGCCCCTAGACTCGGATAGGTCGATCGAGATTGATGGTCGACCGAGATTCAAACCCTACCACCCAGAAACACATGAGGTCACACAAGGCTGAATGCCTTCCGACGCTCAAGTAAGAGGTTGTTATTAATTAAAATCTCCTCCCTTAACGACGTCGGTCAAAATTAGGGTTGATTAGAGTTGTACGGTTTAAAAGACGATAATGCCCCTAGACTTGAATAGTCTTATTTTTGCCCTTTCAATCTTCTTCTATGTTTTGCTACACACTACTAGGCCTAGTTTTAAGCTTGCAAAAACGAACGCATAATGATTCAGCGAATTAGAGTCATGTTGCACATGGATCGGACCTTTGTTACACATGGATTCGGCAAAAGCGAACGCATAATGATTCGGCGGTGGTTCACCCCCAAAGTCTGCCTTGTATATAAAAAAAAAGGCTCATGACGATATTGAGTAAGATGCAAAGAGCTTCAATCACAACCTTCCTCTATTCCAAATCGTCTGTCCACATCATGTTAGACTACACAAAGTAACTTATTTATTTTCGAATGAGATTACTTGTTCTTAAATGTCCATCCTTATCACCCAAATTAAAAAAAATATAAAAAAAAATTAAGAAAAAGGGTAAAGGGAGGAGTGGATTGTGAGAGGTTACATGCGGAGCGAGAGAGGTTCTGGGGTGGAATGGGTCGGGTGATGGATGGGTGCAGCCATTTTTCACCAGATCCGTCACAAAAAAAAAAATTTCACTTGTCTTATCACCCGTCCGTCTAATGTTTCACCCATTATACGATCCGTCGGGTGAATCGGGTGAGTAATCGGGTGGAGTAAATTAAAAGAAAATGAGTCGCAAGACATACCTAAAAATCGATTATATTCAATAATTTTACAAACCACGTCAACGTGGAAATCTTATTAAATGTATAAAAGGTTTATTCATAGAATATATCACTATCCTCATCTTAGAAAGTTAACATTAAAAGTTTAATATCAAATCAAATGGGATGAATTTTAGTCCTTAGCTATACTCATAGTTAAAAGAAGAAAAAACAATTTGGCTAAATCATGCCTTAACACACTAAATCCTAACAAAGTCGTTGAAACGAGCGAAATTGCTAATACTCTAACAGTGTATGCAAAACAAATAAAATAACAATTAGGGAATAGAGAAGCTAGAATTGTACGGTGAAATATGTAGTTGTTAGGCTATATTTTTTAATAAACTGTGGTTTTTTTTTTAAAAAAATCGGGTGGTTAAGCGGATCGGATGATGGGTCGGGTAATGGGTGAAAAACATATCACCTGACACCCGACCCATCACCCATTTCACCCACTCGCCACCCATCCATCGTCCGATTTTTTTCGAGTTTTCACCCGTATAATCGGGTCGGATGAGTCGGGTGAGTCGGTCACCCACGGATGATTTCCAGCCGTCGGATCAGAATAAGACATTCTGGTTGCTTTTCTAATCCACGTCCAAAAATGAAAACCCCATGACACCACAACGTAACATTACTTTCTGTTCTCGCAAGAACAATCCAAAAATAGTACCTCTGTGGGGAACTAGATAGATCAAAAAACTGAAAGAGCCTCCTAAGTGCAGTTATCAGCAAAATTGAAAAAAATTAAAAATAAATCTAGCATTGCCTGATCTCATTTACACCAAAAACACACACAAAAAAAAAACCATTCAATGGTTAAGCGTGGAAGTAGTAGTAGCATTGGTTGGAATAGCTTCAGAAACCGCGACAGGCGCAACCTCTTGTTCTCGGCTTTCTCTTGCATCGTCAACTACTGTTTGATTGATGTTCGACAGCGTCAAGGGTGCAGCTGCAGCCGTTGCTGCCTCCTCAACATGGATCGGTTGAGTCATCGGATCAGCTACATGGGACGTCTCTACATTCAGATCCTCAAGTGGGTCATCAGCGTCATCCTCATACTCGGAGCCACTCATGCTGCATTCGTCGTCCTCTTCTTCCTCCTCCTCCAACTCGTCTTCAAACGTCTCCGAATAGTCCTTCCCAGCTGCTTCCTTGACTTCCGAATCCACCATTTCGGCATCCAGATTAGGAAGCCTCTGCTGGATTGGCACTGCATCACTGATCACTTGGCCTGTTCTCAACCTCTCTCTATAGCCTTCCATTTCTCGCCTGTACCGCTCTTTATCGCTAACTGCTTTCTCCTGATACACCTGATGAGAATACAACAACAATAATCTCAGTATATTCCGCTCCTACTGTTCTAAAAAACCCTTCAAAACCCGCCAAGACTCCTGCCTAAACCCTTGAACTTGTCTCACCGCCAAGGTTGTCAAGGTCGTCAAAACCCGCCTAGACTACAAAAACCCGCCATGAAATCCGCGCACACCCCGCCTAGACCCTTGACCCTACCCCACCAATGTTTTTTAGAACATTGCACACTCCTAACACAGTCTTTCCCTGACCATGTCGAGAGGGTGTTTCTGTGTGACCAGAAGCATTGTAAAAATAAACAAAACAAACCATAAACACCCAAGAGAACAAATGATGTGATTGATTACTCACAGTTTTCTCATCCTCTTTAAGGTTGGTCCAGAGCTCCCCAATGATCCGACTAATCTCCCTGTCCCTCCCGCGGTAGAGAGGCTTGAGCCTCGCGTGCTGCTCAGCAAAGAAGAAATTATAACCGCTTCTGTTGGGCTTCGGATGGGCTGGATCACGTCGTTTTATCTCACACTTCTTCCTCCTCCTACGACGTCGTGCAACTGGTGGTGTTATAACTGAAGTAGCAATGCCAATGGTGTTGCTTTGGATCGGGTGGATCACTGTCCCTTGTGGTTGTGGGACTTGTTGGACAGGACTCATAGCCGGTGCAGTCTGATAGAGGACTCCTTTGAGCTTCTGTGTGCCAACTGTGACTGTCACAAGATACCCGCCTTCGAATTTTCCATCAATCACTCCAGTCACTTGAGAGCCCATTGAAGAAGGTGGTGCACCTAAAGATCAAGAGAGATTCAACAACAAATAAACACTCAAATTCGACAAAAAAGAATCCCTAACATATCTCTATATAGATCAAAGGCGAGAATTCGGATATAATTGAGGGCAAGAACAACAATGCAGCACCTTGAGGAACAGGCTCAGCAAGCCTTATCCCTTGTGGTTGTATGGTGGGTGCTGGACTTAGTGATGGCACTGTCCCTACCGCGCCATGAACTGTAATCGGTAATGCGTATCCAGACTGCCATGAACCTGTCGCGGACAAAACAAACAAATTCATACATGAAATGAACATTCAAGATGGAAGAGAAATGATTGTAGAACAGATTCGTGTTTTCGCCTACCATGAGGCATTGGAGTCCAGCCCTGCGCCTTGAAGAAGTAGATTTGTTCGTAGTGGTGGAGCAATGAGAAATAATGTTTACGAAGTATAAAAGACGCGTTGGTGGCTGTAGAAGGAAAATTGAAGACAGCAGTTACTTCTTTCCATTTCTTTTCCCTAAGGATCTGCACAAACACAATAAAATAGAGAGATTTCATCAACAAGTATTCATGGATTTTATCAATTTATGTGGAGCTGTTAAGCATTTCAGTTTCAAACTCAAAGCAATCAGGGAAGAAAATGTTAGGGGTCATTTCACTCACCTTCTCAACACCACCGCGAGTAGTCACCTCCACGAATAGCTTGTGCAGATCAAGATCTCTGCCACCAATGATGGGAATCCTACGATTCGAAACAAGAGCAAGTCATCACTTATGTAAATTGATGATATATAGAGGCACAATTACAGCAATGCAAAAGTAATGATATCCTTTCATGGTAACAAATCAAGAAGAAAAATGCACTTGCATTAACTCGAAATGTCCAATTAAGGTGTCAACAATATGAAGAGGTATATCACTCTCCACAAAGCAAAGGTTCATGCCTCCCTAATAGAGCTAATGAATGTGCAATAAGACGAATTATCAGACCTTAAAGCACTCTTATCCACTTACCTATTACTAATCTGCTATTACTAGTGACTAATGAATGGTCATGTAAAATGTTTGACTAGATACACCAATCTTTCATCCACATTATATCATACATCCTCCTCAAAACACAAGATAGATACAAATATAACAAAGATTTCATACTAATGGTGCTTGGGAGGTCCGGATGTATGCACCCTTTACAAAGGAAGGTAAATATGAGATAAATAAATAAGCTCCAAAGAACCAAAAGTTGCAAATAAGAGTCATACTATTTAACTATGGAGTAATAACTAATGGATGGTTATGAAAAAGGTTTAACTAGATACACAAAATCTTTCATTCAGATCATATCAAACATCATCCTCAAAGCACCACATAGATTTCATGCTTGAGAAAGGAGGCAAATACTAAATATGAAAGAAATAAATGAAACCCAGAGAACCAAAAGATGGAAACAAGAGGCATACATGAATTTGGTGCCCATTGCAGTATGAAGCTTCTGCAAAGTGTCCAGGAAGAGTTTAGGATTGACAGCAACATCTTCATACTTTGCAAGAGCAGGTGGGTAAGGGTTATAGTGGAGATTGGCAGGAACAGATGATGAAGATGGTGCAGGTGCTGGTTGCATCACACCCACACCAGTAAAATTGCCTTGTTCAACCATTCCTAAATCCTCTTTCTTTACTGCAAAAATGTGCAAAGTGAAGAAAGACAGAATCAGAAGCTTCAAAACAGACAAAAACAAAACACACAGTAACACCAAAAAGTTAAAGACCAACATTCATATTGTGAAATGTGAATCAGACAAGAAAAAGATCACCTGAAAAAAGCCTTAAAAATATGAACACAAAAAACCCAGAAAATAGGAGTAAAATGCAAGTGAGACTCAAATCTTGAATGTCAAATTCATTAGTAATGACTATTTTTCACCTCTGAAACACCCAAATTCCGAATCAAAAACAAATCTTCAGAGAAAAACAGAAACATCAATCCAATAACCCTTTAATTTTTTTTTTTCTGCCTCTAAATTTCCTTCTATTAATGTAAAATACTCAGATTCCTACAGGGCTATAACGAAAAGACCCTCATTAGGGCTCAGATATAGGGGTTTAATGGCACATCCCAATTTGCAGTACCATCTTACAGAGTGTATGTAGACTGACATTCCATAGATAATAGGGGGGAAACGCAATTAAACACATCAATCAAATGCGGAGTAGATAATAATGTGGCTTCAGTGTGTATTTTTTAGCCCCAAAAACAAAAGAGTCTTTTTTAAAGATGCCTGGATTGATATGATGATTAATCTCCATTGAGAGAGACAAAACCGAACTCACCATTGAATATTCAGTTCAATTGAAGAGACACGCGATGGTATAAAGAATTGGAAGATCAAGAGATTTAGAAATATTAATGATACAAATGCCGGTTTATTTATTCAAAGCAAGAAAAAGCTCGTTTCTTTATACGGTTGATGTCCAAGAAAATACCAAAGTGGGAGATTTTTAATCGACAGAATAAATTAGACGGAGAATGTACATAAGCATAACATAATTTACCCAGATGGAGATGAAGGAAATAAATTAAAGAATCATACCTAATTATACTGGAAGAGATAGAAATCTCTACAGATGGATGGGAGATGAAGGAGAGTCGGTCAAATTAAAAAAAAAAATTGAATTGATGAATTGATTATTTAGATGGCTTTTGCATCCCGAATTTCGTGAAATTTAAAAGGAGAATTGAATTAATTTTAGGTTTATAACAGTAAAAATAGATATTAAACATATTTGGGCGAATGGCCTTTTTTCCCTATACCGTTACTCTATGTAAAAAAAAAGGTTATTTACTGCACTTGCATAAAAAGAAAATAATAATTATGAAGCATATTAAAGATTAAAGAATGCACCTTACAATAGTTTTTACCCGAGGAAATAAATGTTTATTTATCAAATAAAAAATTTAAAATTTGCAAATTTTCTATTTTTATTGTCAATATAAAAAAATATTTTTTTAAAAATCTTGGTTTTATGGAATAAAATCGTTAACTTCCAATACTTAAACTATTTATTGACGATAGAAAAAGTCTTTTAAAAAACTAAAAGATATTAATATCATCCTATTTTTGGCCACAGAACATATGGAGAAAATAATAAGAATAGATATAAATATGATAAAAATAAGCTAAAATGTGGAAAAATATATGGCAAAGAATTAGCTAAAGGTATATGTGATTTGACTCTCCTTTTCAATCGCATATAAAATACCAAAGAGATAGACGAAGATAAATTTAGAGAAATGTGGGGATGGAATTGAGAATGGGATGCAGATAATTATAATATGTATATTATTAATATATATTATATTCAAATGGTTAGCGTAAATGCAGTTGATTTTCTTAATTTGTAGAAACTAATTTTGAACTTTTTTTTTCTCTGTCGTTTTTATTTATTTATGAGATGCTCATAAGATTTCAGTATTTTATTCTTCTTTTGATAAGCTTATACCAAAATTTCTTCGCTTAGCATGATTATAACGATTAAAAAAAACTAAATTACTTTGATTTTGATAAACTCAATAAATCATACCAATAATTTCAAACTAGATATAAATAAATAAATTCAATTGAAACCAAATGGATAAAGCCGGATTTTGAAAAGCTTAAAAAGAAAAGTCATTTTTTCATTTTTATTGCCGAAAAAAACCATATCTTAAAAAAAAAAAAAGGAAAATGGCAACAAATAATACATTATCTATATAACTACTTAATTTCGTATACTTTCCGCTGACGTGGTGCGCTCTCCTTATTCCACTCCCTTTTAACCAATCACGTTTTTTCTTTTAATTTTCATTTTTTACCCATTTACTAACTATCTATATCTATATAACTACTTAATTTCGTATACTTTCCGCTGACGTGGCGCGCTCTCCTTATTCCACTCCATTTTAACCAATCACGTTTTTTCTTTTAATTTTCATTTTTTACCCATTTACTAACTATTGGGTTTAATTCAAAATATTTATCAATATAATATCTTAATTTATAATATTTTTGATGATATGTCAACAACTCCTTCGTTTAAATTTTTTAAACTAATCACTCTCTTCATCTTTTTTATACATTTACATGTTCCCGCTTTTAATTTTTTACTCATTGACTAACCATTGGGTTTAAATCAACCTTCATTATTTTATTTATTAAATATCGCGTCATGGCGCGGGGATTATACTAGTTTAAAGTTAATACCATTGCACAACACAAATTTTACATGTGAAAATGTTAACCCTTTCAAATGAACTAGTACAATTCCCGCGCCATGGCGCGATTTTTTAAACAAAAATCTTGATAATATAAAAAATTAATATTATAAAATATTAATACTACGTAAAAGTTAAGATAAAATTCATTAAAATATTTACCATAAATGTATCTTATAAATATCTCAAAAAATTAATTTTAAAAAAACATCATGTAAAAGTATAATACATAAATATAGATATTTAAATCACTTAGTAAAAATAATAATATTATTGTAACTTTTTTAAAATGTGATGTGGTATAACTGTTATCTAAAATGATACTGTATTGGTTATGCCATATCATCAGAAAAGCAATTTATTTCTTGAAATATTCATGATTTAAAAAATAATTAAAAAATGGGCATTGATTGAAACAATTTGTCAAAATATTCACGAATATATATAGTAAATGTCATAAAAATAAAAAAATATATAATTGGTTTGAAAAGATAAAAAGAAGGAGAAAATAATAATTGAAGGAAATAAATTTGAGTTAAGCCTAGTAGCTATATTAAATTAAATTAAATGTTTTGAATTAAGCCCAATTGTTAATGGAAAAAAGAGAAAAAGGAAAAATAAAAAAAATGAAGGAAAAGAAATAATTGGTCAATAGTTCTAAAACTACTCTAAGGTTGATACGTAAGCAAAGTCTTATGAATTAAAGTTATATATAGATTTTTAATGTAAAAAAGAGAAAAAGGAGAAATAAAAAAAATAATTGGTCAATATTCCTAAAACTACTATGAGGTTGACACGTAAGCAAAGTCTTCTGAATTAAAAATATATATAGATAGAGTACCTAATTTAAATAAAAAAGTAGTTGATTTTGATCGAATCGAACCGAGTTGAGTTCAACTTTAAATCATATAGACTTGTTAATAGCCAAGATTTTATTGAAACTCTTCATATGACAACTTTTTGTTAATACCATATCATTTTAAGCCATACTCCAAAGTTTGGTTATTTTATAATATTGGGAAATTCGGTTCAATGCTGAATGCTTCTACCGCAATTTCCCTCTAAAATTAATCATAATAATAATGCGAAATTTACGCTTGCTCGTTGTTATACTTCATTTGCATATGGGAAGCGTAGATCAAGGAATTCAAATAACTACACAAGCTCGTGTTGCTTACCAATTAGTATGAGATGAGATCATAACAGTACCTTTTTTGTTTCCAAATAACTAGAGCGATTATTCGAGTCGAATGAGTATTCGAGTTGAATAAGTCGATGATTGCTGGTTCATGTTCAGCTTGTTTATAAATGAGTCGAGCTCAATACTCGACTTGTTTATAGTACACGAACGAACTCGAGCCAACCATTTTTTAGTAGCAAACCTTACTTACTCATTAACTTAAAAGAAAATTTTGCTAATTTCACAAAATTCGAATTATTCTAGCTTGAATCAAGTCGAGTTGAGCTCTGAATCAAACTTAAAAATACGCTTATATGCTCAACTCGTTTAGTAAATGATCAAGCTTGAACTAAGCTCAAACTACTCGACTTATATAACGGCTCTAATCATAATAAAACTATTTTTTCAACTTATGAGCACACCCACCCACTATATGCGGATTCGGACCAAAGAGGAATCAAACTCTTTGACAAAACCACAACCAACGAGCAGGCAAACATCAACATAAGAGCTTGACAAAAGTAAGCAGTGATCCAGGCATTAGTAGTAAAACCGAGCTCCGGCCTGAACCATCGTCTATAGAGTGCTGTTGCGAATTGAGATCATTACGTTATTGAGCTTTATTATGGTCCCATACATATGCTGATATGCCACTGTTTTCCTCTGGACTGCAACACTACTAAACTTGCAATGTAAAACACAAATATGCGAAATGTACACTTGCCCAAGAGTGGCTAGGACTCTGAAATGGAAAAACTTGGATATGTACATAAACAAGTGAATAGAAAGGGGAAGGCCTGTACAGAGAATCCAAGATATGCAACTTTCCGTACATAATCAATCTGAGCACTGGCACGACTAAAGGCAAAACATGTCAGCACAAACGGATTCATTGGCGAGCAAGAGTAAATCGAGCGAACCTTTACATTACGCTCTGCAAACATTGAAGTGACTGCAGGATCCAGTGTTCAGGAACTTCGGTAGAGTTCTACAGATGCACTTCGACATCGCCTTTTCTTGGACATATCCTACATGTTCGAATATACATTAGCATAGAATTGTTCAAAAATAAGAAAACAGATCTACCGAAAAACGGCCATTTAAGTCTCCACACAGAATAGTTCAGAAAAGCATTATCCAGAGTTGTAAAAGAAATAACCAAAGGCCGCACCTGTGATCCTGGCAGGGGTAGAGAAGTCCTGTGCAAAGTTTTCTGCGGATCTGTTAAGTGCCGAATCTCTTGGAGCAGGTTTGCTATATCATCCAAAAGAAGCAGCTCGGTTTCCCCCTTGTCTCTGGATTCCAATGAGACGTTAAGCTTCGAGCGGCCTGCTTGAATGCTCCTTAACCTCTCTCTTAGCCATCCGACTTCATTGTCAAGTTTCTGTCTTTCATGATCAACTGCAGCAATGGAATGCCGGCGCAATTCTGAAACTCTACTTTCACAGGTTGAGTTACTCAGTGGTGGCAAGGCAACAGAAATTTCTGGAGTATTCCTTTTGATTTCACGGTCTGGTTCATAACTGCTGCCAACTGCACAAGAACTGAGCTCGTCATCCCTCTGAGCTTCAAGAGATTCAGATGGCAATTCACACTTTGTGACAGCATTTGAAGTATCATCCCGTGTCATTGATGATTCAGCATTGTCCTTGTCCTGACTGGTACACTCATCAATAACATGAATATCACAAAGTTGCTGGTCTTTCACATCTGGATTACCACCTAGCACTTCTGGACTTTTCACATCATATTGTTCATTTGACTCAGTTTCCCCGTCATGTTTTACTTCTCCAATCAACACTATTGATTTCTCCTGATACCCGTGATCATGAGATGTGCTTGACTCTAATCCTTCTTGACTGAACTCGACTGTGGAATTATTTTCTCCTGCAGTTTCAGGTATGTCATGGCATTGGGCAAGGGGTAATGCATTCTCAACCGATATGGATGCACAATCTGTAAAATCACTGCCGGTCTGCTTAACTAACTTCCCACTCTGAACAGGAATAACCAAGGTTTCTCCTTCAATATCTAGTACATTACAGGCATCCTCTTCCAACCGTTCCTTTTCTTGAAGTATATTCATGTATGATTCAACTTCTTTCTCCAAATAGTGTTTCTCCATCTCTCTCCTGACAATGATTTCTTTGAGAACATCCATTTCTTCAGCATCATAAGTCGATTTCTCTTCTAATATCCTCTCATACTGCCGAGCTTCCAATTCTATAGCTGCTTTCTCCTCCTGCAGACGCAAAATCATCGCCATGGCCTCATCTGCAGCAGTAGCAGCAGCAGTTCTCTCCTTTTCCAGATCATAGAACAGTGCGGCACGTGCAGCACGCTCTTCTTTAAGAGCTTGTTCAAGAATTCGAACTGCGTTTTCTAAATGCCCATCATGCTCTAAATGTTGCCCTGTATCATTTCTTTGACTGCCTAATGGGACCATATCTTTGTCCACGATAACACCATTAGATTCAGAAGAAAGCCATGATTTGTGGTCGAGTTCCATAACATGTGATGGTTCTACAACATCTGGTAACATAAAAAGCATTAACAATTAACCATACACCTCAGGCAAAAATATGCAAAAGAAGAAGAAAAGGCAGGGTACATAATTTCAGTAAAATCTACCAACTAAAAATTAAGATAACCATGTGTAACAAAACCAAGAAGCTGTGGAATAAATAAACTAAAATGACTCCATATCCGCCCACCGGCTTCTAATTAGCTCCTATGATCTATCTATAGTAAGTCCACTTGCTAGAAATGCTCATGCTTGTGCATTTCCTCAAATGTGCAAATTGCAATCAAATCAAAAGCTAGCAAAGGTGTTATTAATGCACTTAGGTGGTTATTGCGATTTAAGGAAAATAAAGATAAAGATGCATGGTTACCATGAGAATCTAAAGGAGTCGAATTATCTGAAGACTCTTTCCCAGTACTGCTGTTACCACAATTTGACAATGGAACAACTGGGGCACCAGGCCTAACATTATCATACGAAGAATTAGGAGTGAGCTTCATCTGATCATTGCTGCTCCTGTGTCTTCTCCGAAGATTGCCCCTTTGCCTGCGAATCCGCGCTACTCCCTTCCCCTTAACATCCAACTTCCTTTCTTCTGTAGCAGCTAAACCTTCATTTTTCCACGGTAAATCAATAGCATTAGACACAGAACTACATGACGCTTCACCTTCTAACTCAATTACCCCACTCTCCAACTTCTTCTCTCTCACCACTTTGAAACTCAACTGGCAGTCTTCATTCCTCTCCCAAACTGAATCAAATGGGAACCTAGTTCTTAATGACAACTGCAGATCAGAGATTTTGTTCGTCGGGCAATCAACCAGTAGCTTCTGCAAGCAGTGATCGGGATTTGGTTTGCTGATAAGGCCATTGCAAGAACACGGCAGCGAAAACCCGAAGAAACCGAGGAATTTAGATAGGAAAAAGGCAACTGTGGAGCAACATAGAAGGACATAGGCGACTGCCAGATTGAGGAAAGCGCCAATCAGTTTGGATAACGTCCAAGAATGTATTGCTCGGCATTCCATTTTTCCACCATAAACGAAAGAACCTTATGAGTTACTAGGTAACATCAAAAGCACCTCCTGAAATTCATATCCACCAATAAGAAATCAATAATAACTGTTCTTAAAGCCCTAACTGAAATCCATATCCAAAACTTCGAAATTTCGATCCAAAAACCCCCGAATTTCGCAATCGAGTACCAAACTCTTCAACAATTATCAGGCTATTGGGAAGGAGCAAAGGGAAATCAACGACGAAATAAGGGAAGGAAGAGAGAGTACCGAGTAATACAGCAAAACGAAAGCGCGGGGATCACCGACATCAGAAGAGAGTGATCCTCAAAGGCACAGCTCCTCTTCCTAAACTCGAGTTCGTCGACTTGTTTAATGATGATTGCACAAACAGCACCTGAACAAAACAGAGAATTTCAAACCCTAATTTGCCGAAACTCGCAGCAAAAAATTAGCTCGGAATTAGTTGCCCCATGTTTTTCTTCTCCAGCCAACAGCCAACAGCCAACCATTACACATGTGAAGAGTCAAAACCCAGAATTTCCCACGTAACAATGAATACGACGTCGTCTTGCGTACGAGTCGGTATGACTGCCTCTACGAGACCGCTACGAATACGATAAATATGTGTGTTGGATTTGATAAATACAACACTAATTTTTACTTAATACACCGATAAACTTTCACAACTTCTTGAAAATGTATGGGTAACCGCATCAAACACAACCTTAAACAACTACACAATGTCTTGCGGAACCGAGTCTGCTACTTGTTACGGTAAACCTTGTTAGAGATGTCAAAAATTCAGATGAGAAAAAAATTTAAATTTGGAACTCTGCAATATGTTGCGGAGTTCTCTGATACTTGATACGTTGTGTATTATATAAATATGGATGGGAATTGCCTTTTGAAGCGTCTAAAAGAATATGTTGTATTCCGCAAGACGTTGTATAGTCGTTTAAAGCCGCGTTTGGTGTGGCTACCCATGCATTTCGCAAGACGTTGCATACCGGCTAAATGTGCATATTTTGTTCTTAAATGGCTTATAGTTTTATACAGTAGTGATTTGGACGATTTAGCATTTGCATCATTAGCAAGAGAAAGCAAGGCATTGCCGGGCTTCCCCATTTCCAGAACTGTATTTCGAATAGGTTGAAGAAAGCCGAAAATAGGGAAACTGGGAAAGAAGATGCATCAAGGGTAAAAAAAGTATCACATACAATGAACTATGACCACCATGGAAGACAAAAAGGCCTGCATTCTCTATAATTACAATGCTCTAAAGTTAGATACATGAGCTTGACATCAAGCTTCAAATACAACAGAACCTCGGAAAGAGAGAAAGAAAAAAGAGAGCTTTATTTTTTTGGCACAACGAGGTCAAAATACCAGATAGATCATACCTGGTTCGGATTCTCAACTCGAGGACTTTGTCAATGAAGGGCCAAGCACATTTGCAATGAGGTTCTTCACCTTGTTCCGCATAGACGAGTGGGGAATTTGTTCAATCACCTCAGCTCCAAATGAGTAAATGAGAGCCTTCCTCGCTGTCTCTGCATCAATGCCTCGTGCTTGGAAGTAGAAGAGTTGATCCTCTTCCAGGTCACTTATGGCAGCCCCATGGGAACACTTGACATCATCTGCAATGATCTGAAGGTTCGGTTTGACATTGACCGTTGCACGTGGCGCCAGGAGAAGACTCCTCGTCAACTGGCCCGCATCAGTCTGCTGAGCCAACCTACAATACCAACCATAACAAAAATTGGCATTTATGCCATCTTAATTTGAACGTGTTGTAATCTTTTCCCACGGCTACGTCGTAGTCTGTTTCTACCATGAAATTAAAAGAGGCACGCAAACATGATTACACAGTTTCTCTAAGAGTGTTTAATTAGCTGCAACACGCTTATAGTACACTAATTGATGTTACTTGAAGCTCCAAATTTGAACCTTGTTAGCTATGTGGCATAAGAAGCTTAGTATATGGAAAATAAATTCCTCTAACAAAGCTATTTTCTAAGACAAACATCAACTTTAAACTTTCTCAAACGTGAACGAACACCAGTTTTAACTTGAGAATCTCAAATAGATCATCATATAGTCTTTGCTCCTTGAATGTCTTACTAGCGATCTATAATTGCACAAATCACAACATGCAATGGCAGAACTCAGAATATATGAGAGACAAGGAAGGACCGAGTATAACCTGTTAACTCTGACGTTCCCATCAAATATTGCCTGTCCATCGGAATGAGCAACAATGCATTTGTGGAGCTGTCGAGAATAACCCCGTGGATGATCCAAGACAAGTCTGCTATGTAGATCTTGCGTCTGATTACCGATAGACAAGTGCAGAGTTGACAGTTCTGTAACAGTATCTGGGCCCACTTGCTGAACATGGAAATTGTGTCGGCTGAGTTTTCCACCTGAACTAACCTCTACTAGTTTGTAAGTACTAGCTTCTTCCTACAAATAAAAAATTAATCAATTAATGAACTAAATATTCATCTTATACTTTGTCATTGAGGGGGAAGGGGAGCCATACTTTTGCATAGTTGCATTGCACAGTTTCTTGTAGATTTCTAAACATCAACATATTGCTACAAATTAAGGAAAATCAATCATTCTTCAACTTTGTACCAGAAACATGGAAGAGGGAGAATCGGGCATCACCCAGTATACAGTATCAACATAAACTCTGACGGAGTGACGGACAAACAGCTTGCAGAAAAATGGAGATTCTTAAAATGGATAAAATTCCTGCACCCTCTCCTCCTCTTTCTCAATCTAGAAACTACTTATCGAAAAAGACTTGATCAACTTATATGAATACTTTTAGGCCTTCACATTTTATGAGGTCATCTTTTATAATGCTCATTTAACCTCTTTCTTTCCTTCTCAAACTTCATTTATATAAACTAAGATAATCCACATCTTTAATCAACTTCTCTGACTAGTACATAAAAGAAAGGACAAATATATAAGCAGTTAGTCAGCTAAATACGTCACCCTACCTGAAAATCCTTAAATGCTGACGTTTGACATAAGTTATAAGTAGGTAAAATACAGTTTAATCACACCAAAGGTTTATGTTTATCTGTTGTTGCATTCAATGAATTTATCTAGCTAAACAAAGCAATGAAAACATAATTATACATCATAAAATTTACCTGTCTAACAGAAGTCCACTTTATATGAGCAGCTCCAAGAGACTGACTTTGAACATAAGAATGGTTTACAGTTGCTCCTTGCCCAATCTGAACCTCCAAAACTGAATTTGTCCAATAACGCTTCTTCTCATCTGCCCCTAAAAATTCCTCAATTATGTCAACATATCCTCCCTTCTCAACTAATAGTAGAACTCGCGGATTTGAAATGGGCAAATGATTTGATCCATCATCACTTCCTTCAGCTGAATAATATCTCAAGTGTAATGGAGTCTCTACCCGGCATCCTTCGGGAACATATATAACAGTCACGTCTGGTGTCCCCACACCATTAAGTGACCAAAACAAGTCTCCTTCAAAATTAGATACAAATTCATGTATCTTTTGCAAGGCAGTCTCTGAAGACAGATTCGATAAGCTACCAACAAACACTCCATCAGGTAAAGCCGGCAAGTTGGTCAGTGATGTTACAGGATATCCATCAACAATAACGAGATTAGGCAAAAGGTCATCTTCAAAAATCCTTGAAATACCAGTGTCTTGAGGAGGACTTGCAACAGGGCGGATTTTTTTATTGCTTCTTAAGAACGAAACATCTGTGAATCGAAAAGCCTCATCTTTACGAGATGGCCATGCAAGAGAGAGGAGCGACTCAGAGGAGACATCCCTGAGCTTCTGGAGAGGTGGAGGTATGGATAATGAAGAAATAGAAGGGGAAGATACAGAATCTTCAAGGGTCTCGGCAATTTCTAGAACAAATGGATCTGCTAAGGCGGCACGTGTCTTAACAGAAACGAATCTAATCGGAGCATGAGATCGGAATTTGAGGTTTAGTTGAAACCCCTTCAAAGATGTTGTCGGTGTCCTGATATGAGATGATCGAGAGGAATTCAAACAAACGGGCTTAGATGTAAATGTGGATGCAGACATGTTTACAGAGCCAGTCCAAGCACTCAATGCACTTCCGCTACGAACCGAGATCACGAATAAGGCAATAATAACAGTTGCCTTCGACTCTGAAGCTCTCTCAAATTTGGCATAGAAACCAACAGTATAAACCAACTGCTTGATTAAGACGAAATCTTCTGTGAACTATTTGCTACTTATGATCCTAAAACAGAGAAATGGTAAGAGTTAGGAGGAAAGTAGTAGTGAAACCTGACGATTTATCCCTAATTTTAACATTTTCTTATTTGATAAGATCCTAAGACCAAGAAAGATTAGTCCAATTCCTGAAAGAACATAATCAAATTTCCAATTGATTGAAGGAAACGATTTTCAATCCATGTTCCGAGATTACTGAGCAACTCCGATTAAAAACCTAACTTATCATTGTCGGCAAAAATTGAATTAAATTCTCAAAAACCGATTCGATACTACAACAATACATTCGCATATCCACGCCTACAACAAAAACCCTAATAATAATTGCAGAGGGAGAAAAGGAAGGGATAGATATGGTCGGAGGAGGGAGAAGGACGACTTACATTGAACCAGTGAAGAACAGAACGAAAAGAGTCTCTGGCTTGAGATTTGGTGGCCGCGGAGAGAAGATGAGTATAGAGGACAAGGTTTTGTTAATAGATACATGTGAATACAAGCCCAACCAAAAAAACCCATGATTGCCCCAAACTATTTGGCCCAAAAATGACGGTGCAAATCTTCTACCCCAAAACCCGCCCCAACTCCCGGTGCAAATCCTCTACCCCAAAACCCCGCCCCAACTCCCCGCCCCACAAAATTATTTTACATCTAAATTAATATTAAAAAAAATATATCTAGCTTCTACATACTTATGATAACATATTTGGAAAAAAAAATCTTAAAAAATCAACTTACAAAAATTATAATAACTAGTATGATTCCCGCGTCATGATGCGATTTTTTATAAATAAAATCTTACTAATATATTAAATTAATATTATAACATAATTGTAAAAGTTCAGATAATTAAATATTTTGAATTAAACTCATGGGTTGAGAAAATGATTAAAGTAGTATTACTAATATTAATTTTATATTTTCTTATTATTAATTTTATGTTTTGAATTAATCCCATTGTTTATTTAGAGAGAAAAAACTAATAAAATTATAATTTAGGCTAAGATCAATGTTTTGAATTAAGCCCAATAGTTAGTAAAATTAATGAAAAAAAGAATTAAAGGAAAAAGAAAAAAAAATAGAATTAAAGAAAATCAAAGAAAAATGGCAAAAATAATGATTGGTCGAGACTCCTAAAATTCCTTTAAGCTTGACACATCATCCTAAACTCTTCTAAATTAAGAGTTTATATAGATTGTTTATTTAGAGAAAAAAAACTAATAAAATTATAATTTAGGCTAAGATCAATGTTTTGAATTAAGCCCAATAGTTAGTAAAATTAATGAAAAAAAGAATTAAAGGAAAAAGAAAAAAAAATAGAATTAAAGAAAATCAAAGAAAAATGGCAAAAATAATGATTGGTCGAGACTCCTAAAATTCCTTTAAGCTTGACACATCATCCTAAACTCTTCTAAATTAAGAGTTTATATAGATTCATAAGAGATAGAAAGATTTTTTTAAGTTTGAAAAAGATGTGAGTTTACTATATATTTTTTAAAAATATATATAATTTTTTTTAAAGATTTTTTTTTCCAGATATGTTATCATAAGTATGTAGAAGCTAAATATTTTTTTTTAATTTTTTTTAATATTAATTTAGATGTAAAATAATTTCGTGGGGCGGGATTTTGGGGTAGAGGATTTGCACCGCAAAACGAAAGCTAGATCAGCTAGTTTTGTTTCTCTACAAGTATTTTTTATGTTTTTTTTGTAGAATTTTGAATTCTTTTTTTTAGGCTTACTATTAATCGATAGTGAAAATCTCATCAAATATAAGATAGATGTTACAGTTTTACAAACGTTGAGAGCTTATATTTTGAAAAAGAAAAAAAAAACTCAACTGTCACGGTTTCGCAAACCGTCTCAGCTTTTGTAAAAAAGGAAAAACCTCAATCATGGTTTGGTCACACAGTTTTTAGAACCATGACCGCCATCATACCCTTTGCGATAAATTGGCGGTTAGGATATCAATTCTTTTTTTCTCTCTCTCTCAATCTAATTTTTTAAAATGTAGAGAAAAAAAATAATGTTTTTGGTATTTAGAGAAAAAATAATTTAAAAAAATATAGGTTTTGATTTTGAGAAAATTTTAAAAGAAATGTTAGAGATGTTGGTGTTGAATGGAGGAGAGGTTCTCTTGTAGAATCATGTGGTGTGACATAAGTTGTAAAATGAATAAATAAATAATATTCCATTGTATTCAAAGAACCATCTAGTTTGACTTGAGATGTAAAATAAATAAATACTCCACAATATTTCCTCATATTCAAATCATTCATTTTTCCAAGTTAACATTGTTTTTTTACTTTTTAAAAAAATTGTATAAACTTTTAAAATGTTTTATATTTTAGATTGGAAAGAAGGGAGTGTATGGAAAATGTGTAGATGTTGGGCCTTAGGAGTTAGGACGGTAGGGGTAGGGAGTAAGGATGTTGATGATGGTGGGTTTGGAAGGTATACATAATACATGTATATCTTAATTGCAACATTTGTAAGTTTGTTCTATAAAATTATTTGACAACTGTTTTGGGTCCATATGAGCGATCATGGAAGAACACACAATAAATAATTTGAAACAAGAGTCAAACCCTCCGCCGTACGGGAGGCATATATATTGGGATTTGGGTAGGACCTTACCATTTTCTAATATACAATTTGACATTTTTTATATTCAAATATATTCATTCATTTGTAATAAATTATTGTGTATCACTAGTTATAAAATTTGTCTCCTGTTATTTTCTTTAGAAACCAAAAGCATCGAGTAGCGCACGCGCGCGCACATACCACACACACATATTTATTTTCAAGATAGTGTATGGTAAATCGAGATGTCGAAAAAAAAGAGCAAATGAATCAATCATCATGTAGCAATAAGAGTATAAGACTGTTAGACAACGACAACAATCGAAAAGAAATACAAACACTTAGCGGAGGCAGTGACCCAAGTAAAAGAGTGAGAAGTAGACTTTGGAACCAATAATATTTAATACTTTAATAGATTTATAAAATCATTTTCAACTCTTTCATATATTCATTGTAAAATAAATAAGATATAAATAATTTTATCTAGAAAAGCTTACAAAATGTTAAATTTTAAATTCCTAAAATCTTTTTATTACTAAATTATTTTTATTTGAAAAAAAGGAGTTGACCTTGTAAAAATGGGAGCTTGGATGGACCCTTTTCATTAAATAAACTGCTTGTCTTGTTTGTAAGAGCAACATAGATATCACTATGAGTTAATCTCTGACAAGTCAATCGGCCCTCTTTGGCTCTCAATCTCTCATTTGTATGAAGCTCATTGACCTTCCAAAACCTACATTTTTTTTTTACATAAATCATGTGTATATATAATAAGTTCAAATATCTAGATTTGTCAATATGGAGAAGCTTGACCATATAATCTGTTTCTCTCATTTCTTGCAAAACTACACTACAATAAATAAATTTAAAAAAGAAAAGAAAAAAAAGGCATGTGTGGATATGGTGTTGTTGTAAACCCTTTCTTCTGGGTAAACTGATCGATATATTTCGACTCATTTACAGATCAACCAACGCAAATCGGAACACGAACATCCTTACAAGAACTTGCTTGACTATTTTTAGGATTAACCGATCACATTGCGGTATTTGCATTGATGAAAGCGAATATCTGCTGCACCGAGCTTGCTATATCCTCCGCGCTGAATCTCGTGTCGCTACTGATCTGCATCATATAATGTTGAGAGAATGAAAGAATGCGAAAAGAAGTCTTAGTATATAAGCTAGTCCTCTTATTGTCAATTGGTTTTAAGATTGACCCCGCTCGACTTATATGTTAGACTACTCACAGATAAAAGTCAAACAGCTCGACTCTCGATCCTATAAATATATAAGAAACAAATATTTTTTGTGATTTTTTTAATCTTTATTAAGTTTAGTGATAAAAGGGTAAAAAGATGAGTACTAATGAATCACTAAAATAGCTTGGCTTAGTTGTATACCTGAACATTGAAAGAGTAGAGAACAGTCTGTTCAATGGTGATGATGTTGGTGTGGAGGATATTAAACTGCAAATCTTGGAGAGCCGAAATCGCCTTGATGAGCTGGCCAGGCCGCCTTCTCGATAGGATCTTGATGAAGGCGTCGAAGCCTAAGAGCTTGACTTCGACATCAGCAATGGAGGACTTGCTCTCTGCAGTTTCTTCTTGAAGACCACCTAGATTGCTCATCATCATAGTGTTGTCCAACTCGACAAGCTTGTTCGCGGCCATAGCCTGATGTTGGTCTTCAATATTTTCGTTGCTAGGATCGTTGCTCGAACCAAATGGCTGATTGCTCGGAAGAGGAACAACTCCGCCAGATGGCCCTCCTTCGCCATAGAGTCTTCTTCTCTTCTGAGACTCGAGACACTGCAGGAGTTGCTCGAGTTCTCTTACAAACTCTATTGCTCCTCCGATTATTGAAGCTTGATCTCCCTGAATTCAATACATACTTTTGGACTTAACACACATATCAGATATCTAGATATCAACCGATATCAGTATCTGACGATGTCAAACACTAGATATCAATATCACTTAGCCATACCAAACACTAAACACTAGATATCAGATATGAGACTGATATCTGATATCTACATATTAATACCAAACGGGCCCATATAGAGCAACAAAATTGGATCAAATGAATGGATAGATTGATACCCTTTGGACATAGGAGCTCGGCATGAGGGTCCTGAGGACGCGTAGATGCTCGTTCATTTGCTTCCTCCGGTTCCTCTCTACCGCGATGTGAGTCATCCTTTGGCTCTCCACTTCCTCAGTTGTCTTCACAGCGCGAGCCCTTTTCCGCTTACTATTGCTATTGCCACTCTTGCCATTGTTATTGTTGTTAGCCTTGACAACCATAACTTGATCTGGAGAAGTCCTCGACATCATCTGGTTAAGACCACCACTTGCACCGAGGAACTCGAGTTGCACCACCCCCGCCCCATTACCCTCATTTCCTTCATCTTGACAAGTCTGATCAGCTAGTACACCACCTGGAACATCATCGACCCGGATCATCCCTTCGTCTTGATGTTCGTTAAGGACCGGGAACTTGAGCATGTAATTCCCATCCCCATCCTCATGAACTTGAGAGTGGTGCTCAAGTGCCAATCTTGGTCCGAAATCCGCAAACTGCATCACATCGCCAAAAGCCGCGAAGGGCGCCCTATCCATCGAAACCGAGCCATAGTCCATGTCATGAGCCATGCCGGAGTTAGCTGCAGCCTGCAACATGAGCCAGCTAGGGTTTGAGCGCAGCTCAGAAAAGAGGGTGAAATGATTTATCAACAAAAGACACACAGACAGTGGAGCTCAAAGGAGGTAAGAAGCCAAGAAAGGGAGTTAAGTGATTATATGTTATGTGAAAAATACCGTGTAGTTGTCCTCTTTCTCCATGTCGGTACAAACTATACGTATATGGATGAGTTCAGTCAGGAAACTGGGTAGGCCTCAGCTCAGATGAGGACAAGCTCATCAAAGGGTACCCGTTTCGCCTTCTTCGAGCTATTTCGAGTCGGGTAAAAACCCGGATTCTGGAAGCTAGTACTAGGATTTACAGTGCTAGATAGTATATATAGCACTTGGGTTTTGCGGTATATATGGAAATTGCAATTCAAAAGAAAAATGGATTGTATATCGGCTAGGGCTTTTGTGCCTGTGGAAGCTGGCTTTTTTACACTATTATATACTAAGATAATATTATTGTAAATGATAAATTTCATAAATATGATTTATTTATTTTTATCTTAGTCCATTCGATTGGGTGTTACCGCATAGAAAATTGCAAAAGTTTGAGATTGACTATATACCTTAGTCAGGAATTCGTAAAAACTCGTGATTATTATGTAGAATTTACCAAGAAATAAAATTGGTAAAGTGTTTAATTTGATTTTAAAAGTTGTACATTGATCTCGCAGCATCGATTATCATATCTTATCCTTAATCAGAGAAAAGATGTGTACATCTTGACCCTTCAAACCTGGTTTTGCACGGGATTCCATTGGATCGTTGTTGTTATTGTCATCGTATCGTATGAGAGTATGAAGGTGGCTTTGACTCGATGGGAGGAGCCTGTGGAGTAATTTCCACCTCACAAGCATTATGCAGCGGAAAATTCAACCTTTATCGCCTCTGTTGTATTAATGCGATTCACAGGGCGCCAAACGCTCTTCTCCCTCTCTTTTTTGAAGGTTCATCTTCACCGGTAACCACCTTACCACTTTTTCATGACTCTAATTAAAACCAAGGCGCTTCATCACCCTAGTTTAAGATTTATAGGTTTTTACAACTTTTTAAATTTTGAAAAATATATCACCCCCGTCATTTTCTTACATGTTTTTTCTTTCTATCCATCCCAAGTCACTTACTCACATGTGAGGCATGACCGCATGACTTTACTTCTTGTAGAGCTTATGCTACTTTGCTAGAGTACTAGATATCTTCGAGTTCGAGTTGAATGAGAATGCTCGTGAATCAATGCTCAATTTAGATCGACCTTAAAAATATGCTCATACTCGACTAGTTTAATAAATGAATAAACTATCACAATTGGATCATATATAAGGCCCCGTTTGGTATAAATGCTGGAATCGGAATGGTAATCGGAATCGGAATGGAATCAGAAAATGGTAATGACTCATTACTGGAGCTGGTTGTTTGGTATGCTGTCGGAATGAACAATTCCTGAAATAATAATAATAATAATAATAATAATAATAATAAAACTAATATATATTAAATAATAAAATACTAAAATAAAGAAATAAATAAAATAGTGATAAACATTATTATTGTAATATATAATAATAATAAATATATATATATATGAAATAATAAAATAATAATATTAAAAGAATTATATTATTATTATTAAAAATAAAATTATAATATAATATATATTAAATAATTAAATATTGATAATAATAATAATATAATTATAAATATAATAAAATATATTTAATAATAATAAAAACTAATATATATTTGTGAAATAATAAAATATTAATAGAAATATATTATTATTATTATTTAAAATATAATATAGTATAATATAATATATATATATATATTAAATAATAAAATATTGATGATAATAATAATAATATAAGTATAAATATAATATAATGGCGAAACTAATTAAAATAACCCAACCTTTGAGATGGTGTTAAAAATATATCCCCACCTTTCAAATGTAAGATAAATATCCCGACCTTTATAAGTGATGGTAATATAATATCCTAATGATTTCTCTCCAATAAAATTCTTATTTTTTGTATTGTATTACTTTAGTATTTTCAATTCAAATAAAACATATAAAATTAAATTAAATGAATTTAAAAGTTTATTAAATAAACTTTTGTAGTTTTAGATTTAATTCGTAACTAACTTTTTATATCTTTTTTTAAATGAATAATATCTATAAGCCAAATAAATAAAAAATGTAAAGCAAAATAACATATTTTCAATTAGTAAATGATTAGCTAGTGATTTAACTTATTAAAACTGACGAATATTTTGTGAAATATAAACTTTATGTTACTACAAAATTGAAATGAAAATTTAATTCTTTAGATTATTCAATGGTGTTCATATATATATATGAGAAGTAAATTATTATTATTAAAAAAATATAAATGAATGTAAATTGTTTATTTTTTCTTAAATCCAAAATAAATAAAAATTAAGATAAACTTAAAAACCAATCTAATTTAATATAATAAACTTGAATGATATTTTACACAATCAAGATATTGAAAATTATATTTTAAATATTTACTTGTTTTATTTTTGTTTTGATTAACTTTAATTGAATAATTTAAATTAAATACGTATTAAATTGAATGTTTAGGGGCGAAACTAATCATTTTTGTGGGGAAGAAAATTATGGGATATTATAATACCATCACTTATAAAGGTCGGGATATTTATCTTACTTTTGAAAGGTGAGGATATATTTTTAACACCCTCTTAAAGGTTGGGTTATTTTAATTAGTTTCGCCTAATATAATATAATATAATATAATTAATAATAATATAAAACTAATATATATAATAAAATATTTATAAAAATAATAATAGAAATAGAAATATATTATTATTAAAAATAAAAATATAATATAATATATGTTAAATAATAAAGTATTGATAATAATAATAATAATATAAGTATATAAGTATAAATATAATAATAGTAATAACAACAACAATAATAATAAGCTACAAAATTAGGAATGGATGATTACCTAGTATTTTGATGGGGATGAGATGGGCTACAAAATTGGGAATGGATGATTCCCGGGAATCATTACGATTCCAAGTTTCTGTCGTACCAAACACTTAAGTCGGTAATCATCCATTACGATTCCCAGTTTTGATTCCCAGGAATGGATACCAAACAAGCCCTAAATTATCACAATTGAAACAAGTTGCAAAATTACTAGTTTATTGCATAACTAAGTAAATTTCATATCTTTTATTCTTGTCCTATTTGAATTTTGGATGCCTTAACATTTAATTTCTATTATTGATCTGTAGAACAGCAGAAAAATTAAAGTTAAGCGAATTGAATAGGATAGAAACAATTTTTAAAAAAAAAAATTGATGAAGAATGATGTTTAGCCTTGCATAAGATTTGAATTGATTAAAGTGAAATTCATTGGTCTTAAAGTTTTGGGGCTTCAAGAATCAAGCTACTTTCAAGTTTTGGGGCTTCATAGAAGAAGAAATACAGACTTTTTTTTTCATCAAGGGAAGAAAAAGGGCACTGAAAACTGTCTGAGTCACTAGAAACAGGGGGAAAAAATGGGGGCAAGAGATTGCAGGTAAACATTTAACCAGCAGTGGAGAACAATCGTAATAGGAATGTTCTATAAACTGGAGGGTTTACCGGTCCAGGAGTACATCCATCATTCTTGAAGTTCATGCTTCATAGAATCTCTGCCAGCCCTCCATCTGAAATCCTTTGACAACAATCTGAATTCGTCACTGTTCGTTTCTCGTGCTTGAAAAGCAACTGGAATGAAGCATTACAATCTCAGCTGATCATGAGGTGTATTCGAATGGCTGGGGAGGCTGAGGCTCCTCGTCGACAGCCATGGCTGCCGTAGCTGCAGCTGATCCCTGCTGGGAGGTAGTGGTGGCGGTGGTGGATCCCACGGTAGAGGAGGGAGCGTCGGTCAAAGACAAAACCTCGGGCTCCGAGGGACGCAGGTCTCTCAGTAGAACGAATCCTGAAGGGGCCAATTTCACTGGCGCGTATCTGCTGTCCGTCAAGAACTTGATGAATTTTTCCTGAGCAGGGACGACTCTCGCTGGATTTGTTAACTTCTCGAAAGATGGCTCGGGTTCAGCCTTCTTCTCTGAGGTGCTACCATCAACCTATCCAATTAAAACCAGTCCAAAATAAGAGCCGAAATAGAAGATTAAGCCGAAATGTGGAAAGCGTAAAAATGACATGGTGAAGTACCTGCATGGATTCACCATCCTTTTCTGAAGACGATTTTCCCTTTGATTCTGATGCAGATGCCTTGTCACCAGCAGCTGCCTTCTGATCCGCTTCTTTCTTCGTTGCCCTAGCTTTTGCCTTTACTGATGTTGAGAGGACGGCAGTTGGAAGCTTCACCGCTGACGTAGCAGCAGGAACCGTAGTTGGCTTAGGGTACTCAAACAGGGAAGGCTTTGCGTGGGATAAGAACTCAAAACTCGGAACTTTCAGATCATAATTCAGCCCAATGAATGCCGTTGGTGAGAATGACAAACTTATGAAGTAGGTAAGAGGATACCAATACCAGAACTGACTGAAGACAGCTAGGCCAATGATTGCAGTAACTTTATCATGTTTTGTCTTAGAAAGCAACCTAATAGTAACATTCCTTCCACCGGCATCAAGGATCCCGGAAGCTAAAATTGCTCCCATCTTGCTCATAGTGTCTTCATGCTTGTCGAGAATTATCTTCTCCAATTGCCGTCTGGAATGATAACATAGCACATAAATGATAAGCTGAGAGAGTGTGAAACACATCTGTTTTTTCATTGTTTATTATAGAAAATTCCATTTAACTCATTTAGTATTAGAGAAGCAAGATAAGATGAATGAACCTGAAAGCTCCAACACGAGAATCGCTAGCTTCACTAATCTGAACCATGACCATGGCCATGGCAATCAGTGCTCCTTGACGAACAAAATCAACCACATCTGACGTCAATGGTTCCAGCAAGGATATTGCCTCACTCATCCCCGTACCAGCACATGAAATGCCTACTGCTAGAGCTGCTCCATATCTGACATGAGGGTTGTATGATTCTGACAGTAACGACACAATACGCGGGGTCTGCATATCAAAGAAGTCACAAGGATTAGACGACTCAATGGGAAAAAAAGGCAGATGAGACAAGGGAAGATCACAAGGAACCTGAAGAATATCCACTAACTACACCCAGTTAAAGTAACCAATAGAAATCATAGCAAAGACAAGATTGAGTGGCGAGAAGAAAACAAATATTAGTATCTTCTACTAAATAGCATCTCCCCTCGAGATATAGCTACCGATTTTCCACAACCAACCAGAAGTATTTATGAAGTAACCAAGACCAGCATCAAAAGTTCAAGCATTTTGTTGAGATCATAAGTTGTACGAGGGATTAACCTGCTCAGGCTCCGAGTACAGTACAAAGCCCAGCCCTAAGACCGCTGTTCGCCTAACATCATCACTCACATCAGACACTGCAAAGTGCAGAAGCTGACGGATGGCCTTATTGTTAGACGTCCCACTATAGGCCAATGCTAGTGCGTACATGCCGCCATATCTGATTATAGGATCTTGGTCACGAGTCATCTGCTCAATTAACGTATCAGCCTCTTCTTCTCTTCCATAAACTGTAAGTGCAATACCTAAAGCTATACCCCTGCTCCACAAAATAGACATAAATAAACAAACAAGAGCGACAGGTAAAGCTCGGGACTCGAGTAAAAAAGCTGCAGGAGCCATGCCTGATGATCTTCTCGTGTTGAGTCTCGTGTGCATAAGAGAGCATCTCACCAGCCTTATCACTGGCAGTGCCAACCAAAAGTAGACCCATAGCTATACCAGCAGCCTCTCCTGCGACGGCACTGTCTGTATATAGCACATTCTTTATGTCCTCAATAACATCTTCATCAGCTGTTCCAAGAGCGGCCAGACCGAGACCCAAACATGCACCATGTTGAATAACCTGTATCAACCCCAGAGTTGGTCATCATGCAAATGATTGAAATGCAAAGCAATTTTCTCTTGGAAAACTCATCACCTCGACATTGGTGTTGCGAAGGCTATCACGAAGGAATTGCTTGATGCCTTCACCATGGTTGGCATGGATCAAACCAAGGGCATAGAGAGCTCCACCCTCAGAGTATGGACTCCCAGCACTTCCGGACCCGCTCTGTGGCAAGTAAGGTGCCATTAATGATCTACCCTGTTGCAAGTGGCCCCTGTGAATAACACCCAACCCGGCAGTTGCACTAAATTTGGCCCAATTAGTGGCTCTGCTAAGCCAGTCCTGATCAATCATTAGGATGATAAAGTAAGCAGATGAATTTTAAAAACAAATGACATGATTTACATGAACACATAAAAAGGATTGAAAAAGATGAGGACTTTTAGCATACCAAGTTCTCTCTAAGAAATGTGTCCACCGTGGTACCAGCGTGCATAATAGCATTTGCATGAATTGTTGCACTGTGGCAAACACTATTTCTCATTTCAACAGACTGTTTTATCCTCTTTAGAATCAGAAGATCCGACCTAAGCAAAAACATTGCATTTTTATTAATGAAGGGAAAGTGTACGAAAATTTTGAAGACGCGAGAAATGAGCAACAGAAGAGTATCTTACTTGTTGTGACTATACAAAAACTGCAATGTTAACTGGATACATGTCTCACCAGATAATATTCCCTTGATTTTAGTTAACCTCTCTGCATAAACCGCTTCTTTGGGATCTACTTCAGGCACACTTGCATCAGATATATTTGTGGTCTCTGTCATTTGGGCATCCTCAGAAGCATTTGCATTATCATTCTGAGTAGACTCCTGTTCCTGAGGTGCAGGCTGCACTTGCTCTGGTGCACGTGTCTTCGGATTCGGAAGACGGTCCCTCACATTCAACAGAAAAGCCTGGCGTTCATTCTCTACAAGATCAAAGGCTATTTGAAATGCAAGTAAGGCATCATCCTTTTCCTCTGAACGTAGAAGCCTTTCCAATATGCTGGCCACGCTTTCAGGCTCATCCAAAAACATGAGACACTGGCAAATGCTTAAATAATCAGGAGATGGCGATTTCTGGAACACTTTGACTAGCAGACGAAGGACCTGCAAAACCAAACAAGTAAAATAAAATAAAACACTAGACATTATATTTCATTAAATTTTGTGAAACCTAATTCCTCACTTCCTGTATTTCACGATCATTTACTAGTCTACTGTATGTACATATTATTCATTCTGAAGCATATCTATGACTTATCACCTCTAGTCTGTACTCCCTCCGGTTGACATATGAATGTGAGACATTGATGCAGTAAGATAAAGTTCCATGAACATTATCACTCCTTGTTATTGCTTCCTCAAGTTTATCCAATCTTCGGCATTCTATGGCCATCCCAATAGCTTGTTGATATCTTCCATCCAAAATGCACCTAAATAAAGCGAAATTTAGCCTAACCATTTAAGAATACACATATATGTATCAGAAACAGGAGGAGAAGTCATACTTCTCCAATAATCTCTCCACAATTGCTTCCAACCGAGGATCAATTTTTGATGCCTCTTCACTTGACTGGGCAGCCTTTGTCCTAAGACTAGCATACTCATCTATAGCTTTGTCTGACGTAATCATAAAGAAAAGAAAAATCCACATCTTCATCCATAGGTTAATTAAAATAGTATAAGACATCTGAGAATATTGTTAACATATATGGAAGAATTGATATGAGATAAAGCATACCAAGAAGAGTCCGGACATAATCAGATTCCTCCGAAACATCAAATAAAGTACCAGCTCCCAGCGCATATGATAATGAGTCATTCAACTCACTGAGATAATAGAAAACCTGTGGAGAATAACAAAAAGACGAAAAAAATAACCAAAAGGATTCCATTTAATGTAAACTGGCAACCAGGGCTTAGAAAGATGTCTGATACATCACACACTCACACCTTGATAGCTTCTACAATATAACTATTCGTTTAAAAAAATAAAATATAAAATAAAGACACTAAGTGGTAAAGAAACTCTGCATTCATTCCATACTAATACATAGCGGGAAATTATACACGGGGATCCATCTGCAATACAATGCACAAGGCAAATGAGCATACCTCCTACTAAAAAATGCTAGGTAATAAGAGAGTTTGCTTTCTAGTACTACAATGCAAGTGCACGAATTTTGGATTTCAAGAGTTTGGTGTTTATAAATTAAAATCAGATTTGATTTTCCTTTTGAAAAGCATATACAGCATCTAGGAAAACTGAAATGTGCGCATAGAAGGTGCCCCACAAATAATACCTTTGAAGCAACCAATGCAGCCAGCTGCCTTTGGGAGAACTCTTCATCTTCATACAAACTTTCTCTGCAAACATAAAACTATGACCTTATGAATACAAATTCACAGGTCAAACATACTTTATCTTGGGCCAGACAACCCGTATCAAATGGTATATCATACAGCAAGGAATGCAGTTCTGTACATAATCAAATGGTACATAGAAGTATAAAACATAAAATTCATGGGATGCCACTTAAAGAAAAAGGGAATGAATATAGGAGACGTTAACACAATCTTTTAATTCTTTCGCTTCATAATTCTTCAAGAAGAGCAAATTATCAAGGATATACTATCATAAAGACTGTTCCTCCCTAAATAGTTTTGGTACCAAGCAAAAGTTATCGTTGGTACAGGACATAGTAGGAAAAGAATCCTCTTAAATACAGGAAAATACAAAAAAAAATCCATTATCAAATTAACGATCACCATGAATCAAAGTAGTAGAAAAAGAACATGCTTATTTCGAGTGACACTAGTAAAATTCTGCAATCAAAGGAATCAATTAAATATAGTCTACATCACTCACTAGTTACAAGCTGCAATTGGAACGGTTAATCCCCTAATCAGCGCAAGAAGAAAAGAATTAAAGCCTGCAACATAGCTTGTATTAAATTGATTGCAAACTCTGCCGAATTCATAATCCCCTTTACCCGAAGAACCCTAATATCTACGGAATATCAATTAGAACACGTTTCAACCCGCAAACACACCGTGAATAACCCAATTGAATACTATTGCAGACAGGAAGAAAAAAAAGAAGCAAAACCCTAAATAGCAAACAAGAAGCAGCAAAATTCAAGATCTAACCATACAAAGAGAAGAACCGCAATACAAACCAAAACAATTAAATTCAAAATCAATAATAATACAAAGAAGAAGCAAAGATTACATGAGGGGAATGCTGGTAGAAATCTCGGGCCAGAGATAGTGAGCAAAAGCGTTGAGATTGGTAAGGGCGTGAAGCTTGAGTGCTGGATGACTCTCGCTGAGCATTGCCAACAACGCGCCCGCCGAGCTCACCATCGTCGCCATGGTTATCCCTTAACTGGAGAAAATTGGTTGATTGGTATTGAAGAAAATCGGAGGAAACAGCTTAGCCGAATCGATTGCCGTATGAGAGTGTTTTGGGATCTAATTTGTTTGGGCCTGCGCCGATGTATGACCCTATTTTTCTCCCGGTTTCTTTTACAACAAGCCAAAACGGTCAAATTTCGGCTTTTGCAATTATTTTAACGGGCCGGTTTTCCTTTAAAAGGGAAAAAAAAACAGAACGGACCGGTTTTCATGCCTTTTTACTAACGATTTTTCTATTAAAAAATATTAGCCTAACATATTTTTGTAGAGATAACTGCATTCTAATTGGTCGATTCCATTCTATTTAATTTTTTTTTTTTAAATCTATCTTTAACTATATAATTATATATATAAAAAATCCTTAATTACTTATATCATTAGGACATGAGTTGGAACAATCGATATTTTAATATGCAAATCCTCTTTGACTTAAATGATCTTGATGTTTTACAGCTTAGCAATATAATTGAAAAAATATCCTTCAGAGAGTAATTAAGTAAAAGCAATTTGCTATTTTATGACAAGTCCCTCTTAATGCACCAATATCATAATATAAAAAGTTTTATCAAAAAAAGTAATTAAATAGAAATATAGAGGGAGATTATAAAAGTTTATTTGAGTATTGAATACTACGTATTGATTAGGAAGGGGTGAGAAAAAGGAAGAGTCAAAGTATAATGGTAAGGAGTAAGGGGAGGAGTAGGGAGGTCTCGGGTTTTATCTATGTCTCCGTCTCTTTCCTTGGTTGAAAAACCTAAGTTTACCTTGTTCCCTACCAATTGATCGAGTCGGTCGACGCAAGCCGGTTTATCTGATACGTGACTCTTACCAGCTGGATCACATGCTCGGGGTTTATCGTCGAAGATGGGTTACTCATCATAAAAAAAAAAAAAAAAAAAAAAAAGAATCTAACTAAAACATACACATGGACTTTCATAGTTTATGATCAAGTTTTATAACTTAAAACACCATACAATAAATTGGGTTAACATCACACAAAAATGAATGCATTGTCGTATGACAAATATATTTCTTCGGATTAAGTATGATCAAACAATATGTTATGACCCTGCTATTACAAGAGGCCAACTCTTGTCAAGACCATCTCCATTGCTACTGATCTAGGTTGAATTGAGAAAGGGATGAGAAGATAGAAAGGAAAGAGGTGAGAAGTAGAGAGGAAGAGAGAGTTACAGAAGAGAGAAATTGATAGGAGAATGATTCATTTCTATATTGATGCCCTTACTCAATACAACCTCTAAGTACTTATACATGAGATACTAATACCCAATACAAGGTACCCCTTATACCATATAGGATCATTACATTACTCCCCCCTTACAAAAGCTTTGTCCCAAAGCTTATATGTGAAATGAAAAAAAAAAAAAAAAAAAACTCATGTACAATACTCCAAAACTATTTATGATAGCAAGTGCAAAGTCCAATTGCTAGCCATGTCCTACCCACAAAATATTTGGCAAGCTCATCTCATTGACTTGAAGCTAATGGAAGCTAGTACAGCACCCATATTCATCCATAGTAGTGTCTTGTACCTTTCATTGTAGACACTAGCCTAGCTAATGTCACCAATTGCAGCTTTCAAGCCACCAGTACTGCATTGTCAAGGACGTACAGTTGTGAAAATCAGCCATAGCAGCTAGCTTCCTTACTCCATCAAAAGGCATTGAAAATGGGCTAACTTGAGTGACTTTGAGACTAGCAACATAACACCATCAACTAATCAGTTGTAACCCAACTGAACAAACAGATGTGTGGCTGGTTGTATGCTCTTGATTGTTGCACCATCCATGTACCCGTTTGAAAGTAGCACCATCTCCATCAGCTAGCTTCACCCAACAACACTCAAACAGCCCACCAAGATCATCTCGCCATACATGAGTAGATACACTTTATCCACCCGGATCAAAAATCAAAATACAATCAATGAGCGAATATGCCTTCACTAATTCAGTAGCAACTCCCTCTATATCAAAAAACAGTAACCCCTCAAGGAACATAGCATTCTTGACTGATCCCATGTGACACATTCCTCCTGGATCGAACACTAGCCATGTTTTATCCCCTGTTTGACCCGGACCGACGATCAAACTAGAGCAACTTTCAATGAGAACATCTAGCCTGATACTAGCTCTTCCTTTATCAAAAGGCCATGTGATCGACTTGTAAAGATTAAAGGCTCTCGACTCAAGTCGATGATGATATGAGCAGCACGCCTCAACCATCACCCTTGTCACTAACTCGAATTCTCTTTTGGGCATTTTCACAAACACCTTGAGTGCACTAATGTTTCTCCAACAATCAAATGAATCTATTCTAGAATTTGCCAGCCTAATTTCCATTAGTTCAATCAAGAGGATCACCAATTCAGCCAACCAGTTGATTTCACCACCATAGATGAGAGGTTTAGAGGGTTTGCGATTTACCTTGAAAGTTCTCTGTTGATTTGGACGCTTTTCACGGTCGTCGTCATTGAATGGCATTGAATTGATCTTCAACTCATCCTGCACCGAACTCTTAGACTGATTTAGAAGATCATCTGGGACCTCCTTGATTTCTTGGTTTAACACTTCGAATGAATCTGCAATTTCTTCGTTGTGCGCTAGATCTTTTCCATACTCGCCGTCGTCGATCAGTCGTCGATCCACTCCTGGGTTTTCTCCGCCTTGTGTGAATTCTAAGGCCTCATCTTCGACAAACAGGGTTTCCGAATCGAGCGTCCTCCATGGATTCTTAGAAATCCGAAGCATTGCCTGTACTCCTTTGTTGTGCAATTGGGAAAGCTTCAATGCAGCCGCTAAGCTTTCCGGCCTCCCAATCTTAACCAGTAACCTGACCTCCGGTCGGAGTCCCCTGATGTAACTGGTTACAAAGTACATCTCCGGTAGGTCGGGATTGTAGGCTAGCATCCCGACGCGCAGATCCTCGAACTTTTCGTTATACTCGTCCAAGTCGTCTTCTTGTTCGATTTTGTTGAACTCTTCCACTATTTCCGTGCCTTGTCTTGCCATAGACGACTCTAGACCCTCCTTGTGCTTCTGACGGACACTTCTTGGCAATTCAAAGGCAGATTGGTGGCTTCCATCAAGAGTCTCAGTTGCGTCTTGCACGATTGGGGCAATCGTCTTTATCGGGTGTTTAGAATCGTCGACCAACTCCACACCTGGCTTACTAAGAACCAAATCTGAGAACACCTCGAACTTCTGATCGAATTTTCTTGATGAATCCTGAGCGATTTGGGCTAGTTCGTCCTCGGTGGAATTTGACGGCTCCGTTTCAATTTCCTCTACCAAGAGCAACTCTAATTGACAGCAATTGTCATAGATATCCCTCCCATTGAGCGCACTGAACGCCTGGATCACCGACGCCTTGTGCTGAAAACGGATTTGCGAGTGGAACCCATTGGAGAATCAAACCGTTCAATGTTCTCAATAACACCAAATCCTGAGAAAACCTGATATAAAACTTCATCCGAGATTGCATATTTCTCGAATTGAATCTTGACGAAAACCGATCGTTGGTTTTCTTGATTCTCGATTTGTAAGGAGGGGTGACTGATCGGCGGCACACCTTGCCGAATGCGAATCTCGTTGAGTGTTCGGTAGAATCTGCGATTGCTTTCTTCCCATTCACTCTGCCCAGAATCCGAGAACAAAGACTCCGCCACTGCCGACTCCGTCATCGCCGAGGGATTCCCGATTCCGTCAGTCACCGTCTACCATGGCCGATCAAAACTTTCAAGAAAAAATCGTGAATTGGTCGGAGGAAACGAAGGCTCTGATACCACTGTTATGACCCTGCTATTAGAAGAGGCCAACTCTTGTCAAAACCATCTCCATTGCTACTGATCTAGATTGAATTGACAAAGGGATGAGAAGATAGAAAGGAAAGAGGTGAGAAGTAGAGAGGAAGAGAGAGTTACAGAAGAGAGAAATTGATAGGAGAATGATTCATTTCTATATTGATGCAGATCATCCGCATCAATGCGGGTTTCTTGAGTTTCTTAATACCACTTTATCACTTTCTCTCTTCTTAAAAACTCCAACTTACTTTTTCGTCCACATCCATATGAGTTTTTAGAGTTTCTTAATTTACTTTTCACCAATTATTATCTATTATATATTTAAATATACATAATAATAATATGTTATACATTATCTATATATATGTATTATATTTTGCGTTAATTAATATAATAATAGTATATAATAATTTTTTTAAAAAAATATCCAAAATGTAAAAATAGATGATAAAATTTAATGCAAACAACTTCATTGGAACAAAACAAACACCGAAATACAAGAACATTAAAAATAAAATACAAAGAGTACTCTCCATCATACATTAAATGGATGTGTGGAAGAAGGGAAGGAGATGGACATATTTATAGGGAAATAGATTATTTAATTTTATTTTTCATAAATTCATCTTTAATTAACAATTTCGGTGGAAACAAAGACTTCACATCTTTGTACCATCTTTAACAATTTTATTTAATTTTATATTAGTGTCTATAAATAGATATTTTTTTTAATAATATCTAAAATAATTTTAATTTTTTTTATAATACAATATGCAAAAAAATATTATGTTGTACATTATTTATGTATGTATTATTTTTTTTCAACATATATAATATTGGTGTTTATTAATAGCTTAAAATAAATTATGAATTTTGATAAAAAGATTATTTTTTATTTTTTATATTTAATGACTAAAAACTAGCTAAAATTCTATAAAATTATACAATATAGGTAGAATGGCTCATGCAAAAAAAATAAAAAAAAATGTAAAAATCACCCATATACCTACATGGGACCCACCTGAAGGGGTTTTAGGGGAGTTTGGAAGTTGGAAACCCTTGGGTGTGTTTTTAACCCAACCCCTCCCTCTCTCCTCCTTTCCCTGACACATTCCCCCTAAAAACCCCTCTAAAAACCCCCCAATGCCCATGCTCTTACTCAATACAACCTCTAAGTACTTATACATGAGATACTAATACCCAATACAAGGTACCCCTTATACCATACAGGATCACTACACAGTACAATACTAGTTCATTACCCGTGCCTTACACGACTTGTAGATTACAAAAATATTATATAAGTGTTGGTTAATAAGTAAAATACAATAGTTTTTATTAACCTATTTTAACAGAAAATATATTTTAAAAAATCTATTGACTAAATTTGTACTTGAAAGTTGAAACTTAAAACTTATATAAAATTAATTTTCATGATATCTGACATCTCTGGAGCTAGTAATAATCATATCCAATATTAAATGATTCTGAACTGATTTGAAATTAAATAACTCAATAAAAAAATGGCTCAACTCGACAAATGACATATATATTCATGCTAACCACCACCCCAAATCAACCTAAAATTTCATTAGTTAAAGTTTCAGAGTTTAACTTGTACTAAACAACTTATAATACACACTTATTTAAAATTTTAAAAATTAATGTTATGAAAAATCAAGCAAGGTACCCACTATGTTAAAGAGAAAGATATTTTTAGGGAAATTTACATAAAAATACCCGTTATATATAGACTTGTAGACTTAGCCACCTGTTAAATATAGACTTTTTACACTTAAGGACCTATTAGGAAAGAAATTAGAGAAAACTACTCATTTGCACCCAAAAAAAAAGAGAAAACTACTCATTAAATGTTTTTGGTTAACAAATCACCGCCTATTGTCTATTTCTATTAGGATTATGTAATATATATATATATATATATATATATATATATATATATATATATATATATATATATATATATATATATATATATATATATGATATTATAATATTATAATATTTTATGCTTTATAATTAAATTAGAATCTCAAATAGATTTAATTATTTTACCAATTTTTTTAAAAAATATTATTTAAAAAACTTGATGTATACATGAATAAATTCTCCTATTTTATTCCAAAAAATGGTTCTAAATTTTTAAAAATATCTTATAGACGACTTTTTAATCAAAATTAACCAGAAACACCGCCGAGAACCGCCCTCATAGAGAGTGCACCTGTAAGCCTTTTCGGGGATTTATCAAGACTCTTTCAGGATTTTTATCAAACTCTTTCGGGATTTAGACAACCCTTTTGGGTATCAAGATCCTTTCGGGATTTTTATCCAACTCTTTCGGGATTTTTACCAAGCCCTTTTCATATAAATTAAGGCCCTTTTAAGAACTGAGAACTAGTTGATAACATCGGTACCCGTGTTAAAAAAAACATACACGAGAAAAAAAAAAGTTAACATTTGGACTTTTCGAATTGTGATATGCTCATCGTATATGGGATGGGCCTTTAACGTACAAAAACTGACCCAAGTGCTATTCTATTTGGGCCTAGTTGAGTTTGAGATGCTCGGAAAACCGATAAGCTTCGAAAGCCATGTCAAATTTGTGGCATATAGACGCCTCTGAGTAAGTAATCTGTCCTCAATTGTGCCCCCCTCCCATCTCCATCCTCTACCTTGAATTGGTAAATATATAGAGGTGATTTCGGGATTCGAACCGAGGACCCATGGGTACTAGTCATAAGTCATTTTCAGTGAGTCATTTCGAAATGGTTATCTCCATCCTCTACCCCTCACAAATCGCAAGCCTTAGATAAAAAGAAAAAAAATATATAAATAAATAAATTAATTACAAAATTAAAGAACATAGAAGTTTTGTGAGAGCTTACAGGTTTGAGGGACAAGGTCGGAGACAAAAAAGCCCTTTTCTAAAAAATTTCCAAAATATGAAAACAAACAAATATATTCTTTAAATTATTTTTACTTTTTTTTTTTTGGCTTCAAATGATGGCTTATTATTGAATTGAAGAAATTAGTGGGATACTCCAATTTGGCATACAGATGAAGACTCCAGGCCTAAGTTGCTAGGCGCACTAAAATGCTCAGCAAAGACACTAGATAGAGTAAGTGCCCAATTGGCTAAAGAATCAGCCGCAGTGTTCACTTTCCTTCGCACCAGATGGATCTTAACCACCCATGATGGCTCGTCAAGGCGTTTTAGGCACTAGTTAATCAAATGGTACTCGGAATGGGGGGTGTTGTGTCTTTCATTAAGTAACCTGCACACTGTTGCCGAATCCGTTTATATGATCAGCCGAGAAACCCCCAAATCAGTAGCCATCTTGATCCCATGGTAAACCGCCAGAACTTCAGCCGTGAGCGCGGAGCAGACTCCGCATTGGAATGTGTACGCTCTTAGGAACTTGCCGTTAGAGTCCCGGAAGATCCCTCCGCCTCCGGCCTCCCATTTCAAAGATTTAGAGGAACTTTTAGTTTTTGAGAATGTTGCTTTGGAGAATCTATACTATATTTTTCCTGTTGCATCCATATTTTGGAGAATGGTATGGATAATTTGTTTGGGAAAAAAAAAACGTTTAATCTCTATAAATCTAAAAATTCTTGTTATAAGAAAGTTGTTGGGATGCTCTTAAAAACTTTTTAAGCATTTTGTGGGGTTCTCCCTATCTTTTGTGACTTGTGAGTGTAAGTACAAATAAAAAAAATTAAAATTAGTAAAAGAAAAAAAAGGGTAAGAGTCCCACAATGGATTTGTCGGTTGATGGATGATCCTTTAATTCACTTGTACAATGAAAAAACTGAATCGAGGATCAAGTCACCTCCCAACAAGGATGGTAAGGATGGTAAACCTTAAAAGGCCCATTTTTGTACGAAGGTGAAAAAACATCTTTGGACCTTTGTCATTCTCATTCTTGTAGAGGAATTCTCGATCATTATCACTTATCACGTACGGTTGAGAGTTAGAATGAACATACGTACACAACAACAATCTTGACAGAGGTGACCATGGTGGAGCATGATTGATTTGAAACTCGATATTTACACATACATATATTGTCATAGCATATTTGAGTCCGAAGTCGGCTTTGATACCACTTATGAAACGCGAGGTTTTAATAGATGGCATCCCATACCATCATGTCTTCTCAGGTCCGGTCTGTCACTTAAAAATAAAAAAAATAAACGACTTTTGTGATATGGATAAACTTAAATCACTTATAAATCATTTCATTCCAACATTCTTATTATATTCAAGATATATACGATAGAATGTTCCACAATCTTCAACCTTCCATCCCAGCCTCTTCAATTTCAATCCAGACGATTTTAACAATCTAACCCTAAACCTCACATCGAGTAGATGAGTAAAAAGATTTTCGAAACAATACATTGCAAGAAGTCTAATTTACTATGAATTTTGAGGCGATAAGGAATTCCTTCATTATTTTTTTGCCTCAAAATTCATCCTAATTACTCTCTCCATTCAGAAATATAGGTCATTTTAGACTTAGATCTTTGTTTGAAAATATAAGTCATTTTCAGTTTTCGAGGTATTGGGATATGAGAATTGTTACTTTTTTACTTTTTACTCAAATTTTATTAGTTGATTAGGATTTTGACAAATTAATGAAGGGTATAAATGAAATAAATTTATCATTTTCATAATTTGTATGCAAATGTCTAAAAGTACTTATATTTTTTAGATATAAAAGTCTCGATCTGACTTTGGCGTAGCGATTTGGCTATACTAGTAACGTTACTCAATCAAACAATATTGCAAAATCAAAGTAATATAGCTTCCGGAATCAAAACAATTTGTTGGTTCGAGTTGATCGAAGGAGAGTAATTAATACTGCATGTAAAAGTTTGTACCCAAGGTAGTTGGGATAGTGAAGGTGGGTGATCGATCAATTGCATGTACGCGCTAGCTGCCGGAATTAAATTCTCGACGTAAATGATCGAGCACTAGCTAGCTACTACCATTATACAAAAGTATACACATTCACAAGCTGGAAAAGTGGAAATATACTAATTATGTCAGTGTGCATTATACATGAAGCTAGCCATGCAGCACATCGATTACCTAGTTTGTGGAACCGACGAAACTTCCTCCTGATTTTTAAAGTTGACAAAAAAAAAAAAAAACTTGGTTTAAATATTGCGCGCGTTGACTTTATTGCCGGTTTCACCAAAATCCTACTGCGCGCCTTCGTATGGTAATCAATACAAGTGGCATCGTCGGATAGTCCAAAACTTATAAACGACGAGAGTTTGCTACGTACCTTGCTCCATTCAAAACATCGATAGTTAATTAATTAGTTATAGTCTTATAGAGAGGTGATTTTTTAATAATCTTAAGGTAGCATCGTTAAACCTTTTATGCTATTAAATTAAGGTAGCATCGTTAAACCTTTTATGCTATTAAATTGCGAGATGTATATGTAGGTTGGAATTATATGTAGTAAAAATAATAATTGAAATACTACATCCGATCGGAAATATTTGATGTTTTCACTTTTTGCACGTGTTTTAAGGAGCTAAAAACTATATAAAATATTAATATTTTAATTAATTGTTTTTCACAGTTTAATACTCATTAGTTATTACTAATAAATATTAAACTATGAAAAAAATTAATCAAAATAAAAAAGATTTTATATAGTTTTTAGCTCCGAAAACTACGTGCATAAAAGTCAAAAATTAAATATTTTCGACCGGAGGGAGTATAAGATATTGCGAGATGTATATGTAGGTTGGTGTTTAAGCTTTTGGCTGCCAAAAAAAAATATTATACAACTCTCATTTAAATATTTAATACATCCCAGTCTAACTTATTTTCAAAATATTTAACATGGTTATTAGATCGGGTCAAATCCAATTTGAGTTCGTTTGATCCGTCTTTAAGCAAATTGCGCTAGAGTACGCCACTGCTTGGCAACGCCTTGGTGCCAAGACGCTAGTCGTCGAGATCGAAGCGTAGGACGGAGATCACGTGGGAGAAACCGAGTGCGGGCTGGATTAAAGTGAATACCGATGGCTCGGTTGTGCCTGATGGGAGTGCTGGCGCGGGCGGAGTCCTGTGGTATGCTGATGGGCACTGGCTGGCCGGCTATGTTCGACACATTGGGTGTTGTACGGTGCCGGTAGCTGAGCTTTGGGGGCTCTTGGATGGGATCCGTTTGGTGTGGCCGGGAGGCAGGGCATAATCAGGTGATTGTCGAGTCGGACTCTATGACCGCAATCACCTTGCTTCGGAAGGGCGTTGCGAACCATCATCCACTTTCTAGCCTGGTAACAGTGTCGGAGCAATTGCTCAGTCGAGACTGGGAGACCCAGTTGAGGCACGTCTTCGGGGAAGCGAACTCGGTCGCTGACTCCCTCGCGGCTCTTGCCTATACTTATCTTATTGGTGTACATACTATTTCATTTCCGCCTTTAAATGTTGCTTTTCTTATTGATGAAGATGTTATGGGGAGAGCTACTCCCCGTTTGGTTTCTGAGTAGCTCGGTTGTTATTTATAGATGAGAGCCGGACTCTCACGTTTTCCTACTCGAAAAAATAAAGAGATTAAAATAATATATTTTTTTTATCAAGTAATAATGGTTATTTTGATACTGAGATTTTAAGAATCTTAACAATATGTCATAACTAATTATTGGAGATCGATGTGTTCGAGAAGTTTACGATCCGGAGTTAGGAAACAAAAAAAGACATTTTAATCGCATAAAATGAAATGTGTGGTTTAGAATTGATCGATCGAAAAGTTAAAAGCATGCATGGATCATGGATCAGAGCTTATGACTTATATGAACATTACATACGGGGCAGTTGAAAAAATAAATTGGGTCAGCAAGAGAGAGCAACCAATGGCAGTTGAGGAGACTACGTACATTTACTCTCCCACGTATTGACAGATGAGCCTGCAATTAATTGTGGCTCAATCCATGGATCCTTTTTTTTTTATCTCTTTACCAATTCACTTAACGGGTATAAATACGGGCAATATCCATTTCGTTCAATTCCACACTCATTAACCGACGCTGATCGAAATTCGAAAATGACAAAGACACATCAACTTATTGTGCAGCTAGTTGTTCTTCTTCCTCTTGTTTTAACCGCATTGCTTGTGTGCGTGAGCGGGGATTCGTACGAGGACGACCGGCACTTCTTCGGGCCGAAACCCCACTTCGGTCCGAGGCCGAAGTTCGGTTACGGGCCGCGGCCGTTTGGGCCAAAGCCTCACTTTGGCCATGGCATTTACGGCAAGCCAGGGTTCGGGCATCATTTTGGTAAGGGTCCTGGGTTCGGGCCTGGTGGAGGCGGCGGGCTTGGGGGAGGAGGTGGCCTTGGCGGTGGCGGCGGGCTAGGGGGAGGAGGTGGGCTTGGCGGTGGCGGAGGGTTGGGTGGGGGAGGTGGTTTAGGTGGTGGGGCTGGCGGAGGTGGGGGGTTGGGTGGTGGGGCGGGAGGTGGCTTTGGGGCCGGCGGTGGTGCTGGGGCGGGTGGGGGTCTAGGCGGCGGTGCCGGTGGAGGTGGAGGATTGGGAGGAGGCGGAGGTGGAGGTTTAGGCGGTGGGGCGGGAGGTGGATTTGGTGCCGGTGGCGGTGCAGGAGGGGGGCTTGGGGGTGGGGCCGGTGGAGGTGGAGGGTTAGGAGGTGGTGGCGGAGGAGGTTTGGGTGGTGGAGCAGGGGGAGGAGCTGGTGGAGGGTTTGGTGGTGGCGCCGGAGCTGGAGGGGGTCTCGGTGGCGGTGGCGGAGGGGGATTTGGAGGCGGAGGAGGAGGCGGGATTGGCGGCGGAGCTGGGGCTGGGGGAGGTTTTGGAGCCGGAGGAGGAGTAGGTGGCGGAGGCGGACTAGGTGGCGGTGGCGGAGGCGGGTTTGGCGGAGGTGGTGGTGGTGGTCTTGGAGGTGGCGCCGGTGGTGGTTACGGGGCCGGAGGGGGGTTCGGAGCCGGGGGAGGAGGTCGCCGTTAGAGTGTGCGACGGAATTTATGAGCACTAAGATTTGTGTACGTAATCTAAGGATGATTTACAATAAATATGATTTAATGATTAACTTATTAATTACACTAGTAGAGTGATGTCAAGTCACAAGTGTAGTGATGGGGTTGGGCAGGCGTGTGTTCTTATGAAATGTTTCATACGTGTAATTTTAGTTGTTTGGTTGTTAATGGTACAAGACTTCTTCGATAGACCTGGGCAAATGCGGGCGCGGGCCGGGCTTGGGACGGGCTTTATCCAAAATATTGTCCCGTTTTTGCGGGCGCGGACCGGGCTAAGCCCGCTTAACGGGTTGAATGTCATGTCCAAGCCTGTCCGCTATTGCGGACGCGGGCTACCCGCGGGCACCCGCAAACCTAACCATAATTGTGTACATTTTAAAAAAAAAAAAAAAAAAAAATTGCACTGTCTAATATATATAAACACTGTAAGCTACATAGTTAATAACTTAATATATATACACATTCTGACATTCGGATGGACATGCATAGCACATAACCAAAATCAGTATGTGTGTATATAATTTTTGTTCACAAAAAAAAAAAGTTTCTGTACGTGAGTTTATACATATATATTATTTATTTTTATTTTGTAATGTCTAATTAGTGATTTAGGTTTAGGGTATAGATTTTTTTCTTATAAAAATTAATATTTAATATTATTGATTATATATATATGTGTTTTAATAAATTAAAAAATAGCGGGTACTCGCTACGGGTCTAGCGGCCCGTAACGGGAATATTTGGCTTCCCGATCCCATACCCGCTGCGGGCGCGGGCCGGGCTTAGCAGCCCGCATGGGCTTTTCCCTCTACCAAAGCCTGTCCAACTCCGCGGGCGGGCGGGCCGGGCCGGGCGGGCCGGCCCGCGTTTGCCCAGGTCTATTCTTCGATATACTCACTCCGTTTCATAATACATGTCCTTTTCCTTTTTGACACGCTTTTTAATGAGCGAAAAACTCTATAAAATATTATTTTTTTAATTAATTTTTTTATATAATATGATACTCATTAGTAATAAGTATCATATCATATAAAAAAATCAATTAAAAAAATTATATTTTATAGAGTTTTCCGCTTATTAAAAAGCGTGGTTAAAAGGAAAAGGACATGTATTATGGAACGGATGGAGTATTTAATACTCCATCCGTTCCAAAATACATGGTCTTTTACTTTATAGCACGCTTTTTAAGGAGCGAAAAACTTTATGAAATATTATTTTTTAATTAATTTTTTTTATATAATTTCATAATAAGTATCAAATAGTATTAAAATTTTAATTAAAAAAATAATAATTTGTAGAGTTTTTCGCTCCTTAAAAAACGTGTCGAAAAACAAAAGACCATCTATTTTGGAACGGAGGGAGTACTTATATTAGGTAGGCAAGTCAAAATATTTTGAATTTTCAGTCTTATTTATTTACAAGTTTTATACATATATATTATGAATAAGGTCATGTTATTAGGGCAAGTTTAACGGGAGGTACTAGGGATACTTGGGCAAAGAAATATGATTTTTTATTCTTGAAATTGTTGGTATCGATGCCAATCGATACTACTGGTGGTATCCGAGATAGTATCCCTATCAATTATGGCGTGTCAGATCTCCTCTTTTTATTTCGGATCAGTGAGATCAAAACGCAGTGTTTGGACGTAAAAATGAAGCAAACGCAGTGTGAAATGGGAAGATGGCATCAAAGGGCTGAAAAAGAATGGGACACTTGTCAAGAAGGGAGTGGGTACCTCACGGATGGCTTGGATTCATCAGCAACCAACGGATACGATTTGTCCTACCAATTGGAAATTAAATTTACAAAATGCAAATTTTGACTATGATAATGTGAAAAAATAAAAAATAAAAAATAATCACTACACTAGATTCATTTTTCTCTACATATAGACCTCAAATTTGAATATGTTCGACCAAATATTAAAAAAAATGATTTTCCGTTGACAACAATTATGTATAATTATCAATTTGCACCAAAAAAAAAGTAATGATTATTAATTGAAGAATATATATTTTTGTTTTGAAATAAATTATAATAACATATGTTATAGATAAATTAATATATATTTCAGAAAATTAGTCGAGAGAGGTATAATCGTAATTAATTTAGTAGGAAAGGATGAAAATAATTATAAGAGAAGGGTATAATTGTAAATTGAATTGATAAGAAAAGATGAAATTTGAGATACTAGATATGCTACTGATAAAGTGGAAAAAATGAGAATGAGATGTTAGGAGGATGTGGCGGAGAGAGAAGAATAAAATATTAGTATTTTTAGTATCCCTAGCATCCCTTGATAAACATGGCCTTAGGACGGTGATTATCTCTCCAACTGTACAATCAGTACCGACATTCGAAATTGACAAGTCCTTCATATTCAGTCAAGTTTGTTTTGTCTCCCTTTGCCACTGAAGACAACAAGTCCTTGAGATGGTGTACTTTTTTTTTTTTTTTTTTTTTTTTTTTAAACCGGAAAGAATTCGACTCACCGGACAGGCCCGGTGAGACGAGAGGCCGAAAGAACGGCAACGGACAGGCAGATATGAAGGAACCAAAATACAACCAAGTCAACAAAGATAAGACAACCACGAACAACTAGAGAGTCGGAGTCGAAACTAGCGAGGGCGAACGGATTTGGAACCAGGGCAATGCGAGACATTTCTTCTGTCAGTTGGTAGAGATAACTCAGGGAGACCCTGGGGAACAAAAGTGGAGACCTCAGATTTCGACTCGGCCGGAAGCGAGCCGTCAGGTCTCGATCACGTCCACGATCTCTCGCGCGGCGGCAAAAGAAAACACCACAAAGCTTAAATAAGAACCATCACTAGTAATAAGCAGACAAACACTCTAGAAAAAGTCGGGGCCAAAATCCTTGTGACGGGAAAGTTCGAGTAGGGGGTAGTCCAAAGAAAGAGAGAGGGAGGTTATCCCATAAAATTTTAAGGAAGGTTAATCAAGTGTTTAAAAAGGGAGGTAATCTCATTCTTAATTGCATGGAGGTTATCCCAAAAATGTAGTTTTTTCTTTCCTAAGTAAGACCTTGGCATGCAAGATGAAATTAGCCGTTGCACGCCAAGGGCAGACAAAGAGGGGAGAGAAAGAAATTGGAACGTGGTTCAACAATAAACTGGTTCAAGATGAAAACGAGATGAAGGAGCCCGAGCTAGGGCCCAAAGTTACACGGGCAGCTATGGGGGCGGATGCACATGTGGTGGGAGGAGTGAGGTAACCAGCAGCTGACCGGAGAGCCAGCGACAGCTAGGGCAAAGGTGGCCCGAATTATGGAGATGAACTCCATCAAAGGCTAGCAAAGCCTCTCTCTTTTTCTTTTTTTTCTCTTTTTTTTCTTCTATTTTTTCTTTGTTCTTTTTTTCCAAGTGATCAGAAAAAGCTTGGTTTCATAGGAAGGTGTTGGAGTCAAGAGCAAGCTCTCAGTTGTTCTCCGATTGCTGCTTGTCATTATGGTGTTGGAGTCGAGAGCAAGCTCTCAGTTGTTCTCCAATTAATACTTGTCGTATTGGTGTTGGAGTCGAGAGCAAGCTCTCCGTTGTTCTCCGATTAATACTTGTTTTGGTGCTGGAGTTAAGAGTGAACTCTCCATTGGTCTCCGACTTAAACGTGTTGGTGTAATCAGTAGTGTTGTAAGGATATGTAGGTGTTTGTCTTGGAGGTGGTTGTGGCTACTGTCGATGGTGGAGCATCATGTATTAGATTGGGATTTGTAGGAGGGCATCTCGCTACCCTTCTTTCCCCAAAGAAACAACAAAACAAAAAACCAAGAAAACCAAAACAAAGGCAGAAACAGAAAGAAAAAGGCTAAAGACTAAAACCAAAAACAAAGAGCAACAAAGCAACAACGACGGCAAGAAGCAAACCAAGACAGGAAAAAGAACAAGAACAAAGCAGAATCAAAGGAAAAACAAAGAGAAGTAAATCGGAGCAACAAGAACGAAACAAAGAGAAGCATTCAACCAGAAGGGGAGAAAGAAACAAACCCGAAGCTAAAACCGAATGAAAAACAAAACCTAAAGAAACCCAAAACTCAGACAAAAACAAAACCAAGAACAACAAAGCTCAGACAAAAGGCAAGGCAAAGAAAAACCCAGAACCAAACCTCAAAAAAGAAAAAAGGAGAAGGGGCAGAAAACCTAGAGGAAAACAACCTTGCCAAAGAGGAAAACAACAGAAAGAGAAGGGGATAAAAAAACCCGAAAAAACCTTCCAAAAGGAAGCAACTCCACAAGAAAGCAAGCCGAAACAAATAAATCAGCAAGACAATCGAAATCGAAAGACACTCGCCAAAAAAGAGAAGCAAGACAAACGAAACAAAACAAAACAAAACCCAAGAAACGAAAAAAGCAAGAAATTGAACAACAAAGAAACGAAAACAGCCCGAGGAGGGAAAAACAGAACCAAACCAAGAAGAAAAAGAACAAAACGAACAAGAACCGAACAAAATCGAACAAAGAAACACACAAAAAAAGAAATCGAACAAATCCGAAAACACAAAAACAGGGAAACCCTAGAAATTGGGGCTTTTGAAAAAAGGAAGAAATTCAATAAAAAACGAGAATCTGGGGGAAAGAAGGACAAGACGGCCACGAAGGGATATGGAGGTCCGGTTGTGGGCGAAGGAGGCGTAGGTGTTGGTGTGGATCGGAGGCGAAAGAAGGTGAGACCTCTGCTGAGCATCAAATGAAAGAGAGGCTGAATCGAAGGCACAGAGTAAGAATAGGGGTGTGGGTACCGGCGGAGGTGTTGGTGCGGAGGCTAGAGCTGGGCCGGCGGGAGAAGAGGGGGTTGCTGAGGCCGACCCAACACAAGCAACATGAACACTCGAGAACGACGAACAGAAAGGGGGAAAAAGAACAACACGCGCTAGCGCGTTCTTTTTTTGGCTCCTTGAGATGGTGTACTGTTTGATTACTTATAATATTTATTCTTTTTATCTTCTTCGTTGCTATCAACGTTGAAAATAGGTGAAAAAATAGTGTATTAATTTTGTGGTAATTTTATAATGTTAATTTGATTAGAACGAGTTGTTTTCGATATATGTATTTTTGTTAAATCTACATTTACACCAATGTGCATTTTATCTGAACTCCAAAAGGAACATTAATTGCATTTAAAAATGTATTTTATCCTTATTATTATAAAGAGATTTTGTACTTAATAAACAAGTGATTGACTAAATAAGGAAATGCCTATATGTATGTACTATGTAGTATGTACTGCCTATATACTTAATTTATAGCACTAGCAAACAAAGAGTACTGAGACATTGCACTATTTTATCAATCCTATATGTTAAGAGTACTTGATGCAACTTTGTGCAAGACGACTGCAAGCACGAGCGCGTAGGCGGCCGCCCCACTTTTCAACCCACAGGCCATGGAGTTTAGAGAAAAAAATAGTTTATTTATATATATATGGTATTTTTGTAATAAGGGTTCATTTAATCATCTAGTTTAACACGGGAAGAACAATTCCCAGGAAATTACTTCCCGGAAATTCAATTCCAACGTATTGCACTTCTCGGAAATTGAAAAAATATGTTTGGTTGGATTTTAAATGGTAGGAATTAAAATAGGAAAATTGGAAATTTCTTTTTATAAAAGGTGGAATTGGAACAACGGAACTTACCTAGGGGGAAGTAGGTAAATTAAATTCTCTTGAAATGGATGAATTTAAATTTCTGGAAATTTAACTTCCTGGGTTTTCTTGAGACTAAAATTCCAACCAAACACATATATTTCATCTACTTCTTGGGTTTTTCTATTCTTGGGTTTTCAGTTTCTAAACAAATGAACCCTAAGTAAAATTAGAATGAATATTGAATTAATTAATCCACTTAACGTAGTTGGTAAATGGCAAAGAGAGGAAATTAAATGATACCAAAAGTCCTAGTTCGATTCCTTTGCTCCTCTTTTATTTCTTGTTTGAATTTTTTTTATCCCACTTTCCTCTTTTATTTCTTGTTTGAATTTTTTATCCCACTATTTTTTTCCTTTTTCCTTGTGTTGTGCTTCCTCGAAAAACAAATCCCCTGCTTTTGTTATAATTTTCTTTATTTAAATTTGTTTTTTTTTCTTAGCTTCATTTTGCCTTTCGTAAATAATTATAGTGAATTTACACATATTACCTCTTCTATCTTATTAATTATGACGATGGTAAATAATTTATTTATATTAAAAAAATTAATTATTTCATTTTATTTAGCATATATTGGATGTTTTAGTTTTTCCTAAAAAACTCAATTATAGAATGATGACATTTCAAATTATTTTTCTCAACTTTAGTAATATATAAGATTTCATAAATCTTTTGATACTTTAAAAAAAAAACACATTCAAAATTTCAACATCATATTAAACAAATTAAATTTACTTATAAAATAATTCAAATTGTATAATGATCTATAATATCTGTAATATAGCATGTTACATAAATATAAACATTTTATTGTAAAAAATCTTTACAATGAACTTTATAGCCGGAAATATTTTAAAGTCATGGGAATTAATTTAGTGTTGTAACTAGCGCAGTACCCGTGCGTGATGCACGGGATTTGTAAAATATATTACATTTTTTAGAATATATTTTCATAATTTATTTACATTATATATTAGATATATTATAATATAATAATAATATGAAAATGATAATATTATTTTTAAAAGTAATATTATACTTATTAATAATGATAATATTATTTTTAAAAACTAATAATTTTATTAATATTTTATAAAGTTTTTAGCTCCTTGAAAAACGTGCTAAAAAGTAAAATGGTCGATATTTTGAGACAAAGGTAGTACAAATTTTAGAGTCACCACTGTTGTTTGAGAATGGGTTTTTTTCTAAGCCTAAGTTGATTGATTACTTTGAGCATTAAACACACATTTGTTGGACTACACATTTCACAAACTCCGGTGAATGAAATTTTCAGAATTTTGGGATGGAGAGCACATAAAAAAAGATATATTATATTAACAAACTTAAAAGTAAAAAAAAAATCCTTTTGCCTCAAAATATAGGCAATTTTATTTTTTTTGACATGTTATTTTAATAAGCTAAAAACTCTATCAAATATTATCATTTTATTAGTTTTATTTGAGCATGTTATATATTTTTTCATGGAATTAGTTTTGTAACTAAAATGATATTAAAATTGAAATTGAAAAAGTTGAAAAGTGCGACTATAGTTTGAATTGGAGAAAATCTATAACAAAATCAAATTACAAATAAAGGTAATACAAATTAAAAGATTTCCTATATTTTGTTAAGATTTGATGACAAAAAGAAACAAAAATTTATACCAAATCATTAAATTCAGATAAAGTTTAAACAATCCCTTGTTTAATTAAAAACACTTAAGGTAATTTATAAGAAAAATTAAAATATTTTATAAAGAAATTCTAACCAATTGAGTCAAAGTTTTCCTGATTACGTGTCTGTGAGTGCATGGTAGTAGCTTGTAAATAAATTATTCTAAAAAATATTATAAATAAGCTAATTGGATTTATTAATTAAAGAAATAAATTAATTAGATTGTTTTACACTTATTACTTAATTGGTAGTTAGCTTATAAATAAATCATTCTAAAAAATATTATAAATAAATTAATTAGATTTATTAATTTAAAAATACATAAGATACAATCACTTTAATTTAATAAATAATTAAGTAAAAATAATTATTTAAAGTAGAGAATCTATGAAAAGAATTTATAATTGAATCAACTATTTTTAATAAAAGATTACATAGAAATTAATAATAAAAAAAGCTATCAAAATGATTTTTGAATAAATTTATAATCTAATATAGCGAAAATATATGGTTTAGTTCACACATAATTAGATTTTTAAATTAATATAAGATCCAAAAATTAAAATCATTAAAATATAAGATCGTTGATAAAAAAAAATATTTGAACAATAAATAGTTATTTAAACAATATTGGAGTAATTAATAATTAAGTTAATTAATTATTTGAGGTGGACCCAAGAGTAATAAAAAATTGCCACATGGGATTTTTAGGCCTATAATTAAGTAGAGGTTGCCAAGTGGCATCTTTAACATGTGTTTTAGTATTATATTAGATATTAGATATTAGTATGTATGTAAGGCTTACATACATAATAATATTAATAATTTGTATAAGAATTAAAGTGCCCTTTTGTACATAATAATACTCATTTGTAAGAATGACTATAATATCATAGGCCTCATTTTAATAATTGTACAGGGCCTCCAAAATTGATTGAACGACCCTGCAAATCTTAAGTCTGTAATTCTGCCCCACCTTTCAGAGAGTCATGCGACCGTCACTGACTGCAAGTCGCTTGTTACTCTTAGATTTGCATAACATCGTTGGAATCAGATGTGGTGAAGTATTGACCGAACCAATAGGCTCCTCCCCTCCCAACTCTTTCTCATATTTGAAAATTGAAACGCCTCGCTTATAGTCAAGTTTGTTTGCTTGCTAGGAGAAATATCCTTACGTTATGCAGCATAACAGTCGACCCATTATCAAATGCCAACTAGTTTCGGTGAAACCAAATTGCTCACCAGCAAAACGCAATGTTGGCCATTCACCCCTATGTCGTTAGAAGCCTTAATATTATGTAAAACCATTATATGGTTGTGCGTGTCAACATTAAAATCAGCCATACAAGACATTGTGTAACTCATATTACGAAACAATTGTTTAATCATAACACAATTTGTCATTGATTCAAATAGACAATCACAAAAAAAAACACCTCATAGGAAGTTAGGAACTACAATACTAGATCATTGTAGTATGCTTTTTGATGACAAAACCACCTTTTGCAATTTCCCACAAGGGCATATTTTTTTTTATTAGGAAATAATTCGTGTGAGAGAGCTCAGCCCGCGGCATCCTTACAGATGAGGTCGAGGAGACCAACATTGTTATGGATATCGACATCCCAAACAGAGTGGCAAATGTGTGCAACCTTATCAGTCACTCTGTTACCTAATCGGAGTATATGGGAGAAGGAAACTTCTCTCAAGGTTGATAAAAGTAGTTTAATGTATGATAGGATCAGTTCTATTTCCCAAGGGCAATTAGTCTGTTTGTCAAAACACTTTATAATTATAAGGGAATCGCCTTCGATGACTAGTTTGTTTATTTGAAGTTGTATCGCATGTTGAACTCCTAATTTAAGTGCTAACGCTTCCGCCATAAGGGGACTTTTCTTTCCTAACTTTTGATATCCTATGTGTATTGGATGGCCGACCCAGTCCTTAATTATCGTACCAACAATGCTTATTCCATCCGCTACAGTAGACCCATTAAAATCGAGTTTAAAGCACCCCAGGGTGGTTTTTTCCCACAAGGGCATATGATACATCATTGATATTCATTAGACTCTCTATTTACTGGATCTTTTTTTTTGTTAAATAAGAATTTGAAATTAGGAATACATGTTCTATTTACTTTCTTTTTTTTTGATACATGGATTTGGGGTTGATCAACTGGATTGAGCCAACACCCAAGAGTGCCGTGACGGACAAAGACATCGATCTCAATAGGTGGGTAATCAACAAACATCAAAGAGGTGAAACCGAGGTGCGTCAACCGTGCACCAACTTGGTTCCCTTTCTAAAAAATGTTGGAGAAGGAGACACTGATAAAGGATTTGCAAAGCCCAAGGATGTCTGAAATCACCGGCTCAACCTCCCACGACACCTTCCAAATACCCTTACTTAACGACATTGATCACCATCAATTAGCCCCCCCCCCCCCCCCCTTCACCTCCAAACGCGCGAATCCTTTCGATGCAACGTCCCAAAGCTTAGCCTAGAGGCCTAGACACTTCGCTTGTAAGGTAGAAATCGACCCGAGTCCCACAAAAAAGGACTTCACCAACACAATTCCAAATGACAAAACCCGAAGCGGCAAGACCAAAATTAACCTTTCCTCCATCAAAATTTAGTTTCAAAAATCCTATTAGGTTTCAACTATTTAATCACCTTTTGTCTTCTGGTCATTTTTTGGTAAGTTTTTCTTTTGGTTAATTTTCAAATCAACATCGAGTTGTCAATTTTAGTTTTTTTCCAGCTGAACTTAATCTATTTTTCTATGTTTTTCATATAATTATTATCGAATAATATTTTATTTCTCGTAGACCAAATGTCCAAACAAAGACAAGAGTCGGTTTTTGCTGGATCATCGAAATCTCTCTCTCTTTTTTTTTTCTTTTTTTTTTATAATTTCAATATCCGAATAAAAAAGAAAGCCATGGAAAATTAATGTAGAAAAATCCAAAAATAACGAACGTGCCACCTCCCCTCTCTAAGTTAAAACGTCGTCGTTCCAAGTTACCTATGGGCTATGGTTGGTTTCCTGTCGATCTGCGTGACCATTTGTCTGTGGGGATTCACATCTTAGTTTCTCTTTCTCTCTGCGCAAACTACTTCTTCCGACGCCATGGATGGCCTCAGCAACGCGATTGGCAGATTTCACTGCCTGGTCCTCATCTTGGGTGTTTTGTGCCTGCAATCTCGGGTTTACTTCTCCCTCCTCGTAACCTATATGATTTGATTTTGTCGCAATTAGGTTTCAGATCGGTGGATTTGATTAGTTTTTCTGTTTGTCCGTGCGATTGCAGGCCGAAACGAGCTCATCTGTAGTTTTCCTGGATAGTCCTACTCACCAGTATCTTCGTAATCGCCATTCAGACGGAATCGCCGGTGTAAGCTATCGATTCATCGAATTTTATTATTTTTGTCATTCAAATACGAGATCGGATAAGTGGAATCTGGTTTTGCTTGTTGTTATGTTATGTTTACAGTTTGAATTTTAATCTAAGGGCGCTCTTTACCCTAAAATTTATAGCAATTTCAATTCTATTTTCGAATTCATGTCTTCGTTCCTTTATTATTGATATTGATATTGTTATGTCTCATACTTCTTATGATTTTTATAGTACCCCCACCAAGTGATGTTGTTGTGTAATTTCTGTACACGATTTCTTTCCGTTCTTGTGCTAATCATATTCGATGATTCATGAATCGGATTGTTTCTTCTTCTTTTATCCTTGCTTGACTGCAACAATGTATAATTTAATTGGCAGATTGCTACTGCTTCTCTCTCAGCCGGGGAAATTGGGGCTGCAGTGTCAGTCTTACTTGGGTTTGCACCACCTGCTACACTTTCTGCTGATAGTTCATCTAAGGTTTCAAGGATTCTGTACTTTCTTTTAGTAATCAAGTTGTACACACATTGTTTTATGAGTTTCAAACAAGATAGATTATAATCCTTACTCGTGTAAACGTGTAAAATTTGCAGCTGAATGAGATTCTTATGCCTAATCCATTTGATAGACCTCGTCATGTTCTTTTGCTTCAAGCTGCTCTTGCTGAAGGTTTGCCAAACTACCCCTGGAGCTCTGGTTGCTCCATTTGATTTCTGTGGGTAATGAGTAACAATATGCAAGCTGTTTCTGATCTCTATTTGGTTTTAGGTTCTCAAGTCTCACTTTCCCCTGATAGCGTCGGATCCAGCCGAGCCATCTTGGGCAAGATGACTCAGAGTTCAGATAAAGTTCACATTGAACTTCCAGGTACTTATACATTGTTATTTGCAGACATTACAGAAGTTCTGCTTGACATTCTTTCTCCGTTTTTGTTAAATTACTTGATCTGTGCTTTCATTGGTCCTGCAGATGAGGATGAAGCTGCCTTCATTTCTTTGGATAGTTCGGATGGTGCCTCCGAGGAAGTCACTGACAAAGAAATTAGCCAGTTTGTGAGTAGCAAACTTGTTTTTTGTTTTGGTTTTTACCAATGCCTTTTTTTTTTGAAACCTATCTTATTCTTATTTTTTGCTGACCAGGCATCATGGTTAGGGGGCTCGTACGTTGCCAATGACTTGGAACCAGTTAATGGAGAATTGATATTCTCGTTGCCCAGTGGTGTCGAGATTAAACTTCACCTGTCAAAGGTTTCAATAAATCTTCTTCCCTTTTCCTGGATTCCTTGTCTATAGTGGATGTATAGAAACTCCGATTGCATCAATCTTTTTTATAAGGTTTTATGCTAGCACTAAGAGATGGTGTCTTATTGACTTGCAGATATCAGACAACAAATTCACTAGAAGTCTAATATCTTTTGTTGGAAGAATTAGGGGGGCAATGGAGATGCATGATAGTTCATTGGGTAGTGGACATCTAGCTGGATTAATCACTGGATATTTCAATGGAATTAAGGTAACATTTGTATTTTTGTTTTGTCTTGCCACTTGTGTTATATGTTGAACATTTTTTTTAATAGAAAAAGAAGTGAATTACTGTGCGAATGGAGCTACAATATTGTGTTCATACAAATATAAAGTGGGGATGATGGTCCTCTATGTTGAGTTGTTGATTGCAGTTTACATAATGATCTTTGGAAAAGCCTTTCTTGTAAGGTTTGGAAAAACTAATTTTGATTACGTAAACTTAAGATGTGAACTTCATGGTTGGCCTCTGTGAACCTCTTGATTTGAATCTTAGGTATCAGTGAATGAGTATCGTCCTGCATGTCTATTCCAAGGACGAGAATGTTGAGATTCTTGGTCATCTAGTTGAGTTAAGACACCCTGTGATTCTGGCCTCTTTTAAGAGTTGTAAATGTTTTAGAAGTATGGGTTTGTCATTATTTTTTATATTTAAAATATCACATCTCTCCGAAAAAAAGTCAGTTCCAACTGTAACTGCTCATGTGCAGATGCTTTCTTTTCTATGTCTGCTCTAGAAACGAATCCATGTAGCAAAAGATTTGCACACAAGCATGAACTGAATAAGCTCACCAGATACATACAACAAAAAATAATGGGAAACACTTGTATCTTTAGTGGATAGCATGGATCATAGATTAATAGGTAATATATTACAATGTGAAAAATGAATCATCTGTGACTGGAAGTGCCATTAACATTATATATTATTTTCCTGCAGGCTCTGAAAGAGTATGGACCCAAGGGCATTTCTCAACAAGGAACTGAGTTATTCCTCATGGCTATTTCAAAAATTCTTGAGACTACACCATTGGAACTTAAAGGTGACTCTATTTCTGGCAAGGAGAAGTTTATTCTGATTTCAATTTGAATATATTTTCAAGTTTATCTTTCAGTAGGAGTCATTTTCTTTACCTTTTTGTTGTTGATGTTGGTACTTTAACTTCTCTACTGTTACCTAAATATTTCCCCTCTTAATTCTCCACTCAAACTGTCTGTTCTGTTTTGGGCAGATCAAGTTGTTGTAGTCCTCATTCTAAAAGAGGCACATTCATCACAACCTGAGGAGTTGCTGAATGTTGTATCTGGTTCACTGCCATCAGCCCGTTTTCTCGAAGAAGCAAAGACATCATTAAATTCCACCTTGATAGCAGAGGTGGCTTTGGTTAGGTTAACACTTGCATGGTTTACAGGGATTGTTCTCATTATTGCTACTTTGATTGGGGTAAGACTTTTTTTTTTCCTCCCTGGGGTACTTTAAAGGAAAAATGATACGAGAAGTTTATTGAACAAAGTTTAGATTGCTCATTTTTTCCTCTTAATGTTGCCATACAGGTCTATCTTCTCATGAATATGTCGCTCACAAGGGACACACTTCTCTATTCCAATGTTAAGCTCGACTAGGATTTCTCTTCTATTCTCACAATGAAAGGGCATAGATGCAAATGAGGTGAGGTTAGTGCAGAATTTAAAAGTTATATGAAATACTATATAGATGGTTTGGGATTTAGTTCAGATCTTGTTGCTTGGCAATAGTTTCATTTGGGGCTATGGCAAATCTGGTATATAAAAATATAAAATGTTGACTGCATCGAATGTCTATTCACAGAAAGGCTTTTCTTCCTTGCACAACAAAAGACGTGAAGTATGACCTGAACTTATGCATTCAAGGGGATTGGAAAAAAGGCTTAGCGAGTGAATGTAGTTGTCTTCGGTTGGTATTTTGCTGTCATTGCGTTCTGCATTTTGTATCATGTTTGAATAAGTAAACATCACTTGCTGTAATTCATAGTTATGGTGTCACTTTTATGAATAAGGGAAATTTGTTTGTTCATAACGGAAGTGGGATCATTGTGAACTCTCTCGGTTTTCCATGTACTGGCAGTATATATTGGAAGAGCTAGCTGGGTGGCTATTATACTAGCAAATTCAAATTAAATCGGTTGATTTTAAAATGAATCTTATTCAGACTTATTGCATACTTTCTTTAATGCGTTCTATGGAGAAACGACCATTTCTTCCTTTAATCCCTTGTGGTTTCGGGTTCAAAACATGAAAATAGGGCAAGGCGCCTGTATTTTCAATAGTCCAATACTCCAATGTATCCGATAATGAAGCACGGTTTGGATTTTGGAGGTTGGGATATTTGCACCTTTATTCCAAACTACGGAGTAGTTGATAAATATTTCCAAGAGACCAAGCAAACAGGACCCCAAAACACGAATTTATGAGTGTGTTTGGATTCTAAAATGTATGCAATAAACCAAGTTAAAATAATTATATTATTATTAATATATTTTCTCAAGTCGGATAAAAATAAAATTCAGCAAAATATTGTAATCGGTGGCTAAAAGCGTTCAAGAAAAATTACACCCAAAATCGGGATTAGCCACGAGTTTGTAGAAATAAATACGATATTTAAGCAATGCCACGGCTCTCACAACCGGAGTTCAGTTTTGTTTTGGAGAGGGAGAGAGATAAATGTCGATTTCAACTACCGCCATATCTGTATCTTTCCTCCACCACCATTTTGGCGTTCGTAGGCCTTGTACATTCTCCCGCGCAACACATCCTCAGATTTCCTCACCTCGATTCCTATGCGTTGCTACTGCTTCCAGTTCCGGTTCGAGTTCCGGCGAAAGCGAGGAGTCTCGGTGGATCCGGGAGGAGCAACGGTGGCTGCGAGAGGAGCAGCGGTGGCTCCGCGAAGAGTCGCGTTGGAATTCCGAGCGAGAATCTCTTTTGCGCGAGATCTCCTCGCTTCGGCTCAGGCTTCAGCGATTGGAATCGGAATTGGAACATCGGACTTCGCTTTCTGATTCGCTATCTCAGTCCGCTTCTGTTTTGCAAAACACGATTTCTCTCCCGAATCCACGATCGGATCCTCTTGCGATTTCTTCCTCCTCCTCCTCGTCTTCTTCTCCTCCGGCGGGCGATGAGAAGCACAATTCAACAGCTAAGGAGGAGAACGAGGAGGAAGACCTCCGGAAGCAGCAAGCGAAGGCTAAAAAGCTGCACTATAAGACTCTGAGGAACGGATCTGAAGGCGATGAGGTTCGAGTGATGCAGGTCCGAGCAATTTGTTTAGCGTTCTCTTTGTTTCCTTGTTTAACTTGATTCCTGATAAACTATGAAAATGAAGAGTGACAAAAACTCAGCAATTAAGGTTTCATCGCCTTGTGTGGCAGGAAGCACTGCAAAAATTAGGATTCTATTCAGGTGAGGAAGATATAGAGTATTCCACCTTCTCTTCGGGAACTGAGCTTGCTGTGAAAACTTGGCAAGTATGTTGCATAACCAGCAGTGCTTCGACTGCTAAGCTCTTCGACTTTAGCAGCTTTTACTATGTCTTCGCCGTTTACATTCTTATTTTCGGTTAAAATCTGGTATAGGCCTCAATAGACATACCAGAAGATGGGATCATGACTGGTGAACTCTTGAATAGACTGTATTCATCCGAGGAAACTGAAGAACCTGATCCATTGGTATGATTACTTAAGATCAAGTGTGCTGCAATTCGATTGATTCTTAGCATATTTTTGCTTGACTTTTACCTGCAAGCCTTGACATTAAGGTGCTTCGAACTATTATCGATGATTTAGTAAGAAACTGTGAAACACAAGCTTCTCTATGAATAAATTGAAGATATATTCGTAGTTTCTTCAGGAGTACCTTGTTTAGTTGTTTCTGTTTTATGCTGTTATATTTGTGTCATGCTATTTTTTCACTGGATTTTCAAGCTCTACTCATTCAGGATCCTACTAATCATTGTTATGCAGTGCAGTGCATCTATGGCTGAAGCCAGCGCACTTGTATCTTCTGATACTCTGTTAGTTTTAGGACACCACACGCAATTTTGTTTCAAATCTCACCTTCCATCGAGCTTATGGACTGAAGTGGATTATTTGATTGCATTATTTGGACATGAAATTTTTATCACTGCCTCAAATTCCTTCAATCATGCATGTATGTCTAGATGTTGGAATACACGCTCAATCAATGTCTCTGTGCTTTGTTCTGCAACTGGAATATGATACTGAATGAGCAAATTCCTGAGGATTGAACTCTCCAAAAGCACAATCTAATGGGAGAAGGCTGATGATTGTTTTATATCTTTATCATCAACAAGTTATTTAGTTTTAGTGGCTCTAAAACTGAAAGTCTTGATGATGCTTTGTCATTGATTCATAAATTATTTTCCCTTTTCTGATTGTTTTCACATGTTGGAGTATACTCTGGACCTGAAATATGTTTCAGTATCTATATAATAATGTTTCTCAGAGCAAAAACTGAATGGATCTTTGGGTTTTAGGGCAATGCAAATGGAGCCACCTTTGCATCAGTAACTGAAAGCGTTGAGATGCGGCAAACTATAATTAAGAAAGAAGAAAAAACTGACATGGGAGTATCTCAACAGAGAGTGTTCCTTCTCGGTGAGAACCGGTGGGAGGAGCCCTCTAGGCTCATTGGAAAAGACAAGCAAGGTGGTGCGAAAAAGGTCCATGCTACCCCAATAACTTGCATTGCTTGTCGGGGGGAGGGTCGCTTGATGTGCACAGGTCTGTGTCTATCCATTTGAAACACTTATTCAGGAAACTATATCAATAATCTACAGTGCATATGCTTAATACCTCACCTTAGAGTTCATTTGTCTTTACTATTTCCTCGTATTTCCTTCATCACAAGTTACATTGGCATCATGAATATTTACAAACAACTAAAATATACCATGTTGCAGAATGTGACGGAACCGGAGAGCCTAACATTGAGCCGCAGGTAAGAGGATCAATTTTGGCCAAATTATGAAATCGTCCCTGTCATTGAGTATTTGAGTGTCGCACTATCGCGTTTTATAACTGTGATGCAGTTCCTGGAGTGGGTGGATGAAGGAACAAAATGCACTTACTGTGAAGGCCTAGGCCACATTCCGTGTGATATTTGTGATGGAAAAGCACCTGTCTAGGTAAGTTGGGCGCATCTCCTTAATGTCGATTCTTCATAAATGGCTCTCTGGCTGCATTGCATATACGATGACTGCCTTACATCAACTCCCTTTATGTCCGATCTGCGATGCTAAACCCAATCTAAAATTCTCGCTCACCCTTTTTTTTTTTTTTTAAATCCTCTGGCCCACCCCCAATATATAAGTCTATATTCGATATAACCAAAAAATCCCGACTCTTTGTAGCCTAAGAAATGAGTATTTTTTTAGCCTTTGGTCGGATTGCCCGCCATAATCCAAAAATATCCAATATGTAATACTCCTAACCTTTGACCTTAAGAAGTATGTAAATAACATAACTACGTGCCCTACCTAAAAGTCTATAACCTTTCCAAAACCTACCAAACCCATTCTATAGGAGAATTTGAAACAATTATCTCGCTTGAGGGCGTAATGCAATGTTTTAAGATTCCCTCATTCTCAAAATACTTGCCCCTTTGTTATTTTTATAAGAATTTTATTTTTCATGCACGGAGGTTGTAGTATATACTAGAATATTAACTTTTTATATATATATAATTTCATATTTATTACAAACGAGTATAAAAGTTTTTAAATTTTAATATTTTATGTAGTTTTCATCATTTAAAAAAAATGTATATGAATATTAAAAGTCATTAGAAAAAAACACAGGGAGTATATTTTAGTTATATACTGTAAGAAAGTTCAGTATACTTTTATTGGGTGCTACAAGATATTAGGCAAAATTGTCCTATTGGGGAGTTGGTTAAAGGTAAAAATATGTCATTTTAGCATTGGACATTTTTTAAGAAATTTATAATCAACTAAAAATTCTCTTCTTTACTTCGATTTAAAAAAAAATTGTCTTCTTTACCTTGATTTTCTTCAATTATACTACTACTCACTAATGATCATTCATAAAACAACTTATTTCAGCACTGGACATCTTTTAAGAAATTCATGGCAAAAAATTGTCATTTTTTGCCATGAATTTCGTCAATTATACTAATCAACGATCATCCCAAAAAACCAATCGAAACACTTGTATGTACATAGAGGGGCCAAGTATTCTGGGATCCGAGGAGAGCATAACAGAGCAGGTTAGGAAGCAAATCCTTCACAACCACAAAAGACATTCTTTCTGTTTTGACTGTCACGAAAGAAATTATGGAAAGCATAAAAATTGAAGTAGATTATATTCTATTTTACGTTCTAATAGTTTTCACATCACCGTGTAGAAAGGTTTGCACCTATACCACCCAAGACAAGAACTATATCGTAGACATCATAAAACAAAAATCACAGCGGCCAACTATGGCATGGCAGAATCAAATTCCAAGAATTCTAGCAAACCTTCAATTCCCTTAACCTGCGTAGCATGTAGATAAATATGACAATAAATAATTGAAGAGCTTTTTCTCGTTTTTCCCCCCTTATTAACTGCTTCCTTCCAACCGACACCTAAGCTTCCAGCCACACCACTTCAAAGGTTTGTTCTGGGTTTGTTAGCTGGAGCAACACGCCTTGTAACTGATCGCATAGTCACAAACTCTTCTGCTGCTGAAGGATGTATGCCGACCTAAAAGAAAGAACAAGAAAACAATGACACAATAAACAGAATAAAGACACTAATGTGAAAATGAAGAAACAGTAGGAAGAAGCCCAACCCTCCACCCTAAGCTCCCATCCCATCCACCTCCCAGCCAAACCCCAAACTCCCCGATCCCCACCAAATCCCAAAATCTCATATCCCCCTCCCCAAAACCTAACCCCCTCAACCCACCTCGAAATCCCCGTTCAACCCCTAACTACTTAATCCTAGCCCCGTCAAACAAAGCTCCCCGTCCCCGTCCGGCCATCCCTACCGGTTCCAAACTCGTGATCCCCTCCCAACCAAACAAAGCTCCCCGTCCCCACAGCCACCAAACCCCTAAACTCCCCATTCCCATTTCCCATCACCACTAAATCGTACCAAAACCTCGAAACTCTAAATTCCCAACGAACCCCAAAGTAGGGCTGCTCATCAGTTCAAAACCAGGCTGAACCCAGCCAAACTGAACCGAACCTAAAACTGAATTTTTAGACATTGCTAACCGAAAACCGAACCTAACACGTTAAGTTCGGTTCGGTTTATTTAGGTTCCTTTAAAGTGAATTTTTAGAAATTGCGAGCCGACAACCGAACCTAATCTCTTAGGTCCGGATTGGTTGGCTCGGTTCGGTTCAAAATTTCGGTGTGCAGTCCTGCCGCAAACCAGTCTCTGTTAACTCCAATTGGACCACTTGTTTCCCTCAAAACTCCCAGTCCCACACCCTTGTTGCATTAGTGTTTCTATTGTGTTAATTGGATTTCAGGTTACATTTAACAAAAAAGTTTTTGGAAAATAGTTTCTGCATAACAATACTAATAAATATTTTTACTTTTTTTTATAGTCGTCAATTGAAATGAAACATTTTCTCCATTTTTTGTTTATGGCGATTTGCAGCCGCTAAAACAGTTTTTTTTTTACAACAAAAACACTTTATACAGTATAATATAATTTCATTAAATTGAAGCATCAACCTTTATTTTCCGGCCAAATATTTCAATTTTCCAATGACATTTTAACTAATGATTTTTATTTAAAAAGGAACCTTATCTAATACGTAGACTGTTTTTAATAAAATACCTTAAATTTAATATATTTTTTTTAACAAAACCCTTTATTTAATATAATTCATTCAATTGAACCACCAACTTCTATTTTTCAACCAAATGTTATAATTTTTTGATGATATTTTATTTTAGAGACCAAAATTCACTTATTTGATACAAGTCTGAACATATTTTTATTAATCTTTTTACTTATTATTTAGGATTTAAAATAAATCAAAACACATAAACCTTTAATTTTTTAAAAATAAATTAAAACACATGAAATGTCACCTTTAATTTTTTTTAACACATATTATAAGATTGTATTTTGATTTGTTAAAAAAAATTAAGATGTTTTGTTAAAAAAGCACTATTATATAAGGTATCTTTTAAAAGAAAAGGCATTAGTTAAACAAGGGCATTTCGATCACAGACAGAGAATGTCACCGGAAAATTAAAACATGATGCTAGAAAATAGATATTGGTGTTTCAATTATACAAGGTGTTTTTGTTTAAAAAAAACTAGTATAATACATGCACGGATGTAAAATATCTAATTTCACAATTTTAGTAGGCAAGAAAAAATAATTTGTTGTTATGACTGAATATCGACGATGTCTTGTTTTCAATAATCCCAAAAATTGAAATGATTATCATGCCATATGTTTTCACCTTAATGTTGAGTTAGGTTAAAACGGCATCGAATAAAACCTTTTTATTCCTACTTTATACATTTTGAATAAATTTTATTAATAAAGCGTATATTATTCATTCATTAAAAACCCTATGAATGAAGAATATTGATAATCAAGAACCCACTCAAATATATAATTCAATAATATTATTGATTAATAACTATAGTCAAGTACATTTGCGGTTTTCGATCATAAGAAAATTACATTCATTGCAAAATTTTGAATGTTGGTATGGATGTTAACTTTTTAGTACTTATCATAATAAGAAATAATAAAACTATCATTAGTAATTATTAGTGTTTGTGCATATATTCGAAAAAATGGTTGTAAAAACATTTGATTCAACTTTGTAGAGGTACAATCACCTCCATCAATTCAGTTGATATTATGGAAACCACAATTATTATAGATTATAAATGCTAAGAAACGTTGTTTCCTATGGAAACTATTAAGATTATGGATTAATTTGATAAAATCTTTTTGATTGGTAAAATATCCTACTTTTAGGGAGGGAGTGACACATCATCATAGATTTAAAAGGTATTTTGTTAAAAATTCTCTATTATATAAGGTGATTTTTAGAAGAAAAAAAAACTAAATATATTTTTGGATATATCTGTTGATTTCAGGTTGTTTGGATTTCGGCTGGTTCTGTTCAGCTACTCGACTTAGGCTGGATGGGGAAGTTGTCATTAGGTTGGACTTGGTTTCACAGGCTCTAGCCTCTAGGAGGTGCCATAATACGGAAAATCCCCAGCCCGCCCCCCATCTGGAATTCAAAGCGACTAATCACAACTTACCGTACTGTCAAACTGTGCCTTTGTAGCTCCACACTTCAATGCTATGGCTATACCCTGCATCAAATTGTATTATTAAGTGAAATTAGAGAGGAAGTGAAAGCACAAATTAGCTATCTCACATCTCCTGTCACATTAAGCAGCAGTACAGATTACTGAATAAGAATATCAATCTACCTGCATAATTTCAGGCGCATCTGGTCCACACATGGATGCTCCGATAACTTTATCAGTCTCAGCGTCTACAACAAGCTTCATAACAGATTTCTCTTGGCGCCTATAGAAATGAGGAAAAAAGTTAACACTGTTTCACTGAAGATGTATATTAGACTGCCTATATTAAAAAAATACTAATCCAGACAAGCAGAGATCGACCATATAAAGAATGTCTCCACTTAAATTTGGTAAAAAAAAATAAACGATGAACAGGCAGAGAATTCATTACCCTGAAATTGTATTCTTCATAGGGTTGAATGTCGATGTGAAAACCAAAGTGTCACCATTTGCTTGCTCCAAAGCCTGTTCTTCACTAAGACCCACGACGGAAAGAGGTGGTATACTGTAACAATTACACAAAAATAAGTACAAAATGCATTAGTGGAAAATAAGGTTTTTGCACCATCAAGTTCTAAGGTAAGTTCATTTTGAATCCTTGCAAAATATTCTACTCCACAAAGGAAGATGAAGGGAGACTGAACTTTCATACCTAAACACTGCATAAGGTATGTTACTGTGGTCAGGCTTGGTAGGTTTGCCATCAAAGACCGTTTTCTGCAGGTAAATGCAGAACAAATAAGTTGTTTCATTTAGCTAGAAAAGAAAACAGATGGATATTGACCTCATGTAATTTGTAGAAGCAGTGCAAGTATAAAAACTGAAACATACCGCAAAGCATGTTCCTTCCATTAAGGCCACTGGAGTGAGGTTCATCCTATCTGTCACATCACCTACAGCCCAAATACTAGGGACATTGGTTCGTGAGTACTCGTCAACCTGATGTAGAAAGGAGGCAAACAGCATAGTGAGAAATTTATCTTCATGCTTTATCTACCTCCCAAAAGTCAGACATAAAAACAGTTTACCTTCACAGCTCCACTCTTATCCAATTCAACACCAACTGCTTCCAGGTTTAGCCTGTTTGAATTAGGAATACGACCTAATACAGAACACACAAGGGCAATTATCAATTAACTATTTATATATTCAAAGATCTAGCTACTATTTCAAAGTTATACTTATCCTCAATCTGCAAATTAAAAATAGCCAAGTCAAATCACCATACACAGAGATACACTGTCAAAGTACACAGTTGCAGACTTGCAGTAGAACAGCTCAAATTAAAATATGTCATCAAAGATGATTCTGGCCTTCTGGGAATGGAATGACATGCTTTGCTTAAAAGGTCTTCTCTTTAGTCTTTAGTCTTTACTACCTCTTCTTCTCTTCCTTTCTATTTATCCTCCTTTTATTCCTTTTGCGAGGGTGTGGGACAAGTAAGGATTTCCCAGCCATAGCCCATAGGTTTCAAAAGATAGCTATGAACCGTAAGGAGAATTGTTCTTGTCAAATAAAAGAACATCACACATAACCAAGTAAAGCAGCTGAACTACTTTCTAATAAATTGTGGTATTAAAGCATTACAATCAAACGTTAGTTCATATCTGGCTTTGTTATATAGCATATATAACTGAAAATCTACCATGTCTGATCAGAGAATTGTAGAGCTGTATTCTACAAGATCTTTCCTAATACTAAGCTTCAACTTTGACATAGTCACTACCAGCAAATATTCTCATGTAAGAGACAGAATTCATAGCAAAATTTAGCATGATAAGGCCAAACATATTTCCCTTCAAGAAGAAATAATATCTACTCATCAATAAGAAAAATACAATTACCAGTTGCAAACAGTACAACGTCTGCCACCAATTCTTCACCATGACTAGTGTGAACTTTTATGCCTCCAGCAGTTTCAGCTAACTGGTAAGAGAACAAAAGAAGAAAATTGTTGCACCAAATTCTTATATCACTTCAAAAACCAAAGTCAGAAAGAACGAGGAGCACAAATGGTCCTCTTAGGCAAAGCTACCTCAGTCAAGTTTGTCTGTGGATGCAAGTTGATTCCCCTGCCTTCTAAATTTCTAGCAACAACAGCTCTCATTTCATCATCAAAACCTCTGAAATTACAGAGCAGTAACAATTGCATTCAGCAGACGCATTGGTAAACTATCTAAATTTGACACAACTTGTTACAGCAGGAGGAAACTAAACTATTGCGGACACCAAACCACGCTAGTTCAGAATTACCCTACACAAAACAACATGTAGTTCATTTATCATACTGGCTAAAGTGTTTTATGTACTCTAACTGTGAAGACAAACAAGCCTATTTTATTTTGCGAAAAATTGCAAGCTAGAGAAACTAAGGGACATTCAAATACCTTAATGGAAGTTCCCTCCTGAAAAAGAGGTCCACCGTAGCACCCATACCACGCCATATAGAAGCAAATTCAACCGCAATGTACCTGAATTGCACAATGTATGCTTGTAATTTCAAATAGGCAAGCTTAAATCACAGAGCCACAGGTGACCAGGTCCATATAGCAAAATAATTAGATCATACCCTCCCCCGAGAATCACAACACGTTTGGGAAGCTCCTCCAGGCTTAAAGCCTCATCAGAAGTTATTCCAAGTTCCTAAAATGAAACAGAGTAAAAGACACATACCAACTATCAAGTCATGTAAAAAACAGGATTATTAAGCATAGAATTGAATCCCCTAAAAGGAGAATATCATAAAAAGCATATGCAACAGAAGCTTGAAACTCAAAAGCTTTCTAAAATTCAGCATTGGTGAGTTGATATTGCCTATAGCAAATTATCATTGAAAAAGGGGTTTATCAAGTTCATCTAACTGCGTGTAATAAGTCACAGTCATCCATTTTTTCCAGCAATTAGGGGAACCTTCTTAATATAGAACAGATTAGATGGAATATCAAGTTCATCTAACTGCTTGTGGGACAAAATATTTTGTTTGAAACTATTGACCTACACAATCCAATTAGCTCAGATGCCGAATTCTGGGAATTATTATTCGTTAAACAGCTCATGGATTTATTCAATTGTAGAAGGTAGCTCAACGACTGCTTTGTATCTCACTGGAAAATTAAAGAACTTATTCAGTGTAACCTTTTGATATTTGACAAGATAAAAGGGAAGATGCCATAAACATAAGCGTCAGGTGGCCTGCGTCAGAAATTATATTTAAAAAGGCACAATAGTCACCACATCATCAACCAAAAACAAGACAACAACAAACAAGTTTCACGCTTACCTGATCAGGAAGGGGAAAGAAATAACTAAGGAGAAAAGATTCAACAGGAAGACTAAATCATGTATTTCACATGAGTAAACGAAATAAGTTATGAGATTTGCAAGTTGTAACACAGTGATGTAAATGCTTATCAAGTATGAAATGAAGAGGCAGATCCATTAAAAATAATTTACCTTCCCCGGAATATCTGGTCGCTGAGCTCTACTCCCAGTTGCAATTAGTATGTGTCTAGCTGTATACGACAGTTTGGTACCATCTGACTGAATCACATGAACCTCATTTGGACCAACTACTTTTCCCTCTCCTTCAAACAATTTGACTCCAGAACCTGAGAGTAACCGCTTGTAAATACCATTTAGTCGGACTATTTCTTCAGTCTGCATTATATTACCAAAATAAAAAACGCAGAATTAAGCCTGAGCTGTACATGAACTGAACAACAGTTCAGTCTGAACTCCAACCAAAAAAATTGGAAATTCTAAAATGCAATACACTTGGAGAACATGGTCTAAAATCACACTGTGCATTACAAAGAGACTCTAACAACAATATTTGGTCACCATTTAGTGGCTTTACCTCGGAAAGTTTGCATGACACTTTCCAATTTGAACAATTATATTTTATACCAGCTGTATGATGCACAAAGAAAAGATATCAACCTTCTTATGTAGAAGCTTTTTCCAGTTGAAGTCAATTTTTTCATTTAGATCCCATCCATAGCTCCTCGCATCCTATACAATCACAGTATACAAACATAAGATTTAAGTTCAATCAGACATCCAACCTTATCAAGAGACATGAGCAGCAAAATCAACAGAACTTCCAATCAAACAATAATAAAATGTTAAAAAAACCAGCAGGATTTGTTCCTCAAACATCCATGGTAGGAATTATGTAAGAGAAAGCAAACAAACCTACATACACAAGGACTTAAAAACATACCTCAATTTCACCACCTAAAGTTGCTCCATATACCAAAATCTTTTTGGGAACACAACCTCGAATAACACACCTAAAAGCAAAGCAAAACAGTTGAAGATCCAGAAAATCCACAGCACTTGTATTCTATTGCACTTCAAAAAGAAACAAGATGAGTTTTGCAGAGTTTACGTTCCGCCAACTCCTCCAATAACTTCTGAGCTGATTGGATGAAATGGAAGCTCGCATATCCCAACCTATCACGCGAACGATCACACATCAGATTAACAGAACAACCATCAATCAACTAGAGAACTTGTTGTAAATTTCTAAAGTGAAAACAAAATCAAATCTCAGGAAGATCTACTGCAACGCAGAAGAGCGAAGTGTCGGATCTTATGATTGCATCAAATCTCAACTTCAGCTGCTACTACTGCTAGATACTAGTCGAAATTTAGGTTAAGTAAATGATTACCACTGGAGATAAGATTCAAGCACTATGAATACAGATAGAATAAGAGAGAAGCTAGGGTTTCGAGAAGAAGAAAGGATACCTTAGCACCGTAGTTGGCGGAAAAGCGAGCAGCACGAACACCGCCGCTGCCGGCACCAATGACGAATAGGTCAAAATCGAACTCGGTTTGAGCGGTCTCGTTCGTTTGATTCGCCTCTCCGTCGATCAGCATTTTCCTCGACGCCATTTCTCACCGACAACGAACTACAAGTCTACAATCATTTCATTCATCATTCGTCGTCAGAAAAATCGCAAATACACCAGAAATCAAAATTGATGAACTGAAAACCTAGAGTACTTGCTAGTAAGTACCTGCTTAGAGAGGAAGAGAGGAGGAGGTGTTGCTCAAAGTAATCGCAGAGCTACGCGGAGTGGATAATCACCAGCAAACGGGTATTTATTGGAGACCGCTGGTCGAATTAGTACGCTAGTTCAATGGAGAGAAATTGTCGTCTTCTTTTTTCCACCGATGCGAGTAAGAGACTTGACGGAGTAGGTAAAATTAATTTAGTTTTTTTTTTCCTTAACTATCTCAGTAAGATAGTTTAATTTTTTGGTGAAAATAAGATAAGATAGTTTAATACTCATAATAAGATAAGATAGTTTTTTTTTAAAACTATTTCCGTCATTTAACATTTGATGTTTTTTTGTCAATGAAGGAAATACGTTGCGAACCATTTCGAAATGGCTCATTGAAAAGTACTTGTGGGTAATACTCATAGATCTCCAGTTCTATCGCCGGAATGACCGCTTTTTATTTACCAATTCAAGGAAATAAGTTACGTATTTGTTCAATTTTACTATCAAATCATCAATTGATTTTGACCAATAAAAAAATAGTATTTTTTTTCCAATTTTGGCAACTTAGTATAAACAAACATCAAGAGCAATTTAATAGAACTAATAACGAAGATGCAAATTTTATAGATAGAGAACCTTTACGCCAATTTTTTGGAAGAATGTATGAATTTAGAGTATAAGTTGACAAGTAGGAAACTAATGTGACTTGAATCACTTTAAATTAAGAAGAAAATATTAGAATCCATAAACAAAATAAATACTAACTAAATTTTATTTATTTTTGGTGAGGCAAGCCGGGAGAAACTCCCTAAAATAAAACCAACAGAGTAAAAAATTACACAAGGCTCGCCATTGAAGACCCTAGACCATCACCCAACAGCAGATGCTTGGCGCAATCAGAGGGCTCCAATAGCTCGAAATAACCGAAATTTAAATCAAAAGCGAAGGAAACAAGGCTATATGCGACAACATTAGCCTCTCGATACACATGACGTAATTGGACGAGCCAATTTCTACTAAGGAAGCCATGATAAGCATCTACCAAGCTGAATACCGGGTGGGTCTGTTTGATTCTCTTGGACAACAGGTTCACCACCACCGCTGAATCTGTCTCCACAACCACTTTCTTGAAACCAAGACTCCATGCCATCTCCAAACCTTTCAATACGGCCCAGCACTCCGACATTGGGACTGAGCATGAGCCTAAGTTTTGGGCGAAGCCTTTCACCCATCCAGCATTCGAGTCCCTGGTGACTCCTCCAACCGCCGCACTTCCGTCAAGACGACGACCCCCGTCAGTATTAATTTTCACCCAATCCTGTAGGGGCTTTTCCCAACTGATTTCCCGCACCACCTTCTTCCTTGGCTCCTTTATGTGCATCCTCTTGGTCATCGACATCTTGTAGTCTCGGACCTCTCCAGTGCAAGAGCCCGCTGTAATAGGTTTCACAGCATCCTTCCTGAACACCCCATCGTTCCGCCTCTTCCATAGCTTCCAGTTTGTGACAGCGAACAGCGCACTCCAGTTGTCTTCATCATCGCAGCACCTAGCGCCCAGTAAATTGGCCCTCAACCACGCAGCGAAAGGCAAATTCCAGCTCTGCTCCCGTCTCTCGGCCCCCGCAACCTGCAACCAAAGCGCCTTAGCAGTACCGCAGTCCCTGAACAAATGTTCTAGTGTTTCATCACAAGAATTACAAATAGGGCAGTTAGGGGACGTACCGAATCCTCTTCGAACCCGTTCTGTGTTGGTAAGGACTCCTCCTTTACTCATAAGCCAGAGAAAGGCCCGGATTCTCTCATTAACCTCCAGCCCGCAGATCTTCTTGTAGAAACACCTATCATTATCCTTCCAATCGTGCCAATTCCAAAGTGCCATGTACCCCGAATGCACCGAGTAATCTCCATCCATGGTAAATTTCCATGAGGGTAAATCCTCCCCATCACTAATTGCAGTGGCGGCTAGGGACATCAAGGCTCCGGCAGGGAGCTGTTTCTCGAACTCTTCCCATCGCCACCCCCTCACAGGATCCCACGCCTCCGCAATTGTCATGCTCTGTCTAGGCCCAACCTCCCCTTCTTTCAGATTGCTAAGCGGCTCACTCAAGAGCCAGGAGTCTTCCCAAAAATCCACACTCTCGCCATTACGGATGTTCCACTTCAAACTAGGATTCAAAATCCCGCTCAGGCTCTTACGGATACCCCTCCAGACATGGGAGACTCTCGAAGACTTGCCTAGCACCGTGCCAACATATTTTCCGGTTAGAACTTCTCTCCACAAGCCATTGTTCCCCATAATAAACCTCCAACCAAGCTTGGCTATAACGGCTAAATTAAGCTCCTCCATAGCTTTTATACCCAACCCGCCAATGTCCTTCGGTTTGATGACCTCCTCCCAGGCAACCTTGTGAACCTTCCTCTTGGCTTCCGTCGAACCCCACAAAAATTTCCTGCAGATCCGGTCAATCTTACTACACGTACCAGTCGGCAGACTTAACACTCCCATACAGTAAACCGGGATTGAGGTTAGCACTGATTTTGTGAGTGTAACCCGCCCGGCGAAACTCAGCAAATTAGTCTTCCAACCCGCAAGTTTAGCCGAGAATTTCTCGATAATGAAATCGAAATCAGCGTTCTTGATCCTTCTATGCAGCAGCGGAATCCCCAGGTACATCCCCAGATTAGTAGTGACATCAATCCCACTCTTCACCTTGATTCTATTCTTTAAATCACCATTGATATTTCCTCTCAAAAAAATCTTAGACTTCTCAAGACTAACGGTTTGGCCAGAGGCGGCACAAAAGTTCTCGAGCAGACCCCTGATCACACCAATTTGGTCAACAGAAGCTTCGGCGAATAATAAGATATCATCTGCGAAAAACAGATGCGAGAGCGGTGGTGCCTTCCTAGCGATCTTGATTGGCTTCCAGTTACCATCTTCGACGGCCTGATTGATCAAATGCGTGAGCCTCTCCAAACATAAGACAAATAAATAGGGGGAGATGGGGTCCCCTTGGCGTATACCCCTTGATGGTATAAACTGCGTGGACACCTCCCCATTCCATAAAACATTCATCCGGGGTCCTCTAACGCAGCTCATAATCCAATGGATCCAGCCGGCCGGGAATCTCGCCCAATTGAGTGTATCCTCAATGAATTCCCAACTCAATCGATCATAAGCCTTTTCAAGGTCAAGCTTCAGACACATCCAACATTTCCTCCCTTTCTTGTTTCTCATCGTGTGGATGACTTCTTGAGCAATCATAATATTATCATTGATGAATCTGCCTTGGATAAAGCTTCCCTGCATCGGGCTCACAAGTTTGCACAAGAGCGGCTGCAACCGATTAGTCATGATTTTAGTTATGGCTTTATAACCGACATTGCACAGACTTATCCCCCTAAACTGCGAGATCCTCTCCGGTTTCCCAACTTTCGGAAGCAAAGTAATGAGAGTTTCGTTGAGACCTTCCGGTATAGTACCTGTTCTAAAGAACTCTTTGATGAGCTCGACCGCAGCATGCCCGACCACTCCCCAACATTGATGGTAAAACACCGGTTGGAACCCATCAATTCCCGGTGCCTTATAAGCCCCCATCGACTTGAAAGCTCTCCACACCTCTTCATCAGTGATCTGTTTGCTCGCCTCCGACCATTCCTCCCTCTCAATGTGCGGGAAATCAGCCCTTTCCAGCTTGTTTTTACCCAATTGCTGTTCTTCGGTGTAAAGCTTAGAGAAATACTCAACCGCCACTCTCTCCAGCTCCGGTTTATCCTCGACCCAATTGTCGCTGCTATCAAACAGGCCCTCAACACGATTATGTTTCCTCCTCACCATCGTGGTAGTGTGGAAGAATTTAGAATTTCTGTCACCCAAAGCAAGCAAATTCTCTCTAGACTTCTGCATCCAAAGAATCTCCTCCTGCTAAAAAACCAGGTCCAGATCCTCCTTTATTCTCCTCTCCTGATTTTCCGCAGCTTCATTCGGCACCGATTGTTGCTGTTTTTTAATCTCCCCAAGCGCCTCCAGCAACAGTTTTTTTCTTTCGAAAATATTCCCGAACACCTTTCTATTCCATTTTATTAGCTCCCTACTCAGGGCATGCAGCGCCAAATTCAGGGGGCACTCCTTCTGCCATTTCGAATCAATGAATTTAGCAAAGTCCGGATGAGTTAACCAGGCCGCTTCGAATCGAAACGGGCGACGCTTTCTGTCCTTGATGACCTTAGGCTCCAGCTCGAGTAATAACGGACAATGGTCCGACGAGTATCTCGGAAGGTGTCGGACCCTAGCTTCCGGCCATGAAAGCCGACCCGACACATTGGTGAGAATTCTATCCAGTCTCTTATACACCAGTCTATCACCAAAGATCTTCTTTTGCCAGGTGAAACACTGACCCGTATAACCAAAATCCAAAAGATTAAGTTTGCTGATCAAATCTATGAAAACACGAGAATCTCTATGCAGCTTACCAGTGCCTCCTTGAGTTTCCTCTTGATTCACGATGCAATTGAAATCACCCCCCACAAGGATATCGCCAACAGCGCCATTAAGGGCCACCTCCAGCTCTTCCCAAAACACCGTTCGACGGGACACTGAGGGGGGGCCATACACAGCAAACAAATTCTTCTTACCTTTGCCAATCAACCAGGAAGCATGAATAAAACCCGGACTAATCTGCTCAATCTTCAGGTTACACTCCTTCTCATTCCAAAGGATCCAGATCCCACCCGCAAAGCCATCAGCTTCCATGCGGACGAATTTATCGAAATTAAGCTTCTTGCAAACTTTATCAGCTTTGTCTCCGGATATCCTAGTTTCGAATAAGGCCAGAATATTAACCGAACAGTGCTTGCAGATGTACCGAATAGCTCGTAAGAAGGATTTTTTTCCTGCACCAAAACAATTCCAAAAAACTAAATTCATCGAAATTAAGATAAAATAAGGAAAACCACACTCAAATAGGACAAACACAGCTCTAAGAATCAAACAATTAAACCACTCCCTGATAATTAGTCGATTCATCATCGTCTCGCATCCCTTCTGTTCTGCTGGTGCCCAGGGAGCCTGTATTAACTACTCCTTCAGGATTCGCCCAGAAGCGGCCTTGAATATGATTGAGGCCCTCCACCGAATTAATCTGGTTTTTTTCTTCCATCATGAACTGTATCAACTCTTCCTCCCCTGACTTCGGAAGCCCTTGCTGATGTTCCTGCATCACTTTCTTCTTATTGATTTTCAGATATTTACTTTCCTTCGTAACATCAAATAACGCCAAAGAGAGGCTCTGGTCTTTGGGCTTCAGATTTTTAGTGGGCTTCTTCTTATTGACTCCTTTTCTCTTTTTAGGGCCCAATTTCAGGTCCACAACCGACTTACTTTCCTCTCCTCTACTCGTGGATATTTCGGAGTTACTAGTGACCTCATCATTATCATGATTCCGCACGATCTCGTTTCTAACAACCTCGGCCATCCCAATCTCAGCCTCCTTAGCATTAATTCTCTCCTCCTCGTTACTGCTACTGACAGCCGCATTAATTTCGTTACTTTCCCGATGATTATTCTCTGGCCTTCCCGTACCAACGGTCGTCTCCTTCCTCTCCCCCGCCTTCTCTCTTTCCGGCGCCTCCGATCTCTGCCCGCCGGTGGAGCTCTCAGGTTTGTTACCAGCCTTTTGCTGCGATTTGACAGACTCCTGGTTCTTACCTTGGTTGATCCCGCTGACCCCAGTGCCCCTCCCCTTAGATCCCTCTCCAATCTTACTTCTCCAAACTCCTCCGGTGGTGGCCTGTTGATTACTTTGACTGTTCCTCCTCGCTCTGTTCCTTTTCTTCACTTCCATCCATTCCCCATGACTGTTGGTACTCTTCACTTGATCTTGCCCCTCAGTCCGTTCTTCACTACGTTGTCCTTCATCCTTCTTCCCTCCAATCCCTTTAGACGGGGTAACTGTCTCCTCAGCATCCTTCCTAATCGAGCTCTCCTGACAATTCGCCCTGATGTGTCCAACACGGCCACATCCAAAACAAATCGAAGGAATTCCCTCATATTCGACAAGGTATCTCTGGCCATTTATACCTATTGAGCCTTTTAGAGGTTCCTCTAGATTGACTTCAACACACACCCTAGCAAACTTACCCCTTCCAGTGTATAACGTCCGTCTGTCCACTCTAATCGGCGTTCCTAGACCTGCAATCGCTTGTAACAGAACTTCCTCTTGGTACAGGTGGAGCGGAAGATCGGCAATCCTCACCCAGGCCGGAGCCGTTTTGATAGCGTCTCTTGGTTTGAAATATGGCGTCCAAGCCCTCAGAATTAAACATCGACCAAAAAAGGACCAAGGTCCTCCTGTCATGGCATCTATGTAGCTCTTCTCCGATTCGAAACGCACCAGAAAGTTCCCGTAAGGAAGATCGATGACCCGTAATTTGCCCATTCTGCTCCAGATTTCCCGAATTTTCCTTTCCATGACATGGAGAGGCAAAGGATGTCCAAGCAGTTTAACCACCAGAGAGTGTTTCCACACACTAGCGAGGGCTGCTATCACATCCTCCTCAATATGAACCTCCGGATCCCCCCCCTTGCCTGCCGGAAACGAAATCGAGATTTTCCCTTTCAGGAACTCATTGCTAATGGAAGTTCTGTGCTGTTCTACTCCGCCTCCAACCACCAAATCCTTCCATGATCTCTTCGGTTCCGGTTGCTCTTTCGGCCCCTCCTTCGAGTTATCTTGCCCAGATGTTTCAATCTCCATCTTATCCCTCCTATCATCGGGTGGCTGGGGTGGGGGTTCGCTCGGAGGCACCGGGGCCGGGAAGGAGAAAAATACTGGACACCCAATACTAACTAAATACTGTACACTGTTTTACTTTCTCTTATACCTTATTTTGATTTGATTGATATTTTGAAGCATTTATTTCAAGACACGAGATGAATTCTAAATAGAAATATTTACCAAGTCTGAATCTTCATACATGTAATATCATATTCCTGTGTGATATCATACGAGATTTGCAAGATTTATACGTTGGTAGTGAGAATGAAGGTTTTGGATTGACCCACACCTTACCCCAAATATAGGAATAATTCATGAAATTTGTATTTGTATTGGTATATTTGTCTATATACTTAAAAGACAAAAAAACACAGCTCTGCGACTGCGGTGTTTCATGTATTTTCCATTAGAAAAATCAGAGCCTTTGTGCACACCAAGTAAATTTGAATTATTAAACAATATTGGAATGACAAAATTCTAAACTAGCATGACAAAAAATGTATATTACTGTATAATGTTATGTTTTTTAGAGAGTAAAGATCGAATTATATGTCAGATAAATGTTGATAATGTTAAATCTTAGTTATAGTGAGATCAATTTTATTTTTTCTGTTTAATACTCTTTAAACAAATATACATGTTAGGTGTTACCGTAGGTTAATTTTCTTCAAAGAATTCATGAATCAATCAACATCTCACGGTAAAGAAGTTGAAAGATGCAAAATTTTATTTTTTTCTAGTACCAAACCCCCAAAAATGAAAAGCATTGTTGTTTTTTTGTTAAGCAAGATCCACCTTCCTCTCATAAATTCACAACATAATCAATTTGTGTGGCACCGGCCCCCGCCACATTATAAAGAGGCCGATGGACACCCACCACACATAAATGTAAAAATTGACAATTAACCCTCCCAAAGCTTTGCCTTAGTCTCCGTTTTTGAATGAATCCAACAGGTTAGTATCCAAAAAAACAGAGACCATCTCTCACCAATGGTGAGTCACCATATGCAGCACAGGGTGGTAAAAGTTATTTTTAACCTTTGGATGCCGCAAGTAGAAAGTTTTTTCTACAGCTTTGCTATACATGATTTACCCAGGAGATTATAGAGAATGTGTTAGCAAGCACAGTGAAAGACGGAGTTGTCGAAACACCTCGCTTTTGTGGCTATCTTCTTGATGCCCCCGCCATTCTCAGGCCAGGTAGATCTTGAGGTCCATGAGGACGCATCGATCCTGTCCATTATGTTTATCCTCGGAGCCTCGAGGATGGCCCTCGGCTTCGCCAGTGCCCACTGCATCCCCCAAATGGCCAAGGGCCTCATGTATATTAGAGACCGAAAATGGCCGTCCATGGTCCATGCTTCAGGTGTTTGGAACCAGTATCTGCTCACAGCATATCAGTTCAGTTAGCCCGGGATACAGACTTGTTTCTAGAAATGATCATTTTTAGTTTTTACCGATGGCATTTTCATGGCGGTTAATGAAAGGAAACACATGAATGAAACAAGGATAACAAATGTAGAGACTTACCCATATCCTTCTTCTGACCAGCCTGCGGTGAAAATTCCTTCAGCGGTAGCAAAAGCCTGTTCTTCCATTCCAGCAAGAATCATAGTGGCAGCAGCACCATATGTAACACCAGTCCATATTTCACGTGACTGCATGCATGTCTCGTCTACTCGCCCAGTGGGGGACATCCCATTAACAGCACCCATCTTGCCTCCCTTAACTTTCATCACATTGAAGTCGAAAATTTTCTGCAGAGCACTTCTGATTTTACTATCTTCAAAGAGGTTTGGCAAACCGGATGATGCTGTGTACCATTGTCCTGCCAGTTGATCGGTTTGAATAGATTTGCTGTTACTACTTGACCCACTGTCATAGTTGAAATACGAGCCGTTCCACAGTTTTCTTTCGAATACCTGCTTTGCCTTCAAAAATCTGCTCTTACATTTTTCTGCAAATTCTCTATCACCCAGTTGATAAGCCATTGCTGCAGCAGCCTGAAGTGCAGCAAGCCACAAGCAACCACAGTAGGCACTGACACCATGAACTGTCCAGGTATCATATGTTTGGTCCGGGAATCCGTCATTCTCAATGAGACAATCGTTGTCCCTGTCAAATTGCTCCATGTACTCCATTGCAGCCCGAACAGAAGGCCATATGTCAATTCCAAATGACATGTCTCCTGTAGCAGCAAAATCTCGATATGCTTGAAGTACAAACTTTGGGTTGAGATCCTTCCATTTGCTAGTGTCATGTATATTATATGCATTCATCTCATTCCAAGGGTCATGGGTTCCCAGATCATGGGGCACTGCTCCTCTCACCTTACGGATTCCCCAGTTTCCCTCTGCCAGAAACTTCACTTTCCTACCATCCTCAGATAACACAGCTTTTGCAAAATCCCGTTGAATGCTCAGTTCAATTTTTGGAAACAAAGCAAGCAATGCAAATGATGCATAGAAGTGGACATCATATGTGCACCACATTATGTATTCCACTCCTTCCAAGTAAAGAAACCTGCCGACATCACTCTCATCCTCAGATGCCATTGGCGAATAAGGGCTTTCAACTCCATTTAATAAAACAGCTGCACGGTTTTCTAAGTTGCCGCGTTTTCTACAGTTCATTGACCAGGCATTCTCTTCACTAGGGTGATTTGTAATTGTTTGCTCATCAACTGCCTTGTCATCTGATGAGTGGCTTTCTTCATCTTTGATTGATCCAACATCACCTTCACTAGAGTCACTTCTCCTGTTATGCCTATTAACAGAACCTTCTTTTCCATTAACAGTTCTGTTTTGATGGTGCCATGAATCTGCTTGATCACTCCAACTTTCTGTTGGCAAAGGAGTATCTGCATTGAAAGACCAATGCAAACTTGTTCTATTATGAACACCCATAACCAAAATTAACAACAGAGAGGCTATGAAATGGTATCTAGTTTTTCATGGAATTAGAAAATCCCGATAGAAGCAAGAGTGAACATGGAGATGTGGTTCATTACCAATCCATACAGTTCCTCCAGCTACCAGAAAGTAGAGCTCATTAAACAGTGTGAACTTGTACCTGTAAAAAGAAAAGGAGGAAAATAAAAGGCAATAAGGATATGCTTTAGAAGTTAATGATTCAGCAAGATAGAAATGGCTAGTTTAATATTAGAAAAGAGAAATAATCCATTAGTTCAATTCACCATTCATCATGTTTGAACAGTACTAGCATCATCATTCAATCTCTGCCCTGTGCTGATTATAACTTACCACTCTGGTAGCCTCTCATCCTCGAGAATAGGCCTTTGCCACTTCTCAATTTCTTCCTCCCATCTCTTGTAATCTGGAAAACAGACAGAAGATATTAATTTGCTGTTCCTGAATCATGGAATTCTAAAGGACCAATTGTACAAAAAAATAAAATAAAAAAATCAGAATTTCTGCCCACGTGTACTTACGAGTAAGTGCATAATGGGCTAATTCCTTAGCTGCTCTTTCAGATGTTCCGTAATATTTTGTATAGCGTCTACAGAAAACAAAAAAATAAAATAATGTTCGATGTTGAAAAGATAAACGTGTTCGTAATTTATTGCAGTGCAAGCAAGTGTCAAAGAACAGAATCTCTGGCATGTCTATAGCTACTGCACAGTTACTATGCCATCACCAAGGATATGCATAATTTATTAACTTGAACAAGATAAAGATATAGGTTTAAAATATTACCTATAATAACAGCTTCCCTTTGAAAACCTTATTTTAGGTGATGACCATGCAACGGAAAATGCAATAGTAGCCTTTCCATGGGGTTCCACCCATGTAGAAGCAGACACTGCTGAGCAAAGTGTTTCACCGGGAGAAGAAGGCATGCTCCGTCCAGCATTAAAGTTCTCCCTATCAAATTGCCCATCCTACAAATCAAATTGATGACTTTAGAAGGAAGTACAGAAGTATGGAAAACTAGAATTAAACAAATTGAGGGCACAAGATGTTGTAAGATATTGGTATGGTTATGACTTTTCATATACAGATATTGTTGAACCATGGCGATAGTTTCTATTCATCTTATTTCTCTCCTTTAAAAAAAGTTTCTCTAGGACGCTTCTTTTAACATCCACTAAGTCACTAATGTGCTCATCTATTACAATTAAGCCGAAAAAAGAAGACTGACTGGCTACAAAATTCAAGAATATTAGACACTAGCTAGAAAATTCAAGAGTATTAAACACTAGCTAGCAAAGTTCTCATTACCCGAGTCATTGTATTCCACATATCCTTTGCTGTAGGGCAACTCCCCTCAGATAATCCAAAGCACGGGAGAACAGTCACATTAACATTCTGAGTTTCACAGGCAGCAACAGCAAAAGTAACTGGTGGATTATCCTTTGCAGACCTGTAAGATAGAAAACCCTCCCCCTCATTATAATCTTTTTCTTTCCACATTCACTTCTATGCAAGTGCCCAATAATTATAGCTACTGAGATTCGTGCTCTTGTGGGTCATATCTCGTCTGATACACACAAACCAACATTGGTTTCATGTATATAACCACATAGGCTGGTCAACCATAAAGAGAAATGTACAACCCAAGTAACCAACCATAAGATATAGCTATTAGGGTTTCGATGACTTGCTTGTGATGTAGAAGAACGCCAGAAACTCCATCTTCGGCTCTATCAAAACAAATAAAGAACAATTTAGGTTGCTACATATCTAAAAGACACTAGTTTATATGTACATGTATAGCCCCATAAATAATGCTTACATGAATGGTTCATTTACATGATCTCCTGAGAGGTGTGAGATGCCACCAATTGAATTCTGTAAAAAAAAGAAACAGAAAATGATGCATAAAAGTCCGATCTTTTTATTAGTGACCTAAAACTTATTTTGTCAGAAAGATCTTACCGCCCACGAGAGAAGAAGGCTGACCTTTGCCCTTTCCTTTCCAGTGTTGACCAACTACAAAAGAAACAAGGAGTGAAGATTTAACATCTATTCCCCAAAATAACAAGATGAATTAGCATCATAAATTTCTGCTTCTCAATATGCTTGTATCAGATACAAATAAGATACAACGTACCGTATAAACAAAAACAGAAGCAGGGAGGCTGCTATCACGATAGTCATGCGGTATAAATGGAGATATTTGGCGACAAGAAATCTTAAGATCGGGGTCAGGCTCACCTACAAATAGAATACTATATCTGAGATTGGGAGGCAAATTTGTATTTATGGGAAGTTGAACAGTTTGCCAAGTTACCATCATATATAGTCCATGCCCTTGGAAACAAAGCATGGTATGAGGAGTGCTGGCCATTCAAATTCCAACCCCAGGACGATATACCTTCATCAGTTGACTTACTGTAAGGAAAAGGAACAAATCCATTTATCTGTAGCTACAGAAGTCCTAATGGAGGAAATCTGAAAGTAGACAAGTTTATTCAACCAAAGAAAAATGGAGGAAATCTGAAAATGATGATCTTTCATATGAACTTTCGTAGACAACACTACTGCAAACTAAATATTCCAAGCAGACTTTCTTTAGAAAGAGGTTTGCATATTCAAGGATGTGCTCCCTTACCCTAGTCCTTCATGTTGTCCTGGGGCCAACACGGATGCATAACTTTTAGCTCCACCATCACGAGATATAAAAATCTACAATGAAAAAAATGGAACAGTAGTGATAATAAGAACAAGGAAACCTTGCAGGATGGACTTCATGATATGCCAATTTAAGTAGCATAAGCTATCCTTATTCAGTACATTATCCAGGTATTTCGCATGGTTAAGACATATTTAAAAAAAAAAAAAGATAGACATAACAAAAAGAAGGATTGATAAGAGGGTAACTTATGATTCAAAGACTTACAGAAAATTGGTTGGGCATGACTGGTGAAGCCTCACATGTACCAGGAACAATTTGCCATAGTCTAAACTCCCCTCTGAAACCTCTGGATATGCTACCACTTCTGAGATATAGTGAAAATAGATCTCTGTCAAATATGAACAGACAAAAAGGCATGACTTAAGCTGGACTAGTATGTACCCCATTCCTCCAAGTGGTACTCCTTGAGACGCGGATGGCTTGCAAGCTTCTTTTGTGAAAGGATCAATTGGAGCTTTCTACACAAAGGAGCAAGAACAATTTGGACATGAATGCTAATGCAAACTCATAGAAGAAACATTTGATGATCAGATTAATACATGATGAGGAAATATCATGATGAGGAACAATAAGAAGCTTACTCTGCCATATGATGCCTCCTCCCTAACATATGACCATAAACGTATTCCAAGTCGGACCTAGAACATATCAAAAGAACATGAATGCATAACTTAATCATGGTTTATGCAGACGGTTGAGCTGTTAGGATGGAGGGTATCTTACCATCTTAATTGCTTCCTTAAACGTAATACTGAACTCTTTAAGAATGTTAGCATGACTGTTTAATCTCCTCCTCCAAGCTTGTCTCGGTGGAGCAGCACTATCATAATCAAGCTATACGAGCACAATAAATGCACGTTATTTACATAAGATACCTAGAGCTGGTCAGAAAGATTTTCAAAACAAAGAAAGGGGCATATAAGAACTTACTCTAATAGATTTTGAAAAGAAATTTAAGCACACAACTATCACATAGAATGAAAGGAATCTATCCTAAATAAGCTATACAGTCAGTCACTCAGTCAGGCACAGGAAATTAGGCCACATCCACAACAAGAGATTCAAACAAGAGATTCAAAAAAACAATAATGCAAATTAGGCCACATCCACAACATTCGTACAACAATTATCCTTGATATCAGTTGGAACTTGGAAACGGATAATCTATCCAATTTGAGAGTAAGGGGCGAGAAAAATTACCAATTGCAAGGTGGCTCTGCTGAGATACTCCTCAGGCGGCCATGAATTCTTTCTACAATGAAATAAAGTTCCACTCACCATATTGGATTTCCTGATTTCGAAACCCCAGCACCGACGGCCGAAAAAAAAACGAATCTAATCTCGGTATTTAGCTTGACAGGCCTAATTAGCCCCCAATTCAAGCTGCCCTAGCTATTCAACTACCCTCAATTGCCTTAGACTACAAACTAAGGCATCAAATCAAAACTGCCATTAGAAGCTAAGGGAAAGAAACCCCTCAATTCAAGGATAATAATTCACAATTTCCGATCAAACTTCAAATCTAAAGAAAGATCTTCAAAATCGGCAGGCCGCAATTCCTGCTAGTAAACGCTGCTTCGCCGATTGACCGATCGATCAATTGATCGACGAGATTTAGCGCGTATCAGAAACAAGCAAAGCACAGCACAGACGGCGGAAGCTGGAGCAGCTACTGCGACGGCTATGGCTTTTGAAGGATCAATTCTTTGAAATTTCAGCTTCAACTATGGCTAACCTCATCGACATCTAGAAATCTGTAATTCTACCGCGTCTGCTGCAACCTCCATTAATTGCTTTTTTAATGAAAAGAAAAAAGGAAAAAGAAATCGGGAGGGGAAAGAGGAAATTGGAATTTTACCCAAATTTCAGCACAGTATATATTAGGGGAAATTACAGAAAACCACCCCTTAAATATGATTGTTTTCACTTAACCACCCCTTAAATTCAAAATTACATAAAATCACCCTTTAAATGGTTTTTACTTACAACTCACCACCCATTCATCTATTTTCATTAATTTATCATTACATATATTATATTTTATTATCTTTAAACACAAATTTGATTATAAATATGTTCAAAATTTGAATTTAAGGGCTTGATTATATTTTAGTGATCATTTTATTTATTTATAATAAATAGTTAATAATTTTCAACTTAAAATATGAATTTGATCCATTTTATTTGTTATATGTAACTTTTTTCTTTAAATTTACCTAAATTTTTTTAAAAAATTAGGTTATCAATTAATCATATAACTTAAATATAATTATTAAGATAATAATTTTAGCCTATATTTATTATTGTTTTTTAAAAATAAATAAAATTATCACTAAAATATAACCGGATCCTTAAATTCAAATTTTGAATGTATTTATAATCAAATTGAAGTTTAGAAATATTAAAATATAATATATTTAATGATAAATTAATGAAAATAGATGAATGGGTGGTGAATTGTAAGTAAAAACCATTTAAATGGTGGTTTTATATAATTATTAATTTAAGAGGTGGTTAAGTGAAAATACCCATATTTAAGAGGTGGTTTTATGTAAATTTCCCTATATATTACGGAATATTTTCGGGCTGCAGTACAATACGATGTGACAAGCTGACGTGGAAAGCTAGTCATCCGCCGCGTGTAAAGTTAAAAAGGCGTTGGGCGCACCCCGCACAGCCAAAGTGCCAGCAACCACAACTTTTTTTCTCATCAATAGGGTTTTCATCAATTTCATATGAGAAATATGCGGTGAATTTTTTATTTGTAATTATAATATTTTTAGTCGGTTTGTTTTGAGCTCATTTTCAAGTTTGTTATTTATGTTTTGGGAGGCCAAAACTGACTTTTTATTATTTAGCAATTTAAAATTATGCAATCATTTGAAAAGATCAATAACCTATACTTTTTAAATATTATAACCCCTATCTATAAATGGGTTCACACATCACAGTTTAAACTTAGGGCGAATTAAAAAAAAAACTTAAAATCTGATTTTTTTTTACAAAACTATCCATCAAATAAAAATTTTGCAGTAAAAAAAAAATTCGTAAACTTGCTTTTTTTTTAAAGAATCGCTCATTGGGCTTTTATATAATTATTTGTTAAGAAAGTGTGTAAAAAAATAAGTTTATTTATTCGATAATTTAAAATTCGAGCTCCATCACAATTGTGATTAATATTTAATATGTACAATCTTATCACCCCCCTTCCCACCTTATTTTCTTTGCAAAAAACAAGATGAATTAAACAGAAGTAGGGTTTATGTGTCAATATATACAGAGTAATTATAAATTCCACTTTTTATTCGTAAATGTACTTCTTCAAAATGTTTTTTATGTTTTTTTGTTAAAAATTTGAAAATGAATCATGTAAATCACATATGCTTGATAGATAATCCTAATGAATAAAAATTTTACTTTTATAAATTCCACTTATTATTAATTCCGTAAATTATACTAGATATATCACTATATCATGCGATTACATATTCGTACAAAGATATGTGGCACTCCCACGATGAATCATGTGAAGAAAAAGATTCATACTCCCTGTTTTAAAATAAGTATCGTTTGACTTTTAATGCACGTTTTTTAAGAAAAGTGACATTTATTTTGGAGGGGAGGGAGTACAATTTATCAGGGACACCGAATTCAATCTATCGAGTGACTCGGAAATGGGAAATTTGGAGGTTTTCAACCCTCAACTTGGTGAGGTTACTTCCTTTTTTGGTAGCGAAGAACTTGCCCCAATTGTATGGGGTGTAATTGGGTGGGTTTCCATGGTGGATGAGCTCTTCCAACGGCTCCACCATCACATGGTGGGATGGGTTGAAGAAGAATGGAATCGATAGCCTATCCCTCTCTTTGTTCACCACCACCCTGTGCTCCACGCTCTCGTATTGGTCGTTGCTCCATACCTAAAACATACACATACAGTCAGTGTCGGACCTAGGGGAGCTCGGGTGGCACCAGCCAGGCAGCCACCCTAACTCTTGAGTTCAAATCCCATTGGCTTCACTTTTTTCATAATTTTTTGTTTCTCTTAAAAATTTTCTATTAAAAATGCCTACTTAAATAACAAATTAAAATTTCCCTCCAATATATTAACCAAAAACATTATTTTTTACATATACATATAAAAAAAATTCTATTTTTTTAAAATAATTTTTATTTTTTAATACTAAAAATGATTATTTAAATAACAAATTTAATAATTTTTTAAACATGTGAAAAAAATTCTCGAAAAATTTGTTCGGTCCCTTAGAAAAATTATTGGATCCGCCCCTTGATATAGTTTGATATGATGTACGGACACTTGAAAGTTAATCGAAGTGGGTTCTTACTCTTAGCTAGGCCAGCTAACCAGACTGATTTAATTGGATACCTGAAAGATGTCGCCGATATTGATAATGTAAGCACCGGGTATGGGCTTCACCCGAATCCATTCACCATCTTCTTTCCTCTTCACTTCAAGTCCTCCAACGCAGTCTTGTGTTAGGATGGTCAAGCCACCCGAGTCCTTGTGCCTGCTAACTCCAAGAGCGAGGTCAGGATTCGGGCATGGTGGATAGTGGTTAAGCCTAACGAAGCTCGTGTGTTCCTCGTAGAAGCCTCTCAACCGATCCCCTCGCAGACCTAAGCTCAGTGCAATGAGGTCTAGAAGTTCGTACGCAAGCTTCTCCACTTCGAGTGCATACTCTTTGCACGCCTCCCTGCACAAAATTAAATTAAATTAAATTAAGAGAGTGATTAGATTAGGGGCCAGGGCTATGTATGGTTGCTAACGTTAAAATCTTTTCATAGCATTTAGGACTCGTTTGGTATATGCATGCAACGTAAACTATGGAAATTGAAGATATTTTTGGGAGAATTTTCTGTACTATAAACTTAGGAAAAAGATACAGGAAGCTACCTCTATTTATACTACCTCTATTTATGCTAACTAACATCTAACAAATACAAGGCAACATCTCAAGTGGGCTCCTTTTCCTCATTAGCCAGAAGCCCATATTGAAGCCCATTAGACCCACATAGCTCTACGTAAACGGAAAACAAATTTTTATAGTATAAGAAAATAGATCTAGAAAAGCGAAAAATGTTATTTTTTATATGAAAATTAAGATAGGATGGGTAATGATTAGAGAAGTAGGTATATAGTTACTCTTTTCAAATGAGTGATAAACCAATTGTTTATGAAAAGTTGAGAGGGAATATGTCATTTTCTTTTTGACACGTTAACTCATGTTACTTTTTTTTGACACGTTTTTTTAAGTGTTAAAAACTCTATAAAATATTATTTTTTTAATCAATTTTTTTATATAATTTCATAGTTATTACTAATAAGTATACAATTGTATAAAAAATTTAACTAAAATAATAATATTTTATAGATTTTTTTACTCATTGAAAAAATGTGTACTAAAAACCAAATGACACTTATTTTGAAACGGATTGAGTAAATTATAAATGAACTACATTCATTTTCTTTCTCTTTCTCTTTCTAAAATTTAAACGACCCTTTGGTTTTAATATTGGAGAGTTTAACACTTGGATAAAACTAAGATTAGAGCATCAACAACCAAGGATTTTGGTTACCAGGTAACCCCGTTGTGGCTTATACTTAAGATAAGGGAATGGAAGAGAGGTTAGAAAGAAAAAGTAATTCAATTCAACAAGATGAATTAAAACAGAAGTAGAGTTTATGTCAATATACAGATCGAGTAATTACTTGAAGCTTGGAGGCTTGTCGGGCCATTGATCGACCAAGGGTCTGGCTTCAAAGTCATCAAGCGAGACCGGGATGATATTGGGGTGTCTCACACTGAAGTCGAACACCTCTTTCCAGTCACGGACGTTCTTGGTATGCTCCGCCTCGTAGTACCCTAGCGGATTAGCTTTAGTTCTCCTCACCTTCGTCTTTTCCTCCATTGGTAAGGAGAAGAACTCTCTGGCAGCTGACTCGGCCCTCTCGAGCTTGTCGATCGGAACTCCATGATTCACAACCTGAAAGAAGCCCCACTTGGTGCAAGCTTCCCTTATCTGTGATGCAAGACCAGCAGCTATGCTAGCGTCCAGGGTCGACCGTGGATCCCGAAAGCCGGCTATCGGAGAAAGATCGATCACGGGGATGTTGTTGCTGTCTATGGAGGTTAACTTTGGCCTGTGTTCAACGGGTTGGATGAAGGCGGGATCAAAATCCTCCTCCATGGCTTCAGATTTCAATGGAAGGCAGGGATGTTTCAGGGGAAGCACGTAGCAATTAACAAGTTAAGGAAACTCTTTTTACTTGGTGGCTTTATTTTTATAGTCGATCAATTTGTTGGGTGGTATAAGTGAAACGAATGCCATGAGTATAAAAGGACAGATGGACGTTGAAGGGTACTCACTTTATGTACATTGAACCTAGACACATTCCCATTTAGGTTAAAATTGGCTTCTTTTCTGATAAGATAATAGATCAAATGTACCCCACTTTGATTGTGTACCATGTTTATAAATATGGGTCATTGAATTAAGGAGATTAACTAATGTAATTAAAGTAAAATCGGATTATTCGTCGGTATTGAGATATTCAGGGGTGGGAGGTGGCCGTGGTCCATCCGGGCGGAAAAAATTTAATGTAATATGTAAAAAATTTATTATTATATTTAGTAGTGAAAGAGTATTTTAACAACTAATTTCTCTAGCTGAGTTGGTAAATGAGAAGTATTTTAAACTATAAATCAAGGTTCAAATCTCAATATTAACTTTTTTGAAGAATAATTTTAAAAATTGGTGTGGATGTGATATAAAAACAATTAAAAAAAATCCCGAATATTTTTTTGGCCCCTCGAATGTATAATTCGGGTTCCGCCACTGGAGATATTATTCGTTGCAATGAAATTATTCGATGGTGTTGGACGATGATTTTTAGTTAAGATAAAATTTATATTTTTTGACATTATTTATATAAACGATAGAAAACTTGCTTGAGCCTTGAAGGCGGCTAAAAAAAAGTAGTTTTACACCTACTTTTAACATGATGTGGTGTAACAAGTGTACAGCTGATGTTTTCTAAATTTACTAGTAAAAGGCCATCTATACAGAATTCAAATGTGCAAGGAAGAAAAAATGAAAAGTAAAGTTTGAGATGCAACAAAAAGCCGCCAAATTGGTGTTTTGCACGGTATATTTTACATAGTATATTAGTAGGTGTAAAACTTTTTTCTTTCTCTCATCTTAAAAAAAAGAGTATTTTTACATAGTCTACTTAATGTATATATATTATGTCATTATTTTTCAATTTAAATAAAATTTCTATTAACCTTCTAATATTAATTTTTTAATTGTTATATTTTTTATATCAATTTTAAGATGAAAATCAAATGAAAAAAAAATAAATTTATATATTCTTTCAATTTTTTGAATTGAATTTAGAATTAATATCCATTCTACTATTTAAATACTTCCTTATAAATATTTTTTAGTGTTATTTAATGTGAATGAATACTCTATATAAGCCAAATTTATCAACAAAATACAATCATATATATTTTTTAAATAGGTGTAATACATATAGACCCATAAGTTTATTTCTTTTGATATGAATATATTAGAAAAAAATAGAATTATGGTAACTCTATTATATTAATAATTAATAAATTTATCAATTTATCTATATATTGTGTTTAACACGTTTGACCTAAAACTAAACTAATCATATAAGAGATTGATGAAGTTGTCAAGAATTATGTGATAGATAAACTTCTAAATAATACTCCATTATCCATTTGTCCAATTTTTTTAAATTTTTTTTCAAAATATTCACTAAAAAATATTTATTTGCAAAAATATTCACAAGTTCAAAATATTTATGGAAATATTCATTTTTTGCAGGTTAGTCAGAGAAATGCGGACCGCGTTTCTTATATAAATCAGTAATATGAACGTAGCACCAGAGGGGAAATTAAATGTTATTGGTGAAACGCGGTTTGAAACCGCGTTTACTCTATGCAATGTTTATTGTAAACGGGTCTATCGTCTGTCTGTTTTGGGCTTTCTGTCCATTGTCTGTTTAGTGTTTCATGAGTCTCTACATATACTCATGAAACGCTGACTCCTCCTTGTAACCCTAATCTTTTTTCGTCTCCTCTAATACAAAACTGATTATCTGTCCATGGACGTAAGTAAGACACCGTTGCTAGACCACGTAAATCTTTTTATCTCTTTTCGCTTTTATCATTCTCATTATAACAAATAACATGATGTTTTAAAGTTGCTCTTTACAAAAACAAAGAGTTAAACTATTTTTTCCTTTTTTTTCAAAATGGTTAATTTCTATTTTTTCAATTAACAAATAAAAAAAATAAAAAACTTTGATTCTCAAAATCAATATTGGAGAGAAATTCGCAGCCAAAAACAGATGCAAATTTCGAGCCATCGGTCTAATTCTGGTTGCTTGGCTCTCACCAACCAATAATCCTTTTTCTTTGCCTTTACAATTTGCATAATCCTATTTCCTTATGATCGTATCCTCTTTCGATTTTTCCGTTGAGAAAACAATTACAACTCGAACAATGTCTTCTGATTTCTCAGCCGAAGAAAACAGAGAATAGAAATGAATTATCACACTTCCAGAATCATCAAATCGACATTGATCGTGACAAACCCTAACAACAACATCGACAACACAAATCATCTTCAGGCAACCAGATTGGCATGTCCAACCAACCGAATTCCAATCCAGGCACCGCGCGGCAGCCGCAAGGCGTAAGATTCGGGCGCCCGGCGTCCGGCAACCGCGGGGCGAGCTTCGGCGATGACGACGGCCAGAGCAACTACACGGTGATGATGCCGCCGACGCCGGACAACCAGCCGGCATCCGACGCTGCAGCAGCGGCGCGAGGCGGCGCCCCCAAAACTGGCACGGGGCCGGAGCGGAGGGTGTCGGTGATCAAATCGGAGAGTAAATCGATGCTGCCGAAGAGCCAAACGCAGGACTTCGATCACAACAGGTACTTGTTTGAATCGAAAGGCAAGTACGGGATTGGGAACGCGTATTGGTCGGCCGATGATCAGACGTATGAAGCTGAAGAAGGGATGAGTATCAACGATTTCATGGACAAACCTTGGAAGCCCCTCACCCGTAAAGTCCCGGTCCCGTCCGGTGTCCTTAGTCCTTATAGGTACGATTTTACCATTTCGTTACATCTTATAGGTACGATTTTACAATTTCGTTACATTGGGCTGTTTTTTTTTGGTATCATCCCAAAATCGTTACAATTTAGTGGGTTTAGACTTTAGAAGGTTTTAAATGTTAATTAATTTTACAGAAAACTACCATAACTTTATTTTTTTTAATATATAAAAACACTCCTCAATTAGAAACTGAAAAAAAAAACCACTCATAAATTAGCTTTCCTCTTAAATAACCAACAAACATATTAATATTTGTACCCAAAAAAAAAAGTGCTGAAAAATGTAAAATTTATTTCGTCAATTTGATTATTTTTTTTACACACAAAAAGGTTCGTGATTTGTATTTGTAAACAAAATAAATTTTTTTGCTATGTTCTTCAAGTTTTTTTATGAGTAATTTTGTGAAAATCTCATAATTTAAGTTATTAATTGGATTTTAAATAATTGTACATTGGTTTAGTAGATAATTTTAAATTGTGAGCATACATATCCTAATACTATTAGGTGGATCAAATTCGGTTTACACTGAAAAAGGATTTTATCAAGTTTTTGAGATGAAAGTTAGTGATTTGGTTGATATTTAATTAATAACTCTTTTTTTTTTTTGTAAAATGTAAGTTATGTTATTTATGAAAATGATGTGTAGGCTACTAGTGGTGGTTCGTTTCTTTGGGCTGTTACTCTTTCTCTCATGGCGAGTCCAGAATCCGAACGAAGATGCCTTGTGGCTATGGGGCATGTCAATCGTGTGCGAAATCTGGTTCGCATTCTCTTGGCTGCTCGACCAACTCCCGAAGCTGAACCCGATCAACCGAGCCACGGATCTCGCTGCATTGCACGAGAAGTTCGAGTCAAAGACGCCCGAGAACCCAACTGGACGCTCTGACCTCCCCGGCGTCGACGTCTTCATCTCCACCGCTGACCCCGACAAAGAGCCACCTCTCGTCACCGCCAACACCATCTTGTCGGTGCTCGCGATAGAATATCCGGTGGAGAAGATAGCTTGCTATATCTCCGATGATGGCGCGGCTATCTATAACTTCGAGGCAATGGCTGAGGCCATCGATTTCGCGGCGCTTTGGGTGCCGTTCTGTCGAAAGCACAACATCGAGCCTAGGAATCCCGACAGCTATTTTAGCTTGAAGAAAGACCCGACGAAGAACAAGAAGAAGGAGGATTTCGTCAAGGACCGACGCTGGATCAAGAGGGAGTACGACGAGTTCAAGGTCAGGATCAATGGTCTTCCCGACGTTATTCAAAAGCGTTGCGAAACATACAATGCCAGGGAGAAAGGAAAGAGTAGTGCCTCGAAGGGGGCCCAAGATGGCGCTGACGAGGGAGCTGATGGCTCGAAGGCTACGTGGATGGCGGACGGAACGCATTGGCCCGGGACTTGGTATCAGTCTCAGCCTGATCATGCTAAGGGCGACCATGCCGGAATCATACAGGTACCAAATTTACCAGTCCTGCTTATGTGTTGGGCTTATTGCGACGTTTAACCGATGGTTGGACAAAATGTAGGTGATGAGCAAAGTCCCGGGGCCGGATCCTGTGATGGGTAAGAAGGATGAAAGCAAGCTTGATTTTTCGGATGTAGACGTAAGGATTCCGATGTTTGCGTACATGTCTAGAGAAAAACGGAAAGGTTTCGACCATAACAAGAAAGCCGGGGCTATGAATGCATTGGTAAGGGCTTCGGCAATACTATCGAATGGACCCTTTATACTCAACTTAGACTGTGATCATTATGTATACAACTCAAAGGCCATTAGGGAAGGAATGTGCTTCATGATGGATCGCGGAGGCGATAAGATTTGCTATATACAATTCCCACAGAGGTTTGAAGGGATTGATCCTTCTGACCGGTATGCAAACCATAACACGGTGTTCTTTGACGGAAATATGCGAGCATTAGACGGCTTGCAAGGACCCGTGTATGTCGGAACTGGATGCATGTTTCGGAGATTTGCGTTGTACGGCTTCCTTCCACCAAGGGCCAATGAGTATATGGGGCTATTTGGACAAGATAAGAAGCCTGCACCGAGTGTGCCTTTGATGCAACCGGGTGGAGGAGATGACCCAGAGTTGAATCCTTCGGAATCTCATCCTGACTTGCAACTACCGGAGAGATTCGGAAACTCAACAATGTTTGTTGAGTCAATTGGTGTAGCTGAGTTCCAAGGTCGGCCTTTGGCTGATCATGGATCCATCAAGAATGGTCGCCCCCCTGGCGCATTGCTTGCCCCTCGACCTCCCTTGGATGCTCCGACTGTCGCGGAATCAGTAGCTGTAATCGCTTGCTGGTAAGTTAAACATTGCTAGCAAATAAGAAGGATTTAAACCTGTTGAAATGTGAAAGTATAATTGTCCCCCATCGAAACGTATGTGCTCGTACACACGATCGACCTCTTGTCACGAGTTTGAGTTTGTTTCCGATGTGGACAATTATCCTTTCACTAGTGGTGTTATTCGAGCCGAATGAACCGAGTATTGGTTGTTCATATTAGGCTCGTTTATAAACGAGCCGAACTCGAGTCGAGCCTAAATTTGGACTCAATTAGCCCTATTCTTCGATCTTAAATCGAGAGAGTCGAGCTTAGAAATGTGCTCATACTCTGCTTGTTTAGAAAATGAACGAGTTCGAGTCGAGTTTTTATCTAGTCGATCCAGAGCTGAGCTCGAACTATATATTCAGCTCATATAACAGCCTTACCTTTCACTTCTCAATAAAACACAACTATGATTCTATGTAGAATTCTTATGTGTTTTTTTTACTCACAGGTATGAAGACAAGACCGAGTGGGGAGATCGAATCGGATGGATTTACGGATCGGTGACAGAGGATGTGGTGACGGGTTACAGAATGCACAACCGCGGGTGGAGATCAGTGTATTGCATTACAAAGCCAGACGCATTTCGCGGGGGAGCGCCAATTAACCTAACGGACAGACTACACCAAGTCCTGAGATGGGCAACTGGCTCAGTCGAGATCTTCTATTCGCGAAACAATCCTTTCCTAGCGACGAAACGCTTGATGTTCTTGCAACGACTAGCATACATGAACGTCGGGATCTACCCATTCACCTCGATATTCTTATGCGTATATTGCTTCCTCCCCGCGCTCTCCCTCTTCTCGGGGCAATTCATAGTCCAAGGTCTAAGCATCACGTTCCTCACATACCTCTTGATCATCACAATAACCCTCATGTTACTCTCCCTCCTCGAAGTAAAGTGGTCTGGGATAAGCCTCGAGGAGTTTTGGAGAAACGAGCAGTTTTGGGTCGTTGGAGGAACGAGTGCACATCTAGCCGCGGTCATCCAAGGCTTACTCAAGGTTCTAGCCGGGATAGACATTCACTTCACCTTAACCGCAAAGGCGTCTGCTGAAGACGAAGAGGACGCCTTTGCTGACCTATACGTTGTGAAGTGGACTAGTCTTTTCATAATGCCTTTAACCATCATGGTAGTTAACATAACCGCGATGGTCGTTGGCCTATCTAGAACCATCTACAGCGAGATTCCCCAATGGAGCAAGCTCGTCGGAGGGTGGTTCTTTAGCCTTTGGGTGCTCATCCACATGTATCCTTTGGCGAAAGGATTGATGGGCAAGCGAGGCCGGGTGCCTACGATTGTGTACGTATGGTCGGGTTTGATCTCCATCACCATTTCTTTGCTTTGGATCACTGTCAGTCCTCCTAGTGATAGCGTTAACATGTCGGATGGAGGACTTAAAGTGTAAAACTTAACAATACAAACGCAACGATTGATGATCCTTTAGGAAACTATAGGTTTGATCTTACAAAGCATATGAGTAGTTTGCCTGCTTATTATTTCACCTTGCAGAGATTTTAATCAGTGTTATTGATCGGTCATATAATATACACAATGTACAATATGCTTATAATGTACAAATATGCTTATGTACATATGTTTCTCTTTAGTGTATAGGCAAAGATGTAACATTTTTTTTAATATATGGCCGATCATTAATGCTTATTTTATACTATGATTATTATCAGTTTTTGTACAACTTGTTTATATTATTAATGAAAATACAGAGTATTTCTATTGAAAGTTTGGAAGAACAAAACAAACAAACTTCAAAGGGATAGGCAAAAATTGACATAAAACGGAGTTGCCTTTGAATGGTAATAAAGCTGTCATCTTCAACCTAAAACGGAGTAGTAAATTTTATGTTATTCGAGCCCAAAGATTTATAAGATTGCAAGCAAGATCGAAGATGGAGAGTCACAATCTAAACTCATTTCGTCTATTGGGTTCCAATTTGGCAGTTTTTCAACGGAAAGTGGTTAGGAAGAGACTACAACTACAGTACTAAACTATGGAGCGTTGATGCAATTTATCTATAATATGGATATGGATTTAGTAGATGATGCACGGGCATGACCCAAAATGAGTCGACTCGTTTAGATGAACTTGAGAAGTACACTTTATAACTTCATCATAGGAGTATAATTCACGAGAAGTTAAATTCGTAGAAATTGAACTTCCTTAATTTAAGAAAATATGTTTGAATTATAAGTTTAACTTCATGTAAATTAAAATCTTGTGTTTAGTTTAGTTGAATATGAACTTTCATGAGAATTTTTGTAAAATTACTTTTCTTATTAATAAAAACTATTTATTTAAATTATAGGCAAATACGGTAATTTGTAATTTAGAAAGAAAAAGAAAAGAGTTTTTGAAACAAGGAAAAAAGGTAGATTTTAACTTACCCACTCCACATGTAATTTCAATTCCTCTATTTTGGTGGAATTGGAATTCCTAGAAATTCTACTTAATGTGTTTTTTAAAAAACAAAATTTTAATCCAAACATACTACTACTTGATTATTTAAATTCCTATTTTTTTAATGTAATCCAAATAAGCACTTCCATCCCTCTTAAAAAATAGGAAAACATATTGTTTTACTTTTTGACATATTTTGTAAAAAGCTAAAAATTCTATAAAATATTAGTTTTTTATATATTTTTTAAAAATTATTTTATAGATAATTGTACTATGAAATTATTTTTTAAAATTAATAAAATCATTAATTTTTTTATATAGTTTTTACTGTTCTTAAAAAAAAACGTGTCAAAAGTAAACCAATAACTATTTTGAGACGAAAGTGGTATATGATAGATGATGCGTGATCGAAGTATATAATTTAATATGTATACTGGGATAGAACTAAATTTCAGCGAGTCCAATATCATCTCGAGTGTATTAATAACACATAAAATTATCGAATTTCATGTATGTCTTAACTCGAATTTTCACCTAATAAAAAAAAAACATAAGATTATCTCTTTCAATTAAACTTGTCGCTTAATTAGAGTTCAACATTCATTTTCATAGTTAAGCTTGTTTTTTAAGTGTCTTTATATTATCTCGACTCGATGGCAGCATCAACATTCATTTTCACCTTATCCTGGTTTAAGATTTGTTATAAATAAATTATGTGATATTTCTTTTTTTGATTCAATTATGTGATATTTCTAATTCCATAAGCATCTAACATCTTGTATCTTTTTTTTTATTGGTTTTTTTTGCTTATCTTAATAAAATTAGTTAATTTATGAAGTAATATATACTCTACAATTGATGGCAAATGTTTTAAATGAATTCAATTAAATTTTTGTTTTGATTTCTAGTAAAATTTCATTTATTCTTTTTGGTATCTTCTCATTTCATTCTACATTTTAATTCAACAAATAGTTTTGTTAAAAAATAATTAGAAAAATAAGAAGGTAATATTTAAAAATGAAAAAAAAAAAAAGGCTAAAAGAAGAAAAGGGGGATGGTTGATCACGGGAAACCGCCATTTGAGCGGAATCGAAATTCCCGCGAAAATCGCAGTCCCTCCCGCCTGAACTCGATCTCCTCCGATCAATCCCCTCCTCACCTCTCCATCAAAGCGTGCAATTAGCATCTCTCTGAACCAGCACCGTCCGTTTTCCCGCCAAAACAACCACCCCAAAACCCAAAAGACGCACCCAGCCTCATTCCTCCGGCGTCTCAAGCTCTTCCTCCCCCAAAATTCCTCCCTCCCTCCTTTCCTTCCCCTTTACGCGACTGCGACAAGCTTGATTTCGTCCTTCTATGCCGTCTGGCTGACTCTTTCCTTCTTTCTCGTAATCAATCTCAAGCAGCTGCTCACGTTTTGGTTGAAGGATGGGACACGGACAGCAAACTCTCGTTTACAGCTTCGTCGCCCGTGGCACCGTTGTCCTCGCCGAGTACACGGAGTTCACCGGCAATTTCGCCTCCGTCGCCGCGCAATGCCTGCAGAAACTCCCTGCGAGTAACAACAAATTCACTTACAACTGCGACGGGCATACCTTTAACTATCTGGCTGAAAATGGCTACAGTTGAGTTTATCCGATCGTTTCTCTGATTTTCATTTCGTCTTATCTGAATTTGAAGATTAGATGGGCAATCTTATGCTAAAATCAATCGGTTGATTGCTGCTTTAATTTATCTTCCTGCTGGTATGCTCAATTTGCCATTGCTAGTTTGTGGATGAGCTTTTATGTTTGCAATTTGATAGAAATCGATATCAGATCTTGCAATTTTTGTGCGGCATGTGCTTGCAGCTTATTGTGTGGCTGTGAATAAGAAAAACTAATTGAAACTCTTTAGCTGCAATCAATCTATAAGCTGATTCGTAAATTTATCTTTCTGGTGGTGTCTGTATGAGTTTTTGTGTTTGCACTTTGATAGAAATCGATATCAGATCTTGCAATTTTTGTGCGAGCTGTGATTGCAGCTCATTGTGTGATTGTGAATAGAAGAAACAGAATGAAATTCTTTAGCTACAATCAATCTATTGGCTGCTTCGTAAATTTATCTTCCTGATGGTGTGAATAATTTCCCAGTGCTAGTTTCTGGATGAGTTTCATGTTTATACTCTGATAGAAATGGATGATAAAATCTTGCAATTTTTGCTTGGGGTGTGCTTGCAGCTTATTGTGTAGTTGCAACTGAGTCAGCTGGAAGGCAACTTCCGATTGCCTTTCTCGAGAGGGTGAAGGAGGATTTCAGCAAAAGATATGGTGGTGGTAAAGCTTCTACTGCTAAAGCAAACGGCCTGAAAAAAGAATTTGGGTAACAGATTTTTCATTTACTGAATATATACAACTAGCTAGCTAGAACATGTACTGCATGAAATGGCGAAAATGATTCTTTTTTAAATCTGATAATAGGCCCAAACTAAAGGAGCACATGAAGTACTGTGTTGATCACCCAGAAGAGATCAATAAGCTGGCAAAAGTGAAGGCTCAAGTTTCGGAAGTGAAAGGAGTCATGATGGAAAACATCGAGAAGGTCATACAGCTTCTGTCATACTTCAAATTATGATGATTAACAGATAACTCATGATAAAAATTGATAGAATGTATTTTCCATTGTGTGTGTTTCTATCAGAGATCTCTGAGTTAATTGGCTCACATACTAGTATACTACACATGTTTTGTTTACAGGTCCTTGATCGTGGTGAGAAAATCGAGCTACTGGTGGATAAGACAGATAATCTCCGCTCACAGGTTTCGTGTCCAAGATTTACATCCATTTCTACTCTAATCACATCCATTTCATTTAGAAATGAAAATTTGATCATCTGATCTACCATTTCAGGCTCAGGATTTCAAGAAGCAGGGAACGAAAATAAAGCGGAAAATGTGGTTTGAGAATATGAAAATAAAGCTGGTTGTGTTTGGCATCATCGTGTGCTTGGTCCTCATCCTCATCTTATCGATCTGTCCCAAATTCAAGTGCACCTGAAAAGCTCCTTCTGGGTTGGCATATGCAGCTCTACTGGTGGATGGTTTTGTTGCAGTGTTTTTTTTAGCTTTGTCTTGTAGGCTTTTTTATATTTCCCTTGTGCAAATTCATCTCTACTTTGTGGGGTTCTGAGTGGAAACCCTCAATTTGTATAGGTTACTGCTGTATTAGATGCTATGTTGTCTGACAGTAAAATGGCCAGTGTGAGATTCTCCTGATGACAGGTATTTTTGTGTGTGGATTAATTCCATGTCTTTTGGAGAATCAGGGAACTGTACTTCTTGGCTCTGTATGTATGAATATATGATCATCTGTAGGAAATCAATGAATTGCTCTTGAAATTGTAATAATATTCCTTTATTTGGTAGGATCTTGGTTCTGCACATAAAATTTATGTCTCTATCTTTCTGGCAAATTGCGAAAAAAAAACATGACTTGTGAAAAATAACAAAAATTATGAGTGGAGAAAATAGTTTGAGCTTTTAAAGTCTGAGCATCGCTAATGATAATGCTTTTTACCATTAAGGAGGTGGCATTTGAACCCAAATCTCTTGTATTTTTTTTCCGAGCCAGGCACCCCGAGCACCCCCTAGCTCCGCCACTGAATTGTGTTAGTGAATCCCGAGTCATACCAAATGACCAAGTGTCCTTCCTAATGGACAACTTGTCATAACTACATTAAAATTTCAACATACATCATATGATAAAATAATTGGCAAAACATAAGATCTGAAAAGGTTTTTTTTTTTTTTTTTTTGATTGGGAAATAATTCGGGTGGGATAGTCCTACCCGGCAGCATCCTTACGGATGAGGTCAAGAAGACCCGTAATAAGTTCATAAAGAGAATATATTAATTTTTTTTTTTTGATCTGATAAGGAGAATATATTAATAATGAAATAGATCTGAACTATGGAGTATGGACACATAGCATGTTCCCTGCTAGCAACTCAATACAAACCCGTACAGATTGGAGCTATAAATGAAGTAGTCATGAAGAGGAATTTTGTATACCTTTACCCTTACATAAAAGGGAAATTTACAGAAAACCACCCATTATATATAACCTTTTACACTTAACCACCCACTAAACACGAAATTACATAAAACCACCCATTAAATGGGTTTTGTTTTCAAATCACCACCCACCACATAATTCCATTAGAATTCCATTAAATATAGTATATATTTTAATATTTTATACTTCAAATTTAAAGTTTAAACTTCAATATATTTAAATTATATTTATTGTAGGGGTAAACACTTATATCAATATATGAGGGAAAAAATGAGTATAAATTTTAAATTTATTTGAAGGGCGGAGGTTCTAAATGTGAAAAATATTATTTAATTTTATTTAAAAAGTCAAACAAATTTTAATAAAGATACATTTAATAAAAAAATGCTTTTGAGCCTGGAAAAAATATTATTTAAACAATACTTAGATTATTTTTTTTTTCATTTTTAGTATATAGTATAGGTGTTTACAAATATAAAAGAAAATGAGAAATTAATTATTAGTATCGAAATAATTATTAAATTTAAACAATGCTAATGACTTATAAACTTATTTTTAATTTTGATTAAAAAGAAGTCTATAAAATTTATAACCATTTTTAGGAATAAAATAGAACAAATTTGTTCATATATACATAGACCTGTCAATATAAACGAGTCATTCAGGTCGAGTCACTTCGGGTAAAACGGATCCCGGTTAAAACGGGTTCCGGATATTTCCGGGTTGACTCGAACCCGAGTTTGACCGGGTTTCAGGTCATTTTGGGTCGATTTCGGGTTTGTCAATTTTTTCTTTTTTAAATTAAAAAAAATAATGATTTGATAATTTTGCGATAAGTTTTAATTATATATAAAAAAATAATTATATATAATTATAAATTAATCGGGTCACCGGGTCAAAATTACCGGGTCAATCGGGTCAAAACCCAGATTACCCAGAAAATTTTCAGGTTTTGGGTTCGGGTCAAAATTTCCGTGTTCGGATCGGAAATTTTCCGGGCATTCGGGTTGGGTCGACCGGGTCGGGTTGTGTTTTGACAGGTCTATATATACATCATGTTTCTAAAAAAAAATTAAATTTTTTTTTTTTAAAAAAATAATCAAATATATTTTGATATGTATTTGAGATTTTAAGTTAAATATAAAACTTAAAATAATGTATTATCATATATATTTGACAAAAACCTAATAAAAATAGACAACGGGTGGTGATTTGAAAACAAAACCTATTTAATGGGTGGTTTTCTGTAATTTTTTGTTTAATGGGTGGTTAAGTGTAAGAGGGTATATTTAGTGGGTGGTTTTCTGTAAATTTCCCTACATAAAAAGACGAAAGTACTCTGTTCGAATCGTCCTTGAATTGGTAAATAAAGAGCAGTCATTCCGGGTTCGAACTGGGGACCTATGGGTACTACCGTACTACCCACATGTCCTTTCCAGTCAGCCATTCCGCCATGTTCCGTTCGAATCGTCCGTTTGAATCCCGAAAGCAGAAGCAATTCGGGGGCATTTTCGTCATACAAAAAAGTAGAAGAAGAAGCAAAAATCGACACGCCGATTTATTTCGGGTCATAAGAGGCGGAAATCAGAGATTCGTGGCCGATCTACACACTTCCAGTTCCAGTCAATCCGTCAAAATCCATCTCAAATCGGAGAAAGAGGAGGAAAATGGCGCAGCAAATGCAGTACCGAAACCTAGGGCGATCGGGGCTGAAGGTGAGCCAACTCTCGTACGGAGCGTGGGTGAGCTTCGGCAACCAACTCGACGTCCAGGAAGCGAAATCGATCCTCCAGTGTTGCCGCGACCATGGCGTCAACTTCTTCGATAACGCGGAGGTGTACGCCAATGGCAGGGCGGAGGAGATCATGGGGCAAGCGATTAGGGAGCTCGGCTGGAAGAGATCCGACATTGTGGTGTCTACCAAGATCTTCTGGGGAGGTCCTGGCCCTAACGATAAGGGACTCTCCAGGAAGCACATCATTGAGGGTACCAAAGCTTCGCTGAAGCGATTGGAGATGGAGTACGTCGATATCATCTTCTGTCACCGCCCGGATTCGTCTACTCCGATTGAGGAGACGGTTAGGGCTATGAACTATGTGATTGATCAGGGCTGGGCGTTCTATTGGGGTACCAGTGAGTGGTCCGCTCAACAGATCACTGAGGCATGTGGAGTTGCGGAGCGGCTGAATCTCGTCGGCCCCGTCGCTGAACAGCCGGAGTATAATCTCCTGTCCAGGCACAAGGTTTTCCAGATCTTCGCTTTCCTTTTGCTGTTGGATTGATTTGAGCTGGTTCTGGTTGATTGATTTCATGATTCATCGGTTTGTTATGTCAATTGATGCAGGTGGAGGCGGAGTTCCTTCCTCTGTACTCGAATTACGGGACTGGTCTCACGACATGGAGTCCGCTCGCCTCCGGTGTTCTCACTGGTAAATACACCGAGGGAAACATTCCAGCTGACAGTCGATTTGCTTTGGAGAATTACAAGGTCTGGTTCTGATTTGAATTCAGTAGTGTTTTCCATTTTCACATCGTTCTGATTTGCTTGGATCTGCTTGTTGTGGCACATCTTTGAAATTAGACCAAATAAGCTTGCAGATGCTTGATTTTGTTATGATGAAAATGTTCTTTCTTTAGAGCTATTAGGATCTAGTGATGGATTTGATAAGATCTCAAGTTCTCAACTATTAAATTGTTGGATTTTTCACATGTTTGGTTTCCATGAATGTGCTTCTTATGTACTAAACACACCAGGACAGTAAAGTATGATCCTACACTCTTACATTGTTTTCTTGGATTGCTTATTTTATCTCTAGAGTGTCTTTGGCCCATGCTAATTTTGCCAGAGTTTCTGTGAAGGGAGATAATACTCCTATCGTCGTTTGTAGGTCTTTCATCGACCCCTAACGATCCCATTTGAAGTATATGGCTATATTCTGCTGCACACTAAGATTGAAAAATAACTGTTTTTTTTTTTAAAGCAATGGGATTCTCTGTTTTGTTGAGACTGAGCTATTTCCTCAATGAAAAATGTGTAATATTATGCTGTTGAGCTCTGCATTGACAAATTTCTTTTCTTCTGTGTAGAATCTTGCAACCAGATCCTTGAATAATGATATACTGAAAAAGGTTGAAGGCTTGAAACCCATCGCGAAGGAGCTTGGCGTAACCCTGCCCCAACTTGCTATTGCTTGGTGTGCTTCAAATGAGAATGTGTCTACTGTTATTACTGGTGCTACAAAGAAGTACCAGGTGAAAATTTCATTTCTGACCAAACATTTTCATACCTACATTTAGTTTGATGATGATAATCAATGAAGCATTGTACATTTTAAAGTTCTTAACTACTAGTATTTGTTAAAAAAATCCATTGTCAGAGATGACAGCAAATGAAAACAACATCAAAGGGTCCGCTTTCAAGTAATCAAGTGTTAACCTAGCACCTTGCAGTGTGCATTTATCATCCCACATTCATTTTGGATACTCACTTGCAAAACCAAACTGGGTTTTATTAGTTATTACACATTACACTAGCTGTTATTTTGCAATTCAAACATAGGATACACATACTTTTTTATTAGACAAAGGGTTATCTTGCTGCCTTTTTTCGCCCAAGTTGATTATCCTTGACTCCTTCCATTCGAAACACTCTAGTTCATAATTTCATCATGCCCATAGCCTGATGGCAGTATGAACAATCATGCGAGATGACTATATTGAAAGATTTCTTAGAGTGAAATTTTCCTTGGAATGCAGGTTGAAGAGAACATGAAAGCTATCAGTGTTATCCCAATGCTCACTCCTACGATCTTGGAGAGGATTGAGGCAGCGGTTCAAAGCAAGCCAAAGCGTCCTGACTCTTACCGGTGAACGTAGAACTTGGACGATGCATATTTCATACACATCAGCTCTCTGATTCAGTCAGCATTTATATATTCTTCGTCGGTCATCAGTAAATGCACCGTTGCCCATGCAGTTCTTCATGTCCCTTCGGAAAGGGGACTTTTGAGTTGAGTATTGAATGATGGATATTGTTTCTGTTTGTTGTTTGGATTCTAGGGTTTATTGGTTTGGTTTGCTTGTTTATGGTCCTTTGGTCTTTGTTCATCATTATATGATTTGATCAATAGACCCTTAGAGACGGTTCAACTATTCTTATATAATCTCCACCTGAGACATGAATTTCTTTATATTTCCCTAACACCTTCACTATATACACCACAAACCCTGTACGTCAATTCCAACGTGCAGGGTTAAAGTGGGTTAGTTACTTTTTTAAATCCAACGTGCAGGGTTAAAGTGGGTTAGTTACTTTTTCGGGTTAGTTACTTTTTCAAAAGTGCTAATTAGTGATGATGACTTGGACGTCGAAAGCAACGTGCATTTTTAAAGGTGGATTTGCAGTGTACCCTTTCTCTAATTTAATGCCGATGTTATCTAGATTCAATTCCTACCGGGAGGGACTTGGTCAATATAACTTTCTTTATTTGTTCACTTGATCTGCTTGGTCACTTGCGTTACAAATGAACCTGATGATGTATTGATGGTCTAAGATCCAGTCCATGTGATGTGCCCTACTTTCAACTACGGAGTAATAAGAAACGATACGGATCACAGGTCAAGTTTTTCCTACTTTTTGTAGTTTCCTTTTCTTGTAAATTTGACTGCTTGTAAGCTTTTTAAAGTTGAAGCTATTTCATCTGATGGATAAGTACTGTGGTAACTGGTAAACATTGAATTGTCGGGGCTTTCCATCTTCTTGTCACAGACTCACAGGTTATGCCTGTGCATTAAAGAGACTGACCATATGACATTTTTTTTTCTTTCGAAAACTACCTATAAGTATGTTTTTTTCCCCCAAAATAACTCATGTTAAATTTTCATTCCTTTCACGGATAATTTGGTTACTTTATTGTATACGTTAGAAATTTGTTTGCAAGGAAAATTTGGTTATGGATTTTAAGACTATTGGAAGGACAATTTTTCCAACCCTAAATTTATAAAAATTGGCAATCTTGTGTAGTTGTGCCAACTCGTCCATTCACGAGGGCTATCATTGCCTCCTACGGGCAACTGGTAGGTAAAAACAAGACACTAATACCTACCCACTGTAACAATATAAAAGACCTCCTAACTATAAATCAAAACAAGAAGGACATTAAAAAAACTCTGTTTTATATGGCAAAAAATCTAGGAATCGAGAAATGACTTGATTTTCAGAAGCAAGAAACCAACCACATCTCATCATTTAGCAAGCAGAATTTTGTCCGATCGTACGGACTGGCAAACTGCAAATAAACAATCATCTCCTCAAGCCAACCATAGTGCTAGAAGGAAAAGAAACTCTAAATGGACTAAACAACCCAGGGTTATCTACAAAATTAGCGTGGATGGCTCCCTAAAACCCACAGGCGAATGCCATGTGGGGGTCATTATTAGGGACCATTATGGTTCAGTGATTGATATCCTTCGGTTGGAAACGGCAGCTACATCTGCTACCCAAACAGAAGCTGACGCAGTTTGTGCAGGTGTAAACTTAGCCATAGCAAGAGGCCTAAGGAGAGTCATAGTGGAAGGAGATTGCCTGGAAGTGATCAAGACGATTAATGATAAGTATCATGGCAGATGGGAAATATCAAGGGAAGTGGAGCTAATCAGGAATCTTATGCTAACTTTGACAGCATTGAGTTTAGACACTGCTATAGAGAAGCTAACAAGGCAGCAGACTTCATAGCTAGATCTAGAGACAACTATGCTCTTTGTAATCTCCCTATTCTTATGGATCTCTGTAACATCATCCGGTCGGATGATCATGGTGGCGCCTTACTTTAGTAAGTTCACCTTTTTTCGCCTACTGTAAAAAAAAAAAAAAAAAAAAAAAAAAAAATCGTGCTTTAAAAAAGGAAAAAAAAAGTGCCTTAGGCGTACGATAAGATTCTTAGTTTCCTACTTGGAAATGTTTTTTAAAATTTAGGTCAAATTGCATAAAATCACCACTTGTCATAAACCACCACTTAAATTGATATTTTAAGAAAATCACCCTTTAAATAACTTTCGTCACCAATCAATCACCTCGTGATTATTCTGTCCAAATTTTGGTTAAATTTTTTAAATTTCAAATTTATCCCTCTTGTTTAATTATATGATAATGGAAATTTAACAATTAAAAAAAAGTACTCCGTAATAAGTAAGAATTATATTAAGATGATACAATTAATGACGACGTTTTTTCTCCCAAATTGAAAGTCTGTAAAAGCTAATAGAGAATTGAAAAGTGATTTGGAAGGGGAAAGAGAGCGACTTAATTGGAGAAAGAGCAATTTTGTAAAAATTGACACCATTTTATACTTACTTATTTATAATTTTTTAACTGTTAATATTCTATTATAATATTATACTGTATAAAAGAAGTGGTAAAATTGTAATTTATCAAATTTAATATATATTTGGAAGAAATATATATATTCGGGGTGGTTGATTGGTAAAGAAAGTCAATTAAAGGGTGTTTTTTTGGAATATTAATTTAAGGTGTGGTTTATGGAAAATGGGTGTATCCAAAGGGCGGTTTCATGTAATTTGGCCTAAATTTGAATTATTTTAGTTTTTATTAGAATTACTTTTTTTTTATAAATAACTAGCCTAGTTCCCGTCTCATATACGAAGAATACGTTAATACAATATTATAAATAATCTAGATAGATTTCAATAAATAAATAAATTTTTCCACCAAAAAATAATATAGATATAAATAAAATTATTTTAATATACTATATATAATCTAAATATATTTTATTTATATTTTCTCAAAATATAAATAAAATTCACATTTATAAGGTAATTTTTTTTTTCTAATCTATCGATAATTAAATCTCATGCAATTTAATAGATAGCTAGTTTTTTAAAATATTTTTTTATTAAACATGTAATATATCTTTATTACATTATTTTACTAAAATATATATGCACTGGTGGATTGTAGCTACATATTATGACGACATATTTATCCATTCATATTTTTGGTAAGTATGAATATGAAATAGTTATGATTATATTTTTATCAATTAACTAAAATATACTTAATAGATTGTGTGTTATGATAACTTTTTATAAATTATGACAACATAATATTTAATTTTTTTTTATAGAATCAATCACAATAAGCCACATAGAACGCTATTTAGATAAATTTTATTTAGATAGATTTTATTTTATCAAAGATAAACAATAAATATATTACAAGATTTGACATATATTTCCATTTATACACTGTATTGTTTTTTGAGTGACACAAGCAAACAGTTTTTGGAAACAAAGGTATAAAGTAACCCGATCCAGATGTAGAGTGGTTATGGGGCTACATTCCATGCCTCGAGGTTCGAAGTTCGAATCCCCGTGGAAATATGGAGACGCTTGTGAGTGGGAGGGTCAACCCCTTAATGGGCCTACAGTAACCCGATCCAGATGTAGAGTGGGCTAAACCCACTTGAACTGGAAAATGATCTAAAAAAAAAAGGGCGTTTCTTCGCTTCACCCAACTAAACAAAAACGCAGTCCTGGATTTGTTGGGCCAATGGCCCTTCTCTTCTGATATCACACACAATTGATTCACTCAGCCTTCGGCTCTTCTCCCCCTGTCTCACGTTTGAGCTTCCGACGCCCTATCGCCGGCAGCGGCAATCGGCATCACTCGCTATTCAACGCCGCCTCCGGTCTCTTTCTCTTTACTTTTGGATTCATCGCATCCATCTTGTTCTTCCCCTTTCGATGCATTCTGTGAAATCTGCGATTCTTCCTCTTTGGCAGTCCTAGCGCGTTAATTCGTTTGAATATAGTCCGATTCGTGTTCTTTTCGTCAGTGCGATACCGATTCGTGTTTTGTTTGTTGAAATTTGATTGTTGATAAGGAATCGATGATTATTTGGGGTTTCGATTGGGAGTTTTTTTGGCTTCTGTTTCAATTTTTGAATCAATATGACATAATTGTTTTCTTTGTGTTTCCATTGATCTGACTTCTTAGGGTTTCAGGAAAAAAAATATCGTGTACTGTTCTATCATGATTTTTTTTTTTGGGTATTTGACCATTTTTTTTGTAGCTCATGTACTCAGTTGGTTGGGTTTATGTAGTAATGGTACTTTGTAAATTAGTCATCTTGATCCGGCATATGAATTTTAGAAATACTTAAGTTTTGGATTGCTCTTTCTATTATCTTAGATGTTTGATTTCTAATCTCAATATTATTTTATTGTTCTGAAAATATGTAAAGTAAGGAGGCATGTAATCTGTGATGGGAGACATAATTTTGTGAGTATGAATATCGTCTTGGCCTCTCGGTGTAAAAAGTTGTGATTTTTTTGAACAGAAATTACAATAAGCAGGATGTATTTTGTATTTTTATCAAAGTTGTGATTGTAGTTGGCATAAGAGTTTTTTTTACCTGTTGGGGCTTAAGATGTGTTTTTTTTTGGGCTAGTTGAATGCAGAACACTTATCAATGGATGCTAAAGATATTGTGGACATTCCTGACACTCCAGATAGAGCAGCCAGGCCAAAGAGGGATGGCCAAAATAGAGATTTGCTGGTATCTCGTTCCAAAGATTATTGCTTGGTGAGTGAAGACAGTTCAAATATGACAGCTGGAAGGAATGACAGGGCTACCCAGAATCAATCTGAATGGAGATCTGTTCACCATGGAAGAGGCATTAACCTATCTGAACCGAGTGGTAATGGAAGGAGTTCAGTGTTTTCAGTACATAGGCATTCATCTGCTTCTGAGAATGCTCCATTGTTCAGAAAGGTAGGCAACAAGTCATTTAAGCCTGATGATAGATATCATATTAATTCACAGCATGTGGACAATAGAAAAAGTGTGCATCTTAAATGTTCTTCCAAACCAGTTAATCACTCTGAACATAACTTGGGTAAATCTGTGATGGGAGGGAACACAGATCGACTCCAAAAGTCATCCCCACAATGTGTACAAAAAGAGGGAAAGGCTCCAAACTCAAAAGCTGATCCTCTAGCCAGTTATTCTGTGTATTCAAGTGAAGATCCTTTGAGGGCAAAAAGTAATCCAAATAAAGGGAAGGCGAAGATCAATGACGATGTATGCAAAGCTATTCCCAGTGGTTTTGATAAGGGAAAATGTTCCTTTTCCTCCAAGAATGATGGATCTGAACAGAAACTTCCCACTGGTGTTTCTTTTCCAGTTCATAGTAGTACCTCATCTAGATTTTCTGGGCAAAAGAGATTGGTACGTAATGGTTGTATTTCACCACTTAATGTAGCAAAGGCTAAAGAAGCAGCAGAAACTACTAGCCACTTAAATAGGGATTTAAAGTGGGCTAGTACAAATGAAATGGCGAAGGTTGACCCTATTGTTGTGATTAATGTTGATGGAGAGGCCTCTAGTGGAAGCAAATCAGCTCAGGTTAAAGGGAAGGGGATAGTTACTCATCCTTTTTCATCAGGGGGACGTGATAATGAGACTAGAGATTTAACCCAGAGGTAGGCCTATTGTTGTTTTGTTAAATGCTTATTTCTTCCATTAGCAGATCAAAAACATCTTGTGTTTAATCTTTGTTCTAATTTCATTTCATGTTTCTTCATCTTCTAGTCTAGCATCGGGAATATCTGATCCATTAATGAATCAAAAACATCGAGCAAATACATTTAAAAGACAAAAGACAGAAGACCCACCATTAAGCAGCCAAGATAGAGATGAAGAAATCATATTCATTGGCTCAAGGAGCAAACCCTCGAGTTCAGGATCCCACACACAGCTTAATCAGCGACGTCCTTGTCAATTGGATGCTATTATTGAAATTGATGAGCATTCCCCTAAAATTGGAAGTAGCAACTCTCAGAATGATAATGACTTGGCATCTAGGGCAATGCAAGTTGAAGCAGATGAAATGTTAGCTCGTGAGCTCCAGGAACAATTATACCATGAGATTCCAGAGACTGGAAGTACTGAGGTGTCTTCCTTCTTCTTTCTTCATTTGATCAACTATTGCTTCTATTTTTAGAAATTGAAATGTTGATGGTATTTTTTTATGTTTTTTTTTAAAAAATTCTTATTGAAATTGCAACAGAGAGATTCACATCTTGCATGGTTGATGCAACAAGAAGCAAATGTGCAGCAAGCTCCTAGAAGTAGAAATGTTGTGAACCCTGTAAGTGTTATGTTTAACTCGTTCTGTGTAATATGAATATGAAACGTGGATCTTTGTTCCATTTTCCATTTGTAGCGTGCATAACTTGTCTTACTACTATATTTTACCTTAGAAAAGCCTTTCTTCCTTGGATTGCTAAATGACACCAAATGTCAATGGGGATATATTGGAAGTGGTTTTATTGTTCTGTATGTGTGCTAAATATGGATTCCCTTATGTATAGAGAGGTAGCTCCTCATCACAGCCAAGAAGTAGCTCCTCATCACAGCCAAGAAGTAGCTCCTCATCACAACCAAGAAGGCAATCTCGCTCCCAACTTTTTCGGAGTCGATTTAGCAGAGGTGCCCAAGCGCAGGCTCCCACATCTCGACTAACCAGGTTGAGAACCACCATGCAGCGTACTTCTAGATTGTTTCCTTCTGAGATGGATCTTGAGACGGTATCATCATTTCTTTCCTCTTTTTCTGCCCCCTCATCTAGTTATTCTTACTTGGATGTGTATTTATACTTTTCTTTCTGTCAAATATACAAACATCAATATCTTTCGTACTTGGATCTGCAGTTTTTTAATTGGCTTCATACTGAGTAACGCATTGCAAGCTTTATTAGTTCTTTATTTGGTCGAAGTCATAATTGTTTTTACGCATATCAGAGATATTCACACTACAGCTTTAAAAGCTGTTTTGTTTTTGGTTTTGGTTTTGTTACCAAAAGTGATTGCATTTGTTCAAATTTTTTGGATGCTTGTAGTATTGATGGAAACTGAAGATCCTGCATCTGTGTACGACTTAGGAGTTAGGACATCTTAAAAAGAAGTTTTAATTGTTTGATTCTTTTATGCAGAGAATTGAATTACTGGAAGCATTGGAGGCTGTCGTCAATGATGATATGAATATGGTCAACCAATTGTTCAACTCTGATCGGGAATTTACTGAGTAATCTTTACTTACGATCACTTTCTTTCTTTTTTCTTCTTTTAGAAATACCAACTGGATTATTTAAGTTGATACTTGTGAAAGTTTGTTTGGACAAAAAAACATCATCTTAAAATTGGCAGTAGTTTTTAATCTTCTGTCTTCGAATAGATTAAAGATTATGAATTCGAGTTGAATATGTTGCTCACCTTGCTCTACCATGAAATGGGATTATTACTTATTAGAGACTTCAATCAAAAAATAATTAGGAGAAGAGTCGAGAATTAAACTAATCATTGATTGAAATGACTTGTGAACAGGACTTGCAATTGATTCTGCATGACTGTGTATGGAATTTGTATTTATCATATCAACATATGTTGTTTTGTTATTGATTGAGCTCCCCTAATATTGGATATGCAATTATTACTTGAATATTGGGAGGCTCATTACTTCAACGAGAAGTAGTATATTTGTTGCTTATTGCGTGAATTGGTACACATGTTTATAAACTGGTGTTTTGGCGATAACAAAATTTTTTAGTTAAAGAGTTTTATTTATTTCCACTGTTATCTTCCTATGGAGAGGATTCTATATTACCTCCTTTTAACTAGTCAATCACTTTCCTATGTTCATGCAGAGATGATTATGATATGTTGTTGGCCCTTGATGAGAACAATCATGAACATCTCGGTGCATCCAGTGCTCAGATATCTAACTTGCCAGAGTCCATAGTACAAGTAATGATATCTGTCTTTCAAGAACATTTTTATTGTACTGACTCCTGCTAATTTTGATAGAAAAGAAGCTTCAGCCACATTGATCTCCCTTTTGCACATTGCAGACAAGTAGTTCTGAAACCTGTTCCATTTGCCTTGAAGAACCAGCTATTGGGGAGACCATAAGACATCTTCCTTGTCTGCACAAGTTTCACAAGGATGTAAGTACAAAAAATCTTTGAACTATTAAGCTGCTAATCCTCTTACCGCGCACATGTTGGGTAGTCATACAACCACATAGTAATAATATATCACAATTCACACCCAACACGATTTCATCACCATAGTAATTTTTTTTTTGCTTTTTGTATTAATATGTGAATCTAGTTCAATTACATCTCACCATCTTGTTGCTTCTTGTTCTTGACCAAACCTGAAAGAGCCTATACAATTTGAGCACATTAATGTTAATATTTGTATTTGAGCATACAACTTAATCAGTTGGGTAATTTTTTCCGCAGTGCATTGATTCATGGCTCAGAAGGAAAAGGTCTTGCCCAGTTTGCAAGTCTGATGTCACATGATTTTCACCATCACCGCTGCGCTTTGCTCAATACCTTTCGCATGAGGAAGCTAATGTTGTATCCTTCTCTGTCATAGAAAGCTTGCACAATGATTTTCGCCTCAGGATTCTTAGTTTCTTACTGATCTTGGTACTTGCAGCAAGCAACTCATTGTCCTTTAGGACTCCTTTTGTTAATCCTCTCAACGTTGTAGTTTGTACCAAGGCCATTGTAACTGGAGAGCCTTGATTAAGAGGCTAATATGTCATTTTTCAAAGCTTTAAATAAGTTTGTAGTTTAAGATTACCTTTTCTTTTATGGGAAAATTATGTATATATCCCTCCAAAATTATCCAATTAGTTGTATATCCTTGAAATCTTTAAAATCGGTTATTTATCCCTCAAATAATAAAACAATTATTTTCTAATCCAAATTGTGTTTTCTTTAATAAAATATAATTAAAATTATCTAAAAAAAAATCCATAATATCTATCCTATGGTATCCTTCATTTAAAGAAACTATCTTTAATCCTATCATTTAACTTATCTCTTGTACATTTCACCAGTACGTAGAGATTTCAATCAATCTTGTTCATCTTGCTCGACATTTCTTCTACTCGTCTATGGCTTAAATTAGGTTAAGTTTCTTTCTTATCTCAACTATTCTATCAAATTTTTTTATTTTTTTGCAATTTAGCTTGATTATCTGAGTTACACCCCAAATTCAGGTCATCGGCAGCTGCAATCGACTGCGAATCATGGCCGGCTTCTTCTTTCTTGGCAGTAGTACCGGTACCGGCAACATCCGAGACGCTCTGGACCCACCTCCCCCCGCTAACACCGCCACCACCACCAACAACAACCCTAACTGGGCGCCGAACCCCATCTAGCCCGGAGGGCTCCTCCTCTACTGGAACGAAGAGATCTACCAGAAGGGGTTCGAAATATGGCAACAGTACGTCCAAGTCCACCACCATCACTCGCCGCCCTTGATCTCCACCACCACCGGTCCACCACCACCTCTACTTGGGCAGCGGTGGTGACCCTTGCTACCCGTCGTCATCCTCGGTGAGCCCTAGCGGCATTAATAGCGGGGTCGAATTGAGGGTGATGAGGAGGCAGCGGGATTTGGATGAACTGCTAGGATGACGGGAACCAGGCGAAGAAGGATTGCGGGCACATGAGATGAGATGAGATTCTTGTTATTTCCATTTGGATTTGCAAAGAATAAAATAAGTGATCCTACGTGTACTAAATTCAATTCAAAGGTTTTCTGGTTTTGTAATTCAAATCAAAGGTTTTCTGGTTTTGTATTTTGTTTTTCTATTTTTCTTTCTTTAATTGAAGGTTAGAATTGGTATTTTAGATTTAATGAGTTATTTTTAATTATAATTTATAGGAACAAAATGACATTTGGATATATAAATAATTTTTTTACTATTTGAGGATAAATAAACTATTTTAAAATTTTAAGAGATATATAGACAATTGAGCAAATTTGGAAGGATATATAACTAATTGTCCCTTCTTTTATAAGATCTTATTTAAATTTAAATAGTTTATTTCTATGTACATGTTAGTGTCTCCTATTTTGGTGCGCAAATGGTAGTGAATACAATATTGTTCTATTTTGTAGCTTGGTAGCGTTAAATCTTGATATTTACTTTGAAATACTCTGGTTCACTCGACATAACTACAAATTTCACTGCTACTACATCTCCTACCAAGAGATTCAAGTTCGAAGTATACTGAAAGCATGGAGTCGCTTATAGCCCATTAAAAGGAAGACATCACCCGATGCATCAAGATCATATACAGATGACATTCACAAGTTCCTTGTGGTACTTGGTCGCACATCGGTATTGGATTTACACCCTTTTTTAAATACTACAGTTTTTTTTTTTTTAATTACGTTTTTATGGCATATTCTAAGGGATCATTTGTTATACTTTATGAAAAGAAGAATAAGAGGATGGCGTAATTTAGATAACTAATAAGTGAAACTGAGTGGACAATAGGGGTGAAATTGTTAAATTACCGATTCATTTTTTCGTTTACCATGTACTAAAAGTTAAAAAAAAATAAACAAATAAATTTAAAACAATTATAAAATAAATTTAGATAACAAAACATTTTCTGAATAAAAAAAAGTAAACAAATAAAAACAAAAGTTAAAAACTTAAAACAATTATAAAATAAAAATAAAACTAAACAATGCTCCTATTTTGTGAGTAATTGAGTATAGAGAAAAGTGAGTTAAATTTTGTTGTTATGCCCAAAATGGGGATTGAAAATGGAAGGAAAATAAACAAACTTTGTATAATCTATACGTTTGAATACGAGTATTGGTTGAAATTATGATCAATGATACGTATGATGGAAAATTAGACCAGATTATTTTCCTTGATATAAAGACTAAAATAAGCGTGTATAAAGATGAGTGATTTCAACTCGAGAAATACCGGTAAGATATCACTAACATGATCTTATAAGCAATAAAATCCACCCTAAAAATACCAAACATCCGGGTTTCTGAACAACCTAACTCAACAAAATAGTCGTTTTCTCAGAGCATGAGAAAGCACAAGTCCTGACATTTCCAGAATGGCTAACTATGTTGGAACCAGATGGTGAACATCTTGCTCGTCGCCTAGCAAGAACACCGATGTGAGGACCACAAATAGAGCCATAAGCACTGCAATGAACACATAAACACTAGTCTTCAACCCGGAAATCCTCACCGGCTTCTTGCATTTGCTACTGCCCTGAGAGAGCTCCACGTTTACCTTTCCAACGACAGGGCAGTCTTCAGTGTCAGTAACTAGCTTTGTGTCGATCTGAGAATGGTCATCTTTATCGGAGAAGCTCCCTGCGATCTTGTTAGTGTCGACAGACCCGTCTGGAAGATCATTTGAGCTGTATTTTGCCACTGAATCACATTTAACTGAGCATGGACTTCTCAGCATTCTCACTTGGCTCTTGTAAAAGTGTGTGTTTTCGCCGTCTTCATCCTGAAGAGAGCGAACCAGCTTCCTTGGGGTGCTGTAGATCTTCACACTGTCGACATTAATGTGAGAGCGCGCCCTCTGATGAATCACAAACACCAAACAAAGCTTAGGTCTCGAAATTTCACATCAAATGCATCACAGGTCAATAAGAATGTATTCAAACAATGAAAGATCAAAGATATTAGGTGAGCTGTTACCTGAGGGCTGGGAGTTCGGCTTCTGAATCCTTCATTTGCAGGAGTTTCGGCATAAAACCCATGGAAGCCATTAGTGTAACATCTCAAATCAGAAGCTTCAGTCAGCTCAGACACTGCATAGGAGGAGGCACCACTTCTCATAATCTCCGAAAATATTCCATCCTTGAGAGAGATATCAACACCTCCATTCTGATAGCTCCAGAGCTTCCTGTTAACGCTCTTAAGTTTACTATCGGCATTACAAGAAGCCTGGCTTGATGAAATGGGGGACTCGACGAAGGAATCATAGTCAGCATAGGAATCCAGTATCTGTGATTCAGGCGAATCTGATGCAGGCGACTGATCTCCCGATCCTTGATATCTCCCTCGGCTCTTACCATATCTACCAAAGTTGGAACCTGTTACATCTCCTTCCAACTTGGGTGCTTTCTCGGCTATTAGTTTCCGGGCAGTATGCAGTGCTTCATAGGCAGCACCAGTGACATACGGCATCTGATCAGATTGACACTTCTCCATCTCCTCAACGATCAATTCAAGTTCCGAGTAAATACTACTTATGTCCAAACACTTCATCAGGAAGTTTATCATCTGAATGGCACTAAACCTTTTTTGGGAATTTTTCTCACTTGCTCCAGCATTCAGGATTTCAAGCCCGGATTGAATGTACATTGAGGCATAGGCCTCAACAACAAAACTGTTGCGTTTTGCTACCGACATAACCAGCCCCATGTGCGAATTTGTCTGAGTAACTTTATCCTTCAAAGCCCCAGCAAGCTTCAAACAAAGCTCATTCACCACTTCATCAGATGCAAACCTCCAGTTATCACAGTCCACCAGAGCCTTCAGGCAAAGTGCAGCCCCACACGAAAGCGTCTCCTGAGCGCCGAGAAGTGAGTCCAAGAGAGGCTTACAAAGCGAATGGATGATTCGCCTCTTATTCAATTCCGGTGTTGCAGGCTCAATTGCATACCTAGCCACTGCAGGAACGACCTTAGAGCACGCCTGCTGAAGCGGGAAAGATCCCGCGCTTGCAGTCAGTGTTCGGATGATCGTTCCCATGATTATATCAATCTGGGACACGATGTTGGGTCCATGAACTCGAGCTAGAACTTCGTAAAGGGAAATTGTGTACTCTCCACAGGAAGATCCACCATCTTTGGTATCTGAAACCTGAGCAAGAAAGAGGGGGATTGCTTTTGAATCCAAGTCCTTGACATACGATTTTAGGGCTTTCATTGCCGATTTGCGACTACCTGCGTCTTTCTTCAAATTCGCCAACTCTCTACGCACAGCAGGGCTCAAATTTTTCGACATTCTTAGCCTGAAATGGAGATTCAACCAAGGGAAGAAAATCACAACTTGTTCAAGAGAAATAGCTCAACAGCGGCTCAAAACCCTAAGCCCAACTCCTGATTCCCCATCCCCGTTAACTGAAAGGAACAGAAATTGTGAAATTGGAGCTTCGAATTTACCCCCTTTCCGCGAAAAATGCATCTTTATTGCCCTAGCCCCATTGAAAAACCAAAAATCAAGCAGGAAAAACATCGACCAAATTCAAAGACACCCAAGAACTGCAAATGCGACAATTAGAGCTTCAAAATCCCCCCATTTCGCAGAAAGACTCAAGCTTTTTAATACTAGCACCATTGAAACCCCAAAAATCCATAAATCAAGCAGGAAAAACATCGACCAGATTCAAAGACGCCCACATTGCCGATATGCAACAAAATCAGATTTAAATTCAAAACAAAGCCACAAAACCTGGATTCCATAGTACCTAAAAAACGTAAATTTACCTGCGCGGCTGCGCCCCTTCACCTTCCACAGGATAGAGATTCAAGAGCGAAGCTATATAACCTCCTCGCAATGAATCCTCTGATTTAGGAAAGAGAAACAACTTCGAACAAATCGATTGGTATTATGGAAAGCAGTTATACTGAATATCGAAATCGATTTCACATGTCTGAAGCAGTATAGAGAGAGAGAGAGAGAGAGAGAGAGAGAGAGAGGGAGTGTGTGGGGTTAAAGAAGTAAAGATACAATACAGATACGGACAGAGACTAGATTTTCGAGGGGTGTTTTGGGTATTTCGCTTATTTCATTTTATGAAAAAAAAGGGAAATTAATTTGATTTCATTGACTACGTGTTTAATCCTTGCTAGATACGTGGTCCTTTGTCGCAAAGCGTTTGTCAGAGCCCTATACGCTTTTGTTTTAGGGGTACCTCAAAATTTTGAATCTTTTGCAGAAATTCCGCCGCTATCCTCTTTGGGTTTCTTGTTGTTTTCCGGTCATTTGAAAAACCCATTATTTTTGGCATGTGTTTTCGCCCAAAAATTCAAACAATTTCAAATTTCAAATACGAAAGTACAGTATTAAAATTAATTATCCTAATCCATAGAAATTCAAATTTAAAGTTGACTAAAGAACATGCCAATGCCATGCCCTAGTATAAATTAATTACCCCAATCCATGAAATTTTAAAATCGGAGTATGGGACATTATCTAATCCATTAAAGTATTATTTCCAAATAAGCACTGTATTTTTTTTTATTAACTTCATTACTTCTAATATTCAATTGTTAAAAAATGTTATGACCTTGTCAAAAAAAAATCATTAAAGTTTATCTTCAAATATCATTTTTAATAAATACTCATGTCTCGAAATGAGATATAGCGTGGAGTATTATTTCCAAATAAGTGTTTTTTTTACTAACTTTAAATATTCGATTGTTAAAGAAGATGTTTATGACCTTGCCAAAAAAAACTATTAACGTTTATCTTCAAATATCCCTTTCAAGTTTCAATAACTCGTCATAACCTCAAAATGAGATTTAGTAGGGAGTATTATTGCTTTATTTCCAAGTAAGTGTTTTTTTTCCTAACTTCATTAGTTGAAAAAGATGTTCTGACCTTGCCAAATTCATAAAGTATATAATCGCATTGTCTTAAATTCTTTTTTTTTTTTTTTTTTTTTTTTTGACGCAGAATAAAAATTAGGTTGGGTCGGCCGTAGCAGGACTCCTTCCTAGCGCATCCTTGCGGATGAGAGCACAGAGCTCTGGATCGTCGTCGTAGCAGGCGTCGGCAGGGGAAGCATGTGCACTGCGCGCGAGATTGTCTTAAATTCTTAATGGTGTAACTAAATGTAAAATATACCAGATTTAATTATGTTTTTTTGCAGCGGGAAAATTTGGGGTATTTACCGCCAAAAAGGATACCGGAACTTCCCGCGGAAATTTAAAAACAGATTCTAAAACCAATAGTGCTTTAAACAAACTGGGAATTGGTCCCCAACTCCAAAGTAGTATAGAATGCCTGGTGAAAAAGGCACACAAACCAACCATGAATTTCACTTTTGCATTACTCACAAGATTAAAAAAGAAAAAAAATTATAGTAACAGATTTTACTACTGTGATAAATTTTGGCAAATCAACCAAGTGAAGAAGGTGACCATTGAAAATAATCAACATTGAATTTTTGGAAAATAAACAGAAAACAATACTATGGAGTATGGAGTATTGCTTATAATAAAAGGCTAAAATGGAAACAAATCATGAATTCTGTTGCTGGAAAGTTGAGAATGGATTCAAGATTCATCATTTGGGAATGCAGTGTTCTGTCAATAAATTTAACTAATCCTCTGGAGAGGTAGCTTCCTAATGAAGTAGCTTAGAATACATTATAGATATCTTTAGCAATTAGCATGGTATATTTGCTAGTTAAATATAGTGATAAAGCGATGATAAAGATATTACTCTCTCTCTTAATAAAAACTTATCGTTTACTATTCATGTACGCTTTTTTAGAATGATAAAAAAATTATATGAAATATTAACTTTTTTAAAAATTTATTTTTATAAATTAGTAACAAGTATGAAATTATTTAAAAAATTAATATTTGATATAGTTTTTGCCCTTTGTGGATTGCTGCTTCCGTCTTTACGGCGGCGAGACATCGTGTCAGCTGTGCTGTCCCATGCGCTCGCTATCCACTTCACCACGTCGGGTCTCCATATTCTCGTTCCTGTGTCCGCGTGTCTGCTTAGGGTTTGGGGTCTTCCGGGTTTTTCAGTGTGTTTCTTTTGTTGTATTTCTTTTGCTTTTGTTGTATTTCCTTTGCTATGTTGTATGTTTAGACGGCTTGCCGTTTGCCGACTTTGTCGGCCTCTCGAGGTCTGGGCCTGTCCGGCCTCGAATTATTTCCTTATCAAAAAAAAAAATGTATGAGTTTAACGCACCAATGAGCTGTTAAATGATTATTATATGCAACATTTGGACTTCAAAAGAACAAGATTTACAATGCTCAAAAGGTGCTAATTTTAGGCAAACGGGCCTTGATAAGATTTGCAGTATAAAATAGCTATCATTTGACATTTGTATCTTAAATATAAGTGCTATTTGAGTATTTGCTTAACTTACATCAACAGTTTATTTCTTCAAAATATTCCATATACGGAGTATAAAAAAGCCCTATACAATGAGACAAGCCCATGTGGGAAAATGGGCCAAAAAGCAGGCCCATATACACTACACACTAGACTCCTTATCATAGAGGCTCATTTTGCACCTAATGACTAAATCCCCAAATTTCCATTTCCCTATCTACTCATAAATTAATTGATTATGAAATTCTAATAATTTAAAAAGATGTGTTAAATGAAGCAAAATTAGTGAAAAATAATTGCAGTACAAACCTTTATCAGCTTTGGTCCTATTCCTACTGGCTATAGTTGATATGAATTCATTTTTCTAGTTCGACCAATTTGATAGGATTAGGTATGTATCTTTAAGATTTTGAGTTAATTCCCAGTAGCTACCCAAATTATCCGACGATTTTGAAAGGATGAATTAGACACTTACAGTAGTTGACGATCTGAGCCAATGCAACTCATATGTCATATGATTTGGACCCCATAACAAATTGCACTCCATAAATAATGGTTTTCCCCCCCGCCAATGAAAGATTGATACTTTAAAAGGGAACAAAAAGACGTGTGATTAAACGTAAAACCAAAGTTTTCTGGGTTTTTTGAATTTTGAGTAATGTGTGTGGGGTTGCATTGAATGATTCATCTACTCTCACTAACAGTCCACCACCACTCCCCCAAATCTCTCCCTCTTTTTCCTCCTCCCCCCACCTCCAAAATATCAAAGGGAAAGCGTTTATCTGCCGACACTTTAATTTCACACTTACCTCTTTTTTTTCCCTTCTCCTCTCCCTCTGTTATCCATCAATGGAGTCTCACCCGAAACCTTCTGTAGCCGGTGGAGATGTGCACTTGCCGGTTTCGAGAGCTGCTACTCTATGGGAGGAATCATATGGCAGTGCCCTAAATGAGGTTTTTCTTGACCAATATACAGTGAGTTTCACTCAATTTGTTCAAATCCCATTTCAATTTTGCACCTTTCCCTCTCTTTTCTCCCTAGGGTTTCAAAAACTGATGTCAATTTGGGGTTTTGAAACCATCTTTTGTTTATAGGTTTGCATGGTCTGTCAATGTGCTGGGTAATTTTGAAACTTGTTTCTTGAAAACCCATGTCAATTTTGGCACCTTTAAATGCCAATTTTGGTTTCAGAATTTCAAATTTAAAGGGTTTTTATGGGAAACTTTGTATCTTTTTGGGTTTGCAGGAAGTGGAAGTGAGCTCAGAGTCAGAATGGCTATCCAATTTCGTAGAGGAGTGTCTATCAAGTGCTGGGAATTGCCTCCCACCATCAAAGGGCCCTCAAAACTTCACCAAAGCAAACCCTAATTCCTCCAATTCCATCAATCAAAAGCCCCAAAACCCCAAGAAGCTCTCAATTCCAGGCAAACCCAGAAGCCAGAGAGGAAGAAAACCCTCCCCTAACAAAACCCCTCTTTTCAGATGGACTGATTACAACTCCCAATCTGCCTTCACTGACCCTCCCTTGCTTGAACAAGGTTACTGGCTTGCAGACAGTGAGCTGCTCTCCATGCCCAGAAAGGAGGAAGAAAAAAAGGCGGAGGAGAAAGAGGAAAGTGAAGGTGATGGTGATGGTGAAGGTGAGGACATGAAACAGCAGCAACCAAGGAGGTGTAGCCATTGCCAAGCACAGAAAACACCACAGTGGAGGGCAGGCCCAATGGGCCCCAAAACACTGTGCAATGCATGTGGGATGAGGTATTTCAAGTCTGGGAGATTGCTGCCTGAGTACAGGCCAGCTAAGAGCCCTACTTTCCTTAGCTTCAAGCACTCAAATTCCCATAAGAAGGTCTTGCAAATGAGGATGGCTCTCATGTCATCTTCCACTCCTGTTCTGCAGTGAGTGAGCAAAAACAAACAAGCATGTGGTTTGTTATGGAATGAATTCTTTTAGGGTTTGATTTGGTATAATTTCCGGGAATCGGTTCTGAATTAGGAAATCGGTAACTTGCTTGTTTGGTAGGATAGCCAAAATGTAGTTGGAATTGAACACTTTGAGTCTGAATCTGCAGCAATTTGATTTTGATCTTTGATGTTTCGTTTTCAGCTTGTCTGGTTGATTTTAATTTTTCAACTGCGTGGCGTAAAGGGTGGATCAGGTTGTTGGAGTAAGAGATAGGGGACCTGACCTTGGGTTGATCATGAGAGTATATAGTAGTATAATAATTACAAGTACTTATTTTGATAACAAAAAATATATACACCATTTCGAGGTAATCTGAGTAGGAGTTTGTGATAAATTCTCTGACACAGTACTTTATCTTCAAGGAGAGAAATTTATCCTTTGCTAGTTTGCTTGGGTTGATTGCCCTTTTAAAAAATTACTCTTGGGTTGAAAATGAATCAATTTTAGCATTAATTATCAAAATAAATTTAATAGAGGTTACAAATTGGCAACAAAAAATAAGAATACAATGAAAAACGCACATGCAGTTGTTCACTAGCTGTTCCCTACGATTTGAAGGTTTTCAAATTCATGCCCTTTATAATTTGAAAAAACATAAAGACAATACACACCCAAACAATAGCCTGAAGGATTTAATGCATAACACCAGTGACAAACAAACAAACAAACAAATAGGCAGATTTTTACTTCTTTTACTTTATTCTTGGCGGATAAAACACCAGAAAGGACTATAGGAACCCAGAGTAGGACCCTAATCAGTAATCGGATAACACGCATCAATCAGTGCGAACATCGACAGATGAACACGAGTTTGACAGGGATTTGACTGTTTTTGTTGCGTAATCAGAGGCCATGATGAGTGCACAACTTGAGACCATCACGGGCTCCTTGGATTAACTTCAATCTCAGTCTCAATCATGACGAAAATGGATAATGAAATTCAAGCAGGTAGTAGAAATGAAATTCAAGTAATCAGGGTTAAAGGGCAGATTCCACACCCTGACTGCAGAGAACAGAAATGAAATTCAAGCAAGAACTGGATTCCAGAAAGACGAACATCACGGGCTAACTTGGATTAACTTCTATCTCAGTCTCATTCATGAAGAAAATGGATAATAACAGCTAATAAAGATCGTAACTGAAATATATTTCCATTAGTACATACAGAATCAGCTCCTAAGAAAGAAAAAAAAAGCTATGATAAGTTGGGCAAAGCACAAACCAGATTCCCGGGGCACACTGGCATATATCTGAGGCGCTCTGTGATACACAAACTCAAACGGTAAGTTCGTCTTCAAGGAAACTGTACTCGAAAGTGAAGTCTTGCTTGATTCTCTGGCACCTGGACATTCAGAACCAAAATAAAATGAGCACAAAAAATATGGCTACTATACCGTAATTAGAAACTCAAGGGTGAACACTTTAAGCTTCACTCCTCATCCAGGAATTGATGCAAAAGAGATAAAATGCCCTGAAGCTAATTTTGATTGGTTAAATTGGCCAAATCTCAGCCTGGGCAACTGGAATTTTCGAGCAAAATGAAACTAAATACTATTTAATTTCACGAGCTGGTTAAGCTCTGCCAAAATTGCACCTAAATTAAATTATAGTTCAAATAGGAAACTACTGCAAGAAGTTTTATCAAGAAATTCCCTCAGCATATTTATACCTAATCTACGGAACACCAAGAAACATGATGATCCAATAGATCAAAATGCATATGAAACCAATCAAGAGACAATAGGCAAATTTGTTCTTAAATTGACGATGTGAAGTTCACATACCACCCTTGATCATCGTCACCAACATGAAAATCAAAGTAAACATATGACCCCTTTTCGTAGTCATCAGTAGCCTCCTCTGGCTCCTCATGCCGCTGAAACCATGTATTATATCTCCTATGAAATCTCCATGCTTGTTTCTTCAACTCTTTTGCAGCCAAATATTGCTGATATGTATTCTGCATATGGAAAATTGAATGAGGAAAAGAAACTCCAAGATATTTATCGGGTAAGCAATACAATGGCAGAAGGGAAAAGACTATACAGGCTGATGATAGAATGCAAAGAACAATGTGTCAGAACTGTCATGCATATACGGCAGCCGTTCCCAGAAGTTAGGATTGTTCACAACTGGTGCCTGAACTTGAGGGTAGCTTTGAGGAGTCACTGCTGGGTGTCGCTGTTAAAACATTGAGATACAAAAGGTTACACATCATCATGATAGCCTTAAAATCCAATTTCCAGAAAAGCTCTCTTACTGGGGAATAGGTTCTGGCACGCTCAGAGTCTTTAGGCTGCGGAAGTCTATAGAATGCTGACTCAAGCATCTTATAATTGTAAATCTGGTCATGCATTCCACCAGAGTTTGGACTTGGCGCCCCAAGAATATCGCCAATAGCTCCAAGGTCCGATACACTTTTTCGACCAATAACACCAAGAGTACTAGAAGGCTGACCAGGCTGCAAAGGTTGTCCAGGAGAAAGGTCAATGTCTCTCTGAAATTGACTCGACTCACTCAAAGGCCCGGATACACCTCCAGTCTGCAAGAACGAAGAATTCAGAAAGTCTCATTACTAATACAACTTGAAGGCCCGGATACACCTCCATTGGATGAAGGCTCGGTATATGGACAAGAGGTTTCACTTGTATTAGTGCACGTTGTCTTCCAAAAATAGTGCAATATATCTGAAAATACTGTTCTACTCAATTCCTTTTATTTCTCTTTATTATTTGCTAAAGTATTCTAGTAAGGATATATGGCATATTTTTGCTTCTGGGGTTAATATGATCGTATGGTTACTAGTGGGGTGCAGCTGCATCAGAAATGAGTTTCCAAGTGTTACTCCTAATGCAATCGGACAGACTAGAAGACATACCAGAACATCCTTTGAAAATGCCCTTGTATCCATGTCATTAATCAAACTTTTGGCAACGGCAGCAGCAGGTGTGATTTCTGCACTTGAATCGTCCAATGGATTCTGTTGTTGCTGCTCCTCAACAGTTACATGACTACCATCTGAATTACACACGTTCACACAATACCAGCAGTAAGACAAGCTTTAATCATCAATGATAACGGATAAAAACAAGTAAGAACAAATGAAAATTACCAGATTCTTTCTGAACATTTATCGGGGACCCCTGTTGAGCTGCCTGTAAATGCATGGAAGTAGGTTGCTGCTGTAAAGAGGCAGATGTAACAGTACTGACGCTTGGTGTATACATTCCAAGGCCAAGTCCCACTTGAGAAGGCATTGCTGAACTTTGAGAGTTTAACTGAATAATTACATTATATACCAAAATATAATTCATTCAGTATTCAATGCAAAACAAAACATGTCATTTTACATGGCAGAATGCTTGTACAAACAAAATAACCAAGTAGGCAGAAGCTTCTTTGAAAAGTACAAATAGTGAAGTAAGACTTCAGAATGCGCAGAAGACATATAATTGCATGCAGAATACTAAATACGGGTGAGATAGAGCAAGAATCAATGACAAAATGAAAATTTCTAATGGGGAAAACCATACAGCTTTTTTCCTGGGCCATTTGCAACTTAATTAAGGTTATTTGAATGAAGGATTTAAAAAGCATTAACTGAGGAGCATTTTGATATGGCAATAACAAAGGTTACAGCAGCATGCCATTGATAATGAAGGGGTGAAAAAAGAAGGCACGGCTTAAGGGGAAGGAACTCAGTGGTTTTTTGAAGTATAAACAGCACATTGAGAAGATGGTATTAGTTGTAGAAAACATCATTCAAGTACAGGGATAATATTTTCCCCTCAAATAAATAAAACCTGTTGAAAGATGGAGTTTTGCTGCTGTCCAGAGAATTGATTGTGGCTGCCACCAGCTGGAGATGAAATTCCAAGAATATTGTTCTGCCCTTGCTGCTGCACTTGACTAAACTTCTGCAGATACTTCTCCTTTTGGTCTGGAGCAATCTCGGGTCTTCCTCGAGGCTGACCCTAGAAAAGAATTTCATCTGTTCTTTAGCTCAAAGCTCCCTGATCTGAAGAAACTTACTCAGTGATGGCTACTGTTCACCGAGCCTCCCCAATACTTCAGAGCGCAGCTCATAAATAACCAACTATTTTATAATTGATGATAGGATTAAGTAGCAAGGATGATCTTTATCACATGTATTCTCTAATGCCCTTTTTCTTAGGTCTAATGACATTGATTAAGAAGTTTGCATAAACCAAAAACAGGAGCACAAACACAAAACAAAAGAGGGGTTTCAAGCAATGGAAGAGTAAGAGAAATAAATTTGACATACCATTTCGTTTGGATTCGGAATGGATCCTCCAGGCCTCCACTGTGTCCCAGGAGCAACAGAAGAGAAGGTACGGCCAGCAACAACTGCAGCATCACCAACATCACTAGAATTAGGTAAGGAACTCCCATCGATTGACTTTGAGGGGAATGGTAAGAGTATCCATAAATGGAGGAGAGCCTGCAATCATACCATTACTTGCAAGCCTTTCATCTGCTCCTAATACGTTTCTCTTTTCAACTTCAAATGTAGACGAAACTTGTCCCAGTGTTAAACCACTACTAGGAGCTGTAACCCCAGGAGTGTTTGCGGCAGGTTGGCCTGAAATACCAAGCTTTCCAACTCCCTTAACAAGGCCAGCTTCATTAACAGGTAGAGATGATCTTTGAACAGGAACGCTTAATGGATCCTCCTCTTTAGGTAAAGCTGTGATGTTAGGAGAAGACAGAACGCCACTACTTTCCGAAGTACCTTGAACAGAAACAGAACCAGGAGCAGAAGCTGATGTGATAGGCATCTCAGGTGGATGAGCAGAAACAGTCACAGGAACTGAATTTGTATGACTTCTGATTGGATTTGTCAAACTGGAAGAGCTGACTAAATTACTCTTAGGCGGAGGAGTCTTTGGGCCTACATCAGAAGGGATATCTATAGAAGCCGTCTCCTCATTTTGTTCCAAAGGAGGGACAATTTTTGGAGGTGCAATGACAGCCTCAAAAAAAAAAAAAAAACCTTAGTTGAACTGGAGAAATGGAAGTATGAAATCATTAAATTGAGACAAAGCAAAGCACTGGGATGTAAACCTCAATCAAGTATGAAATCGGTTCACTATATATCTTCTTAGGAAGAATTCATAGGCACGAATTCTTCACTATGAGAAAGATGAAATTTATATGCGATTACTTGACAGCATGAGTTAAATCCAAGCAAACTATCACGTTCCCTAAGGAAACATACCGTAGATTGTGAAGAAGTTGAAGCCAAAGAAGTCTTCAAACTTACAGCCGGGCTGCTGCTTGTAGCAACCTGCTAAAATAGACGAGACAAATTGAAGGATGAGAAGGTTCACATTTTTCATGTTATCTTGGAAAAGTAGAAGAGAAGGAAAAAATGTCAGCAGAACTAAACTAGAGCCAAAAATAGCCTAGCAGATCTCGATCAAGAATCTATACAAAAAAATTGTTTTAAAAAACATGAACAAGGGAGGTTCAAATTCAATGGAATCTGAAAATGAATCGGTAATTCAAGGGTCACCAAGTGCACAAGCGAACTGAATGAAAAGTAAGATGCTATAGGGGATACTTTTTGACTCATCTTGTATAATAAGAATTCGCTTGGAGAAGTGAAGGAGAAAACAGAAAATGAAAGAAAAAAAAAACTAATTCAGGATTCAAGAGTGATGTGCTTAAGGAAAGACGGAGTACGATAGTTCAAACCTGCGACTTGACTCCCTGAATTTCCAATGGCAGATGTCATTCCGCAAATAGTTTTTGAAATCATTGGCATACCAAAGCACAAAAATAGAATGCAGAATCAATCAGCTATGCATCATGAAGAAGATATACTATAATAATTCATCAGAGTACCATCAAAAGGAATCAGTTCCCCACATATTACCATATCAGCAATGAACGAAAACTAAAAATGCTAACAGAAGTACAAGAACTTGACAGACCTTGACATGACTCGGCTGAGCTACAAGCTCTTCGAGAGCTTCCACTTTGTCCAGAGGGAGCGAACTGTAGAGCTCGTCAACATCACTAAATTCATCAAAATCCTCCTAATACAAGGAATTAAGAAAGGTAAGAACATACCAAGAAAGTTCCTAACAGAAAGATGACAGCTACATAATATAAACAGTAGAACTTATTCATTTGCAGATGGAACCTGTCTCCTAAAAAAAAGAAAAAAAATCCTAAGAGGACCTGATTGCGTTCCAGATAATCTTCTAAAAAGTCTTTGGTGTCATTGACTTCCTCAGTACTCAGCTCATCATTTTCCAACAGCCTCAAAATTAGTTCCAACTTCATTATGTGCGCTTTGTGGCGGGCAATAGATGTCTCCAAATGTGTCTGCAACAAAAATATAATAGCATCAAAATTTACCAATGAAGGAAAAATTAAAACTGATCTCTTTCTAATTCCTGTTAAATATATTCTTGTCTCCTCACCAATCTAGGAGGCCGGGTCTTTCCTTTCTTGACTGTCAAACCCTCTATCTCTGCTTCAAATGTATCTACTTGAGAATCTAGCTCCCCTACCTACAAAAGATCCAACAGTTATATGCAATTACTGAAATCTCAAGAGAAAAACACACACTGAAACTAGTTCAAATAGGCAATCATCAAAGTCTCAAAATAAATAAATATTACAGGCTGGAAGAGGCAGTGTATAAAAAACAAGAGGCCCAAAGAAAAGTTTCCAAGCAAATACCCTATAATCAACGAATTTTGGATGTTAGAATGATTAAAGAAAAAAAAGGCTAATGAAATTGTACTCCCTAGTATTGTGTTCAGATAGTGCCTAGAAGAGACATTAAGACAAGGACAGAGAAGGATATATGAGTTAGCGAAATAGGATGCAATTGCATCCATGAGAGGTTTGGATAGATCAAACAAAGGACTATAGGAGAAGGGTTCCCTCCAAATCACTATATTTACCTTACTTTTTCAGGGACCTTTTGGTATGATTCCATGAATTGGGTAGTCATTCCTCAAAATTTGGTGGTTGGTTAGACTTTAGAAATCAAATGAGGGTTTAAGACATGTCCCATCACCACCCCAGCAACCTCTTGGACTTTAGAAATCAAATTAGGGTTTAAGATATGTCCCATCACCACCCCCAGCAACCTCAACAACCCATCAACCACAGCTGCAACCTCAAACACTACTCTCCGCCACGAGTTCCACTCATCTATCCTTTGGTACTCCTCTGAAACCCCAGAAATACAACATCACCACTACTCTCCCTCTCTCCCTTTCACATCTGAACCAGTACCGCCCCAACCACTATCTCTTACTTCTCACTCTCTCAACACCACCACGACAACTTGATTGTGTGCAAAAATGAAGAAGCACAATGAAAACAGTATGTGGTCATCTATTTCCACCACTCAATTCCAGCTCTCACTCTTCCAAATTGCTACTCTCCTTTTTTCACCCAATCCTTCTCCTCCGTCAAGCCAATATGAGCAAAACACAGTTTAAGGGTTGGGTATCAAATTGGGGGTATTTATGATTCACCAAATAATGAATCTAGACTTTTTGGTAGACCAAACACCAGAATAGGCCCTTAATGTGTATCCAGAAAAGAGCCTATTATTTCCCTTAATATATGATAACCAATTAAAAGAAAAGTAATTAGTCAGTATATAAAGTTTAAAGCTTCACAAGGGAGGGAACAACGTCACATACCACATTGTTTATCCAATCTCTTGTCTCGGACTTCGCTTTCTCTCTTGGGTCCTGGAGAATAACTAGGAAGTGTTAACGATACAACTGAAGAAACAAACACATTTAGGAAACATAAGGCATCACACAATACTTACAGTTTTAGGCTGTTGACCAAGGCCTTCTTTTGAGAATGCTTTTGTCTTAGTTTCCTTTTCACATATCTTAAATCTTTCCATTTCACGCTCAATCTGTTTGCGAGCATCTAGCAGAGCCTGCTCATAAGACGCACTAACCTATGTCAACAATTGTCACGACAGAAAAGCATTGTCAACTACACGGTGATTTGTAAATGATGAAAAATTATCACGGTGATTTGTAAATGATGAAAAATTATCATGGTGATTTGGAAATGATAACAAATTAACTATGATAAGACAACAAAGATGTTGCTCAATGGACAGGAACTGAAACCTAACTTTCCAATAACTATCTACATTTTTTACTCCAAAGTGAGAAGTTCTAGAGCTAGATTTCAGCGCCCATTGAAAGTTTATGTGAGAAGAAGATTCAGGAATCAGTCATCAGAACCTGAATTCCATCAGAAAAGGTAAAAAAGTGGTGATTCACAGTGGTGGATTCTCAATGCTTGAGAGTGGTTTGTTTTTAAGGATTTGGCTGTGAGGATTTGGTGGTGTTTCCCAGTGATGGATTCCCATTTCCCAGTGCTTGAGATTGGTTTGTGAGTTTTAAGTAAACCATCCTCTCTATTGTCACCCAAATACCAAGGCCTGAGTATGAATTAATCTACAAGACTATATGTACTCGTACATATATATATAGGGAAAGCAAATTCGTTTTACAGTTCGACATGATGTTGATGTGGCACTTTCCCATCAATACCTTAAAATTTTCAAAAAAAAACAAAATAAAAAAATAGATGTATATATAAAGTAATAAATTAATAATGCTTCTAAGTTCTAATTACCACCAGATATGATACTGTCCTAAAATGGAAAAGGCATCCAAAGTTACAAACCTACCCATCCCCTGCAATAATCAAATGCGGATCTAGGCAGAGTCATTCATAAATCATAAACTATATTCACTTTTCCAATCCTTCAAACATCATGTAGTTTGAGCAAAATTTCAATTCCAGTACAATTTCAAACTGTCAACACTCAAACAGGCCCTTCAAGAAATTATCATTGAATCTTACTCAGAAGCCTATTTCAGCGAAATCAAACCTCAAAAGGCATTGCATACTTCAGCACATTGGACTAAAACATAAGAACCACTTTTATTCAAAAGAAAAAAAAAATCTAAGTAAGAATTTCCTACACCTTAATGCTATCCAGTGGCAACTCGAAAAGAATTTCATGTCAAGAACAGTATGATTGATATGAAGCCAATAATCAAAAGAGGACCTGACCTTTTTATCCTTAATCTCGCTGGACTGAATCCATGTCTTGATTTGATCTCTATACCTCTGCAATTTCTTAATTTCCTTCTTCAAGTCAGCCTCGTACTTCTCTTTCTGGTTCGCATTTTCTGTATCGTAAACCTAATCCCCAAATAATGGAAACCAAGGCATACGAAATTCAAATCCAGAAATAGAAAATCCATCAAATCCAAAAATCAATACACAGACTATAAGAGAAGGGAGAAACGAAATTGCAGCACTTACCTTGTTCCATATGCTGTCGAAAAGGTCCACGCCCTCTTGTACTTTCTTCAAAACGCGATCGATCTCACCCTGCAACTTTCGACTCGCCCCCATCTCTTGAAAATCGAATGGATTATTGAGATTGATTCATTCAATTTACCAAAACCGAGGAGCTTCCGATTCACTCTTCTGAATGGATTGGGAACGCACAAACAACTGGCCGGTTGGATCGGAATGGATTATCTAGGGTTTTTAGTACCTAGTTGGGGAGTGATAAAGGGGGCGGTTGGGACTTTGGGGTTGAGGGATCAATGAAATGCACAGTCGTTAGATAACAAAGATGGGTTCTTTGGCTGAGACTGCGCTCGAAGCTTTTATAGTATTATTCCATTTTATGATAGGATGATATATATGGTTTTGGTGTCAATTTGACCTAAATAAACGAAGTATTTACCTAGTTTGTTTTTTTTTTTTTGAAATTAGAGTTTGGGGTAAATTGAGAAGTCAAAACAAATCATAGGCAAGCTAACCATCACGATACTAAGAGCATTCGCACCCATAAATTGTGTTTGCTTAAGCAAATGGTGGGTCCAAAAGCAAATAATGCTTCAAGCAATTTTTGCTCAAGTAAAACAAATTTTCAGACACCCATTGCTCAAATAAATGACTAGTTTAAAACCCATTTATATAAATAAAAACAAAACAAAAGGCAAAAAAAAAATGACAAGGATATTACTACTTGCTTAAGCAAGCGGTGGAGTAAATTTTGCTCGAGTGATTGGTGGAGCAAATCTAAATGTCCGATTGCTCAAGCAATTCAACACCGATGCAAGCTCCAAAATGTTTTTGCTTGAGCAAACGAATAGGACCCCACCAAATGCTCAAGCAAATGGAGTGGTTTTGCTCCCCGGTGCGGATGCTCTAACAAGATAAACATAAATATTTTAGTCCAATTCAAGCAAAGCAACGAAATGTCAGACAAATGAGAAAGTCGAAAATAACTCAGGATGAAGCCGTGGATAGCGAGAATACGGGGAATAGTAGTACTATTTTGTTTAGAGAAATCATATAGTAACATGTATAATATCTCATTTACAGAACATTCCACTAGTTGAATAGGAAAATGTAAATTGTATTTATTACGGGCATATCATTGATCTACTAAACATACAATTATCATATATTAAAACATCCCCAACAGATTATGTAAAATAGAGAAAATAGGCAATTTTAGAGGAAATATAGGTTTTTTAACCCCAACAGCTTTTGTAAAACCATCTCTATAATAGAGAAATGAGAGGAAAGAGAAAAAAATCTCTAAATTTAGAGGAAGACTTAAAATCTGTAAAATTAAATGCATTCACTCCTTCTCATGTCTACCCATTTATTCATTGGTTATTACATATTGATTTAATTAATTTATTGAAATTTTATTTATTAAATTATGCATTTATTATAGTGTATAATAAATGTATAAATAGGTAAAATAGAGAAGCTGTTGGGGTTAAGAGTATAAAAATTATAGAGATTTTGATATTTTTCTCTCTCTAATAGAGAATTTTTAGAGAAGTTGTTGGACTTGCTCTAAGTATATACTAAAGTCAATGTTCTAAAAGGCGCTAGGCGGTCGCTAGGGCCTAGGCGGTGGGTGGCTGCCTAGCGCCTAGGCGCTAGGCAGGTGCCTAGGCAGTGCGTAGACAGACTTAAAAAAAAACTTGATTATTTCCTTATATTTTAACATATATCACACGTCAATATTTCGTATCATGTAATAATAATCAATAACATTACTCAGGGATTAAAAAAAAAATATAAGTCGACGAATCATCTGCCTAGACACTAAAATCGAATAATCATCAGGCTAGACGGACCTAGGCGAGACTAGGTGGGGTCTAGCCTCTAGGCGGTGTAATTAGTGGTTCGAGTCCTTTGCAGGTTAGAGCTCGAGCCTGTGGAAAATAGTCGACAACCTCGGAACCCCGCGTTACTGAAAAAAATTATAACTACAAATAATCAAGATTTCCATGGATTAAAAAAAAAATACAAGTAGTCTTGGGTCACATCCTAAGTGTAAAAGACAGAATTTAAACTCTCATCAACAAAAATCACCTCACATCTCATGCATTTCTACACACATTTTCCCTTTTTTTCTCAATTATATTTAGAGGATCCCAAGAATAAAGTAATAACGTGAGTTATATTATAGACAGGAGATGAGATGCGTGAAAATAATAATATAGACTAAGTGTATACGCAAATTAGTATTTTATTTTTTTTATCCGACAAATTAGTATACTAATAGAGGGCATAAATAAGATTATAGACTGGTGGTCCGTCTAAATGTAAAATGCAATAGCACAAGGGAAAATTTCCTTAAATCGATGAAACATCATTGATTTTTCCCACCTTGTGTGAGCAAGTGAAGAACAACTAAATTACGAACCTACAAACTCATAGCTTCTATATTCTAACGTGGTGAACCACAACCGCATATAAACTTCCAAGGACCTTGAAATAAGGTAGATGGTCACTGCTTCCAGTGCTTGATGATATGCCCAAATGAAACCAACACCCTTAGCTTTTCGCATATTTCCTTATGCTAAGGAAGTATGTGAAAGCTGGGCGTGACTCACGAGTCACGCCCAGCTGAGTCCATTGAGGTCGAGATGTTTGCAGCTGGAAGCCCCATCACTTTCATCGCGAGCATTCAAGTCCAGCTCACCACTTACAAGACTTGGCTTGTACTTCTGTGTGTCATCTTGATATTTGTCACATCCATTGCCTATAGGGAAGAGAATTTTTTCATGTTCCTTTACATCAACACCGCAGTCACCGATTGGTCTTAGCCGCAGCAGATCACTGTTGTTGTTGTTGTACATAGAGTACTGATCTTTGTGTGCTCCTTCACACAAGCTCAAGCAGCTGTCCATCGAGCAATCCACTGCGGGTTGAACCTGTCCCGCGAATGAAAAGTTCAAGCATTCAGTTGACACCTTGGAGACGAGCTCCGAGAGCTGGAGCTTAGCGTCCTCCAATCCCACTGCCCCAACGTTCTGCTTTCCGAGTGTATCCTGAGCCTTCTCTAAGATTGCTTGAAGGTACTTCCCTTGTGTCTCAATCCTCAACTGTAAGTGTCGTTGTACCTGTGGTGCATTGGTATCTCTTATGATTAGCTAGATACTGATCACTCTCTACATATATATTGCACATTTTGATAGCTCAAATCGGAGTAGACATCTAACCATCAGTTATTTAGGTTATAAATTTATAATCAAAAATAAAAAATTATATTTACTTTTTATTCAACCATTAGTATATATTTATGATAAATCAAGTTCTAAAATTTTTAGAATTTTTTAAAATATGATTTTTTTATCAAATTTATTATATTAATATATAGTGGTTTATAACATAAATATAAATTTTAAAAAAAAATTGATATAGATTTATAACCTACAAATTTAAGTTTTATGAGTGCTACATAGAGTGTAACAGGAGATCTCTTCCCCTGAAATTGTTTCTAGTTCTGAGATACATGAAACTTGAGCACTTTAATGGTGATTCAAAATTCAAAAAAGTGTATGATGTTGTGCAAAAAAAAAATTTTTTCAAAAATTATATTCATGTTTTAAACAACTATATTAGTATATATTTATGAAAAATTACACTCTAATTTTTTTTATAAAATCATATTGCAAAATAATCGATCCTTCATTTATAGAAATTTTGAAAATATGATTTTTCTTCAAATTTATTCATAAACATATATTAATACAGGAGTTGTTTATAACATAAATATAATTTTTTAATACAGTTTTAATTTATAACCTAAAAAATTACTCCTGAAATTGTTTCTAGCTCCGATACACATGAAACTTGAGCACTTTATGGTGATTCAAAACTCAAAAGTGTATGTTGTTGTGCAAAAATAAAAGGGAAGTTTACGCTGTCACATACCTCTAGCTGCTCATGTAATCTTCTCTGGACTTCGATTTGCATTTGCAGCGCTTCATTTATTTGTACGTTGCTAAAATTACAAGTTTTCAGTATCAGTACAACTTTCTTAAGAGTCTTTACCTAGTGCTTTTAATGCAAATACTCGTCATTCATCAACATTCAAATTTCACTTACTTGTTAGTTCGGGGTGCATTGGTGGCATTGCTTGTACAGGGTCTGTTCGTTTCTGGCATTTTCTCGGATGCAACAGAAGCTGCGAATGCTAATTACAAGTTTGGTCAATAAAATGTTCTTCCATCCCTATATATATATTCTTGGTAATGTGGAACAAATGAACAAATACCTGTCTTGATAATTCCACTGCTGGCTTGTCCAGGAACATTTTTGCTGAGCCTGTACTTCTGCAAACGAAAGTTAAAGATCAATGGGGGAATAAAGAGGATCTCTTAGGTGAGTGCCTATTATTAGAATCTTTAAATAGAACAATCTAAAATATAAGACATTTTAGGAGTTTATGGTTTTAATATTATATAGATTTAAATGAGGTAAAAATAAAATTTTAGTTTAATTAGCTTTTGGAATTATATTTTCAACAAGTATCCACCCTAAGCTTTTCATAACTTTTTTTCCCTATTCATAAATCTATTTACTTTCTCTGCTCTCATAAGCTAATTTGTAACAGCTACCCTAACAGCTAGGGTTATCAAACATCATATTAGCTTATGAATAATTGAATTTAACATATATTTAACACATAATCCATCAACTTCATCTATCCCATCAGCTATGTGTTACCAAAATAACCATTGTTGATCAAATTTTCAACTCTAAAATGTCTTATATTTTAGATTGGAGGAAGTATATACAAGGCCAAACAAAGTCATAATATGTTGAAATTACCTGGAGGTGGCTCTTTAGGTGATACAAGGTTAGTCCTGGGATTCCCATGAGCTTCATGACTGTTTTTGGAGTAGCTTCTGTGACAAGATAAAAACACACAATGAGGTAAAAAAAGATAATGAACTAATGAAGATAAATGTTAGCAATTATGTATGACATATATACATACTGTCTGCTCCTCCTAGCTGATTTACAGCCTCTATAAACCTCTCATGAAGTTCAGGCGTCCATTTAAGTCTCGGTTTAGCATCAGTTGAAAGAACGAGGCTTGAGCCGGGACCATTCCCACCTTGTAGAAAGAGTTGCCTTTCGGGGTGGACGGACATTCTTGGAGAAGGGTACATACTCTTAACTTGATTGTGATGATGATACATTTTGAGTCTTGAAAAGCTGAAAATCATCGGAAGTAGTGTGTTTTTCAGGCTGACAGGAAGCTACAAACTGTTGGATTGGCGAATTATCGTGTTCTAAAGGCAGGGTTACCTGATCTGTTGCTTTCCTTGCAAGGGAAACTGGTGAGCTGCCCCCTTGGATGTGGATCTATGTGATGATCTGATCACGACAGCTCAATCGCGAGTCAGGAAGTTTCAGTACTGGAATTATCTGTAAATGCTCTTACAGAGACTCCTGCTTATCCTCTCCACTTGCCCGATCTCTTTGATATGAAAAAATGCGCAATGGTGATCGTTTTATAGGAGCAAGAGGCTATAAAAGTTAAGGCTATAAAAGTTAAAGAGGGAATCTTGGGCAGAACCGGCAACTAATGTTGCCCAATCTTATATTCACTGCAACTCGGCAAGATGTTGTCCTTTCCGCTTGTGAAAACAGGGTCAGTTGTGCCACTTTCTAAGGGTATCTCCAACAACGTCTGTAAAATTTCTCTAAAATGGATAAACAAAAGCCATATTCTCCAAACTATTTTTTTATCCGACTCCAACAGCTTCTCTATTTTGAAGATTTGAAGAGGCATTTATGTTTTGAATAATGTTTCTCGCTATTTTTTCTGCTGCTTGCCCATTTTAGAGCATCTGTTGGACCAAAAATCATACCTATGCACTGCTTCATCTTTCTTAACAAATCATACCTTGCAGTGGGTGCTAGAATAGATCCACGACGTTCTTTTCTATTGTGTGTGCTAGCTATATTCTCCGGAAAGAGGAGGAACCTTATTCCTCGAGAGCATAGTGGAATTCTGCGACTTGGACTCGAGAATCCACTAACTCTGTCATATTTAAAAAAAGTCATCACAATCCCTCTCATTCCCTTGGGATCTCTTAGTGACTCTTGTATCTTTGTTCTTTCAATTATTCAAATAGTCATTTTAGGCAGTGTTGTTCACTGATCAATGATGTTGATTATGGTGCATAATTCCATACTATTTGAGGGCATATATGGTGAGATGAGCAATCAATGCTTATTTAGCAGTTTTTAAACTGTGAATTGCAGTTGAGCTTTCGTATTAGATGTTGACGAGTAAAAAGACGGGAAGAGATGCTTCTTTTGGATTGTTTGAAGACAAAGCATGGAATAAGGAATACATTCTTGTAGGTCTCTTTCAGTAAGTTTGGCACTTATTCAACCTTACATATAAAATAGATAGGGACCAATTGCCTCAAAAAAAAAAAAAAAATGGTCCCATACTTATAGATAGAAAATTCCTGGGACCCACAAAGAAGATCAATCATACACAATACTGTATTTCTTCATTGCTTGCTTCATTTATGCAACAGATTTTTGTTTATACACAATACTGTATGACAGTATCATTTGTCGATGCAGAAGCTTAACTGTTTCATAAGTTTATTAATCACTGTTTGATATTCTGTTGATATTGATTCCAAGCTGTGTTATTCCATGACAATTGATAGACACCTTCTATGGTTATAATATATTTATTTAAAGACGAGTTGTAGAATTCACAGAATAAAATCGTTGCATGCGATCTGAAAATGAGGAATAAATTCGTGGATGTATATTTTTTCAAAATGAATTCTAATGTTATAAGAGAAAGGTTTTTATGGTATGTTTGGCCTAGTTGCAACTCTGTTAAAAGTTAAAACTATTTGGTATGGCTTCTTTGGCTTCGGAAAAGCCATAAGTGCTTTTGAGTAAATTGAACATCAAATATATGCATTTCTTCCTTAATTGTTGAGAAGAAAAGTTGATGAGAAGTTAGTTTACTTGAACTATATCTTCACATTAACCTCAAATGGCCTTTTATGGAAGACCAGTTGATTCTGAATTCTGATTTGTGAGGATTTGTAATGCAGCTTTGGGGAATCAACTGACCTTTATGTAAAGTGATAAAAGCAGCACTTGTCAATAGTTTGGTGGCATCTGGTAAGGAACAAATTTTCAAGCTTCTACTTAATGTGGAAACAAGTTACATTTTCTGACAATCTCCTGGAATGTGGAGTCAATAAGGTCCTAAATTGTCATATCTTGTTGCATTAGTAACGATAAATTATTAATGATTTTACTGTGGCATCGAATTTGCATAAATCAAGATTTAAGAGTCATATCCCTCCAATTTTGAGAAATAAATTCATTATTTTACATAGAGTTCAATCAATACTCTTGTGTAGTTATGCTGCTTGAAACCATCTTAGAAAGCATGTATTTATATATTAGGAAACAAAGCTCTGCCATTGGAAGACTAAGCTTGAGTTCTTGGCCTGATGCTGCATAACTGAATTTTTATTAGTCCTCATTCAACATATTTTGCTCAGTGTCTCATGTTTCATCGTATTTACTGACCACCACACTGTAACTATGATCTTGTTAATTGTTATACACTCCCTCCATTCAGCAATAGATTATAGATTTTTGACTTTTTTACATGTTTTTGAAGTAGCTAAAAACTAAATAAAAATTTTTATTATAAAATTTTTTAGCTTCTAAAAAAATGTGTTAAAAAGTCAAATGACATCTATTTCTGAACGGAAGTATTAGGAATTAAAGAGGGCGTAACATGTAGGATTAGTATGTTTTGCTTTAGTATATAGTGCTGCTATTTGCTTTCATTCAAAGGTATGATTCCTCCACTAACGGAAAAGAGGGGAGAACTGAAGTGCTGTTCTTTCTCTGTACTTCAGTTTCCCTTTAAGGCTTCTTGAATACAAAACAACTGAAATAGTAAAGACGATAACGTTAACAGTAAGCCTGATACCTTTTTAGAGGTACCCGGGAAGAAGAAAAGCATAAACCTATGAGATCTTCTCCAGGACTTGCACGGACACTAACACGTTTAAGATGCTTCAGAAGGATGATTGCTCCTTGTTGACCGCCATTTGAGGCACTCGGCTGCCATAAGAAGCGAGAAATGACCACAGAATGATATTCCTTGCTGGCAAGAAAGTCAAGAAAAGTGGAGTTAGAGAGGAATGGAAAAGCCATAAAAATATTTTAATGTGGAATAATTCTCAGGGCAAGGAATCTGGGAATCAATGAATCAAACGCAAGGCCAGTGGGGCATTTTGTTTTGGTAATCTTTTTTTTAAATCCTTCATCTTGGTCAAGAATCTGTATTTGTTCTCGGAACTTCAAAGCCACGAAAAATGGGTTCTCACTTTTGCTTTCTCCCTCCAGCAGCTCCTTTCGGCCCTTTACCTGAACGCTTCCTAGATGCCTTCTGTGCATCCATGATTAGCTATATGATTTTTCGGATAAGTTATTTTTTGGATAATAATGCTACATTTGGTTGCAGATGACGCTTTACTGAGTTCACGCTTACAAAATCAAAAGAGCTAACTCAGATTATGGTTAACTCCGGAGTGTGTTGACTGTTGAGAAGCATTATTATCAGACAAAGTGAACTGGATTATCATGAGTGAAGAACATTATGCGATAAGCGACGCCTGGAGCATTAATGTTGATGATATTCTGAGTGTTTATGCCTTATAATCTCATCTTTTAAAGGTGGAGATAAGGAGCAACCAATAAAGGTGATGCCTAAAGTCTTGGTAGCTTAAAGAAGCAAGAGAACATGGAGGAATATATGGGGAACAACCGAACAAGTGCTTAATACAAGCTATCTATCTTAGACTATATATGTATGCCTTTTATTTAGGATTGGGGTTTGGTCTAAAACCTAATCAATATCAAATGGTGCTTAGTTTCTACTTTTTGCTAAAAGATGTTTCTTTGCAAGTTCTCTTTTGCTTATACAACTCAATAAAGAAATAAGTGTTTTGAGTCTTTGAGACTAGTTAATCAGAAACAAAAAAGTGTACAGATCTGTGACTTCTGTCAATTAATAAATATGTTTTAATATTAAAACTAGGATATTTGTAATGGGTTTTCTCAAAAAATTATTTTTCCTTGTTTGGTATGTTTAGTTTTAGAATTTCTAAGTACCTAGTCATATTAGAAACAAATCTCATTCAAGTAGTTTTGGCAAAATAGTAGATAGGTGGAAGGAGAATCTCATTCTAGTGATATGAAATTTGGATTCTTATTTATTTTACCAAGTTTTAATAGTCCACCTGAAAATTTCCATTTCAAGGGTTTTTTATTCGATAAGGTAAAAATTCGACACACACTAGGCCAAAACAACAAAAGATCACCCTGGCAATTCAACAGATATGCTATGGTGATGTTTGAGAAACAATTTTATTTTATTGCAAAAATCTGCAACTGTATGGCTCTATCCATAAAAATTACAGAATAGTTCAATTGATGCTAACCTGGAGAAAACATGTAAAACCCTATTTCTGATCATCTGAAGCAATCAACTTTTAGCTCCAAGTACAATTTCTAGCAAGAAATCTACAGATGCCATCTCAAGTTACACAGTCAGGGATGGTAAAACGAATCACTGAAGCTCATGAATTGAGATTTCTTGATGCGAGTTTATCACCGTGCAATGTCACCTTCCAACAATCAGCTTGGAAGATGAACACAGAGCCTTTCTTAGGAACTACTTTGAACCTATCATCTTGTGTAACAATTCCAAACGTTTCAGCAGTTTCACGAATCATGATTCCAGCAACTCCAATCAAAGACTCTACCTTGCACGCAACAACTCGGAGAACGGAGCCATGGAGATCTGCATCCATGAGGCACTGTGCAACTTTATTTTTCCCAGTGTTCTTCAAGAGTTGAACCAGATAACCTTTCCATATATCGTGCATCGGCAGGAAAACATCAAACTTGCGAGATTCATCTGGCAAATCGAAGGATCCAAGCTTCTTGAGCTGTCTCATTGACATATGCTTTCGCGATCGCTTCGACCGATTTCGAAAGGCTTTCAAGGAAGAAGACGAAGAAGTGCTGCGCGGAGGGACGAAATTATCGAGGAGAATGTAATTGTCCATCTTCGCGCTTTTAGAGCCTTGTAAGTACTTCTGCGCCGAATCACCGTTCCGAAGGAGTTCGTGTAAGACCTTGTCAACTTCAGTTTTCCCCTTGATTACCTCTGAAGCTGCTATGAGATTTCCATGGACAGGTTGAGAAATTGGGGTGTAAATCGGCTCGTCTGCCTCCGAATCTCTTCTCGGGGCAGCTGATTTGGAATTCGCCGCCATGGAATTGAGAGATGGGATCGGACCGGTAACAGAGGGTTTCTCTCTCCTGTTGCTCCTTTGTTCTCGATGTTGCATCTCGGCTTTGGCGAGCGCATGTCTTCGCTCCAATGCCTCCATGGTTCGCTTGTTCTGATCATCGCTGATCGGAACGGCGGCCATCTCGTCGGATATGAGGCGTACAGCTGGTGGCGGGAGGGGCGTCGGCGGGATTAGGGCGACAATGGCTGGGGTCCTGGGGAGAGAGTAGTGGCGGACCGGCGGCTGCTGCAGGATTTGGGCTAGGGTAGAAACTAATTTTTATACTCATTTTTTCCAAAGCTTTCACTAATTATTAAAAAAATATTTTTTTTATTGGTTTTTCTTTTTTTGGAAGCAAGGTAAAGATTAGGAAATCCGCCGTCAGGAAAAATGTTTCCTAACCCTAACGAGGAACGCGCCCCCACGCGTCCCTCCTTTTCTCCCCTTCAGGCCAATCGGCCGCCTAATCCTAACCCTAGCGACCACCGCTCCGCTCACCTGCAACCGCCGAAGGACTGTCCCTCTGCAACCCCCACTTGCTCTGCCCACCGCCCACCTTGCCCCTTTGCGTTGGTGTTTCTCGAGCCCACTTGCTCCATCCCCGTTCACGGCGGGATTTACCTGAGGAAGGTGTCTCGATGGGCAGTGGTGGCTCTTGAATTCTTCCATTCTCGGCGAGACCCGTCTTCCGGGTGGGCTAATCGGCCTTTTGATTGGGCTTTTTTGTGGGATGGGACTGTCTGGTGGTGGCCGGACGGGCGCCGTCGTTTCGGGCTCTGGTACGGCTGGCTTCTTGGTCCCTCTCTCTACTTACCGGTGTCCTCGCTGTCTCTTCTGGCTTCACTGATCTCTAGTATTTGTGAGGGCTGGTGGTTGTTGGGGTGGTCGAAGCCGGTGGCTTTGATTCCCTCGGTCCACAGCTGCTCAAAGGTGCCCTCTCCGCTTCTTCTGCCTCTAATGCGCCCTGTAAGTCTTCTTTCTCTCCCTTACAAACACTCGACTATTCCCGTTGCCTACCAGCAAATTACGTACTTAAGCCTCAAACAAGGTCTTTGGGAATATACTTCCCTTCAAACAAACTTCCAGTTTACATTAAATTACTCCATGCTCTTCGGCTTCTTGTTCTGTTCACAGGTGATTTCCACCCGTTACCTATCGATTCTGATATTTGTAAGTCCCCTCCCTATCTCGACTGCTCACTTGCCGCTTGTCCGGCTCTACCGATATCGTACTGATATAATTTATCCTAAAGGATACAATTGGGATCACAATCCAACCCTCATTTCGGCTAATTTCCCCAATCATCTAGTTTACTCGGTTGATTTCAACCACCTTGGTATTCATAACTTGTTTTACACTGTTAACTTCATCTCTGGTGTTTTTTACTTGATTGTTTTTTCCACTGATATTCTTACTTTGTTTTGCCAAACAACGCGGTTCTTACGGGTTGTCTTTGTTTGGTGGGCTTTGCGCTGGCCGCGCATTTTGTATCAGTCTCTGTTCTGGGTGCAGCACCATAGTTTGGTTCTTGCTGCAGCCGGGCTTTCTGTTCCGCTTTGCAGGTTGCTCTTTGCTTGCGGGTGTGTGCCTCTGTTCAGGTTTCACTCCGTAGCCTCGTCGGTTGATCACCCTCATCAACAATTTCAACAATCAGTTACAACTACTTGCCTTTACAAGGACTACCAGTTTACTCAAAACAATTGCTACAGGTTTTCTATTTCGCTAACACCGACGGGTCCTTATGTCTTTTACTTTGCTGTTCGACAGCCTCTTTGGGTTCATTGCCATTTCGATTATGTTTGTCGACACCCTCCCGGTTCTTATCATGTCTTGATGTATACAACACACCTTATACTCTTCTATTTTGTTTATTCAATAGTTACTCTACCGGGTGTATTAACCTTCCTTGTGTGTTTAGAATTGATTTTATTTTTTACACGCTATTGGTTTGAGGTTCAGTCTTGGGATTCTGAAGCTATCCCAGCTTGTATCTTGACCAACCTTCAGCTCATATTTGTTTATGGTTTTGTTTGGGTTTCAATTTTGCAAATTCTCCCTATTCCTTTTATATGTTGTTATTTGCCCAATGGTCTTAGGTACACACGTGGATCTTCATTTTTCTTGATCAATTGTGTAGCTTTTATTAAGCTGCTACTATCGATTCACCAATCCTTTAAAATAACTCTACTGCTATCCCAACCTTTTCTTCGGACATGTTCACTCATTGGCCTTTCATTCCTTATCTCATACTTGATTTGTTTCCAACCTGCAGGAAGTGCTTCTTGTCTAAAAATTCACAGACTTAACCGTCTATCGTCCTTACAGGACCTATTGATCCTTCGAAGGTGGTTTGTCGTCATGAAGGGGCCCTTGGTTTTCCGGTTTCATGTTCCGGGGACTGCTGTTTGGTGTCTTCCTGGTCGGCTTCTGCTTCTGCAACTCGCTGGTGCGTCCTTCGCGCTCGAGTTGTTGAGGTTTGTTTCAGTTCCGGTGGACTCCTTCTGCTGCGGCGTTCTTGTGCACTTGGCGTTTGCCTGTTGTTGCTCTGCTCGGTGCTCGCTGCTGGCGTCGACGGGCTCTCTGAGGAGGTTTGCTGGGTTGTGCTTAAGTGTTCCGGTTGGCTGGCGTCGGCTGGGTGCCTTGCTTGGGGCTGTGTTCGGGCATACGCTGCTGCTGCTAGCTGTCTTTCCTCGGCTTCGTTATGGCCTTCGTTGCTGCTGCTACTCGGAGTTTTGTTGTGGGATGAGCTTCCTACTAATTCAGGAGTGGTGTACTAATTTGGATTCACAATCCCTTACTTTATATTTTGGATTAAACTTAGTTTGCTACCAGCAAATTTATATAACCAATTGTATAACAACATTGATCCCAAACGACAACAATCACTGGTTACTCTCACACTCTAGTTCGCTCTCACTGGGCCTCTATATTTGTTTCGATCAATCAACCCTTTATACCATGTCCTTCTACATCATTTCTAGTTTATTCTCGTGTGTGCCACCATACGAATGTATTACCAACTATTTCGATCCGATTTTGCTGTTGTTATATAGCTCTCCAATGTTTCCCATGCCTTTGGTTTTGCACATTGTCGTCTGTTCCTCTTGGCCGGTTACAGTTGGCCTACTAATCACCAATTGGAGTCTGACACCGCTCCCGATAAAATGCTATCGATTAATACAAAACCAACAGATACATGAACCAACGGATACAAAAAATAGTTTCCCATGAATATATGCACTTGGAATTCCTGCGGTATTCGCAGTAGAAACTTCTGGACTAACGTTGACATTTTCTGTAAGAATAATCATATTAACGTACTAGCTCTCTTGGAAACAAAAACAGATAAGGTTCCGTCCGATATTTGCTGGCGGAAGTGTGGATTTACTAACATTGCTTTCGATCCGGCTGCCGGGTTTTCCGGTGGCATCTGTTTGCTATGGAAATGTTTACCCTCGAGCCAAGGATCCTTTGATCTGATATCGGTTAACAACCGCTTTATACATTTCAACTACTCGGACTTTATATCTCACACAAAAGTTGCCATCCTAGTGATTTATGCCCCACCGGACGAGGCTCGGAAGGGCCCGTTTTGGGAAACCATCGATCTTTATATCCAAAACTTACTTATACCATACTGTATAATGGGGGATTTCAATGACATCTGCTCCCCATCTGAGAAGATGGGGGGTGTTTGTCCGCCAAATGGCAGATTTGCACGCCTGATCGACCTCAAAAACAAATTTTCTTTACACGAAGTTCCTTCCTTCGGTGGACGATTCACCTGGAAACGGAAAAAACACGGAATTGACTACTGCTTTGAGAGACTGGATCGTCTCCTCATTCACACAGAGGTCCTCACCATTTTTGACTCGCTTAGAACTCAGATTCATCCCTTCACCAGATCTGATCATGCACCAATCTCGACAGACTTCAGCCGGAATGTAAAACCGAAAAACAGACCATTCAAATTTGAGCTAGCCTGGGCAAACCGCCCGGATTATAACAACCTTGTGTCTCAGGCATGGCGTCTAGACTCCTCGGGCTCCTTTATGTACCGCCTATTCCAAAAAATGAAACTTTTAAAGCGCCTTTCCAAAGAATGGCATAAGAAAACTTTCCTCAATATAAACAACCAAATTCAGACAACTGATCAGAAACTACTCCAACTACAGTCTTCGCTGATGTCAGACTACAATAACAACGACATCAAGTTATTAAAGCAACTGCTCAATAAAAGAGAAAGAATGCTCGATTTCCATCGAAGATACTGGAGCCAAAGGGCTAAGGTAAAGCATGCCAAGCTAAACGATTCCAACTCTGGATATTTTCACAAAATCGCCTCGTCCAAGAGGGGAAGGAAAATTATCAAGTCTCTCACCCTTCCGGGTGGGGCTGTCGCTGATGACTTTCATATTATTCAACAAGAATTTGAAACAGACTTCAAATCTCGATTCCGCTCCTCCACAAGAAGCGACCTCGACACAACTAGGGACTTAAGGGTTATCCCCTCGCAAGTTACACAGGCAGAAAACGACATGCTGACAGCTCCTGTCTCTAACGCAGAGATTAAAACTGCGGTTTTCTCTATGAGTCCGGACAAAGCACCTGGTCCTGACGGGTTCTCGGCAGGTTTCTACCAAAAATTCTGGAGTACAGTTGGCCCTTCTGTCACGAAAGCTGTAAAAGCATTTTTCTCAAGTGGAACGCTATTAAGACAATCTAACCATACCTTCATAACGTTACTACCAAAACGGGATGACCCGACAACAGTAAGCCACTACCGCCCTATTAGTTTGTGCTCCACGATTTACAAGATTATAGCAAAGGTGATTACAGCAAGACTTACCAAGATTTTTGAAAAATTGATACATCCCTTACAAGGCGCCTTTACGAAAGGTCGGTCCATCCAGGATAACATTCTTATAGCCCATGAGGCTTTCCACTCCTTCAAGCTTAAGCGGGGCAAGTCGGGCTTGCTTGCCTTGAAGCTGGATATGGAGAAAGCTTACGACCGTGTTGAGTGGTCCTTCCTTTTCAAAGTACTTTCCAAGTTCGGCTTTAACGACAAGTTTATCTGTTGGATCAGAGAGTGCGTAACTACGGTTTCTTACTCTGTTCTGGTAAATGATGAGCCAACGACACTCATTGAGCCCACCAGGGGACTTAGGCAGGGCGATCCCCTATCACCTTTTCTGTTTATTTTGGCTTCGGAGGTATTGGCTAGGACTCTGGAACATGAAAGTTCTGTAAACAAAGATCTGGGAATAGTGTTCGGTAAACCGGGCATTAAGATTCCTTTTTTAGCTTTCGCAGATGATATCCTCATTTTCTGCAAAGCTTCCCAGTCGGCTTGCTCTTCAGTTCTGACGATTCTTGACCGCTTCTGCCTAATTTCGGGGCAGAAGGTCAATTTACATAAATCTAGCTTCCAAGCTTCCTCGAACACAACACCAGCAGCAATTAGTGCCACGATTGCGGTCCTTGGTATCCCCCAAGCAAATAACTTTGACAAATATCTCGGCTGCCCAATCGTCAACGGACGAACTAACAAAGACACCTTCAACGATGTAGTGCTCAAATCCAAACAGCAACTCACCAAGTGGAAGGCGTCGAGCCTCTCGGCCGAAGGTCGAAAGGTTCTTATCAAATCTAATCTGTGCGCCAAACCGATTTTTCTCATGCAAGCATTTTTACTACCATCTCACATTCACCACGAACTCGACAAGGTTTACAGACAATTCTTCTGGAACAGAAGTTCTAAAGCCCCTCCGTTGATCAGTTGGGACAAAATCTGTGCTGACACCTTGAAAGGAGGATTGGGTATTCACAAAGCTGAAACAATGAACATTGCATTACAAATGAAACTGTTATGGAAAATCATGTCCGAACCGGACAATATATGGGTTCGCCTAATCTCCCAAAAATATCTTAAGGAACAGGACGTCCTAAACTACCAAACGAAAAGTAACACTTCTTGGCAGTGGAGACGCCTGATGTCTATCCGACAACAATTTCAGAACGCCCTTCATTGGTCTGTTGGAGATGGGAAGTCCATTGACTTCTGGTCTCAGAGATGGGCCTTCGCCGAGCCGTTGGTTTGCAGGGTCCTACAACCGATCCCAAATGAGCTTTCAAGCCTAAAAGTTTCCCACTTCATCAACCAAAATCTGCAGTGGAATAAGAACTTGCTCCTCTCAAGTTTAACAAACATCCTTTCAATGGATGACATCAACCATCTTCTTGGCATCATCCTGCCAAATAATCCTATGAAGGATCGTATGTATTGGGGGCCGAGCACTAATGGGTGGTTCTCGACTAGTTCGGCAAACACCATGCTGTCAGCCAACAAGGGGTCCCAAGACTTTGATTGTGGTTGGATCTGGAACCTAGATGTTCCGCCTAAGGTTCGTCATTTTCTCTGGAAAATCTCTCGCGACGGCCTTCCGACATCGGAACGCCTACAGAAGTCCCACGTTTCTGTACCATCTGGGTGCCATTTTTGTGATATCACAAACGAATCAGACAAACACATGTTTCTTCAATGCCCAGTTACTTGCAGCCTACTAAGGACTCTCCGCATCCGTTGTCCGAGCTTATCTCAGCTCGCCGTTAATTCGGGCTCTACCTTTCCCCTAAACCAAGTTCTGCTGGCGGTGGGCAAGAAACATTTCGGCCCTCTGGCCTGTGCTTGGTGGACTACCTGGTTCTTTAGGAACCAACTGGCTTTTGACCATACGACCAAAGTATCTATTACTGAAATGGTAATCTTCTATACAACCTTTACCCAATGTTGGAAACAGTCGAAGGTCCTTGAGGACGAGTCGTCCTCGGGGACCTCTCTTCTGCCGAAGCCGAACATCCCCTCTCGTTATGCTCGTCGCCATCCCTCTGTTTCGGCTAGGGGTATGGGCCAGATCCGGTCGGGGCATTGGGACAAACCGTCGATGGATTGCTACAAACTTAATTTTGACGGATCTGTGAGACAGGGGGTTTCGTCTTCCTACGGCTTCGTTATTAGGGACTGGTGTGGCAGGGTTGTGGCCATGGGCAGAGACACGTGCATCAACGTCTCGGTCGCCTTTGCTGAAAATCTCGGCCTAAAGATGGGGATTCTTCGGGCTAAACAGCTGAATATTCGTAACCTTCTAATCGAGGGTGATAACCTTCTGGTTATTAAGGCTCTGCTAGGGGTGTGGAAATGCCCCTGGAATATCGAGCTACTTCAATCTGATATTCTCTTAGATACTTCGTCCTTCTCTTATGTAGCTATTCGTCATATTTTCAGGGAATCGAATGCAGTGGCTGACTATCTCGCGCGCAGTGCACATGCTTCCCCTGCCGACGACAGTTACGACGACGATCCAGAGCTCGGTGCTCTCATCCGCAAGGATGCGCTAGGAAGGAATTCGGCTGCGGCCGACCCGACCTAATTTTTATATTGCGTCAAAAAAAAAAAAAAAAAAAAAAAAAAAAGGAAATCCGCCGTCGACCGGGCCTCTTTCCTAGCGCGTCCAACTGGACGAGAATATCAAGTTCTTGATCCTCCAAGATATCATCGGCAGGGATGTTGTAGGCCAGACGTGCGATCCTATCGGCCACCGCATTCGATTCCCTGAAAACATGACGAATAGCAACATGAGACATATAGTATAGATTCGTTTTCGTATCTGCCATTAACAGCTCAATGTTCCAGGGATAAGACCAGTCACCCAGTAGAGCCTTAATGACAACCAGACAGTCTCCTTCGATTAGAAGGTATTTAATTCCCAGCAGTTTAGCCCTAGCCACCCCCATGTGGAGGCTCATAGCTTATGCTAAAACCGTCGAACTGTTGTTGCATCTGCCCGACCCTAAGGCAAGTATTTTACCACAATGATCTCGAATAACATAGCCGTAGGTTCCTTTGTCCGACTGACAATAAGAGCCGTCGAAATTTAACTTGTAATAATCAGCTGGTGGTCGCTCCCAAGGTTTTGTTTTACGCTTTTCGTATCCGGGATGTTGGCCGTTTGTTATATCCGCCCAGTTTGAAGCATTACGCATTGTGTTGTCCACATTGTTTGTATGCTTATTGCTTTCATACCACGAGTGACTTGATGTGTGACAGAATAGAGCAATCTCCTGTGCATTGGCGGAAGTGACATGATTGAACACAAGTTGGTTTATGAAAAACCACAGACTCCACCAAGCGAAGGCCAGATACCCGGTCTTTTCCTTACCAAGGTTTACGAATATTTTGTTTAGAATTGTATTTGCCTTTGAGTCCGCCGTTAAGCCTGTACGATTCGGTCTACGAATGTTAAGGGTAGTTAGTAGCGCAATTGTCATCGGACATTCCATCAGAAGATGGAAGGTAGATTCCCTAGTGCAGGCGCAAAAACTGCAGCCAGAAGGCACCGATATACGAGACCGTTGTAATCTGTCAGAAGTGGGTAATCCATCACGAGAGGTTTTCCAAAGAAAATGTCTAATCTTGTATAGGATGTTGAGATTCCAAAGCCAGTTACAGTCAAAATTTGTGTCCCCGTTATGCAGCGGGATGATGGAAGTTGCTGAGCGGGTCGAGAACCACCCGTTCTGACTAGGTCCCCTTTTTTATTGGTTTTTCTATACGACATAGGATAAGATTTCCATTTTTTTAAAAAAATATTTTGTTATTGGTTTTTCTATACGGCATAGGATAAGATTTCCATTTTTAAAAACGGTTCGGCTATATACAACCCAAATCATGCACGTCTTTAAAGACGTGCATGATTAAAAGGGATTAATTTTTTTTTAAATATTAATTAGACACAAGGCTTGCAAGTACTTAAGGACGTGCAATTTTAACCTTGTGATTTGCTAGCAACACCCTTTAAAAAAACATTTCCTTAATTTAATTGTTTTAGCCAAATTTTTAATTAGATTTTTAGGGCTAGATAGATCAAATACCATTGAGTCAAGACAATTATATTAAAAAATCTTTCCCGAATTGATTCTTAGGACATAGAATAAAAAGACCGTTTTTATACTGGTTGCATCATTGTGTACTATGAGAGTTTTGACATAAAATTTGAATTTTATTTCTTTTGCTTTTTGTTTATTTTCATGAATCACGATAGTTTGTCCATTGTTGTTGTTGTTGTATTGTATCGCCTTCTTGAATCGCTATAAGGGGCCGTTTGGTATTGATATCAGATATCGGATATCATCCCCGATATCTGATATCTAGGGTTTGGTATATATCACTTTAATTGATATCGATATCTAGTGTTTGGTATGCATAATATATCACAAGTGATATCTGATATTTGTGTTTGGTAATAGTCCGATATCGATATCAGTTGAAATCTATATATCAAATTTGGCCTATTTTGATATACTCATTTTTTTGAAGGTATCACTTGATACCGATATCTTGATATCAAGATATCAAAGATATCACCCGATATTAATATCTTGATATCGATATCGATACGAAACGACCCCTAAGAGATTTCATCTGGTGTTTCAACTTTCAAATCTCTTTCTTTTTTTTCAATATAAAAAAAGGGACCTTGATGCAACCATAACTGCAGAAATTGTAAGAAGCAACCCTTTTTAGTTCATTCTAATCTGCAACTCCATTAGCTCACAAACAACACTTTCCAATTTCTATCCTCCCTGAAAGTGTTAATCTGAAAGAAAAAGGTCTATTGTACTAAAGGCAAGTTCAAGCTCATGGTGTCTTCACCATGGCTCACTGATAAAGGCTCCGTATTTCGTTACCTTCAACCACACAAATAATTGAGTTTTTTACGATTTCGTGCAAGTGTGGTTGTATATGAAGATGCTGTGACGAAAAAACACAATGCAAATGGTATTATACTGTAGTAAACAAGACAATCTTACAAAGAATTGTTTGTCACAATGTGACAGAACATGTATGAAAAAAACTTGAAACTCCAATGCTATATATTCAACCGAAAATCAATAATACTGAAAACCGCCGTGGCATGTATTTTACTGAGTTTTGGCAAACATCATACAGTGAATGATTCGTTTCTATACGGCTCAAATGCCTTTGATAACATCTCACCTGGATTAACTGAAGAAAATGGAGCCAAAGTCTTCATAGAAAGTACCTTCAGCTTTCGTTTTCTTCCTTTGATATCATTGCATTGTCATTTCCATCCGTTGCTACTGGTGAAGAAGCAGGTTGTTCGTTGCCTCCACCATCAGGTGTGGCCTCTCTCGGAGACTGGCTGACTGCGTCTGTTGCTCTCGAGGTATCAATACCAGAGATAGATTGATCCTGGTTTCTTGGGCCGTTCACAGCGCGACAGTGGGGGCAGATATAGGTCAAGTATGGGAAATCTTCTTTACTTGATAGTCCTGCACAAAGATGATTATCAAGTAAGCTGTTTGTCTAGTTTCAGCATTTCGGATGCATAGTGAAACAATGAAGCATTAAGCCGAAGGTTATACCCCCTACCGTTGTGCATATGGCAGTTGCCGCATATGAGAGCATAGGACTGTGCTGGATCCTCTCCGACAAGGATTGCTGCTACTCGAGCTAGCAGCCCACCAGAATACGCATCTGATTTCCCTGGTTGATAATGATCCACATACAAAGGCTGGTTATGTTCAGTGATCTCGGCTCCCGTTTGCTGCAACATTGCCACGTCTTGATGATGCAAGGCAGGATTGCTTCCGCTATTTTCGGGAAGGCCTTGTGGCAGCTTCCTGTTTCGTAGCCCACCAGTTTGCTGCACCAGTTGGACATCATTGCTTTTTCCACTCGAGGTATGCGGCTTGGACTCATCTTCAAGATATACTTTCAGGCCCGAATCTGCGCCCAATTTGGATGCTAGTACTGATGCAGCAGCTGCTTTTGCCGCAGGGTCTGTATCGTATCTCTGCAGTATAAACCTCCGCCACTCAATAGGCGCAAATAGAACAGGAAATAGTAACACGGGTCAAATTTCGAGTGTCACTCACCTGAATGAGCTGTTGTGTAATATAGTAATTGGTCTTCTCCTTCAGTTCATCAATTTTGGATTGCCTTTCACCCCGAAGCCTGTCCAAGGTTTTCTGATCATTGCGTTCACCTAATGAATTGAAGAAAAAAAAATTCCTTAAAAAACATCAGGACAGCATCGAGTTAGAAAACATAGATCACTTTATTCTGAGTGGATTACTAAAATTTGATAATAGATATGACCAACAACCAATACCATTCAAATATGATCACTTGTATTCCAGTGATGAGTATGAAAGAGAAAAAAAAAACATGAAAAAACAAGATTCAAGCAGAATTTGTCATAAGCAACGCATGCCAGTTGCAAACATAATTATGATCGTCTACCAACATAGAAAATTATTGCATAAAGTTGCTAAAACAATAAGATATTTGCATATAATTTACACAATATATCGTTTGCTGAAGATCAACCAACCTCCGACATTATCCCTCCCGAAAGAAAAGGAATTATACTTTATAATCTTCACAGTGCAGCAGTCATGTTAACGTATTCGAAAAGCTACAGCATTTTTATCCAGATAAAAGATTTAAGATTCAATGAGCAACTACAAGGCAGGCCATGTAAACAACAAACATTTCATAACAACACTTACGTATGTTTAATAACTTCGTTAGAGCGGTGTAAGTGGCATATGATAAAACTGGTAGAAGAAACATTGGTAGAACATGAAATGCCCTATTCTTCCAGTTTCTGGTAGATGCTGCGGTCATGATAGCATAACACACTGCAATTAACTGAAAGTGACAGACAAAATAGTCATCAAATCAGATCCAGATTCAAAAGAAGCAAATCAATTTTAAAGCCAAGGGGCAAAATATACATGGTAGGATGGTATTCACAGAATAGTGTTTTCTTTTCTCCGTCAATCTTCCATCTATCAACTCCTAAAAACCACCGGACTTTAACAGATTCTATCTTCTTATATAACCTAAACTCCATTCTTTTCTGAAACAATGCAAACCCCATTAACAATTTCATACAATTTTGAAATCTCTTAACAATAATAAAAGCTCCCTTGATTTGATGACACAAATTGTAATGCTCACTCAGCCCACATTAACAATTTCAACCAACAAAAACACCACTCCTTTCGCACTTAATCGCCCTAATTTCAAAGTTCATTTTATCCAAAACACCGGTCTTGATCCCATTCTCTTACAACATATTCACCCTGAATTTGAAAACATCCGAACAAGATCGTACAGCAAAAAATCCTAAACCACATAAAACTTCAAGAATCTCACAAATGAAATAAAGGATCCATGATCAAAATAACCAAAGTTACCTCCAAAAGCACAGAAAAGAGAATCAGATGCCTCTTTATCCTCCCCCAGCTCAGTGATCTTCTTCTCATTCTAGCTAAAATAGCTGTCTCTTCCTTAGATATGCGCTCCAATCTCCCTTCAAAATCATCATCACGGGAGCCAAAAACTCCATGCCAAATCCGAGAGATCAATCCCCTCTGCTTCTTCTTCTTTGTCATCACTTCCCTGGGTTTCTCCTCAGCAACTGGCGTATCTGACTTTTCAGCAATGTCTACATCCTTTCTAGATTCACCAGCCATTTTCTGATCATCCAAACATCAATGAGAACACCAGCAATTTCAAAGACTTAATGAAAACCCTAGCGAATTCAATTTGCGTTTCCACTAGCAAGGAGCTATTCACATCTGAAACAACAGATTGAATCTGAAAATTACCAGAAATGAAGGTCTAGTTGCAAGATTTCGCCGATCTCGAAACTTGCCCCCACGATCCGTCCTCAAAAAGCAGTGTTTCTGCTTCAGTCCCTTCACCAGCACCGTAGGTAGAATCGGCGATTGAAAACCCTAATTTCCCGCTACCGATGCTAGAACAAGCAAATCCTCCTCAATCTGCAACTGAGCTTGAGTTACATAATGGACGACGATCACCGACCACTGTACGTGCTGATACGTGTTGCAAGCGAGATCGGAAAAACAAATGTATATGAATTTTGATTGACTGATCGATCCTGAACTAATTTTCTACTGCAAGTTGATGAAAGGGTCAACTTTCTACCGAAAGCAAAAGTTGAGCTCGGATGAGATGGGGAAGAAAACCCGCCATTATCAATACAGTCATGAATTTACAGCTCACCCACACAGACACGTCATCTCCTTGCTTTGTACAATACTCCGTAGCAAGCAGCCAAGCACAAAAGGGGAATCTGTCATTCCCATTCCACGAGCTTACATTCTTTACTTGACCTCCAATTTGGGATACAAATGAGCAAATCCAAAATTTGAGCCTTGATAATTGATATTGATTTTTTGTAGCCCATGGTTTAATTGTGTATGTAAGAAAATCATATCGAATTTATTTTGTTTTTACATTATAAGGTTGGATTTCCTTTACAATATAAAAGTGTAATCTAACATTTATGTTTGGTATATGAGTTTGAGCACTGGTTCAGCAATCTATCTAGTTTGATTGACAATTGAAATGAGGCAATATCTCAATTTTATTTATAATTTGCTCAAAGATATTAATTTGCACAAAAATATGTCCAGTGTAGTTGGCCTACCATATACATTATTGTTGGAACGTGTTGTCCCATATCGGTTATATAGAAAAAATACTTGAACAACATATAAGGTTGAATGGTTATTCCTCTCATTGCCAATTGATTTTGAGATGGAACCATGTTAGGTTCATGTGTTGTTCAAGTATTCCGTACGTGGGCCCGCACACACGACCTTCATCCAGTTTGTGTTAGTCTCACTGGGCCCAGTCGACTTTAACAATTACGAAACTATATGTATTCATCTATCGGTAGAGGCATCTCTTGCCAATGTTGGGTGCAAAAACATGTGGACTAGCCAATATACACGAAAAATTAAATCAGGTTGACACTCCAAGTCCCAAAGGGCAAAGGAAACAAATAAGAACTTTCCCAAATTAAGGTGAAAAAAAACATTAATGATCCAACCTCCTTAATTGAAACGAGGCAAGCCCAGTAGCCCCAAAAAACGGGCTAAGCCCATAAATTATTTATGGGCCGGAGCAGCCCGTTGAAATAATTAAGATGAATCCTAATATGTTATTTTAACTTAATTATGCAATTAGAACCGGGTTAATCATGACTATATGAAGTGGCGGATCCTGAAGCGTTTAGTTGAGGGGGCGAAAATTGATCTCTAATTTTTTTTTCGAAAAAATCATCAATATTTGAAGTTTTCGGGTTTAATTATAGTATTAAGTTATGAAATTTAACAAATGATGAGTATGATATAAGTGTATTAATTTGGTAAATGATGTGAAAGATAATTTACATCGCTTCAATCTTGAAACGTTTATAACTTTTTACTCAGTTATCGGATTTGAGCTTATAATATATCAAATCGAAGCTATCGACGAGAAGAATATGTATATTAAATTTCATTTTTGATTGGGGGGGGTGACTGCCACCCCGGTCCTTTAAAGGATCCGCCCCTGACTATAGGTGAACATGAAATCAAGGTAGGCCAATGTAGATTATGAAAGTAAATCCCCACCTTATAATTATATGGGTAAATTACATATAAATGCCCGTAAATTGATATATTTCACATAATCACTCATAAACTCATAAATTACCGTACATCACCCATAAATTAGATCTATTTTCATAAGATCAATCATTCATCACACCCCTGTTTGTTTTTGTTCGGAAAGAAAAAGATACTCATAATTCAAGCTTATTTGTTTTTTTTTAATTGTCATAAAATCAATCATTTATTACTTTAAAAAAACTAGTATATGATGACATTTTATTCTTTACAAATAAAACAAATGAACATTTAATAGATCTAATTTAAGGGTGATTTCCTATAATTTATAATTTTATGAAAAATAAAATTAAAACGTATTACATGAATTGCACCTAACTTGTTCACATGTAGTCATGTACGTCATTTCGCAAACAAACATATTTTTTGAGAATCATAGCAATATCTATTCCTAAAAAAAAAAAAAAAAAAAAAAAACTGTTGTATTACTGAAAACTTTATTATCAGAAATTGAATTTCCCACACCCAATCAAACGAGGACTTTTGAGGAGCATCTCATTTAATACTCCGTAATATTTTTTTTTTTTTTTTTTTTTATCTTAGTCCAGTTCGATCGACTCAGTCGCTCTACATCTGGATCGGGTACTGTATGGCCCATTTAAGGGGTTGACCCTCCCACTCACAAGCGACTCCATGTTTCCAAGGGGATTCGAACTTCGAACCTCTTGGCATGGGATGTAGCCCCACAACCACTACACCAACTTGTGATACTACCTCCGATCCAAAATGTAAGTCGTTTGACTTTTTAACACGTATTTTAAGGAGCTAAAAACTATATAATATATTAACTTTTTTATTATTATTTTTTTACAATTCAATACGTAGTACTTATTACCAAAAAATATTAAGTTGTAAAAAAATAATTTTAAAAAAGTTGATATTTTATATAGTTTTGGGCTTCTTGAAATACGTGTTGAAAAGTCAAACGACTTATATATTTTGGATCGGAGGGAGTATAAAAGACGTACGGAGCGTCGGTGTCACAACTGCATTTCGTGACATTATATGTACATTTATCCACCCCTCATTGAATTGGTAAATAAATAGCGGTCATTCCGGTGTTCGAACCGGAGACCCATGTGTACTACCCACAAGTCCTTTCCGATGAGCCATTCCGAAATGGTTTTTATGCACCCCTCCATCAGCGCAAGTAAATATATATTCCATCGAATTTCATATATTCATCGATGTTCAAACTTTAATTTGGGGATTCAACTTTTCAAATTTCAATTGATTATACTCCAGTGTTTCCCTAAATTTTCTTGCCTGCACCTGTTTTTGGATGGCCGGCCAATAACTAGGACAGCTCATTGAGAAATTAATACTACAATTTTCAGTCGGAAAAACTATATACATCGAGCACAGGTGCTATATACATTCAAATGTGCAGATCTAGCTTAGATCCCTATTACCTTTTGAATGACATCTGTTTCTTAATTATTATGTTTAAAAAAAAAGTAATTAACGGATCTTTGATTTGTTCACTTTCGAAAAAAAAAGTTATTTACACCGATTCATCTGTTGTCCAGTTTTAAAGTTTTGAAATGTTTGTAAAAAAAAAGTAAAGATCCGTTCGTTATCCTTTTTTTTTTTCAAGTTTTGACTTTTTTGTTTACAAGTTTTAACATAAACGGATCTATAATCTTGTTTGTGTTATTTTTTAAAATCGAACGGATTTATAATTCATTTATATTATTTTATAATTTTTTTTAATGATTGTTGATTACGTGTCATCTTCTGGATCAAACGGATTATAGATCTACACATATGTGCGGCCGCTCAGTGCCTATAGCAACAAACTTTTTAGTACTACCTTACATACATCAATTAATGATTATGAAACACCTTATGAGAAACTTTTAGAGCGCTTTACTTAGCTTGATGTATATTATATTGAACAAAAATTTTTTAATTGAGAAGTAAATTAACTATCACCGATCAAAGGAAAAATGAAAAACATAAGCTCAGCTTATCAATACGACCCCTATTCGTGCGTGCGTGCGTGTGTGTGGCGTGGTTCTGGTGTTCACAACTCTTAAGGGTACCTTGTACACAAATCTACACCTTTGATTGAAAGAATATGGAAGGCTATGATTAAAAGAGAATTTTGATTTTTCTTTTTAATAAAGTGGGACCTACGTACACTAAGAATACCCAAATCTCTTGCCTAGTGCGTGTTGCACACTACCCCCCACCCCATTCTTGCCTTTTTTAATTTGTTTTTATTTTTTTGTCCGCTTCATTCTTGCTTTTTTTAAAAAAAATTTGTTTTTATTATTTTGGTTAGCTGCGAATCATGTTTTTTTTTCCTTTGGCTGATTTTTTTTATTTTAAATTTTGGTAATTTCAACGAATAATGTTTCACCCGTTACCGAATAATGTTATATTATCTTTTAGAAAATATCGATTTCTAATTATCCCAGAGATGGTGTTCCTAAACATCGATTTCTATTTACAAAATACACCTATTCCATTGAATAATTATTCAAAATTCAACGAATAATATCAAAAACCTCAGAAATCAATCCCACATTGATTTCGAATTATAAAATACACACATTCTATCGAATAAGTATTCAAAATTCAACGAATATTATGGATCGACACTATCATATCTCAATCACGCATTTATTTCGAATTATAAAATACAAACATTCCATTGAATAATTATTCAAAATTCAACGAATAATATCGACAATCTCATATCTCAATCATAAAATACACACATTACCACTAGTAACCGGAATTCAGACACATATTTCACCGAATAATTAGCCAACTCATTACCACTGGTAAATAGAATTTGACATATACGTCTGAATAATTGACGACGCATTTATTTCGTATTAAAAATACAAACATTCCGTTGATTAATTATTCATAATTCAACGAATAATATCGACAATCTCATATTTCAATCACAAAAAATACACATTACCACTAGTAACCGAAATTAAGACACATATTTCACCGAATAAATAACCAACTCATTACCACTGGTAACTAGAATTTGACATATACGTCTGAATAATTGACGATATATTTATTTCGAATTAGAAAATACAAACATTCTGTTGAATAATTATTCATAATTCAACGAATAATATCGACAATCGCATATCTCAATCACAAAATACACGCATTACCACTAGTTACCGGAATTCATATACATATTTCACCGAATAATTAACCAACTCATTACCACTAGTAACTAGAATTCGATATATACGCCTGAATAATTCACGGGTAATGAATCAAATTATAAATTTATACATCTAAAAATTCTACCCTAAATTCGACACCCCACCGGCCCCACCTCTGCCCTCCGCCCACCCACCAACACCACCCCATCGCATCTCCCACCGGCCACCCACCCACCCACCCAAAACAAATACGAAGTAGTTGAATCACCTTCCTCTTCGCCGGCGTGGAGTGCCCACATCATCACCACCACGCTACTCGATCTCTCCTTCATCTCCGCCTTCGATTCACCTTCGCCCAGGCTGCGCCAATCGCCAGTCTTTGCCTCTCCCCGCCGTCGACCATGTCGACGCTCCACCCTCCCAATCACACGCGAATGAATTCTCGCTAATTCAACTCCGATCCATGGAAGCCTGAATCAAAGATACATACTGAATTAGCGATAAGGAAAGAAATAGAGGGATTCAACGCCGCCGCCGCCGGTCTCCTATGCTCCTCGATTCGACGCCGGCTTCAACCTCTCCTACAATCGCTGCCGCCGCCTTCTCGTTGCCGCCCTCCTGTGCTCCTCGATTCGACACCGCCCAGGCCATCGCTGACACCACGCCAACCTCCTCGCCTCCTGGGCCACCTTCCTTCTTTTCGCCGAGGCCACTAGATGAACCGGATCCGAGCCCCACGAATGTACCAATTCTCGATTTGAATCGACTGAAGGCCCGAGAGGAGTGTGGCGTTGGAGCAAATCGCAGGATGCAAGTGGACTAGAGGAGCTTTGTAGGGGTGGTTTTGGTGGTGGCGCTCGGCAGTGATTAGGATGGATACCACCGGAGAAAATCGACCAGTCGAAGGAGACGGTAGCCGCATATATAATTCGGCCTTCAACTCAGAGCCGTCGCGTGCTCGGTAGGATGGGCTCGCCTCCGCCTCGCCAGGGCTGACCTCCGCGAGTCCGCCTCGCCTGGAGTCTCTTTGCCGATCGCTTGAGGTCTTCTATCATGGAATGAGGATGGGCGGCGTTTGAAATAGAAGATGAAGAGGATTTGTCAACCACGCGCTTTGGTGTGGGAAGATGAGGGTTTTTAATGGGCTCCACAATTTTTTTAATTAAAAAAAAAATTAAAAACATTCAATTAATCTAAGCCATCCATCTTTTATCATTTAACCGTCCAGATCTGTGTACAAGGTACACCGTAAGGCTTGTGAACAAATGATCCATACTCTATATATATACTAGTATCGGGTACCCGCGCGTTTGCGCGTTTGATTAATAAAATATATTTTATAATGTGAATTTGTTTGAAATATTATTTATTAAATTTTATGCTTGAAATATTTTAATTAAACGTTCAATCAATTGTAAAATAAATTAAAGTAAAATCAATTGGAGAGATTATACTTTAAAATCAAATGTTATATACCGTAGTTAAATTGACCTATACAGTATATACTCCCTCCATTCTTTTTTATTTGACATTTTACTATTGAGGCAAGTTTTTTAAAATACTAAAAACTATATAAAATATTCATTTTTTTAATAATTGTTTTTAAATAATTTTATACTTATTAGTAATAAGTATAATATTATTAAAAAAGATTAAATAAAAAATTAATATTTTATATATATTCAACCTTTCTAAAAAATGTGCAAATTTCAAAATAACAAAATTAAGGAATGGAGGGAGTAATATATATCACTCGAAATTCCTTCCATGGCACTTTGCCGAGTAGTAGAATTTCACAATTGTCGATAGATTAGTTCATTATGTGACAAAATATTTGAGCAAATATTTTATTCAATTACATCTAAAACGTAGAATAATTGATCAAATATTAGATAAATAATTTGATATAAAACGATTAGTTTTTTACCAAACTATATTGACTTATTAATTTTTTTTTTGATTCAATATTGACTTATTAATTGATGTGGCCCAAAAATATATTACCATTTTAATCCAGAATATGACACGTAAGAAAAAATAACCATGTTTTAATCTAGAAAAGTCAATGGATGTGAAATCGCACCAGATGTCGTTTCAGACCTTTGCTTATTGGCTTATTAATTGATGTGACCCAAAAATATAATACCAATTTAATCCAGAATATGACACGTAAGCAAAAAAAATCCCGTTTTAATTCAGAAAATTCCATGGGTGCGAAATCGCACACGAGGTCGTTTCAAGTCTCTGTTTTAGTATAGATAATAGATAGATATAGATATAAATATAGATATACATAATATAAATAGATAGATGTGGCTAGAAAAAGATAACACCATATTAATCCGAAATATAACATGTATGCGAAATACTAATAATGTGGCTATTTTTTTAAAAAAAAACCCAAGATGTGTATTAACCATCTTTTATTATTGTATTTTCTATTTATATCTTTTGCTTCTGTAATTTCCTTTCTGTCATTTGCTTCAGTTATTTACTTTCAGTTATCCAACTATATTGGTTTATTAATTGATGTGGACCAGAAATATAATACCACTTTAATCCAGAAAATGTCACGTAAGCAAAAATAATCCCGCTTTCTTGGTTTTTTTTATTAGATTAATTATATGAAAATATTACATGATTAAGAAGTAATATTTTTTCAATTATACTCATCAAATTAACCTTAAGGTTTTTTTAAAATATATTTTTTGGTGCGCAGATTTTTTAAATTTTAATAAATAAAATTGAGCAAAGGTATAATATAGTTGTATTAAAAAAAACGTACACAAATTAAATATCTTATGGCCCATTAAAATAAAAAGAGAAATATACATTGTTTTAGTATGTACGTATTTATTATGTATAGATTTGATAAGACTGTTTAATTTTGTATATATTTGATTGAATATAGATAGAGATATATATGTATTTTGTTATGATTATATTACGTCAAAATATATGTACTTTATCCATGTGAGAATATAAATACAACTTTTTACCTTGCAAATATATTACGTCAAAATATTACTTAGTTTAATATTATAATATATTTGTACGTCAATATACATATATACATGTGAAAACAAATGATATATTATTATAATATATGCTTTAAATTTTAGTGTAAGTGTACGTGTTACATTAATTATTTTATTTTATAATATTGAAACATAAATCAATTAAAAAATATAGATTAAAATAGTATTAAGATATAAAGCTATATTGGATAGATTATTTGATTTAAAAAGATGAGTTTTTCACCTAACTATATTGACTTATTTATAATACAACTTTAATTCAGAAAATTCCACGTATGCAAAAATAATCCCGTTTTAATCCAGAAAATTCCATAGATACGAAATCGCATCAGAGGCCGTTTCAGGTCTCTGTTTTAATATAATGTCATTTTAATCCAGAAAATGTCATGTATGCAAAAATAATCCCGTTCTTTGAAGCTATTGTTTATATTTATTATATAATAAAGAAATATATGAAGATTGTGTTTAATGTATAAATTACAAAGGCTGTATTCACTCGATTGCAATATGCATAATTGATTTTTTAAATTAAATTTATGGAAGTATTTGATCAAATATGTGAAAAATATAAAAAGGTATATTGAATCACCTCATCGTAAGATAAATTGGTTTGCTAATAAACATGGCTTAAAGAAAAAATTAAACGATAAGTTTGACCAAATAAAAGGTGGAGAGAGAATTAATATGTAGATACATTATATTCAATTTTGACCAAATATTAGATAGATTATTGATCTAAAAAGATAAGTTTTTTACCCAACTATATTGACTTATTTATTGATGTGGCCCAAAAATATAATACAACTTTAATCCAGAAAATGCCACGTATGCAAAAATAATCCCGTTTAATCCAGAAAATTCCGTGACAGCGAGGTCGCTTCAGCGGTCTCTGCTTTAGTATTTTACTAGTATCGTGGCCCGTGACTTTGCGCGGTTTCTTTAAAAAATATATTTTATTACTTACTTAATTTATTTTTAAACTATTATTTTTTATTAAATTATAAAGGTTAACATTGATTTATTCTTTATTCTGGAAGTTTTCAATTAATCATAAACTAAACTAACCTTCTTTTTATTTAAAATCAATATATGGTTAGCAAGTATATAAATTACTACTTCGTAACAACTTAAAAAAAAAGGATAAATATTCATCATAATACCATGTATGATAAAGGATAAAATGATAAATCTATGTAGTAAAAATAATTAAATATATAATTTATATTATGTTTTAATCATATGCATGTATATTACAAAAAAAAAACATTATTTTTAAATTATAGTTCCATCTTTTTCATTTTTTTATTTCAAAAAACATTAATTCAATATTCATTATATTTATTATATACATTAAAAAGTTCATCATTTAGAAAAATCTATAAATATACATTCTCTGTTAATTTTTGTAAATCACAATCTACATATTTAACTTAATTTTATTTTGACTATTTTATAGTCATATAAAATAAGAACTTTTGTGTACAATTTTTTTAAATGTAAACTAATTTCTCACTAAGATTTTGTAAATTCAAAATATTTTATGTGGTACCTATTTCCAATAAATGATAGGTATTAACAAAGAAAAAGAAAGATAAATTATGTAAATTGGAGAAATAAAAATTCAATTTTATATTTTATCCAATTGGGATGTATATTAATTTTTATTATTATATTTTTTGTATTATTAAATGATTATGTAATTGTTAATGGTTAAATGGCCTAAGATTAACGGTTTGTATATATGTTGGAATTTAATATAAAAAAAAAGATTAAATGACCTAAGATTAACGGTTTGTAATTGTAATATTATATAATTGTGTAATTGTTAGTGATTCATGATATACGGTTGTTTCATAAAAAAAATGATATACGCGCAAATAATAATACCAAATAATTGATAGATTATTTGATCTAAAAAGCTAAGTTTTCTAACTAATTAAAATATATAAGGTTGAATATTTATTAAAAAAACATAATTAAGATATAAGGTTATATTGGATAGATTATTGAGTCTAAAAAGATAAGTTTTCTACCCAACTATTTGGCTTATTAATTGATGTGGTCCAAAAATATAATGTCATTTTAATCCAGAAAATGACACGCGAGCAAAAATAATCCCGTTTAATCCAGAAAATTCCGTGGCAGCGAGGTCGCTCCAGCGGTCTCTGTTTTAGCATTTTATATAGATATATATATATATATAGTATGGATCATACGTACTCACCTCTTATTGAGTATCAAGTACTCAAATCTATGCCGTTGATCTAAAAGAAATTAAAGGTCAAGATTATGCCACATAAGGGGGTAATTTTGTAAAAAGAAGTGAAAAAAAATGCCCCACCTTAAATGGAAGCGCGTGAAAAGGAATCCCCCCAGCAACCCTAATTAAAAAGGAGAGAAAAATGGTCAAATGGAAATGGGAGCCGCCTCCTTCTTGCTCCCTTCTTCTTGCTCCCATGGAGGTTTGCAGATGAGATGGCGATGGCGATGGCGGCTAACGAAGGTATCGTTGGCCAGTGCGCCGCCTCTACATCCGGCGATGGCGAAGGTGTCGATGGCGGCGACGATGAGGGTTGCAGAGGCGGAGGCGATGGCGATGGCGGTTTCATGGCGCCGCCTCTACATCCGGCGATGGCGAAGGTGTCGATGGCGGCGACGATGGGGGTTGCAGAGGCGGAGGCGATGGCGATGACGGTTCCTCCGCTGCTCCTCGGCTCGCCTTCGTGTTGCTCCCATGGCAGATTGGCGATGGCGGTTCCTCCGCTGCTCCTCCACTGCTCCTCGGCTCGCCTCTCGACCTCTCGCCCTCCCTCGGCTCACCTCTCCACCGCCCAGATCCGACCACCCACCGCCTCCTTCAGCCACCGGCAGCCTTCCCCGAGCCCAGATTCGGCCTCCCTGAGCCCCCTCGCTACCCACCAGTAACCCCTCCTCCATCTCTCAGCACACCCGGGTCCTCCCGCTCTCGCTCTCCACCGATTTCTGACCATCGCAAGTTCCGATCATCTCCCACTATCTCCGAGCCGCAATTGCCCCCGCCGCCACCAACGATACCCCTGACCACCGCCAGTTCCGATCATCTCCCACTATCAAGTACACTCTTTGGTCACTTTTTGTTGCCTGCAATTTTATTTTTGAAGGTTGAATGTTGAATGTTAAAGTTGCCTGCAATTTATTCAATGTCAGACGTATTCGGTAGAAAAGCCGAATTATTCAGGTGCATTGAGCGAATTATTCAGGTGTATGGACCGATTTTGTGTTTAAGGATATGAGTTTTTTTTAGGTTGGCATTCGTATGAATGAAAAATGCATATACTATCGAATAATCATGTGATACCATTGAATAATACATCAATACCATCGAATAATATTAAGTTATTTGTTAAAATGATAACCGAATAATATTGTAACATCATCGAATAATCAAGCGATATCATCGAATAATCAAGCGATATCATTGAATAATCAAGCGATATCATCGAATAATTATTAGTTAAAAGTTTAGGGCGTTTTCAAGGTGGTACCCAATTATAATAATTCATCATTACCATCGCATAATCCGTCGATACGATCGAATAATCCAGATATACCATCGCATAATCCGTCGATACGATCGAATAATCCAGATATACCATCGAATAATGTTAAGAGAGTGCATCACACACGCCCCCAATTCAGCAAGTTGTCAAGAAAAAACGTGGGTCCCACCATTTTTTCAATTAAAAAAAGTGTAAAATTGCCTTTTAATCTCAACCACCCATTTCCTTTAATCAAGGGCCTAGATTTGAGTACTTGATACACAATAAGGGGTGAGTACTCCGGAACCAACCCATATATATATATATATATATATATATATATATATATATATATATATATATATATATATATATATAAACTTATAAAATAAGAATAAAAAGAAATGTGTATACACACACACGAATTGATCGATGAGCAATTAAATTATGCAAATGGGGAAGGTAGATGAGAATTGAAGGTACAAGACGCGTACAAAATAATGTACAGAATTCCTAACCAAAAATTCGGTCTTCATCAATGCATATTTGATTTGGTTATATATACATATATATCTTGGATGTTCTTGGTGTGTGCTCACTCTTTATTTTATAACGAGAGGAACCCATCTTTAGCGGTAAAATCATAACACATGATTCAGTCAATAAGAGTCACGCATAAGGTAAATTAGTTTGAGTCTATCAAATTGATTTTGATTTTTTCATCCAAAGAAAGGGCGGAAGAATAGATCGAATTCGGAACTTTGCCTTAACCCTCTTTAGACCATCCACAATGGAGGTGTGCAAATGTGTATTTTTTAGACACTTTTTACCTCCATTGGTTGTTTTGAGTGTGTGCAAATGTGCACATTTGAGCATGTGATGTGCAAATTTGAGCACACCATCTCCCCCATATGCAAAAACTTTTACAAAAAGCAAGACAATTTCATTGGTTTATTTTTTTATGAATTTATTTTCCTTTTTGTTTTAATTGAATTGTATTTCAATGGTGTGTAAAAAATGCACATTTCACCAATGGAGCAAATTGCTAAAAAGTGATGTGTATTTTTACACATCATGTGCAAATGTGTACATTTTGCACAAAACCATTGTGGATGGTCTTACTTCTTACCATTGAGTCACCATCAGGCGCGGTGTGCACATTCTTGTTTCTTGTTTAGGAAGAGTAGTAATTTTGGGGAGGTAGGTAGGTGGAACAAATTACTCCACCTCAACAATCATCATGCAAAAGGGACAATTTATGTGCTTTTGGCAACAAATCATTCATCCATGTGGTGAGCTTAAAAAGTCTAAACACCCAAGATTATCATTTTAATCTCCTTTTTTGTTTCTTTGCCATAAGTTTTAGCTTTGGGGGGACTTTCATTTGTTTGTTTGTTGTTATAATACATTTTGTCAAGACATGACTAGAACTAATGAATATACAATCTCAAATGGAATAGTTTTATTTATAATTAATTGTTTTAATTTTGATTATTAAATTTTATTTTGTATATATGTAGAGATTTGGACAGAGGTGAGAGAGGGATATCTCAACTATATATACACTGTACAAGACAATCAAGAGCCTACTTAATTAGACCTATGCAAATTTGGATGTATACAAATACAATGCTGAAAAAAGCTTAATTTAAGACCTATATAAACTAATAAGTTTTAATTCATACTCGATCTATTCGACAAAACATGTCATTTTAGAATGTTCATTTTGTTCAAGAAAGCATGGTACTATTAATTGCAGGTATTTTGGACTATACTTTACGAAAAGATATAACCTTATAATGATTAATAGATTGTTAATTGTAGTTTTCTAAAAAGTAAAAAAGCAGTATAATAAATGAGAGTATAATAATATATTTATTGATTTTCTTAAAATTTAGAAAATAAGTTAGAGTGACATGTTTTGGCAAACGAAAAGTATAATATAGACGATGGCAATGGGAGTAAGGTTGCGAGTTGTAGAAATGTGGGAGGAAGGATCAGAAGTATAGAGGTTGAGAATAGAGGGATGGATCGACATGTAAGGATTTTAGGGGTTAAAGCTTAAAATTTGATTTTTTTTTAACCCATCAAGTCCGCCAAAGTCGGTCAAGACCTACCAAGGCCCGCCTAGGTCTACCCAAAAATCCACCAAGCTAGGTCAAACAACTAATCTGCCAAGACCCGACGAATGGCCACCAAGATCCTCCAAGAACCTTCAAAACCTGCCAAACTCCTAGGTAGCCGACCACCAAGAACCTTTAAATGAATATTAGTAGCCATTTTCCCAGAGGTATGAATTAGGAAAACCATATATTGCTACAAGAGCTTCTTAAATTTGTAAATAAAGAGCGGCCATATCCGGAGTTCGAACTGGAGATCTTTGGGTACTACTCACAAGTTTGCTATAACAACTCCTTATTACTGTTTTAAACACCTTAATAAATTGAACGTCCGATCGACGGCTGGGATAAGCGGGAATTAGGCCGTCAATCACTCCAACACGATCGATTTTTCACCCCTCAATAATTTACAAATAAAACTAAAACGGACGGAAAAAGGTTAGCCTATCGGAAAAGCAGAAAACAGCCTTTTAGGTCCGTTTTGGAGGTGGTGGGCCATATTATGGGCCCGATCCGATCTGGCAAAACGGGCCATGTGACCCTGTTTGTTTAGTGTTTGCCGTGATTGGCGACATACCGGGTAGGCCGGGCCACCATACAGGAGTTCTCTCAACGGGCCCCATCCGTATTTATTTGGTCAAATTCCTGAAAATCACCCCTTAAGTATAGTTTGCACAAAATCACCTCTTAACTTAAAAATTATAGGTAGGGGTGTTATTCGAGTTCGAGCCGAGCTTGACATATTCAAGCTTAGTTCATTTGTTAAACGAGCTCGAGCTGAGCCGAGCTCAATTTTTAAACGAGTTTTTTTTTTCAAGATCGGCTTGTTTTAGTAAACGAACGAGCTCGAGCCGAGCTTTTTTTCGAGCTTTAAATAGTTTTACTTGGTCATAACATATTAACTTAAATAAAATTTTAGAAATTCCATACATTTCGAGCTATTCGAACCTAAATCGAACGAGTCGAGCTTTCAACCGAGCTTAAAATCATGTTCAAACTCGGCTTGTTTAGGTAAGTGAACGAGCTCGAGTCGAGCTGTTGAGCTCATATAACAACCCTAATTACAGGAAACCGAAATGCATATATAACATACTGTATTTAGATACATAGTTTTCAAATTTTAAAGTATTTAACTAGTCTCAACAGAAGATCTGATCTGTACCCAGTCTATTAGTTATTGATGAAAACACACACATATGTATATATTTAAAGAACATAATATATACACACTCATATAAAACTATGAAGGTGTTCTTTATTTAGACTGAAATAAAGAGGGTATGAATGAATTCAGACCAACTAATTAATGCAACAATTTCCTCTTTCATATATACACATATAGGGTTAAGACTTCAATAACAAGTTTTGTAAGATCGAGTTTGTTAGCATTGCAACTGCACTGTAATTGAACTATACGCAAGTGTGTGTTTTGAAAATTCTTTGTAACCGCTTTTAGATCAACTCTTTGCATTATTGGACTCTTTTAGAGCATCTCCAACATATTTTCTATTTTGACAGTTTTGAAGTTTTTAAAGAATTTTATAACTTTTTTACCCAACAGGTTTCCTACGGAGTATCTTATTGTCCAAATCTTTGAAAGGGAAAAGCTATCAGAATCGAAAAAAAATAATTTAAAATATATGTATTTTGTTTCTCAATTTTTTAAAATTTTCGAGAAACTATTAGATATTGATGGTCTCGATCAACAACCAATATCTGGTTTAACACGGATGATTTATCCAAAAGAATAGAGATGCTAACATGTTTATTTTCAATATAAAGGATTCGTCTGTTAAAATCTCATCAATCATCACGTATATATTTCATCAAAAAATAGGTGTGGGAGTTCGATAATCTAAATTCTATACATTACATGGGCTAACTAATAACTATAACTATAACTAGAGGTGATGGATGCCTAACAATTGGCAAGAATATCTATCTAAAACCACATACACCTACCACATTACTTACAAAGAGATCGATTTCATCGGGTGAGAGATTTACCTTTAGTATTGAGATGCGTGCGGGGTGAGGATAAGGGTAGTATTCTAAAAAAAATCATTGGCGGTTAGTAAGACATTGCACGTCAAGACACTTGACGTTGACTAGTCTTTAAGACGTCGCCAAGACGTGGTGTTTGACACTTTCATAGTTTATATAGAATTTGGCTATTTCATTTTGTGAATGTATAATTTATAGATTAATGGCGTCTATAATTATAACATTTTTATGATTTGCATAATGTTTTAATTTCTTCATTAAAAAATGTTCAACACTTCAGAAATGTATAGTTTATTACATACATTTCTAGATATGACTTATGAAAAAAAAAAAAAAACCCATCTAAATACTTTAGATTCCTCATCGCCACACTTTCTTCAAGCATTTTTTAGAACATTAATGTTCTAAAAAATAGGTTCTCGAGTTTAAAACCCGAAGATTATATTAGTTAAATATAAGATGCTAGTTCATAAAAATAATGTTATTCAATCTCAATTAAACCAACAATATAGACCCCTATATGCAAAGTCATTAGGCACATCAATTTCAACTAAGTGGTTCCCAATTGGGCTTCATATTGCACATGGGTGCACAAGCCCTTGCTCTCTCCCATCCATGTCACCTAATGAATTCCAATTTTCTCATCAAAGCTATCCACAACTAAGTATCAACTACTAGTAGTTGTCATCAAGAATTGGAATTTTCAATTTTGGGTTGCTTTTGGATCTTAATATGGGATTGGTTTAGTTTGTAACCTATGTTATCAATGTATACATAAAATGGCATTAATTAATAAGGGAGACAAGTGGGTTCTAATTGATTAAGTTTTGCTTGCAAGAGAGACCCACTTGAAGTGTGGCATTGTGTGGATTTTGTACACTTTCTTACTTCCAAGTGTTATTCAACTCCAAAGGGGTTTTGGCATTCCATGTGCTATATCTTGTTTATACACCTCATTTGGTCGAACCCTTGATGATACTTAATTATCTGATTTATGGTTATACTTAATTATACGTTTGATTAGCTAATTGACTAGCACACGTTTAATCAATTAAGATTTTTGATGCAAATAGTTGATAATGTACTAATTTGTGTTTTTTGAGAACAAGCCGATAAAATTTATTCAATAATATTGTCCAGACTTACAATCACACTCTGCAGAAGCAGTTCCTTAGAAAAAACTAAAGAGTTACACATCGGTCTAATACTTACCATGGCATGTGGTGCCGAGTTACCTTCACGTCTAACATGTGACCAAATCACTTATGAAAAGCATTTTCTCGATGTCTTCATACATATTGGGAATGTAGACATCCCACATCGGAATAAATGAATAAAAAAAATAATATGTGAGGAATAATTTAAATTTGAGATTTTTTTTTTCCGGGTGAGGTTCTTAACCTCACTATATTAATTCATACATACCCCTAAATCCGGTAGGGAAATTAACAATATCGACTTATATATTTTTTTTAAAAAAATTATTAGACTATGAATTCCGAATTTGTGAAATAAAAAGATGAATAAATCTGACATTCCTTGACATTATTACATGCATACATTGTTCTAAAAATCTCGCCCAGGCTCCACCTAGAATCAGACAAGCGTCTAGCTAGGCACATTTTAGACACACACTTTGACCGCTTAGACGCTAGCTAGACAACCCCTCACCACTTAGAATCCGCCTAACGTTTTTTAGAACACTGTATGAATATAGTCCTGTATATAATATATTACAGGACCATTTTCTTGTTTCCACCAGATAAAAAGGCCGGATACGTTGATACATAAAAAAAAGTCTTTGGTCTTGGACCAAACAACAGGAAATGCTCCCTAAGTAAGCTGCTCACTTAAATGGGCATAATTGTTTTTTAATTAAAAGAAATTCAACTTATTAAACTTAAACATATTCCATAGGTCAAGCGGCTGAAAGATTAAGGGCCCGTTTGGTTCGAGCTAGGGAAAGGAAAGGGATTCATTACCTTTATGGGAAGAGAAAGGAAATGATTAGTGTTTGATTGTGTTTTTGTTTGGTTGACTTAGAAGATGAATCATTGAATTCCCTATTGCATTTTTTAATGTTTGGTTGAATTGATTTAGGAAAGGGATATGTTTAATCATCACATAAATCATAATGTTTGTCGTTTTTAATTTGTGAAAGTAATGATCATCAACACTAACTTGGAGATCTATAAAAACTCAGTTTTGAAATTTATTTTTTTTGCTATAAATTAGAATTGGAATTATTTCGGATTTTTTTCAGAATTGTTGCAAAACAAAGATATGACACATTATAAATTTAATGGCGCACCACAAAAGGAAGTTTGACAATTTCCAACATAAGTGAAGACAATTTTCAAAAAAAAAGTTAACAGAAGATAAGACAATACACACCAGAAGCTAACAGAAGTTAAGACAATACACACCAGAAGTTAACAGAAGTTAAGACAATACACACCAGAAGTTAACAGAAGTTAAGACATACACACCAGAAGTTAACAGAAGTGAAGACAATACACCAGAAGCTAACAGAAGTTAACAAAAGTTAAGACAATACACACCAGAAGTTAACAGAAGTTAAGACAACACAAACCATAAGTTAACAGAACTTAAGACAATACCCAGCAGAATATCACTTCAAATTCATAGTCACTTCTCGAGCCCCAAACGCATAATCACTTCAAATTCCCAGTTGTTTCTCCTTTTGAGAATATCTGAAACATATTGCTTCTTTAATGTTGCATTTGCCTGAAAGAAAATCCGGAGTTTGTGCTCCTCGCCCATCAAAATTGTTGCTACCTATTTATTTAAATAATTCAGTTTTGTATAATAAATAAGTTTTTTAATGAAACAAATATAAAGAATAATTACAATTACAAGTTTACCTCTAAAGCATCTGATGGAGATAGCACATCCAGCTCAAGAACCTCCTCTAATACTTTGTTGCTTTCACCATCCAAAATTTTCTTCCTCTCGTCTTCATTAGTCCATGCTTGAGCCATTGCAACTAAACTTGAATTCATCTCCTGAAAAACCTTTTCAAATGATGAACTGACTGAGCCTATAGCAGAAGCCAAATTCCCAACTTCATCATTTTTCTTTGTCAATCCCTTCAATTTCTTTCCCACTCTCGCTTGAGATCGAAGAGAGTTCCTTTTCCTTGAATCACTTGCACCGCTTGCGCTACTTGCACCGCTTGCACCAGATTCGATTTCAGCCTCAATATCAAAGTCTTCATCAATATCGATTGCAAGAGACTCACGTGTAATCTCAATGTCTATGTCATGGACAGCTTTCTCAAAAGACTCACTTGCTTCTCCTGTAGCTCTATCTTTACCATAAATTTCAGCAAGCATTTCATAATGTGGGAATGGTACTCCGTACAACCCTTTTGCTTTTTTATGAGTCTAAATAATCATGTTAAAAGAGGGTTCAATATTTCTCTTAAGAAAAACTATAGAGAAGTAAACACTGATAAAAAGTACAAGTATCACGAGTTACCTTGATCCATTCTTCATAAACACTTCTTTCTACTTGCAACATCTTCTTCTCACTATCCCATCCAAACCCAGAGATGCCAAGCATTTCAGCCATTGCTGAGTATTTCTCTGACCAGTGCTTCAGTCTTGAGTCAATATGAGGCTCAGCCTTCAAGCCACAATGAGGAAGTTTTTTTAGTATCATCTCCTCCAACTTGCCCATAAAGCCACTCTTAAACCCACTCTCGCCTTTCCACTTTGGATCACGAGATAGGTCCAATAAGGCGGCAATTAGTGTTGCGTCCTCTTCGTTCGTCCAAAACCTCTTGTTTCTCCCTCTTCCTCGAATAACACCATCCATCTTATAGCTTTAAATAACAAAGTAGAACATAATAAGCAACAATTATATGTCAACAGACACTAGTAACAAGCACACTACTACAATTCTCATGTTCAAACAAAAACAATTAATAAGACTACTCTTTATATGACAGCAAACAACAACAACAACAACAACATCAAAAACCACCTCGGTTCAACAAATAACAATAGATAAAAAAGACTTGTAATATATAAATTAACGGATGTTCAACAAATCTGAGTAACAAAAGTTTGCAGGAAGCTAAATTACGAGATACAAAAGATATTAAAGACAAGTCTGAAATTTCAATAAAACTAGATCAACACATCAGATTAGTTTCCCTAGATCTAACCATGTCTAGATCTCCAACTATTAAACATCTCTTGAGCCAGGGTGTTCCTATATCCAGTCCAAAGATCTGAAGTTTCGATATTAGTAATGAATTCAGTTTCTTCTTCTTCTTCAGAATCTTCATCTTCAGAATCATCTTCTTCTTGTCCATCATCATCGTCTTCGTCCTCTTCCGTCATGTATCCTTCATCTTCATCAGTAGGCATGAGTTTTCTTATAAGGTTATGCAATAAACAACATGCTAGGACAATACGACCTTGAGTTTTGATTGGAAAATACGAAGGGCTTCTAAGTATAGCCCATCTCCCTTTAAGCACTCCCAAACATTGCTCTATCACATTTCTAGCTCTAGCATGCTTCATGTTGAAATATTCTTCCGCACTTCGTGGTTGTTGGGTACCCCATTCCTTTAGGTGATAACGTTGTCCTCTATATGGTGCAAGGAATCCTTCAGAATTGGCATATCCACCATCCACCAAATAATAACAACCTTCACGTGTTTAATAAAGAAACCATAAGTAAATTCTCTCATTCCTTTTTTAATATATATAGTATTTGGATGCAAAACTATTTCTTCTAATTTTAATACCTTTAGGAACCCTTAACCCATCAGGCCGAGAGATTGCATTTCGAAGAACTCGACCATCATGGGCTGACCCTTCCCAACCAGATAAGACATAAGTAAACTCCATATTAGGTGTGCAAGCACCTAAGACATTCATGGCAATAGTGTCTTTCCTTGTTCGGTACCTTGCCCTTTCTTTTGAAGGTGGAGAAACACTGATATATGTACCATCTAAGGCTCCTAAACAATTCTACAAGAACAAAAAAGGGTAAGTTGCTCCTCTATTAGTAATGATTATCTCATTAGAATTATTTGCACATTGCAAACAAATAGGTAAATACCTTGAAGCATTTCCACCTATCGTCTTCACAATCATCTGGAATAGGTATGGGCGTTTTAAGCAAATGGCCATGCAATTTGAGAACAGCCCGAAGACAATGATTAAATTGTCTACTCACGCTTTCTCCACTTCGAAGAAAATAGTGCGAAAGTGTTCTATTCTTCTTGTGATGCGCCAATGTATACAGAAACATACATACTATCTCCTCAATAGACATGTTTCTAGTCTCCTTTAATCCACCAATATCTCTAAGCATCTCACACAACACACTGAAAACATGTCTATCCACACGGAGTTCATTCCTACAAGATATGTCACTTTCTCTTATCAACCTATTCAACATTTCAAGTCTCAACCATTTGTTAGGCTTTTTTCTCTCCCTCAAGCTAATACTTCTAACAAGTGCCACACTCATCGTATACCACATCAAATACATCATCATCAACACTCTAACTATGACAAAAATCGTCTGAAGTTGCTGTAATTTTCTAGTCCTAGTCAATGATCCATTACGAGCCATCTCTGAAATGAAAAATAGATCCAAAAGTAAGTGTATAATTCACACTCTATGACAAAAGTAAGTCTACAAGATCCTACCAAGCATGAACATCAATGGCACAAGAATATTAAGACAAGCAAATGTACTGATACAAGTTCATTTACCAGTACGTTCATATGCACAGATGATCACACACACAGCGAAAAAGAAACAACAGCCTTGCTTCAACACAAATTTGGAGCAAAGAAAAAAGCACAAAAGAAAAGCCAAATAAGAAACCACAACCCACAATAACTAATCGTGAAGCAATTCTATATCCAGGATGTACATCACTAAATTACAACATAAGAAACTTTGATGTGGACTGTCGAAAAAAGGTAATAAAAACACAAAGTAGATGAAATTAAAAACATTGTCCCAACAAATGGAGATTAAAGATTGAAAAAAGGAAACAAATGGAGAATAAATCAAACCTAGTCCACCACAACTCCCAGCAAAAACGGCGCAGGATCACAAAATTGGCATGATTAACGATCGGAAGGTAACTAAGGAGTGTAAATCACAATACTGAACGAGATTGAAGGTAGGAATTTCATGTTAAATTGCGAAGCTAGGGTTAAGACTCACCGAACGAGATTGAAGCCGACGACCGACGATCGACACCAAGGTACGGAAGACGAGTGAGACAGAGATCGGATGGGCACGGTGGTGCAGACGACGAACGACCCCTAGGTGCAATCAACGGGGAGTCGCTTTCGGCCGGCGAATCGAAGGGAAACGATGGTGTTGGGGAGACTGATGAGACGGCGAGCAAACCCCAAAAAATCGAGGGTAACAGATTGGGCCGAACTGTTTAACCCCTAAAACACTTTGTTACCTTTGAGGCCTGAAACAAACATTTTTTTTTTAGCCTAACACTAACAAAGTGTTTGTTGGGCTTTTTTTTAATGAACCAAACGGAAACAAACACAAAAAACATATATAAAAAAATCTATCAGCAAAGAAGAAAATACAAATGGTCCTGATTATGAAATAATTTAAAGTCTCTATCCTAAATTGGAAATACAAATATATTACGGAGTATTTGATTTTGATATGCATTTAATTGAATTATTTGTATTTGAATGGCTAATTAATTTTCCATTATCCAATTCAACTAGCTAGCCAGTTGCTTGCCTTTCAGGCTTTTACACATGCATCCTAAATTAGGGTTTGGACTTGGACTTGGATTCATAGGTTAATCTCAGATTTTAATTATTTTAGCATTTAAAAAAAATTAATTTTCTATGGTTCATTCTTTTTAAATTATGTAGATCGTGAATTTTTTCCAATTAAGATTTTTAATACAGTATATGTTTGTAAGACACACGTTAAAAAAAAATCCATAAATAAAAAGGCATTTTACATGAAATTTACAAGGATCAATTTTATATTGGTGAGATTAATATTATAACGTATTATAAATGGAAATTATCATATATCGTGCATATAACATCCATGGATATTGATTTATCTTTTAATTATCAGCTTATCTCACCTTCTATATATATATATATAGAGAATGTGTAACTTGTGCACAAGGGCCAAGGCTTAGGATGTGCATTGTGCACAAAATATTATTCGGTGAAATTTGAAGCATTATTCGGTGAAATGTGAGTATTGTTTAGGGGAACGTGAAACATTATTTAGTGAAATTTGAGGCATTCCGTATAAATTGTAACTATTGTTTAGGGAATTGAGGTTTCTTTTATTTGAAATGGATAAATAAAAAAACTAAACATTATTCGGTAGAATGTTATAAATTATTCCGTGGAATTGGGACGTTTTATCTGAAATGAACGGAAAAAAAAAACATAACAGTGTTCGGTAGAATGTTTCACATTTCACCGAATAATGCTTAAAATTTCACCCAATAATGTTTCACATTTCACCGAATAATATTTGTGCACAATGCGGGGTGTGCACTCTGGAACCACTCCCTATATATATATATATAATTTTTTTTTTCTCTCCATAAAATGGTAATTGAAACTTAGCCAAATGAAATCTCCGCAACAAGCACACTTGGCCTACTAAATACTCCCTCCGTTTCCTTTTAAATGACTTTTTCAAGTCATGCACGTAGTTTTATAACGATAAAAACTATATTAAATATTAATATTTTAAAAATATTTTTTTAATAATATTATACTTATCATCAATAAGTATGAGATTGTCGAAAAAAATATTTAAAAAAATTATTATTTCATATAGTTTTTCACACCTTAAAAAACGTGCATGAATAGTAAAAAGTCAATTAAAAGGAAACGGAGGGAGTATTTCCCTTTCGCCTTTCATGTGTAAAAGATGGCATCGAGTAAAAAGTGCACCAACGAAAGGGAGATGGGCTCCTCTCTCTATTGACTCTTTTAGCGTGTGTGTCAAGTGAAGTGAAACCTATATACTTTCATTTAAAGGGTTTGAAGCACTCGAAATATATAATCCTATAAATATGTGGGCAGAATTTGATCTGAACCGTTGAATTGGGTTAGTTTGAAATCTCAGACAACAATATCATATATTGTCTGGGAAATTAAGAGGCCGAAGAAAAATGACTGATTGACTATCCGTCATGTTACAAATAGAGACACAAGCAAATACATAAAGAAGGGGTAAAAGAAGAAGAAGAAGACTCAAATACAAGAGCATAGATATAGTTATAGGTAAAATTGAGATATGATTAAAAATATGGAAAAGCTGCATTATCACTGTCATTATTAATGTTAATCGCTATCTAAACCTTAAGTACTCCCATGTGAAGGCCATTTTATACTTTAGCCCAAAGCAATAAATTAAACATGTTAATTAATTGAACTAGCACTATGTAAAAGTTTGTAACTAACTGTTGGTTGGTTATTTGTGGACCTCCTCCAAATGCGAATCAATGCTTGCTTTTCTGCCGGTATCCATTTAATTAATTAAGTAAAAATTGCAAAAAAAGAGCACTATTTTTATTTTTACTAGAAAAGAACATTAAAGGTAGGGTAACAACTAACAAGTAATTAAACAATGATACACGCCTAGCTAGTAAAAAGGGCAAACAATAACCTAGCCAAAGGCTAAAGAGTACGTTGAAAAATAATACAACGTACTAACAAGTAATTGACTTGCAAAATTAAGGCCAGATTTCAATACTCATTGTCTCCTTTTTAGGATTTTTTTTTTGTTTATAGATTTTTTTTAAAAAAAAATTGACTTAAACTACAATTTTAGGGTTTTTCTTCAAATATCTTTTAAAATTCTTTTTTTTTTCATGATAAAAAAAACCTAGTTCACAACTGCTTTTTTTATTATTATGATTAAACCTCTTTTTAATAATTTTTTTTTACAAAAACGTAATACATATATGTTTAATTTATAATTTGATTTTTCTATCATATGCCCTTGGAGCTTGGGGCATAGGATAATAACACTAGTTTGAAAATGATTTTTTAAATTTTAATTAGTTTAACTTTTTTCATAATTAAATTCCTGGGATCACCTATATTTTTAATTAATAGGGAATCTTTCCCAATTTAAGGTCTTATCTTATCCTATACCCTTAAGGCATATGATAGAAAGACCGATTATAATTTAGAGTTTTAACGTACAAAATGTTCTTTAAAATTCTTTTATTTCTGATATAAGTAAATGTATATTTTTTGAGTTTAATATAACGAATTCCCGACTCCGTCACAACTTTAAATAGAAGTAAAGTAAACAAAGGGTAGAACATTTGCACTTGGGACCTCAATGGAGTATCATGGTGTTGAGAGTGACTTTTTATGCATGGGTTTGGGATGCAAATGTGCAATACATATACTTTATATAGTACTTTCCTTTACACCGGGGTAAAACTGTAAATAAAGGCAAAGAAGGAGGGGATAGTTACTTTAAGGCTACGGACGCGTGAGAGGAGCGGGTTAATGATGCAAGCCAGTTGGGAGTTGGGACTAGATGGGGGTGTACGATAAGAGTGGTGGAGATCGGTTGGCAACAATAACATGAGAGTATCATCTTGTCCCCTTAACAAACTTAACCCTCCGTTAGTTTAGGGCCTCCAAAAGATTTATAGTGATGATTAGCCAAATCCATCTGATCATCTTTTGCCTTATAATTTGTTCTAAACACTAATCATCTTGTATATTTAGCCACACTGTTATTCGAGTTGAACTAGAGATAATATTGATTGCTCGTATTCAAGGATTCAACTCAACTGGTTTAGAAACGAGTATATATAAATGTTTATACTCTGCTCATTTATGAATAAACGAGTTTGAACTGGTTTTTTAGCTGATCTTCAGTTATGTAATCGGTTAATAGAGAAGGTTCGGCTACTTTGCCCGATCACCATATACTTGAGGTTTTTTTTTTTTCAAATTCTAAAAATTCGAGTCAGTCCAAGCATTAAATTAAATCGAGTTTAAAAAGTGTTCATATTACTGAAAAAGCTCGAGCATATAAGCTAATCTTTTTCTAGCCGAGTCCAAGATAAATATATGTGCCCTAAGCGAGGCCAACGTAGATCAATCTTGCAAATTAATTAAAGGTCAAAATGTGTGAAATCCTCATGCAACTTAAACAAATTAAAAGAAAATTTAAAAAATTGTGAAAAGACAAGAAAAATCAACATACTATATATATGTATCATATGAGAGGGAAAAGATGATTAATCACATAAACAGGGTCCTGCTCAGTGTTCCCTATGTAACTCAAACGACGAGGACACCTATCACCTTTTCTTTGAATGCATCTTCACTAAAACTCTTATTGCTAACTTTGAAAGAACAACCAAGAAGAACTTTACGATATGCAGACAAGACCTACCTATGTTAGAAGTCCTGCAAAATATGAAAAACAAAAGCCACTTTGATGACCTATGCTTCTTATGGCAATCTGTTTGGGAAACTCGGAACAGTCTAATCTTTAGGAACAAACCCCCGGAAAACCATACTGGAACTATCCAGAAAATCATTACCAACAAGGCTAACTGGAACCATTCGATTGATGGTCAGGCTATTAAACACAAAATCATTAAAAGGAGTAAAGCAAAATGGACTAAACCAAAATGGGCTTTCTACAAAATCAATGTAGATGGCTCTGTCAAACCCACTAGCACGGTGGCACCTGCCAGGTGGGATATGGAAAGTGATAGTCAAGTGCCGATTCAAGCCATAAAGGGTGAAATCAAAGCAAGCTGGGGAATTCTAAGACATTTGGAAAAAATCAAGTTACTAAGGAGCAATTTCATTAATGTTGAGTTCTACCACTGCTACATAGAAGCAAACAAGATCGCTGATTATATTGCTAAACATGGTGCTATTTGTAATTTGTCTACTCTCCCTTATAATAGGGATCTTTGTACCATCACCCGTCAGGATGATCATGAAGGTAGCGTATAGTTTATGTAGCCCCTTCTCTTTTTTACCTACTGTCAAAAAAAAAAAAAAAAAAGAAAAAAAAAAAGAAGATGATTAATCACATGAAAAGAAAGTGTTCACGTAATTGATTTTTCAGTTGAAGGTAATCATCATTTTGTTCTTTTTAGTACTCCCTCCGTTTCCTTTTAAATGACTTTTTCAAGTCATGCACGTAGTTTTATAACGATAAAAACTATATTAAATATTAATATTTTAAAAATATTTTTTTAATAATATTATACTTATCATCAATAAGTATGAGATTGTCGAAAAAAATATTTAAAAAAATTATTATTTCATATAGTTTTTCACACCTTAAAAAACGTGCATGAATAGTAAAAAGTCAATTAAAAGGAAACGGAGGGAGTATAGAACTTCACGCACCAAAGGCTTGTGTATGACACTTAGAGCATGCACAGTGGAGCACCCGGGCTTCGAGCCCTTAACTTACTTTTCCTCTATCACATCAGCTTAAGGAACCCATTCCATCTTTTTACTATTTGCACACCCATCAGAGAGCCCCACTCTCGAGCCTTTAAGTTACATTTTACTATTTACCTTTTTAAAAAATAACAAATGCAAAATGGATGTCTATGGATAGATAAAATTAGGTGTGTGCACAAATCCCGCAAATCCCGGTTCCGTCCCGATCCCGGTGGGATTTCGAAAAAAAATAGTGAATCCCGTCCCGCAAAAATTATGCGGGACGGGACGCGGGACGACCCATCCCAATCCCGCAAATCCCGTCCCGTCCCGCATATATATAATATTATTTATACGTTATGTATTATATTATAGTATATATAATATATATAGTAATATATAATATATATAGTATACATATTATTTTATATTACGTATACAGTGTGTATATATTTACATACACTAACATATACATTGTGTAAAGCAAGCTAGAGAAGGGGAAGATTAGCCCAACGACACTGGATAGTCTGCATCTTTGAAAATATACACTAGTACACACACTGTAATACATATACACTGTATATTATATGTGTAATGTGTATGTACATATTATATATATAGGGTAACCCGGAAAATATAAGAAAATTATCGATCTAAATGTGTTACGTCTTTAAAAATCGCAAAATATATATTTTTTTTTTTTTTTTTATTTTTATAATCATTTTTATTTGAGGGACGAGGCCCGTCCCGTCCCGGTCCCGTCCCGTCCCGTGAGGGACAAGGCCCGCGCGGGATTGAAAAAAAAAAGAGTAAATCCCGTCCCGATCCCGTCCCGCAAAAATTACGCGGGACGGGACGCGGGATGACCTCCGTCCCGTCCCGCGCCCACCCCTAGATAAAATTAATTCACACTTGAATATAATTTTTATTTTATTTTATAATTATAGAAAATGTCTAAAAATCATTTTTTATAGGGTTAATTCACATGTATTGTCGTTGTACGTGCTAAGAGCTTCACTTTTTGGGCTCTTGTATAAGGGGCTCCGGGATGGGGCTCTTAACACTTTTGCTTTTCTTTTTATATTTTTTGTTTAGTTGGCAATTGTAAGGGCCTAGAGGCCCTCCAATGTACATGCTCTTAATTAATTACCACGCCCTATCTACTTTTATCCTTACTAATTTACCCAATTCCAGCCAACAAATTACCATATCCTAGTAGGTTAGTATACCATATACGGACTATACATTGTGTGAACCATTTCGGAATGACTCACTAAAAAGGACTTGCTGGTAGTATTCAAATGGGCTATACATTGTGTGTATACTTCTGTATACAATGGCGGAACCAAAGGTGCCTAAGGGGGTCATGTGTCCTCCCTTTTCATTTGACGAACAACCTAGGTGTATTCTTCTCAATAATATATAGTTTCATTTTAATATATAATACACTATAATTATATATTTATATTCACAAAGTACAATTATATTCATAATTCATGAATATAATAAAATATTTATTCATTTCACTTTGCGCTCAAATAAATCAATGAACCCGTGCAAATGCGTAAATTGCATCCTATTGACAAATACTGACGCAAACACAAAACAAAGGCGTCAATAATTAATCTAGCAAAAGGTATGGAAAAATAAGTGTGTGATTGTGACATATATAGTAAGTTAGTAACATTTTGATAAATTTAAAATAATTATATGTTATTTTTCCAGCACCTAGGTCCTTCGGTGATTATTTCATCTGCTTGGAAGATAATCCAGAATTTCGAGTTCTCATCCGTAAAGACGCGCTATAAAGAAAGACTTTTAGACCGTCCTTTCTAATCTTTAAAAAAAATTGGTGATTATTTCAGATTTATTATTTAATAATTAATAGAGTTTGACCATGAACCGATGGCAACTATTCATACCAATTATTTTTGGTCAAAATTGAAATTAAAGTGAATAGCTTATGGCAGATTGATTTGCAATTTGGGCAAATGGCGTGGATAGGGTTGCAGCTCCAAAAGGGTACGTAACAACTAACAAGAAATTGTTCAAAGGCAATGGTCAATTTTCAAAGACTCAAAACCACCATCCCCGCCGTGTATTCCCTCTTTTTGATTGAAATCGATTTTTCGTTAATGCTTGCTGGACTAATAAATAAAGATCCTGCATTATTAAGCTTACTAGCTTAACTGATAAGAATGATATGTAGTGATTAATAAATCAAGAGTTCAAATCCCCCTCTCTATATTATAATGGTCTAACTGTATTTCTGTATGGATGAAGGTTAGTCGATAAGTTACAGTAAGATTTCAAAATAAAATCAATTAACTATTGTCTACAAGGGTATTAAGTTCATAAATAAATATCATATAGTAGTAGAAAAAACTATTACTGTATTATTTTAATGCAGTGTAGTGCAATTTGATCTTAACGTTAGGGAAAAACCAAAGAGCTACACCATTAAAAACTACATGTGTGTTAGAACAAAAAACAACAAATTTAACGGCCACATAACATTCTCAATGGCCCCACGAAATCTGCTGTCAATAAATGAAAAATAAATGAAAAATTAAGTGGTAGTATAAAACCAAGAACCAGGAAGTGGCCGGTAATAATGTAATATTCCAATTTCCAAATGCCCTGTTTCATTCAATTGGTTAATCCAATTTATCAATTTAATTTGTCCGAGGAAATTTTTTCCTATAGAACGAAAGTGTCTTAGTTGTTGTAATCTAGTCCATAAAGTAATTGGAGTTATTTTCCATATCTTTTGTATTGTTATATCACGACTTTTGTATTTTTTTTTTGTTGAAACGGAAATTTTTTGGCCATAGAGCTAAACTCTATCAGACAAGAGCATCCTTACGGATGAGACTACGCAATAGAGAATCATTAGGAGTCATAGATCCATGTGAAGCAGAACAGAGACGTGATAAACGATCATCCATTAGATTTGCTTCTCGAAAGACATGACGAATCTCAACATAACCAAAGAAGCCCAGCGAGACTAGACTGTCTGAGACAATCATATTAGAGTCTCCAGTAGGCTTCCCCAAACCTTTTAAACTTTTAATAATTGTTAAGTTGTCTCCTTCAACTATCAAATTTCTAATGTTTAAGTTTTTTGCAGCTAATATACTACTCCAGAGACCATGGCTTTCACATCCACATACCGAATTGATAGGTGATGGTCCCCAACCGCAAGAAATAGGAGAGCCATGAGAATCACGAATGATAAACCCAAAAGTGCCCCTATCGTTCAAGGAAAGAGAGTCGTCGAAGTTAAGTTTGTAAGTGTCATTTGGAGGGGGTTTCCATTTGGTTCTTTTCCTTCTTGAAGTCAATCTGGGTTGTGTACCCTTTTGTGTAGCAAATACATGTTCTTGTGTATTTTCCTTTGATTGTGAAGTTACCCAGATAAATTTTTGATCCTTTTTGAAAGATAAAATCCTTCTTATGTCTAGGTTTATATTGTCAAAAAGTGTTTTGTTTCTGGAGAACCAGACTCCCCACCAAACAAACGCTAGGTCTTCAAATCTAGTTTTCCCAATTGTGTTCTTGATATTCCATATTGTGTCATTTAAATGACCCCCTTTATTAAAACAACCATGGACTTTCATAAAAGATCCCGTGTCATTTGCCATTAGAGTGTTCTTAGTGATGGGGCAATCCCATAATAGATGGTTTAAATCCTTATAACAGGAGTCACAGTGTGGACGTACAGTTAGTAGGAATACCAAGTCGTCGAGATGCCAATCTAACAGTAGTGGGTACTCCATTTTTGAGTATTTTCCATATAAAAGATTTTATTTTGGGAGGCACATTAAGGTCCCAAACCCAGCTTATATCCGAGCTTGTATGGTTTTTATATTTATGTATCATATCAATTGCAGATTTTGTCGTAAACCATCCGTTTTTGCTCCATTTCCAATATAATCTGTCAACATGAATGTTTTGTGGTATTGGTATTGTGGTGATTGTTTCTATTAGATCATTTGGTAGAATTCGTTGTAGTTTTTCATGTAATTTATTCCGATCCCATGTTTTGTTTTCTTTTATGAATTATTTTATGTTTATTGATTCATCAATCTGTTGTGTAGTTGAGATTAATGTTTTTAGGGGTGAAGAGCCCATCCATAGGTCACGCCAAAAATTAATGGCCGAACCATCCCCAATAGACCATTGGAGACCTAGTTTAAATAAATGTATTAATTTTATTAGTTGTGCCCATTGCCACGAGGAGCCACCTCGCTTTTGATAGTTTTGAATATTATTGTTTTTTAGATATTTTTCTTTTATTAGGATAACCCATGGGCTAGTAGGATCTGCTAAAATTTTCCATATCAGTTTCATATGTAAAGCTTTGTTCATATCCTCCGAGCATCGGAGGCCAAGACCTCCATTATCCTTTGTTTTACAGATATCGAACCAACTAATAAGTGGTTTATGATTTGGGCCTTTGTTCCAGAGGAAATTCCGATTGATTTTATCTAATTCTGTGTGAACAGATTTAGGTAGCATAAAACATTGCATTATATGTAATGATTTAGCTGATAGCGTTGTTTTGATTAGAGTACATCTTCCAGCTTGTGAGAGGCAATTTGCCTTCCATTTGTGCAGTTGAGATTTGGTGTTTATTAGTAGGTCCTTGAAATCATCTTTCGACATTCGTCCTTCTATGATTGGACACCCCAAATAGCAACCCAAATTGGGGGTGTGCGCTATTTCTAATTCATTACGAATAAGGTTTTTTTGTGTGTACGATCTCTGTAATTTGGAATGGTTTCTTATGAATCTCTAAATCGCACATTTTTTTTTAATCTTATTAGTGTCAATATATTACTACACAAATTTTCTTATATAAATCCTAAATCGCAAAATATGATAAACCATTATCATAAGATTAGAAGTGTTGGAGGGAAATGCTTGTAATAGGGTTTATGGAATGTGAAAGGTTTTAAGAGTCCCACATTATTTTCTAAGGACATGAAGGGTTGGTTTATGAAGGTCTTTTTTTCATCCCTATGATTGAGAGGTGAAATGAGAGACTCACATGCATACACCACCATTGGCAGCACATGCACAATGTGGTCTATTTTTTCATCTCTATCTGTTGGATTCATTATTTTTGCACGTTCAGAAGCTTTGCTTTTCTCCTTAAAACTGACGTCTTCTTAGTTTTCATAACACACCCATAAACCTTTCTTCCCTTCTCTTTCTCTTTCACTTTCGTTCCGAGCAAGCTTTTGTGATTCCAGAACCTTCTTTTCGAGTGCACGGATTGAGGACGTGCTGTGTAACTCTAGGGGCGACGCCAACCCTTCTCCCGAAGTTACAGGGCTGTTCCTTTTCAGTTGTTTCGAAATCAATATGTCGATCAATGAAATGCTTATACATGATTTAACCAATTTTAACAACCGACTTGCACCTACGATCAGGATGAAATCGCTTATAAGGCAGTGGATTCAAATCGATATTACGCCACAGCCTTCGGAGTTTTCAATCACTTCGTTTTTCCGACGTTTTTCCGACGTTTTTCAACTTGTTTTCTAAAGCGCTACATATATTAATTCCACTAACAAGTACTACATCCGTCTCAAAATACTTGTCACTTTACTTTTTTGACACGTTTTTTAAGAAGCTAAAAACTCTATAAAATATTAATTTTTTTAATAAATTTTTTTGATAATTTTATAGACAGTTGTATTAAGTATGAAATTATTTTTTAAAATTAATAAAATCATTAATATTTTATATAGTTTTTACCGTTCTTAAAAAACGTGTAAAAACTAAAGTGACAAGTATTTTGAGACGGATGGAGTACTAGCTAGTAGCACAAATCTTCAAGGGATGATTATTCTCAACTTATCCAACAAATGTAGTAGAAGGTACAGTTTAGAGGAGTTGTTGGTATGTGATGAATGCGGTGGCTCAATTAGCTCGGAACTTCCAAGTGTGGAAACGGTGCAACTACTATGCAAGTGTGCAAATGGTGCAAGTTTTAAGTAACCTTGATATATCTACGAGTAGGGTTGGACGGTGGTAAAAAAAATTACCGTACCAATCGATTGCCAACCGTACCAACAGGACATTGGTACCAAGTAGTCGGTAACCGAAATCTCGGTACCGATATAAGTCGGTACGGTACACGGTATGGAAAATCAAAATACCGTGATGCCGATTATATATGTATTTTTTTTAAAAAAAATATTTACTAAATAAGTAAAATGTCCTACACTCCTATAGATATTTTGTTTTCAAGGTAATATACCGAGGTATCGTCAGTACCGATTATATATGTAGTTTCGTTTTCAAGGTAATATGTCATCGGTACCGTCGATACCATCGGTACCACAAAGTATAAAACGTAAATTGATGATTGAAAATTGTGTTGTTGGTTACCACGGTACCGACCTTCGGTAACCTATAGTTTCGGTACCAACAGTTTCGGTTACTGATACTAACGGTTGGTACGCGGTACAAAAAATTTCATACCGAATAGTGTCGGTACGGTACGTGGTAATCGAAAATTTACCATGGTACCGTACCGTGCCAGCCCAATCTACGAGAGATTTAAAAGAGGTTTCTAAAACACTTGGTGGGATCTTTTGGTTTTTCATTAAAAAAATAGAATTTCAAAAGATTGGAAATTAGCATAAAATAATTTTAAAGCTAAGAATTAGTTTTAAATAAATCAATAGAGGGAGAATAATATAGTTAATAATATCATCTATTATAAAGAGCGTTAAAAAATATAGTAAAATATTAAGAAGTTAAAAAATATAGTAAATTATTTAATTATGAAATTATTTTTCAATAATTTAGTGCTTATAAAATAATTTAATTATTTTAACTGAACTAATAATCTGGGAAAAAAAATGATCAGCCTTTCTCACCCTTCAAGGTTAGATCTGACACGTGTCACATTGATAGTGGGGGTTCACTGTAAGAATGGTAGAGATCGACCGTCGGTGATCACATCCCACGCTTTATCCAAACAGAGCGGTTGTTACTGGCGGTTTGGGTTTTCTTTTGGGCCGGTTAAATTACTTCGTACGCACCACCACCAAGTAACAGCCTCCTCCACTGTTTAAACTTTAAACGCTGTCGTTTCGGTTGTTAGTTGACGCCGTTAGTTAAACCGTGAAAAAACGCAAATTACAGAAAAAAAAAAGAAACACTGGCACTGCCGCACTGTACTGGTAGCAGCAATTCTGTATATCTATAAAAGGAGCCGTTACGTTGGAGCTCTTATTCGCTCTGGCATATCTCTTTCCTCTTCTTCTTCTTCTTCGTTCATCCCAGAGAGAGAGAGAGAGAGAGAGAGTAACGAAGTTCACATTTCGAAGCTGCATCGCGAAATTGTTCAATGGCGGCCTCAAGGAGCGTTGTTGTGTTCTCGTATGTCCTATTCCTCTTCCTGCTGGCATTCGTCGGAGCTATGGCGGTTGTGAAGGATTCCGGCGATGCTGCTCCGTCGGTTGCGAGGTGAAATGATCGCGCTCTCTATTTCTCTCTCATCTTCAACCTTTTCGGCTTTTTGTTGGAGAAATTGATCTCTGCTCAGCTCTGATGTTGCTTCAATTTTAGCTGCATTTCGTTTGTTTTGGTGTGGAATTGAAGTTCAATTCTCAGTTTAGAAGATGGAAAGTGCGGAGTTAGGTTTACAGACGGAGTTAATTTCGTCTTCTCAACTTTTTCCTGTTGCCGAATTGCAGGAAATTGGGGGGTTTGCTGAACCCAAAGAACTCATCCATGGCGGACAGGTAAGCGAATTCCGCTAAAATTCCGTTTTCTGCTACTACATTTGTCGGTTTACTTTTCTTTTTCCTTTTTTTCCCCCCTTTTCTACTATGGTGAATTGGTGATCTAAGCCGTCCTTCACATCTACAGTCCTTGGTCAAAACCAACCGAAACCTTCCAGTATTTCAGTCACCACCACAATCACAAAGTCCAAATACTCTGAATTCATTTTCCGAGTGAAACTTCAGGATTTTTTTTCGCAAGATCCATTGAACAGTTTTTACTCAACTATGGCCTCTAGTCTCTGTATAATATATTTAACAGTGTTCATAATATTTTAGTGCCTCACATTAATGGCAGAAAAGTACATATGGCGGTGGTAACTTACCCCTTCACAATCCCTTAGTTAAGATTGTGATGATGCCTAAAAATTCCTTGGACAGTGACCTGCTTTCTCCCCTAATTTTGCATTTCAATAGAAAAAGGGTGAGTATCACCAGTCACAAAAGGGAGAATAAAAGGGGAAATTGGACTGAATACGATGGAATTAAATTGGGCGTTTTTTCCTGCTCATTTTCATGGCTAATTGATTTTGCTGGTTTGATTCAGCTTGGAAGATGATCATATTAATGTGCACGCTGTAGCTGATCCTGAAGAGGTGGTGGCCATGGTTCACATGTGGGTACCTCTTTCTCTCTCCCTCTCCCTCTCACGTGCTTATGGAATTTTTCATTCTTATTTTCCATAATTTGTGCAATTAAAATTTAAAAGTTCACGGTGCTATGATTATGGTGGAAAAATTATAGGAGTGTGAATGTGTCATTGCTGTTTGGATGATCTCTGTAAACCCTAGTCCCTACTGGGTGTGTCTTGATCCTTCTACTCACTCCCCCTGTCTATCCCATTTTTAGTCTCCCCCACCAAAAGCAAAACACATGCCCTTTTTTTCAGAATGGATTTTCTTTCTTGTTTCATTCAATCCTCTTAAATGTGTTTGTGTGAAACTTGTTTAGCCTTCCAACTAGCTTTACACGTCCAAGGCACATGCAACAACAGTTAACTTTTGTTGCATTATGTGCACACAACTGCATTAGTCTTTAAAATGTTACCCTACTATGGTGTCCACCACACTTAATCTTGTCTAAAGCCAGGGTATACCCATTAGTCTTTGCCCAGCTAGCTCTTTCATATGGTATGTTTTTTGGTTGCTTAAGGCCTTAAATAATTTGTTACCATCTTAGGTTTTATAAGAAACTGAATCTGTCCAAAAGTTTAAGACCCAAATGATGGGAATATACCTAAATGATGATGGAGATTGCGCGATGTTTCATTGTTCTATGGAAATTCTCCTTTACAGCTACATATGGTACAACAAACATTTGTTCTTACTTCAGTAATTTACCAGCAAATATTTCAAGGGGAAACTTCATCTAACTTTCCGAGCAAATCAAAATTTTCATCTGTTAAGGAGAAGGAGTAAGTTTTGTCTTAAATGGAGACACTATTTAGTGATAAAGACAATGGCTTTTGGGATGGAAATTCCATGTGCATAATGATGTGGACAGGGGAAAAGGATGAGGTGTACGATGCATTTTTTGTTAAAAAAAATGAACACTTGCAATTGCATAAGAATATTCATTGGATTTATTTTCAAAATTACTGCTTCTGATATATACAAATACAAGTCTCACTTGAATAAAGAATCAAGTAACTTATAATTTACTGAACCTCTAATATGTAAATGTGCAGGAGCATAAAGAACAGTACTGAGAGGAGGAAACTGGGTTACTTTTCATGTGGAACTGGCAATCCAATTGATGATTGCTGGCGTTGCGATGCTGATTGGCAAACCAACCGCAAGCGCTTGGCAAACTGTGGCATTGGATTTGGTAGAAATGCCATTGGTGGACTCAATGGCCGCTTCTATGTGGTTACTGACCCTAATGACGACGACCCTGTGAACCCGAGACCTGGCACCCTTCGTCATGCTGTCATCCAGGAAGAGCCGCTTTGGATTATATTCCAAAGAGACATGGTGATCCAGCTGAAAGAGGAGCTGATAATGAACAGCTTCAAGACAATTGATGGCCGTGGAGCTAATGTCCATATTGCCAACGGAGCTTGCATCACTGTGCAGTTTGTCACTAACATCATCATCCATGGAATCCATGTCCATGACTGCAAACCCACTGGTAATGCCATGGTCAGGAGCTCCCCAACACACTACGGTTGGAGGACCATGGCTGACGGTGATGGCATCTCACTCTTTGGTGCGAGTCATGTATGGATCGACCACAACTCGCTTTCTAACTGTGCTGATGGCCTTGTTGATGCTGTCATGGGATCAACTGCAATTACCATTACAAACAACCACTTTGCCCACCACAATGAGGTGTGCAAGGAACCCAAGCCCCTCGTTCATGACTTTGCTTTACCTGGTTTACCATGTGATGGGAAAACTGACTTTTTTGGTGTATGGTGAAACAGGTGATGCTTCTTGGGCACAGTGATTCGTATGTAAGAGATAAGCAAATGCAAGTCACCATTGCTTTCAACCATTTTGGAGCAGGTCTCATTCAGAGAATGCCAAGGTAATACAATCATTCAGTTCTAGTCCAATAGTAAACACAATTAGCGAAAACTATAGAGATGATTTTCAACCACTATTGCAGATGTAGACATGGTTACTTCCATGTGGTGAACAATGACTACACCCACTGGGAAATGTACGCAATTGGAGGAAGTGCGAGCCCTACCATCAACAGCCAGGGCAACCGATACCTCGCCCCAGTAAATCCCTTCGCAAAGGAGGTAAAAACTAAAAAGAACTTGTTACCACATTTGTTTCATCACTTCATTCAGTTGTTTGAATTCTCTGTTTATTTGTGAAACTTGTAGGTGACTAAGAGAGTTGATACACCTTCAAACCAGTGGAAAGGATGGAACTGGAGGTCAGAGGGTGACATGTTGCTCAATGGTGCCTACTTCACCCCATCTGGAGCCGGCGCTTCATCCAGCTATGCAAGGGCATCGAGCCTGGGCGCCAAGTCATCATCAATGGTCGGAACCATCACAGCCAGTGCCGGTCCCCTCTCTTGTCGTGGTGGCCGTCAGTGTTAGTCCCAAGGACCCAAACACACAATATAGAAAGCCATCTTTTTTTCATTTATTTTCTTTATTAGATTGTTTTTATTTTTTTCCCCCTTTCCCTCCCACAAGTTAAGGGTAATATAGCCACAGGTCAAGTCAAGTGTCCTACCACTACTCATACTCCATGTTGATCCTCTCCCATCATAACAGTTAAACCCCATTTTTCATGTCTTGGCAAGCCATTATATGATCCAAAGCCAATCCAATCAATGGTCATTGTTTATTTCCTCGACCTCTCGCTGCTTCCATTCGATAAACCAAAGCCAATTGTGGGGTAAGCAGCTGCAGAAGTGTCGGTCGGTCCTCAAATGCTTTCGTTTTTCAGCATCCTCAGCAGCATTCGCCTGTCTGATCTCCTCCTAACTGTCTATCCGTCTCTGTGTGTCTGGTTTCTACTACATAGCATTGTTGTTTTCGGGTCTTATTAGAAACTGAATGTGTGCATTTTTCTTCTCTTTTTTGGTATCTGCATTATACAATTTGATATATCATATGAATGTCAGCAAACATTTCAAGTAAGTAATGAAGAAAATTGTTTGTTATAGAACTATATGCTTCCAAATTCAGCTCAAGTGTCAAGGATGAACGAATCTTTCCACGAGATTTTAATACAAATCCGCCAAAATCTGCACTCCAAATGACATAACCATTGAATTGATTAAATGGTTTTGGAGTTTGTTTGGCATGTGGAACAGCAAAGGTGGGTGTGTGGGGGTTGGGATTTTAGCCAACTGGTAACAAACTGTTGAAATGTCACCTCATCATCACCTCTCCATGGTAGGTAGTGGGTGTTATTCAACATCTGTATTGATTTGGAGGTGCCATTAACCTTCCAGCTAACTTTTGGTGCTCAACTTCTCTGAGAAATGCAAATCAACTTCCATTTTTGCAGGGATATTTGCTTCATTGCTTGCTCCATCAACAAATTATTTTACCCATCAGTTGTTTTTGAATTTTGGAAGTCTCAAAATGAGCAAAATGGTTGGGCATGAACACTTTTATAAAAGTGGTTAAGTGTTCAAAACACAGTTGAAACAAAGCTTTTCCTTTGGGGTTGTTCTGTCAGGCTTTTAAGTTTTAACTACAAAAATTTTGGAGGGAAAAAAATTCATAAGTTGTTCCTTACTTGCTAGAGAACCTCTTCTAAGCTAACTGTCACGCCATTTTGAGATGAACTTTTTATAGACTTTTTCAAGAATATAAAAATATTATTAAAATTAAATTATAATACCAATATGTCAAATTAAACTAAATAATAATATTATAATTAAAGTTATACCCCCTCAGTTTCTAAAATATAAGTCGTTTTGAGTCGTTTAAGCAGTTAAAAACTATATAAAATATTAACTTTTTAAAATAAAAAAGTTAAAATTTTATATAGTTTTTAGCTCTTTAAAAAACGTGTCATAAAGTCAAAACGACTTACAGTATATTTTAGAACGGAGGGAGTAAATATTATTATAATTATAATATTATAAAACATATATGTTATTTAACTTATGAATGGCACTAATGAATATACTTGTATGATGAATCTGTGTGGGTTCTATATGGTGCATATGTGGCAAGTAAAAATCCCTCATAATCCATTATTCTAATTCTATCATTATTTTAAAAATTACCCCTTTAATCTTACCATAACTTATGAAAAAGTCTTCTACTTTATAGGCTTAACAAAAAAAAAAAAAAAGGATTGCCATAACTTATGAAAAAGTCTTCTACTTTATAGGGAAGATTATCTTTCCTTTTTATTTAAAGATGTTTGCATTCGGAGTAATTGAGGAAACCAATTTATACATTAATTCAATTTATACATTAATTCTTGTATGCATTTGAACTAATTTTATCATTTTATATAACAATAATTTTTATAAGGAAAGCTGGATCCTAATTTTGTATATATTCATTTGTAAGTATTGTGTTGCTATGAACACAATATTCAACAAGTCCAAGATCTTCAAAACATGTGTCAGTACTCGTTTGAGTTCATCTCAGAACTTGTGGTCGTTAAAGATTTGTATTAATTGCTTTTGAGCCTCTACATATTCTTTAAGGGAGAAATGAACTTTTAATGTGATTTTAGCTCATTTTCAACCATCAAAATCTCAAGATTAGTTAAAGCGTACTTGAATCCTTTTCGCACACAACTTCTTTGAAACCATTTTTGTTTAAGGTGTTGTAGAGCCATTTACATATGTGCAACTTGAATAGACATTTAGTGATGATTTGAACTCATATTTCTCCCGCAACTTACTCGTTAGCTAGGGCAAGGCAAAAGGTAACCCTCCTCCTAGAATGAAATTTTATCTACAGTGATTGTGACACCAAAATCCCGACATTGAAGTCAAAAACCTCGAAGAAAAGTTGTAATTTCTCCCTCCACTTACTCGTTCATCGTTCTTTTGTTGAAATCTGAAAGGTTGGTTTCATTTTTTATTTGAGATTTAGGGTTACTCGTTCTTTGTTCATTCTATTTTGTGCTCTGTAGTCGTAACGCATAATCGTTCTGTTTGTGCTTGTTGGTATGCTTAATATGTGCTTGGTAACCCTAATGCTTAATCGTTTCCTACATCCCCTTGTTTGCTCTTGGTTTCTCGTTAGTCGTTATGCTTAATCTTTCTATTTTGTACTCCTACCGCTTGTCTATCCCTCGCCCTCTCTGTTGTTGTTTGGTTCGATCTCTTGATCGAGCTCTAGAAATGGTCGTGTTTCATGGCCAACGCCACCGCAACAATCCCGAAGTCGGGATCTTGAACCCTAATTTTGTGTTTAATGCGTCAAATACTTGTTAAATAAAGTTTGGTCGAATGAAATCATAATGGACATCTCTTTCTTTAGCTAGGCCTTTCTCCAATATATTAAAAAAACATTCTTTTTAATATATATACATATGAAAAAAATCTCATTTTTTGACAATTTTTATTTTTCTTAAATACAAATTTAATACTCTTCTAATAAATTTAAATAAAAAACATTTTCTTAAAAAAAAATTATTTAGTCTCCCCAACTTTTTTTTTGATCCGTCGTTGCGTGCATGCTAACAAATATCTCCAAGCTCACACCTTGGTTGTCCTCAAGAAAGAAAGTATAAGGAGAAAAAAAAGAGGACAATGGGCTCAATGTCAATCACCAAATCAAATTGAACCAAATCGAACACGAAGTTTCGATGCAACAAATGGAACGTGGAAGCTAAGGGCATCATGGTAAACCGGATGTAACAAAGCTCTCGCTAGCAATTACACAATGAAATCAACACAAATCTGGAGAGAAATCAATTAAAGATATCAAATCAAATCAACACAAATCTCGCTAGCAATTTACGGGTGATTTTCTGTAATTTACCCTATTTATTATCAGAAGATTTGGGGAAGTGAAGATGATTTTCAAAGTTGTAGCAACAATTGTTTACACCTCGTGATTTAAAAGCTATGTGTTGAAATTTGTAATGGGTCGGAGTGATTGAGAAAATCTGATTTTCAAGCATTATACAATGTCAACACACATTTGAGTTCCTTTCCTTCGCCCCAAAACTCGCGATCACTAAGAATTTCTCTCAATTGCTCCGGAGCTTCTACAAATTCTTCAAGACGAATACAGGTTTATAAATGAGATTTCAGCTCATCTTCAACCATCAAAATCTCAAAAAATGATAAAACTGGAGAACTCGAATCTCTTCCACATTCAAACTCTTTGAAACCCTATTTGTTTAGGGTGTTGTAGAACCAATTGCTTAATGCAACTTGAAAATACATTCAAGTATCTTTCAAGCTTCTTAATCAAGGATCGTGCCCACATTGATCCATTACAAATTTTAGCATATAGCCTTTGAATCACGAGTCGTAAACAACTATCGCTACACCTCTGAAAATTATCTCCACATCCCTAAATTTTATGCACAATGCTGAAACCCCGTAGCACTGTTGGTGATGGATCACATCTCTTACACAATTAAAATCAAAGCTCGAGAAATATGGGTTCAAAATATCACCAATGTCGACTTCATCGAGCGTTTCAACAAAAAACATCCTGTTAGACCATAAATTCCAATTAGACACTTGTGTGTCCTGAACAGCTCAAACCTTTCCCATTATCTCATCGGCATTGTAAACCAGCAGAGTACACCCGGATGTCTTCCATGACTCGTCAAGCTCCAACTTAAAGAGATCAAAATTAAGTTCCCGAATGTTCACCATGGACCTTTGTAGAAGATATTGATCCCCTTCAGAAAGCCTGATTAGCATATTGTTTTGTTGCATCCATTCAGAAAATTCTTTCCAACTCACACCATTGGTAATATGTGAAATACTTGAATCACAATGACACATTGAGAGGCGAAGAAAAGACTAAACGACGAATTCTTCTAAAGCCCTTTAGCACTGGAGACTATAAGAAGCAAGTGCAGAACTTTGGGGAGGAGATGTTGGAATGGGGACAAAAGCTAATATAATTTCCACCAAATGATGCAACTAATGTACCAACATTGAAGAACACGGGAGCAGAGCTTTGAAGAGGAGCAAAGTCACTAAGATTTCCCCCAAATGAGGCAACTACTACAGGATTACCCATTTGCATAGATTTACCAATACTAGCGAGCATGAGAGTAGAAGTGTTGGGGAGAGAACCTGAGAATAGCGAAAAGTCACTGCTTCCACCAACCATCGATCTTAGTCCCAAAGAAAAAGTACCCGCACTGAGCATCATGGGAGAGCCTCCAAGGGGTGACGTGAATGGGTTGTAGTTTAAGAATGTTGATACATCTATAGAAGGAGATGCTCCAGTGGCATGTTGACCAAAAGAAGAATCTTGAAGGGGCACCGGAATCAACGCTTGATCGTTGTCAATGTTGGGGAACATAAGAGTGTGCTCTCTACGCAGATGAGAAGTTGAGGCATAAACAACAGCTTCAGCCCTACTTGAAGTAGCACCATCACGTCCTCTCTTCGTTGATAGATTCAATGTTTGAGCATGACTTTTGATGTTGGCAGACACATTTGGACAAATACGGCATAAGTGATCTTTTACCCTCGCACTAGTTCTCTTTCCGCTATAACAAGAGCCACAATGCTTGCATCTCCATAAATCGGGAAAAGCAATTGAGAGAAAACATGTATTCGTCTTGAAGAATCCGTAGAAGCTCCGGAGCAATTGAGAGAAATTCTTAGTGATCGCGAGTTTTGGGGCGAAGGAAAGGAACTCAAATGTGTGTTGACATTGTATAATGCTTGAAAATCAGATTTTCTCAATCACTCCGACCCATTACAAATTTCAACACATAGCTTTTAAATCACGAGGTGTAAACAATTGTTGCTACAACTTTGAAAATCATCTTCACTTCCCCAAATCTTCTGCATAATAAATAGGGTAAATTACAGAAAACCACCCGTAAATTGCTAGCGAGATTTGTGTTGATTTGATTTGATATCTTTAATTGATTTCTCTCCAGATTTGTGTTGATTTCATTGTGTAATTGCTAGCGAGAGCTTTGTTACATCCGGTTTACCATGATGCCCTTAGCTTCCACGTTCCATTTGTTGCATCGAAACTTCGTGTTGGAGATATTTGTTAGCACGCAGCGGCGGATCAAAAAAAAAAATTAGGGAGACTAAATAATTTTTTGGATTTCTTTTTTTGCATATATACATGAAAATATTTTTTATTTAAATTTATTAGAAAAGTGTTAAATTTGTTATTTAAATAGTCATTTTTAAGTTAAAAAAATAAGAAAAATAAAAATTGTCAAAAGATGAGATTTTTTTCATATGCATATATATTAAAAATAATGTTTTTTAATATATTGGAGAAAACTTTAAGTTTGTTATTTGATTAGGCATTTTTAGTAGAAAGAATTGCACTGATCAACTTTTCTAAAACTGTGTTCAAGAGTTTGACTTATCATGGTGACCTTTAGTCAAGAAAGCCCTTTACCGTTTTTTTGGGAACAAATAGATGCTTTTCCCGAGTCATGGAGATGCAAGCATTGTTGTTCTTGTTATAGCGGAAAGAGAGCTAGTGCGAGGGTAAAAGATCACTTATGGCATATTTGTCCAAATGTACACGCCAACATCAAAAGTCATGCTCAAACATTGAATCTATCAACGGAGAGAGGACGTGATGATGCTACTTCAAGTAGGGTTGAAGCTGTTGTTTATGCCTCAACTTCTCATCTGCGTAGAGAGCACACTCTTATGCTCCACATCATTGACAACAATCAAGCGTTGATTCCGGTGCCCCTTCAAAGTTCTTCTTATGGTCAACATGCCACTAGAGCGTCTTCTTCTATAGATGTATCAACATTCTTCAACTACAACCCATTCACGCCACCCCTTGGAGGCTCTTCCGTGATGCTTAGTGTGGGTACTTTCTCTTTGGGACTAAGATCGATGGTTGGTGGAAGCAGTGATTTTTCGCTACACTCATGTTCTCTTCCCAACACTTCTACTCTCATGCTCGTTAGTATTGGTACATCTATGCAAATGGGTAATCCTGTAATAGTTGCCTCATTTAGGAGAAATCTTAGTGGCTTTGCTCCTCCTCAAAGCTTTGCTCCCGTGTTTTTCAATGTTTGTACATTAGTTGCATCATTTGGTGGAAATTATATTAGCTTTTTTTCCCATTCCAACATCTCCTCCCCAAAGTTCTGCACTTGCTTCTTATAGTCTCCAAAGCTAAAGGGCTTTAGAATAATTCGTTGTCGAGTCTTTTCTTCGCCTCTAAATGTGTCATTGTGATTCAAGTATTTCACATATTAACAATGGTGTGAGTTGGAAGGAATTTTCTGAATGGATGCAACAAAACAATATGCTAAACAAGCTTTCAGAAGGGGGTCAATATCTTCTACAAAGGTCCATGGTGAACATTCGGGAACTTAATTTGGATCTCTTTAAGTTGGAGCTTGATGAGTCATGGAAGGCATCCCGGTGTACTCTGCTAGTTTACAATGCTGATGAGATAATGGTAAAGGTTTCAACTCCTGAGGACACACAAGTGTCTAATTGGAATTTATGGTTCAAGAGGATGTTGTTTGTTGAAACGCTCGATGTTGTTTGGGGCGAAGGAAGGGAACTCAAATGTGTGTTGACATTGTATAATGCTTGAAAATCATATTTCCTCAACCACTCCGACCCATTACAAATTTCAACACATAGTTTTTAAATCACGAGGTGTAAACAATTGTTGTTACAACTTTGAAAATCATCTTCACTTCCCCAAATATTCTGCATAATAAATAGGGTAAATTACAGAAAACAACCCGTAAATTGTGAAATTACAGTTAACCACCCATATCGATAAAACCCTTTCAATGAACCACCCACATGGTCCACCCCTCCAACACAAGAAAACAAAAACAACAACAATAGCCCAATGTATTCCGCAAAAAAGCAGAATCTAAGAGATCAGATGTACGCACCCTTTTTGTCTGAGTAATTAGGAGGGTGTTTTAGAAAGACTAAAGAATCAGCACAGACGACAAAGAAGACCTTAGACAAAGTAAGAAAATATAGTTTGATCATATGTGTGTGTGTGGTTATGAATTTGGCTACCCATATGGATCTCTTTGGCTTTGATCTGAATTTTATGTGCAATGTTGTGTATATATATATAGTGGTAAGGTTAAGCAATTGTTTCTACAACACCCTAAACAAAAAGGGTTTCAAAGAGTTTGAATGTGGAAGGGATTCGAGTTCTCCAATTTTATCATTTCTAGAGATTTTGATGGTTGAAGATGAGCTGAAATCTCATCTAAAAACTTGTATTCGGCTTGAAGAATTCGTAGAAGCACTGGAGCAATTGAGAGAAATTCTAAGTGATCGCGAGTTTTGGGGTGAAGGAAGGGCACTCAAATGTGTGTTGACGTTGTGCAATGCCCTGAAAATCAGATTTTCTCAATCACTCCGACCCATTACAAATTTCAACACATCTATATCTATATCTATATATCTATATCTATATAAACTCTTAATTTAGAAGAGTTTAGGATGATGTGTCAATCTTAGAAGCATTGTAGGAGTATTGACCAATCTTTTTTTTTTGCCATTTTTCTTTGATTTTCTTTAATTCTCAATTTTTTTCTTCTTTTTCCTTTAATTTTTTTCTTTAACTTTACTAACTATAGAGTTTAATTCAAAACATTGAATTCATTCTAATATAATTATTGGGCTTAACTCAAATTTATTTACTAACTATTGGACTTAATTCAAAACATTGAATATAACTATTGATTATGACACATCAAATTTAAACAATGTTATAATGATATTGATGTTATTATTACTGAGTAATTTAAAATATCTATATTTATGTATTATACTTTACATAAGATTTTTAGAAAATAATTTTATGAGATAATTATAAGATACATTTGTTGTAAAGTTTTTTTTTATGATTTTTATCTTAATATTTTATAATATTTTTATATATAATATTTTAGGTTTAAAAAAACGCACTATGGCGCGAGAATTGTACTAGTAGCTTTTAAATCACGAGGTGTAAACAATTGTTGCTATCCCTTTGAAAATCATCTTCACTCCCCCAAATCTTCTGCATAATAAATAGGGTAAATTACAGAAAATCACCCGTAAATTATTAAATTACAGTTAATCACCCATATTAATAAAATCCTATCAATGAACCACCCACATGGTCCACCCTTCCAACTATGTTGATCTCTTGCTAGGGTTTTGTTGCAATGACCACAGTACGCTTATTCTTGTGTACAACATACCCGATTGAACTGCCCGACCACCATGCCTATCTCGTCCACAATGTCCACCATCCAACACCAAAACCCTATCCTATCAGTGATAAGAAGATTCCCCAATTTCATTATGCTCCTCCCGAGTACAAGAACCAATTTTTTGTTGTTATGGTCAATTTCTTACAGCGTCGATTCTACTTGTAATAAGTAGCTCGCTAATATCTTTGTGTATGATTGTGTATTAGGAGCCACTCTATGTAATTTCTAGATCTCGATTTCTAGGTTGTATATAGATGAAGTATTTGGTAAAACTGTTGGTTGGGTGAAATTGTTTGATTTGGTGGAGAGTTTCAGGCATTGTGGATGTTGTGACTGCTAAAATCAAATTGGTTGTCTGAGCAACTGCAGCCAAAAATTCACAAATTGATAAAGCAATCTCCACACAACTCAATCATAACCACATAATTCACAAATTGATCACAATAAATTGCCAATTTTGACCCAGCTGATCAAAGATGATGCAGGATACATACACTTACCACTAAACTCAAAGTTGCCTCTTTCAATGGTTGAGAATTACCGAACCAGATGGACCTCGACGACGGCGTTGGAGATGAACCTCGACGATGGACCACAGTGTCGACTCGCTCGCTCTTCTCGCTTGGATTTGTCAAATGTGAAATTCAATCCCTAAACAATTTGTAACTTCTAACTTTTTGTAACTCCTAATTTGCAATAACTTCTAACTTTTTGTTACTCCTAATTTAATTGCAAATGAAAGGGGGAAACAGCAACCTATTTAATTAATCTCTTTCTATTCCCTAAACATATTGGTTCGTTTTCTCCTTCGCTATCATATCTATCTTTTGTATTAGACATATTTTACTATTTATCATGAAAAAAATAATTGTGGAGTGAATATGACTGTGGGGTGAAAGTGTTAACGTCAACTACGAATTTATACTACTAGAAAACTAGCCGTTCGAGCGATTAGGTTGGAATGAAGTCGTGCACGACAAGGGGAGTGTTGCCAACATTAGTCACAAGGTCACAGTTCAGTTCATTTCATTCGAGTTCAAATGTGTAGTATTTCTATGACAGTAAAGGCCTTGCCCGATTGAAATAGCTTAAAGCTTTCTTTACATTTCAGTTCTTTTGTTTGTGGCTTCTCACTTGCTGCCTTCTTCTTGCTTTAGTATGTAGTTTTACCATTCCGACACATCTTCACGAGCTTTGGGAGCCTGTGTTTGAAGTGAAAGGAAGTTGGTAAGTGTTTTCAATTTTGAATTGGATCAATCGACATGTGAAATGGATGAGTAAGTACTTACCATGTGATGACCAATGGGACACCGATCAGGCTCCCTTACAATGTAGATCTGATCTCCAGCTCTCTCGTACATGTCTTGATTCCGATGCCATGTCCAGAGTGCGTGCGTCTCATTTTTCACCTGCTTAAAGGAGGTACATCAGTTGGTACTACATTGGTCAAAATGTCGAGTCTGAACCACATTTGCCGGGTCTAATTGATAGATGATTACCTCCAAGATGCCATGTCCAAAGCTACTTTCCCTTACTGCACTGTAAATAGGTTGCCTGTCCCAGCAGAATCTACCAGCTGCCGGACCAGAAGTGAAATTGAATGCACAGAAGCCGCCCATGTAAGGATCCGGTGTGGAAGCTGGATCAGGGCAGTTGCCTGGCTCATCAGCATGAGTAATCGCCATCTTCTCTCGGTTTCCACCATCACCAACTGTAATATGGATTGGGCCACATGGGTCAAGAGAGTAGTTATACACTCTGTTAGACCTCTCATAAGCGTGAACCTGTCATTGAAGGCCACAAAAAAAGATGCCAGATGCTCATTCATATCTATAATTGACTTGTTATGGAGACTAAAAAATGAACTGAGCCAAGAAATTTATAGCTTACATGACCATTGAAGACAATGTCGACACCGTGTTGGTAGAGTAGTTCTTCCATCTCCACTCTCATGCATTCGACTTCCCTATAGTGTGATGTGTAGGTGCTGTACCACGGTGGGTGCCAGGTAGCCACCAACCAAGGGGTCACTTTCCGATCAACCTTAGCCAGGTCCTTTTCTAGCCATTTATATTGCTCGGCTGTAGATATTTCAAAGGCGCGATTATAAGATCATAAGCTTCAAGATACAAGGGAGAAAGATAAACTTAGCTTACATGATTTGTTGTACGCAATGTACGCGCCTAGCATCAGGAAATGTATGCCTCCCGCATTAAAAGAATAGTAGAATTCCGAATAAGATTTGCTTTCCTTGGAAGGAAATGCAAACCGAGACTTGTAAGATTCAAATGTAAGCCCTCCAACTTGTTCTTCGATCTCATGGTTCCCCTCTATAACCATCAATGGAATTTTCGACACCAGAGGCTGCATAAATCTGAAAATAAAAACAATAAGTTACCTGCATATATCCAATATGGAGTACTATAATTCAGCAATACCTTTTGAATCTCACCTTCCCCAGTAGTCCCAGCGTGGCTGATAGGTCTCGTGTATAGGAGTTTGAGGGAACGAGCACGAGTAGCAATCAGCACCCGTACCATTGGTGAGATACAAGTTCGAATAGGGCATGTCTCCAACTACAAGCACCAGATCAGGGCTGTTGCTCATCAAGTGATTGATAGTTGAAGATGTGTTGTAGGTAAGGCCCAAGTCCCCGGTAATTGCAATCCGCGAAGGGTAGGCTGTTGGACTGCTTACTGGCATAGTTCTGAAGTAATATATCTCACTCATGGCTGGTATAGAAGGGTCTCCACAACGATAATAGTACACTGTATCGGGTTTCAAACCTGTGGCAGCACATCAAAGCACGAATGTAAAACATCACAAATTCCAGGGTTCCTTGAGCAACTTCCAACATATGCAACAAAACTGACCGACCGTATAGACGATCCAAAAATGCTTTAATTCTGTCATATCTTGCCAAATCTCAGAACTTTCAGATAATTAGGATCAAACATTTTACACAAATGCAGCTATGAGTTTATGACAACCTAATTTGAAGGGTCTCTACAACGATAATAGTAGACAGTATCGGGTTTCAAACCTGTTTAAACACATTAAAGCACAGACCTAATTTGATAACCAAACCAACCTTATCCAAAAATTTCAGGGTTGCTTTTTACTTTGGTATACATTGAGTTTTAGTAAAATTTACTGTAAAAATGCTTTAATTCTGCCATATCTTGCCAAATCTGGGAACTTTCAGATAATGAGTATCAACAATTTTGCAATATCAACCCAAAACTACCCCATAAATAATCTTTCTGTATACGTTGAGCTTCAGTAAATTTAACTATCAAAAAAGATTGAAGCTTGAAGCAAATACCTTTGAGAAGAACATGATGAATGATAGGAGAGGTGTAATTCTGCAGGCCTTGGAAAGGGTAGAGTTGATTATAGACCAGAGAATGCCCGCTTGCTCGCTTAGTGTGCGATGTCAGATTGGAATGGATGCCGTATTCCACAATGCTCGCAACCTTTGTAGGATCCAATGGATTGATATCATCCCCAATTTGGTACTCACCTGCAACCAATCAATCAATTAGGGCAACTTCAAACCCTAAAATCGACTAAAGAACAAAATCAATTAAAATTGAATCGATATATGACCAGTCGCCCAGGAAATCCAAATGGAATCAAAGGAGGAGGAAAGAGAAACGGCAATCTGATCAGGCTCCAATCCAGTGACTTGTCGCCGTACCCGTTCGTCGGAATCCGGCAAATCCCGGGCGTGTCCGCGGAAGCTTTCGTCCAGAGGGATAGTCACCGGCGCAGTGGGACCATCTAGGGTTGTAGGGATGATCGAAAGGGCAGCTGCAGCTCCAACCAACACCAGCCATTGGAGGAGTAGAAGCTGCTGCTGCTGATGCTTCGCCATTGCTAACCGCCGAACTAAGCTTTGCCGATTGTTAATGGTGTCTGCCACAGCCACACATCAATGCCAAATCCGATTTGCAAGTTGAGTGAGGCGTAGAAGATGGAAGTATTGAAGTGTACGATACGCCGCCTGACGCGTGAATTCAACTTCGTCATCGGAAACTGCAAACGTAAAGATAGAGACAACTCGCGCCGCCTCACAGGCGAACCGTTTCTTGTTCAGACAAATCATTCGCGGTTTCTTAATAACGACCAACAACTTGATGCTTTGTTAAAAACTTAAAATATTCTTTACAAACATTTACTATATTTTTTTTAAAATAGAAAATGAAATAATATAGAAAATTAATCAACAAATTATTTTGGTACAACTTTGTACATTAAATAATTTTATTATTACTTTGAAAAGTATATAAAAAATAAATTTATAAATCATTTTATTATAGCTATTTTTTATCGATTGTATATTTTTAATACTTAGGTTTTAAATTTAATTTTTTTGTGTGACATTGAGTAGTATTTAGGGGAAATTTATCGGTGTGTTTGTAGCATCGATGCTTAAGCAAAAAATAATAAAAAATAAAAACGGTGGCAAGCAATCGGCTTTGTAGATGACTCTGCAAAATCTTGCGACGCATCCAAGTATCGCATTTTACCTTCACATTTTGTTTTATAGAAGATGTGGGCGAAAACGACGTCGTTTAACACAATTGTAAAGAGTAGCTAGATGTGCGACAAGTGGACCCTAATACTAGATTCAATTTTATCTACGTTTAGACATCAAGTTCGAACATCATCACAATCCAAACTCGAAATAACTCAAATCAATAAAATCTCAAGTTTGAATCGCAACGCCCAATTCAACTGTCGATTCTTCTGCAGGTCGATCTTCTTCGTCCTTGGAAAGTTGAGGTTCATCCTCCTCGGAGTTCAGGGATTGAGTTTGTTCAGGGAAGAGTTCTGCATCCGGATACATCTCTTGAAATAACTGCAAGCCAAACAAAATAAAAAATCATTAGCGTGATGGTTGTCCATCAGATGACGCTCTTCAAATCCTCGAAACACCCATACCCCGCCATAAGGTATGCTGCGAGAAGATATACCTTTAGACTTGTGTCGACCAGATCATTGTAGCTCAGATTTGTGTCGGGGCTTGGGGTACGTAGTGATGATAGAATGGCGCCGTGAACCCTGCAACATGAAGATTCCAACACAGGATCATCATCAACGAAGCTATAAAACAACAACAACAACAACAACAACAGGACACATGAACCACATGGTACAGAAGTAAAAAGGGACAGAAAAGAAGCATAGACAAAAGGAAACAACACCATAGCCCAGAACTCTAGACATCAACAGAGTTATACATGATTTTAAAGGCAAACTATACATAAAGTCAGATTGAATAGATGTTTCAGTTAAATCTCATGTGAAACGTAAACTTTTCAGACTCAAAGACGAATGTAAAGATAAGGGTCCAACCTTCAGAACCTCCTGTACATATATGGCACTCCAAAGTAAAGTTGGTTTATCATCATCATCAGCGTCCTCGCCTTTCACAGTGGAGCTGTTTTCAGGACCTTCAGGTGTGCTACTTTCGGGTGCTTCCCCATCAGGACTTGCAAATAGAGCATCTATTGCAGCCCTTATTGATTTTTTCCCTTCAGAGGCATCTTCACAAGGAGTAGAGAGATAGAAAACAAACCTGCAGCAAGTAGCAAACTGAGTTTCAGTTGATTCTTCATGATGATTTAAGCCCTCTCGCTTTTTCCTTAATCTCCTTTGGCTTAAATGAACAAGTTCATGTATCCTTCCTCTCAAAATACCAAAGATGAACTACAGATCTGAAAGTACACGTACATGTTCGAAGGACAAACTGCTGAATCACTGCCGATCTGGAGAGCTCGAACTGACGTTGCCTGTTGAGGGTACAGAGCTACAGACAAAGGGAAAATTAGTCCTTCCATTCATTTCCAAAAGGCACAAAAAGAAAGACTCCTGCTTCATATGCATCTTACATCTGGGAGGATACACAACCAACAAGTTTGAGCCTTCTGATTTTATTGACTTCCTTGTAATGCATATTCCCCTAGCCACCTTCCTTTCTCTAGGGGAAGAATCTTCAGGGTGTGCATTGAGCCCCTGCGGTGAACCCGTATCTAAGGATGGTGGAATCTTGAATGATGGGTCGAGAACCAGTTGGTGGCTGAATAGTTGTTGACCAGAACCCAGCTTTATACCTTTGTAAACTCTGCTATCCTGTTAGCAAACCACAATAATGTCCATGTGAACTGCGTTCTAGTTCGATAATCAATAAACCATGAAATTAGCATGACCACAATTTCAAACCTTGTCTACAAGAAGAGCGACTACTGGCATCCGAAGGACGACCTGTGTATACAATTCAAAATGAAATCATTACACTTGTTGATCCATGATAAAAAAAAAAAAAATAATATTAACATATCTCCAAATGAATTCTGCATATGAAATTATCACCACGTGATTTACACATAAAAGAGCAAATTCGGGAAGAAATGAGAGATTAACAACCGACTCCAAGGACTCCATGAATGTGAATGGAGCAACTACAAGTAGAACATACATATATGGATCCTTTGACAGCAGCACGACGACAAAATGCTTGTGGAAATTCGCCATGGCCATGCACAGGATACAACATACCACTGGCAACATTTGGAAATCTGAACAGAAAACCAACGATGTACAGTTTGGTATTTGAAAGCTAATCTTCATAGGTATCAATGATACAATAGAAAGAGAAGGAAGAAATATAAAGACTAGAGAAGCTCAAATGATGTGTCTTTAGTAATGCACTGAGGAATCTCAAAATAAAATGTAGGAAGAAGTATCAAGAACAGGAATAAACAGACCCCAGCTTTTTACCGTTCAATTGATGAGACGTAGAGAGCCAAACGACTCATTGCCTCATTGGTTAGTAAAGGCTTGCACGCATCTCCTTCTTGATCATAATCTGCCATTGCTATAGCATACAGGATATCCCTACATTCAGAACAATAGCTACATTAAGATTCCAGGGGTTGAAACTGCATAGACACATTTAAAACACTAAGACTATGAGTTGGCGTTATGCAGAACGTAATGCCCAAGCAAGCCATTCATTAAAAGCATGCAATCTAATACACCATCAAAGATGTTCATCACAAGCTAAAACTAACTCTAGACCATGGGATAAATAGCAAAAGGAGAACCACAACATATGCAGTAAGTTTATGTCTACTATTAGGTGGAGAAAGAACCAAAATGATCAAAATAGTGCAATTAACCAAAATCAAACAAGTTTACAAAAAAAATCACTCAACTTTGGAAAAAAAATCTAACGGTATCCTTAACTTGGTAAAAAGAAGCAACTGATGTGTCCGATTAAAGGATAATTTGATACCGTTTGACATTATAGCTCACTCACTGTATCCTCAACTTGGTAAGAAACCACAACTGGCTTGAGATGAATCAGAGATTCAGTGAACATCAACCAAACCCCCAAGTCCCTACAACATCTCTCTTCTACAAACAACACTACACATTAATCAACTAAACAATGTAGTCCCTACAGCATCTCTCTTCTACAAACAACACTACATATTAATCAACTAAACAACGCATGGAGATAAGTACAATTTATTCTGTTGAAGTCCCAGAGAATCATTAGGATATAACAGTACCACTTACATAGTTACATTCAATTGTTTAAATCCAAGCCTCTCAGTATTTTGTTTGATAAGAACACGCAAAAGAGATAAACAGAAGCAGCAAACCCAACACTGACTGTGTAAATTCAAAGAAGCATATCCTAATCAACGTTCTAGTAGAACTCTGAATTTGATCAATGATAAAATAATAATAATAATAATTAAATAAATAAATAAATGAAACTGCAGCTCAACAAGGGATATAGGAAAAAAGCAGTAAAAATAAACTCTCAGAGATGGAGGACAGATTTGCCGGCGGAGGAGGCAGCAGCAGCGATGACGGATTCGGGAACGCCGGTGCCAACAACGATCAGGTCGAAGGTGGTGGGATCAATCGGCGGGTAGGGCGAGGAATCGTCCATGGCGACGCCGAATTGTACGATGGGAGAGACAACTGAGATTTCCTTCCGTACTTTTCTTGGCGAATCTGCAAGCTGCAACAATGGCGGGTGTATCTCTCAAGTGAGATTTCCTTCCGTGTTTTTAAATTGACGATGGGAAAACCCGGTTCGTTACTAAAACTTTTATTTGCGGTTTAGACCGGAGAGTAAAAGAAAAATAAGAAAACCCGGTTCATTCCTGGCCCAACAACCAAAGCAATCCGCGATCACACCGAAGTCCTCATCAGACAGAGAGAGGGTTTGCAAGCTGCAACAATGGCGGGCGTATCTCTCAAATGTGGCGACTGTGGAGCGCTGTTGAAATCGGTGGAAGAGGCTCAAGAGCACGCCGAGCTCACTTCTCACTCTAACTTCTCGGAGTCCACCGAAGCTGTTCTCAATATCGTCTGCACTACCTGCGGCAAACCTTGCCGATCCAAAACTGTAACCCTAATTTCTCTTTTTCTTTCACACGCTAAATTCCCGGTTTTATTTGATTGATTTGATTAATTGATTGTTAAATTTGTTTCGTTTGTCCTCTTTTTCTTTCGTAGGAGAGTGATTTGCACACGAAACGCACCGGGCATACGGAATTTGCAGATAAGACTCCGGAGGCGGCCAAGCCTATCAATTTGGAGGCTCCAAAGCCCACCAGTGCCGACGATGGAACTCCAGTGGATGTCGATGCTAGTGCTAGTACCCAATCTGAAGGTTAATTGCACATTCCTTGTTAAAGATTTATAACCTTTTTTTGTTCCTGAATTCTTATCTGCGGTGATCGAGTTTGCTGTGATTGACGTAGGATTCAATGTATTGCTCTTTTATGATTTCAACCTAAGTTTTTTTATTCTTATTTCTCTGATATTCCAAGATTGTCTATTTTGAAGGTTCTGATTGTGGGTAGAAAATAAAGTAAAAGTTGTTTCCATGTAGTATCAAGATGTCTTGGATAATCTTCATTAGTGGGTTCCGAGGTTGCTAATTCTTACAATCTGTTGCAGAAATGGTTGTACCAGATGTCGACAAAAAGCTCGTTGAGGAACTTGAAGGAATGGGATTCCCTACAGCGCGAGCAACTAGGGCGCTTCATTTCTCTGGTACATTATAGTTGTATATATAAGGGCCATTTTGAAGTTTTTTTTGAAACTTTTTGTTGCTGTAGCTTGTTGGTTCATTGTTATATGTGATTCTGAAACAATTTTTGCCCATTAAAAATAAGTTTTGAAGATCACTAACTAAACTTGGAAGGATAGGGAGTGATCGTTTCTTAATATTGCCTATTTATATTGAGGAAATATTCTGATTTGTATGATATTATTGTTCAATTGGAGTAAAAATCGTAACATTCTAATTTTCCAGGTAACAACAGTATTGAAGCCGCTGTCAATTGGGTTGTTGAGCACGAGGATGATCCTGACATAGATCAGATGCCAATGGTATGACATACTTGTTTGTTTACTTGTTTTGGTGGTTTTTGTTTTTTGTATATTGCCTCCTTGTCAGTTTCTATTTTATCAGTTAAAGCAATGCTCATTAGAAATACAAGTCATGTGTTGCTATGGTTTTATTTCATTTGTAATAATTTGTTTAGCTCTATTGCTACATTTTTTTCTTCTGAAACTCGTGTAGAAATTTGACAGTCAATTACTTGTGTTCCTGTACTATCTCTAATTTTGCGTGTGACAAAATTTATTATTGGTGAAGTTTTTAACTCCGAATTTAGAATTTTCATTATTAAATTGTATTATAGGTCCCTGCAAACACCAATGCTGAACCTCCTAAACCTTCACTTACTGAAGAAGAGAAGAGGATCAAGGTGCAAGAACTGAGGTATCTAGCAATACGCCCTTCTTCATATCACCAATCTTTGGCATGTTAATAGTTCCTTTGTGTGTAAAATTCCCATAATTTAGCAGAATACGATTATTTTTTACTGCAATGATTGGTTATGTTTGCTATGAATTTTCACTTGAAGATACAACTACATCTTGATCCTCACCATCCCTTGCAATCATATCAATACTGAAAATATACAGAGGTTTAAAGCATTTTCAGTTTTTCACATTCCTTTGATTGATTTGATCGTTGCTTAATTTTTATTATCCAATGTCAAAGGGAGCGAGCACGCAAGAAGAAGGAAGAGGAAGAGAAGAAGTCAGAAAGAGAGAAGGAAAAGGTGTCTCATGAAATATGCTCTCATACTACTGTTTTTTAGCGATTATTTTATTCTGCTATCCTTCCGGGTAAAAATTTGCCGTGCATGATATATGAAATAGAGGATCATGGATACAAAATTCCAAACTAATCAACTTAAGTTTTCGAACCACTAGGAGAGAATTCGAATTGGCAAGGAACTTCTTGAAGCAAAGCGCATGGAGGAAGAAAATGAAAGAAAACGGTATGTATTTCAATAATAGTTATGTGTGCTTGTGTGTGATTATGATTCCCTGCTTAGCAGATCCCTTTTTTCTTTGCACAAGGGACTCCATTTACTTCTGGCTAAAACTAACATGCACCTACCTACCTTGGGCAGTTTGATAGCATTGCGAAAAGCGGAAAAAGATGAAGAAAAAAGGGCCTTGGAGAAAATTCGACAGAAATTGGCAGAAGACAAGGCTGAAAGAAGACGGAAGCTGGGATTGCCGGCAGAAGATCCTACTACTGCAGCACCTCCTAAGCCAGCTGTTGAGGAAAAGAAGGTGTTTACTTTGATACACAGACAAATTTTAGTTGGTCTTGGTTAGTTTAATGATTACCATTTTTGCTTTTCTTGATGAATGCAGCCTTTTGTACCTGTGAAGCCTATAACAAAAGTAGAGAAAATGAGGGAGTGTTTACGATCCCTGAAGAAAAACCATAAAGTAATTTTCGCTTCTCCTGAACTCCTTATTGCAGCTACTGAGCTACAGCTTCATTCCGTAATCATACGATTGGTTCACATAACATGTTCTTTAACTAGGATGAAGACGCTAGGGTGAAGAAAGCATTCCAGACACTTCTTACCTATATTGGGAATGTTGCAAGGAGCCCCGACGAGGAGAAATTCAGAAAGATTAGACTCAGTAACCAGGCCTTTCAGGTAAAAACAGAATCAGTTTCCTGATGAAGTTCTATTGCTCAGCTCTTTGACATATATTTGTTATGTACGAGCAGGATAGAGTTGGGGGGCTGAAAGGCGGAATTGAGTTCCTTGAGATTTGTGGATTCGAGAAAGCAGAAGACGGGGAGTTTTTGTTCATGCCAAGAGACAAGGTTGAGATGACTGTGATAAACTCAGCTGGTAAAGAGCTGCAGTCTGCCATAGAGAATCCCCATTTCGGCGTTCTATAATTTGGTCATCTAGTTCCCTTCATGCTACTCAATGTGAGAACTGAGAAGCTCGTCATCTCTCACAAACTAGTTGAACTTTCCTTTTGTGTATACCGTAAAAAAATGTTTCATATAACTAAGGACAACTGAACAAAATATGTTCTTGTCATGGCATCATGTTTCTTTGCTCATTTTGCTCTTATTGACGTTATTGTGCTACAACTATTTCGATTTTCAAATCTATTGTTGAGTTCTGTATACATTTAGCTATCTTGTTTTAAACCGACTTCCTCTTGTGCCAACGATTTCACTGAATTAGGTAACATCTGTTTGGTTGAGATCTAAGAACATAAGATCTCAAAGTTTTTCCTTGATTGAAATTCCAATCAATAAAATCTCAATGGCTTTATGAGGTAGATTTGTTTTACAATGTTACTAGATTCGAACCCAAATCAAATACCTAGCTTGATTTGTTGGGTCGATTCAGACAGTTTTGGACTTATAAATTAATCTTCCTTATTTGTTGGGTCGATTCAGACAGTATTCACTTCCTATCTTTGCCTTCGAGATTGGGGCTGATATTTGAGTCAAACGATTCAAGTAGTAATTTTTCATATTCAGCTTGTTTAGAAACGAATCGAGTATGAGTCGAGCATAAATTTGTACTCGAACTTTAAAATGTATTCATGCTCGGCTCGTTTAGTAAATGAACGACCTCGAGTCGAGTTTTATTCGAGCCTAAAGTAGCTTTACTCACTTATAACATACGAAGTAGTAACTAAGAAGAAATTAGAATATTCGAACTCGAATCGAGCAGAACTTCAATTTGAATCGACCTTAAAATTGTGCTTATACTCGATTCATTTAGCGAATGAACGTGCTCGAGCCAGAGCTACGCGGATCATATAATAGACCTATTCAAGACAATCCATATCCTTCTTTTGATCCAAACTCGATCTATCCGATTGATGTGTGACTAAAATATACAGTATATACTTGTATAGTTGTATTTTATACATAAGATTAACAAATAACAAACCATATAATGAGATTGAAAAACGTTACCAAGAAGAGGCTTGACCTGGTTTTGAGTGCTTCAGGCTGTTAGAAACGAAACAAAGCGATGCGCCAATTGACAACCTGTCGCTGCTGTTCTTGTCGCGGCGAAGATCAAAGAGTGTGTGGATTTGATCTCCGGAAACCCTAGATTTCCTCGGTTTCATCTCCCCCCGTCGCCGAGATCGATATGGCGAAGAAGCGCGTTCCCGATTGGCTCAATTGCCCTATCTGGTCTTCTCCCCCCGATCCCTCCACCAACGAGCACCTCCGACGCTTTGCCTCCGACTCTCCTTCCGCCTCTGCTTACGCCGCTGCCGCCGACTTCCCCGTGCGGATACCGGAGCCTCAGCCTCCTCCACCTTTGCCTCCCGCGGCTCGCACCGCGCCTCCCAATCCTAAATCTCAATCTCCGAAGTCCGATTCGCGCGACGATGCCAATGGCGCTTCTACCTCCTCCGCTCTCTCTGCTGATGATATAACTCGGCAAGCTCAGCTCTTAGTCGAGGTGAATTTCCTTTTTTACTACGGATTTCGTTGGTTTTTTTTTCGATTCGGTTGCTCAATCGATGTTTTCGATTGGATGTAGCTGTCGAAGAAGATGGTAGATATGCGTGAGGTCAGGAGGCTTGCGTCCATGGGCATTCCCGATGGTGCTGGCATTCGAGCTACTGTCTGGAAGGTATATCCATAGCTTTCTATTTGAAGAAAAGAGGCAATTGCTAGATATTAATCATGCATTTTTATCAAATTTAATTGCATGGTGATTTTGGCAGCTTCTTTTGGGGTATTTACCCCCTGATCGCAGCTTCTGGCCTTCTGAGTTATCCAAGAAGCGGACTCAATACAAGAGATTCAAAGAGGAACTTATGATGAACCCTGTATGTCTTGTTTTCTCCCATGAATTTGAGTTTTTTGATAAATGCATTGACTTTTTCAAGGTGAGTGTTGGATGATAGCCTAGAGTTCACTGTAAACAACAAATGATAAACCATTGTTGGTGTACACATGAAAGCCTCATCTATTACATAGGTGAATTAAAATCTAATGTTATTGCAAAGGGATTTTGTAGGAAAGTCACCTGTTCAACTTTCAATGTAAGCCTCATTGTTCCTTTTTATTCTAAGAGATAAGTGTAGAGTCATGAGAACACTTCATAAATACTGATTAGTTCTATCAGTTGTGTTGTTTTAGAAATATTTCATAAGTGGGAGCAATAATTGGAAAATGATATGAAGCTGCTTTGGTTAAGTGGTCCCTTGAAGAACTGTGAGTTCGGAGTTGTAGCTTTTGGGAATTGCTTCTGTTAATTGTTCACTTCTTGGTAAGGGGATATAGTTTTCTAAATGTTTTTATGGCTAGTCAGTCAGAAATTACAAGGAAGCTGGAAAAGAATGGCAGCCTTGATTATGACAATTTAACATTTGAAGGCCGTGGCTTGCTGTCAAGATCAGATGTAACTCATGATGACCATCCTCTTAGCCTTGGCCAATCAAGTGTGTGGAATCAGTATTTTCAGGTATCGTGTCATCTATCATTTTGGTCTATATCTTCAAATCCCATGCAGTTCTTTATTCAAGTATGCTTTTTATTTGGACACATTGAAAGATAGGCAGTGTGATGGTTTGACATTTTAGTAACTTTTGGCTCTCAATAAACCAACCATGTTCTGAGCTACAGCTCCAGTCTTTGACATCTGACTGATTTGATTATGTGTTAGTTCTTCATCTCATATGATTGTTTAGACTGTCCTGAACCGGTTTTGGGGGATCCACTTCTTTCTTGGTTTGAGTTAGAGGAGAATCCGATCTAGTATTGGCTCAAGTGTTTGCACGGTTACAAGGAAAATAGTTTTTGATGTTGTATTTGATTGAGTAGATCATTTTCATACCACAAGTAATTGCATGCATCCTCTTAGCGGGTCTGATTAACAATAATCCATTAATTATTGTGTCTAGGACTCAGAGATCATAGAGCAAATTGACCGAGATGTGAAGCGAACTCATCCAGATATTAATTTCTTTTGTGGTGACTCACCATTGGCTAAATCCAATCAGGTATGATGTTTTCACTGAATCATTGGTAAAGAACTACAGAATGATGAGAGTTGAAACTTTTCATATGACTAATTAGTTTTTTTTTGTATCTAGGATTGTTTGAGGAACATATTGATTGTATTTGCAAAGTTGAACCCGGGCATAAGATATGTACAAGGGATGAATGAAATTTTGGCACCTCTTTTCTACGTTTTCAGAAATGATCCTGATGAAGACAATGCGGTTAGTAGACCTAACTATTTTATCTTCGTATTCTTCTCACATAGTTGCATTTTACATGTGGCATAACTACATCACATGTCTGTCTTAATCTTGACTTGATTCTCTTGGGGAGTTTGTGGTGTTATGTATATGAACTCACCAATATAAGTTTCTTTTAGTTCTCTAGAGGATTTTTTTTTCACTTAAAAAAGTTCTATCCTTTATGCTTTTGAGTTGTGAGAACTCTTGTTCCAAGCTCGAGGCCTTTTTCTTTTCTTTTTTCCTTTTGTGTTTCCAATATGTCATCTTCAATGTGGTTGAATAATGGATTTGCATCCACATGAGTGGCTCCTATGATCCTATTAGCCTTCTTAACACCGTCTTCTCTCACAGCTATACCATTCCTCATTTACCAGCCAAGTATGTGATTGTCTTACTTTCCTCCATTCCTCATATTCCCTATAGTTTGATGGCCTTCATCTTGCTCATATAGCTTGTATCCCTTACTAGCCATAGCCTTCTTAACATCATTTTCTACATCTTGCCAAACTCATTTTTAATTCCTTTGATTTGGTAATATGTATATTCACTGAGGAAATTTATGTGCTGTGTTGCCTATGAATCCACATTTTAGTGTTAATTTAGTCATATACTTACATGCTTCGTTCCTTTTATATTTAAATGTTCTGTCCATGTTGTGCAGGTTTTTGCTGAAGCAGATGCATTCTTTTGTTTTGTTGAGTTGCTTAGTGGTTTTCGAGATTATTTCTGTCAACAACTTGATAACAGCATTGTGGGTATCCGTTCTGCAATCACAAGGCTGTCAGAGCTATTGAAGGAACATGATGAAGAGCTGTGGCGTCATCTGGAGATGACATGCAAAGTGAGTCCTGGTTCCTAAACTCCTAATGATTACTGATGATCCTGAGCTGGGTGTTTCTCATAATATGTCCTTCCCAAACATTATTCAAATATAACTTTGTGGTGGATTTACTAAATGTTTTCTTTTCTTAGATCCTTATCATTTTTACTCATGAAAATGTGGTGGATGATAAGTAGTTGTTGCAGTTTTTATAGGCTTTGGTCCCGTCATTCAGTGGCTTACCCTGCATCTTCTTTAAAATGCCAGGTTAATCCGCAGTTTTACTCGTTTAGATGGATAACCCTTCTTTTGACCCAAGAGTTCAGTTTCGCTGAAAGTCTTCAGATATGGGACACCCTTTTGAGTGATCCTGAAGGCCCACAGGTATGTTACATGTTCTTCCTCTGATTAGATTAATATGTTCTGCAGATGTGTGTGTGTGTGTGTGTGTTTTTAAAAATGTAATAGATAATGATGTATGGAGTTGTTTTACATGAGCATACAGACTATAATACGCACTCAGTAACTGATGAAGCTCTTTGCGGTTACAGGAAACACTGCTTCGGGTTTGCTGTGCAATGTTAGTCATCATCCGGAGACGCTTGCTAGCTGGTGATTTTACTTCCAATCTCAAGTTGCTTCAGAGCTATCCATCAACGAACATCAGCCACCTCCTTTATGTTGCTAACAAGCTGCGGGCCCACGTTCACCCTGCAAAGTAGTACAAGCGGCTACTTATCTCTCTTCCTTCCTCCATGCCCTTCCATATTTTTCACGGTTTTGGAAGTTAAAATTCATACGTGCCTGTAAAATCTGTTTCGTGTAAATGCCGGTTGATAAGTACATCTTCTGGTTATTCTCCTGTTTTCAAAGTTCTTTTGGTTTTGTGCACAGGGATTTTTTGTTGTAGAGTGTCATAATTCAGACTAGAACTTACCTTTGATTTTGTATTGATATAATTTTGTTTGTGTAATTACACCCTTTAGTCCAAAAACATGTGCTCCAAGACTTTATATTTATATGAATTTTTACGATTAATTTATGAAATTTATGGATGAATTATTATTACTCATTGGAGATCATATTCTGTTTTATTACTCATTGGAGATCACATTCTGGTTTATTGAGATCCCACATATTTTTCCATGGTGATGGGGATTTAAACACTAAAGTTTGCAAGCTGAGTTAAACAATTTAATCAACATGATTTTTCTGTTATTGAAAAAAAAAAATTGGGCACATTTTTTGTTGTTGTTGTTGTTAACAATAAATTATTCCATTTTTGGGATTGGTAAGCCTAACTGATTGCCATGCAACTGCTTACAAAACCTCTTCTCCTTGGGGCTAGAACTCCTAGAAGCTACTGTAAAATGATGCATATTGGTTCAGCAAATTCAAGAAACAATCAGGAACCATAAGGCATAAAAGGTATGGAGTTTGCTGTAATCATCGGGGAAAAAAAACAGTACACTTTCCTGTGAATCTATAATACAGAAACAAGTTACAGTATCACTTCTTAACATCCCTAAACTGTTTGCCAAAAAGAAATCCAACATAAATCCAATCAAGATTTTTTGTTAGGAGTCTCTACATAACTGGAGGATATGATTTTATATTTTTTTTTATATAAAAAAACAAGAAAAAAACTGCATCTACTTCATCTACCTTTTCTCAACTGAGGACCTTGCAGGACCTGAATGCCATCAGAATTCAGAATAGTGCAGATGAACTCAAGCAAATGAAGTGTTAGAGATGACCAAACCCGAAAATTTGACTTCACACTTTCTCATTGATCAGCACCAAAATTCGTTGAATTTGATCCTGACATGGATGGGTCATTGGCTGCTTCATTCTCCAACTGGCTGTTCAGCACTTGCATTGCATTTTCTGGTGGACATTTATCAGCAGGGTTCTTGGGTGAGGTGTGACAGAAGCACTCTGGCCATGAATTGGTATAGAAGGATTCCGGAGTCACCCGCTTGTGGGGCCCACCAAAGCTGGTTTGCAGCATTGCGCGTCTGACAGCTTCTTCAAAACCTGCAGTTTTTCCTTTCTCTCGGTCAATGAAGATGGGGGCGAGAGCTTTCCTATCAGGTTTGATTATAGTTCGAAATCCATAATACAGACGATGGCCCAGGAGGTTGTTTGCAAAGTTGCTTGGACCGTCAAAAGTTGGCATAAAGATATCAGCAAGGAGACAGACCATGTAGTCAACAGCTGAGCCTAGCAAACCGTTGTTGTTTTTAGCAAGCTCCCCGGTGGTGTCAACAGTGCTGTGGTTTTCGAGGCGTGGGAAAAGGGACCTGAAAGGTTGCATGAAACGCTCGCCACCAAACAATTCACCAGCAGCCAGATAGATCCTTGTTGAATTGTCAAATCCCATTGCACGAAGGATAAGACCCACCTGAATGAAATGCAAAGATTGCATAATTAGTTGGAAACAATGCTTTATAAACACTTACACATAGATGCCTCTAAATTGTGCAGGACAATACGGTCTAAAGGCTGGAGAAATGTCTACCTCTTCAGGAGTCAATGGGCATTTGCCAATAGCTCTTCTCTCATCATAAATAAGCTTTTTCGGGGCAAAGTTTTCTTGCCGATATTTCTTCAGTATCTTCTGCTCTTCAGGGGTAAATATATCAAAACAACTGCAAATTGGTTGAATGAAATAATTACATGCTTAACATGTAGCCATTTAGCAAGGCTATAGTAGTGACCAACTTCACTGGCAACCAGTATTAAGTGAGCCCGAATGGAATCATAGACAATGTGTGTAGGTGTTACCATGAATTTAACGAAACTGGGTACCTAATCCTTAACCTGGATTGTTCACAAGGAGATTATAAATAACCAGCTACACAGAGGGGAACCTTACCCGGCAAAAGATAGCATGTCCATCTCAAAGCGAAGGTGTATTGCCATAAATTGACCTTGAGCCCGGAGTCTATTGACTAATGCATTACTTAATTCCATGATATGTGGCTTGAATTTCAAAGCATGATAGTTGACCCGGCACCTCAACCTTTGGTACTCTGGATTGTCTATTTCTTCAGCCAAACGATGTGAAAAGGGTGTTAGGTAGATTGCACCATGCTCCTGCATCTTTTGCAGCGCAAAAGTAGTATACCAAGTGGCAGGAGCGTCTCTTGGAGGACGAATCTGAATCCACAAGCAGCTTGCACTTGAGTTCAGGTGATACATGACACTGAAATTTGCTTCTAAATTTGCTGTAATCGTCTATGTTACATAAATGTAGAAAGTAAGCATCCTACCTGAAAAGCTTTCATTTTCTTTCCCTTGCTGGTTTTTATGTCAGGCATTTTCTCAACAATGCGGACATCATATCTTAAAGTCCTGATGAAATGCTCCACATCATAGATGCCTTGAAATCCACTGTATTATAGAATAAGTTAACAGTAAGAGGAAATTCAGCAGTACAAAATCTTGAAATGCATTTCTATCAATATTCTAAGACAAGCCCTTCATCAACACCAAAGTGTGCAGATAAATTTTTCAATGACCTCCAATAAGCGAAACAGAAGCATGAGAGGAGACACAGAAGAAAAGAAGTCTAAAACTTCTATAAATTAACACTCACACACTTCAATATACCTCTATTCATAGTACTGCGTTTTAAATTAGACCAGAGAACTATACCTGTCATCATGCCAGAAGGAATTCGCATCCAGTTCAGGCAACACAAGCGTTGCATTCATTATCCGTGCAGCAAGAACGGCATTACATATCTATTAAGTGAAAGGAAGTTTGAGTAAATAAAATAGAACAAACAAAATATAGGAACAACATGATTTTCTTAAACCATTCCCAAACAAGACTTTCTATTCAGACGTTTTCTCTAATGCAAAAACATAAATGGAGAAAATATAAATATGTGCAGAGAATACAAGTTTCTGCTGAAAATAAATCAGAGATTAAATACAAACATTAGATGAAGGTGAGCCCAGGTTGACTCAGTTAGCCATATTACCAGTAGATTCCCACAATTTAAGTTTTTCTTACAAACAACAAGAACAAATAAGAAGGTGTCAACAACAATCAGATACAAACCGCACTTCTTTGCTGATTCAGACCACCATTGCAGCGAACACGAAGATAGCCATTAGTTTCTTTGGGCGGAGCTGCAGTACACAAAGGGAGAGAGTTTCAGAGCAGGCATCCAGGATGAGGATGTTGCATTTATCCAATTAAAGACAAACAAAGTCTTTCAATAACAAAAGCAAACTAACGTTGCCAATCAGATCGAGGTGCAGAGGATGGCCTCCAACCCTCTGATGGAGCAGTTCCCCAAAGTTCTTCCACGTTGATCTGGAATGTGGAGAAACAAATATCAACAACCAAACTACAAGGAAACAGTTACAAAAGAACTATGTTTTCAAACTAGTATAGGGTTTTGGTTGGAAGTACTCTAGCCTAGCAAGAAGTTAGTAATCAATAGTTTATCTTACTGCCCGTGTATAGATGTATCATCTTCAAATTATTGATCCTGTTTATATGGTAAACAAGTTGCTATCAACTTGCCAGTTTTGTAACAAATCTATGGAGATTGAGGAGAGTAGAAACTTCTAAATCAGAGAAATGAAGAAAAGATTCAAGCCCAAGAAAAAGAAAGATCTATGTAGCCACACCATAAATGAAAGCTAAAAATGACACCACCAAAAGGTGAAAAAATCAAGCTACTACTTCTCTCTTCTTCATACCTGAATCATAATCATCCATAAAAATTAAATAAATAAAAAACATCAATCTTGTCATACTTCAATTAAAATTCTAGCTATAAAGTACCGGTGTTATTGAGGAGCCCTAGTAATCCAATCTAATACATGACCACACGGCAACAAAAAAATCAACGCAAATCTGGAGTCTAAATTTACACAAATTGACAATACAGTCACGGCGCAGCTCGAATCCAACAGTTCAAATAAAAACGGAGCAAATATTTCAGATTGTGATTTTGCCCATCGAATTCAGAAATCGCAGCAGAAAACAAATGAAAAGCGCAACGGACCTCGGATCTGGTGGTGATGGAGGACTGAATAGTACTACGAGTAGAGCTGAACGACAGAGTGCAGACCACGACAACAATGGCGACAATCGCAAGCTTGAAAATGATCCCTCTCATCCCCCCACCGCCCCATTGCTTGAGTTGCCTCCTCCTCGTCGCCATATCCCCCGCTCTGCAGAAAATCGAAAATAAAAATCGAAATCTTCAAAAAAAATAAAAAATGAAAGGTGACAGCAAACGGAGGAGTGAAGATCCGCTTGCTTTAATGCTCTACTTGATTTACCTCCTCATGGATACGAGGATTTGGAAGAGAATTTAATGGTGTGATCCAAAGAAACCTTCTTTGAAAACTACGGTGTAGATTTGTTGTGAGGAATGAGAATCTGAAATTTTGATTGAGATGTACGAACTATACTGAATTGGATTTGGCGGTGATGCTTTGAGACTTTGGGTATTCGGGTCGGGTTCTGACCCGTACCTTCGGCTTCGGTTACTATTCCGACTGCACTGGTTTTTTTTAAGGAAATTTTACCGGAAACCACCCTTTATTTATTAGGCTTTTTTCATTTAACCACCCCTTATACAAAACCTTTCACTAAACCACCTCTTATTGATTAAGCTTTTTATTTAACCACCCCTTATTGATTAGACTTTTCATTTAACCACCCCTTATACAAAACCTTTCACTAAACCACCCCTTATATAATTCTGTCAACAGATAACCACCCCTACCTCTATTCCATCCAATTTGATGTTAAAAAATTATGAAAAGACCAAAATGTCCTTTTTAAAACTATCCATCTTTGACTCTCTTGCCTCTGCTCGTGCTCGATTTATCCAGTTCTCTAGTGGTGGACTGGTGGATCACGACTGGCTTGGCGGTGACTCGGGTGGTGCTCGACCGGATTCACTAGCTTGTTAATTAATTTCGAATGAACAACCCTCTTGATTTTGAACGAACATCAGGATCGTTTAATTGTCTATGAATTGTGGTTTTTTTAATTTTTTGTTTGTGATCAGTGTATATATATATTAGTTGATTCGATTGTACTATGAGTCTGTGTCTGTGATGTATAATTTTATATGACTATATATTGAGTATTGATCAGTAAAGACAGTAACTTAGTTTGTTTGTGATCACTGTCAAGTGTTGTTTATTTGCTTTGTTTATTGATTAGTATAGTAAGATAGCAAGTAAGAGTTGCTTTGTTTAATTGTTTATATGGAAATGAAGAGACATATAAGTTTAGATGATATGGATTGAGTTTTTGTTTTTTAACATATATGTTTATGTCACCTTTTGTTCGTTTTTAGCAAAATAAAGTTAAAATGGTCACGACTTAATCATATAACTTTCATTTACATTATGTTTTTTGTTAATGTAGTGATGGTAAATATAAGAAAATATTAAGAAAACGTTTTGACCGCTAAGAATCCGCCAATAAGGCCGCCGAACCGTCTTGGCGGTACCTCACCGCCGAGCATCCTCCGAGCGTTTTTTAGAACATTGATTATACCTTGTGATTGGAGAACCTTCTGCATTCATGATCAGTTTACATCATCGAATCCCTCTCCGAATCCCCTGGTCGTGTAGCCTGAAGTTCGTCGATGGCTCTGAAGTCTGGACGATCGTAGGATTTCTATATATGGCAGCATAAAGGTTGAATATGGATAGTTAAAAAAAGAAAGGGCATTTCGGTCTTTTCGAAAAAATTTAACATCAAATTGGACGGAATAGAGGTAGGGGTGGTCATCTGTTGACGGGATTATATAAGGGGTGGTTAATTTAGTGAAAGGTTTTGTATAAGGGGTGGTTAAATGAAAAACCTAATAAATAAGGGATGGTCTAGTGAAAGGTTTTGTATAAGGGGTGGTTAAATGAAAAGCCTAATAAATAAGGGGTGGTTTAGTGAAAGGTTTTGTATAAGGGGTGGTTAAATGAAAAGCCTAATAAATAAGGGGTGGTTTTCTGTAAAATTTCCTTTTTTTTAAATAAAATAAAAAATTGAGATCAAACATGCTTAACTATCCGTAGTTTGGTAAGTCGACAGACGAAAAAACGTCGAAAATATAACAAAAAAAAAAGCACAACAAAAGAGGTAACATGCCCTCTATAATAGGCGAATCTAAACAAAACTCCCCTTTAAGTGTTTCTAGTTAGTTTCTCATAAAATTAAATGATTTGTATTTTAAAATGGATACGTTGAATATTTAACTTTTCAAAAAATAATAACACTACAAAGTCACCAGGATACTCAACTTAACATAATAATAATAATAATAATAATAATATTATTATTATTATTATTATTATTACTCCCTCCGTTAATTAAAACTTGACGTTTTACTATTCACGCACACTTTTTGAGGTGTTAAAAACTATATAAAATATTAACTTTTTAAATATTTTTTTAAAATAATTTCATAGTTCTTACTATTAAGTATGTATTTATAAAAACAAATGTTAAAAAAGTTAATATTTTATATAGTTTTTATCATTCTAAAAAAGCGTGCATGAATAGTAAACGACAAGTTTTAATTAACAGAGGGAGTACTATTATTGTTGTTATTGTTATTATAATAAAATTATTCCTGAATCACTTTAAAAAGTAAAGTTTTGTATCAAGATATAAATGTCGTCTGAATGGTAATTAAGATGAAATATTCTACATCTAAAAGCAGTCTCGTAGAATAAAATGTTGAATACAAGTGAGATAAATTTGTTAAATTATTACAGGTTGAATTTTGAAGCATCGAAATGTGTTGGACCTCTAGTAGTCCCATTTTCCCATACATTACCCCTTATAATCTGCTTTGAACGGGATATATTGAAATTGTTGTTGTTGTACATTGTTGAACAAACACAAATGAAGGGAAATCATCAAACTTCAATAGAGAAACATACATTAAAGTTGTCAATTGTGACATGTACAATTGTGTTCGTAATTTAGATAAAACATAACACACTAAACATCCTTACAACTCACAATTCGTATTTGTGTTTGTAATTATTTACAAAGCATCTCTGAGTAGTTAATGGGTGTGTATGGGGTCCAAATAAACGGTTTTAAAACTGTTTATTTGGATCACTTGAAAAAAACAGTGTACGAGGATGATAATAATAGAATTTATAGTTAAAATTTGTGATTAAAAAAAAACTAAGATTTGTAGCTTTTCACTTTTTTATTTATTTTTATTTAATTTATTTGGTTTGAAATTATCATAATATCCGTAACAATAACCAAATAAACTTCACTTTTTACAAATAAATTGTTTTTTAGCCCATATGAAGTTTATATTATTTCATAATCTTTCAACCTTTATTTTACATAAATTTTCAATTTCAATTTGTTTATAATTTTAGTCACTTTTTCAACCCCGTCCCATATGAATCCAAAATATGTTTTAGAAAAAAATTTAATTAGTAATGAGTTCTTAATTATTTATCTCGAAATTGTTTCAATAACCGACCTTAGCTCAGTTGGTAGAGCGGAGGACTGTAGTTTGTAATAATTCGTCAGATATCCTTAGGTCGCTGGTTCGAATCCGGCAGGTCGGAATTTTTTATTTTATTTTTTAATGCCTGCGCGGAAGGGCTGCTTTCGTCTGTTCTCTTCCCAAATCTCTCACTTTTGTGTTTATGGTCAAATCAGATCGATTGCGCCTCCAAAATACGAATTAGAAGACGGAAGTTTCGTTCCAGATCTCGAATCCAATGGTATTTAAATTAAACTATTTCATTCTCCTTCAATTGTAGTTTTCGCAATCATTAGTTTAGGTTTACAGCAATAAACTCCAAATCAACATCGTCGCTCGAGTGCAGTGCACAAATCCAATTTGCTGTACACTTCCAGATAGATAGAGATCTTCGATTGCAGTGGTTTAACATAAACAGTTTCAATTCCGATCCTATGCATAAACTAGATTGAAATTGTAAGCGGTGTGGTTGTTTTATCAGGCAAACACAATGAAGTTGTACTTGGCTTGCATAAGGAACACTCTAGAGGCAGCTTTGTGTCTCCAGGTAATGATCTTGGTCCTGCAATTTCGCATAACCTAGGGCTTGATATAGAGGTGATTGGCGATTGGTGAGATTTGTTGCTAAAAAAAATGGCGTCTTTGTTTACAGAACTTTCCCTGTCAAGAGGTAGAAAGACATAACAAACCCGAGGTCGAATTGAAGTATGTTATCTAACTGCACCCAGATTTATTTTCCTTGTTGTTGGTTCATTGTAGTTTTCTTTTCAATTCACACATCTTGAAATGAAAGAAGTTTTTAAAGCTTCTCAAGCTTCTGATTTTATGTGTTATCCGTTGTAACTTATAAACAAGTGCTTCTTTTATGATGATTGCCTCATTGATTGATTGGGGGTTTGGCTTTGGTAATGTATGACAGTATGAGAACTATTTTTGCTCATCTGGTAGTGCTTATATGCATCCATGATAATATCTTGACATGTTTTGTTCCTGCAAAACATTGAAGAAACATGGACTAATGTCTTCTGTTATGTATTTTTAAATGTCATTTTCAGGACCAGCCCTGAGCTTCTGCTGAATCCTGTAAGGAGTCTTGAACATCTTTCATCTGCCTGATTTAATGCCTCAGATCTCATTCATGTTTTCCCCGTCCCCATATTTGCATAAGTACTATCCCAACCTTAATTTTCTTCATGCCTGAAGCTGGTAATCTGGTGATTTTCGAGTGTATGTATTTATGTATTTGCTTGATTATTTCACCCAAATTTGAATTAATGCCTTAGTTGAAACTGTGTTGTCATACCTTTCTACAAAACTGTGACTGATAGAGCTTAAATCAGAGTCATGCATTATGGTGATGTTTTTCAAGCATTTATTTTCAAACATTCCTGTAATTTTATTATTGTAACTATAGAAGGAATTTGTGTCCGGCCTTCGGATTTCAATACTTGGCTGGTTTGTCTTTGGGATGGATAGCCTGGATATGTTTCTTTTTGTCTTGTTTTGAACTTATTCACTGCATTGAGGAAGCTGCGGGGGATCAGGGCTAAAGGATGCTGAGGGGGGAATTCACATTACCATGCATAGAAAATTGTCCGAATATATTAATTTCATGTCAAAAATTGGATTGGGCATGATCTGTCTGCCTACCCATCATTTGATAATAACCCTTTATTTCATCCAGAAGAAATGAAGAATGACTGTTGTTTCTGTTAGTAACCTTTTTTTTATTGCCCAAGACGAAGAGTCGAGGACCCTAATGGCCTGGTTCAGTTTATTGTGTCATCTTCTGTAAGTGCACTTGTTCTGAGTCTGATGTGAAGTTATTCCACAGATTGTGATTTGTCGAAATGAAGCTGAAAAATGCTTGATTGAAACATCAATCAACTCACTACGCATAAGTCTCAAGGTGAGGATCTTAAGCTTGAGATATCTTTTCTTGCTTGCTTATTTCACTTATATGGGTAGCCCTTCATAGCTCATATGGCATCGCCTTCCATGTCTATTTACAGGTGAAACAGGCAGATGAGCTTGAAAATATACTAACGAAAAAATTCCTTAGATTTTTGTCAATGAGAGCCGAAGCATTTCAGGTCTTGAGGAGAAAACCTGTGCAGGTATGTCAATGAGGGCTGAAGAATATGTGGTCTAAATGCCTTTGTTATAAGAACTTACAATTGCAAATTGCACTCAGATTCCTAGAGGCTGGTGATTTGGGAATGTTAAGATTCCTCACACTTGCATTGCATCATTTGGCAGGGCTTTGACATTAGCTTTCTCATCACAAACTATCACTGTGAGGAAATGCAAAAACAAAAACTCATTGACTTCATTGTTCAGTTTATGGAGGTAAGACTTCCAATCTAAGCCACACCGTCTTCTGCATTCGACTGATTCTGTTTTTTTTTCCTCCAGTACCTGCAAGATTCTTCTAAAATTGGCGATTATCTTCTTTCGTTTGAAGCCTGAATTTGAAAAAATATATTGGTTTAACTCGTTTATCCCGTGTCACTTGGCCACTACAGATTGATCATTAGTTTACCAACATAGTTATCTTTATTTGATTTCAGGACATCGAGAAGGAGATAAGTGAATTGAAACTATCAGTAAATACGCGAGGAAGGCTTGTGGCTACAGAATTCCTGAAACAATTCATTTAACGAATTTTAGTGCCGAACCCAGAAACAAGTTCCAAAGAAACATCCGTGGAAGTTCCTTACATTCACGCATCTTCTCGTTTCTCCTGCAACTGCCAACTCAGATTCGATAGTAAGCCAATTGCAGGGGATTGAGGAAGATTCTGATGGTTAATTTTTTACTATATAGATGTGGTTTGCCTGGTGGAAAAAAAAGGTGCATGTTTGTTTTTGCTATCACTTGTAACTTTGTAATCATATGTTGTTTTTAGCGACCTTCAAATTCTATGCTTTCTCTATGAAGAAAGTGCAAAGGGGAAAATTATGGTTTCACTGTAGACTGACTGTTGAGGCTATACAAATCCTTTATTTTGTTTATTTTGATCTTATGATTGTATCGCTACTTACTTCCCGGGGAATTTCAGGCAACATCCCTATGTAACAATTTAGAATTGGTGCAGGCATTGAACTAGTATGGTGGTATATTTTCGGATTTTCCTTGATTTTGGTAAATAGAGAGCAACACCATTCCGGAATGGCTCACCGGAAAGGACTTGTGGGTAGTACCCATAGGTCCCCGGTTCGAACCCCGGAATGGCCGAGGTAAATAAAGAGCAACTATCCGGGATTTGAACCAAGAGATCTTTGGACACTACCGCTGGTTAATTGGTATGTTTTCCATAAAACTACATGGAACATCTACTATTAATAAAAAAAGCCTATCTTCAAAACTCAAGCCTCCACCACAAGTCTACAACTTCTAATCTTTTCTTCTTTCTTTAGGTTGGGAGATTGATTTTCGTCTCTTCCAACATGTAACTTTTGTTTTCTATGACTCCTTTTACTAGGTTATTTGACATTAATAAATTTCTCATCTCATTCGTGGATGTTTCAAATTTTCTTATGTCTTTTTTTGTGAAAGTTATTTGTGTTTGTAAACCAAAGAATAAATCTATTTTATAAAAGATATTTCATGGCCGATACATTATGAATCTATGATCCATCTCACTATGGTTTTTGAGCTATTCAATAGTGTTATAGTTAATGAGTTGGTGATTCATGATTGTATTCTATTTTGATTTTTTTTTAATCACTTGATTTTCAATCTAAAAAATTTAGTGCAATTTTTTTTTCGGGAAAAGCTAAATACACCAGTAATTTGTACTGGCAACGTTAATCTTCTCAACATGTTGCGGGGTGGGTTCCGCAAGGAGTTGCGGAATGCATGAGAAACCGCACCAAACACGTCAATAGGGGAAGCTTAAAATACTCCGCAACACATTACGAAAATAAGTCTGCAACAGACGGTGGAATTCATCGTATTTTTTTTAACGTTCTTATGGGAAGGCGATTCATATTTTTTTTTAAAACTAATACGCAACTTGTTACGTAGCATCCATAAAAAAAACTAGCAAGTAGCTGCGTTATGCATGGAAAAGGCACGAGAGCACCGCAACAGGTTGCAGAGTTTTGACGCATCTGATTTTCCGTAGTGAGTTGCGAAGTAAGGTCTGCAACATGGTGTGGACATTTTGCCTCCCATTGAGTCCCGTTTGTTCAACTATTGAAAATATTTCACACTATGTTACTGAACCCATTCCGTAACATGTTGTGAAGATTAGCGATGTATAAGTAAAAGTTAGCGGTGTATTTATCATTTTTTTTACTTTTCACTTGAGAGTTTATCAGCACACTGGTGAAAATCATATCCGTATTAGGACTTTGGCCTCTTTGGGAGCCTGAGGCGGTTGGTTACTCCAATGCCCTAGAAGGTTAAAACCCTAAACCCTTCCTAGTTGTGCTCCTCTTTCCCGCCCCCTCCTCCTCTCTATGCAGAGACACACTCCCCCCTTCCACCGTCGCGGTGGCGACAGTCGCAGAGGTCGCAACGGCGGCAGAAACGACGCCCCATCGCATCAACATCCGCCGGCGGATTACAGGCCGGATTTTGCCTATCAGAATCCGCCTCCCTATGCGCAATTCCACCCTCAATCGTACAACAACCCTTACTTCCAAAACCCTAACCATCAGATTCATGATCCCCATCTCTTATTGCAGCAAATCGCGTCTTTAGTCCAATATCCTAACAACGTTGCTTCCTCAAGCAATGTGGATGCCTCGCAAGGTGCTAATTTCCAGGCTCAGCCGCCGCCGCCGCCACCGCCACCGCCACCTCCTCCTCCTATGCAGAAACCACATCCTCCAGTTCAGAATCAAAGCCCCAAGTTCCCTGCCCAATTCCAACGCCAGCAGCGTAATCTGCCTCCCAATCGAAGGGAAAATCTTGATAAGATTGAAGTTGCGGTCGAGGAAGCTCGGCGTGAACTTATTGCCTCTGCGGAAAACGTTTCTACCTGGAAAGTGATTCAATCTGTGTTGGTGAAGCTCAAAGCGGAGTCCTGGGAATCGCTGGGGTTTCAGCTTCAGCAAGTTCCCTCCCTCCACAGCCTTATTGTTACGGAAGGGAAGGTAATTTGCGCGCTTTTCTGGTGCTCAATAAACTTTCCAATTTGCAGATTAGTTAGTTTGAGACTCATTGATCATATTATTAATTGAGTTGTTTTCTTCTTCCCCAGATTAATTCCTTTATCCACTGTTTTGTTGCTGTTCGGGCAATTTCGTCTTTGCATGACATACAAGTGGCTATATGTAAGAATGAGGGCATTGAGAAGTTTGAAGAACTTGGATTGGGTCCTTTAGTTCGGCATCCACTCATTGAGCACTATTTTTTGTCAAAAGATATGACTGAAGTATATAAGATTACAGGCGAGGAGATCATTTCGCATCTCAAGATGTTCATTTTAAAACTCAAAGGAAAGAGTATTGATGGAGAAGAATTCCTGAATTTTGTTGCTAATGAATGCAAAGTCCCTACCTGGGAAAAGATGGGCTTGCGTATTCAGAACTTGGGGTACGCATTTTCTTGACATTTTAAGATTTCTTTTTAGCTTTTAAAATTATTGCAGTGTTGGTGATTGCTTGTGGTGGCTAATTATCTCCTACGAATTGGGTTTTATTTACTGGGAAATAAGATAGGTAAGCCTTAATAGTTTGGCAAATTCTGTGGTACATTCATGCGTAGCAGATTGGTACTTGCTAAACATATCATGCTGCTTACAGTCTGTTGATTTGTTTCACTTTCATTATTGATAGCCTTTCCTTTCAGTATCATGTCCATCCTTGATTTGTAACACTGAAGACCTGGCTAGAATATTGCCTTTATGTGTCGGGTAACATTGAAATGAAAGGTAAACAGTTGAAGATTAACTGAGTGTGAAACTCTTAAAGTACTTAAGCCTTACACTGGGAAAACTCATTTCAAAGACTAAACCTCCAATTATAACTTATAGCCTCTTTGCCAGGATTTGCCTTTTTGCTTTGCCTTTCACAATGTTGACTGCAATATTTTCATAATTTTGACAGTTATAGCTCATAGCGAAACCTCTAATTTCTTAGCACAATCTTAGAAGTCCCTCTTGAACCAAGGACCTGTTTGCAATGTTATTGCCCTGGAAATTTATTCTGTTTCGCATTTATGTTATCTAGTTTTTTTCTGCTGGCCGCGGAATATGGCACTACCTTATCCTCAGCTTCTCTATAGCTACACTGATATTAAATGTTTTGTCATTATACTGTGGAATATTTATAACTTGACGCTGTTACTTACCATTGTAAGTGCTTTACTTTAGGACGCACATTGGATTTATCCGTGAAGCCCTTCGTCAAGATAATGCTTTGATGAAGCTGTTCTATAAAAAAGAAACGAATTCTAGTAAGAAGAGAAAAAAGCGTCCTCTCTTCTCTTTGGAGAAAAAACAGATAGATGAACGCTACAACAGCATAAGTCAGCGTGTTGCTTCATTCTCCTCGGCTCATAAAGATTTCCTTGGCAAGCACATACGATTCAATTCATCCAGTTCTGATGAAAACGACGATGATGATGGTGACGAAGAAGAAGATGAGCATGATAGTCAGCAAAGAGCAAATGATTGTAACATGCAGAATGACTACAGACTTTCTTCAGAGAGCACGAGGAGTGATAAAATTAGTAGATGCCCGTATCCATCTCAAGCTGAAGAGATGACACGGCTTGGGTTGAGAGGAGAAACTAATAGTTCTTCTCCTGCCACTTGCATCTCGAAGAAGAACGGTGAATCTCTTAAAAAGAAAAGAAAATTGGAAAGGCAAAGTCGCAGTGTCAAGGAGAAAACGTGCACGATTGAAACTGATCTTGCACTTTCTAATGATACCATCAGGATATTTATCACAACATGGAAGGAGGCATGCCGCCAACACACTGCCACTGAGGTATATAGATTGTCCTTATTTGAAAGCACTACATTTATAGTGGTCTGCTGAGTCTTGGCACATTATCATGTGAAAATGAAACCTTGACATACAAAGATTCGTAGTCTTATTTTGATGTATGGTGTAAAATACAACAAAACTGACATATGATAAGACACTTATTTAGATTAATTTCACTGTTTCAAAGCAAGTCAAAACTAAACAAGGAAAGAAAAGGCATTTTGACAGATAATGAAACCTTTTTTTACCTCTAAATCTTGAATATTTATTCCATATTAACAGCTTGCCACTTATAGTAATTCATATATGAAGCTCCTGTTTATTCATATCTGTCTTCATTGTAAGAAGTCCTTGTAGCCTTGCCAGGCGTTGGTGACGTGCCTCACTAAAGAAGGCCTACAAGGAAAAGTGTATAAATGAAGGTCAATTGAACATAGTAAATACACTTTAAAACAAGAAAATATATACACTACATAAAAAAGCAGACAACCAACCATTTTAAGAGAATATTCTTTCGTCCATTGTTGCACTTCATGTTAATGTCTCATACATTTTTTATGTGTTATTCTTTGGAAATGGTATGAAAGAATTTCAACTTTTCTGTTTGCAGGTTTTTGAAAAAATGCTGGAACTTCATTGCACTACACCGAAACAGAAAAGGAAATTGAAATCATTGGTTACCACAGATCTATTTTTGGGATTGCTAAATGTTGCTGTGAGTTTTGCCCATTTTCTGCTACCTATTACTAAAGATAATTGAATATTGATATTACTTTAAAATGTACTAGTTGAATTTCAATATCTGCAAACTAATTTTTAGTAATATGAAAATATGCATTTTGAGTCTTATGTTACATAACTGTTGGAAGGGAAATGAAATGTGGAGTTTGGGGAGAGGCAAAGGTGTAGGGAACAGCTGGCCTAGTTATATTGCTTAGTTTCATATATTTTGTTGATCCTGTGAGGCATTTGTCTATGATTATTGTAAGTATTTCTTATTTGATTTAGTCTAAATGGAACATGAAAGTAATCTAAATGCAGTCAGTTAAATATTGGTATGTTAAATGAGGTAATTCAAATGTCCTATTTTTTTGGTTGGATTTCAAATGTCCTATTTGAGTTCTATTGCTTCTGAACATTGAAAACATTACTGGTTTGATTGCAAACCAGTGTCAATATTTCATTGATTATTAGTCCGAACACTAAATTTTGAGTAAATTTTGGGATTACAAACGATTTCCAAATTCCCCAATAGACTGCAAATGTTATTGAAAAGAAATGAGCTGAATATTTAACTATTTTTTATGGATCTGCAGTATGTTTTTCTATATGTATAATGTAATTTATTAAGCTATTCCAGCTCATCTTAAAGTAGAAAAATCTCTGTTATGGTGTTCCTTAATCAATTTATCTTTTGTTGATGCCTTCGTTATGCTTCCAGGTAATGTCAATTAAGAATGGGAGTTGGGATAGCATCTATGACACATTCCAATCATTTGATGAGCTTGGTTGTACAGATCCAGAATCTAAAAAGTGTATTGTTTATGAAAGCTTAGATGTTGAACTTGGTGACAATGATCTACCAAGCTCTACAAGTCACATTTCAGAGGCTGCCTTACGTAAGTGGAGCTACCGTTTCAATCTATAAGTTTTTTTAGTAGGGTTTAATATTAGCCAATTCACAGTTAATCTAACACAATAAAAAAAAGTACCTATATTCCTTCTTATGAGGATTTGTGAAGTTAATGTCTGTTTCATAGAGGATAACACCATGCAAATAAATGATGGTGATCTCTCCAGCGCTATATTTTTTTTTATACTTTCATGTGGGGATCTATTACCTAATTTGAACATTCATAATATATCAACTTTGTTTTACTTGGCAGTTCATGTTCTCTATCTAGTTAAGTTATATACATAATATATCCCGTTTTCTGTCCATTTTATGCTGTTTTTCTGACTAAAATATAACTTTCTCCGGCATATATGGCCATAACTCGTCAAGTCAATCCTATAATTTCCTTTCTTTCTGCCAGCACAAAAGTCTCCGCTTGTCTCTTCTTTAATAATCATAGTTTCATTGTGTAGGGGTGACTGTTGAAGATGTTATCAGGAAAGTGACTGAATATTTTGCAAATAAAAGTCCTCTATCTGATGATGGAAAATCACCTTTTGAAACAATGTTTATGCATGCAAGGAAACTTCTCCATTGTGAAGTTTGGATAAATCAGCAGTTCTCTGTCAAGGATTTTGACTCCCTTGGTTACGGGGATTATCTCACATTTTTAGAAAGAAACATCTCCCTGATTCCCAATGAGCTGCATGACAATTTAAGCAGTCAGGCGCATGAACAGTTCTCTTTTGAAGTCAGCCTTCTTAAGCAACAATTACTTATTCTTCTTTCACAAGCTTCTGATAGCCTATGGGAGGATGGAGTCATAACAAAACAAAGGATTGCCGATTTGCTTTCAAGGCAGTTTCCATTGATTACATTTAATATAGTTGAGAAGGGATGTTTGGACAATTTCCTGCATATTGTTGAGGAGCATAAACGCGGCATTACTTCTAATTGTATCCTCTTTTCTGCAACATTGCTGGGACCATCAAGTAATTGTGATTCAGTGGATAATAATGGAAACCGTTCACTGGATCGTGTTGCTTTGGGAGCTGAAGCAGGCAGAGAACTGGCGAATGTTGGATCTGTTAATCCCAAGGATGCTGTTGAAGTTTTATTGAAGGCACCAATGTTAGTTGACTTGAATTCATGGTTGCATTGGGATGCTGTCTATGCTCCATCCCTTGGACCACTTGTGAGGTGGCTGTTGACTGAGGTCAATGCTAAAGACTTACTGTGTCTGTTGACAAGGGATGGAAAAATTGTTAGGATTGATCCTTTGGCCTGTGCAGACTCATTTTTCAAAGCATTACTGAAAGGATCTTCTTTCCAAGTTGCAGTAGAACTTCTATCATTATTTTCTTTGTATGGAGGTCGAAGACATTTGCCATTGTCCCTTCTGAAATGCCATGCACGTCAAGCTTTTGAAGTTCTATTGACAAATCCAATGGATAGAAAAACGAGTCATGACTGGAGCTCTTCGACCAAAAATGAAAATTCTTGTTTTACTTCGGATGATGGAAAGGTGTCTACCACTCATGCTTCAAATCTTGTTTTGGATTGTCTTGGTTACTTACCTTCAGAATTTCGCAGTTTGGCTGCAGATATCTTAATTTGCGGACTGCAATCTGTTGTCAAATGTGCCCCTTCTTCTGTTTTGCTTCAATGCAAAAGTACCGAGCAACGCCTTATCCTCCATGAAGTAGGTTTTGCTCTTGGTATTGCTGAGTGGATTAATGATCACCAGAAAGTTTGTCCCATGTCTGGTGATCTGTCTTCAATGCCTACACAAGCTTTGCCAATTAGCAGTTTAAGTTCTAGTTCTCTGGAGTTTGGAAATCAGTTACAATTTTCAGCTAATAAGATGCTGGTGCCCCAGGAAATCTCCCCTGTCAGAGATGAACAGCAACATGAGGGTAAAACTAACTTCAGCTCTTCCGATATCTGTGTAAGAGATGGAATCCAAGAGGCAGCTCAAGTTGGGGAGGTGGAAGATGCCGCTCTTCTCATTGAATCTATTAGGCGCGAAGAGTTCGGGCTAGGTTCCGATGTCGAGAGTAGCATGTTGAAGAAACAACATGCTCGTCTCGGCAGAGCACTTCATTGTCTTTCACAAGAGTTGTATTCGCAGGACTCCCATTTTATTCTTGAGCTGGTAAGTTTTCTTTTTTCTTTCCTATCCTTGTGGTTTATTTGCTTGGATAATCTTAGCAGGTTCAAGTTGAGAATTATGTAAAATAGGTGATTCTTAGTTGCATGTTTCGTAATTCTGTTTTAAGTGGCCGCATGGCATATGCACATATGATTATTCTATGTTATTTCAGGACTTCACTTTGGAAATCATGTCAGAGTGTCATTAATCCGAATTCATGTGCATGCACTTATTGCATTTCTTTTCTATGTAGCACACATGTTTAGTGGTATGGACATCTTATGCTGTTGTGTAGTGTGTACTAGTGTTAATGTGAAGACGTGTGCTTGCCTGCAGAAGATAGACCCTGATTATAGATATCATAAAATAGATTTACACTTTTTAGTCTATTGCTTTGACTCAATTATTTACATACATGTTGCAGATTCAGAATGCTGATGATAATGCCTATCATGAGGAAGTGGAGCCCACTTTGACGTTCATTCTGCAGGACACTGGGATAATTGTTTTGAATAATGAGAAAGGTTTTACAGCTCAAAACATCAGAGCACTCTGTGATGTGGGGAACTCAACAAAAAAAGGGTCTTCTTCAGGATATATTGGACAAAAAGGAATTGGTTTCAAGTCTGTTTTCCGGGTATGGGAGAATAGTTTTTATATAATCTTTAGCCCTTTTTATTTTGGTATAGTGTTATTATCTCTTACAAGTTTCAGTTTCATCACCAAATTTCTTGCACGTGAGATATTTAAACAGTTATCAACTATCAAATCCTATAGCATATCTGCAAAAGGGTATGCTTTTGAAACTTGAATCATTTGCTTGTCCTGTTTTCCATTGTTTATGGCATGCTTCATTTTCATTTTGCTTATGTTCCACTATGGACTGTCCAGCACCAAAATTTGGATATGCTCTAACATGCTTCCTTTTTCATGCTCTTTATAATCATGGCAGGCATCATTTATATCCGAAATTTCATCTATTTTCTTGGGATTTTACGTTACACTATTATGCAACACTGTAGCAAAATTACACAATCTAATCATAATGATTTCATTTTGTCTTATTTCTGGAAGACATGTAAAAATAGTAATCTGATCATTGGTTCCCTCTTTGTTTTATATGAGAAGAAAGACATTTTTCCAGTTATATGGACTAACTTGTATGATTGGCCTTTTTGCAGGTCACTGATGCTCCAGAAATTCATTCTAATGGGTTCCATATCAAGTTCGACATTACTGAGGGTCAAATAGGATTTGTTTTACCAACAATTGTGCCTCCTTGTAACATTGATTTGATTAGAAAACTTACATCTGCCTATCACGATAAGATGGATATAGATGGTTGGAACACATGCATGGTGCTTCCTTTCAGATCAAAATTAACACAAGGATTAGAAATGGGGAAGATCATTTCAATGTTTTCTGATATTCATCCTTCTCTGCTGCTTTTCCTTCACCGTCTTCAGTCTATTAAACTCATAAATATGTTTGATAACTCATTCTTTGCTATGAGGAAAGAAACAATTGGGGATGGTCTTATGAAAGTGTCTTATGGGGAAAGCAGAATCACTTGGTTTATCGCCTCAAAGAAGTTGTATGCTGAAAGTATTCGACCCGGTGTTCAACAAACCGAAATTTCTGTTGCCTTCACACTGAAAGAATCAGAAGATGGCAAGTATGAACCACATTTGGAGCAACAACCTGTTTTTGCTTTCCTTCCTCTAAGGACATATGGTCTTAAGTTTATTCTTCAAGGTGATTTTGTTCTTCCTTCCTCTAGAGAAGAAGTTGATGGAGACAGCTCATGGAACCAATGGTTATTGTCAGAATATCCTGATCTATTTGTCAGTGCAGAGAAATCATTTTGCTCTCTTCCTTATTTTAGAGACAATCCTGGAAAAGCCGTGGCTGCGTACATGCATTTTGTTCCCCTAATAGGGGAAGTCCAAGGATTCTTTTATGGTCTTCCCAGGATGATTATTTCCAGGTTAAGGCAATCTGACTGCCTGCTTGAGGAAGGATGTGAAAAGGTGTGGGTTCCACCTTGCAAGGTGCTAAGAAGCTGGAATGAACATGCAAGAGTGCTTCTGCCTGATATCTTACTTCATGAGCATCTTGGACTTGGATTCCTAGACAAGGACATAATTTTGTCTGATTCACTTGCAAGGGCTTTGGGCATCCAGGAGTACGGACCAAAAATCCTTGTTCAGCTTCTTTCCTCCATGTGCAGTATTGAAAATGGTTTGAAGTCAATGGGTCTTCGCTGGTTGTCTTTGTGTCTGAATGAAATCCATATCATGCTCCATTCTCCTGGGAAGTCTACAGAAATTTCCAGTTTCGAAATGGATCTTTTAAGTAGCCTTAGAAAGGTTCCATTTCTTCCTCTTTCAGATGGTACATATGGTTCTACAAATGAAGGCACAATTTGGTTAAACATTGACTGCATAAAAACAGGTGCTGATGGTGATACTGACAGCAAAGCTTTTCCAAAACTATATTCTTCTTTGAGGATTGTAAGTCCTTCTCTCTTTTCTGCTGTCACTGATGCTGCTTCTAGTGTGGATGCCAACTTTCTGAGCAATATTGCAAGTTTACTTCACAAGATAGGTGTCCAACATTTGACAGCTCATGAAATTATCAAGGCCCATATCTTGCCAATAATTTCTGATGATAAAGTTGCAAACAGGGACAGATCTTTCTTTATAGAATGTACTGCATTTGTTATGGTACACTTCCAGTCCAGCTGTACAGATTGTCGTGTTGAAAGGGAGCACATAATTACCGAGCTTCAAAATAAAGCTCTTCTATTTACAAATCATGGCTTCAAGCGACTAAGCGAGGTGACAATTCACTTTGGAAAGGAATTTGGAAATTCCGTTGATGTAAGCAGGTTTACCGGTGGAATAGATTATAAATGGCATGAGATTGATGTTTTATATTTAAAACAACCTCTTTCTGGGTCCATATCTTGTGGCTTAATGAAGTGGCGGGAGTTTTTCCATAGTTTAGGAGTCACGGATTTTGTGAAAGTAACTCAAACAGAGAGGAACATATCTGATGTATCACCTATTATGTTACAGCAAGTAAAATGGGACAGAGACTTGATATCGTCTGGGATGTTGATTAGAGATTGGGAATCTCAGGAGTTAAATTCTATACTATCCTCGTTGGCCAGAAATGTAAACCATAAGAGTAGTAAATATCTCTTGGAAGTTCTTGATACTCTGTGGGACGATTGTTTTTGTGACAAAACTGCTTGTTATTTTAGCTGCAAGTCTGGTGAAAACAGCAGATCCATTAGGTCATCCCTTGTGAACAACATCTGTGATGTTCGCTGGGTAACTTCAAGTATGGATGAGGAGCTTCATTGCCCAAGAGAGTTATTTTATGATTGTGATGCTGTGCGTTCTATACTTGGCAACTCTGCTCCGTATGCGATTCCAAAGGTTAGCATATTGTTTTCATTCCTTTTGGCCTTGCATTTGCCCAAAGGTTTTTCTTTGGTTTCTAGTTTGTTCATCAATATATGACTGAATAAACGGCACCCGAAAAAAAATTTATATTCAGTGTAATGGTTTAGCATCTTTAAGATGTGTATGGATGCTTATACAAGAATTACTTCTGCATTAAGACCTCCAAAATTGACAGGCTGCTTGCCTCTTCATTAGTGATGCTGACTCCTAGCTTTTGGATGTTCTTTTGTCTTAACAGATTAGAAACAATAAATTTTTGGCTGATATTGGACTCAAGATGCAAGTTACTATTGATGATATCCTTGCAAGTCTTCAGAAGTGGACAACGTTGAAGCCTTTCAAAGCCAGGTTATGTCTTTCTCCTATGCCTGGCTCATTGTTCTGTTATTAATTTCCCTCCCTGTTTGATCCAGTTCTGTTTACAACTTTGTAAATGTTCTGCTTAATAAAAGGCCTATATTTGAATTTACTCTTAGGCAAATGACTGAATTACACTTGAGGCATAATAATGAAATAGGATTTGGAGTACAATGAGTTGCCTTTTTCATTTCATTTCTTTTTTGGTATTTGGGAGGCCTGCTATATGAGGTAAGCCAAGAAAATAAGATTCTAAATACTCATTCCTCACAGTTTTTACTTTATTTCTCGGCATAAGATTATAAATACTTCCAATATATGGTGAAAATAAGAAGGTAGTTATTGGCAAATAAGATTTCCTGGAAGCAATTTCAACTGAGCCTGTTTCATTTTAGTCATTGCTACTTTTACGTTTCTCATCTGATGCTGACTTTCATTTGATTTTTCTTTTCAGTATATCCCAAATGTCAAGATTATACACATTCATTTCTAAAGAATACACTACCTCAAAGAAACAAATAATGGATGCTTTAAGTTCAGGACCATTCATTTTTGTTCCTTGTGCTGCTGTTGTCAGTCAGGAAGATGTTGTAGTTGGTTTGCTTCTATCTCCCGAAGAAGTTTATTGGCACGACCGTTCTGGAGCTTCAGACAGTATGAAGAAACTCAGCTCCAGAACACCTGCTGTCCCTGTAGGTAAAATATTATGTGATATATATCCTGGCCTTCATGACTTTTTTGTGGATGTTTGTGGGGTGAATGAGACTCCACCATTTCGCTCTTATCTGCAAATCTTGAAGCAAATATCAATGAATACATTACCTATGGAGGCGGCTAATGCAGTAAGTTAAATTTTGGAATTTTGGAAATTGTTCTTGCTTCGTTGTATATCTATATAGTCATCTTGATCATCTTCATCTTCTCTATGCAATTAGATATTCCAAGTTTTCCTTCGGTGGTCAGATGGGATCAGATGTGGTGCAATGGTGGATGATGATATTGTTTACTTGAGAGACAACCTTCAAACGCTGGACTTTGCTGTGCTTCCAGCAGTCCAAGATAAGTGGGTTTCTTTACATCCATCATTCGGCCTCGTATGTTGGGTTGATGACAATTCATTAAAGAAACAATTTAAGCATTCAGACAACATTGAGTTCCTGTACTTTGGTGAACTAACTAGTGAAGAAGAAGAGATGCTCCAAACTAAGGTGTCTATCCTTATGGAAAAATTGGGTATACCATCTCTTTCAGAGGTAAGATTAACTTTTTGTGTAGTTTCTGCAGTTCCTTTATGGCACCAGTGTGTTTGCATACAAGGCCAATGGGACGTATGCCTTGAATACCAATCTATAAAAGGTGCCTTGATATAGGTTTATTTGACCGGTGTTTCTTAAAATCCTCATATTAGATTAAGACAAGCAATCTTTTTTTAAAATAATGTTGAGAGGCAAATCTATGGGAGGGTTAACAGGGTAATTTTTTTACTGAAAGTATCACTAAACATGATGCCAGTAGTATGCTAGAAAATCCTTTTCTAGATCAAGATTTCATGCAGGATACTGTGAGAGAGATCATCATACAGATGGTAGAAGTGACATGATACCTTCTGATGCATTTCCTCAGTCAGAGCCCAATCCTTCCTCTTTTATTTCTACGTAGCATTTATATTGTTCAGGTACATCTATTTTTTGGGAAATATGGATGCTGCTGAAGCTGCTGTGATCAGGGTGGATTAGCTACACACACACACACACTCACTCATGGCAATTCCTTTCTTGAGTGCTCATTCTTTCTAGCGTAGAACTCAATAGCTTAAATGATTTTGGCCTGAATAGTTGCTGATGTTATGATTTAACTGTCTAATCGAGTTGTAGAAGGGTTTTTAAATCTGTTGGCTTTACAATGCAAGGAATTATGTCTTGATTTATATCTCTCTCTCTTTTCAAATTTGGTCACACTGTGATATAACATAATACAAACTGGGTTTTGGAATCAAATAGCTTTGCTTTGTTAACGCTAAAGTTGTGGCTTGGGTGTATGTGCTTTGGTATTTGTGGCATACATTCAGATCTTGGAGGCTTTGCCGATGAGATGAATGTTATTCCATACATCAGAAGTGAGCCACCTGGCCTATTCATCTAGGTTATTGTTAGATCTGGGTGGATATGGCTACTCCTGGCTATAGGGGCTTATCTGCTCAATCTCTTCATAATCATTCATACTTGTATATATCCTATAATGATGAATCATATCCTAGGGGAATTTGATAGGTTTCTTTGAGGACTTAATCAACAGAGACTGAACATGTGGGTTTTAAAAGCTGAATTTTGTTTCTTTGAGGACTTAATCAGCAATCAAAGCCTTCAACTAGTTTCCGTTGGTTTCATTGTTTTGTTTATCACTGAAATGGGGTTTTCTATGTTGTTTTATGTAAATTTTGTATGTAGGTTGTGAGTCGTGAAGCTATATACTATGGCCCTACAGATAGTAGCTTCAAGGCATCCTTGGTTTCTTGGTCTCTGCCTTTCGCTCAGCGTTACATATTTACTTTTCATTCTGAGAAATATGCTCAGCTCAAGCTATCAGGATTGGAGAAAGTACAGGGCCTAAAGATTATTGTTGTGGAAAAGTTGTTCTATCGTAATGTTATAAAGAAGTGTAGTGCTTCATCTATGAAGCGGTCTGAATGCAGCTGTCTCCTTCAGGTATCTCACTGATGATCATGACTAGTCAATGTTTGGATTAATGGCTTGATCGACATTCAGGCTCTATATGAACAAAGACTTAAGTAGTGGTGTTCATCTCGTTAATGTTGTTCAGTTAGTGAAGTTTTATGTTGGTACTAGTGTTTGCTTGTGCTCATCTCTTTGACCTTTCTCTTGAACAGGATACGGTTTTGTATGCCACACAAGATTCGGATGTCCACTCTCTCTTCCTGGAGCTATCTTGTTTGTTCTTTGATGGAGTTCCAGAGTTGCGGTTCGCTAATTTTCTCCATACGCTGACTTCTATGGCTGAATCTGGCTCCACTGAGCAGCAGATTGAGTTCATTCTCGACAGCCAGAAAACGCTGAAGATTCCTGATGATGAACCCATCTGGTCTCTTTCTTCTTTACAATCCCCTGAGGAAAATGATCAGGCACTTCTGATGGATTTCATTTCTACTGAAACTGATAAATTGAAATCACCGCCATCAATTTCCAAAAAGAAGAAAGGATCTTTGTGCTGGCCCCCTGTTGGTTGGAAAACTGCGCCTGGTTTTGATTACGGTTTTCTCAGTAAAGGTGTTACAACTACTGATCAAGGCTGGAATGAAGGAGACACAAGTGAGAACACTCGTGAAGTCGCTGCTGGCACTGAAGCAGAGGTCAGCGAGGATTACATTATGGAAGAAGACATACTTCCAGAGGCTGTATCATTCCCTGACAGCCTTAACATTCCTGAAATAACAAGGGTTTCAAGAGACCAGCTTGATTCAACACCCGAGCACTTGCAGCCTTACATGAAATCCATGGATGTTCCTACAAATGTAGTCATCGAGTCTCATTGTCCCGAAGATTGTTCACCGAAGCCCAATGAACTCTCGACTCCTGATGGTCAACAAGCAGCATTCACTGGGAGACTAGGGGAGTTAATAGCTTTCAGACATTTAAAGGGAAAACATGGGACATCACTAGTGAAGTGGATGAATGAGCAAAAGGAGTCTGGCTTACCCTATGACATTGTCATAGGGGAGAAGGGGGCCGACAGGGAGTTCATGGAAGTTAAAGCCACTCGATATGCAAGTAAGAGGTGGTTCAAAATGTCGACGAGAGAGTGGCAGTTTGCTGTAGAGAAAGGGGATAGCTACAGCATTGCCCACGTTGTTCTGTCGAACACAAACACCGCAAATATTGTAATTTTTAAGAACCCTGTGAAACTCTGTCAGCTGGGGAAACTAGATCTAGCCGTTATGATGCCTAGAAATCCACAACCTGGGCCTTCTGCTGCACCTGCACCACAGTGATTCAAGAGTTTTGATTTTCCCAGGGTAGGTTCTGTTGGTATTCATTCACATGAACCAACCCCTGTATATACTTGTTAGCTGGATTACATTTCATACATGCACATGTCAGATTCTGTAAGTTACAGGAAACTTTGATCTTGTGCTATTCAAAATTCAATTTCCTTACTGAAAGTGCAAAATCATTGAGAAAGGAGTTAAATGTTCTAAGAGATGATGAACGAAGAATCACTCGAGGGAAATTTCCCAACTTACTGTCAACAAAGCATGATCTGTGAAAGTTATAAATATATCTCAATGAACTAACCTAATTCCAAAATTGTTTCCTTCTGTGAAGCTCAATCTAACTGTATTAGTACACAGCAACAGTTAACAGGGTAATAGGGTTTGAGAATATCAGTGGTTGAAGTACAATTTCCAGCAACTCTTCAGAAAGTAGAAAGCAAATGTCTTAACTGGTCTTCAGCTGTTTCTAATCAGCGGGCAACTAATGCAAATTTCTCACCTCTGCGGCTTCTTCACTGTGTCTTCGGTTTCTGGATCTTCACATAGGGAAGAATACCCATGAGGTGAGCGATTCTAGGACTCCATCCAAGTTGATCTGCTCGGCAGAACATCAAAAAGGTATTTGCGAAGTAAGAATTGAAACCCATGAAGACATGCCATAGGGCATGCCCTTGCGGATTGAAGGGCCAGCTGGAGAAATTCTGGCAAAGAGAACGATCAGAAATCCAAAACGTACTCCCCAGAACTAGAGTTACCAAGTATAGCTTTGCCAACCGCTTGGCATTGTCGTCTTTGGTGTAGATATAGTACTTGTACATCCGAGGGATGCAAAGAAGACAGAGTAACGCATAATGTAATTTGAAGACTACACCAAAGTGAACCAGTGCATGAGCAACGGCAAATGCAGCTGCGTATAAGAATAGGAATGTCGGCATGGTGCTCTTATAGTGCCAATCTGGGGAGTAGAGAATGTAAATATAGAGGAGTAATTCCCACACCATTGGCGTTTCATCACTTGATTGCAGCCTGCCAAGTGACAACAATAAAGTGTGTCAATCCTGCAGCACATTTAGCAATTTTACTTGAGTGCAAGAATGAGGCCAACTTACACTCGCTGGAGCGTGGCATGGTAAACCATGCTACCGATGGCCAAGGCCATGTTGGATAAATGAAGGATGCTGAACCTCTTTTCAAAATGCTGCCTCAGAGCATTTACGAGACCGATGAGTGCTAAAACAATGACAGGAGCATTCGAAATAGTGTTGAAGAATTCTGCAATATATGATGAATGGATATAGTTCTTCTCACAACACTCGGTTGTAGATGTCACCGGACCCCAAAAGCTCGAAACACCATCTTCCATTCTTCAGCACTGACAACTCCTAATAATACCCTAACAAGATGCTATAATTGTCACAAAATTGAGTATCTGCAAGATTTATGTAACCTGCCAAAACAAAATTAAACGAGAGAATCAATCTTTGTGGCCTATGATCTGATGCACATCACAGATTTTCTTATTGATTGTAGTCAAAATGTAAAATGGATGCACATTATAGATTTTGGACAAATAAACTGAGCTTCACCAAGGCAAGTTCTTTGAATTTCTACTAATAGACTGAGCTTCATCTGCAAGATTTATGCAACAGATGCTTTGATTTGCTAATCTTTTGAGTCAGACAGCTGAAGAAGGTAGATTTTGGAACTACAACTAGTCTAGACGGTCCAATGATATAGCAATACAAATTACAAAACAATTAAACTGCAAATCAATTGTTACTCGAACTAGAAATCGGAAAAATTCTCGGAATTTCACAGCGGAATCCATAAATGGATCAGAAATCAACGGCAATGGCGCCGAATTCATAGATAAGCCAAGGAATCATTCACAGAATAAAAACACAACGAAAATGGAAGACAGATCTATCAATTGCTGACAGACGGAAATAGCTCTTACTAGATCAGCGAGGCTTTCACTGGTACAAACGGGGAGAGGAGAGAGAAAGAGAGAACTGCGACGGAATCAACAGCTCCGGCGACCAAATGGAAATGCTCCGAGATGGCGAGATGGGAATTTCAGTTTGGGGGAGCGTCGAATCTCCGATTTAAAGAGTAATATTCCTTTTTCTTCTCCTTTATTTTTTATTTTTTATTTTGATTCTTATATTAATATTTTAGCGTTTTTTTTTCCTTCAGATGCTAAAACGCTCAGATCTGAAATCTAAAACCAGTGTTGGTTTTGCTTTATACAATGTGAAAACTGAGAAAAGCTATGTTATACGGAGTTTTTTTTTTGGTTTATTGTGATTTTATTTTACTAAATAAATCATTAAATTGACAGATTTACACAATATTTGTGGGTTTGAAAATGCATTTTAAATAAATTGAATCCAATACCAGACAAGATTTTAGCATTCTCCCATGCATTTCGGCACACAGATTACAGATTTATGCTAAGTGCTACAAAACCATTCCGAATCTTCAATGCATGATTCCCCCTTTAAAAAAAACACTTGCAAATCTTATTATTTTATTTTGATTTAAGTAAAAATTGAGCTCGGCTCGGCTCGAACTTGTTTAATAAATGAACCAAACTTGAACATGTCAAACTTGACTCGAATAAACACCCTTAATCACCATTCACATGGAGTTCGAAGAGAGAGAACAAGAGAAAAGTCATTTAGTGTGAATTGAAAATAGAGGGTAAATTGTCCAAAGGCAAAGCCTCAAGGAAGAGAGATAAAGATTGGGAGTTGTCGGCGAGACGAACACCAAAGGAAAGGGCGAGGTTGTATGTGTTGCTGTGTAACTCTAATGGATTGTGAAGATTGGAGATGATTCCGACCACCCACTAGAACCATGACTTCTAAATTTTTTTAGATGTTTTAAAAAATTATCCGGGCGTGTCAGGGAAATTTTTGTTGGTATCATGTTGAAGATTTGCACTTTCAGTATCTAGAAATTAATTTGGCATGCATCATATGCTACGACTACATTGGTAATTTCTGTTGAGTTGTATCACGTTAACCTAAGACATGTTTGTGCATTTAGGGATTGTACAACCAACAAACTATATAATCGAAGACCAAAATACAAAAGTCACTTAAATTGAAATGTATATATTGTCAAACATAAGTGACACCTAGATACAACAAAAAAGACACAATCAAAGTGTCACCCACATGGTCACATGAGGTACATATAGGTAGTCCCCAAACCATTGGTCTAGGCTTATGTCACGGATAGGTCTTCGGTCGTCACGTAATATTGTGTTCGTGTCAAACCGTCACGTATGTTGTCTCGGTTGACATGCAATATAGAACGACTTGCCTGCATCTAGCCCACGGCCTTAAATCTCTTTCCAATCACATATCACATTTCACATTTCAACTTGTCTTTTCATTGAAATTTTAGCGGGAACACACCCACAATAAATATTGGGGCAATTTGTCAACTATACAAATACAAAGGCTCAATTAGCCAAATATACAAAGTTTTTGGAAAATTACAAAACTATACATCCCAATTTGCCCATCTTCCCTTCCCCGTGTGCCCCCCCCCTTGCTGACGTCATCAATGCTGACGTCATCAATTTTTTTTTTCCGCGCGTCAGTGCCGACGTCATCGTCGGAAATGCTGACACCGTTTGCAAGGAAGGTTTTTTTGTTTTTTTGTTTTTTTCGCGCGTCAATGCTGACGCCGACGTCGGGAATGTTGACGTCAGCAATGCTGACACCGTTTTACAAGGAAGTTTTTTTTTTTCCGCGCGCCAATGCTGACGCCGACGTCGGAAATGTTGACGTCAGCAATGCTGACACCGTTTACAATGAAGGTTTTTTTGTTTTTTTTTTGTTTTTTTTTTTCGCGCGTCAATGCTGACACCGTTTACAAGGAAGTTTTTTTGTTACGACAACGTTGACGCGAAGGACGTCGACGATGCTAACACCGGGGATGTCGACGATGTTGACACCGTTTGAGGGATGTTGACACCGACGTCGGGAATGCTGACGCCGTCTACGAGGATGCTACGCAGCCGACGATGACGTCGGGAATGCTGACGTCAGCATTGCGGACGCCCTCTACGAGAATGCTGACGCCGACGGTGATGACATCAAAGATCAATATATTTTTATATAAAATATAAAAGGGGGAGAACAAAGAGACAAATGAATGTTTCAAAAAAAAAACGAATATTTTTTTTTTGTAATGAGAAACAAAGAATTTTTCGACGCTGACGATGCTGACATCCTTCCTCATCCATCTCTTATATTGCAAAAACGATGTCAGCAAATATATACCTACACAAAAATATGCATGCAAACGATGTCATCACTAAAAAATACGTATAAAAACGATGTCAACACTAAGAAATAAACCAATTTTTAAGGACTCAAGCATACATATATACTTACATATATAATATCAAATTAAAAACGATGTCAACACTGAAAAATACGCATAAAAACGATGTCAGCACTAAAAAATACGAATAAAAATGGTGTCAGCACTAAAAAACAAACCAATTTTTTAAGTACCTAAGCATACATATATACCTAAATATATAATATCCAACTAAAAACGATGTCAAATCTAAAATAAATTGGAGGCAAACTCACAAGCTAAAGCCACTACCAACTATTTAGATGTCAATTTAGTGTTCAAATGAAGTTGAATGACATTACACGTAGCAAATGGGGGAAACAAAAAAGAAAACAATGGGGAAAATTTTAGTGACTAAAAAATGTATAATTAAAGTAAAGGAACAACTAGAATACAGTAGAAGGCATAAGCTATTAGACTACTCCGTATTAGCTACTAGGCAATTTCAAACAAAAGCGATCACACTGCTTGAAGAAATCAATGGAAACTCATTTAAAGATGCTGCACAAGAATGAAGTCCAAGTCTATCCAACAGCACAAGATATCAACAAGGTCCAAAGGCAGAACAAGAGGGGAAAACAAAAACATCAATCAGAAAACAAAATAGCAACAGTGCTAGTCTAATGCAAACCAATTCATCAAAAGAAACAGTCAAGAACAATTCAACACACAATTTGTATATCATATAGGACATTAAAAACGGTGAATATTGCAGAAGCACAAGTTGAAAGCATTTCATGTCCTATGTCAGCGCCTAATTGAATAATCAAATAATCAAATTGAAGATTATATGTGGATCTGTGCAACAAATTAGACAGATTTCAGAAGCATTGATCTGTGCGAACCTGTGTTAAGGGCGTTGGACTTGGAAGGCGGAGAATCGCAGTGGGGGCGTAGAGCAGCGCGACGTAGAGCAAAGTGAGGGCGGCGCAGGCGAGAACCGCCACCGATTTCGACAGTCCTTCAGTAACTTCCATCTCCGGTGTCTGCAAGCAGTGGTGGGTCGGGATTTTTGACCGGAGGTGCGATTCGAAGGCGGATCTGGGAAGATGCAGGGACGCTACAACCGCGGTGCCACCGGGGAGTAAGGTGAGGAGAAGCGGCGGCGGCGACGGTTCGGTGGAGCCGTGGAGGAGCGACCTCGTCAGCACAGATCTGATCCATAGAAGAGCGGCTCTGAATCAGATCGGAGAACGCCGGATCTGAAGCATTAGCAAGAAGAAACCAGCGACAATCGTGAGAGGCGGCGAGAGCAACAGGAGAGAACGCCGGATCTGTGCGCCGAGGTGCGGACGATGGAGGTGCGTTCATCTCCGATGAAGACGATGTCAGCAAGGGCTCGATGTCCGGCGTAGCCGACTAATCCAAATCCACACCGGATTTGGCACCCCCCGCTCCTCTACCGACCTCCCGTCATTCGTCTTCGTCGTCGCCGCTTCCATTTCGGCGCCCTTGATGTAGAAGCACCCTGTCGCTGTTGCTGGACTCGGCGTCGCGCGGTAGATCTGAGATCCGAGATCTACTACGGACGAGGAAGGAGGGCGGCGGGAAGCCCTGGCCGGAGTGGGTGACGGAGAAGGAGATCTGGAAGGAGAGTGTCCTCGTTAGGTAGCCATGGACGAGCGACCATGGGAGAGAGATCGAGATCTCAGATCCGGAAAGAACGGGAGCATGGAAAGGGAGCAATGAGAGAGATCGAGAGATTAGGGTTAAAAATAAGAGATGTATACTTTTGCAAATTATACAAAAACGTGTATATTTCGCTAATTGGGCCAAAATTTGCGCCTTCGGCGCAAATTTTCTCATAAATATTTCCCCAAAATTCCCCCCATCTCTCTTCTAAAATCTAACACAAATGTCTCATTCTATTTCTCTCATATATGTCACACACAATAAATGTTGCCTTACATTTCCCGTCGTCTCTCTCCTAGATGTCATCTATTTTTCGTGCCATTCGCTTCATTTTTCGCACATCTCTTTTATTTTCCGTGCCAACAACTTTTGTTTCTATGGTAGTCCTGATGAAAGAAGAACCCGATGAGAGGAAAACCTTACCTTTATATATATATATATATATATATATATTTCTTGGGCTTCAAATTGTATATCCACATATAATTTAATACTTGGATTTTCTATCCTATGCTCCAAAGACATAGGATAACAAAGTTAATCGAGAAAGATTCCTCAAATTTAAATTATTTTTATATTTTTTTAATATTGATTTTCTATGATCGATTACTAGGAGTATAAATTACTCCGTATTAAACAACATTTCTATCCTATGCCCTATGACGGTTAATAATTTATGTTTTTCGATCTTTTCATTTTTCTATTCCCAATGGACTCCTTGTGAATTGTGATACAAGGATTGGAAAAGGAAAGAAAATCAATCAATGCTAGACCATACTTGCAACGCAAGCACAAATATTATCTGAATATTATGAAAAAGTGGGATATATAAAACAATATAAATTTATCTTACTTTATTATTAAAATAAAAAATTCCAATCCTATTGTCACATTTTTCCAAAATCCCATATTCCATATATATTCCGTGTATTTTCATATATTTTTTGATAAATTCATCTAGATAAATGAATATAGATTTGAAATCTCTTAGTGAAAATGCATTTATGTATCAAAATCTATTGCAGATATTAATACCAAAATTAGATTTTCCATACAATATATATATATATATATATATATATATATATATATATATATATATATCTGAAAGATATAATATTTTATTTTGTGAATCAAAAGATAGATATAGTTTCCCTAAGAAGATAGATAAATCCTTGTATGTTAAGCCAACTCTCTCTATAAATCTAACACAGGGAGCCGCTCACCACATTACATTCTCAATTCCTTTGTTTCTTTTCGTTCGTGCCCAATTTTCGGATTGTTTTCGATTTCGACTGTTCGAGTATGGATTGCTGCAGTGCTACTAAGAGAATGAGTTGGAGAAACTGCGACGCTTGGAGGAACGGATCATCCGGCAACACCACCAAACGTCCGGAAAGATCCGTTCCTTCATGGGAAAAGAGATTCTGCGCGACAATTGGTATGATTCCATGGCGAAAGGTCGTCGAGATCAAGAAGTATATGCACCTATACCCCAACGTCGTCGAGTGGGACGACGGGGCCGGCGAGGAGGCGTTCAAGAGCGCCAAGAAGCGGTACTGGGCGCAGGTGAACGGCTCCCATTGCGACGCGGAGTTGCCTGATCCCGACATCTACATCGATGAGGTCGATTGGGATGCGAGCATCGACGCCGATCTCGTCTCGGACTTGGACAGGGAGCGTGAGAGGAGCCTGGCGTGGACTGCGAAGTGTGAAGCGGCCGAGAAAGAAGCGTCGTTGTTAGTCGACATCGACCCGCGCCTCTTAGCCAACTATGGCTGGGAGGACGATGTGCAAGTCGATGAGCTGAAGCAGTTTGGTTGGATCAACTGCAACCAACCAATTAGAATGGTGGGGATTTGATAAATCGCGATCGCAAACTGTTTTGCCGCGCATTGAGGGGGTAGTTATTAACGGCACAACTGCTATGATGTATTTTGCTGAGTTATAAGCTATGGATCTTTGGTGACATTCAATTCGTTGCATATTGAGTTTTTGTATTAGAAAACAACAGTAATGGTTGAAATTTTGTGCTATTTTTAGCAAATTTTATAGTACATTGGTAATGAAAACATATTATATACTCATGTCGATTTTTACTGTTAATTAATTATTATAAATGGAAGGAAAGGCTAATATCAAGAATTTGTATCTTTATGACGGTTTCCGTCTACCGACTTGTCGGCTTTCGAGGTCCAGATTTGTCTCGCCTCGAATTATTTCCTAAAACAAAAAAAAAATTTTTTGTTATAACGTTGTAATAAGAATTCACTACAAGAATTTGCTGAATATGAATGTTTGCCTAGCTATGTTTTCTCGAATCCTTCAGCTGTAACCTCCTTTGGGAGCTAATTACTTATCTATTTATATATAATAAGGCAGTAGCCACCTCTTTTGATCAAAAAAAAAAGAAAAAGTAATTAACTTGGGCAACAACAAAAATTTGTCACTAAAAGTCAGAAATTGACCACACTAGTACTAGTATTAGTGACGAAAACAATTTCATCAAGGGTTCATCGCCCTAGAAGCGTCACCAAAAGTATATTGCGATGGAAAAAATATTCACTAAGAAGTTCATAGGCCCTCTGCTTCTCAGGCTTAGCCGAAACCATCGCCACCTTTATAAGACCGTACCTTTCTTCGTGCTCGTTGCGAGTTTATGTCCACCGGGTTGTGAAGTATCGCTGACATCCTTCCTAGCTTCAACATTGTTCTTATCTTCAATCCTCAGTGGTTTTTTGGCCATTGGATTGACTTCTGTTCTTGGCACCAACCTCCGAAAACTACAAAAGCCTTTCAGTTGGGATCTTCATGCAGTTCTTATTAGCTCTAGTCTCCTTGAAGTGGATCGGTAGTTTTTCGGATGCATAGCCTGTGTTTGAGGAGGAAACAATATAATATAGGGTTTAAGCAAAGGAAGTCGAAGGTTGGAAAGGTGGTTCTCAAGCCTATTTATTCGTATTATATATCGAGAAAGGGAATTCGAGTAGTAGTACTAGTAGTAGCAGAGCTATCATGGAGTTATCAAGGTAATTATTCGAATACCTGAATCATTGGAAGCAATCGAAAGGCGATTCCCATTGGTGATGTGAAATTGTCATCAGTTTATGAGACTAGATAGGTGATGGGTGGGAGGATACTTAGTGAAATTAGCAAAGCTGACATTGATGTTAAGTTTGAAATGAAACATCTTGACATCTATTCAACACTTGTGCATATTAATCGAACTTCATATTCAATAGAATTGGAAAATCCTGATAACATGCACTCATCTATAAATTACGAATTAATCGAAAACAATTGATTCGTAACATATACCATAGAAGAATTGCATATATAGCATTAAATCGTTAGTACATAGAAAAATGCAATAAAATAAACCATATGATAATTAAGATCCAACTCAAATCAAGTTATTTTGTTCATATTCCATCTGCTCTAAGAGCATGAGCAATCATGGGTTTTAGCAACCTTAAAGTTGCTAAAAGGTAAGTCCATGGTTGTGGCTTTTACCTTAAGGTAAGAGGTGGGAAGGGGTTACCTTGGTATAGAGAGTGTTAACCTCTTCCCTTTTCTAATTTTTTTTTTTTATGATAAAGTAGGTTGATATATTTTACATTTAGATTTATTAGTTGTAATAGAATTTAAAATGAAATAAAAATATATTTATATTTCATTATTTTTTAAAATAAAATATCTCATTGGTTTAATTTTATTTTTTTCTATAATTTGAGCTCAATTTTATCCTATATATAACCCAATCTTGATCTATTGTAGTTGCACCTATTTTCTTAAACATGGATCACAATAATCCAAATACTCCACTCATTCCAAATATGTCTTTTGATCCAAATCTTCTAAAAAATCCTCAATTTCAAGTGATGTTGCAAATGTTTAACAATTCTTCAACACCCGAATATCCAAATTATACCCCACATAATTCTACCAATGTGTACAATCCTTTTTTTTTTTTCCAAACCAACAACATTTTGAACATTCTCCGGGTGTTCAAGGGAGTGTCACTCGAAGTCCAACCGAAGATGCAAGACAAGTCCAACAAGTACAAGAGAACGAAGAAGTTGTTCACAATAAAATATGTTTTTAACTTTTTTTTATTTTAATCTAGATGTAATAAAATATATTTATATTAACTACTTGCTATTTTTATTTATTTATAACATTATAAATAAAAATAATTCACAATAATATATGATGATACACATATAATAAAGAGAAAGATATAAAGGAAAAGAAAAAGTGAAAATAAATTTGAAAAAAGGTAAAAGAGGTTTCCCATGGTTGTAGAGGAAAACTTTTAGAAAGAGGTAAAAAAAGTGAAAATTATTTTAAATAAAAAAATAAATGAGTTGTAAAATTGTGATAGGAAGATAGGGAAAAAAAAAAGGAAAGAGGTTTCCCATGGTTGCGGATGGTCTAATCCATCTATTATAACATATAATTTGCCAATAAATGTTTATACAAGGGAGAAATCATAATAGAGATACATGAAACTGAACTAAGAGGAGGAGAGTAGGAGACAATAATATTGGATATATTATTCGGAATAGTAATATTGGGTATATTATCAAGAACAGGGACAGAACCAGAAATTTATCGAAGCGGGGGCGAAGTTTTATACAAGTTGTTGATTCACTCTTTGATAGATTTTTTTTATAGTACGTTTAGCGAACCAAAACTACGATATTTTAAATTAAACGATGATATTTTAGTTTAAACAAAGTTTTTTTTAGTTCAAAACACAATATTTTTTTTCCAAAACGGCGGTGTTTAAATTTAAAATTGTGTCAGTAGTTGTTATATATTTTTTTCTCTTTAAACGAAAAAATGATGTCGTTTGAAACCTACAAAGTCAATATACAACTTGTTGTTCTGTTAGCATACAATAACTTGTAACAAGATATACAAACTTTAAACTTGCAAAATTTCTTATATAATTATCGAATTTAATAATATAACCTCTTATTTCGAAGTTCTTTGGTTGAATTATATTGCCGAAATATCAAATTAATTCAAATATAAAATAATCGTGCTTTATTAAAAGACATTTGAAATAATTAATCTGTGTTTAACTTTCAAACGGTCATAACTTTTTACTCGTTTATCGGATTCAGGCTTATAATATATCAAAACGAAGCTATCGACACGTAGAACAAAAATAGGTGATTCATCGGATGAAAAGGGGGGCGTATGCTTCTGCTTGCCCCCGTCTAAATCCGTCTATGATCAAGAAGACAAGAAGCATAGTTATAAACTTATAATGATATTGAGGGTTAGTATCATTGTAAATTTGTAATAGTGTCAAGGTCAATACTAAGTGGTGGATGACATCATGCTGATGATAATGAACAACCAAGTAGATGGCAAAAGCGTGTTAGTTAATTCACTTCTTTGTACCAAAACCACAACAATGGCAAAATCAATATCAATGGTGGAGGTCCGGTTAGGGGCGGAGCTAGTGGGGCACCCCGACTCGGAAAAAAAATACAATTTTTTTTGGGTGCATATATTTAGTATTTTTAAGGTTATATAACATATTTAAATGATATTTGAAACAAGAGTATTATCTAGTTCAATTGGTAAAAGAAGGATGGAAGGAGACCTAAAAGATCTTATGTTCAAATCCCAATTGCATCACTTTTTATTTCTTTACCCTATCATTAATTCTTCTTGATTTCTATTTCTATGACACTTTTTTACTAAGAGCATCCCAACAACATCGCTATTATAGAGAAAAGTAGAAATTTAGCATAATATTGGAGGTTTTTTCACCCAACAGCTCCTCTATTTATTTCTCTAAAATAGAGAATTGATGAAAGAGAAGGAAAAAATCTCTATATTTGTAGCATTTGAGAAAATCTCTAAAATTAAATATTCACTAGCTCCCAAACCCCCCATCACACATACATCACAAAAAAGAAAAAGAAAAGGAATGAAAGATGTTTCTCTAATTCAAATTGAACCAATGAATGATCAAAATAATAAATGTTAAATCTGTAAAATAGAGTAACTGTTGGAGTTGTAAGGTAAAACTTATAGAGATTTCGTAATTTTTTTCTCTATTTTAGAGATCTTTTACCAAATCTGTTGGGGATGCTCTAATACTCCCTCCATTCAAAATTATAAGTCTTTTTAATTGTTTGCACACATATTAAGGAAAGCACAAAAGTGCTACTTTTATACCCCTTATTAATTATCCACAACCACTAACAACCAATAACATTTCATAAAACAAGTTAAAAAATTATTTTTCTCCTAACTCAATGCCTAGAAAACCTAAATGGATTTATATTTCTAAACAAAATTTTAAGCCTGAAAGGACTTATATTTTTTAACGGAGAGAGTAGTAATTATAATTGCAGTAATATAATCGATTTTTCTCTCTTATAACCTTGGATAAGATTCCTGTTTTTGAAAAAAAAAAATTCCATCATAAAAATGTTTTAGTTAAATTTTAAATTGAACTCTTAGAATATATTTATTTTTTTATAGATAATCTTTTCCGAATTGGTTATTATCATATACCTTTCGAACATTAATGTAATCAGTGAAAAATTTGTATCATAAAATATTGGGGTCAATGAAAATGGAATAACTACATCATTCTCCACCCACTTTTTAGTAAGAGCGGTCAAACTTTTCTCCTGTTGCGATTATGTTAAGATTGTCAGCAACTTCTGCCATCTACCAAAAATAGAAAAATCTGCTGCCATCACTCTCACTGCACCGCGTTGGATCACATTCACATATTAATTATATGGCCTAAAATTCGTAGTTACCAATCGAGATTTCAACTCCCAACTGTGCATATACATAAAGTGCGAAAACGTCGATCGACTGCGGGTTAGTTTGAGCATCTGCTTCTGCGCCTCTACTTCAGTCGATCATCTTATATACAAATGGATGTGAGTTGTTCGTCTCAATTAACTGTCTATCTTGGATGTTACAATCGTGTTTTACTTCCTCCGTTTGCTAATCGATTGTCGCCTGACTTTTTAACAAGTTTGTTAATTTCACCGCTGCCAGCTTGCTTAATTTGTTATTTCGATCGATAACTTTTATATTTGTGTAATTACCTCACTTGTCGTACGTGCGTTGATTAATTAAACTTCTTCGAGGAAAGGCTCCACCGCGGCCGGAGCCAAGGCCACAAAGGGAACCTGTGCCGCAAGCCAGACCTGTAAGTTTATATTTATATAATGACGGGAAAAGTTGTTAGTATTTGTAAATATATATATATATGCTAATTAATTAATTAGCGACCTCGTTTCTCTTGATTAATTAATTTCAAGGCCTACCCTGATCCATCATTAGCTGATGGTTACCAATACACTGGAGCTGAAGCTGATCAGACTCATCACAAAAGCACCACCTCCAAATCCAAGGTATGTGATTCCATATACTCTGCCGAGCTAGTGCCGGCCGGCCTTAATTTAAATATACCTATTTATTTATTAAGTTTGCACATTAAACATACAATATATAGATCCAAAATCTAATGTTAACTTCGCCATTTTCTTAGGCCTTGTTTGGTTTGGTAGAACATAAAAAATAAAATAAAAAGTTTTTGAGAAGTTACTTTTCATTAATTCAATGTTCATGAATTGAAATTGTCATAAATTTTAAAAAGATGTTTAGTAATTAAGTTATATAAGTGGTAGCTAGGGTAAATTGTCCTCACTAATCGATAGATTTAAAAAAGGCTTGATCCGGTCAGTAGGGAAGGGGAGGAATTCGATCTGCTTTTGGACAGACAACTGGATTTCTACGGAATCCCTCATAAATAAAATTGATGACACAACAAGTATAAACCTGACCGAGAAAGTGAGCGACTATATATATATATATATTATCAATGAAAAGTGGTGGCTGGAAAAACTTAATGTTACAGTGCCTTCTGCCCTAGTCAGGGATATTATTGATATCCCTCTGCCCTCAAATATGTTTGAAGATAGACTATATTGGTGGCATGATAGAGATGGATGGTTTACAACAGCTAGTGCGTATAAACTCGTCACCAACCACCCCATGCAGAGTGATGACGAAAATGCATGGATTTGGAATATTTTCGCTCCACCCAAAATAAAAAACTTTCTTTGGAAAATGAATAAGATGGCTTTACCCACCAAAACCCAGCTTAGCCAGCGTGACTTGGTTGTCCCTACAACGTGTGTCCTATGTAATCACTCCGTGGAAGAACACACATCTTTTCCTAGAATGCCCCTTCAACTCTGTGCAATCACTTCTAAACCCCACAATTCACAGGCAAATAGATCTCTCGCTTGCAAACTCCAGGAACATCATACCCATTCTGAATATCATCGGTTATAAACTCACGAAGTTTGAGAAGCAGTTGATCGATTGCTTTTTCTTGGTGGACGACTCGGTACATTAGAAAGAACTTGATAATCGGGAACGAAGCTCCCCCCACGGCTAGTATAGCAAAGCAAATGGATTTGAAACACCAACAAAGTTGGTTGCTCGCCCGTAGATTTAACGATGATGTTTACGAGAACCCAGGTAATACAACTACTCATGGTCCTTCGACAACTCAAACCACCAATAGGAAGCCTGCTAGATGGAGAAACCCCCCTTTCGGAATGGTTAAACTAAATTTTGACGGGTCCACTCCATTGGATTGTAACAGCACTACGTACATGGTTCATTATTAGAGACTGGATGGGGCATCCTAATAAAATTGGCTACGACTCCGTTGGCATACAATCTCCCATTAAAGCCGAGGCCCTGGCCCTAAGGTAGGGTATCCAAAAACTTATTCAATTAGGGTTTGATAAGGCACAAATTGAGGGTGACTCGCTCATCATCATCAATCATCTAAAATTCAACAAAAATTGCCTGTGAAAAATTGAATTGATCATATCTGATATAAAACTTCTTCTATCAAGAATGAGAGAATGGTCTTTCTCTCACATATCCCATGCTGGAAACTCTGTGTCTGTGGCTAATAATTAAGGTTGCACACATTTGCCGTTGGGTTAGGCTTGTCTCCCTGATTTTTTTCCTAATAAAAAAAAAGTGGTCGCTATGAAATGTAAATGAGAGACGTTGAATTTTTTTTATAAAAAAGATTGAATTGCAACTTACTTAGTTTCCCCTAGATAAGTGAAATTTCCCCATTTCGTACGAATTGAAATTACCAAGAAATCAGATTCATGGGTTTTTTCAATATAAAAAAAATACAATCAAGTACGTATATCTATATAAACTCTTAATTTAGAAGAGTTTAGGATGATGTGTCAAGCTTAGAGGAATTTTAGGAGTTTCGACCAATCATTTTTTTTGGCATTTTTTTTATTTTCTTTAATTCTAATTTTATTTTTTTCTTTTTCCTTTAATTCTCCTTTTTCTTTAATTTTACTAAATATCTATATAAACTCTTAATTTAGAAGAGTTTAGGATGATGTGTCAAGCTTAGAGGAATTTTAGGAGTTTCGACCAATCATTTTTTTTGTCATTTTTTTTATTTTCTTTAATTCTAATTTTATTTTTTTCTTTTTCCTTTAATTCTCCTTTTTCTTTAATTTTACTAAATATTGGGCTTAATTCAAAACATTGATCTTAGACTAAATTATAATTTTAGTAGTTTTTTCCTCTAAAAAACAATGGGATTAATTCAAAACATAAAATTAATAATAAGAAAATATAAAATTAATATTTGTAATCTACATATATATATATATACTACTTTAATCGTTTTCTCAACCCATGAGTTTACTTATATTATTTTTAATTATCTGAACTTTTACAATTATGTTATAATATTAATTTAATATATTAGTAAGATTTTATTTATAAAAAAATCGTGTCATGGCGCGGGGATCATACTAGTTTATCTTATTTCGTGAGTTTTTTTAATTGTTACAACTCTCTCAGGCCTCCAATATATATTCCAACAGATTCTGAATCAACCAGAGATTCGTAGTTTTTTTTTTCGATCGATTAATCGGCCGTCTAAGTAGCTAGTGGTGGGTCTATGATTTATTCTAGGGAGGGCAAACTTTTTCAGGATTATTTCTTTGCATGTATATATATAAAAATATTTTTTATTTAAGTATATTGAAAAAAAAACTTAAATTTGTGATTAAATAGTCCTTTTTAGTGAACCACTTTTTTTTTGTATTTATGAAAAAAATGTCTTTATTTAAATATATTAAAGAAACTTTAAATAGTTAGTTTCAATTAGTAGAAGAAAGGATTTGAACATATGAACTCAAAGTACAAAATCCTAGGGGTACGCCGCGAGAGGGGACGGGATGGGATGGGGGTCGTCCCGCGTAGTTTTTGCGAGACGAGATTCACTACTTTTTTTTCAATCTCGTACGGGCCTTGTCCCTCACGGGACGGGACGGGACCGGAACGGGACGGGCCATGCATGTCCCTCAAAATGTAAAATTCTTATACATTTTGCTGTTTTTAAAAGCATAATATATTATAAATTTATAATATTTTTTATATTTTATGATTTCTTTTAATATATATACGCATTGGACACATTATACATAAACTTACACTATATATATAGACACATACTATAGAATATAGTTATGTTATGTACGCTAATCAAATTGCTACCGTAATTACTAAGAACATACACTGTTATCTATATATACACTATATTACAGTGTGTATATATGTACCCACTGTACATATGTAATAAATATATATTCACTATATATATATATATATTATATAACATAATATATTGTATAGTATATATATATATATAACGTAATATATTATATTTATAGTATTACAATATATTAATATAAATATGCGGGACGGGACGGGATTTGCGGGATTGAGACGAGTCGTCCCGCGTCTCGTCCCACATAATTTTTGCGGGACGGGACTGGGACGGGATTGGCTATTTTTTTTCGGAATCCCAACGGGATCGGGACGGGATCGGGATTTGTGCCCACCCCTACTAAATCCCTCCTCTTCAAGGGCAGCCACAGGGGGTGGGGGTGGGGGGCGGCCGCCCCTCCAACGACGGAATTTCGTATATATATTTTTTAAAAAAATAAAAAAAAATGTAAAAGAGAATACAAAAGATGTCTAGCTTAGTTGGTGAAAAGGAGGGAAGGAAGGAAAAGGGATGCAAGAGGTCATGGTCCAAACCTCAGTTTTTACGTTTTCCCACTATTTTTTATTCCAACCAAATTTTTCCTATTATAAATGTCATATTTAAATCAAATTTATATTTTTCTTTTAATATTTTCATAAGAATATTCATTATGTTACACAAATATTTTAAAAAATAATTTTTCCTATTATAAATGTCATATTTAAAACAAATTTTATATTTTTCTTTTAATATTTTCATAAGATTATTCATTATGTTAAACATATTTTAAAAAATTCTTCTAATTTTTATTCCTATGAATTTTTTTTACTATCAATGTCATAGTTAAACCATAATTTATGAGTTCTTTTGTCATACTTTTCAATCCTATCAATTTTTTTTTCATTTACTAATGACAAATTCTTTAAAAAATTTATAATTTTCTTTCAATATTAAAAAAAATCTTAATCATGCTACTTATACATCTAAATTATTAAATTTTTATATGAATTTTTATAATAAATTATCATATTTATACCATAATTTATGGATTTTTTTCAATTTATTTTAAAAAAAATCTTTGTTATATATACTGAGGGAAAAAAATTTCCCAACAAATAATTTTGCCCCCCCCCTCCGGCCAAATCCTGCTGCCACCACTGCTTCTCTATACAAACTACGCTAAGTTGTCTTCATGATTCCTTACCCTTTTTAAAAAAAGATTATCTATAAAATTAGTAAAAAAAAACTATTTAAATAATACATAAAGTTTTTTTTAATTGGTTTTTCTTATAGATTAGAGGGATTCAACCACCCCTCAAATCCACCACTTAGTATAAGATGGAGAGTATCTCGATCGGATAGATTACCAGCCTCAGCCAACGATTTCACCTTTATCTTTTTTTTTTCTTGATGTTCAGAATTTGAAAAGCAATAGTAATGCATCACCTAAAGTGGAGCCTGCGAAGAAGGGAGGTGAGAGCTCGTCATCTAAGCCAACTGGGAGTAAAAAATCAAAGGTTCGTAATCCAGCTTAAATTATAATCTAGTTTCAGATTACGATATGAATATATATGCTAAAATCATGTTTGCCATGACAACACATACTAAGTCGCAAAAAGCTTTAATTTTACACACTTATTCAACTAATTATTTGAATAATTCTGCCAAATTAAACATGCCCTAGCTAGCTAATTGTTGCACGTACGTTTCTTGATTTATCGTTTGTGTTTGAAATTCGTCTTGTACACGTACAGGGAATTGGTAATTTGTTGAAACTGGGTCGAAAGTAAACTGATCGACTCAAGGAGACACGCATTTGCTAAGTGCGCGCGGGTGATCAAGTAATTAAGCTGCAGAACAAGACTATATATATATACAGGGTGTGGTTCGGGTGTGCACACCCCTTAGGGTGTGCATTGTGCACAAATATTATTCGGCGAAATTTGAAGCATTATTCGGTGAAATGTGAAACATTCTACAGAATACTGTTATGTTTTTTTTTTTCCGTTCAGTTCAGATGAAAACGTACCAATTTCACTGAATAATCTATAACATTCTACCGAATAATGTTTAGTTTTTTTATTTATCCATTTCAAATAAAAGAAACCTCAATTCCCTAAACAATAGTTACAATTTATATGAAATGCCTCAAATTTCACCAAATAATGTTTCACATTCCCCTAAACAATACTCACATTTCACCGAATAACGCTTCAAATTTCACTGAATAATGTTTCACATTTCACCGAATAATATTTTGTGCACAATGCACATCCTAAGCCTTGTGCACAAGTTACCCATTCTCTTTCTATATATATATATATATATATATATATGATGATGATGATGATTTTCTCCTCTTTTCTCTATATGTTGTCATCTCCTACGATCTATGTCATGGAATGGAATGATCTCCGAGTCAGATCGGTTTTCCTGGCTTCGCATAATTCATATATTTCAGGAAGCTCTTTTGTGTATATGTTCAAAACTTCCTGCAAAAAAGAGGGAGGGAAAAAGAGGGAAATTTTTTTTGAATGATTAATCCGTGAGCACATAATAACATAGGGAACATTTTACAGCGATAGGTCAGTCAGGCACGGAATCAGAAATTAAACTTCGAATGGGCTAGGTAGCCTAAATTTTTCTCATACGCGTAATTTTATTAACAAAACCCTTAATTTAATAAAGGTAATATATACATCTACTTATATACAACTAAAATTGACGAGGAAGAGACAAATGCAATATATACATCTACTTATCCTAACAACTCAACAGGTTATGAAAACAGAAGGAAAAAAGGCATTAAGTGGGAAAAACCACAAAGATCAAGTTTCAAGTTAAACTTTGACGGGTCCTTCCGAGACAACGGGAACTCTGCAATTGGCTTTGTGATCCGGGATCACGAAGCCAATTAGGTCTCGATGAAGGGTGCCAACATCCCATCATGCTCTGTCATCAGAATATCGAAATAGAAGGGGATAACCTTTGCATAATCAATGCACTTAAAGGTATTTGGAAATGCCCTTGGGAAGTCGAAATGATCATTTCCGATTCCCTGATAAACCTCTGTTGGTTTTAGTCAGTACACATTCATCACGTGTTTAGGGAAATTAATAGCGTAGCGGATAGACTGTCCCTTTTAGGTTATTCAACCACTACTACCAACTCTAAAACAAATTTAGAACTGCAAGTTCTCATCCAGAAGGATGCCCTAGGATGAACTACGAATCGTTTATAGTCCTTCCTAATCTCTTTCCGTTTTCACAAAAAAAAAAAAAAACTTGCAACGCAAGCACAAATATTATCTGAATATTATATTTTATATGAAAAAGTGGGATATATAAATTAAACAATATTTATTTATCTTACTTTATTATTAAAATAAATAAATTCCAATCCTATTGTCACCTATTTCCAAAATCCCATATTCAATTAATATATATCTTAGTGATGATGCATTTATATATGTATCAAAAATTCAAAATCTACTTCAGATATTAATGCCAAAATTAGATTTTCCATATAATGTATATTATATATATCTGAAAAATATAATATTTTATTTCGTGAAATCAAAAGAAGATATAGTTTCCTTACAAAAAAAAAAAAAAAAGATAGATATAGTTTACCCGCAAAGTTGTCTTGTATAGTTGTATGTTAAGCAACTCTCACTATAAATACAAAAAGATCCGCTCACCACATTACATTCTCAATTCCTTTGTTTGTTTTCGTTTGTTCCCAAATTTCGGATCGTTTTCAAGTTCGGGTATGGATTGCTGCAGTGCTACTAAGAGAATGGATTGTGACGCTACTTGCGACGCTTGGAGGAACGGATCATTCGGCAACGTTACCAAACGTCCGGAAAGATCCGTTCCTTCATGGGAAAAGAGATTCTGCGCGACAATTGGAATGATTCCATGGCGAAAGGTCGTCGAGATCAAGAAGTATATGCACCTATACCCGACGTCGTCGAGTGGGACGACGGGGCCGGCGAGGAGGCGTTCAAGAGCGCCAAGAAACGATACTGGGCGCAGGTGAACGGTTCCCATTGCGACGCGGAGTTGCCTGATCCCGACATCTACATCGACGAGGTCGATTGGGATGCGAGCATCGACCCCGAGATCGTCTCGGACTTGGATAGGGAGCGTGAGAGGAGCCTAGCGTGGACTGCGCAGTGTGAAGCGGCCGAGAAAGAAGCGTCGTTGTTAGTCGACATCGACCCGCGCCTCTTAGCCAACTATGGATGGGAGGACGAAGTGCAATTCGAGGAGCAGCCGACGTTGATGAAGTCGTTGGGTTGGATCAAGTGCAACCAAACAAGAATGGTGGGGATTCGATAAATCGCGATCGCAAACGTACTTTGTTGAGTTCTGTAGGGATCTTTTGGTGACATTCAATTCGTTATATGTTGAGTTTTTGTATTAGAAACAAAACTAATGGTTCAAATTTTGTGCTATTTTTAGCAAATTTTATAGTACATTGGTAATGAATGAAACATATTATATATGCATTTTGCTTTATTATTATTATTATTATTATTATCATCGTAATGTTGTAATTTAAAGTTGTTGGAATGAATCTGCGAAATGTTGACTTGCTGTGGCGTGGTATAAAGGAGACCACTGCCTTAGAAGCGAAATCGCCCCGACACCACGGTGCAGGTCGGCTACTGGCGGCGCCCCCCAAGGATACACAGCGGCTTCTCAGGCGTGCACTCGCCGTCGAAGCAATGGAAGATTTCTGTATTGAAAACTGAAGGCCACACAGCGGCTTCTCAGGCGTGCACTCGCCGTCGAAGCAATGGAAGATTTCTGTATTGAAAACTGAAGGCCAGCGTCGGTTTTAAAACCAGAAGATGGACGTGTAACGAACACGGACCGGCAGCGATGGTGGTGGTGCGCGCGTGTGGGATCCCTATCCCAACTCTCAATGACCCCTTGAAAAACTCCTCCTTAAAAACAATCCCCCCAATCCCTTTTGTAATCAATGTGGGACAAAGGAAGTTCAAAAGACACAATTGAAAACCCCCCACAATGAACATTTCTCCAACAAAAGTTGTTCATTGTAATAGCTTAATTAGCATTGTGTAGGGAATGAGCACTTAATTAGAACAATAAGCTAATTTTAGGACCTTACTTAGTAATGAAATAATATCATGTAATATTTGGAGAAACATTAATGGTTGCAAGAACCCTTAGATATATTTATATGTCTAAATTTGGATTACTTGGTCATTAAATGTTACCATATTATAAGCTATGTATGAGTGTATTATTTCATCACTTAAAGGCTCAAAATCGAGTTAATGATGGATGGGCCTATTTGTTTGGACTTTGATCCACTCGGCTTGTCCTTAGCCCATCTGTTTGTGACCGTTGGAAGAGAGCTCTGATAACCCTAATTGTTAGGGTTATATATATAATCCCTCTTGTGGTTACTATACATGTTGAGCCTCGTTTTAAAAACCCTAACAAAGAGTGAGAGAGAGAAAACCCTAGCGGCGATAGCTCTAGTGTGAGCTTCTGAGATTGAAGACGGTGATCCGACGAGCACCAACAGTGGTTGGATGGCTTGATCTCTGTGAGGAACTTCTCCGAAGTTCCTCGGTTGCCTTTTACTTCTCATTTCTGTCTTTACTCGTTTTGAGGTTCCTGGGTTGCTTGTTCTTGTGCGCGCTCGGCCTCCTTTGCTTAGCTTGTAACTTCATTTGCAACATACTGGATATTGGCACCGGATCTCCCCTCTTGAGATCCCGCATAGTAGAGTACGTTTACCAGAACTACGTCAACAAATCGTGTGTTGTTCCTTTGGTTTTGCTTCTCGATTATCGTTTTATTTGTGTTCTAAGGGGTTAATCGACCTTCACGTAATATTATGCCTTATAAGTTATAAATAGTCTATTAATTAAATTATTATAAACGGAAGGAAGGGCCAATATCAAGAATATTTTGTTATAACGTTATAAGAAAAAAATTAACTAACTTGGGCAACAACAAAAAGTCAGAAATTCACCGCACTAGTATTAGTGACGAAAACAATTTCATCAAGGGTTCATCGCCCAAGAAGCGTCACCCAAAGTATATTGCGATGGGAAAAAATAATCACCTAAGACCTCCGACGAAGCCTGAGCCACTAGCTTTAAGACCTCCGACGAAGTTCATAGGCCTCTACTTCGTCTCAGGGCCGGTTAGCCGAAACCGTCGCCACCTTTAAGACCTCCGACGAAGCCTGAGCCACTAGCTTCTCCAGCAGTTGAATGTGGCGAAGAAGAAGGAGACCTTGCAATGATAATTAAGGAAGAGTTGTTGGTAAAAAAAATCTTCTTTACTATATAGTAATTAGAGTTGCAATAATGTAATCGGTTTTTCTATCTTTTATCTTCGATAAGATTTCCGTTTTAGAAGAAATATTTACTTTATTAAAATGTTTTAACCAAATTTTAAATTGAATTATTAAGGTACATTTTTTTTTAAGACAATGTTGTGATGTCTTGGAACATTTGTCCCACGTCGAAAAACACGATAACCCGAGCCTTGCATATGAGTCGGTGGGCCACTCCTCTTATTGTTAATTGGTTTTAGGATGGAAACCCGTTGAGGAAATTTATAGAAACCACCTCTTAAATATGAGTGTTTTCACTTAATCATCCCTTAAATTCAAAATTACATAAAACCACCCTTTAAACGGTTTTTACTTACAACTCATCACCCCTTCATCTATTTTCATTTCGTACTTAGGGTGTGTTTGATAGTAGGTGTGAAGAGGTTTTGGAGGTTAAAAAACAATGGAAGCTCTTGAACATGGTGTTTGGTTGTGTTTTTGTGTGGAGGTTTGAGAGTTTAAGGTGGAGTTTATTTTTGTTGAAAATGGAAGCTGCCCCCCTAGCTTTGGGAGGTTAAAATGGAGTTTATTTTTTTGTGGAGGTTTGAGAAGTCAGTTTTACCCTCCACTTTCTTTGGCCCTTTCCCCCCTAGCATTTATGTAGGGTATTTTGGACTTTTTCACTGCAATAATCTTTTATAAACCTTACAACTAGACTTGAGCATGGGCGGGCTTGGGCCGGGTCTATGGGAATATTTTGGCCCATTTTAGCGGGCCGGGCTTGGGCTAGGCCCGATTTTTGGGCCAGCTCTCTTGCCCAAGCCCGCCCACATGGGCGGGCCGGGTAGCCCACTGGGCCGCCCATTATAATTTTGTAAAATATTATTTTTATTTTATTATTTTTACGTTTGATCTCAAACTATAAAAATGTGCTAAGTGTTTCAAAAGATTGAAATTTTATACAAAACAAATGTATACAAGTTACATAAATGTGAAATTACACACTATAATCTTTATGTATGTTCATTTCAATGATTTTTTTTAAAATAATATATTAAGTACTATTGTATTTCTTAATTTATATGCGATGTAAAAACTATTAGTATTTATAAAGTAATAGATGTAAAAGTTTAGATATTATATAATCAATACATATACTCCGTAGTATTTTAATACAAATATATAAAAATTAATATAATTAATATATATAGGCGGGCCGGGCCTACCGGCCCGCTTGTGCTTAACCCTTAGCCCAAGCCCGCCATATGGGCCAACCGGGCCGGGCCGCATCGGCCCGCTTGGGCCAATTACCTTACCCAAATCCGCATATTTTACAGGGCGGGTTGGGCGGGCCAGGCGGGTTAGCCCATGTCTACTCAGATCTACTTACAATCACCCAACATCTTTCGAGGTTATTTTTTTAAAAAAATCTCCACCTCCCACACCTCCATGTTACACTAAATAAACTCCACCTCCTAAAAAAAAACTCAACTCCTAAAAAAATCTCAATTTACCAAACACGCACAATATAGTGTATATGTTAAAAAGTGTAATTGAAAAAGATTCCTATCAAATAAAGTACGAACCGACTAAAATAATTAAGTTTAGGGGAATTATTTCTAATTAAGCTTCTTAAGCTATGTATTAAATATAGGATAGAAAAATTGATAGAGCTATTATTATTTATTGATGAAAATGTAAAAGTAGATGGCTACTCTTACTCTTCCTAACCTATGCACCTACGCACTTTGCTAATTAAGTTATGTCCTAAATATTATTTGGATTCCCATTAGTTTATGTTTATAAACACTTTGTTTTCATTATAATTTAATTAATTTTTAAACGCCGTTTGGATGTCAAGGGTAGAAAAGCGTTTATTTAGCCAAGGGTTTATCTTTCCTTTCACAATTCACACCTCTCCTACACCTCAAAATTCAGACTGTTTCTCCTTCTCCCTCTTCCTCGTCGTTGCCTCAAGATACGTGGGATCAACTGGTGGTCAAAGTCAAGCCGCCCTGTTGACAGTCCCCCTCCTTGTCGTTGCCGCCGGGTACGTAAGAACTGTTGGTCGGCGAGAAAGAGCTAGGGTTAGAGAAGTAGGGAAGGGGAAGGGGAAGGGGAGTGCCACAATCTGTTGAGGGAGCAGACTCCATGGATAAAGCTTAAGGTAGAAGACGATGAATAGTGCCACTTTAACAGTTCTGAACCAAAGTTGTGTGGATCTGGTAGTTTATGATGTGGGGAGGCCGGATTTGTGGGTGGCATCGCCGAAGGAGCACAGACGAGCCGGGGATCTGCAAAGATCGATGGTGGTGGCGGTCAGGGGAAGCGTTTGAAAGAAAAGAGCTACTGGATTTCCTTTTTTTTTTATAACTAAAATCAAAACATTTATGTTTATAATTTACTTATCAATTTAATAGATGTATTTTACTTATAAGTAAAATACATTGGGAATCCAAACGGGCCCTTAACCTATATTCTTGCTTAATTATTACTCCCTCCGTTTCCTTTTAAATGACTTTTTCAAGTCATGCACGTAGTTTTATAACGATAAAAACTATATTAAATATTAATATTTTAAAAATATTTTTTTAATAATATTATACTTATCATCAATAAGTATGAGATTGTCGAAAAAAATATTTAAAAAAATTATTATTTCATATAGTTTTTCACACCTTAAAAAACGTGCATGAATAGTAAAAAGTCAATTAAAAGGAAACGGAGGGAGTAATATGCAGCAAATCGATATGTCAGTAGCTGATGGCTACTCTTACTATTCCGGAAACACCACGGTTGCTACTAGGGAAAGCGCATCCATTGATCCGCCACAGCCACTATCCCACGGAATACAACACAAAAATAACAATAACAGTAATTCCAAGGTATGTATGGACGTATGGTTAATTTCATACCCAACCTGTAATTACATGGAATTGCTTTGCCGATTCGTATAATCGTATGTATGGTTTCATACTCTTTTTAAATTTTTTAATCTCTAAAAATTAATTTAAAAAAATATAAAAAGTTTTTTTTTTATTGGTTTTTCTTATAGATGGCATCCCAACCCCTCAATCCGTGACTGAGTTTAAGATCGAGTATACCTCGACCGGTTAGAATACCAGCCTAGCTCATCCAAAGCTTTCACCTTTAATTATGTTTTTTGTTTATCTTCAGGGTTTGAAAAGCAATAGTAATACATCATCTAAAGTGGAGCCTGCGAAGAAGGGAGGTGAGAGTTCGTCATCTAAGCCAACTGGGAGTAAAAAATCAAAGGTTCGTAATCTAGTTTAAGATTACGATATATGAATATATATGCTAAAATGAAATCATGTTTGCCCATGACACATATACATACTCCATATGATATATATATATATATATATATCCTTTCTTAATTCATAAAGAAGTAATTTCTTTAAAGTCGCAAAAAGCTTTTCCACACTGATTTAATAAATTTGAATAATTCGACCTGCCAACATGCCCTATCTAGCTAATTGGTGCTCGTTTCATGATTTATGGTTTCTGTTGTTGAAAATGAAATTCCTCTCAGGGAATGGGAATTGGTTTGTTGAAACTGGGTCGAAAGACAAAGTGATCGACTAAGGAGACACGCATTTGTTAAGCGCGCGCGCGCGGGTGATGAAGTAATTAATCTGCAGAACAAGACTAAGATATGATGGGTGTATATGGAGAATCTATATAGTTTATATATATTGGCTTAATTCTACAATTTTCTGTTTTGTAACTAAGCCAAATTTCAGCTGAGAGCGAGCTTGCAGCTCACGTTACTTGGCTGGATAATGTAAACCTGCCCGGCACAGAGGCAAGGGCAGGCTGGACGCTTGCCCAGGCTCAATAATATATTTCGGTATTTTTTGATAAATTCATCTAGATAAATGAGTATAAATTTGAAATATCTTAGTGATAATGCATTTATGTATCAAAATCTACTTCATATATTAATACCAAAATTAGATTTTCCATATTATATATATATATATCTCTGAAAAATATAATAATTTTATTTTGTGAATCAAAAATATAGATTTACTTTCCTTACAAAAAAAAAGATAGATCGATATAGTTTTCGTTTGTTCCCAATTTTCGGATCATTTTCGGATTCAAGTATAGATTGCTGCTAGACCTGTCAAAACGTAAACCGACCCGAGAACCCGACCCGTAAAACGTGGGTTTTGGCACAAATATTTCAACCCGAAACCCGAAGTAACCCGAACTCGTTCAACCCGCAAATTTCTGGGTCGGGTTGGGTCGACATGTGGGTCACCCGTTGGGTAAAGCTTTAAGATATTAAAAACATAAATAAATTACAATTTAACCTAATATTTTAATTTATTACTAATAATAATTAGGATTGAATATTATATTTTTCATCATCAACTTTACTTTATAATTTAACATTACAATTCGTTATGTATATAAAATTACATATTACTATTGCAGCGACATTAATTATTTTTTTCCAATAATATAATTGTGATTAGGATAATATAACAATTTTAGATTTAGGAACTATGTAAATAGTCATTAAAAATACTCCATTTGTTTACTTTTAAATGTCGTTTACTATTTATGTATGGTTTTAAGGATGATAATAATTATTTAAAATATCAATTTATATATTATATATGATTTCATACTTCAAAAACTAAAAAGAATGAAATTATAACAAGTAATAAATTTTTATTGATATTTTACATAATTTTATCATTTTAAAATAAAGTGTATAAATAGTAAATGACATTTAAAAAATTATGGATGAGTAGCGCTCTTGACCCGTTGGGTCGACCCGAACCCGTCAAATATGGGTCTGGGTTGAGCATTTCACGACCCGTAACCCGAAATGACCCGACTTGGAACGGACCCGAACCCGAGACGACCCGCCCGACCTGTGTACAAGTCTAATTGTTGCAGTGCTACTAAGAGAATGGGTTGGAGAAACAGAAACTGTGACACTCCCTGCGACGCTGGGAGGAACGGATCATCAGGCAACATTACCAAACACCCAAAGAACCGTTCCTTCATGGGAAAAGAGATTCTGCGCGACAATTGGTATACCATGGCGAAAGGTCGTCGAGATCAAGAAATATATGCACAACGTCGTCGAGTGGGACGACGGGGCCGGCGAGGAGGCGTTCAAGAGCGCCAAGAACCGGTACTGGGCGCAGGTGAACGGCTCTCAGTGCGACTCGGAGTTGCCTGATCCCGACATCTACATCGATGAGGTCGATTGGGATGCGAGCATCGACGCCGAGCTCATATCGGAGTTGGATAGGGAGCGTGAGAGGAGCCTTGCGTGGACTGCGGAGTGTGAAGAAGCCGAGAAAGAAGCGTCGTTGTTAGTCGACATCGACCCGCGCCTCTTAGCCAACTATGGATGGGAGGACGGTGTGCAGTGCGAGGAGCAGCCGCCGTCGATGAAGCCGTTTGGTTGGATCAACTGCAACCAAACAAGAATGGTTGGGATTCGATAAATTGCGGTCACAAACCGTTTAGCGAGAGCATCGAGGGTGGTAGTTATTAACGGCACAAGTGCTATGATGTACTAGTATTTTGTTTAAATACTTGGTGGATCTATGATTTATTTTAGGGAGAAAAAACTTTTCAGGATTCTTTTTTGCATGTATATATAAAAAAATATTTTTTTATTCAAGTATATTGAAAGAAAAAATTAAATTTGTGATTAAATAGTCATTTTTAGTGAACCACTCATTTTTCTTTGTATATATGGAAAAAAAATTTATTTAAATAAATTGAATAAAAACATTTTTTTTAAATTTTTTTCTAAAAGAATTGAGAGCTCAAAGACCTTAATCCCTCCTCTTTTCAAACTGCGCTAAATTATGTTCGTGATTCTTTACTCTTTTTTTTAAAAAATAAATAAATTAAAATTAGTAAAACTTATTTAAAAAATAAAAAAGTTTTTTTAAATTGGTTTTCCTTAATTTCACCTTTGTCTTTTTCTTCTTTATCTTCAGAGTTTGAAAAGCACTTGTAATATATAAGCATTGTTGTCGCATTGCAGGGTTGCTGCTGCTTCCCCTGATCGAATTGGAAACTGGCTGATCGACCGACGATCAACGGTAATTATATTATCCGATCGATGGAATAAAACACAGAAACATAAACACTTGTTACTAAGAAACTGTAGGTTTGTCATTGTTGTTAAGTGCAATTACATTATTTGTTTCATTGTTTGTGTCTATTGAAGTCTGTTGGGATTCGTATATGTGACTGAGGGTCATGTGCATGGACACTTGTGCGTTAGTTAGTAGGGCTGGTACGGTACGGTACCATGGTAAATTTTCGATTACCACGTTGATACCACTCGGTATGGGATTTTCTGTACCACGTACCAACCGACTAGTTTCAGTTACCGAAACTATCGTTTACCGAATGTCGGTACCGTGGTAACCGAAGACACTATTTTTATGCCTAAATTTGCGTTTTATACACCGTGGTACCATCGGTACCGATATTTGTTTTTGTTAAAAATAAATAAATATATATTCGGTACAACGGTACCGACGGTACGTACCGAATGTAGTTTACAGTCCTACACAATATTTATTTATTTATTTATTTAAATAAATAAATATATATTCGGTACGGATGATACCACGGTATTTAGGTTGCCCATACCGTGTACCGTACCGACTAGACTTGGTACCGAAATTTTGGTTACCGACTTCTTGGTACCAATGTCTGGTTGGTACAGTTGGTAATCAGTTGGTATGGTAATTTTCCTACCACCGTTCAACCCTAGTTAGTAGTCAAACAAATAAGTTGAATATCCCAAAATCAATTGGTAATAAAAGAGGTATATATGTCATGTGCATGGACACTTATGGGTAATAACTATATTATTACACATAGATAATTAATCTGCTTACACGTTAATATGTACCGTAATCAAGGCCGGCTTACAAGATATCTAACCATTGGATTAAAATCGGCAATACGTCGAGAAATCGATCACCTACTCCACTAATTGACTTAATAACGGAGTATAATATAGTGAAACAATATTAATTAGTATACGCTAATTAACATTTAACTTGGCTAGACCTTGTATTTAAAATTTCAGATAAAACACGGTTAAATAAATCAAGAAACTGTAAAATAGCAGACGAACAACCATCGAATCGAAAAAGAGAGGATATATGGCACACTGATCCAAAGTAAAAAGCTACTTAACATCTCAATCAAATGATTTAATTTGTATGCTAAAATATTTAACGTCGGACCGGTAGCTATTGCACAATTTGCACCACACAATACACTAATTAATTATAAAAAGCTTCTTAAGGTTGATGTAATGTTTTACGGAAGGTTAAATTTTTTTATATATATACCTCAAGGATACAAAACGCGTAAACATGCGCACAAACAACATGAACATATTGCAAGGAGCGCTACTTGTTTCATTTTTTACTTTTTTGTCTCTCACACTCATATATATATATAGCGTTTGTATATATATATATATTGATCACTGGTTTCAGTTTTTTCATAATTCGATCTGAAAAAAAGAAATGAATTGGAGCTGGTACGATCTGCTTTGAGACCTTTGCTTCTGTTATGGCGGTGAGTTGTTACTTTCCTTTGTTTAATTTTATTAGAGTAATAGATAGAAGTACTTGTTATGAATGTATTTTTAACTTAACTCGATCTTGTTGATATCGATTAAAAGTATCGATATGATAAATGGATAATTTTCCAATTTCCTTTATTAATCTTTTACAGCTAGCTTGATCATCTTTACTACCAAACGACCGATGAGAAAAGATGTAAAAATCCATGACCAAAATAGAAAAATTTGTTGAATGATGATATTTTGATTCCCTTAATTAGTTATAATTTTATCCCGGATTTAATTCTGATTAATTAGCCGAAATTGACGCATGGGGTGAAATTAATTGTAGAATATATCATCATACATACATATGCATTTCATACCAAGGTTACAAACAATAGGCAACAAAGTCGGTAGGGGCATTTTAGTCTTTTGTTAGTTAGTTCAATTTGCTGTTAAGAGAGGAAGTTAGTTGACACAGTACATTGTAACAAACTTTTCTGCAAATTGAGATTTGAGAGTTTCTGAATTTTCCTCCATTGAAGCTCATGGATTGAGCTTGATCGAATTTCTGTTTTGATCAATTTTGCATTGTCTGAGTTTCCAAATGGTATCAGAGCAAAGGTGATTGTTGTCGTTGTGGTTTCGTTGAGAAATTCGTAAAATAAATTGACGATGGCGGGAAGAGGAAATCCGAATCTGAATCCGAATGCGAGTCCTCACAGTCAAGGTTCAGGCGTTGGAGGAGGAAGAGGAACATTCGTCACTCCTCCACCCTGGGATGCAGCTGGTATCCACACCGTTCAATGGAACGAATTTTGTGAGTTGGAGCCGAGGAGTTCACATGGCGTTGGGCGCCAAGGCCAAACTCGGATTCATTACTGGAAGCGTTGTTCAACCAGCTGAGAACACAGAAGATTTTGAGAAATGGATCCGTGCGGATTACATGGTGAGATGCTGGCTGGTAAGTTCGATGACTAGTGAGATAGCTGAATCTGTGATGTATGTCAAATCGGCAAAGGAATTATGGGAGGACATTAAGGAAAGATTCTATGAGACAAATGATCCTTTGATCTATCAATTGAGGAGAGATCTGAGCAATTTGAAGCAGGAGAATCTCTCCATTGGTGCGTATTTTAATAAACTGAAGAAAATCTGGGATGAGCTATTACTTCTTGATGCTGTTCCAAGTTGCACATGTGGTGGTGTGAATCAAGCTTGTTCTTGCTCTTTACTCAAGCGTGTGTTTGAGAGAGATGAAAAAGCAAAGGTGATGCAGTTCTTGATGGGACTTAATGAAGTCTATGAACCATTAAGGAGCAATATTTTGTCAAAAGATCCTATGCCAGGATTGAACAAAGCATTTCAAATGGTTGTGCAGTTGGAGAGGTCCAAAGGAGTTACCTCAGTAGTACAAGGAGATGCAAATGTATTAGCTGTGGGTCAAAACAGCAATGTGGAGTATGAAGCTAATGCTGTGAATAGGTATTCACAGTCAAGGCAAGATCAGTCCAAGTATGGTGGGGATCAGGGCAAGAGAGATCAGTTCAAATTCAGTGGTGATCAGATCAAGAGACCAAAGGTTGAAAGAAGATGTGATTACTGCAACAAAGAAGGTCACACCAGAGATTACTGCTACAAGCTGGTGGGGTATCCTGAGTGGTACAAAGGGCCCCGTGATGAGGAGAGATCCAGGCAGAGTGGCAAGATGGCTGCCTACATAGATGCTCCTCAATATGACAGTCCACTGGATGGACATAATGAATTGAAGCCAGATCCTGCAATGGTGAATGCAATTTTCAGTGAAATTGTCAAAATGATGAAAGGCAAGGGCAAGATGGATCAATGTGACAGCTCTGCTAACCAGGCAGTTGTGCATTTTGCAGGTAAATTGAGTGTTTCTTTTCTCATTGGTGATAATAAGGCTGATAAGAGTAAATGGATAGTGGATTCAGGGGCTACAGACAATATTGCTTTTGATAAATCTGTGTTTATAAGTTTAAAAAGTCTGCAAAGTGTCATCAGTTTGGGTTTGCCCGATGGCACAAGTATTGCTGTGAGTCAGTCAGGATCTGTGCAAGTTACACATGACTTGTTGTTGCAAAATGTGCTATTTGTTCCACAGTTTAGGCATAATCTACTTTCTGTATCAAAGGTTCTGCATACACAGAGAATGGAATTTCTCTTTAATAAGGCATCATGTTGGTTACAGGACCCTACAACTAGAAGAGTGATTGCTAGAGGGACTGAAGATGGAGGATTGTACATCTTGAAGTCTCAATGACTGCTGGGAACAGATCATGTAGGAAGTCTTGGATTACTTGGGAAGAATTAACCTTCTCATGATTGTAATAAAGTAGTGAATCTACATACTTTACATGCTAGATTGGGACATCTTTCTAGTTCCAAAATGAGACACATTTCTGAATGTTGTGATGTTGGTTTGAAGGAGTTTGTTTGTGATACATGTGAATTGACTAAATTTCACAAGTTGCCCTTTGCAAGAACTGATTCTGTTTCTGATGGATTGTTTCATTTAGTGCACATGGATTTATGGGGTCCTTATAGATCCCCAGCCTTGTGTGGAGCTAGATATTTCCTCACTATTCTAGATGACTTTTCTAGAGCAACCTGGGTTTATCTTGTCCAAGACAAGATGCAGGTGTTGGGTGTGATCACAGGTTTCCTGAATTTGATTGAAACACAGTTTCAACTGAAGGTTAAGGTTTTGAGGACAGATAATGGAACTGAATTTACACAGAAAGGCTGTACAGATTTGTTGCTAGCTAGAGGAATCATTCATCAAAGATCAGCCCCTGGGGTGCATGAGCAGAATGGGAAGGTAGAGAGAAAGCACAGGCACTTGGTAGAAACAGCAAGAGCTATCAGGCACTTTGCTGGATTACCTATTCAATTTTGGGGGGAATGTGTTTTGAGTGCCACACACCTGATTAACAAAATGCCATCAAGTGTTCTTCAGTGGAAGTCACCTTATGAGGTACTGCACAGTAAAACTCCCTCTTTAGATGAGCTTAGAATTGTTGGTTGTCTCTGCTATTGTTTGCAACCAAATGACTACAGAGATAAGCTTGGGACTATCTCTAGGAAGTGTGTGTTTCTTGGCTATCCACCAGGCCAAAAGGCATACAAACTATTTGACCTTCAAAAGAAAAAGGTCATAGTTAGCAGACATGTCAAATTTGTTGAACATGTCTTCCCATTTAGAACCACAGCCAATCCCAGCACTGGTCAGTCACCATTTGTTGATTTGCCTTTGAATAGCTGTGATGAAAATGAGATATTTTGGAGCAGTGATTTGGTACCTCAATCTGTTCCTGAGAGTGACAGTCTCCCTAGCCATCCTGATCCCATTGTTAGCAGTGATTTTCATCCCACTCCATCAACAGATTCAGTCTCCCATCCTTCAGATGATTCTTCATCCAGCATTGTACCCAATCCTCCTTTGGTGACAAAGAGGGTGATTCACAGACCAGCTAAGTTGAATGATTACTTTTGCACCAACTTACCGACTAGAGTTCAGGAGAGGGACTCAGATTCCGAGAGTAAGTCATTTGCTGTCTTCTCTGTACAAAATTTAGCTCATCTAGCTCCCTCCTTCATTCAATCATTTGTCAACATGTGTGCAACATTTGAGCCTCGGTCTTACAAGCAAGCACAGGGAAATGAACACTGGGAGAATGCTATGAAAGCTGAGTTGACAGCACTTGAAAGAAACAACACCTGGACTGTCACAGCTCTTCCAAATGGTAAAAAGGCTATTGGTTCCAAATGGATCTTCAAAATCAAGTATAATCCTGATGGAAGCATAGAAAGATATAAGGCTAGGTTGATGGCTAAGGGATACAACCAAGTCAAAGACAAAGACTACAAGCAAACATTCTCACCAGTTGCCAAGCTTGCTACTGTCAGAGTCATTCTTGCTCTAGCTGCAGTTAAGGGATGGGGATTGCATCAATTGGATGTCAACAATGCCTTCCTCCATGGTTTCTTAGAAGAGGAAGTGTATATGCAGCCTCCTGAGGGGTATACAGTCAATCCAGGCCATGTTTGCAAGCTCAACAGATCTCTATATGGGCTCAAACAGGCGAGCAGACAATGGAATTATGAATTGACAAAATTCTTGGTAAGATTGGGCTATACTCAATCTAAACATGACTATTCTTTATTTGTCAAAGATGTTGGTCATTCATTCACTATTGCACTAGTATATGTTGATGATATGCTCCTCTTGGGGAATTCTGAGACTGAGATTTCAGTTACTAAAGATGCTCTCCACTCTACATTCACCATCAAGGATCTAGGCCAGGCAAGATATTTCCTTGGGATGGAAATCTCTCGTTCTTCTTCTGGCATCTTGTTGAATCAGAGGAAGTACATCTTGGATATCCTCAAAGATGCTCAGATGGAATCATGCAAATTAGCTGCATTTCCCATGCAACATGGTACCAAACTATCGGCCAATATTGGGGATCCTTTTGAGCACCCAGAGAGTTATAGAAGATTAGTAGGAAGGCTCCTATACCTCACTCTAACTCGTCCAGATATTGCTTTCACTGTCCAGCAACTCAGCCAGTTCATACAGCACCCATTAAAGCCTCATTGGGATGCTGCTATCTACCTACTCAGGTACTTGAAAGGTACACTTCACATGGCTTTGTCTTATCCAGCCATCTCTTCTCTCAAGCTCACTGCATATAGTGATGCTGATTGGGGGAATTGCATTGACACTGGACGATCCCTGTCTGGTTATTGTGTTTTTCTGGGATCTTCTTTGGTTTCTTGGAAGGCAAAGAAGCAGAAAGTGGTCTCAAAATCTTCAACTGAGAGTGAATACCGCAGCATGTCCTCTGCTGCTAGTGAGTTAGTTTGGATGCAAGGCCTGCTTACTGATCTGCACATAGACGTCCAGCTTCCAATTCATCTACATTGTGACAACAGAGCTGCTCAGTGCCTGGCTTTGAACCCAGTATTCCATGAACGAACCAAGCACGTGAGGATTGATGCTCACTTCATCAGAGAAATGGTGCAGCAAGGATTCCTTCAGACCGTCCATGTTTCAACCACACTCCAGCTAGCTGATGTTCTCACCAAGGCTTTGGGGGCTCATCAGCACAATTTTCTGTGTTCCAAGCTTGGACTTGTCTCTCCCCAAGTCCAGCTTGAGGGGGGGTATGTAGAATATATCATCATACATACATATGCATTTCATACCAAGGTTACAAACAATAGGCAACAAAGTCGGTAGGGGCATTTTAGTCTTTTGTTAGTTAGTTCAATTAGCTGTTAAGAGAGGAAGTTAGTTGACACAGTACATTGTAACAAACTTTTCTGCAAATTGAGATTTGAGAGTTTCTGAATTTTCCTCCATTGAAGCTCATGGATTGAGCTTGATGGAATTTCTGTTTTGATCAATTTTGCATTGTTTGAGTTTCCAAATTAATAGAGTGGAGCAAAGAAACGGAAGAATAAGTGGAGGAGGAGGGATATGTCAAAAGCAACTGCTTCTTCTACTCCAAGTGCTTACCCTTATCCGCCTCCTTCGGTACGCTACACTTAATTAATTAAGTAATTAACCAATTAGCGAAATATTAATTACACGATGACTACTCGATCTTACGCTTCCGGAAACGATCGAGCAGATGGTTGTTACTAGCGGAACCATATTCGATGATCCCTTCAGAAATGCCTACGGTTGCACGTCTCAACCCTATCCACCTCCTCCTCCGGTACGTACGGTAGATTTTGTTTTGAGCAAAGTACGCTAGATCAAATTAATTAATTAATTAATTAATTAACCGAGGGTAAAAATATTATACTCCCTCCGATACAAAAAGAATGTCGTTTGACTTTTTAACACGTATTTTAAGGAGATAAAAACTATATAATATATTAAATTTTTTATTATTATTTTTTTATAATCTAATACTTATTACCAAAAAATATTAAGTTGTAAAAAAATAATTTAAAAAAAGTTGATATTTTATATAGTTTTTAGCTCCTTAAAATACGTGCTAAAAAGTCAAACGACATCATTTTTGGATCGGAGATAGTATTAGTAAAGTAATTATATACATACACTAAATATTTAACCTATATTAGTTCTTGCTTAATTAATATCCAGACGGGTGGGTACGCCTATGACGCGTCCATAGTTGATGATGGCTACTTGTACACTTCCGGATACAACAGGCAGATGGCTGATCCGACTCAATACATAAATGCTTACGGTTACCCTCAACCCTATCCGCCACTCCGGCCAGGCTATAAGGCAGGCATATATACCTTACGCCAGAATTAATTAACCAATTGTAAAAATATTAATTAATTACATTAGTAAATTAATTACACGTATGCTAATTAAATATTTAACCTATATTCTTACTTAATTATTAATATTCAGGGGGCTAGTATCACCCACGATGTGGCATTGCCTGATGGCTACTCTTTGTCTTCCGAAAACAATAATAGGAACATCAACATGGTTGTTACTACCGAAAGCGTATCCACTGATCCGAGTCAGTTCAGAAATGACAATAATGATGATAATTCCAAGGTCTGTATGGTTTCATTACTCAACCTGTAATTACATGCTGTCCCCGTTGCTTGTCCGGTTCGTCGCATTTTTTTTAACACTGCTGAGAACTGTCTCGCAGTTTTATTTCTGCTGCTTCCCATGGTGATGAAACTGATATGCGACGGTCACTATCCGACGGAATAAAACACAAAATTAAACACTTTTGTCAGTAAGAAAATGTGGGTTTTCAATGGTTGTTAAGGAAGGTAGTTTTGCTTAATTAGCCAAGTGCGTATGTGCCCTGGCCCCTCCCCTTGGGCGCAGAGCATGTATCATGTATTTTCCTTTGTTGTCGAAGGGCATGTAATAACTACTAACTAAGGTGTGGTAACTAGATAACGTCGGCTTTTACAGCGTGTTTGGAAATTAATTACTTAGGATTTAGCAGATTTTGTTTGGTTATTTTAAGAGGTTTTTTCTAGGATATACGTCCAAAGGTTATCACATATGATCTCCGCGCCATGACGCGATTTTTTATAAGTAAAATCTTATAAATATATTACATTAATATTATAACATAATTGTAAAAGTTCGGATAATTAAATATTTTGAATTAAACTCATGGGTTGAAAAAACGATTAAAGTAGTATATATATAGATATAGATATAGATTACTAATATTAATTTTATGTTTTCTTATTATTAATTTTATGTTTTGAATTAATCCCATTTTTTTTAGAAAAAAAAAACTACTAAAATTATAATTTAGTTTAAGATCAATGTTTTGAATTAAGCTCAATAGTTAGTAAAATTAAATTAAAAAAAGAATTAAAGGAAAAAGATGAAAAAAATTATAATTAAAGAAAATCAAAGAAAAATGGCAAAAAAAAAAATGATTAGTCAAGACTCCTAAAATTCCTCTAAGCTTGACACTGACACATCATCCTAAACTCTTCTAAATTAAGAGTTTATATAGATAGTTAGTAAAATTAAATCAAAAAAAGAATTAAAGGAAAAAGATGAAAAAAATTATAATTAAAGAAAATCAAAGAAAAATGGTAAAAAAAAAATGGTTGGTCAAGACTCTTAAAATTCCTCTAAGCTTAACACATCATCCTAAACTCTTCTAAATTAAGAGTTTATATAGATATAGATTACGGATTATTCACCAAAATTCCGTCCACTCATTTTGATCAATTCGGTTTTGTCCTTAATTTTTTATTACAAAAGTGACAATTAAGATTTTTTTCTTTATAAAGAGGAATCCGCTCAGCACGTGATTCAACCGATAAGAGCAACGTATCAGATAAACCAGTTTGCGTCGACCGTATCCACGTCACTAGAACACCCGACTAAGGCGACAATTAAAGATTTTTATTTTGAAAATAAAAAACATATACTTTTTTTTATACCCTTAATTTTAGACCGTCTAGATTTCGGCCCATTAGCTGTACAGATTGGGCCATTGATTGGCCCAAAAATGGAAGTGTACACAGGAAGCAAATGTCCTTCAGTTCTTCCTCTCGCTCTGAATTTGAACATTTTGGGGCAACGGGGAGCGGGAGAAATTCACCCCCCGACATAGAGAGATGGCGGATCAAATGGAACCCCTTGACGTCGATTTCGCCCGCAGGTTTCACCCTCTTTCTCTTCCGTCTTTCTTACTTTGTAGCTTATCAACTGGTTCTGAACCGATTGTGTCCTTTTACAGGCGAATCGACGAGTTGAGCGATGTTCTTAGAAACGCCAACGACGTCCCATTTTTATCCCCATCTGATTCCGAGATTTTGCTTCGCGAATGCGTTCAGAGCTTGAAGGTGATCTTGCTTAGTTGCTTTGGCTTTTGGCGCGCAACTCCGGATTTTGTTTAATTTGCCTGTTTTTCATCAAGGTTTCCTTAATTAGTGCGACTTTCTTCGGGCGCAGGTGGAACAAATTGTTTCGGAGCATTTGGATGTTCAATTTCTCAAAGGGGAGGATCTGAGTACGTTTTTTAGCTTGTTTTAAGAAGATTTGATGGATTTCTTCTTCCTCAGATCTGGCCCCTTCATATCCCGCCCCTTCGCCGCTGCCTTCTGTCCATTCTCTTCCTCCGCTCTATCGCTGAAACCTCGCAACCCACCTTCCTCCTCGCAGCCAGCCTCGCTGTTTCCGCCGCCGCCGCCCCTCCCGTCGGCCACCCCCTCCTTTGTCTCGCTCCCTCCCTCCCACAATTGGCGGTCTCCCTCGCTCTCTATAGCGCTTTCTCTGTTTAGCCGAGCACCTTCACCCTCGCCTTGAGTTTCTGAGATCCAATCCCCCTCTGCCTCCACCCCGACCTCCCTTTCCCCCATTCCCACCTCCCACAAAACAGCCTTCCTCGACCCGAATTTTCAGGCGGCTATGCTCGACGAATACAGGGCCCTTACAATGAATGGTATTTGGGTTCTGGTCCCTCGCCCTCCTGAGGCGAACGTCATTCGTTGTATGTGGCTCTTCCGTCACAAGTTCCGCTTTGATGGGACGTTGGAGCGCTACAAAGCCCGTCTTGTGGTCGACGGTCGATCTCAGCTGGCTGGTATTGATTGTAATGAGACGTTCAGCCCCGTGGTCAAGCCTGCCACTATCCGAGTGGTGTTGAGTTTAGCGTTGTCGCGCAACTGGGTCATCCATCAGTTAGATGTCAAGAACGCTTTTTTGCATGGTCATCTGAATGAGACGGTCTACATGTTTCAGCCGCCGGGGTTTGCTGATGTTGATCGTCCCAAGCACGTCTGTCTCGTGAAGCGATCTCTGTATGGTCTGAAACAGGCTCCGCGGGCTTGGTTCCAACACTTTGCTTCTCATCTGCTACGCTTGGGCTTCATTGGCAGTCGTTCGGATACGTCTTTGTTTATCTATCGCAGAGGCTCAGACATGGCCTTTCTGTTACTATATGTCGACGACATCATTCTCACCGCCTCTTTTGAGGCTCTTTGGACGTCTGTTATTTCGCAGTTGAGTGCTGAGTTCACCATGTCCGATCTGGGTCTGTTGTCCTACTTCCTGGGAGTTGTTGTTCAGCGTCATGCGTTTGGGTTGTTTCTCTCTTAGAGTAAGTATGCTGCTGAGATTGTTGCTCCGGCCAAGATGAGTAACTGTAAGCCAGTCGCCACCCCTGTCGTTACATATAACACGCTCAGTGCTAATTCTTGTTCTTTGGTTGATGATCCGACGTTGTACAGGAGTCTAGCTGGTGCACTGCAATATCTTACCTTCACCAGGCCTGATATCAGTTACGCCGTTCAGCAGATCTGCTTGTTCATGCATGCGCCCATGAAACCCCACTTTCATGCCTTGAAGCGGATCATTCGGTACATCAGGGGCACCCCCGAGTTAGGCACCACAATCACACATTCCTCTAAGCTTGACCTCGTTGCTTACACTGATGCAGATTGGGGTGGTTGTCCTGACACACGTCGCTCCAAGTCTGGAAACTGTGTTTTCCTCAACGACGCCCTAGCGTCGTGGTCAGAAAAGCGCCAGTTTTTCGTGTCTCGCTCCAGCGCCGAGGCAGAGTACAGACGTGTTGCCAACGTTGTCTCCGAGTGCTCTTTGCTCCGCAATCTCCTTCTTGAGCTCCGTTGCCCTCTTCAGAAGGCTACCCTGGTCTACACTGACAACGTCTCCGCCGTCTATCTGGCTAGCAATCCAGTCTAGCATCAACGCACGAAGCACATTGAGCTCGATCTCCACTTCGTCCGGGACAAGGTTTCCATTGGACATGTCCGCGTTCTACATGTCCCGTCCTCCTATCAGTACGTTGATATATTCACCAAGGGTTTACCTCAACAGTTGTTCCTTGATTTTCGGTCCAGTCTCACTGTACGAGACCCTCTACTTTTGACTGCGGGGGTTTGATAGATTACATAGGTCTTGTATTGTATAGTGGGATCAAAGGCCCAATACCTTTGTAACATATATATATCATTGCCTAATGAATGAAACCCTCAAAGAGGACTTTACATCAATTCTATCATTCTACAGTATGATTCCATGGCGAAAGGTCGTCGAGATCAAGAAATACATGCATGATGCACCTATACCCCAACGTCGTCGAGTGGAACGATAGGGCCGACGATGAGGCGTTCACCAGCGCCAAGAAACGGTACTGGGCGGAGGTAAACGCCAAGAGATATATGCACCATGTCATCAATGTTCTTTTTTATCTTAAGACAGGGTGGATCCTTGAAGAACTGGCAATAGCAATCTATACGACCCATAATATTTTGAACTTAGCTTCAATTCAAGCATTTTCTCAAGGCAAAAGAAGTTTGACGGTAAGGTTGTAGTTTTAGGTAGACCATGTCACACACATCAAAGGTTCTTTCGCTTCGGTGTGCATCAGCAAAAAAATCCATCCAACTTTGAGCATTCCCCAAGCTGTCCTTGAGAACAATCACCATATGTTGCCTCTTCTGAAACCATTCAACCAATGAAGCGCGCAACTGTCACAATCCGACCGTTTGTTGTCTTCTCCACCGTTTGCTGATCCAGGGCTTTATCGTAGAATTGTGGGTAGTTTGCAGTACCTCGGTTTCACTCGTCCTGATATGGCTTTCACTGTCAACAAAGCCTCACAATTTATGCACAATCCGACTCTCAATCATTGGCAAGGCGTCAAACGGATTCTCCGATATCTCAATCATACCAAACATTACACCTTCAAGATTTCTCGCCATCATCAACATCATCTCTCCGCCTTTTCGGACGTTGATTGGGGCGGAGATCGAAGTGATCGAAGGTCTGTCAGTGCTTACTGCATTTTCCACGGGCCAAATCTCATCTCTTGGACTTCAAAAAAATAGTCCATTGTTTCCCGCTCGTCCACAGAAGCGGAATGCCGAGCCCTGGCATTAGCTACATGTGAAACATTGTGGCTTCAATCTGTCCTAGCAGCTGTCGGCATCTCCCTACCTTCTGCTCCGACACTTTGGTGCGACAATCTCGGCGCAGCCTATCTCGCCGTCAATCAAGTTCTTCACCACCGGATAAAACATCTCTCTATGGATTATCATTTTGTTCGTGAAAGAGTCGCCAATCAATCCCTTCGGGTTGCCTTTGTCTCTTCCAAGGATCAACTCGCTGATTTACTCACAAAGGTTGTGTCTTCCTCTCAGTTTCACAAGATGCGCTCCCACCTGAACATTGTCCCGCTAGCAGTGACGGAGGGTACTGACACATCTACTACATTGAAGCAGCCCAATGATAAGCCCAACAATGTGTCCAATCATCTTGGGCACACAAAGGATGAGCCCACTGATCAAGCCTCAACCCTCACACGATAGAATACAGACAATGAATAGAAAGATCTAGTATTACAGCTGTTCTCGATCACTTGTTCAGTTTGACAAGAAACCTCTAGTTTAAATATGTGCAACTTTGCCTCAGCTAATGCAAGATGAAATCCTTCCAATCATTGTATTACAGCAACAACGTTGTCTATTCAGCAAGTTGCTAACACCGGCTTACTCAAAGGCCGGCCGAGTCGACCCATCAATTGATACTTCCAATTCCACGGGATGTGTTATTGTATAAGAAATAAGAAGGTGATGTGATTGAGGCATTGGTGGAGGATCTAAGGGCTCGGATGGCTACATCCCCTTGTACGTCCGAAAGAAAAACATATAAAAAATACTCATTCCGTCCCACAATAGCAGTATAAAATATCTATTTTTTAATTAATTTTTTAAAATAATTCTATACAGTACTTATTAGTTATTAGTAATATGTATGATATTATTTAAAAATATTTAATAAAATGTTGAAATTTTTATAATTTTTAGCTTCTTAAGAAAACGTGCATTAATAGTAAAAGAAGGTAAAATGAGTTTTTTTTATATAATTTTATTGTGGGACAAATGGAGTAGTTTTTAATGGGTTTTTTATATATAATTTTTACTAATTTTAGAGATAAAAGTAGGTAAAATGAGTAATAAATAATAAAGATAGTTTATCTCAGTTGAGATGTAAGAGTTTTTATAACTTTTGTTATAATTTCAACCCCATTCAGCTTTATGACTTTTTTATAATTTTTATTTACCTAATTAAATATAAATATATTTTTTTCTCCAATGTCGGTCTGAAAATTACTACTCCATTTCTAACAAAAACAAGCGGGCAAAGTCAACAATTGTGTTTGATTGAGCTGGACGGTACAAGTTCAATAATTGGGAGAACCGTGGCCTTGGAAGCTGCACAAAAGGCTTAATCCCTCTCGGTGTAGAAAATATTTTCATATTGCTTACTGTATCAACGAAACCGTTGACTTCACAACTAAAGACGACTCGCCTACGTACGCTGCTGCCCCTCCTCGGCGCCGCCTGCCGTCAGCCACCGTGCAGCTGCTGCCATCCCGTCCCAGAGACCTACCGACGACCAACTGCGGCTAACCTCGCCGCCCCTCCCTTCCTCTCGCATCAACTCCATCCATATATCGAACCTTAATTTGACTCTAATTATGGAATCTTTAAGTAATCTGTAAGTCTCCTCTAATCCTTCCTCTTTTGCATCAATTTGTGGAACATTTGATAGAATTTTTCCTTAAATTGATTTTTCTAGGGGTTTTTTCTTCCCGTTAAAATTCCTTTTATTAATTTCAACTATTTATTTGTCCTGTGTTTTATTCTGTTGGGATTTTCACTCAGAGTTCAAGTATTGTATCGTATTTGAATCACATGTCACTCTTTCATAAACAAATCTCTAAGGGTTCGTTCACAATCAAATCCCTAATGGACTCGTACCAATCTATAATAATCAAATCCGTAAAGGGCTAATACTCAATTAAATCCCTGTTGGGCTTGTATACATTGGATGAGGAGTAATTAAGAACATGAGTGAAAACTCGATCCCAAATCAATACCCTAGGCCACCGCCAACTCGGATCCCCTATAGTTGGGACAAATAATCCCTCAACTCTTAAGTCTAAAAGCTCGATTGTCAAGTCTATTTATGAAAATAAATAGATGAGGTTTTTGTTATGAGATTGGGTTGATCGATTGTGTATTTGATTTGGGATTTTGACTTCTTTGTGCCATTTTGTGGAGTTATTTATTTTTAGGGATTTTTCTTATATTGAAGGAGTTTGCGATTGCTTGTTGTAGGTAGAGATTTCTATGTTAGGAATTAAGGGCGTGTTTGGGAGAGTATTATTTTTTAGGAGGTGGAGATATTTTTTGGGGATGGAAAGGGTGGAGATTATTTTTAGAAAATAATCCCTTGCGTGTTTGGTTGGGTATAGATAGTTTTTTTTTTGGAATTCAGAGAAATGACAAAAATACCCTTGTATCAACCCCATTACTATTCACCTTCTTCCTCGATCCAATTTCCAATTAGCAAATCAATTGACGCCGCCTCCGCCTATGCCTCTTCTCGTGGCTGCGCCGCTGCCGATACTTCTTTTCTTCCTTCCAAATGCGTTCATTTTTACTCTAATTATCCTATCCATGTTCAATTTGTGACGGGAATCAAGGTTTGAATATTCAAATTCAACTCCAATTTTTCTCTTTAGGTTTAAGAACCCTTGATTGATGCTCATTCTGCTAGTTTCATATCCTTCAACCTCTGTTACAGGAGGCATCCATGGCTCTGGGTGCGAGTTTCACGGCGAGATTTCAACCTCCTCACCACCATGTCTGTGTTTCTTGAAGAGGTGTACATATAGAGGAAAGGGAAGGAAGTTCAGGGGCAAAAAAGCCAAGGAGGGGTTGAAAAATTTCTCCACCCCCAATCTCCAAAAATGAAGGTACCAAAATTGGGCCTTTTCCCACCCCCGCCATCCCCTCCACCTCCATGTCGTCCACCTCCGCCATCTCCCGCGCACGCCAAACACCCCGGCGCGATTCCCCAGGACAAATTTCCTATCTCCCCCACCCTTCCCACCCCCAGCCAAACACGCCCTAAGTATTAACGGAATTGGAAGCAATTTATGTGAAAATAAAAATAAAAGTACGGGATAGAATGTGAAACTTTTAAAAACTAAACAAGGGCATAATTTGTAAGAAATAGAAAGTAGGGGATTTTAAGTAATTACTCTTCTTCTTCCTTCAGCCCGACACGCCTTCAACAGAGAGTTTGATGCGAGCTTTCGGCGACTGCTCGTGGCGGCTACGGACCACGGCAGCGCACGAGGACATCTGGTTTCTACTCCTGGTGGCTGATGGATGCTCCGGCAGAGGTGGAGGTGCTCCGGCGAGGGGTGACTTCGAAATTGGGTTTTTGAATCGGCATTTTTTTCATGAAAATGATGTGAAGGGGATTGTTGCTAGATAGGTTAGGAGCTCGGGTTTTCTCGGACGAATTTCACCGAACACCAAACCTAGTATTTACAGACTTACCCTCCGTTTGTTTTTTTGGTAGAGAAAGGTAATGATTACCCTTATGAATATAGTCCACGTTTAAATTAAGATTCATTGATCACTATTCTAATCATTCTCGTTCTTCTCTTATTTTTCATACAAATTTGTTACCCTTCTATTCTCTGATTTGAATGAGGGTAACTAATACCTCTAGGATGGGCTAATAATCCCCCTCATCCTCTCCTCCAAGCTCACAAAAAGTTATGATCATATAAATTTTATGTGTAAAATTTAATATCTTCCCTTTCCATTCCCTTGGTATATAAACAAACGAGCCCTTAGTCCCATACTCCCATATTAGCTAAATCCCAAATTACTTTCTATCCATTAATTACTATTTCTCAAATTTATTTATTTTGACCATTTTGAACAAAGTTCCTAAAGTTCTTAGTTATCAATCAAGATTTGCCTTTGGTGGGTATACAGAGACGATCTATAAAGGGTTGATTGAGGGATAGGATTAATTTCAGCAACTCTATTAGTTGTACCGGTTCTGAAGGTTTGAGTCATTGAGTGTCTGCTACAGTACGTCATCTTATAAATGGATGTGAGTAAGTTGTTCCCCTCAAGCTCTATATATTCTTTTCATATTGTCTATCTTGGCTTATTTAACTATCTTGCTTAACTTTCTTATATATATATGTAGGCCCCCTTTCCCAACGATTTTGAATCAGCTGGAGCCTACATTGAAAACTTCTGGAATTATGTTACAATCCAGGATGAGGTTCGTAATTTTAATTTATTTCTACAATTAGGCTAAGTACTCGGATCGATCCACCAATTTCGATCACTTTTAAATTTTAATTATACTCCGTATTTGTGTAATTACCTCACTTCTCGTGCTTGTTTAATTTACTTCGAGGAAAGGCTCCGCCGGCACGCGGAAGCAGAAGCGACGATCCGGACAAACGCAGAGAGGAACCGAAGGTGTCATCTATATCTATATATACTCTTAACTGGAGTATAGTACACTAATATGACCCCTCTTGGCTCTTGCTTGATTATTTTCCAGAAGTCGGATGGACGCACTGATGTTTATTTAGCCGATGGGTACAGTTACCTATCACAAAACAACAGACAGGGTACAAGAGCTAATCCATCGATGGAAGTTTGTCGCGGAAGCGTATCCGATGTTCCGAGTCAGTTGAGAAATAACAAGAATAATTCCAAGGTTTGTATATATAGTTAATTCATACTCAGCCTGCAATTTAATTACAAATACACGCCTTCTCAATCTGAGGCTTCGCAACCTACTTATCGTGTACAATTTTGATAGGCAAAAGCTTGTGTTTTCTCATTGATTGAATTTGATTAAATAGATACACGTAGGAGAGAAATTATATTCTAATTAGAAAAGATGTGATAAAGATATAAGGAAAGATATATCTAATAAATATCGTAATTTATCTCAATACTCCCCCTCAAGTTGGAGCATGGTTAAGATGAATGCCCAACTTGGACAATAGAAGATGAAATTGTGTTGCTCTCCCAATGCCTTGGTGAAGATGTCTGTCAGCTGATGAGAAGAACGAATATGAGATAGGGCGATGTTGCCTGACTGAACATGATCTCGCACAATATATGACAGTCCACTTCAATATGTTGTGTGCACTCATGAAATACTGGATTGGTGGCGATATGCAGGGCCGACTGATTGTCACACCATAAGCGCATAGGACTCCGATGATTAAATCCAAGAGATCGGAGAAGAGACTTGATCCAAATCAACTCACAAGTAGTCGTTTCCATGGCTCTGTACTCGGCTTCAGCAGAAGAGCGAGAAACTGTAGGCTGCTTCTTAGTTTTCCAAGACACTGGTGACTCGCCGATCTTGACGATGTAGCCGGTGAGAGATCGACGGGTCAATGGACTCGTGGCATAGTCGGAGTCACAATAGGCAATCACTCGAAGATCACTGTGTCGAGAGAGGAATAAACCTTGTCACACCATAAGCGCATAGGACTCGCAATGCATCCGTCCAGTGCCCCTGGCGTGGTTGCTGCATGAATTGAGCCAGAGTGTGCACGGAGTAAGACAAATCAGGCCGAGTGATGGTTAGATAGATGAGTCGACCAACGACTCGACGATACTGCTCTGGCTTTGGAAGAGGTGGGCTGGTGTCGAGTGCAAGGGTGTGGTGTTGTTCCATAGGGAAAGCCGCCGGTTTAGAGCCAAGGAGACCCAGCTCACCCAAAATGTCAAGAGTATACTTGCGCTGAGACAGAACGATGCCAGAGGTAGTCCGAGAAACCTCAATGCCCAGAAAATACTTGAGTGGACCAAGATCCTTCTTATGAAAGCAGGAGTGGAGATAGGTCTTGAACCAAGTGATAGATGTAGAGTTGTTGCCGGTAATAATCAAATCATCGACATAAATGAGCACATACAGAATAACACCCGACCGAGCATAGAAGAAAAAAGAGTAGTCAGCATAGGATTGAGAGAATCCGACCTGTCGAAGAGCATACGCCAGCTTAGAGAACCAATTGCGAGGTGCCTGGCGAAGCCCGTAAAGGGACTTGCGAAGGCAGCATACCTTGGAAGAGCCAGTACTAGAGAACCCAAGAGGCAGAGACATGTAAACTTCGTCATCAAGATCACCATGGAGAAAGGCGTTATGAACGTCCATCTGATGGAGTTCCCAGTTCTGAATAGAGGCTACGGCAAGAAGAACTTTCACAGAAACCAATTTGGCAACAGGAGCGAAAGTTTCAGAGAAATCCGTGCCCTCAATTTGCCGATTGCCAAGAACCACGAGACGATCTTTATACCGCTCAATGTTGCCATCTGAGTTATATTTGATACGGAAGACCCACTTACAGCCGATAGCCTTCTTATGAGAAGGTAAGTCTGTGACCTCTCAAGTGCCATTGCGGTGAAAAGCATCAATCTCAGAACGCATAGCATCCCGCCAATGTTGATGACAGAATGCTTCCTGGAACGAAGACGACTCTGGAGTGGCGGCAATAGCAGCCAAAAATTGACTGTGCATAGGAGTAACTGAATGCATATCGACATAGTTTACTAAAGGGTAAGGGGTACCTGATGACGTGACAGAAGCTGATGAGGCCGAGATAAGATCTACTCCGCGAAGAGTGTGGCAGACGTAGTCTCTTAGCAGCACTGACGGGGTGTCGGGGTGAGCCGATTGACGAGGAGGAGGGGGTTGAGGGGTTGCAGGAGGGGTGTCGGCGGGCCGTAGAGAGTTGCCATGGGTGGAAGGGGAATGGTAGATAGGAGGGTCACGGGCAGGGGTTTAATAGAGGGCGTACGGAAAGATGTCCTCATGAAAAGACACGTCACGAGAGACAAAGATTTGACGGGTAGCGAGGTCATATAGGCGCCAACCCTTCTGTCCAAAAGGATACCCAATGAACATACACTTGCGACTACGAGGTGAGAATTTGTTTGAGGGATGACAGATGCATAGCAGAGGCATCCAAAGACTCGGAGATGTGTATAGTACGTCTGGGGGCTTTTGGAATAGACATTCATAGGGTGTTTTGTCGCCGAGGACAAACGATGGGGTGCGATTGATGAGAAAGCAGGCAGTGAGGGTGCATTCTCCCCAGAACCGCACAGGTAGGTTGGCTTGAAACATGAGGGCTCGAGCCACATTAAGGATATGACGGTGTTTACGCTCGACACGACCGTTTTGTTGAGGAGTGGCGACACAGGAGGACTCAAATATGTGCCCAGATCGGCAAAATAGGGACGAAGGGCAAGAAATTCAGAGCCGTTATCGCTGCGAACACGCTTGATTGTTTTGTGGAACTGGGTAACTGTGAAGGTGCAAAATTGTTTCAACAAATGGGAAACTTCTGATTTATGAGCCATAAGATAGACCCAAGTGGCGCGAGAGAAGCCATCAACAATTGTGAGAAAATATGAGGTACCAGAAGAAGATGGAACACGATAAGGACCCCAAATATCACAATGAATTAAATCAAAGGATGCAGAAACATTTGATAAACTAGTAGGAAATGAGTGACGAGTTTGTTTGGCTTTGTAACAAACATCACAAGACAAATCTTTATTTGAGAGACTATGACTAGAAATGTTTGGCAATGAGGAAAGCAAAGAAAAAGATGGATGCCCGAGTCGTTGAAGCCATAGGGAAGGGGATTCGGTCTTGGTTAAATGACAAGCAGAGCTACTGACGCCAAGAGACTTGAACGAAGAAGCCCAGTAGAGCCAATAGATCCTATTCCGAACCTCAGCCGCTCCAATCATCGTCTTCAAAGGGCGGTCCTGGATTACACAAAGCTTATCAGTGAGGGTGACAACACATCTTAAATCGGCAGTTAAACACCCAAGAGAGATTAAATGACAAGTGAGGCCAGGAACGTATAAGGCAGTAATAACAAAAGAGCCACAGAGAGTGATTAAGCCGGCCTAATTAGCAGAGACTGTGGTGCCATCTGGATACTTGGTAAGCCATTCATCAACAGTATGAATATGTCGGAGCAACCGGAAATCACCCGTCATATGAATCGAGGCGCTACTGTCAAGAATCCAAGGGGAAGAGGCAATACCTGCTAAGGTGTCAGAACCTGATTTGTTGTTGAATTTCTGAAACATGTTCAACATGCGGTCCCACTGCTCATTGGAGAGGGTGATCCCGGCTCGATCGGATGGATTGAGATTGTGGGAACCGGATGCAGAAGTTGATGGCGTGAGGACAGAATTGATGCTGGCGGTAGTGGTCCAGCCACGCCCTCGGCCAGCACCCGAATCAGGAGCAGCATCACTGGCAGGGGCAGAGGACTTCGGCTTCGGCGGTGGGGCACCGGTGATGGGATCGGCTACGCCACGATCATGGTTCTACCAGTTCAGGTAGCCGACAATTTTGAAGCAGGAGAGGTCGTCATGACCGGCTTTGTTGGAGTGGACGCAAAACATCGACTTTTTGTCGACAGGAGCAGAGGAAGAGCGAGACGAGCGTTGTTGAGCAGCAAAGGCGAGAGCGTCGCCGGTAGGTTGCTGGGTAGTGCGCATCGACAACATCCTTTCCTCCTGAACCGCGAGCGAGTGAGTTTTGTTGAGACTAGGGAGAGAGTCCTGAGCGACGATCGTGGAACGAAGGGTCCCATAACCGAGATCATCCAGACCCATAAGAAACTGATGAGTGCGCTCCTCTTCCCGTTCCTTGGCGTAGTTGCCGCAAGTACAAGTCCGAGAAGCGAGGTTGGAACTTCTGCTCGGATTTCCTACCTTGCGTTGATTCGCCGGAGAGAACTTTGTCGTCCCAGAAGAGTCCAGACGATCCCTTCCTCCTGAACAAAACTGCGGATCTCTATAATCCCGTCATGGGAGACCTGACCCGTTCCTCTCTCCTCCAATTCTTTAGTCATCAACCGATAACCACTAACAAACATCAAAAATCGCTTCTAAATTGTTAGAAAAAACCATCAATTGATTTCTAAAGAATTCAAACTAATTGAAAATCAAAGTAGAAAACTCATCTTAAAACACAAATGGCTATGACGTGGTATATATCCGAACCCACTGCCTTAGAAGCGATTTTGCCCCGACCATGGTGCAAGTCGGCTTCTTGGCATCGCCCCCAAGGTTACACAGCGCCCTTCAAAAGTGATAGATTACATAGGTCTTAATATTGTATAGTGGGCCAAAAGTCCATTAAGGCCCAATACCTTTGTAACCTATATATATGATTATCAATGAATGGAAACCCTCGAGGAGGACTTTACATCAATTCCGCTATTCTACATGGTATCACAGCCTTTTCTTCCTAACGGAACCCTAAATTGATTCTCCCTCTTCCTCCGACCTTCCTCCTCCCCGCCGCCTCTCCGGCCCCTGCTCTCGACACCCCCTCACACAGCGACACCGCCGCCTTCTCCCTCTCCAAGGCCACCGTCGCCGGATCCACCATCCTCGGATCCCCTGCACCGCCACCCTTCCCCCTCCCTCTCTCGACCAGCGTCGTCCCCATGCGCGTCCAAGCCAGGTTCAACGCGCCCGCGCCATCCCCGACGCGCCCGCGCCAGCCCCCACGCGCCCGCGCCAGCCCCCACGCGCCCGCGCCATCCCCCACGCGCCCGCGCCAGGTCACCCTCCCGCGTCGTCCCCATGCACCCATACTCTACCTCTCGACATGTCGGCCCTCACGCCTGTCTGACATCGCCTGATCCAGGCTATGTTCCGCCAGCTCTGCATCACGCCTTCTCCTCTACGCAGCAGACATCTTCAGATTCTTCTTGGTACATGGACACTGGTGCCACCTCTCACATGACGAACTCCTCAGGTAACCTTTCCTCTATTTCTTTTAAGGGCCCTGCCCCCTCTATTATCGTCGGAAATGGTGGTCGTCTTGCTACTTCGGGTATTGGCCACGCCAATTTACAGACCCCAACCCACCCACTACACCTCAACAATGTCCTTATTGCCCCAAAGATTGTCAAAAACCTTATCTCTGTCCGTCGGTTCACTACTGACAACAACGTTTCCCTTACGTTTGATCCCTATGGTTTCTCTGTGAACGATCTTACTACGGGGGTTACTCGCATGCGATGTAACAGCACCGGGGAGCTCTACCCTGTCACACCACCTCCTGCGTCCCGTCAATCGTGTCCGGTCGCCCTCTCGGCATCGTCGTCCAGCCTCTGGCATGCACGCCTGGGCCATCCCAGCGCTGCCGTTCTAGATGTCCTCCGTTCCCAGAACCTTGTCACATGTACTAAAAACCCACGCTCTGGTTTATGCTCTTCCTGCCAACTAGGCAAACATGCCCGACTGCCGTTCCAACGGTCTTTGACCTCTACCCTTGCTCCATTTGATATCATTCACAGCGACATTTGGACCTCTCCCGTGCCTAGCAAGGAGGGTCACAAGTACTACCTCTTGTTTCTGGATGATTACACTCATTACTTATGGGTCTTCCCGTTGCATTTCAAGTCCCAAGTGTTTCCTATTTTTGCCAGATTCCATACCTACATCAAAACACAATTCCACATGTCCATCAAATGTTTCCAGTGTGACAATGGTCGTGAGTTTGACAACAGAGACTTTCACTCCTTCTTTGCCGCAAATGGGATCTCATATCGCTTGTCTTGCCCCTATACTTCTCAACAGAATGGCAAGGCAGAAAGAATCATCAGAACCATCACCAACATGATGCGCTCTCTCCTCTTCCACGCATCTATTCCCCTTCCCTATTGGCCTCATGCCTTATCCACCACATGTTATCTCCTAAACATTCTCCCTTCCACTACCCTACAAAATCGCTCGCCGGCTCAGACTCTTTATTACGCCGAGCCTAGGTATGATCACCTTCGTACCTTTGGTTGCTTATGCTTCCCTAATCAGTCATCCACTGCCCCCCACAAGCTTCACCCTCGTTCCACCCCTTGTGTCTTTCTTGGCTACCCGTCTGATCATCGCGGTTACATTTGCCTCGATATCAAGACTCACAAGATCATTCTCTCTCGTCATGTCACCTTTGATGAGTCGCGATTTCCCTTCGCGTCTCCCACACCCCCTGTGTCGTCCACAGAGTCTGAGTCGCCTTTCCCTCACTTCATTCTTCCCCAGAGCTCTCCCGGTGCTCCTGCGTCTCCCCCTCCCCCACCTCCCCCGCCACCATCCATCACCAGACCACACACCCGCAGCGTCTCCGGTGTCTTTCGACCCCGACAGATCGTCTCCATGACCGCCGACCATCACCCAGCTATACACCCCACATCCCCTCCACCACCATCAGCGCCTCCCCTACGCGCGGCGCCCGCCGCATGGCTTGCTGCGCCCGCCACAACCCACTCTGCGGCGCCCCCCGCAAGAACCTCGCCCCTCCCTCCCCTACGCGCGCCCGCGTCCCAAGCTGGCGCGCCCGCGCCCCAACCTGGTGCGCCCGCGCCCCGCCCTGGCGCTCCCACGTCCTCCGCTGGCGTGCCCGCGTCCTTAGCCTCTCTTGCTCCCATCCGTCCCGACACCCAATCACCCTCTGCCTCCACCCAGACCTCCCTCTCCCCCATTCCCACCTCCCACAAAACAGCCCTCCAAGACCCGAATTGGCAGGCGACTATGCTCGACGAATACAGGGCCCTTACAAAGAACGGTACTTGGGTTCTGGTCCCTCGCCCTCCTGAGGCGAATGTCATTCGTTGTATGTGGCTCTTCCGTCACAAGTTCCGCTCTGACGGGACGTTAGAGCGCTACAAAGCACGTCTTGTGGTCAACGGACGATCTCAGCAGGTAGGTATTGACTGTGATGAGACCTTCAGCCCCGTCGTCAAGCCTGCCACTATCCGAGTGGTGTTGAGCTTAGCACTGTCACGCAAATGGGCAATTCATCAGCTGGATGTCAAGAATGCGTTTCTTCATGGTCATCTGAATGAGACAGTATACATGTTTCAGCCGCCAGGATTTGCTGATGTTGATCGTCCCAAGCACGTCTGTCTCCTTAAGCGCTCTCTGTATGGTCTAAAACAGGCTCCGCGGGCTTGGTTCCAGCGCTTTGCTTCACATCTGCTACGCTTAGGCTTCATCGGCAGCCGCTCAGATTCGTCTTTGTTCATCTATCGCAGAGGCTCTGACATGGCCTTCCTATTACTATATGTCGACGACATCATTCTCACCGCCTCTTCTGATTCTCTTCGGACGTCCATTATTTCGAAGTTGAGTGCGGAATTCGCCATGTCTGATCTGGGTGAGTTGTCCTACTTCTTGGGAGTTGCTGTTCAGCGTCATGCTTCTGGTCTGTTTCTCTCACAGAGTAAGTATGCTGCCGAGATTGTTGCTCGGGCTAAGATGGTCAACTGTAATCCAACCGCCACCCCTGTCGATACATCCAACAAGCTCAGTGCTCACTCTGGTCCTTTGGTTGATGACCCGACATTGTACAGGAGCCTCGATGGTGCTCTACAGTATCTCACTTTCACCAGGCCTGACATCAGTTACGCCGTTCAGCAGGTCTGCTTGTTCATGCATGCCCCCAGGGAACCACACTTTCAGGCCTTGAAGCGGATTATTCGGTACATCAGCGGAACCCTCGAGCTCGGCACCACGATCACTCCTTCCGCTAAGCTTGATCTTGTTGCTTACACTGATGCGGATTGGGGTGGTTGTCCTGACACACGTCGTTCCACGTCTGGTTACTGTGTCTTCCTCAACGACACCCTTGTGTCATGGTCAGCTAAGCGTCAGTCTGTCGTGTCTCGTTCCAGCGCTGAAGCGGAATACAGAGGTGTTGCCAACGTTGTCTCCGAGTGCTCTTGGCTTCGCAATCTCCTGCTTGAGCTCCGTTGCCCTCTTATGAAGGCCACTCTGGTCTACACTGACAACGTCTCCGCCGTCTATCTAGCTAGCAACCCGGTCCAGCATCAACGCACGAAGCACATTGAGCTTGATCTCCACTTCGTCAGGGACAAGGTTGCCATAGGACATGTCCGCGTTCTACATGTCCCGTCCTCGTATCAGTACGCTGATATATTCACCAAGGGTTTACCTAGACAGTTGTTCATTGATTTTCGCTCCAGTCTCACTGTACGACCCCCTCCAGTTTCGACTGCGGGGGTTTGATAGATTACATAGGTCTTAATATTGTATAGTGGGCCAAAAGTCCATTAAGGTCCAATACCTTTGTAACCTATATATATGATTATCAATGAATGGAAACCCTCGAGGAGGACTTTACATCAATTCCGCTATTCTACAAAAAGCTTGCACTCGCAAAAGAAGGTTTGAAACTTATAGGAACTCAGAACGTTTCTTTGTGGAAGAAGAAGATGAAGACATCCATGTTCCTTTTGGAAAATTGAAGACCGGGTTTTAAGGGAACTGAACGTGGGTGAGGAAACGCTCCCACTATCCCTAAAAATCATCTAGTCAAAAATAAATCAGTTAACTATAAAAGATGAATTTATAAAAATATTATTTTATAAATTAATTATAAATTCGCACAAAATTCCTCTTTATAAACCATCTTCCAAAAGTACCCCACATGAGAAAACTCAAGCATTTAATAAAAACCATTTGTTCAAGTATTATTTCCGACCCAACCTACATTGAAAACTTCTGGAATTATGTTACAATGCAGGTTCGTAATTTTATTTCTACAAGTAGGCTAATTACTCGGATCCAACAATTTCGATCATTTATATATTAATTTGTGTAATTACCTCACTTCTCGTGCTTGATTAATTTACTTCGAGGAAAGTCTCCACCGGCACGTGGAAGTGGAAGCGGAAGTGGCCGAAGTGGGAGCGGAAGCGATGATCCGAGTCAGTTCAGAAATGCTGACGGTTACCGTTCTCAACCCTATCCGCGTGATCCTCAGGCTCCGGTACGCTAGAATTATAATTAATTAACCGATTGTAAAAATATTACTGCCTTTGTCCAAAAATACATGGACTTTACTATTGTTGTACGTTTTTTTAAGGAGGTAAAAACTATATAAAATATTAACTTTTTTTTAATAATTACAAACTTATTGATAATAAGTTTGTAATTATTAAAAAAAATTAATAAAAAAGTTACTCCGTAATATTTTATATAGTTTTTAGCTCATAAAAAAGCGTACATGAATAGTAAAAGTCCATGTATTTTTGAACGGATTGAGTACTTATTTAAAGAATGTACGTAGTGAAGTATTTATAAATACACTAATTAAACATTTAACCTATATTCTTGCTTAATTACTATCCGGATCCAGGCGAGTGGGTACGCCTATGATATGTCCTTGGTTGATGGCTATTCTTACTATTCCGGATACAACAGGCAGATGGCTGATCCGACTACGACTCAATTCAGAAATGCTTACGGTTACAGTTCTCACCCCTATCCGCCATGCCTCCCTGTATACAGCCACGATGTGTCATTGCCTGATGGCTACTCTTTATCTTCCGAAAACAATAGGAACATCAACATGGTTGTTACCAGCGAAAGCGTATCCATTGAACCGAGTCAGCTCAAAAATAACAATAATAATCATCATCATCATCATCATCATCATCATTCCAAGGTCTGTGTACGACGTCGTTTCATATATACTCAACCTGTAATTACATGCAATAGATCAATGTCCCCGGGCCCGTTGCTTTCCCGCTCCGTTGCATTTTTTAACATTGTTGAAAAACTGTCTCGCAGGTTTATTGCTGCTGCTTCCCATGGGGTTGAAACTCATCGGCGACCATCACTATCCGATGGAATAAAACACAAAAAAACACTTTTGTCACTAAGAAAATGTGGGTTTTTAATTTCAATGGTTGTTAAGGAAGGTTGTTTTGCTTGATTAGCCAAGTGTGCTTGTGCCCGGGCAACCGGGTGCTAAATTTTTTTATAAAATTTCTTTTTTTGTGTATACTTGTTAATAAGATTTTAAAATAACACTAAAATTGTTATTTATTTATGATATTTTTACAACAATATTGAAAGAAACGTTAAATATATACTTGTTACCCACAATAAAGGTTGTCTTACATTTCCCCTGATCATCTCTCACTTAGATGTCGCAAATGCTCCAAGTGTCATAACCATTATTTTTCGTGCCAATAACCTTTGTTTCTATGGTAGTCCATTAGTCCTAGTGAAAGAAGAACATGTTTGCGCTGCAAGTAATGAGATCGACCATACTTGCAACGCAAGCACAAATATCATCTCTATTCCAAATCAATTGGCCTGGGTACGTCGGGTGGACATCGATCGAGACAATTAGTGGCCAACAATATATAAGTGATCCGTCCATCCGAATGCATACTATATCTAAAAAATATTATCTGAATATTGTATTGTCATGACCTTTTTCCAAAATCCCATATTCAATATATATTCCGTGTATTTTTTTTTTGATAATTTCATCTAGATAAATGAGTATAGATCGATTTGAAATCTCTTAGCGATAATGCATGTATGTATCATAATCTACTTCAGATATTAATACCAAAATTAGATTTATTGGTAGTGATATATTTTATTTTGTGAATCAAAAGATAGATTTACTTTCCTTGCAAAAAAAAAGATAGATATAGTTTACCCGCAAAATACTTGTATGTTAAGCCAACTCTCACTATATAAATATATACACAAAGAGCCGCTCACCACATTACATTCTCAATTAATTGATCCTTTGTTTGTTTTCGTTCGTTCCCAATTTTCGGATCGTTTTAATTCGGGTTCAAGTATGGATTGCTGCTGTGCTACCAGCGACACTTGGAGGAACAGATCATCCGGCAACGTCACCAAACGCCCGGCAAGATCCGTTCCTTCATGGGAAAAGAGATTATGCGCGACAATTGGTATGATTCCGTGGCGAAACACATTATATACTTATGTCGATTTTTACTATTAATTAAGTTATTATAAATGGAAGGAATGGCTAATGTCAAAGAATTTGTTATAACGTTGTAATAAGAATTCACTACAAGATAAATTAATGGGCAACACAACAAAAAATTTGTCACAAAAAGTCAGAAATTCACGTACCGCACTAGTATTAGTGACGAAAACAATTTCATCACGGGGTCATCGCCCTAAAACCGTCACCCAAAATATATTCCGTTGGAAAAAAATACTCACGTAAGAAGGTCATAGCTAGCTAGGCCCTCTGCTTCTCAGGCTTAGTTTGAACCAGTGCCACCCTTTAAGAGTTTATGCCCACCGCCCACCGGGCTGTGAAGCATCGCTGACATATATCCTTCCTAGAATCCTAGCTTCAACATTGTGCCTATATTCAATCCTTAGTGGTTTCTCTGGCATCGGACTGGCTTTTCCTCTTGGCACAACCTCCGGAAACTACACAAGCCTTTCGGTTGGGATCTTCGTGCAGTTCTTATTAGCTCTAGCCTGTTAGATAGAATATATGTATAGACCCAATTACCCAATTGTAATTAGGGTTAACTATCTTGTACTCCTATAAATATTCTAATGATAGCGAACAACCCCAACGTGGATTATTCACTCTGATGTCAAATCCCTGCATTCCGCGAACGTGATTCACCCTTGAAGTGGATCGGTAGTTTGCCAGCCGGGATGCATATATAATATAGAAGTCGCCATATCATTTCTCAAGGTTTTTGGATCCGTGGCCGGCTAAATTACTACGGTTTTCGGATCCGCAATCGTCATCGTGTGTTTGGCGATAAATTGGTTGTGTGATGAACAATACGGTTGTTAAAGCTTTTATGGGCCCCAACTCCCAAGCGTGTTGCATGGCTTTGGAGTCTTCTTCTCCCATTGATTTAAAATTTATTGCATCTTTTATTTGATCTAGTAGTCCGAGTAGGTGTTGACTAGTGGAAGAGTACGTAGTACCATATGTGAGATTATTTTATGTGTGTTGGTGGTTTTGTGAGTGGTAGAACTTGTCTCGTACGTCTTTAGTGAGATGGTACGTACTTTTGTGAGTGGGATTAGTGGCCTAAAATTCTTAGTTACCAATCGAGATTTGAACTCCCAACTGTGCATATATATATATAAAGTGTACGTGCAGGTTTGAGTATCTGCTTCAATCATCTTATATATAAATGGATGTGAGTTGTTGGTCTCAATTGTCTATCTTGGATGTTATTATCGTGTTTTACTTCCTCTGTTTGCTAATTATAGATTGTCGTCTGACTTTTTGACAATTTCACCACGGTTTGCTTAACTTTGTTATTTAGGCGTCCATTCCCACCGATTCTGAATCAGCTGCAGCCTACCTTGATAGCTACTACAATGATGCTACAATGCAGCAGGTTCCTAATTTTATTAATTTCTACAATTAATTAGTTTCGATCACTTTTATAATTGCCTAATTAAATTACCTCACCTCCTCGTCCTCGTGCTTTGATTAATTAACTTGGAGGAAAGGCTCCACCTGCGCAAAGGCCAAAATCGCCAACGAAAGACAAACATGTAAGTTTATTTATACAGATCGATCGAGTCTATCTACTTTCAATTTTAAGTTATCTTGCATTTTGGAGTTATGATTTTCCTAATCTATGTCCTATAAAACCTATGTCCTTTGAGTATAGGTTAAAAAGTGTAATTGAGAAAGATTCAAGTATCGATCCTATAAAATCAATTTTAAAACATATTAAAATAATTAAGTTTGGGAGAATTATTTCTTCTTTTTTTTTTTGGTTTAATGGGGGGCAAAGGCCCCTGTTTTATTAATTAGCTAAAGGAAAGTTGGAGAGGTCCGAAGGGCACAGCCCTTGAATACAATCAGGAACCGAATTGAAAATTTGCATACTATCCTCTATATATAAACCTTTGTTTGCCAAGATATCTGCTACTGTGTTCGCTTGTCTCCTTACATGGCTTACCACCACCTTCCAGTCCGCCCCGCCGATCAGCTCTCGGCATTGCAGGATCAAGTTGTGAAGGGCCGGTTGCGTATGTTCCTCAGCCAGCAGCATATAAGCCTCTCTGCAGTCCAGTTCCAAGAGCAGTTGATCGATTCCCATTTCTTTGGCCAATTTCAGTCCTTGGTAAGCTGCCTTTAATTCAATCTCGAGAGCCCGACAGTGGCCTCCCCGGAACGCAAAGGCTCGAATGAAGTCTCCACCTGCTGTACGAAAGACACCCCCTCCCCCTGCAGGTCCTGGGTTTCCTTTCGAAGCTCCGTCGGTATTTAACTTGATCCATCCCGGCTCCGGAGGATGCCAGGCCATCGACACCTGGGTCTCCTCTTTCGCTGTCGGATTCAAATTCTTTGCTTTCTCCCGGGCATGGAAATAGGCTGAGTTAGTCCTCCACACCTTATGGGGGATTTCCTGTAAGCCATCTTGTCCATGGAACACCAATTCATTCCTCGTCTTCCAGATCGTCCATAGCATTGTTATGAATGTCGAGCTCCATCTATCTTGTTTCTCAATGTTGTTGAAAATCCAAGGCTTCACATCCAATTCAGAAAACAGGGGAGGTGGCGGTTGATTACCTGTCACACGCAGCCAAGCCTCTTTTACCCGATTACAGTCACGTAATAGATGGATGGAGGATTCGAATTCCCCGCATCTTGGGCAGGCCGCGAACTCCGACATATGACGCCTCTGCCTATTTGCATTCGTAAGGATCGCATCGTGTGCCGCCAAGTAAGCAAAGTTGCGAGCTCTTTGTTGTCCTGGAACCTTCCAAATATTACTCCAGCCCTTCGGTTCCGACATATCGTGGCTGTTGATGATCAATTGAAGTGCCGAGGCGGTGGTGAATTTGCCCGATGTCGTATGTTCCCAGAACAATGTATCTTTCGCCCCCTGCAGATCACTAATCTTGACCGATTGCAGCAGCATCTTGTCCCCGTCATTCAGAAAGGGATCGATTATATCCCACTTCCAATCTTCTCCTGCCCACATCTCCGCCACAGTGGCTCCCTCGAGCTCCTCCGGCACCCCTTGTTGTGCCCCCTCTTCCAAAGTGCCTTGCCGTAGCCAAGGATGCGTCCAAAACAGCGTCGATGTACCATCCCCGACACTCGTTCTCAGGCCCGGAGTTAAAACCTCCGCACCATGGACAATACCCGACCAAAGCTGCGATCCCCTCCCTGTACGAATAAACATGTCTCTGTCCACTCTCCTGTTGCAATATTTCCCTCTTATAATTCTGCTCCACAGCGCTGCAGGTTGTTGAATTAATCTCCATCCCAGCTTGGCAAGGTTCGCTTGGTTGGACTCCCGCATCGGACGAATTCCAAGCCCACCCACCGAGATTGGGGCGTGCAAGATCTCTTTTCTTAATAAATGGATGCGTCTCTGGCCAGGAGAAGAGCCCCATACAAAGCCTCTCACCGCTTTGTCAATTTCATCACACACTCCTCTAGGGAGGTAAGTCGACTGCATCGTGTATAGGGGTAAGCTCGTTAAGACTGACTTGGCTAAGGTGACTCGACCCGCCATCGAGAGTGTATTCGTCTTCCATCCTCTAAGCTTTGTGGAGACCTTCTCCAGAAGGGCATTAAACTTGTCCTTCGTCAAGCGCCCACAGGTAGTAGTCACTCCAAGGTAGTTTCCAAACTCTGTTGAGATTGGCATGCCTAACTCCCTGCTTATTTCTTCCTTAGCTGCAGCAGCCACATTGCGTGAGAACACCACAGAGCTTTTGTTAAAGTTCACGCGTTCTCCTGAAGCCGTACAAAATCTGTCAAGGCAGCCTTTGATCACTCGACCTTGCTCCGGAGTCGCCTCGCTGAATAGAACTAAGTCATCGGCAAAGAAGAGATGCGAGATTGCCACCCCTCCAACATGAACGGGTTTCCAACTGCCCTCCTCCACAGCATCTTGGATGATATGAGCTAAATACTCCATACAAAGTACGAAGAGGTACGGAGAGAGCGGATCTCCTTGTCGTATGCCTCTCGAAGGTTGAAATCCTCCTGATTTCTCTCCGTTCCAAAGCACATTCATTCGGCCCATCGATTGACACTTCATGATCACCTCAGTCAATGATTCCGGTAGTTGAGCTCGCTCCAAGGTGGCCCTCAAGAAGGTCTAGTCGATGCGGTCGTAGGCTTTTTCTAAGTCCACTTTGATTAGCATCCACTTTCTCCTTCTTCTTTCTGCCATGGAATGGAGCACTTCTTGCACTACTACCACATTATCAACGATCTGCCTCCCCGGAATAAAGCTTGCCTGAGTAGGAGCAATGAGGTCCGGAAGGATTGGTTTAATCCGGTTCACTATCATCTTCGTAGCTATCTTGAAGACGACGTTCAGCAGAGCTATCGGTCTCAACTGTTTCGCACTCAAAGGTATCTCCGTTTTCGGGATAAGAACAAGGAGAGCATTTCCAATGTCGCTTGGCGCCTGATTAAGGTTGAGCAGATTTAAAACGGTCTCTCTGACTTGTTCTCCTACTGCATCCCAGTTCCTCTGGTAAAAGATTGTCGGGTATCCGTCTGGCCCCGGGGCTTTGTAAGGCCCCATCTGGGTGAGTGCTGTCCACACCTCCTCCTGCCTGAACGGAGCAGCAATCATCGCTAGTCTCCCCTCATCGATAGCAGGGAAAGTCTTACGGCTGTTAAGCGCAACTTGAGATGTCTGCTGGCCCTCGGCAGTATATAACTTGGCAAAGAAGGACGTTACCAAGGCTCTCAGATCGGTCAGTTCCTCAATCCATACACCCTCATCGTTTTGCAGACGACTGATCTTGTTTCGCCGACGACGGACAATGGTCGAAAGGTGGTAAAACTTGGTATTTCTATCACCATCAATTCAGAAATTCTCCCTTGATTTCTGGAACCACAGCTGCTGCTCCTGGGCAAGGACTTCTTCTAACTCAGTCGAAAGCTTTTCCTCCAAATCTAGGTAGTGCTTGCACACATTTTCCGCTAGCTTGTGTCTAACTCCCTCAATTCTCTTTACTAGCAGATTTTTCTTTTTAAAAATATTGCCAAAAGTGTCTTTATTCCAAGCATCGAGGACATTTGCGAACCTTCTGAGTGCCGTACATGTCTCTACCTCTTTATTCCACTTTGTATCCAAGCCGTTTGGAAGCGGAACGGCTTGACTGCTGGCTGCTCATCTCTCTTTGGCTCGAGGTCTAGAAGGATGGGGGCGTGGTCCGAATACGGGGCTACTAAGTGGGTTATCGAGGCTTCCGGGAATCTCAGCCTCCAATCCGGGCAGCAGAGGGCCCTGTCAAGTCTCGCCATGGTTCTTGTCTCCTCGTAGTTACCTCTCCACCAGGTGAAAGGGGGACCTGAAAACCCAAGGTCCAGAAGTTGTGCAGCTTCTGTCCATTCTTTGAAGTCTTGTGTTGCTCTGTTCGAACCCACCGAAGCCTGAGGCGATCTTTCCTCAGGGTTTAACGTCGCGTTGAAGTCACCCATGAGAACCCAGGGTCTGGTGTTCGTCTCCGCAAAGTCCATCAAACTTCTCCATAAATCCATCCTCCTTACACGCGACGGAGCTGCATACACTGCTGATAGAATCCATGGCACTTCCCCTCTTCTATAGATTTCGAGCGTGATGTGTTGTGGATGTTGAACTATGGGATAAACATCAACCACCGAGGTGCGCCAAAGTACCCAAATCCCCTCTGCGAAGCCCACAACATCCATCCTGATCATCCCATCGAATCCAATTCTGCGACATACTCTATCAGCCGTATCCCCACTAATCCGTGGTTCAACCAAGACAAGAACTTGTGGATCATATTTCCTGATCAATTCACGGATGGCAGCAGCGAAAGCGTCGCTTCCCGCCCCACCCGTATTCCAGGCTATGATTTTCAAACTATCCATCAAAAACAAAGTATTATGGAGGGCCCTGAAGATCGTATCATTTGACATATTCATCACATCAGCAAAGGCATTGGCCGCTTCGTCGAGGCGCAGAATCGTCTCAATGAGAGCTTGGGGCAGCGACGCCCGGCTTAGTATTGGTTGATTCACCATGTCCTTGGGACGAAGTTCCAACTGCGCTCGATTCGCAATGGGAGGGAAGTGAATTAGGAAAGGGCCGGTCTGGCGGTTCGATATTACAAAATCTCTCCAATCCTGAACCGGAATTTTCACTACCTGCGGTAGATTGCTCATTGTTCAAGGCGGGTGGGCTTGGGTTTGTGTTTACGGCTGCGTCAAGATTCTTGTTTGTGTCGTTGGTAGGGTTAACGTTTTGGCCATGGATAGTGCTTAGTGGGGTTCTGGTTGTGGCTTTGTGGTGGCTTATGCGGAGCTTCAGAGTGCCATCGTTCACTGCATCCAAATTCAGCAAGTTCACCTTCTCCGACACACTTACTTGGGGACGGAATGTTGAGGCTCTAGGGTTCTTAGTTTTCCTCTTAATGGATGTCACTTTCTTGATTCCTAGTCCCAGCCGTCCCTGGGCAGGCTTGTAGTTCGACCCGTTTCCGTTTGCGAATATGGGCCTATTCTCTTTATCCATAAGATCGTGAGATTGCCTCCCCACTGTCAAGTCTATGACTTTCTCACTCTTCTTTTGATTATTTCCATTTGAAACTTCAGTCATAACAACCGTATCTTCGATTTCCTTTTGATTCTCCTGATTCTCATCGATATTATTTAGAACCGCAAATCGTGAAGGTCCCGAGATTCCCGGGGTATCTTGGATCACACCCTTTCCTTTCGCAGTGCCACCTGTTTCCCGGTTTCCTTGCCCTGTCGAAGGATTCCTTTGGTTCTGTTGAAGCACCGGCGCCGACGAGCCGCTGTTTCCACCTATTGTGCTTTGATTTGGCTGGGCTCGTGCTTCTTTATATTCCGTGTATTTTTTTTTTGATAATTTCATCTAGATAAATGAGTATAGATCGATTTGAAATCTCTTAGCGATAATGCATGTATGTATCATAATCTACTTCAGATATTAATACCAAAATTAGATTTATTGGTAGTGATATATTTTATTTTGTGAATCAAAAGATAGATTTACTTTCCTTGCAAAAAAAAAGATAGATATAGTTTACCCGCAAAATACTTGTATGTTAAGCCAACTCTCACTATATAAATATATACACAAAGAGCCGCTCACCACATTACATTCTCAATTGATCCTTTGTTTGTTTTCGTTCGTTCCCAATTTTCGGATCGTTTTCGGTTTCGGGTATGGATTGCTGCAGTGCTACCAGCTCCGCTTGGAGGAACGGTAACTTTAGGACCTTATTTAGTGATGAAATAATATACATGTAATATATTTGGAGAAACGTTATTGGTTGCAAGAACCCTTAGATATATTTCTATGTCTAAGTTTTGATTACTTGGTCATTAAAATGTTACCATATTATAAGCTATGTATGAGTGTATTATTTCAATCACTTAAAGGCTCAAAATCGAGTTAGGATGGATGGGCCTATTTGTTTGGGCTTTGATCCACTCGGCTTGTCCTCGACCCATCTGTTTGTGACCGTTGGAAGAGAGCTCTGATAACCCTAATTGTTAGGGTTATATATATAATCCCTCTTGTGGTTACTATACATGTTGAGCCTCGTTTTAAAAACCCTAACAAAGAGTGAGAGAGAGAAAACCCTAGCGGCGATAGCTCTAGTGTGAGCTTCTGAGATTGAAGACGGTGATCCGACGAGCACCAACAGTGGTTGGGGTTGCCTTTCAAAGGGCATTTCTTCTAGCTTTTACTTCTCATTTCTATCTTTACTCGTTTTGAGGTTCCTGGGTTGCTTGTTCTTGTGCGCGCTCCGCCTCCTTTGCTTAGCTTGTAACTTCATTTGCAACATACTGGATATTGGCACCGAATCTCCCCTCTTGAGATCCCGCATAGTAGAGTACGTTTACTCGAACTACGTCAACAAATCGTGTGTTGTTGCTTTGGTTTTGCTTCTCGATTATCGTTTTATTTGTGTTCTAAGGCGTTAATCGATCTTCACGTAATATTATGCCTTATAAGTTATAAATAGTCTATTAGTTAAATTAGGGCCCGTTTGGTATAATTGTAGTAGTCGGAATGGGAATGGAAATCGGAATCGGAATCAAAACTCAGAATAAACGATTACTTAGGCATCTTGTTTGGTATAATTTGGGAATCAGAAATTTACAAATTCAATCTAAACATCAAAAAATTAAAGTATCAAATTCAAAACAAACCAATTCAATATCTCAAATTAAGAATAAAAAATATACAAAATCAACATTCAATTTCATAAATTCATCACAAAAATAAACAAATTTTAACAAACTATAATCTAAAATTGGATTGGATGGTGGTTGAGAGAAAACCCTAATCCACCAAAGAAGAGAACGACATGGGCGGCTAAATCTGGATTCAAAGTCCAGCAGATCTGGATTCGACGGTGTACCAGGCTGGGCGATGGCGGCCGACAATGGACAACCACAACGGAGGGCGGAGGCCGATGACGGAGGACAGAGAGAGAGAGCACCAGATCTGTAGGACGGAGAGAGAGAGAGAGAGAGGGAGAGCGCGAGCGAGCGTGTACCAGGCCGGTGACGGAGTACAGATGCGGATGACGGAGGAGAGAGATCGAGCGCACCAGATCCAGACGGAGAGAGAGAGCGCGCAGCAGGCCGCGATGACGGAGGAGAGTAAACAGTGGTGGTGGTGGATTTAGATCTGCACGACGATGGCGGCGGCGGCGGCGGCTCTGGGCGGTGGTGAAGACGAGGGACACTGGTGGAGACGGGGAGGACTAAGGAGATAAGTGAATATTGGGGTTTGTGGGAAATTGGTAATGGATGATTACATAGGTATTTTGAGAGGGATGAAAGTGGGTAAAAAATGGGGATGAGATGATTCCCGGGAATGATTCCGATTCCCGATTTTGACATACCAAACATCAAAATGGGAATCATCCATTCCCATTCCCATTCCCATCCCCAATTTCATTGGATACCAAACAAGCCCTTATTATAAACGGAAGGAATGGCCAATATCAAGAATATTTTGTTATAACGTTATAAGAAAAAAATTAACTAACTTGGGCAACAACAAAAAGTCAGAAATTCACCGCACTAGTATCTATATAAACTCTTAATTTAGAAGAGTTTAAGTTGATGTGTCAACCTTAGAGAGATTTTAGGAGTTTTAACTAATTTTTTTTCTTTTTTTCTTTAACTCTCATTTTTTTTCTTCTTTTTCCTTTAATTCTTTTTATTTTCTTTAATCTATATCTATATATCTATATATCTATATAATACTTTAAATGGGAAGCATTTTTTATGAGATGTCACTCTCTTCTTAAAAGTAGGGTATTCAATCAATTTTTGAAAAAATTTAATTAATCCATGATCTTAGATTAAATTATAGTTTTAGTATTTTAAAAAAAACATCTATATAATACTTTAAATGAGAATCATTTTTTATGAGATGTCACTCTCTCCTTAAAAGTAGGGTATTCAATCAATTTTTGAAAAAAATTAATTAATCCATGATCTTAGATTAAATTATAGTTTTAGTATTTAAAAAAAAACATCTATATCTATATATCTATATCTATATAATACTTTAAATGGGAAGCATTTTTTATGAGATGTCACTCTCTCTTTAAAAGTAGGGTATTCAATCAATTTTTGAAAAAAATTTAATTAATCCATGATCTTAGATTAAATTATAGTTTTAGTATTTAAAAAAAAACAACGGGATTAATTCAAAATATAAAATTAATATTAGTAAATATATCTATATATACTACTTTAATTGTTCTTTCAACCAATGGGTTTAATTCAAAATATTTAATTATCTGAACTTTTACTATTATTTTATAATATTAATTTAATATATTATTAGGATTTTATTTATAACAAACCGTGCCATGGCACGGGGATAATACTAGTTAGTATTAGTGACGAAAGCACCAATCACGAGTTGGTGTAGTGGTTATAGGACTACAACATCCCATGCCTCGAGGTTCGAAGTTCGAATCTCCGTGTAAACATGGAGACGCTTGTGATTGGGAGGGTCAAACCCCCTAATGGGCCTACAGTAACCCGATCCAGATGTAGAGTGGGCTAAACCCACTTGAACTGGAAAGGATCAAAACAAAAAACGTATTAGTGACGAAAACAATTTCATCAAGGGTTCATCGCCGTAGAAGCGTCACCCAAAGTATATTGCGATGGGAAAAAATAATCACCTAAGACCCCCGACGAAGCCTGAGCCACTAGCTTTAAGACCTCCGACGAAGTTCATAGGCCCTCTACTTCGTCTCAGGGTTAGCCGAAACCGTCGCCACCTTTAAGACCTCCGACGAAGCCTGAGCCACTAGCTTTAAGACCTCCGACGAAGTTCATAGGCCCTCTACTTCGTCTCAGGGTTAGCCGAAACCGTCGCCACCTTTAAGACCTCCGACGAAGCCTGAGCCACTAGCTTCTCCAGCAGTTGAATGTGGCGAAGAAGAAGGAGACCTGCCAATGATAATTAAGGAAGAGTTGTTGGTAAAAAAAATCTTCTTTACTATAGTAATTTTTTTTTTGGTAAAAACTTTACTATAGTAATTAGAGTTGCAATAATGTAATCGGTTTTTCTATCTTATGCCTTGGGTAAGACTTCAGTTTTAGAAAAAATATTTCAATTTTTCAAATGTTTTAACCAAATTTTAAATTGAATTATTAAGGTACACTTATTTTTTGGTAAGACAATGTTGTGATGTCTTGGACCATTTGTCTCACGTCGAAAAACACGATAACCTGAGCCTTGTATATAAGTCAGCGGGTCACTCCTCCGGCCTATTGTCAATTGGTTTTAGGATGGAAATCCGGTGGTCTTGTGTACTCGACTTGGATGCACATGATGCGTTCGGACGTATGAAAGAGGAGTAGTGACATTTGTTTGTCATTGTCCTCCCACTTTTTAGTAAGAGCGGTCAAACTTTTCTCCTGTTGGAATTATGCTAAGTTGTCAGCAACATCTGCCATATATCGCTTTCCTACCAAAAATAGAAAAATGTTTGTGCCATCACTCTCACTGCACCGCGTTTTGGATCACATTCACATTCACATATATATTATGAATCGACATTTCAACTCCCAACTGTGCATATAAACTCCATGCGAAAAGGTCGATCCACTGCGGTTGTACCGGTTGTGAAGGTTTGAGTATATGCTTCTGCGCATCGCAATGTGAGTTGTAAGTAGTTAGTTATCAAAGTCCGAGTCGGACCGATGATTGGGGGTCGTGTGTACGGGCCGCACATGCGTTAGTAGCCTAGCACACAAGCCAAGTGAGGTTCAATTCTAAAACCAATTAGCAATAGAAGGAGTAGGCCACCGACTCATATACTAGAGCTTGATATGTTCAACTTTTCGATGTGGGACACTTTGTTCTCGTTCACATCTCTAACAGATGGCTACTCTTACTCTTCCCGATGGCTACTCTCTTACTCTTCCTACCCTATGCACATACGCACTTTGCTAATTAAGTTATGTCCTAAATATTTAACCTATATTCTTGCTTAATTATTAATATCCTCCAGGGCTTCGATGTGTCATTAGCTGATGGCTACCCTATGCACATACGCACTTTGCTAATCAAGGTTTGTGTCAATAGTCGTAGCTAAACAGCCGTGATTTCAAGTCTGTGGCTCAAATTTCCATGGCTATATCCAAATTTATTTGTAGTGAAAGCGCATCCATTGATCCGCCACAGCCACTATCCGACGGAATACAACACAAAAATAACAATAACAATAATTCCAAGGTATGTATGGTTTCATACCCAACCTGTAATTACATCGATGTCCCCGTTGCTTTCCCGATTCGTCGCTTTTTTTAACATTTTTGAAAACTGTCTCGCAGGGTTATTGCTGCTGCTTCCCACGGTGATGAAACTCATCTGCGACAGTCACTATCCGACGTAAAACACTTTGTCACAGAGAAAATGTGGGTTTTCAATGGTTTTGCTTAATTAGCAAAGTGCGTATGTACGTATGGTGTGTGGTAACTAGACAACGTCTAGCGGATTTTATTTGGTTAATTTAAGAGGGATTTTTCTAGGATGCACGTCCAATGGTTATCACACATTACAAAATGTATACAGTATTATTCACCAAATTTCCGTCCACTCGTTAGGGTACGTAGAGATATCCCACTCTACCTATATACTCCATTTCCTACCACATTTTTTTTATAAAGTAATAATTCGATACTTAAGAGGCTAACAAATCGAAAAACGGAATATTGTCGAGACATACAACATAATGCAATAGAACGGACAACACGCACCCTAAAAGTCCAATCTAAGCAAACCTAAAACTAGAAGTTAGGGACGTAGACTAAGGTTGAAGCCAAGCACCACCGTGGAACTCCCTACAACATAAAAATATTTATAACAAAAAAATTCAAAAAAAATATATATTTATATTATAAATACATAATTATATTATATATTTGTATATTTTTCATAAAAAGCATATTTTGAAAAATATTAAAATTGAAAAGATGATAATGATTTTAATATTTTTCAAAATATGCCGTTTCATAAAAAAAATTATACAAAAATATATGATTAGTTATTTATAATATAGATATAATTTTTTAAAAAATTATCATAAATATTTAACCTAATTAAATCTGTGAGGTAGGGAGCTGAACAGTAAAAGTTATAGAAAATCCTACTCCACTCATTTTTTATCAATTGGTTTTGTCCTTAACTTTGTACTCCCTCCGTCTCAAAATATAAGTTATTTGTCTTTTTGACACGTTTTTTAACGAGGTAAAAACTACACCCTATAAAATATTAATTTTTTTTTATTTAATTTTATAAAATTATATTATACTCATTATTAGTAAGTATAATATTATTTAAAAAAATTAATTGAAAAACAAGATAATATTTTATGTGGTATAGTTTTTAGCAACCATTCCGGAATGGCTCACTGGAAAGGACTTGTGGGTAGTACCCATAGATCCCCGGTTCGACCGCTCTTTATTTACCTATCCAAGGAGAAAACAAGGTATAGTTTTTAGCTCTTTAAAAATATGAAAAAAGTCAAAGGACCTATATTTTTAGACGGAAGTGACGATAATCAATTTTTATTTTGGAAATAAAAAACATACTCCATCCGATCCAAAAAGATTGTCGTTTGACTTTTTAACACGTATTTTAAGGAGCTAAAAACTATATAAAATATCAACTTTTTTAAAATTATTTTTTTACAACTTAATATTTGTTGGTAATAAGTATTAGATTATAAAAAAAAATTAATATATTATATAGTTTTTAGCTCTTTAAAATACGTGTTAAAAAGTCAAACGACATCCTTTTTGGATCGGATGTAGTATTTTTTATACCCTTAATTAATTTTAGGACCGTCTAGATTTCTGCCCATTAGCTTCACAGATTGGGCCTCTTGAATTGGGCCAAAAATGGAAGTGGACATAGCAAGCAAATGGCCTTCTTCCTCTGGCTCTCACATTTGAACATTTTGGGGCAACGGGGAGCGGGAGAAATTCACCCCCACAGAGAGATGGCGGATCCAATGGAACCCCTCGACCTCGATTTCGCTCGCAGGTTTCTCGGTTTTTCTCTTCCGTCTTTCTTACTTTGTAGCTTATCGACTGGTTCTGAACCGATTGTGTCCTTGTACAGGCGAATCGACGAATTAAGCGATGTTCTTAGAAACGCCAACGACGTCCCATTTTTATCCCCATCCGATTCCGAGATTTTGCTTCGAGAATGCGTTCAGAGCTTGGAGGTGATCTTGCTTTGGCTTTTGGCAGCTCCGGATTTCGTTTAATTTGCCTGTTTTTCGTCAAGGTTTCCTTAATTAGTGCGACTTTCTTCAGGCGCAGGTGGAGCAAATTGTGTCGGAGCATTTGGATGTTCAATTTCTCAAAGGGGAAGATCTGAGTACGTTTTTGAGCTTGTTTTAAGAAGATTGATTGATTTCGATGAGTTGCGTGCTTAGCATTGGATCTGATTTTAGAGTATAGATGAAAATGGATTGAATTCACTTCGTCTATTAGTGCAGTTTGTCTTATTTTACAGCAAATTAGGGTTTAATAGTTTGCTTCCGTTTTCTTTTTATTCGTCTATGTGCTTATAGGTCTCTTTATGGAGCAATTAGCAGCGGAGGTAAAGATTATTGAAGCTGAAAACGATGATCTCTGCAACGAAGTTGAGCAGCTTAAACAAACTCATGTGGAAAGTAAGGTGTTCTTTACACTGGACTTTTCTCGACAACAGGGTTTTGAGATTCTGCTAAATTTGCTGGTTTAATAATCTCAGGTGCCTGTCAATTGGAGGGTGAACTTGAAGGGCTGAGTTATGCATTGGATAATGTCAAATCACCAGTGAGTTTTTGCCACGTTTTTTCATCGTTTTATTAACTTAAATGGACCATGTCTGACATGGTGCTTTGTAATCGACTGGTTTGACTCTTTTTCTTTAAATATCCTCCTTAAGAGGAGTATCAATTTATCAATCATAGCACATGTGAGATGGGAAATAATGAGTTTATTGATTTCTATGGGGGGCTTACAAAACCAAACATTTGTTTGCCGCTTTGCCTGTGATATGTGTTATGCAATCATCAAATTCGATGTTATGTTTGATGGTTGTTTTAAGTTTTTTTTTTTTTTTTTTTTGGGAAACTATGAATCAATTGCTGATATTCAATATAGGTTTCTGAGGGAAAAGATATGGCACGGGTTGATGGATCCAGTCATGATGAAACTCTCAAACTTTCAAAGACGCACGGGGAGCAAAACTTTCAGGTTTTTTCTATTGCATACTTTTAATTACATGAGCTGCAAAAATGTCAACAACATTGATATCATAGTTGCAGTGCTGCAGTTAACTCCCAAAATGTCTACCATTCGCTTTAGACCATCATTGTCTATTCAAATTAACACCGTATTGCACCAGTTTTAAGATTTGTGATTGTTTGTGCAGGAACTTGATCTTAATTATCAAATTGAGAGGAGCTCGGCTACTTTACAATCATTGCAGGATCTAGATCACATGCTCAAGAAGTAATGATGGTTTTACACTTCTATGAACGTAAATTTTACACTTATGCAAGAGTATTGATGTCTCAGTGTTTCCAGGTATGAGGCTATTGAAAAGATTGAGGAATCATTTTCTGGTCTGAAGGTTATTGAGTTTGAAGGAAACTATATCAAACTGTCACTGAAGACATACATTCCATATGTTGAGAGCTTGGTACACCATCAGAAACTGAGAGATATTGTCGAGCCCTCTGAGCTTAATCATGAATTACGAATTGAAGTCAGGAATGGAAGCTTGGAGCTTAAAAACGCTGAGGTACAACTACTCAACCTTTAATTATTGCATTCCACTTTGCTTTGTATATATTGATATCGTCCTCTCACTTTTTGAGGCTGCTTTTAAGGGAGTGAAATTCGATGCAGATTTTTCCAAGTGACGTATGCATAAGTGATATCTTTGAAGCTACGACTTCTTTCAGGTTCGTTTTCCTAACCATTCAGCAAAGGCAGTAGTCCCCTCTCTCCTGAACAGTGTAGATTTTTCTTTTTCTGACAAAAATGTGTTGGGGATTATTTTGATGGCATTTGTGCTTTGCAATTTTTGCTGTCAAAATATATTGGCGTTTTAGTTTATGTCAGTCTTCACTGTTTTTCTGTTTCTATTGGACATATAGATAAGACAACTTCGTACCTTTATTTTATCTTGTCTGACATGTTTTCTTTCTACACTAGCAGGGAGATCGATTCAGCAATACTGCCAACAAGCTCTTCCCTAAGGTGGTTTCTGCAAAAAGTTCAAGATAGAATTGTTCTTTGCTCATTAAGACAGTACATGGTTAAGATTGCAAATAGGTCAAGGTAAGATTACATATCGTTTGGATTTATGACACATTAGACACACTGGCAGGGTCATCTATTTTCTGGCATGACAATCATTTAGTGTGGATTTATTCCTTCCAGAGATAAAGCCTCCAGAGGGGCACCTATCTATAGGTTCTAATTCTAATGAAGCCTTCCTTTACAGACCGCAGCACAAAACTTAGGAAAGTTTTGTACTGCGCTCTACTATAAACCTTTACATGATTGTTTTGTATAATTTGCTCGGTGCTCACTTCCTTTGGAATGTAGATGAATGGTGTCACCATAATCTAATTTTCATGGAATATTGATATTTGCTTCGTGATGAAACTGCACTTGATTTTGTACCTTACGCTTTTTTTTAAATGCAGACATTCACTAGAATACTCAGACAGAGACGAGTTGATTATGGCTAGCATAAGAGGAATTGATGCTTTTATTAAGCCATCCCAAGGTTGGCCACTATCTACTTCTGTGCTTAAACTGATCTCTCTCAAGCCCTCAGATCATGATGCAGAAGAGATATCCTTGCGCTTATTGTGTGAGATTGAGGTGGGTAATCAGAAGACGTTAGTTGACAGTTTTTGAAACTTCAGCAATCTAATCTACTTTATGCTGATTGTCACTGAGCAGGAACATGCAAATTCTCTAGACTTGGACATACGGCGGAACATTACAAGCTTCATCGGTGCCATTGAAGAAATAATTGCACAAAAGCTGCGCCAGGACCCGAACACCAATCATGTAGCAAAGTGAAATCTATCGATTCACGTCAAGCCATTTACCTAAACATATCATGCTTCTGCTGTGGCTGTAATTTGTAAATGTAGACAGTCTATCTTGCACTGTAATTCCGATGTAGGAGGAATGTTTTCTGATCATTCAGATAATCAGATGTGTTGTTTTCATTTTTCATATTCCACTTTCCGCTGTTCATATGCATCATCTAAAAGTGACAGAAATATAGGATCGAGGATTCGAATTTGAGAGGTACACCTCAAACATGTGAGTCTGAGCATATCATGGTGGATAAAACAGTTCCCGGACTGAAGAATTAGCCTTTCAGATAGACCCAGTATTTGATTATTTTTTCCTCTTATGTTAGGTTTGGTATGCATTTTTTCCTCCAGATATTCTTTATAATGAGCATTTAAATTTAATTTAAAAAACTATTAGGGTATTTAAAAGATAGAGTTATAACTTTAAAATATGTAAATACTTTGGAGATATAATATTAAAATTTAAAACCTTAGAAAATGTCAAACTTGGAACTTTGAAAAGGTAAATACATGATTCAATCAAACCTAAGAAAGTTTCAAATGAGCCAATAACTCATATTTTGTGTCTTACCAATTTGCATTGTTCACAAACACAAACAAGGGGAAATTTACAAGCTCATTAGTTTGAGCATTTAATTTAGTGAAATTTCATTCATCTTCATGGTAAGAATAAATCAAGTAGAGAAAGTTCAAGTGTTGACAGATCAAAAGAAAAAGGGTTTTTTGCATCTCTGCAGTTGCATCTACTGACCTAAAAAAAATCCCAATGAAAAAAAGAATGAAAACAATATTCACACTAAACTGAATCCCTTCACGAAGAATCAAATTATGCAAGGAAAAGCCACCTGCTGTGTGTTTTATCTTTCTATAGCAGTACATGATTGTCACTCATTCCGCCACCTAGACACGCCCTTCTTGAAGAATGCCTGCCCTCTTAACGATTTCCGAGTGCAAATTTGAAACTCATGACTGTAAGAATAGCATCTGTGCAGCGCGTTCTCTTAGGAACGCAGAAATGGAAGAGTTCTTCAGGAGTCCAGATTTGAAGATGGAGCTGCGGTGCTGGCTGGGGTTGCGTAAGGCGTTGATCTCCTGGAGGAGTTGTTTCCCATGTCCTTTGTCTTGTGCAAGAGGAAGGTGCCCGAGAGAATAGTCACGAAACCACACAGCTCTGTGGCGATTTGTGAACCATTCTGATTGTCCCAGTCCTGAATTGATCAAAGCGAGATTCGTTCTTAGTCCATAAATAAGAGTACTTCTGACTTGACAGAGACACGGGTGGAGCTTACCTTAAACATGATCATGCTAGCAAGGATAGTGAATGACGTAAACATGACATAGTAGACGGGTGAGACCACAGCAGTGTTGAACACATCCAGTGCCTGTAGAGATTATACAAATCAAAGAGAATATCTACTGATTGCTCAAAGGAGGAGATAACATCTAGTGCTCAATCTCAAATTTTCCGCAAGATGGTACAAACAAGAAGCCATGAATTTCGCAAAATGCACATAAGTTTCTGGTTTCAGAAAAGCGAGCAATCAAATAGTACAAGGATAGAGTGGACAACCATCTAAACATTTTGTAATCTACAACAGCATTGGAGAAGTACCTTGTTCAAGTAGTTAATCTGCAAGAGGCAACAGATGACGACAACTGCAGTAAAGAACCATGTCTGGAAGTAGATAAACTGATTTGATCCTTCAAAAGAGAGCTTGACCGCAATACTTACTGCCTTCACACACATAACCTACAAGGCATAGGGAGGTGGATCAAAATTCAAGATTTTTCTTGGTTAAAGGCAATTATTCAGAGTCATAAAATGTCAAGCTTAGCATACAAACCGTGAGAGAGCCCATGAGGGAACATATTCCGACATAGACAATCAAATGGGTATGTCCATAGCGTGGTACGTGGTAGAAAATGAGGATCGTGACCATGATCACAACCAGACCACCGTATACAAGGAAAACTGCAAAAGGAGTTTGTACACTAAGAAAGATTGAGCAATATGCAGTTACACCTTACTCATATCAGTGGATTAACGAAAAGCTTTTGAAGGAAGATGTAATTGTAACTAGTGTCCAAAGTCCAAACTACCTGGCTCAGTAGCAAGTTGCCAAACTTGCTTAACTGACTCAATAGCTTTTTCGTGAGGAGCGTGCATAACAATGACAGTAGACCCAACTACACAGAGGATACATCCAAGTACGCCAAATATGTGCAACTTCTCGTTCAAGATAAAGTGAGCTAGAACTGCACTGCAGTAAAGCAACTCACCTTAGCAGACATTAATGTGCTTACCAAATTTTACGGCAAGACTAAAAGTGATCGTACCTGAAAATGATACTCAAGGCGCCTAAAGGAGTTACAAGAATCGCAGGTGCGAATGCATAAGCAGCAAAGTTGGCTACCTCCCCGAAAATCACTGTGAAAGCCATGGGGAAAAAGAAAGCACTTGTTACTGGTCAACCACACGAAGAAACTGATGGTATAATTTTGTCCAAACACTGTAACTGTTAAACAAAACTTGCAAGTTACAAGTAATAAAGGGAATATAGTAAAGCTATTGTAGGTGAAATGAAACAGAAAAACGTATAGGAAACAATGACTAAAAGGACCTGGAAGAATCCACCTAACTAGAAGAGGCCAGCATCTAGAATGGATTTCTGCAATTTCCCAATTCAGCCTCTATTGGAAACCATTTCATCCTTTAAAATCCTCTTTTCTTATCCTTTTCATTTCGGAGTGAAGATGCAAAACAATAATGAATCTGCATTCCTACAAGGCTACAACCTCTTTAAAATCCTTACATGTAATAGTGAAAAGTGCACTCTGAAACCCGATATAGCTCTCGATGACTAAAGAGGGAATTGCATTATTGTGAATCATTCTCCTATCCATTGACAGACATCAGAGGCTTCTCTCCCACACACTGAAAAAGCATCCTAAAGTAAACCAAAAGAAGGGAATTCCCTTACTACTGATCATTTTTCTCTTCATTGACATCAGATGCTTCACATTCACAACCAGCATCCAATCTTTTGCCTCTAATAAACTTTCAATTGCAAAAGTGGACCCCGAATGCCCAATGCAACAGTCTCTATCACCTTTTATTGAAAGAAGGCGCGACACGCATATGAATCATCACTACTCAATTTTGCAAACAGTCCAACTAATGTTCATAAAAAAGCAAAACCATAGATATACTCACTTGTCAGCATCCCAACCCACCACCAAGGTTCTCTCAAGTAAGCGTATCCGCCCGATCCTGGCGAAAACAAAGCAATGCAACCATCATAAATCGCCCATTACCCATCAAACTATTTAGGATTTTAGATGACAACACAACCATTTGGTGAAGATCAAATTAACTCTGTGAAACAACAGATCAAAACTGTAGATCATAAAATACAATTGAAAGAGGAAAGTAAACCTGCTCTAACTCCATCACTCCCAGCTTTAATCAGACCCTTTTTCTTGATAATGAAACTTGAACCAATGAAGACACTTGAAGAGACAGCCAGAACGAGTCCATGGACATTATCAGATGACATACCCATTGCAAATCAACAATAATGAAAAAAAAGTACCCTTCACAGCCAAATTGTCCAATTTCCGCACCTTCAAACGCCAAATCCAAATAGACCCACAATTCAGAAACAAATCAAAACCCACATGAGAAAAACTAAAAAGATCGTGCCTTTTTGCAATGGCAACACAAATGGATTGCGAGAAACAGCAGTAGGCATAAGGGTTAGAAAAAGGTACCGTCTTGGCACTTCGGGTTGTGAGATTGAGATGAAAGGAGCCGATTTGTTCATCAAGACACAATCTTTCCGCTTTTTCCTCTGCTTTCGAGAGATGATTGGGTTCGGGAACACGATCGGAGTGGGGCAGATACACAAAAAAAGGTAGTTTTTTTTTCTCTTCGCTGAGTTAACGTGGGCACGAACTGCCGCTGTAGTTTCTCCGGTGAAGTGCGCAAGCAGAAGCAATTTCGGTTACTTTCTGGCTTTCCCTCTTTGCCTCTTCTCTCTCTCGCTCTATGGGGATCCAAAAACAAATCAAAAACTTAAAAAGGAAACAAGTCAAAAAACCAAAGGAGCCACACGATTTAAGTACATGGACACCCCCGTTGCCACTTTCATCCTCTGTGAATGTGGTCACGTTCTATTTCTCCTTTTTGAATTTGGCCCAAAAAAATTATAAAATTGGGATAGAATATAATAAAATAGAATATAATAAAGGCCGTTTATAATTTATGTTTAAAGTGAAAAATAAATTAAAGTAATTTTTATTTTTAAATTATAAAAGTTATTGTGAGTGTGTTTTTTTCGAGAAGACAAAAACTTCTTCAAAATAAACTGGGTTAAAAACTTAAAATGGCTTGTAGAAGCCCAAAATCTGACGGAATTAAAAATTATTAAGGTTTTTTTTTCTAAGGATTATAATTAAAGTAATATTTTTCTAAATAGCTAGCCATTTTAAAAATATTATTATATGGTTGAAAATTGTTATTTAGGAAAATAGTTTTCAAATAAGGGTTTATAAAATATGTTCAACCATATTAATATTGTTTGGGGTTTTTAATTTATAAAAATAGATAAAATATTATTCTTGTACATGCTTTTTTAATTTATATATTTTTTTGAAAATATTCCTTTTGATTTTATTTAGTTATATTTTTAAAATAATACTTTCATTTACAATTTATGTATTGAAATATAATATGTTAATATATATACCTTAAAATATAGGTTAGACCATTCTTATATACTGTATTATAGAGTGTTTTGTTTTTAGTATTCGAACTCGAGACCTTTTCATTCTAGCGATGTTAAGTCGAATATTGCAGGTTCATATTCAGCTCATTTACAAACGAGTCAGGCTTAAATTTGAATTTAAGCTTAAAATTGTGGTTATACTCATCTCGTTTAGAAAATGAGCGAATTCGAGCCGAGTTTTTTTCGAGTATTAAGCAACCATACTTACTCGAAACATAGTAACTTAAAAGAAATTTTAAAATTTTTATAAAATTTGAATAATTCGAACTTAAATTAAATGAGTCGAGTTTTTAACCGAACTTTAAAATGTGTTCACACTCGTCTTTTTTAAATAATAAACGATCTAGAACCGAGCTCATACTCGGAGTAATACAGAAGATGATGATTAATGAAGGTGTTGACACTAATAATTTTGTCTTTATAATTTGATGGGAGAGTGAATGGATATTCATAGTTTTTCATTGGAAATATTTGCCTAGGAGGTATGATGATTGATGAGAAGTTTGAGTATCAAGTTCAAATACTTCAAAAGTTGACTACCTTCTTTAAAATGTATGAATGGCCAGAAATGCCATGATTAAGTAATAAAATCCCATGTGAACTAAAGCCTAGCTTAGACGTCATCAAATGCTTATTATGAAAGATTTTATGAGGTTGTATATATCACCATATTAGCTTTTAAAGCTTGGTATAGTATTACCTAAAAACAATATATATGTATATAATACTAAAACAAAAGGCGTGATCGGATTTTTATGTGTTGGGTTCTGATTGAATTTACCTATGTGTTATTCTTCGGTATTTTGACCATAACACCTTGTTGATATTTTGACTATAACACCTTAAAATATGACAATCCATAAATCTTTTTGGTATTTTGGTCATAACAAGAGCTACTTTAAGGTATATGTTTCTATTTGGGAGGCATCCCGGCAAATCAAACTCAAAGGTTAAAAGAAAAAAATTGTTTATAACACAATTTGGATTATGGATAGATTTTCGACTTTTTCCATTGGGTTAGTACACAAAAATCTCTCAAAATCTTAAAATAAAAATAAAAATGCAAACTTATGAATTATAAATTTGTTATGATCCTATTCAAAGAAATGAATGCTTCAACTCCCTACCCATGTTGTCCAAAAAGCTCCGAAAAGCATGATATTCGAAGCCTTAAAATATGACAAACAAACACCTTCTCGATATTTTGGCCATTACAAAACCTTTGTTAGCCCAACTGAGATGTTTTTGTTTAACCGGAAAGAATTAGGCTCACCGGACATGTCCGGTGAGTCGAGAGACCGAAAAGATCAACAATGGACAAACCGTTATGAAAAGAACCGAAAAATATAAGACAAATCAACAAAGATAAATACTCCACGAATAAACTAGAGAACGAAGGTCAAGAAGCCCAATCGAGATGTTTGATCTCTTATTTGAATGCTATCTTTAAGATATACGAAGCTATTATCCTATTCAAAAGCCAAAAACAAGTCTATCCTTTGTTAAACACGATTTCTTTCCATAACATTTGTCTTAATTTTCCTTTAAAATTTTATAAAAAAGTTGCATACTTTTTTTCTATACATATTTAAATTTGCAAAAGTAGTATTATAACGCAGTAATAGTATAATACACATTCATCATAAAGTGAAAATGCATCCAAAATAGGAATAAAAAGAAGTAATCCACATGCACTTTCCATGATTGAAGGGAATGATATCCATCATAATGAAGTAATTGATAAATTGGCAAATGGTCCTCCTATCTATGATCTGATCTGGCCCAGCTATAATCAATCCTCCATGGACCTAGGAAATAGGAATATACGCTTAACATTATTCCCTATTCGCTACAAATCAGGAATTGAAATTAGCAAACCTATAAGGAAAATGGTATATAGGAGATTGTTGATGTATCGCTAGCCAGCAATACTATTTCAGAGTGGTGATTGGTTTAGTTTTTAGTTTATGTCCTCGACTGGCTACTTTTAGGTTTGCTTAGATTCGTTGTGTTGTGAGATGTGCGTGTTGTAGGTTCGTTGCGCTCTTTTCTGGTTTCTATTGTATGTTTGACGGTTTTCTATCTGCCGACTTGTCGACCTATCAAGAATCAGACATGTCTAATATCGAATTCATACTTTTCAAAAAAAAAAAAAAAGATAAGGCCAATATGTACAAAATGAAACTAATGTAGATTTTCACCGGGCTAGATAAAAATTTAAAAAATCAAATTGACTACGGTTTGGTGGGATATCTGGACAATGAGAGATAAAATCACTTTTAACAATAAACATTATGTACGAACAAAACCGAGAGAGGGCTCGTATGAGAATATCACGATCCTGTTATAAGAAGAGATTGATGTCAAAAACATATAACACCACCAAACCTTAGAAAGAAAAGAAATATCAGATGGAAACTTTCGCCTAATGAGATTTTTAAAAGCAATTTTGATGGATTTAAACTCTCGATGGGAGAAGTCTCGTTTGATTTTGTCATTCGTGACCACTGACCATGTACGTAGGTGGGGTCGTGACTTGTGATGCGTCATTTTGTGGCTCTTTCTTAATTTATTTTTTTAGTGGTGGAACCGTGGAATCCCTTGGTCTTTATCTACGAGCGGGGTCACCTGTCTGTCCCTAGACTCATGATTTTCCTCCCCATCCCCCAAAATTAAAAAAAAAAATTAAAATTAAAATAATAAGTTAAAAAGAAAAAAAAAAAAAGAGTAGAGAGGGCATAGGTAAGAGACAGGTGATCCCGAGACAACAGATCTTCACCGGTTTATTTAGGGGTTGTGGCAACTAAGAATTTAAGTCTTTGACGAATTGAAGTGAAATGTGACAACCTTGGAATCACCAACTCATCAACGACAGCTAGAAGTGTCCATGGAAGGTGGAAATGGTGGTCTATGATGCCTTGCTCCTTCTCGAATCTTTCGAGTCGACAACTTGCTCTCACGTGTTTCGAGAGGACAACCAAGTTGTTGATGAAATTACTCGGCTACGACACTCAATGAAACCTGAAGCTTTGATCTCTCATCCAGTTATTGAGTGTTAGTCCAATAAAGCCTGACATCTCCTAGATTATCACATTTATTTATTTAAAAAAAAAAACTTTACAAAACCATCTGCATATTGAATTTATGGTCTTTCTAGTATGTACCCTATATAGCATAGGTGATGAAACCGGATTTAGAAATGTTGAAACCAAATCGAAAAACACTATATAGGTTTCAATTTATAAAACTTTCATATTTGTGTATTCATCTTCTCTTGTCAATCATTCCTTCTCCATTTCATCTATTTGTTAAAAAAAATTTTGAGATCATTCATGGATGAACTGACCGAACACCTTTTGCTGTTCAAAGTTCTTCGATTTTGAAGGTTACCTTTGAGTTTAAATCCACTAGAAATGCTATATCTAATCCTCCTTGAAACATCTCCAAACATGGATAGTCATGGAAACCTCATGGGAATGCAGATAAATACGGACTCTCGGGCACATCGCTTCGACGCGAAACAAGTGGACGATGTGAAGCAAACACGAAATCGCGCGATTGATAGCACACTGCTGACAAGCAAACATGTTTGGCCCAACTCAAAAGACTTGGATGAGTGGGCATGGTAAGCCTTCCAAAAACACCAGTCGACCACACACCTTTACAAAGTGCTAAAACTCGGGCGTCTATATCAACTTAAGCATACAGTAGGAGACATACATATCATCATCCATGGAAACACAGCCACAGGATTTGACGAATAGATAAAGATGGAGCTTAAGATGAATCTTCTCCCTTGCTGTCCTTTTCATGGATCAGACAATGTTTTCACTTCAGATATTAGCAGCACTATGCAATCAAACTATAACAGCAGTGTGAGGCCGAGCTTGGACGCAACACGAGTGGCTAACTATGAACAACTATGACTTAGCTCGAAGCACTGATTAGTCGTCAGCAGGCGATTCGTTCTTCTGCCTGCGCATCCGTGCTCCCCACGACGAGTTCCCTCCGGCATCCTTGTACATGCTCCTCCTCTTCAGCTCTGATAGCTGACTCTGCCACCTGTTCCTCCAGTCAGTTTTGTCTTCCATGGTTTCCTGATGACAGTGAAATAAATGGATTTTAAACACCAAATTGATGAGGTTCCAATCTACACAGAATTAGTGCAGTGTGTGTGTTTGATCCATTCGAATCTGATACTTTGTAGAGTTCTGTTTATGTCTAAATTAATCGGAATCGGATCCGCAAAATGGACATGAAATCATCAAATTGGTTCAAATTCACAGCTAACCCTAGGTTCTGAAAAGGAAACACCTTTACAGCAATTGAATCAGAGATCACTACTGCAACAAAATCCAAGAAACGAATATTTCAATTCGAAAATTACAAAATTCCTAACTGATTCCCGTTCAATTCCAACTATGAACCATTCAAATGAAACGTTTCAAGTTCCAATTCCAAAACAAATCGAACAACATCTTGAAATTCGAGTAAAGCAATCACAGAATCCGAAATCAGAAGAACAATACTACCTCGCTGTATTGATACAAATTCCGAGAAGAAAACGCCAGGTGAAGACCTTTGGACATATCGCTGTCATAAAGAGCTCTCCTCCACGGATCCGAGAGCGTCTCGTAAGCCTCCTGGACCTGAATAAACCGCTGCGTGTACTCTGCGACCCGCTCGGGCGGCGACACGTCCGGGTGGTACTTCCGAGCCAACCGCTTGTACGCCTGCTTGATCTCCGGCAAAGTCCCGGTCTCCGACACGCCCAAAAGCTCGTAGAACGTCATACCGGATCTGACCGATCCATTGCTAGCGGCTCTTATGCAACTGAATCGAGTCCGATTGGGGACGTTCCTGATGAAGGAGACCCGGGAGGATGGGCAGATTGAGGCGGCGCCGCCTCCGCCGCCGGCGAGAGGTGGGAGGAGGGAGAAGTGAGATTTGGTCGTCGGCGGTGAAATCAAGGCGTCGCAGTAAGCATGCATCTCCAATACAGTGATTTTCGCTTGGTTTGTTTGAGATTTGAATTTGAGTTCGTGGGGGCGAATTTGTGATGAATTTAGGGATCTTCGATGAGGGATTTATTGTGGGTATTGAAAAAGTGTAGTGTATAAAATAGGTTGAGTGTAACGAAAGGGACTTGTGATTTGATTTTTATAACCCCTGTGAATTTTTTATACTACTATATATTAAAAAAAAAAAACAATTAAAGATTTATCGGTATATGAGCTGAATAGCTCGAACTCAACTCGGAATCGACTCGAAAAAGCTCGATCACTTACTTAAACAAGCCGAGCCTGAATATGATTTTAAACTCGGTTGAAAGCTCGGCTCGTTCAATTAAGCTCGAATAACACAAATTTTATGAAATTTCTAAAATATCCTTTAAATTAATATGTTATAAACAAATAAAACTACTTAATGGTCGAAAAAAGTTAGGCTCGAACTCGTTCATTTATTAAAACAAGTCAATCTTGAACAAAAAAGAAAGCTCGTTTAAAATTTGGGCTCGACCCGAGCTTATTTAATAAAGTAACCAAGTTTAAACATGTCAAATTCGACTCGTTCGACTCGAATAACATTATCTATATTAAATCACTCTCCAATAACATATTTTTAGATGAGGAGAATTCAAAAGGAGATACCACTTGGAAGAAATAAATTACATAAAATCTTTGGATGATATTGTTCACCAAAAAAAATAACTTTGGATGATATTTTCAAATATCAAATGACATTTAAACTCTACATAAATGAGAGATTCCTTATTATCGCAACTTTGTAAACCATAAGTACAACGTGGTAAATGAGCCTAATTAAGGGGGGAACAAAAAAAAAAAAAACTGAACAAATCAATGAAAATTCCTGAAGGATGTAAGGTAAGACATTGACAGTTGGTTAAAAATTAGGAGTGGATATCCATAACAATCAAGTACATGTATTTGCTCAATATAAAAAGGGCGGCTCATTTGCCATTTGGTGAATGTAGCTATGAAAATATACTCATTTTGTGTTGAATTCATTAATATTATTAAAAAAAATAAAAAGTGTGCAGATAATCAGATGAACAAATGCAATTGTGAGTTGTGACGTATCCCTAATTTAAACGCCTCAAATCATAGATACTCCGTATTACATACTCCCTCCGTATCGCAAAACTTGTAGTTTTAGAGTAGTAAACTTGTATAAAAAAACTTGTTGTTTTAGCTATAGTTATTATCTTTATAGGTAATGATGACTCTTTTTATAGGTAATAGTTAGTGCTTTTAGGTACTTTATCCTATCAAAGTAAAGGAAATATAGGTATTATTAATAAGTGTGCATAAAGCTAAAACTACAAGTTTTGCAATTTACGATACGGAGGGAGGAGTAAGTTAACATATTTTATTACTCCCTCGATCCTTTTTAACTAATACGTTTATACTATTAATTACTTTCTTATGATACTATTTTTTTTTAAAAAAAATAGTTTTTATAGTTTTTATTATTATAAAAAACGTACATAAATTTTAAAAAATCACTTAAAAAGAAAACAAATATAGTATTCAATTTCAGCTCCAAAATAATACAATCGGGTCAAGTAAAAGTGTACATCAATACCACCAACTCATTTTATTCAAACCAACAATACAATCAACACTCGGATGTTCTCCAAATTACCAAAAGAATGAAAACCTTATGGATTATATACGAATACTCAAACAAAACTAATATACTCAAGTTTTAAAATTGAAGGTTAAGCCAACATTAAATCTAGTTTATTAGTCGAATATGTATTAGTTTTGTTAGAAATCACATCTAGCTTTAAAAGGATCAAAAAAAAAAAATTCCATGAATTTCAACTTGTTCCTAAAAATATTCTCTCCATTAAAAAAAAAGATCCTTCACTTTTCATCATATTTTTAATGGGCTAAAAACTATATAAAATATTAACACTTTATATAATTTTAATATAATTTCATGTTTGTATATTTTATATATAAATTTTAACTCATTAAAATCAAAAACATATATTTTTTAAGGGGGGGAGAAAGGAGTTTTTATTTTTCAAAGCTCTTCCACAACAAATCCATTAAGTTATTTGGACTAGACTTGTTTCCACATTAATACTGTACTCTTCATTTTTTAGGATTGGGCTACTTAATGGCCCATCAATCTATGTTTTACCTACTTGGGCCTAATCTGTTTATTCTCTATCCTATTATCCGCCTTATTATTGGGCCTATTCCGAAACATGGGCCCAATTCATTGCATTTTGTACTTCAATTCTACACTTACCTTGGGGTACAGTTTTGCAAATGAATTTAACATAGCTTGATATGGACAAGTTTTGAACTCTAATTTCTACCACAAGTAACAACAAACTCAAAAGGCAAACAAGTTTCCATTTGTTCCCACCTTCGTCGATTCCGAATAAGAAACGATGATTTTGTGTTATTCAACAAAATTACACATTGTCGATTGGTTTAGGGCTACGAGCCCACAGCGGTATCTCAAACGAGGGCGACGAAAAAGGCGATAGTTAAAAGCATCCCAACAAGAGGCATTGTAGATTTTGATTACAAGCTCTCACTTTCAAACCATCCAATTTAGTCTTTGAAGTTTGGCCACCATTGTTCCCTGTAGGGACCCAATTATTTGGGGCTATTCCCTTGTCAAAGGGCACCCGCTTGATTTGGTTGACCCTATTGACACTAGAAGAGCCAACACCAATCCTCTACCGACACATCGTTCGAGGATAAAAATCTCATCGTCCAATTTTAGCTTACATACATACATTCATACATACATATATGTACGAATTGGAATAAAGTAAATGAAATCAAGTTTGGTTTTGTAATCGCAGTTAAGACGAGTTCTCGCCACATTTGGATAAGAATATAAAGATTGCAAAAGTTGTTGGAAACCATTGAATGTTGTTAGGTTGGGCGGGGTCGTTGCGAGTTACATGTTGACTCGGGTTGAATCGACTACGTACATCTTGGATCAAATTAAATGCGTTGGGTACGGCCATCCCCCATCGAGCTATCTACAAGTTATACTGCATCTATATCCCAATTACATTCATTTAAGATCGAGTCTGATCATGAGCAGGGACGAATCGTTTTGTTACCTAGCATCCAAAAAAAAATATTTAGTGTTAATTTCTTAATACTTTATGCCACCAACCCGAGAAAAAAAAATTACAAAATAATTTATTTTTTTTACTTTTAAGCATTATCGGAATGATGAAAATTTTACCTTTTAAGTATCTCCGGAATGATGGTCTAGAATCCGCCCCGATGAGAAGATATCACTGGTGGAAAATTAGAAGTCGGCCAACACTTGTTTTAAGGGTAGCTGGGTAGGGTTGGTGGAAACATTCCGGAATGGCTCACCGAAAAGAACTTGTGGGTAGTACCCATAGGTTCCCGATTCAAACCCCGAAATGGTCGTTCTTTATTCACCAAATCAAGGTAGGGTTGGTGGGCTATGCCTTTGTTAATTTAATGACTACTATATAACTAAGGGTATTTTTAGATACACCGCAAATCCACCATAAAAAATGTACGTCGGAATTGACGTGCAAGCCTTTCTGATTAATTAGCACTTTTAAAAAATTAATTAACCCATTTTAACCCTGCACGTCGAAATATTTATAAAAACACAATACCAAGGAGTTTTGAAACACTGATATCAATTAATTAAATTTGCAAGTTGCAAATTGGGAAATATATGTCCAAAGACTAAAAATATTAGAGTAGAGTATTGACTATTAAGGATAAACAGGTATAGACTCACTGGAAGCATCCACTGGAATTATATAATGAGTAGAAGTGAACAGTCAAATGGTTAATGAAATGAAGTCAATTCAACCCAATAACTCAATCCCATGTGATTTGCCCCCAACCCAACCCAACATTAATTTTGTACTACAAAACTAATTAACTAATTTCACATGTATCAGACATTTAAATGGTGTGTAGCTATGTGTTTTTTTTTAATTTGTATAGACTTTTTAACTTGATTATTATAGTATATGTTTATTTTACCTAGCCCTAGGTATGAAAGTTTAGGAACAATTTTTGTAAATATGTAAAAAAAATTGTTGGTTTGATAAAAAAAAACATTTCAATTTAAGAAAAAAAACCCAACAAGAATCAAAACACGTGTTCATTTTTAAAAATGTTCGATTTATTCACAATGAAGATATCCACGTAGAGTGTCTGAATGTTTTTTAAAAAAGGAAAATCAAATTTGAAAATGTAATGTCAGACCTTAGTTTCTTGTACTGAAAACTTTGGATAAAGACATTCATAATATATGCATTGTCGGTGCTCTTATATAGAGAGAGAATTGATAAGGCGCGTTTACATTGAACGAACGCTTTACACATGTAACAATGGTAAGAATATAATCAAAGGTGGGTGCAATACAAAGTTAGGTAATGGGTCTAGATCACGGATATATAGTCCATTCACTCGTATCACTATAGTCTAAACCTATGTAATACCTTTTGTGAGTTAAACCTAATTAAATTAACGAAATGGTAAAATGAATGGGAGGAGATAGCTAGCTAGGGTTAGGAGATGGGACAATTGGATGCAACTTGAATTGTACCTAAAAACACAAGAGAGCTTTAATTTGTAGGTACATACTACATAACATATATAAGGCAGTAATTAATTGCATGAGTTTCATGCATATATAAGATTTTGTATTAACTCCCCACCCCCAATGGACCACTTCATTGTCTTTACCTTCATCCCATGTTTAGTTTAATTACTGCCAACTGCTTCTATGTTTTTTTTATATTGAATCTACTTCGATCATACTCAATCACTTTATACTCAGAACTGTATTATATATAAAACACACATTGAAGATTAAATCATGTTTTCAAAGGAATTAATTTAAATTTGAATATTTTGATATAGATAACAGTATGACCAACTTGTAATTGATCATAACCATTTTTTCTAATTAAGTTCTAATTAAGTAGCTAGAAGATCATGTACATATACATATTGCAAGTTGCAACTCATTTGGCAGGACTATATGTATATTGCATTGTACTACTGCACATTGATTTCATTTCATTTGTTAAATGAGATGTAATTCTAATTGGTTCCTACTCCACACCAAAATATATATATACACACACTATAAAACAAACCGAGTTATATAGAGGGAAGATAGATATGGTGTGAAACACCTGTAAATAAACTGATTATTCATAAGTAACACTATAATTATTAATTTCATTTGATGTACTTAATTACCCATGTGTGTTAATAGTTTTTTTATAAGAAAATTATTCTTCTGTTGTAACATGATTATTCGTACTTATTCGTATAAGTTATGTACGAATAATCATGTTGTTGCATACGAATAATTTTTTTCTTCAAAATTTCCTGTGAATCTCAAGCGTTAATCTTTTTAATCCAAAGCTTAATTCAAGTTTGTTTCAAGACTACACTATAAAAGGGGTTTACAAATGATCTATTGTCTACGGACATTATGTGTTGGAATTTTGTAAACCCTAAGTAGAGATGTTGATTTGAAAGATTTGCATTCCTTTAACAAAAGTGATGCATAACGAATGTGGGGCTAGCTGTTGTTTTTGATGGGTATCAATGTATCATTGGCAAATGGAAATGGTCACTCACCTCTTTTTTTCTAACCTTTCCAGCTTGGTACCACCCATGTAGTTGAAATACATATATATTAAGCCAAAGTGTATGATTTGGGAAGCTTGTCATTTAAGCTGCCATTACACACAATTAAAAGCTAAAAATTCATTCCCCTTTTGACCACCTCTGCAGTTTACACTACACGTACAATATTATGTATTTTTGGTTTGTATTTATTTAAATGGAGCATTTTTAAAATCAGTGAGAAAGCTCTGTTGCTTTATGGTTTATACTATCATGATATATAGCAAATTGTATGCTTATATATCTATTTTCTGAACGAAGGAAGTATATTTTTCTGGTTGAAATTCAGTAGTGATCAATTTTGTATCAGATAGACTTTTGATTAATGAAAAGATTTATGTAACATCCTGATTATATAAGATATGTTGAGAATGATTTATAAAACATGAAATACAACCGATCTGAAATGATGGCTTGATTAATAAAATCAATAGTGGTCAATTTAATTTGTATCAGATAGACTTGACCAATGAAAAAGATTTATGTAACATCGTGTCCCATATTGATTAGAGATGTTGAGACTGATTTATAAATAAATAGTGATTTATAAAACATGAATTACAACCGATCTGAAATGATGGGTTGATTAATTATACCAAATGATTTTAAAAATCCTACACTCTCAAGTTTTAAGTTTTTTTTCTTCCAAGAGTCACATTTAGACCACTTGTTAAGGATGGTTAAGTTTCTTAATTTGTATGAATCATCATAATCCATAAATCAACCTTGAAATAATTAGAGAATCCAATTGCCATCAATGCAAATTGTTCAAAAGCATCTCACCACCAATATTCTTTATATCAATCCTAGAGACAAAGCTACACATAGGCTCATCCAATCTTGCAAATTTCATACAAAAAGATATATACCCATACCTATTAAAAAAAGGCATGATAGTAATTGATCAACCACAATAATTATGTTCTAATATTATATCTTGAACACATTTAACTTTAAAGTAAAGACACCCAATTCAAAGATACAAAATGTAATGAAAGGACTAAAGTAGCTAAAGGACAAAGCAAATATAGGAAATTTCACCTCTTTTTTTTTACTCTTGCAATGGGTATTGACTTACCATCATTGTTGTTACAATTACACTTGCTTTCATATTTTTTTCAATGATTTTGTGATCTGCAAAAACTTACCCAATTTTTCCTATTTCTTCACCATTTTTGGGTAAGTTTCATTGAAGCTGCAGACCCACCAAAACCACCTGAACTTTTTTACATTTATGCCCTCCCAAACACTCCATTATTACACCTTTACCCCTTAGTATCTAACCCCTCCTTCCTTTCTTGTATGTATAGTACAATACAATTACAAAACATTACATATAACAACAACAATAAGTAACATTTTTTTCTTAAAAAAAAAAAGAAAAATATAATTTACCCTCAAAAAAATTATATTTTATAAAAAAGAAAAAGACAAAAGCCCTGGCCTTTATGAGGTGTCACCCCAATCTCGCATCCCCATGTGAAGTCGATGATTAATTGATGACAAAAGCTTGAAAGCCTCCAAGTTGATTGCTCCACCATTCCTTACGGTGAGCCCTCAATCACTGGATTCCTTCCCGTCCTCGGCGCTACTTTCCCCTTTTACCCTCGCCTTAATCCCGTAATACCCAACGTACCACTTGACGAACTTGCGCAACCCCGTTGCGAGGTCCGTCGTGGGCTTGTACCCGAAGTCCTTACGCGCGAGCGTGACGTTGGCGTGCGTGAACGGCACGTCCCCGTTCCGCGGCATCGTGATCACGCGCTTCTTCGCCTTCACCCCCAACAGCCCCTCGAGGATCCCCACGAGCTTCCCCACGCCCACCGGCGACGTGTTGCCGAGGTTGTACACCCTCAGCTGGGCGGGCCCCCGCTTCTTGCCCCCGCTCCCCGTGCTCTTCTCCGCCGTGTCTAACGCCCCCACGCACCCCTTCACGATGTCGTCGATGTACGTGAAGTCACGCGCCACCTCCTTCCCTTCCTGCGTCTTGTATATGCTTATGGGCTTTCCCTGTTCATTGAATCATTTTGGGATTTTGATTTTAGAATTTTGTTTTCATTAAAAAAATATTGTTTTCTTGTCACAATCTATTGCATTTTTTAAGCAATGTACCTTTAGGTATATAATCAATTCATCAAATCAATGCAAAAATAGCTCTATCAAGGAGGACATACTAATTTAATAATATTTATTTGTACCAAAAGTTTTTTTTAATAATTTAATAATATTTATTTGTACCAAAAGTTTTTTTAATAGAAAGTTTATTGTACAAGTCACACCAAGTGTCAAGTGTTCCAAAAAGGCAAAAACATCAATTCTTTTATTTGAATATAATTTTTATTCGGTTTTTTATAACCTAATCGCTTAATATCTAGAAATATTTCTCTAATTATAATAATTTAGGCGTATTTTAAATTAAATTATAGGATTTATATTTATTATAGTAATTTAGAATTTCAATTTTCAAATTAATAGTCTTAATTTAGCCGTATTTTAAATTAAATTATAGGATTTATATTCATATCCTCAATTTTAAAGATATTTCTTCAATACTATGCCTGTAAAATAGTTTTTTTTTTTAAGAATAAAATAAATTCAATCTAAACATTTAGTAAAATTCTTATTTTAAAAATATTATTTTATATAACATTTTCTACAAACTATTTTTTTCCAAAATTATATACCCACAAATTAAATAAAACTAGAGAATGAATAAATTTATAAATCTGAATTAATTACCTGTAAAATGTCTTTGGTGAAAAAGAAGTAGGCCATGTCGGGGCGGCCCCAGGGCCCATAGACGGTGAAGAATCGGAGGCCGGTGAGGGAGAGGCCGTAGATGTGGTTGTAGGTGTGGGCGATCTCCTCGCCGGCCTTCTTGGTGGCGGCGTAGAGGCTGGCGGGATGGTCAGTGCGGTGTTCCTCGGAGAACGGGTTGTCGGTGTTGAGACCGTAGACGGAGGAGGAGGAGGCCCAGACGATCGCCGGCTGCGGATCGGCCGCCTTCGCCACCTCCAGGAGGCTGACGAAGCCGGCGATGTTGGACGCCACGTAGGACTGCGGGTTCTGCATCGCGTAGCGGACGCCGGCCTGGGCGGCGAGGTGGAGCACGTGCGTGAACGGCACGACGTCGAAGAGCTTCGATAAGATCGGGCCGTCGTTGAGGTCGGCCTCGACGACGAAGATCTGGTGGCGCGTGAGGAGGGCCTGGCGGGCGCGCTTGAGGGAGGGGTCGTAGTAGGAGTTGAAGTTGTCGAGGCCGAGGACGCCGTCGCCGCGCTTCTTGAGGGCGAGGGAGCAGTGGGTGCCGACGAAGCCGACGGCGCCGGTGACGAGGACGGAGAAGCCGTTGGGGCGGCGGGGGGTGGCGGAGTGGCGGACCTGCTTCTCCCAGGCGGCGCCGGAGTTGTGGAAGAGGAGGTTGTGGGCGGTGGTGTGGAAGGTGGCGCCGGCGCCGGCGGCGGAGTCGGCGAGCGGCGGGTAATTGAGGGTGAAGTAGAAGACGAGGATGAGGGCGACGAGGAGCGTGGCGCGGAAGAGGAGCTTGGAAGACGCGTGGAGGAGCTTCGTGTTGTTCACGCGGCGGAGATAGCTGTTGTACCGCTCCAGCTTGGTGGTCTTGCTGGTGTCCGGCGGCGACGCCATTGCTGGATGCGATCAGTTAAAGATCGAATCTTTATTGATCAAATTGATCCGGTATGATGTAAATTGAGCGGTGATTGCAATTGGGAATGGGAATTTGAAGGTTCTGATCTTCAATTTGGAGAAGAGATCGATGAAATTTTGTGTCTGTTTGTGTTATTGATTTAGGGGAGGAGATTTGATAAATGAGGGCTTGGGGAGGATTCAGAGGGAGAGCCCTGGAGAGTGGAAGAGGGGGAGTGGAGAAATATAAAGGGGGAGGTGAGTTGGAGTTGGGGCTGGTTTGGTTGGAGACCACTTCACCTTCTTTAATTTTTATTTTTATTTTTAAAGTTTATCCTTATCGTTAGGACACAGTTATTCGAGCCGAATGAGCTGAGTACTTTGTATTTATATTCGGTTAGCTTAGAAATGAGTCGAACCTAAATTTATAAGCGATCTTAAATTGTATTTATAAGCGATCTTAAATTGTGTTTAAACTCAACTTGTTTAGTTGTTGTTGTTTTTTTTTATGACGTTGAGGTTCCGAGGTTATCGACTAGTCCTCCACGGGCCGAGCACTAGTCTGCAAAGCACTCGAGCCGGGTAAGACAAGCGGCAAGCCGCAAGACAGGCTAACCCATGTCAAGGCAAACCAAGGCATGAGTACCCAATCAAGCACAAATTGTTCATAATGAGATTTGAACCCTTGACCTCATGGTAGTGAGCCACAAAGAAGCACATCACTCTTACCACTAGGGTAAGAGGTCATTGGTAACTCAGCTTGTTTAGTAAATGATGGTTTTTTCAAGTAGTAAAAACAACCTACTTGTCCATGAATTAGTAGCTTAAAGAAAAATTTATAATTTTCATAAAATTTGAGCTTGAATCGAGTCGAAGTTTAAAAATTTGCTCATACAGGACTCGTTAAGGAATAATAGAGGAAGAAGTATTTGTTAGCTCAAGTGGTATGTACAGACCAATATTTACTACTGTAGTAAAAGGCTAGTAGGTTCAATTAACGTTACCGACCAATGTGGTTTGTGTTAAGCGTTCACTGTATCCAAGTGACAAGTTAGTGTAATCTAAAACTATTTTTTTAGAATGGAAGATTTTTAAATTCAAATTGCCATAATTTTGTCGTAAAAGGTGTATAGATTTTTATTTGTAAGAGATAATGAAAATATGTTAAGAGTTGAGTGAGACCATATAGGAATTGTTTATAAGGTGTTGATAATATATTTATTTGTTTTTATAAAGAATTTATAGTATATTTAAATTGAGTATACTAACTAAACCCTAATTACTTTATTACTACAGTATTTGATTGAATTTTCTTTAGTATAAAAAATGAATATTACTAACAAAGACAGATATTTATTTATTTATGATTAGGAAAGAATTCAGTTAGACTAATCTATCTAATATTAGCATCCTGACGGATAAGATCTATAAGACATGAGAATAATTCAGTCATATGATAAACCGTCAGACATGTTATTTTAAATGATACTCAAAAGTGTTTCAAATTAAGGTGCTATATATGTTTTTATAACTTGAATTGAAGATTTATGATTAGATAGTAAAATAGTTAAAAGTAAATGAAAGATGTATAAAAAATTACTTTTAAGAGTATCTTAGCTAGCTCGACTCTAAAACAAAAAACTTGATAATAAATGTAACTTAATTATGTTTGATAATATATTGAGCAATATAATTTCTTTTAAATTTGATACGGGGTTAACCGTAGGATAGCCCGATCTTCGACAATCAAGACTCAAAGACAAGAACAGAAGCAAAATGTGGTTTGCTACCAAATGTGGTTTCCTCGTCATAAAAAAAATGCTATAAACATTTTAAAATGCGTTTACATAATATATTAGTATATATATTGATGAAAATGAAATGATGAAAGTTCCATGGGAATTAAGCAAAATACTCCATGACCATGTGATTGGCACGTGGCTTCGTTGAGCTCCCGATCTTGTACAAAATTACCGCTTAATGCATTTTCATCCCATTTTGTAGGTCGACTGTACGTTTGAGGGTTTATATTCATCTTCATCGTCAATTGTGACATATCTCGCGATTTATAAAAAAACGAAACGGAGTTAAATGAGCACGTGGAGAAGTTACACTCGATGCATCTTCCTATTCTCTCGTACCACCGAAATAAGTTTATATAGTAAAAAGAATGGCCTATTTTTATGCATTGTGTAGTATTGAGAGGGACGGAATCAGGCAGTCCGTCCCACTTTTTAAAAAATAAAATAATATGAAAAAAATATATGGAAAATTAATAAAATTTATTTATTAAATTGAACATGTCAAACAAACTTTGTATAAACATTTTTTTGTGTGTGTATATGGAAAATTTTGCATATATAACCCATCCGAATTTTAATTTCTAGTTCCGTGTTTGAATATTTATCATGGAAAACTTTGTATAAACATTTTTTTGTGTGTGTATATGGACAAGCATTCCCAGGACGTCTAATGCACCAGCTGATTTTCTGGCCAAATTGAGACCCCAAACTCCTATTTTTATTTCTAATCTGTTTTTAGCTCCTTATGAACTCAGGATGCTGATTGTGGATGATTTCAAGTAATGAAGTATTGGACTTGAGCTCAAAAAAAAAAAAAAAAAAAAAAAAAAAAAATTCCGTCAAATTCAAAATCATTTATCGACTTTCGATGTCGGTACTTTTTTTCCACCGGATGATAGTTTGTTGACACCGACTTGTTTCGACGTGTTATTTTCAGGCAAAAAGTAAAATAAGATAAAATAAAATTTTCCAACATTATAAAATTCCCAACTTAGAAATATGACAGTGTCGGCCATACCATTACAGATGAGATGGTCGTACAAAACGCGTAGTTTTGTCATTGATTGTCCCGAAAACGCGCGTACTGCGGGTGTTTACATTATGAATACGGGGTACACCGTAAATACTTACACACATGAAAGTACGTGTTTTTTTTTACTGCTCTACTTGATTGGTAATGAGTGGGGCATATCATACAGTATATGTCAGTTTAAAAAGCTGGCATTTGTTCATCTTTTTGTATCATCTATGTAAATCCCTTTTGATATCCCACGTTGATAAAAACTATGAATTTAAACTTCGGTGGGCCACCCCATCTAACACCAATTAATTTTAAGATGAAAATTCACTCGACTTAGCGCATGATGCGCTCGGATGTGCGTGAATTCCCACGTCATAAACAATGGCATGAAATATATGGTACTATTCTAGGCACATTGATTCATAAACGGAAGTAACGTTGTATACATTATACTCCCTCCGTTCGGCAAAACTTGTCGTTTTAGAGTTTTGTTTTTGTTCGGAAAAACTTGTCATTTTAGGTATTTTTGCTTTTACTTTACTAAAATGCCCTTGATTTGATTGATGTGTTGTGAGTTGTAGTTTTTGATAAAGTAAAAAGTAGAATAATAATTGAGGGTAAATTAGTAAAAAAAAAGTGTAATTATTAGTTCTATTAAAAGTTGTGTGAAGAGTTAAAATGACAAGTTTTGAGGAACGGAGGGAGGATTGTATAAGTAAAAATATAAGAACGTGTTATTAAAAACAAAAAAAAAAGTATAAGAAAGTTAGTTAATTTATGGGTCCTGGGAAGTATATAGAAGGCATCAAATCAAATTGATTGGGTGGGTGCGTATACATGTCATCTTATCATATTCACTTGGCGTTATTTTAGGCTTATTATTTTATGTCATATCCTTAATCTTTTCACACTAATTACAAAATTCAGTGTAAGATTTTATTACATTAATTTCTTTAATTTCTCTTCTCCCCTCTGTAAATTTATAGTGCCAATTAAGGTAGTTTTTCACATTATAGTCATTTGTTTTGATGTTCATCTAATTCATCTGGATCGGATACTATAAAATATACGAGTTTTCTATCATATGTTTTGGACATAAGATAACAACACTAATTTGAAAATATTTTTTAAATGTTAATTAGTTTAGCTTTGTTTTTTTGGTAGAGAATCTTTTTCAATTTAAAGTCTTATGATGTGCCCTAAGAGCCTAAGATAGAAATATATACATGCAAATTAATATATTTAATATTTATATATAAGAAGAGATGAGAGATTAAAAAACATAAATATATTATCGTACCTATTAGGGCGTGTTTGGATTCCAAATGCATTATGTTTATAATGCAAAATGATAAGGCGGTGTTTGGTTAACAAAAATTTAGTTTAAATTATGATATTTTTGGATTCTACGATATATTAATTAAAATGCAATTATTTTATCTCGATTTATGTGATTATTTGGTTAAACTACGGTATACCTCGGTTTTTACGAGTTTTTTATATTTTTATAACCAAACAGACAAATAAAACGAGACAAAATAATTGCATTATAATGAAAATGCAATGGAATCCAAACACACCCTTAGCCTTTGAGTTGTCAATATAATTACAAAATTGAAAAGAAGATGCATATATCACCTTTCATATTGATCCTTCGAAAGCAATTATCATAAAACATGATGACATTGATTGAATATCTTTTACATATAGGGATATATATGTCGCGTTATTAAACTACCCTAATGAGTTGTGTTATTCTCAATTTATCGCTTGAAGGTAGCTTTTTAAATCCATTATATATACATAATAAATCTAGTTGAATATCCTACTACTTTCTTGTTTTGAATAAATGAATAATGCATAATATTTTGTTCTCATTAATTTTGTGATTTTTTGTTTAAAGTTAATGGAGTGATTTATTTTGCATTAGAACAATGGTTAAAAAAAAGGTCCAAATTGAGTATTAGATTTGAGGGTTTGGATCCTCGCAATATTTTTAATAAAAAAAAATATTTTGTCGAGGTCCTAATGGAAAAAAACTTTACCATCAAATTATACTTTGATGGTTACGATTTGTCGAACTTCACCCTAAAATACTTGAGAGAAGCTGATTCCAAATTCAAGGTCTTGACTTAAAAGAGTGAATAGTAATTCGAGGTCTTGACTTGAGAGAAGCTCATTTAATTTGAGTAAATCTTATTAGTCCTTTTGGTAAAAATAAAAAAATAATGAGGTAATGTTCTTCATATCAATCCTTAATGGATTTGGACCTACGTACAAAAAGTCTATAAATTCCAAGCATATTGTCCACATTTTGAACTTCAATTATTTGATCATCTTTTTAAAAACAGGGCGCTCCAAAATATATTAATTGATTAATATTTATATATAGGACCATAGAATTGATATTTACTCAATATAGACTCACATTAATGATTAATCACTATAAATTGTCTAATACTCGTATATATAAATTACAGTATAAACATAAAAAATAGTTGTTAGGACTTGGTATTTTCGGATTAGTGTTTACCACCATAAATCAATCAACAAACTCCATTTATTAGGGGGAGAAGTAATATAGGGGTAGTAATTACGACATAGCTAGGAGTGCATGCAACTTCACAAAAAAAATATATTTACCCCCTATTAAAACATTTCTTTTTATTCCATTTTCTCCTTATACATAGAAATACCCTTGGTGAGTCTACCGGAGGGTAAGACAAACATTTTTCCTTAGTTATTCATTCCCCTCTTCGCTTGCTTACGATACATTAACTTCTGTTGAGATGCGAAAAAACAAAAATATTACCATACTGTAATACGATGAACTATTTTTCTATCGTTAATTAATTTTATAATTAAATCTCACTACTTCATTTACTTACACAGATGTTAAATTCCGGTGAAATTACATCATAAAATCAATTGGCATTAGAAAAAGTAGTCTACCGACCTATATGTAAAACTTAGATTCTCAATATCATCAACGTGGGATGTTCATGAATTCTGTCGGGATTTAATAACTTCAATATATATAAAGTTCCAATATCTAATACTAATATCTAATCTCATTATCTTAAATACTACTGTATCAAGCTAGCAACCTCTTAATTAAGTGATAGTGACACTATTTTCACAAATGGGAAGGAGGAGATTAGGCTTTTTGAAAAAAGTTGGACTAACTATAGAGATTAAAGAAGCACTTAGATTAGAGACATACTACGTATACAATAGACATTATCATTTAATAATAATATTATTTAATTCCTAAATTATTATTACTAACCCATACAAAGGAGAGGTGTGTGCGAGATGATGCTAATTGTTTGTGGGGTCTACTTCAGCGGAGCCGCGTTCCTTTCTCTCTCCGTCGGTGGCTATTTATAAGTAAATAAAATTAATAAAATATATTAATAAATAAATAAATATCCCTATGGAATAAAACAGAAAAGGAAGCTTCTGGTTGTGATCGTAACCGTAAGGCCCGTAACAGTGGCATGACCCGCGCCTATTTTCAGGCATTCGTTTCTCACTTTAGATCCACGAAGGTTGGTAAAAAAAATTCGTATAAAGTTAGTTAAATCTTAACCACTCAATTTTAAATAAGTGGTTTAAATTTATACTAAGTTTAGTCATTTTTCATTTATTTTTAAGGTTGATAAATTTTTATAGGGTAATCCTATTAATTCTAAGAAGTTCACCTCTACAGGATCCTTACCGTTCTTTTCCATACTATGTTGGAATATGGGTTGTTTTATGTCAAAAGTATCGAAATATTTTAAAAAACATATAAACTCGATGGGGTACTTATCTAGTTGTTAATATAGTCGTGTGTTTCATACGTGGATCTGCATACGACCTTCTACCGCTTGTCTTGACCTTATCAAACCCAATTGACTTTAAAATATGAAATTCACAAAATTTATGCTTGACTCGATTGATATAGCAAAAGTAATTCAACAAAAGATCCAGGGGCATAATCGTCATTTATATGGTAAACCCTAATCGCAAACCCTAACTCTCATTATATATATGATCGATGACTAGGGTTAGAGGAGGCTTCTATCAGCCGACACATTCTGACTTGAGCGTTGGAGGCTGCTCTGGGGAGACAAGCCCCACCCCAACCTCGTTCTTGGTTGATCTTGCAGGATTGCATCTCGCCGATCCTCTTCAAGATCTATGGTGTAGATTTTACCCATTACATCGATAAAAATGGAAACTCAGGTTTCGATCAAGCTTGATTTACATTTTATCGGGTTTGGGTCAAGCTATCGAGTTAAAATTTGCAAAACTTAAAACCCTTTCAATTCAATTATTCATATATTTGTCCTATGTTTGTTGGTAGATCCATCGAGGCATGAATTTAGAAATGTTTTACTCGGGTATTAATTATTGGTAATGGTAATCACAAATGTAATTAATGCATAATTTGAAAGCTGGCTTCAATGAACGATTCATTGGTAAAAATAACCTTTGACGTTTTCACAAATTAAGTCTGCAACGGTCGGAAATGGAATTTCGTGGATGATTCGATTTTGATGGTTTCACAAAATTCCTTCAAGTCAACTCTATCTGATTTTTTAAAAATATTTTATTCTTTTTGGGTTTTTTTTTTTTTGACAGTAGGCAAGAATTAGATCGACTAAGCGATCTTGAAGCCATCAACAGATGACTTGAATGACCCTACGCAGAGGGTCGCCAGTCAAAAAGAAAAAAATTATCTAAGATTACAATTACAAAAATTTAGAATTAAAAATAAATAGAAAATTAAACCCTAATTCTTCACATTCTTGATTCCATTCTCGTGGCTTGGAAAACGGTGATGAATGCATGTCTGGATTCTGCTACGGCAACGAGCAAGCTCGCTTGGCAGTTGCATGTGGTGGCTTGGATCGAAAATTTGAGATCTGAAGCTGCACAATCCTTTTCGAAGAGTTAAGATGGTAGTGATGCCAGATCCAGACCCAAGGGTCATTAATCAGAGCACCAACAGTAGACTATTTTGGGTTTGGAGATTGGGGATAAAATTAGATTTGGGTTATTGATTTTGTAGATCTAGTAGATCTAGGGGTAAAATCATATTTGATTTGAGATTTGGGGTTGCATGTTGAATATGTCGGTTGGACTACGGTTTTTGATTTTGAGATTTGGGGTTTCAGGGTGGAGTTGTGTAATCTGACAGGGTTGTATGGAGTCGGAGGAGCAAGGGTGGGAATCGGTGAGGCCATAAACCCGCCCAAGCCGGTTAACAACGAGGGGAACAGGCGGCATCAGTCGGCCACCATACGGTGGTGGAGGAGAGGTTGGTGGTGTGGTGTGGGGTCGGACACCGACAGACTATAGGCGGCGACAAGTCGTCAACCACCAAGACGCCGGCGAACGATGTGGTCGGAGAGGAGGAAGATGGCAGAGAACCCGAGGAGCCATCAAACAGGAGGTCGAGGGAGGACCACCCCAACGACCCGAGAACCCAGATGGCTAGAACGGGAGCCGCCACCGAGGGTGAGGGTCCAGATCGCCATAGAGCCCGCCGGGGATGGTCGACGGAGCAGGCCCGACAGCGACGGCGCTGGTTCGGCGGCAGCGACGGCAATCTGCAAAAAAATTAAGGGTTTGGAAATTTTGGACTGTTTTGGGAGATGGTGGTGGAGGGGAGGGGTGTGAGTCGAGACCAGCCGGGGAGCCGAAAGTGGAGGATCGGAGGTGCTCACATGGTGGCAGTGGAGTGGAAGCTGCACAATCTTTTTGGGGGTTGTTATTTGTTTTTATTTTAATATAACTGGACTGAAATTTACATAAGGCATCAAATCAAAACTTGCTTTTCGGAGATTTTAATTTTGATATTATATAATTTTTTAAAATAATTATTTTAATTAGCTTTTAGAATCGAAACTTTTCAATAATTTTCGGAACTTTTGATTTTCTATTAACAAGTTTTCATTATCTACCAGAAAGCTGGTTTATCAAACATCAAATTGACTTATTAATATATATTTAATATAAATAATTCATCAGTTTCAGCTAATATATCAACTCTTTTTTTATACCAAACGTAACCTTAAGAGTGGTGCGATTTATTTTATAAAATTATAATTTTATTTATTTATTGTTTAAATCAATGATATATATTTTTTTATATCAAATTGTGTATTTATATTACTATGCCTATGATATTAATTTCTTATACCTATATCAATCCAACCAATGTTACCCAACCTATCATTAAAATAAATAAATAAATGCACCAACATTTGTCCTAATTGGGAAATTGCTACTACTAGTGTTTTATTAATTTAATAGATGGCACATAAGTCTAGATATCCATTGCAATTGCTCTTGTTTCTTAGTTAAGAATAAAAAAAAGAAACCAAATCAAATATATTTGACAGGGCCCATTTTTTTCCCAACGTAGAAGGAAAAGAGAATTAAAGGAAAATGGTTATTGCTGACCAAGTTAAACGAAATTGTTTGTTCCTTCCTAACAAAAGTTCGAATTGTCTTCTATATATCGCATTTCACGGCGCAAGATTTTTTTTTTTTTTATACACCGACTTTTTTTTTTGTAATTTATATTGGAGAAAATTCCCTTGTTCAGTAAATACAAAATAAAGAAGTTTTTTTTTAAAAAAATAAAATTAGTTTTGACTTTTGAGGTGTCTGTTACCGTACCACGGTGAATTTGGATGATTTGGGCCACCTCCAACAAGTATTTGGGCCCGGCCCAGTCCAAGCATAGTTTAGCTCGAGATTAATTAATTAGTTAATTTAATTCAATTTTAATTTAAATCTTACTGCCTTCACTATTTAAATCAGAACGAGGCACTGTTTCGTTGGATGCATGTGTTTCTCACTTTCTTTCTCCACAAAAACATTGTAAGTCAAACAGTTTAAAAGAGAGAGCGATTTTTTTACCTAATTAATATTTTATAGAGTTTCTAGTTTTTTTTTTCCCGAAAAGTCAATGCATACTTTGACACAGTTCACTAACAAGCACATTAATAGTAAAAATAAGCACCTTACCACCACATTGAGCCAAACGAACCCTATCCGAACCTCTAGTCATCAGCTGAAACAAAAAAAAAAACTGAGGTGTATTTAAGGATTTTCATGGGTACAACTGTACAAGTATCTAAAAGTTGTGAATAAAAGAGCAGTGTCTAATTCTCAGCTTGCATTTACACCGTACCGCTGAGAGTCATGATCGGTGTTGGCTGTCAAAGCACCCCTTGTTTCCTGACCATAAGGGAATAGGTTAACCAAAAGGTAACCTCAGTAAAGCTTCACATGGACCCATTTCAATGTACACATACTAACAAACTTAACCCAATTGCTGTCATAAAATTCAATGTCACATGAAAAGGGGGAGGGACCCTACCCACATGGAGGAGTCCCTCCTTAGTCCAATTCACATTCATGCATCAAGTGTTTTAGGATCATCTTTGGTACCACACAGAAAAAGAACAGTAGCCCTAAGAAACTGCTAGAGATGAAAAATGGAGAATATGGGCGATTGCAGATGATAAGGATATGATTACCTGAATCATGGTGAAGGATCCGAGAGTCGTAATTTGTAGTAAATGAACACTTGCTTGATGCAGAGTTCCACATTCGCGACAGATCTGCCCATACTGAAGTTTGGTTAGTCAACTTAGTCCCATGAAAAATGATCAGGAGCATCATGTGCTCATAGGGAAGTGAATGATGGAGACAATGTGGTGGTGTACATTTCAATGATATCCCAAAGATGCAAATTTTACTTTTCAAAGAATGAAGATTTGATCTGATCTGGGCTATAGGTAAAGTTGCCACTTGCTACAATTCAGATACAGGTTTTAACTGAAACTTTTTGAGTATTCACAATCATGGCTTCATCAGCTGTTGAGCATCAAATGAAGCACCGCGTTATATGAACTCACGAGTCACACATTCTTGATTTAACCTGATGGGCTAATCTGTGGCATATGCTGCAAATGTCACTGTTGACAAGCACTCCTTCCTACTTGTCAGGGTTTGGCAGCTGAAAACACAGAACGCAACAAAGTTCAGATTTTTCAGAGATCAAACGAAAGAGGTACACGAGAGTAGCAAGTAACAACAGAAAATATACGATAGTACACGGGTTTTGTACATTAAAGATTGGCCTCAAATAAGATCCTCCTGCCCTCCTTCCTACTCTTTTGTCGTTCTGGTATACATGATGTAAGGTTGGAGGGCTCTTCACGTTCTCCTGCTCCTACAAAGTATAAGACAAACACTAAAAGTACCCGAAAAGACAGATGCTAACGGTTACCACAAAAGCCCTCACTGCAATCAAATCACATAAATTTGAAGACAAATAGTTTCCTAACGAAATGCACCATGTGCAACAACAAGGGTAGGAAAGGGGGTTATTCACATTATTAAACACTGCCCAACAGGGGAGAATGAGAGGTACAAAACAAGGGGAAAACTCTGAAAACAACGGGTTAAACGGTCAATTCAGATGGTCGTGGGGTAGTAAACTTCAGGGTGAAAAAACAATAATAACTGCTTTGAAGCATTTGAAAAGCTTCTCTAAAACTTTGCTGAAAAGATAATACTGGTGGCAAGTATCATAGGGGGCCAAGCCAATTACTGATTCCAAGCAACAAGTCTAAGTAGACGATATCATCAGTCGACTTTGGATGCCGACACAACATTGTTGATCAGTTGTGAATCGTGATCATGAATTTGCAGGGAAATCACCCCCACAATAAATAGGCAGACCCACAGCCAGTCACCAGACTCACTACCAACAATATCATAAACATGTGCAGGAAGATTCCCCAGTACAGCCTTGGTAGCATATAGCAAAGTGCAATTAATAAAGTAGATTATAAAATAAGCACAGTAATGACTAATGATGAATCTGAAGACACCCAAAGAAGAATCAAATGATGAAGCCAGACAGCCAGTGCACATACCCATTAATTCTTAGGAATTTCCATTTTCATGTACTGTACCGAGTACTGGCAAGTCTGTACTGAACTTGGATTTCCGTTTCAGGACCCAGAATATCCTGAATGATTCGTTATTTCTGGGCTGCTGCCAGTTTCAGTATCTACTCCTGCACGCAATGTAAACACCAGTGAGAAAAACAAGCTTTACTTCAGGTTCTTTGACATTCATCCATGATCCACACCTACCATATACAAAATCTGCAATCATAACTTCATACCTTGACGAAGAGCCAAGTGGACTCAGTTCATGAGCATAACCTGCTGCACCATTCCGATCCTTATCAGACCCGCTACTTCTGGGTCTGACAAAGGTTTGGTACAGCAAGCCAGTGGGCACTGGTTTGGGCAGTTAAATATCCAATCCACTTCACTACTCCACCAGTCACTAGATCATCAAGGCAACTGGATCCTTCATTCCCGCCGTTTCATACGGCCCAGCCCATCAGCCAGTTGGATCCCCTAAGAAAACTTTGCTTATTCTAATGTGATGTCTAGATCACCAACTGTGAATTTGGCCCAAGCAATGGAGCATGTACAAGTTCAGGCTGTACAAGCTTGGCTTTTAGCTTTTGAACTTCAAAAGCGCAAATGTAGCAGTCTTAGCAGTTTAAATCAGTAGCCAAAGTGCTACTGGATTTAAACTGAAAGCTAATATGAAGCCTGAAGAACTGGAAGAGATGATTACTCGGGCAATTTCAGAAGAAACATTTTTTTTTTAAAATAAGAGATGAAATGGTGAAATACTGAATACATTGCTTATTGTGACCAATAAATGGCTTTCCGAAACACAATAGTACATCAAAACACAATGACTTGTAATTCTTTTTTTGCCTTCTACCGAACTAGGAACAAACCTTGTACGGAAAAAAATACCCAGAAACAAATCTCAGCTAAGACAACAAAAGCCAAAACAAACAGCTCATTTTAAAGCAGATAGATCAATAAGTGGCCTAACCCAAATGCAAGTTCGGGATTGTAGTAGAAAACCTAATCCTTGTATTTCATCTCGGACAATGAGAACCCTGGCATGTCAAATGAGGAAGAGAACTTCTCAACATCAACCTTGAGCGTCTCAATGTCCTTGTTGTTCACCAACCCTTTGTTGAAGTCCTTGAGGAGCTTGCCATGCTCCTTTTGGATGCTCAAGGTAATGTTGACAGCTCTATGGAGGAACTCACCGATCTGCTCGAAGTCCTTCTCCACCAACCCCCTTGAAGTCATGGCAGGGGTACCTGCAACCACAGGTTCCAGGTCAATACCAACTTAAGACTAAAAAGTAAAGGAAGAAAAGTTCTTTTGGAAAAATATAGCCATATACAACTAAACAGGCCTACTTGCTCACAAATGAGAATCTCGGGACTCTAGTACATTTATACCAACTATATTAACAACAGATAAAGCAACAAGCAATCACAAAACCACCAAACGTATATTAACAACTAGAAAGGCCTATCGAGATGCACGCACGTTCCTCAAAACAAATGAAGTAAGTTGATACTAAAGTCACATTCCATGTTCAACGATACTATTGAGTTAAAATTATGGTGTTTTTGCCGGTTGGTAAAAGCAAAATCATGTTAGTTTCAAAGCAGGTAATTATATAAAAATGGAGGATGTGTCAGTGGGTAGGTGTTGTGGCATCCATGTAACTAAAGAAGGAATCGTCCAAATTCCAATTACCAAACCCCTTAAAATGCAGAATTTCCAAAGAAAATATCTCTCTATATATAAAGGTCCCCTTCCTGGTAATTCACAAAATAATTAAACCTATCAAAGGCTAAATTTCATACCAATTCGTACACCTCCAGGGGCCAAGGCACTGCTATCACCAAACACAGCATTCTTGTTGATGGTAATGTTGCACAGATCACAGAGCTTCTCAACCTTGTTGCCTGTATAGACATAACAGACGATCAATACAGATTGATATAAACATAATGGTATAAAGATCAATCATCGATTCAGAGTTACATCCCTTAGTTCTCTTCCAAGCTACATAGATACAATGCAGATACGAATCTTGAAAGTAAGAGTCAACCAATCTTGGACCCTCTTACCTGTCAAACCAAGAGGGCGAAGATCCCAGAGGACGAGATGGTTCTCAGTTCCACTGGTAACCAGACTGTAGCCCTTCCCCATCAGAAAGTTTCCAAGGGCAACGGCATTGGCCTTAACTTGCTTAGCATAGACCTTGAATCCAGGGGACATAGCCTGTTTCAAAGCAACAGCCAGAGCTCCAATTTGATGATTGTGTGGACCTCCCTGTAGTGAAGGGAAGACGGAAAAGTTGATCTTGTCTTCAAATTCATACACAGCATCTTCAGGCTGGCCCTTCTTTGGTGGCTTGGGACCCTTGCGGTAGAAAATCATACCAGCTCGAGGACCTCGAAGAGACTTATGGGTAGTGGTAGTGACAATATCACAGTACTCGAAGGGGCTGTTAGCTTCCTGCATAACCATGAGACTTTGTCACTCGTTTTGATTTCTTCAATGAAATGCATTGGCACTAGTAGGCGGCAGTATCAATGAATAATAGCAAATACAATCAAAGTTCTAAACAAGATAATACAACTGGAACAAGATAATATCATATCATAAAGTTGCAGAGATATTGAAAAGCAACTGTCCATGCAATCTATATAACACAGCAATAGTATAAGGCTATAAGCGCTTCGTTATATTAATTCTTATAGCTTGTTAAATTTCTTCAGAGTGGAAGTTTCAATGTGAATTTATAAAACTGAACGAACTCCACCAATACAAATATTATGAATTTACGATTAGCTTACTCCATCAATCCTAATTCATACATGCAAGAGAAACTATCACAAGCTGCAGATTAGCAATAAATCAATAAAAAGGAACATTTTTCTTGGTCCTGTCATAAACAATATTTTTCTTGGTCCTGTCATAAACAATGGTTATAAGATAAACTATGCAGATCAAGTTTTACATTCTAATGTCCACCAACCACATGCTTAAGATCCATACTTCCAAAACAAGAAATCACAAGAAGCCTGCCGACACAAGTTACAACTATACAAGTCATCCGTCATCGAATCCCACAATTCACATAACTTAATTACTTACTACTTCAGTTAACACGAATTAAAATTATCCTAACTAACAACATATCACCTGATCCAACATTCAAAACACACACACAGACACACTTTCCTGGGAAAAAGTTAGATCGGAGCTACTACATACCTGAGCAGCAACAAGGCCACTGATGTGAGCCATATCACAAAGCAAAAGTGCACCACACTTGTCAGCAACTGCCCTGAATCTCGCATAATCCCAGTCCCTGGGGTAAGCACTGCCACCACAGATGATCAATTTGGGCCTGAAGTCCAAGGCCTTCTCCTCCAACTTGTCATAGTCAATGAATCCAGTCTGGGAGTTCACCTTGTAAGGCAAACTCTCGAAGTAAATCGAGGTGGCCGAGATCTTCTTCCCACCGGCGGTGTAGTAACCGTGCGTCAAATGACCACCAGACGGCAAATCTAGTCCCATAATCCTGATAACAACACCACGACAAAACCCTAGTCAGAACACTAATCGAAATTTCAAATACTCGAACCAGATCAAATCGAACATTCCAAAAAGCCAATCCAGATAACAACAAATCCGAGGCCAGATCCAAACTCCAAAACAAAACAAATCTCGCACAATCGAACCAGATCGAATCAACAACACGCAAGAAGAGTCCAGATCGGGAAGCAAACCTGTCGTGGGGGTTGAGGACGGCGGTGTAGGCGGCAAAGTTAGCGGGACTGCCGGAGTAAGGCTGTACATTGACGCCCCATTTAGTAGCGTCAAGGTGGAAGCACTGGAGAGCGCGGGAGCGGCAGAGGTTCTCGATCTCGTCGATGAACTCATTACCGCCGTAGTAGCGGTTGCCAGGCATGCCTTCGGAGTACTTGTTGGTGAGGGCGCTGCCGAGAGCCTCGATGACGGCGAAGGAGGTGAAGTTCTCGGAGGCGATGAGCTCGATCCCGCGGCATTGGCGGCGCTTCTCCTTCTCGATGAGGTCGTGGATCTCCGGGTCGACTTGGTCAAGCGGGGTGTTTCCCCAGGCGGCGACGGAGTCCATGGCGGAGGAGATGGAGAGGATCTAGACGACGACGAAGCGAGAAGAGGAAGGAGGAGGCAGGGTGGATGGTTCGGAAATGGTGGGATTTTATAAAGGAGGGAAGTGAGTGACTCTGTGAGTTGTAGAGGTGGTGTCGGTTAAAGGTTGTGAAAATCGGTTAACCGATTCTAAAATACAAATCGGTTAACCGCATTAAAATGATGCCCATTCTAGTGACAAAAATAAAATTTTGAATTTTTTTCCCTATATTTATTAACCCATGCGCGTATTAGTTACAAAATTATTTTCAAATTTTAATCATACTAACTATTTTAAAAAAAATGCAATCAATAAACTATTTATTCAAATGATTTCGTTAGTGTATAGATTCAAACCTAGATAAAAAAATTTAATTTGGTTTCTTAATTTATATATGCCTTAGACCATCCGCATCAATGCGGGTTTCTTGAGTTTATTAATACCACTCTATCACTTTTTCTCTCCTTAAAAACCCCAACTTACTTTTTCGTCCACATCCATATGAGTTTCTAGAGTTTCTTAATTTACTTTTCACCAATTATTATCTATTATATATTTAAATAAATATAATAATAACATGTTATACATTATCTATATATATGTATTATATTATGCGTTAATTAATATAATAATAGTATATAATAATTTTTTTTTTAAATATCCAAAACGTAAAAATAGATAATAAAATAGATAATAATTTTTTTATGCAATTTCATTTCATGTTATTAAAACCATTCACAAAATGTGAAATGAATGCAATCACCTTCGGTGATTTTGGCTTGAATAGGCCAATTTTGGCTTTTTATAAAAAGAGAAAGTCATGATACTGCCCACTTTTGTATTTTTTATAAAAATGGGCCCCACTTGTTTTGTACAATTTGAGCTGAATTGATTTCTACCGTTTTTAGTAGAGTTTGGTGGGTAGAAACTATGATATGGTTTCTTACCTTTAATGTTTCTCTCCTATTTTATATTATTATTATTTACTCCTAAAAAATCCACTAAAATCTTACAATGCTAGCATCTTAGGTCTAGTTATAAATTTTAAAAAATCATCGAAAGCAGAGTTGATAATATTTTTGAAAATTTTGAATTTCTAAGTGGATTCGTGATATCAAAGTGCCATACATTTTATCCCAACGAGTCAAAGTTGAACATATTATTTATATTATTTTATTAATTTCATGATATTAGGTTCAAAATATCTGTTTTTTTTTTTCTGTCAATACTTCATTTTGTACTGGTGGGGGTGGGGCTATCTAATAACTAGTACAATTTGATTCTCAATAAACCTTTTTAGATGAAAATGGAAAAGTAGTTGTACTTGTAATACGGAGCTTATTACAAGTGAACAAAGTTAATATAATCGGGGGAATTTGAGAGTTTGATGATCTAGGAAGTTTAGAATGCTCATTCCGTTTCAAAATGAATGGCTTTTATTTTTTAACACGTTTTTTAAGAAGCAAAAAACTCTATAAAATATTTTTTATTTATTTATTTTTACCTAATTTGATACTTATTACTAATAAGTATTAAATTATGTAAAAAAAATAATTAAAAAAAATAATATTTTATAAAGTTTTTCGCTTCTTAAAAACGCGTTGAAAAGTTAAAATCCATTTATTTTGAAACGAATGTAGTATTTTTTTTAAAATATATGTATTATTTTACTATTAAAAATTATAATATGATAAGCAATGGGTAGATATCAAGTGTGGGCCGGGCCTGGGTGTAATGTCAGCCATCCTAAATTGTAGTTTTTGTTTTTGTTGTTGTTTTGTTTCTATTTGTGACATGATCAGTGCCATATTGGCCCATATTGAAGAACAACCAGGGCGGAGCCAGGGGTGTTTGGGGTGCTCGAGCATCACCCGGCGGAAAAAAAATACGTTTTTCTCCTCCATATATTTAGTATTTTTAAGGTAATATAACATCTTTAAACAGGGTCGGTCCTGAGATTTTTGGGGCCCGAGGCGATGTAAAAAAATATTTTGATCAATAAATATATTCATATGTTTTTAGAAAAAATATTAAACAATGCAATTTTTTTATTTATTTAACTACTATAAATTTTAGATTTTATTTTTATCACTAAAAGAAAAATTTACGGACTCTCAGTAATACAATCTCTAGGCATAACATAACAAAATACTATTATAGATTTACCAATATACATGTTTGCTAGTTTTTATTATATTTCTTTACAAGTCCTATTAAAAAATATGAACTTTTTAGTGAGAAATAAAAGTAAAAAAAAATATTTTTTAATATTATATTTTTTTTCCAGGAATGTAAAACAGTATAGTTAAACACTTTAAAACATATTATTACTTTGTAAAATTTTCCAAATAAAATACTATAATCATTTAAATAAATTTATTAAAGTAGCATAAGTTGTTATTTAAAAACTACCCGTTTTTGCATTTATAAAAATAATTGAAAGACGGAAATCTTACAACTCTTTATCGTTGACCCGAAATATCTAAAGTCACATAACAAATTAGTTTTTTTGACGTATAAATTTACATAAGTATTTTATTACATGTAAATATAATAATACACAATACCTTAATTATATATATAACATAATTTTTTCACGGGGCCCCACTCGATAGGGGGCCCTAGGCGACGGCCTATTTCGACTACCCCTAGGGCCGGCCCTGTCTTTAAATGACATTTGAAATAAGAATGTTATCTAACTCAAGTGGTAAAGGAATGAGGAAAGGAGAATCAAAATCAGAAGGTCCTGACTTCAAATCTCAACACCTTCATTTTTTATTTGTTTTACTATATCATTAATTTTTTTATTTCTCTCTATATTTTTTATTTCTATCAACTATTTTATTAAAAAAATCATATTTATGTTTAAATTATACATTTAACATTTTCTTTCAATATTGTTTTAAAAGTAATTATTCATGATTTACATTTAAAAAATCCCAATTTTAGTGGTTTTTCAATATTTTTTAAAAAAAATTTAGTGTTTTTTCAATATATTTTTTTTAAAAAATCTTCTTATTAAATATACACCCAAAAAAATATTTCACGAAATTTTTTTAATACCCTGACTGAGATTCTTGGCTCTGCCACTAAGAACAACTAACTTTCATCAAGCAAAAAATTGTAGATAGTTCATTGCAATCATATGCAACCAAATGGGGAGATATAATAAAAGTTAAAGTCAATGGTTTTTGTACATGCAAATAATTAATTCAGTTCCAAAAATTGTATTTACTCAAATCGTCGGAGAATGCAGATATTGACTAACAATGTTTAATTAGTAGTAGTATAATGTAGAATTTTGGTTAGAATTGTAAGTCAAACGCACCAGTAAAAATTCAGTTGCATTTTCCTTCTTTTTTGTGCTTTTTTAGAAATAAATGTTGAGATGTTCGTCACCGATATTCTTCTCCTCCTCCTGCACTTCAAGACGGTGTTCTTCTCACACATCTCCTTAAAGACAACAAATGTGTGGATCATATCACTTGATTTTTTCAGATCCATTCCACGCCAGATCTTCGGACAGGTAAAGAACTCAAGATCCTCATCCATCCTAATATTATTGGATGATGGATTAACGAGGTCTAGTCCCGTTCAAATTATTTTGTGTATTGGAAATTAAAAAAAAGTAATAAAAGAGAGAGAGATAGGTGGTGGGTAGACCTGTCAAACGAGTCATTCGGGTCGGGTCACTTCGGGTCTCGGATAAAACGGGTTCCGGGTTGACTCGAACTCGGGTTTGACCGAGTTTCGGATCATTTCGGGTCGATTTCAGGTTTGTCAAATTTTTATTTTTTAAATTAAAAAAATCATGATTCGATCATTTTGCGATAAATTTTAATTATATATATAAATTAATTATATATAATTATAAATCAACTTGGTAAATTGGGTCAAAATTACTGAGTCAATTGAGTCACCGGGTCGAAACCCAAATTACCCGAAAAATTTTAGTTTTTCGGGTTTGGGTCGGAAAAAATTACCAGGTCAAAATTTCCGGGTTCGAATCGAAAAAATTTCGACCGTTCGGTCAGGTCGACCGGGTCGGGTTGTTTTTGACATGAATGACAGGTCTAGTGGTGGGTCTGGTGGCGGTCAAGAGAGAAATATTGGCAACGATTTTATGGAACATTATGCCAGGAGTTGGTGAGAGTGTAACGCTCGGGGGTAAATTCGTCATTTGACTTTTATACCGTAGCTTAAAGCATCGATGGGCCAATAGGGTTCCGTGATCCGTCACAATTAGCCACCAACCCCGCACTAGACATCGATGCAGCCCCCAACTTTCGTGCTCCACTATCAGCCACGTTTTATTTTATTAAAATTGATTGTTCATTTTATTACAATAATTTTTAATTTTTGTGTTAGTGATTAGTGATTTAGTGTAGTAAAAAAATTAAATATGATACCCGATTAAGGTTTTTTTTTTTTTTAATATTAAAAAAACAAAACTCTATTCATAAATCATAAAAACATAATGTCAAATAGTTTAGGATCCAATTCATCATCCGAACAAACATAAAAACAAGAAACTGGTTTCAAATTTGCCAGAAAGTGGGCAGCCTGGTTGTCGACCCGATGCACAAAGTTCCATCGACAGACTTGGAAGGCACGTTACAACACATTTGCCTTGTGCACGAGACTTCCTACCACGCCTCGATACCCTGCTGGCGCCTGGATCGGCTAGACCACTTGTAAACATTCAGACTCAACGACCACATCTTGCGATTCCCGCTCATTTGCCAACTGCAGTCCCCACACCACCGCCTCCAGCTCTGCAACGTACGAGGGCCGGGCTCGGACCCTGCTTGAATCACTTTCACTGCAACCCAAATTACTTCATCTTCTATTGTGCGCATGCCATAGCCCGCTGATGACATATTCTCATAGTGTTATCCGAGCCTCATCCCCCTCGGCCTTGAGTCGTTCTAGCCGGCCAGTTCACGACCCTATTGGCCCTCTTGCCCAACCCTTCAATATCCCTCGAACCCTCCCACAGTTGCCTCACCCGAAGAACACGTGCATAGTGTCTTCTCCTGCCCACATACAAGACAATCCGGGTCACGCTTTACCCCCCATCCTTTGCAAGCTGTTGTTACATGGCAAGATGCGTTTACATGCCCACCATCTTACCGACCCTTTCACTCTTGCTCTCAACTTCACAAGCTTCGTCGGTTGCAATCGCCCGGAGCCACCACAAGCTTTGTCAGCCTCGTCCGCCTCAAGAGTTCTCAATTTTTAAACGAGTTTTTTTTTTTTATCAAGTATGGCTTGTTTAGGAAATGCATGAGCTTGAGTCGAGCTTTAACTAGTTATATTTTGTCATAACATATTAACTTATAGGAAATTTTGGAAATTCCATAAAATTCGAGCTATTCGAGCTTAAATCGAACGAGATGAGCTTTCAATCGAGCTTAAAATCATGTTCAAACTTAGCTTGTTAAAGTAAATGAACGAGTTCGAGCCGAGTTGTTTAGCTATTATAACAGGCCTATAAGTACAACATAGCCACCGAGGAGCCCTCCTCCATGGGCATCGTCTATAGAGCCTCCCCCATTAATGCAAGATGGATCTTGTGGCAGATTGAAGTGCTGGACGCGTACCCGCTAGAGGAGGAGTAAAAAGAGTGAGAGCATTTTATACTTTTTTCTAGCATAAAAAATACTTTCCAAACCCTACAACCACCCGACACCATTTATGTTTTTTACAAGATTTGTTTTTTTAAAAAAAAATACTCCACCTTCCACATCTCCATCATGCACATAAAAAAAAATATCCACCTCCCCAAAAAACCTCTTGTTGCCAAGCACGACCTTAATATTAATTTTGATGGTTTGATGTTGCTTTCAGGTGTTGCAGCAGCAGCGGGGTTCGTGATTTCAGGCCACATGTGATGTATTCAGGCAAGTGATACCTCGTTGTGTGTTTTCACCTCAACTCTAATGATGATGTGTTGACCATTCGTTTGGATTTGAATGCGGCAAAGGAGATGGGGTTAACATCGAGGATTGATATTGAAGGAGACAGTCTTACGACTATCAACAATGTCAAGAGTTCTTAGATTTGTCCACTAAAAATCAAGACGGCGACTGCAATTCGAGATCTCCTTACAATCATGTATTCCGCGAAGTCACCAGTATCTTTGATTCTTAATGAATGTTGCTTCTCTTGTTTACTCTCATCTAAAAAGACGCTATTGAGCGGTGGAATAATAGATTAAAAAAAAACGCACCCAATAGCTATACACTAGATGCCAAACATCTTGATAGACGGTGAAGCCGGTGAGTGTTGGGAAGTACACATCGCCCTCATCTTCATGTAGCCGCATATGTATGTAAAGAGGTTCCCACCCACCCACCCACTGTTGTCACAAACAGGGTAACTTACTGTTATCACTAGATGCTCTCATAATTTCAAGATGCTCTTTTTGATGTAGCTCGTTCATGGCTTCACCTTCAAGCTTTCCCATTAATGCACCGACATGTGTTATATTGGATTTTTTCTCGACTTATATACGTTTTATGTGAAGAGATGATAGATCTTAAAAATGTTAAGTCATTGATTGAAAAAAAAAAATGGTTAAGATTAAATTGATTTTTTTCCTGATATTTTAATTGAAAAAATGTGAGTCTATAGCCAATTCAAAACAAAGTTCACCTTAAAAAATTCAATATCTTTGAATAATCTCAGTCATCCACTTCCCAACAATCAAGATTAGGGATGACAACGAGACAGGTTCGAGGCGGAGTACCCTCCCCATTCCCGTATCCGTTTATGAACACTATATATCTCTCTGCCCTCATCCTCTTCCCCGCTCGAGGACAATAATTCGCCCCTGGTCCCTATCCTCGTCGGGGAATTCCCGTCCCCGCATAATTTTCACCATTGACATTTCCCGTGGGTTTTCCCATCGGATTCCCTATTCAAAACTTATGGTTTCCCCCCTCTCCCCCCATTTAATAAATTATTTTTTTAAATACTTCAATATCTTTGAATAATCTCAGTCACCCACTTCCCATCAATCAAGACTAGGGAAGACAACGAGGCGGGGGTACCCTCCCCATCCCCATGTCTGTTTATGAACACTATATATCTCTGTCCTCGTCCCTTTCCCCGCTCGGGGACAATAATTCACCCCTGTCTGTGTCCCCATCAGAAAATCCCCGCCCCCGCATAATTTTCATTGTTGGCATTTCCCGCGAGTTTCCCAATCGGATATGTGGATAGGGATGACAATGGATCGGGTGATAGGTGGATGATCTACTTCCGTCACCCGACCCGTCACCCAAAATCCTTCACCCTACCCGACCCATCACCCACCAAATATTTCACCCGACCCGTCCACCCATCACCGACCGGGTGATTGGGTGGATTGGGTGAAAATTCGGGTGAAATACAAGACATCAAATTCATCAAAAAAAATATTGAAAAACATACGTCGAACACATTGACGAATAAATTAGTATCAAATATATTCAAATTCGGTCAAATACGTGTAATTATCCACAACTTTCAACACTTCAAGCAAGAAGTTTTGGAAATAAAAAGATATTACAACAATTATGAATAAAAAGAAGAGAAAACATAGTCTTCAACAACCAAAGCTTCAAGCGGGAAATCGTTTGATAAGTATTTTAAATTATAGTTTATGGGGTATATTGGCAATTTCACATATCAAATATAATTTTATAATATAAGTCGGGTGATGGGTCGGGTGGCGGGTCAGGTGATGGGTCGGGTGACGGGTGGGGAATGTCTTCACCCGAATCCGACCCGACCCATCACCCGTTCACCCATCATCCATTTAATATCCACTTTATTTCGGATTTTCACCCACTTTTTCGGGTCGGGTGAGACGGATATCCGTCGGGTGCGGGTGAAATTGTCATCCCTATGTGTGGATGTGCAAAACTCATGGTTCCTCCCCATTTAATAGAAAATTATAAGATATTATTAAAATTATATATAAAATATGATATAAATATTACGTATAATATTTCATAAATATAAATTATAAGGTAAAAATTTTAAAGCAAAAGAAAGATTATACCTAGTATAAACTTAGGTAAGATTTTCAATAAAAATTGGGATTTCGTACTCCCCATAGAGGATCCCGTGTTGGGGGCAGAGGTGGGGCGACGATCGGGGTGATGACTATTATCCCCAGGGGCGGAGCCAAGAAAAATTCGAGGTGAGGCTCAACTATATTTTCGGGATTTTTTTGAAGATATATATAACATACAATTTTTATTATAAAGAATATAGTAGAAAGCCCACTAAATGTATAATTTAAATAGCTATTTTAAGTTTAAAAGCCTAAAAGGAGGAAAAAAAATCCACAAAATGAAGCTAAAAGGATTCGAACTCAAGACCTTATAATTCTATTCCCCAACCCATACTAACTAAGCTAAGCAAACTAATTGATTCATTACTCTTTTTAACTATTTTTAACCCTTAAATTATAAAAAATTACAAAAATAATACATAATTATTATTTTTTTACGTTTTCACCTGACCTAGGGGGCTCGAGCCACCTCATGCCCCCCTCCCTCCGCCCCTGATTATCCCCATCTCCATCCTCATTGAATTTTTCCATCTCCGTCCCCGCGGGACGGGGATTCCCCGTGGGAAACAAGGAGTTCCCGCCCCATTATCATCCCAAATCAAGATCCATATTTGTTAACATTATACATGCTAAGCTTCGTGTATACCGAAACTAACCCCTCTCTTTATTAGTTGTACATGTATATTAGACTTACCTTGAATTTCACTTCTTTTCAAGGTGAGATACAATCTAATACTCCCTCCGTCTCGAAATAGTTGTCGTTTTAGACTAGTTGAGTTGTATCAAAATAGATGTCATTTTAGGTTTTCTAGGTAAGGGATAGTAATGATTTGTATTGATTTGTGTGTTGTTGATTTTTTAAAAGATTTTGATTGGTTAAAAAATATAGTGGATATTTAAAAATAATAAAATTTATTAAAAATGTTGGTGGAATGATGATATTGATTGATGGGTGAGTGTTTTATTTAAACTTGTGTAAAATGCTAAAATGACTTAAATTTTGAGACGGAAGGAGTATGTCATTTCACGTCTCAACACATCTAGCTCATCCGACTACCTATAAAACCATAGAAAAAATCAATTGGTAATGAGATCAATTGAGAAATAACATATAAAATAATAATTTTGATGGCTTCATATCTTAATATTAACATGTATGTCCTGAAAAAAGAAAATGTACACTTTATATGTTATACACGTCGATCATCACACATAGGGTAGGTAGATTAGAATTCAATATTGGATGTTTATTAATAAAATATTGACCCTAAATCCCAAAATATTGGGGCCCAATGCGTTAGAATTTAATTTGAGGTCTTTGAAAGTTTGGACTACCACTAACACAAAGTAGGTGACATTTATTTTAGCTGAAAGTGAAACATTTTAAACTCCAAAATTTAGATTAATGTTTATTTTCATTTTCAACCGGTTGGTTGATTGCTCTCTCTCAATTTGTTGCAGTTCACCAACTTAATCGATTTTTGACAAAAGATTATCAAGATAGCTTTTTTTAAAAAAAAAAATTGATTAATTTAATTACTAAAGAGGGTATATACTATACGTTGTAAACAATTTTATTTTATTTTTCCCGATCACAGTCTCATAGAGTCTTTACATACTTGCAAATTGCAATAATAATAACAATCACGACGATGAAAAAAATCACAAGGATAAAAAGGAAAAGTAAGGATAATATATTGAAGTTAATAAATAAATACAACAGACATCTTGACAATGGAAGAAACTAATGAAAATTAAAAATGAATTTTGTGAATGGTTGATTTGGCAAGTAGGGAATGGGAAAACAATCAAATTCTGGAAAGACGAGTGGATTGTAAGAGAGAAACTACTGGGAAAAAGTATATCGACCAACTCATTTAATGAACAAGAGAAGGTAGAACAATATATTGGACCCGATAAAAAATGAAAAATTGAATAATTAAGGAAGATACTTCCGCAAAACATCATAAGAAAAATTCCAAACATACAAATTCCGATGAATGAAATTGAAGATAAATTGTATTGGAAATCCATCCGCAACGGCTGGTTCTCCACGTCATCTGCCTTAGAAATGGTAACAGGATAGGACAGACTCCAAGAAAGCGGAATTGCTTGGATTTGGAAAATGGATTGCTTTCCGAAAGTTAAAAATTTCCTATGGAAACTAGTAATGAATGGAATCCCAACGAAGAAACGACTTGCTGAAAAGAGTGTAGTTGTGCCTCTCCCTTGTGTTTTTTGCAACCATTTGGTTGAAGACGCGGAACACTTGTTTACAAAATGCACCCATTCTCTAGAGCTTATTGGAAAGTTTGATAGAAACCAAAATTCGAAGGGTGGACACGACCAACAAAAACATGAAACAAGTTGTAACGGAAATATTCTTCAGCCTCACTAAATCTCAAACTACCTCGTTAGCGTTGATTTGGTGGAGTTTATGGACAATAAGAAATAAAGTAGTATTCGAGGATCAAGATTACATGAATGATCTACAACACGAAGGACATATATAAGGCTCCAACTACAAAGTTGGAACCAATCAAAGACCATTCATTGGGAAGAAATGGAAAAAACGAAATTTGTAAGTGCACCCCAACTTAGGAAGAAAAAGAATCTTCGTTGGAAGAAACCCATGGAGGGGTATTTCAAGATCAATTTTGATGGATCGAAACTTTCCACAAGTGATGCAGCGACGAGTTTTGTTATTCGAGACCAGCATGGTAGCGTCCAGGCTTGCAACAACGTATTGTGGGGTTCTGTTTCTGCTTTGATGGCGGAAGCTTTGTCTCTTCGTTTGGGTCTGTCTGCTGCGTTAGAGATGAGTATCTCGAAGATTGAAGTGGAAGGGGATAGTCTTTCGGTTATCAACTCAATCAAAGGGAGTTGGAAGTGTCCTTAGTGAAAAAGCCCCGATCTCTTAAGGCCACCATTTTTAGTGGGGCCCGGGAATCTACCCGATGAAGTGATCAATCTTCCCAACGAGCTTACCTGACCCGCATCGAAATAATCGACGCGGCCTAACCTGTGCCGCGGGAAGTAACCTTAGCGCTATTCTGAAAGGTGATTCCCTTATCGAGTTTTCTCTAGACAATTCGGAAAATTGGTTCGCTTACCTGTCGCTGTTGAATATCTTGAGAATTAATAACAACAGTCTTTTTCCTTAATAGAAATTTATATTAAGGACAAACATAGTCTGTATCCGCGGAGTTGGTCCAGTGAACGGTGCTAATTTTACTATGAAATAGGTTCTTTTCCACGCGTACGGATTCTTCTTCTTGCTCTTCTTTTTTCTTGAGTTCACTAGACCTGGATCCGCCTTTTTCTCCCCTTTTTTTCCAGAAAAGTCCCCCTTTCTTTGGTGAGATTTCTCACTTTTATAGGTATGGGGTGGTCTGGTAAGTTGTGCCACATGGTGTTCGCCTTTTGACACGTGTTCTACTCGTGGGGGGTGGGCATGGCCGCCACGTGCCTATTCTCTTCTATCCGCGGATGATTGTTCATGAGTCAGCTCTTGGATAATTATCCGCGGATAATGTTATTTCCTTTTTCTTTAACTGATTAGTGTTCCTTATTCTGCTATTTTTATATCTTTACAGATGTTTTTTAATATTGGTTTAGTCACTTAGGAGATTGGTTTGATGATCAGTGATGCCCTTCTTATGCTCCAATCCTTCGAGTCCTCTTCTGTCACCCACGTTTTCCGGGAAGTCAACCAAGTGACGGACAAAGCAGCTCATCTTCTCATGCGACAGGTTTATGGGTCAATTGTTTCTCATCCAGAGCTTCTTGCTCTTGTTCGAAAGAACGCTATTGGGTGGTGGGTCAGTAAGGTCTGACACCACCCAAAATCTTGCCTTGTATTAAAAATAAAATAAATAAAATAAAAAAAAATAAGGAGGAAAAGGGCAAAAGAAAAGGCAAGGGCAAATTATGCGTGGATGTGCAAAGCAGATCTGAAACGCAAGTGTGGACCGTTTGTGGGCCAACATCTCACCAACTACATTTCATTTCCTCCCAATGCAAAATCACCTAAAAAATCCAATTTTCTTCGGATATTTGTAGGTTTTTAAAAATAAAATTAGGTTAATGCTACGTGTGTTTATAGGTTGGTATTTTTTTTGTCATTTGTTTAGTGTTATTTTTTTTCTGTTATTTGATTCGGTTATTTGCTTTGGTTATACATAATTATTAGTCTATCTATTGACTTGTTTGATTTCTCAGTTTTTCTAGATTTGTTTAGATAACTGAATTTATTAAAAAGGGTTGGTACAGGACTTGGAATTCTATGTGTGATCGCAATCGCATCGATTAAGTTCAATAAATGAGTTAAAATGGTCTTTCACGGGAAAAAACGATGGTTTGTTTTTCAAATCCAGATCTACGGATTTGTTTTTTCGGATACCCGCACGGTCTCCCATCACCGTCGATGATCTGACCGTCCACCTCTGAAATACCCAGCTCAAAATCTCAGCCGTCCGATTCATCACACGATCTTATTTATAGCGCCTCACTCTCTACCTCTTCCTTTGTCTCTCGCCTTCCTCCTTCCCTGACAGAAGAAAATATCTCTTCTGTTTTCTTCTCCATTTCTATCTCCCAGATCTGAGATCTGAAATCCATGGCGCTTACAGTGGAGAAGACGAGCTCCGGCCGTGAGTACAAGGTCAAGGACATGTCCTTGGCTGACTTCGGCCGCCTCGAGCTCGAGCTCGCCGAGGTCGAGATGCCCGGTCTCATGGCGTGCCGCACTGAATTCGGCCCCTCCCAGCCGTTCAAGGGCGCCAGGATCACCGGATCCCTCCACATGACTATCCAGACCGCCGTCCTCATCGAGACTCTCACCGCCCTCGGCGCTGAGGTCCGCTGGTGCTCTTGCAACATCTTCTCCACTCAGGTAACACTTTTGATCCTCTTACTTTCTGTGTTCTAGTTGTGTCGGCAGTCGAAATTAACTCGGATTTGGACTTGATTTGACCTGATCAGATCTGGACTTTTTTTTTTATGTGATTTAGCGTTTTTTGATCGCTTAAGTGTGTTAATGAGTAGTGTAACATCGACGAATGTTGGTTATTCATTTATTTGTGGAATAGCGTTGGTTAGGTTTTCGGATCTCGCTGCTAATCCAGTATTATACTGCCCAAGCGCTTCAATCTGTAATCAGTGGCTAATTTGCAGATTCTAATTTCGAGTTCTTAGATCTGGTCATAAATTGTGTTTTCTCATTAGTTAATGTTTTGTAATTGCATTACTGGTTTCACCACTGAGTAATGTTGATAATCTGATAAACCAATATTTACAATCCGAGTTTGTTTGTATTGGTTCATAACCATTGCAGAACTTTGCTGCTGCAATCTATAATGCTTAAATCAAGTCATAAATTGTGCAGTTATAAGTTAATATTCTTTGATTGCAGATTACTAGTTTCACTACTGAGCAATGTTGATAATCTCATACACCTTATTTAATGGTTTATCTGTGTTTTCTCATGATTTATAATTGAGTTGGTTGTGTGTAATGATTCGATGCCTTTGCAGGACCACGCTGCTGCCGCAATTGCTAGGGACAGCTGCGCTGTCTTTGCCTGGAAGGGAGAGACCCTGCAGGAGTACTGGTGGTGCACTGAGAGAGCATTGGACTGGGGTCCTGGTGGCGGCCCTGACCTGATTGTGGACGATGGTGGTGATGCCACCCTTTTGATCCACGAGGGTGTCAAGGCCGAGGAGGAGTACGCCAAGTCCGGCAAGCTCCCAGACCCAAGCTCAACTGACAATGCTGAATTCCAGATTGTCCTAACGATCATCAGGGATGGGTTGAAGGCTGACCCCAAGAAGTACCACAACATGAAGGACAGATTGGTCGGTGTTTCAGAGGAGACCACCACTGGAGTCAAGAGGCTATACCAAATGGAGGCTAATGGCTCATTGTTGTTCCCTGCTATCAATGTTAATGACTCTGTCACCAAGAGCAAGGTATAAGAAACTGTGATTTATAAATTTCTCAGAAGTCATATCCGTTTTATTATCAGATTTGCCACAGGTTTTAGTTGGTGGTGTTGTTTTTTGTAAATCTATGTGGATATGTTTTATTGGGGTTGTTAATTTTTTCTTCAGAACAAGATGCTAAATTTGCAGGGATTCATGACTTGCAATAGATCATGAATATGAATTTATTTGTACCAGTAGGACTAGAAGTAATCAATCATCACATAAGAGATCTAATTCGTCTTGTTTTTAAAAATAACTTAAGCTAGATAGTGTTTTTTTTAATATAAAAAAACTCAATATCTTTTGGAATCAATGTTTATGTTTAACCAGTTCATGAACTTTGATGTCATTGGTTCCCTTGCTTCACTCTCAAGAATGACTAGGACTATATAGTATATATTATTATTTATTTCCTGGAACCTTGGTTAATCATCTAATAATTATGCTGTTTTGTTTTGAATCTTAATAGTTTGACAACTTGTACGGGTGCCGCCATTCTCTCCCCGATGGTCTGATGAGGGCCACTGATGTCATGATTGCTGGCAAGGTTGGTGTTGTCTGTGGTTACGGAGATGTTGGCAAGGGCTGTGCTGCTGCCTTGAAGGCTGGTGGTGCTCGTGTGATTGTGACTGAGATCGACCCAATCTGTGCTCTCCAGGCCCTCATGGAGGGATACCAAGTCCTCACCTTGGAAGACGTTGTTGCCGATGCTGACATCTTTGTGACCACCACCGGTAACAAGGACATCATCATGGTTGACCACATGAAGAAGATGAAGAACAATGCCATTGTCTGCAACATTGGTCACTTCGACAATGAAATCGACATGCAAGGTCTTGAGACCTTCCCTGGTATCAAGAGGATCACCATCAAGCCCCAAACCGACAGGTTTGTCTTCCCAGACACCAAGAGAGGTGTCATTGTGTTGGCCGAGGGCCGTCTGATGAACTTGGGATGTGCCACTGGACACCCTAGCTTCGTGATGTCTTGCTCCTTCACCAACCAGGTGATCGCCCAGCTCGAGCTCTGGAAGGAGAAGGCCTCTGGCAAGTACGAGAAGAAGGTGTATGTCTTGCCCAAGCACCTTGACGAGAAGGTTGCTGCCCTCCATCTCGGAAAGCTCGGTGCCAGACTCACCAAGCTCTCAAAGGACCAGGCTGACTACATCAGCGTCCCAGTTGAGGGCCCATACAAGCCACCAAACTACAGGTACTAGAGGCACCAAATTGAGATCAGAGGGTTTTTCAAGGGCATTGCGTGTTTTCATTGAATCTTTAATATCTAGGTCTCTAGTTTTCATATATGCTTTTTGAGTGGTTTGGGATTCGGAAATGTTCGGAAGGGATCAAGTGTCATCTTTCTGTTAAGATGAACGGGATTGAATAAGGTTTGGGGTGGATGTGTGTTTGTGTTGAGTGTGTTTGGTAGTTCTTGCAGCCTATAGTATTGCTGCATCTTTTGCTTGAGTTCATGTTCCAAAGCAAAGAGAAAAAAACTAGGATTTTAATGTAAAATCGGCAGGTGGATTGTATGTTCCTTTGCCTCCAAAATCGTCTCCTCCTTGAATGAGTTTAGATGCTTGTTTTGTTTATTGTATCAAAAATCTTTTGCTTGACCAATGATCATGCCAAAAAAAGTGCTTCACTAGCACAAACAGTGAAATGGTGCTAAATCCGAAATCGACTAGATCTCAAATTTCCGTGGTATTCGAGTATTCAATTGCAGTTGTGATGATTTGCCGACTTCGGTGATCTCTCAATGTACCATTGTATCTCTCAATGTACCATTGTATGTCTTCCAATCGAATCACTTTCCATTTTCCTAAAAAAGACGAAACTGAAATCCGAAAACTTAACCAATATAACTCGAAAAGCTTTGCCAATGATCAAGATATCAACCTAAGTATACCCCAATTGGAGACAATGACGTGAACTGAACTGAATATGAATAAATGGCCGAAGAAACGATGGTTTGTTTTTCAAATTCGGATTTACGGATTTGTTTTTTCGGATACCCGCACGGTCTCCCATCACCGTCGATAATCTGGGAACTGAGCGTCCAACTCTGAAATCCCCAAATCAAAATCTCAGCCGTCCGTTTCATCACACGATCTTTATTTATAGCGTCTCACTCTGTACCTCTTCCTTCGTCTCTCGCCTTCCTCCTTCCCTGAGAAGAAAATATCTCCTGATATCTTCTTCTCCATTTCTATCTCCCGGATCTGAGATCTGAAATCCATGGCGCTTACAGTGGAGAAGACGAGCTCCGGCCGTGAGTACAAGGTCAAGGACATGTCCTTGGCTGACTTCGGCCGCCTCGAGCTCGAGCTCGCTGAGGTCGAGATGCCCGGTCTCATGGCGTGCCGCACGGAATTCGGTCCCTCCCAGCCGTTCAAGGGCGCCAGGATCACCGGATCCCTCCACATGACCATCCAAACCGCCGTCCTCATCGAGACTCTCACCGCCCTCGGCGCTGAGGTCCGCTGGTGCTCCTGCAACATCTTCTCCACTCAGGTAACACTTTTGATCCTCTTAATTTCTGTGTTCTAGTTGTGTGACTTGTGTCGGCAGTCGAAATTAACTCGGATTTGGACTTGGTTTGACGTGATTAGATCTGGACTTACTTTTTATGTGATTAGCTCTTTTTGATCGCTTAAATTTGTTAATGAGTAGTGTAAGATCGACGATTGTTGGTTACTCGTTTATTTGTGGAATAGCAATGGTTAGGTTTTCGGATCTCGCTGCTAATCCAGTATTGTACTGCTCAAGCGCTTCAATCTGGTCATAAATTGTGTTTTGTTATTAGTTAATGTTTTGTAACTGCATCTTACTGGTTTCATCACTTGGTAATGTTGATAATAATAATAATATGATAAACCATTATTTACAATCCGAGTTTGTTTGTAATGATTCATAACCATTGCAGAACTGTGCTACTGCTGCAATCTATAATGCTAAGATGAGTTAGATGATCTAGTCATAAATTGTGCAGTTATAAGTTAATGTTCTTTGATTGCAGATTACTAGTTTCACCATTGAGTAATGTTGATAATCTCATAAACCTTATTTAATGGTATATTTGGTTTCTCATGGTTTACAATTGAGTTCGTTGTGTGAAATGATTCGATGCCTTTGCAGGACCACGCTGCTGCCGCAATTGCCAGGGATAGCTGCGCTGTCTTTGCCTGGAAGGGAGAGACCTTGCAGGAGTACTGGTGGTGCACTGAGAGAGCATTGGACTGGGGTCCTGGTGGCGGCCCTGACCTGATTGTGGACGATGGTGGTGATGCTACCCTTTTGATCCACGAGGGTGTCAAGGCCGAGGAGGAGTATGCTAAGTCCGGCAAGCTCCCTGACCCAAGCTCAACTGACAATGCTGAATTCCAGATTGTCCTAACAATCATCAGGGATGGGTTGAAGGCTGACCCCAAGAAGTACCACAGCATGAAGGACAGATTGGTCGGTGTTTCAGAGGAGACCACAACTGGAGTCAAGAGGCTTTACCAAATGCAGGCTAATGGCACATTGTTGTTCCCTGCTATCAATGTTAATGACTCTGTCACAAAGAGCAAGGTATACTAAACTGTGATTTGTAAATTTCTCCAAAGTCATATCCGTTTTATTGTTAGATTTGCTACAGATTTTAGCTGGTGGTGTTGTTTTAGTAAAACTATCTGTATTGGTTTTACTGGGGTTTTAGTTTTTTCTTCAGAACAACATGCTAAATTTGCAGTGATTCTAGGCTTGCTATATATCATGAATATGAATTTTATTTGTACTGTTTTGAATAATAACTTGAGCTTGATTTTTGTTTAACTCTTATCTTTTTGAATCATTGTTTATGTTTAACGAGTTCATGGATTTTGATGTCTTCGGTTCCCTTGCTTCACTCACAATAATGACTATGACTATATATTATTATTTGTTTCCTGGTACCTTGGTTAATCATCTAATAATTGTTATGCCGTTTTATCTTAAATCTTAATAGTTTGACAACTTGTACGGGTGCCGCCATTCTCTCCCTGATGGTCTGATGAGGGCCACTGATGTCATGATTGCCGGGAAGGTTGGTGTTGTCTGCGGTTATGGAGATGTCGGCAAGGGCTGTGCTGCTGCCTTGAAGGCTGGTGGTGCTCGTGTGATTGTGACTGAGATCGATCCAATCTGTGCTCTCCAGGCCCTCATGGAGGGATACCAAGTCCTCAATTTGGAAGACGTTGTTGCCGATGCCGACATCTTTGTGACCACCACCGGTAACAAGGACATCATCATGGTTGACCACATGAGGAAGATGAAGAACAATGCCATTGTCTGCAACATTGGTCACTTTGATAATGAAATCGACATGCAAGGTCTTGAGACCTTCCCTGGTATCAAGAGGATCACCATCAAGCCCCAAACCGATAGGTTTGTCTTCCCAGACACCAATAACGGTGTCATTGTGTTGGCCGAGGGCCGTCTGATGAACTTGGGATGTGCCACTGGACACCCTAGCTTCGTGATGTCTTGCTCCTTCACCAACCAGGTGATCGCCCAGCTCGAGCTCTGGAAGGAGAAGGCCTCTGGCAAGTACGAGAAGAAGGTGTATGTCTTGCCCAAGCACCTTGACGAGAAGGTTGCTGCCCTCCATCTCGGAAAGCTCGGTGCCAGACTCACCAAGCTCTCAAAGGACCAGGCTGACTACATCAGCGTCCCTGTTGAGGGCCCATACAAGCCACCAAACTACAGGTATTAGTGGCTCTAAGTTGAGATCAGAGGATTTTTCAAGGGCATTGCTTTAGTATCTAGGTCTCTAGTTTTCATATATGTTTTTCGAATGGTTTGGGGTTCGGAAGTGTTCCGGAGGGATCAACTGTCAGTCTTTCTGTTATTGGTTAAGGTTTAGGGTGGATGTGTTTATGTCTTGGGTGTGTTTGTAGTTTTTGCAGCCTATAGTATTGCTGCATCTTTTGCTCGAGTTCAAGTTCCGAAGAAAAGAACAAAACTAGGATTTTAGTGTAAAATCAGCAGGCGGATTATGTGTTTCTTTACCTCCAAATCGCCCAGATGCTTATTTTGCTGCTTGTGTCAAAAATCATGTCAAAGTTAATCAAACATCAAAATGAACTTTTAAATGTACGGTAGTTTGATGACTTGATCAAGCCTTAGTGGCACAACATCAACACCAAACGTGTTCATGCAAATGACCAATGAATAAGCCAAAGAAAGAGATTCACTGACTGAAACTTGTTGCTAAATCCAAAATCAACTAGGACAAAAGTATCCGTAGCATTTGAGTATTCGCTTGCAGGTGTGATGTTTTACTCACTTCGTAGATCTCTCCATGTACTAGTTTTGTCTAGAATCACTTTCCGATTTCCTAAAAATGTAGAAACTGAAATCCGAAAACTTCAACAATATAACTCAAAGTCGAAAAACTTGTGCCAATGATCCAAATTTCAACCTATACCTAAAACGGAAAAGCAATCATTTTTAGGCGGAATGTAGACTATGAACTGAAATGAATATGAATCAGACCCTGGAAATCATACCATTTGGGGCAAAACTTGAAACCTAGCACAAGCACTAGTTGAAAGGCCTACAAAATCACACAAGGCACAACTTATCCATAACCTACAATCAAGGAATCCAGATTGGGATCCAAAAGCCGAAAAAATGGCCGGATCAAAGGCTCGAAGGGCAATGGCTCAATGAGATATCTATGTAGAGTTATCCTCAAAGAACCACTCCTGTTGCCAAGCTCTAAAAAGGCTCTAGATCACAAGTTCACAACACAAATTGGGAAAAAAGAAACAAAAAGCTCAAATGCCAGATTGGGATATATTCACTTGAGTTGAGTGCAATTCATTTCCAGAACTGGTCAAAATTTCTGCTCATATATAAGGAAAGAACACAAGGGTTTAAAATTCAGCACTTCACTTCCATCATTCATCCAAATTCAAGATCAAAATCTTGTAACAGTATCAGAAAATGTGTGCATAAAATGTCCACAGATCCAACTAGTGAACTAGATCTACTCAATTGAGCTACAATTCAACATAAATTCACTGTCAAAAACCCCAACATTGGCACCAAACAACACAAAATCACATAAACATCTTCTATAGTTCTATATCAGTAATTCAGATCCCATCAATTACAGCAAAATCCTTGAAAAAAAGATTCTTTTTTTCTTTTCAAGACGCTCAATCCCTAATGCTCCTAGCACATCTGGTGATTACCTCACACCCCCTGTTGTAATGGTTGGCCTCAGGAGGTTCACAGTTGTAGTAAGAAGCACCAGGAGTTGAACATGGAACTGCATCCCTCTTCAATGTCTCATAGCTTATATACCTCTTCTCCATTACCAACACTCTCCTGCTCACCTCTGAACCCATCAGAAACTCCTCCTCCTCCTCCGGCGCCACCGCCGCACCGCCGCTCCTTAGCAGTCCCAGGCCGGAATTTGGATGCCCAGTTGAAATTGAGAGGTGGGTGTGCAAGATCAGGAGGATAAGCAAGTGGGTTTTCACTGATTTCATGGCAGCTGGATTTTTTTGGTTGTTAATGGAGGGTTTTTTTTCTTCTTATTTCTCTGTGTTGGTGTTTGGTTTGTGAAAAAAGATTGTAACTTTGTGGGTATGGGGGGTCATAAATAGCACTGGGCTCACACCTTCACAGTTCACATCACACTGTGAAAGTGTGAAGGTTTTATTTTTTGGGTGGGTTTATTTGGGATGTGAGAATGACACAACATTACCCTTCCATTTTGATCTAAGTTGTTGGATTGATCTTGATTTTGATGGTTCAATTATCTGCCTTCAATTTGCCAAATTAAATTGTTACATTTGATTCCAAAGTTCAGATTTACATAAATTCAAAGGTAAACAGATTTACATAAATTCAAAGGTTCACAGTTGTAGTATAATGTGGTTTGCGAATCCGAGCTGCTTTTTGCAAATGCTATAAGTGAGGTCAATTAGTGCAATTTCATCAAAAGTTATAAGCAATGTTGATTATGTTGGTATCATTTTCACATTCTTCACAATTTTTTTTCCTACATTTTTTAATATCAGACTTCTGATTAAGGGAGAAGAGTCTTCTATCAACTCATCTCGAACCATAGTTTATAGATGTTTTCTGACACTAAGTAGACAACCCTGTACTATAGAAGTTACATATGCAATATCAACCAATGCTTTGTCCCTTTTTATTGTTCCACAGCTGTGATAAGCTATACATTCAACCCAAATTTACACACCATTAAACTCCAATATAGTAACACCCACCTACCTTTAGCCCTTTAGGTGGTCCAGTTGCTTCCCATTGCTCCCAAGGCCTATGCTCTTTTTGTGGGTCTTCAATGGCTTAATTAAAAGAGTGCAAATACAAAAAGTCTTAAGACACCCATCATTGAACATCATCCCTCTTCATTAGGTTCACATGAGATTTATCTACTCATAGAACTTGTTAATGTAAATTCAGCCTTTGATCATTGTGAATGATTAGATTATATACTGTGTGATCTTGCCTTGCCCATCATTTTTTTTTCCAACTAGTTTATAAGCAAAACCCATGACACTCATCAAGAACTAGGGGTGTTATGTGAACACGAGTAGCTCGAATTCGACTCGTACTCGCTCGATAAAAACTCGACTCAAGGTCGTTCATTTTCCAAACGAGCCGAGTATGAGCACATTTTTAAGCTCGGCCCAAAGCTCGGCTCGTTCGAATTAAACTCGAATAGCTCGAATTTTATGGAATTTCTAAAATTTCCTTTAAGTTAATGTATAATGAGCAAGTAAAATTGCCTAAAGCTTGAAAAAAGCTCGGCTCGAGCTCGCTCATTTCCTAAACGAGCCGAATATGAGCACGTTTTTAAGCTCGAGAAAAAATTTAGGCTCGGCTCGGGCTCGTTCATATTTTAAATAAACTGAATATGAACAAGCAATACTCGGCTCGCTCGGCTCGAATAACAGCCCTATCAAGAACAGAACCAGAAATGAAAAGTTGGGTAGGCTACATAGGCTAGATTTTGGTGTATGCAATGAACAAATGGATAATTCAAGACAACGACGAAGGCACAAATTTCTTATCAACCGAAAAAATAGCATATATGGATGAAGTTAAGATATGCATGATGTTGTAATGCTCTACAAATCCTTGCTTGTAAATGAAGGGTGGATTGCACCATGAAAGTGACTCATGGAAGGGTACATACAAAGTGATTACATTATTCATCACGTTAGAGATAGGTCATTTCTTTTTCGTTTTTCCCATTTGATGACTTGCGTTCAAAGATTGTAGGACACATTTTTGTAGGACTATTGTCAGGCAATAAAAACAAAGGCCCGGTGTCCCTTGGCGTTTATCGAATCGTCGATTTTTGAATGTTGTCGATTGGATTCTTTAACATGGTATTAGCTAGATCCAAAAATGTACATTGCCCACCTTATTTACCTGCTTGTATGTCTAATGGCTTATCCGGTCTTTCGAGACCGACCTCGTGTTTCAAAAATCATAGTAACGAGAACAATAAATATAAAAGAAAGACACATAAATTTATATGGTTCGGTAATAGGGTGTTACCTACCTCCACGGGCAGATAAATATGATTCTTCATTATATAGGCTAAGAACCGAACTGGTTACAAGTTGTGACATTTCATGGGGCGCTTCCGCCCGTTGAAACCCTGGTGTTTACCGGTCAGCAGCAGATTCAAGGCATATTAACACATGCCTACACTGGAGGGTAAAAAAATATCTAAAAAAAATTAGAGTCTCACGTAGTATACAAATTCATGACCATATCATGCTTTTAACTACAACATAGACCGTTGTAGTTAAATTTATGTATTGTGTTTGTGCTTTGATTGATGGGTTTTAATAAAAAAAAGATCAGTGAAAGATCATTAAAATCAGTAGAAGCTCAGTTCATTACTCAAAACACTCTCACGACATAGTCGGGAAAATGATGCCAGACCCTTTCGACGTAATATAACATGACATTCTTAATTTATTTTATTCATTACTCACTTTAATGTTTCATACACATGATGCATAAAAACAATGACAGCAAGTACTGATGAGCTTAGTAACCAGATAACTGCACCTTGCACAGCCTATGCTCAGAAGTCCCTGTGCCCAGCTCGCGGGTTAGGACGAGTCCAGTGGTTCGATGGGTGCGGGAGGCAGTTGGTCCCGGTAGGGCAATTGGCCCTCATTGCACCATAGCTGATGTACCTGTTTCTCACAGCATCACACTCCGAAAAATTCATCCTCGAATAGTCCTCCTCCGAGTAGCAACTCTCTTGCTCCCCATAGCGGTTGTTCGAGACCTTGTACTCGTAGCGGTCATACTCTACGTCGTACTCTGCAGCTCTGGCGTCGCGCCCATGCCGATCTTGATAGTTGTACTCCATTTCTGTGTTTTGTTATATGAGATGTAAGATCGAGTTGAGCTCTTAAATAGGCACTAGGAATATGTTTGATCTTGATAAGAAACTGACATGCACTCAAATTTGGGGGTTTTCGAATCAGATTCGGTTGAATGATGTGCAGCATTTAGCCTTATTGGAAGGACCATCAAGCTGAAAAGATTCGAAGCTGACGAACAAGTGTTGGATTCATCGCAAACGTACCTTTCTCGGTGTCGTCGACATCAATCTACAACGCTACTACTTGTACTTTGATATTGCAAGCACAAAGTCAGAGTTAAGAGTATAATGTCAGGATGTACACATTTTTATCCCGAATTAGTTGAGTGAATGTTTCTGAAAAAACCAAAGAGACCCAAAAACTAATAACAAAATTATTATTATAAGATATAAAAATTCATATTCAAACTACTTCATACAATTCAATTTCATCCTCTATGGTTAAATTCATAACATAAATGTTGCAATCAATCCCTCCATCCAAATCTCTTATTACTCCTTGACAGACACACTTGGGAATCTGCAAGTCCCATGACCTGAAAAAAAATATATTCAAAATTCACCATTAACAAATTCAACAAAAATTGCTCAAAAAAAAACAAATTCAACAAAAAAAAATCCAAAAAAAACTGTTTAATGAATTTTTAAATTTAAGAAATTTGACATTAACAAAACTCACTTGGATCACCGGTGGTCTGGGTAGCAAGCCCAGAGAAATGGCAGTGGGCCCCAGAGTCCCTAAACCGGGCCCAGTGGGCGCTGAACGCGTAGCTCGCGTGCCACACGATCGACACCGGCTCGTAGCAGCCCTTGCCCGGCGCCAGCGCGGCCTCGCACGCGCCGCCCAATTCCCGGCACGCCTCGGTGGCCGCTGCCCCCAGAGAGCTCACGTTCGCATCCCGCGCCACCACGCACCAGATGCCCCCCTCGTACGGCTCGTTGTTCTCCGGTGCAGGGAGAGCGAAGTAGCTGTTGTTCTCCCCCGTCAGATCGACCTCGTACGCCAGCGCGCCGTCCGGCCGGTGGATCCCCCAGTGCCGCTCCGTCCCCGGGCCTTCCTTGAGGTCCTCGTCGTAGAGCGCGAACAGGTACGCCGGGATCTCCATCCCTGGCCTCGCCGGTGTCCCTAGCGGCGGATCCGCCGTTATCTTCCTTACGAGGTTCCGATTGTACGTCGCCGCGTTGTACACGTTCGCTCCTGTCTCGTCGATGTCGCCGGAATTCGGCCATCCGGTCTCGGCGATTGTGATCCGGATGTGGCGAAACCCTAGCCTCTCCATCGCGAAGAACACCGAATCGATCATCTGGTCTAGAAGATTCGTGTACATCAATCCGGATTTTGGATCCTTGTAATCGAGTCCACCTCGGAACAGCGCGAAATCGAGGCTGAGGTTGATCGGATCCAGCGACCAGGCGAGGTACGGGTAAACGTCGAGGTAGAACGACGAGCTCGTGGAGTTCAGGAAGTGAAGGAGAGGGACGATCGTCGGCAGGAGATCTTCCCGGAAGGTTCCGTTCGACGGCGGGAAACTCGAATTCAAAACATCCATAGCGAGCGGAGTGCCGACCTTCACATTGTGGATGCCGCGCGTTTTGAGCGAGTTTCGGATGAAACGCATCGTTGGGACGAGGCTGTTCCATTGGGCCAAGTCGTAGCGGCTAAGGATCTCGTTCCCGACCAAGATGGTTCGGATGAGCGTCTTCGGGTAGTAAGGGAGGAGGTTGTCGACAACCCACTGGTCCGCCAAGGACTCGTTCGAGGCCAGGATCGGGATCTGGTCGTTCGGAACCATGATCGAGACTCGTAGGCCGGTCCCTGCGAGGAGCTTGAGTATCTCAGGGTTTGCATCGTATATCTTGACACTACCGACGTTCATGGCCTTGATGAGCTCGATGGATCGATAGGGCGAGAGGAGGTTACTCCCAAGAGTGCCATAGTTAATGCCGATCCTTCGGTTAAAGAGTCCGTCAGAGGCTGCACGACAATGCGAAGCAAAACACGAAGAGTTCTAACATTTTCGTCATGATACGAACCGATAAAAGCGTTAAGTTATAAAGATTTCTCACCATCGGAGAAGCTGATGAGAGCAGTAAAGAGCAGGAACGCGAGTGGCACGAGGCTCATCCTTGATGCCTTGTTCTCCTTGGAAGAAGCCTGATTGATCGGAGGATTTCTCGCGTTTTATAGGGGAAACACAGACGAGAAGAAAAACGAAAACAGTTGAACTGCTTCGCGCATGATTGCGAGGATGATCTAGTGTTAGGAGGAGGCTAGATAACAATATGGTTTAATGAGCTTCATACAATATGCATGGATGGATTTGTGTAGTTTTCACATGATTGGTCTTAGATTTCTCATATATAGTTTGGTCACCTAATGACAATGATATATTCGCGCAGGCAGCGTCATGCCACAACGAGTACATAAAGATCAGATCATCTAAATGAATAGACCAAGCCATACAATGCTGAAGTGATTCTGCTGCTGTGATGTTCTCGAGCAGTTTCGCAAAGACAAGTGAGCATTCGCAAAACTAATGACATAAATCCAATTGGAACTCTCAAGCTAGTACTAAACTTGTCTGAACCATGTGCTAAGCTTGCACAGGTTCCGAACTCGCTTGCGCTTAACTTAGGCTAGGTTGTCCTTGGCCTTCTGAAAGAATGAACTTGCTATCTAAATAGGCTCAAATTGACAATGATATACACAGTGAATTGGCATAGGCATCAATCATGGGAATTCAAAATAACTACACTCATTTGCACCTCCAACCATCATAACTATCACTCATCTTATCTTAATAATTGCTAGTGATCAAACAAAAAGAATAGAGAGCAATCATACTTTCAACTAAATTAGGCACCTAATTCAGAAAAGTTGAATGACTCATAGGGATAGATCTGATCTTGAATCTGAGCCAGCAAAAAAAAAAGGAAGAAGAAAAAAGGTACATTGCTGATATTTGCAAACTGTAAAGCATAAACACAAACATAAAAGAACAAACAAATTAAACAAATATACAAGACTTTTGATCTTTGTTCTTTGCTTTTTCTACTAATCCAGACCCAGATTTCCATCCCCTAACATGTTACATCTCTCCTCCCATACCAAACCCATGTGTTTGCCGCACCTAAAACAAGGAAATGTCCAACCTGAATTGGGCAAATCCTACCTAGTTAAGACTTTAAAAAGGCTAAAAGGCCATAAATAGTGGAGAAAAATGATTTTAAGAAATAATGCCATGTGATTTTCAGGGAAAGAGATACCTACAAGTCTGAATTGTTGACCTTTGCAGATCAACAAGAGACCTTGGCTGATTCTTGGCCAGAATTCACCGGCAATCTGTTGAGCGAAACGAGTCAGGAAATCCAGAAGGTTTAGCAGGAATGCTGCCTTGAGTGTTGCTGTATGATATGTCGCTAAACATCGCTGATGTGCCTTCATCCGCTTGCCATCTTCGCAGAGCTTGAGGAAGGCTCATGTGGAGGTCAATGCCAGAGCCTTCTTCTTCTTCTTGGCAAGTAGGTCTCCATTGCTCAACAAGGGGGCCTAATACATTAACCGCATGACCCATGTCTGGCCTTTGATATGGCTCGCGAGCTGTGCAGTGACCTGCCAGCTCGGCAACCCTCAAGATGCTCTCGTATGTTTCGTCATCTGGGTCAAGAGCCTCATCTATTGCCTTTCGGATGCTTTCCTTGTTGATCAAGATTCTGCGGAACCATGTGACTAGATGACACCTTTCTTCTGGCATTGTCTCGTCAAGGACTTTCCGTCCGGTTATTATTTCCATCAAAATTACGCCAAATGCGTAGACGTCCACTTTCGTGGTCACTCTTCCAGTAGCTGCCAAAGGGAAATCGATAAGTTAATCTTGACCATGTAGAAGAACGAATCGGTCAATGTATGACAGACATGCAAAAAATGTACATAACTGAGACAATCAAAAGCAAACTACTATCAGACTAATGTGGATATCACCACCAGGCAAGTTCAAACAATCTTCAAACTACTATCAGACCAATTCAAACAATGTTCAAACAACTACCGGACTGATCAAACAGGAACCAGAGGAGCACAAAGCAGTGTTTGTAACAATCTCTTCTATCCTAACATATTTTCACTAACTGTGTGAAACATCAAAAATAAAGAGAGGGAAAAAAAGGAGATTTACCAGCATATTCAGGAGCAAGATACCCAAAGGTCCCAGCCAATCGAGTCACCATAGAGTAATTTCCATCTGGAGCATTCTTCACCAAGCCGAAATCTGCAACCTTTGCCCTCATGTCATCCCCAAGAAGTATATTAGATGGCTTCAAATCTCTATGGATAAAGCTTGACTGAGCCAGGCTATGCAGATACTCAACCCCTCTTCCGACATCCAATGCAATTGTCACTCTTTGCTTCCATGTAAGGGGAGGATAACCACGCTCCCGCCATTCAAAGAGGTGTTGCCCCAATGTCCCTTGGGGCATGTACTCATAAACCAAAAGCCTCTCATTGTCATTGATGCAATAGCCAAGGAGAGCGACCAGATGTCTATGCCTAACTTTTGTAAGGACAGCTATCTCAGCTTGGAACTCATTCATTCCTTTAGTTCCCATTGCATTAGACTCCATCCTCTTTACAGCGATCTTTGTTCCATCATGAAGTTCTCCTCCATAAACTACACCAAATCCTCCCCGGCCCAGAACGTTGTCATCACTGAAGTTATTTGTAACTTGTCGGAGAACTTGGATAGATATGACCACATTACCACCTTCAAACACGGGCATCTCATTATGATCCCCGCTAGTCTGGCTCTGCAAATCACTAGGCAACCCCGCATATCCATCAATAGCACCCATACAATTACTCTTCACCATTTGTGTCCCGAGTTCAGGACTCTGAACCTTCGCAAAGTTCCTATTTCTTCTTCTAAGGTAACATTTGTACAGAATAAACAACAAAACACCAACTGTAGCAATAACACCAATCACCACACCTACAACCTGAAAAGCAGATTGAGATGATTTTCGGGATGCCCCGCCTGATCCACCACCGGAGCCAGAGGAATTAGACCCTGAACTCCCACCACCTCCGGTGTTGATAACAGTTCCAATGAATGGATTCCCCTTAGAATTCACTGTCACACCAGCTCTAAACGTCGGCACCACACCACTTATATTGTTATTAGAAACATCAAGGGTTTGCAAATTGGTTAATGCTGTCAAACTCTCAGGTATAGTACCAGTCAAATTGTTACCATTCAAATACAATCTCTGCAAATACTTCAAGTCAGCAAACGCAGGGGAGATACTACCATTCAAATGCTGCTTACCAAGACTGACAGAGGTGACATTTCCAGATGAATCACAGCTAACAAAAGGCCACTGATTGCAAGCATTGTTACCTTGCCATGACTCGGCCAACGTCGTCGGATAACCAAAAGCGCCAGCCACCGCAATCAGCGCCGTCACCTGCGCGTCACAGGCCACCCCTGGCTTGTCCGTGCAGAAGCTGTTGGTTGTCCCCATCTCTGCTGTCACCCCGGTCTTGAAGGCTGGGTAAGGACCCTGCAGATGGTTGTTTTGCAGACTGATGTTCGCCAATTTAGGTAAATCGATTAGGGATCGTGGAACCACGCCCGTCAATTGGTTCTCTCTGAGCTGAATATCGAAAATGCTCGTGCAATTGGAGAGGTCGGGGATTGAGCCGGTGAACGAATTCCCATGAAGCCACACCTGGGTGAGCTGATTCATGCTTCCGATTACACTGATTGAACCGGTGAGTCCTGAGCCGCTTTGTTTGTTGTTGCCGTTGAGCCACAGATTTTGAATCTCCGAGTCCGCGAATGAATTCGGAAGCGATCCAGTTAGACTGTTGAAAGAAAGCCGGAGATTCTGCAGACTGGGAAAGGAGCCGAAGATGTCCGGAATGGATCCGGTGAGACTGCAACTTCCGGCGTAGAGAGTGACAAGGCCTGTGGACTGAGTTAACTCAGAAGGAAACTTCCATGGCGCAAGATCAACATTGGAAGTCAAGGAGAGGGTCTGTAGGCTGGACAGACCAGAGAACCCACCTTCGGCAATGGAGGTGAAGTTATTGTTGTCCAGATAGACTTCCTGTAAATTGGAGAGATTGGCTAGGGAGGGGAGCTCGCCGGAGAAGTGGTTGCCCTGGAGAGAGAGGGATGTGAGTTGAGAGAGCGAGTTGAGGTTCGAAGGTAGGGTTCCGGCGAGGGACTTGGTGTTGAGGTTGATCGAGGTTACACGGCCATTGCCGTCGCAGCGGACTTCAGACCACTTGCAGAAGGCGGTGCCGGCCCAGGACGCAGGCGCCGGCGTAATGGAACTAGCGAGCTTGGACATGAAGGCCGCATCGTCAGCCGTGGAGAAGGAAACGAGAAGGAGGAGGAGTAAGGTTAGGAGGAGTATAGAGGCGGACGCCATTGTTGGAGATTTGAAGGTTTTTCTGTTAGATGAAAGAGATTCTCAGAGTTGATATGGGAAAGGGGGAGAAGAGGGTTTCCGATTTAGGGTGTGGATGCGGGTTGGGGATTGGGGACGGTGGTTATGCTAAAGTGACCGGCTGTGGCGCATTTGTTCGTCACTGACGCGGTGACGCCTTGTTTGGGGTAAGTTCAAATACGGAAACAACTTGAATTTTATGGTATAAAATATGTGTATATTTGGTTGTAATTTTAAGAATATAAAATATTAAGAATTTAATTTTATGTGAATTATTTTTTTTTTTTTTTTTTATTAAGTAAGAATTCGACGCCCGGACAGGCCCGGGGGTCGATAGGCCGAAAAACTCGGCGACGGATAAACCGTCAAAATAAGCTAAAGACATAAACAAACAATAAGGCAGAGCCGGAAAATTACAAGAGTGCAAATAAAGGCAAAGACTAGCAAATGATGAAAGAACCGGCAGTGTGAGACAACTCATCCATTAATTTTATGTGAATTATAATCCTTCAATAATTGTAGGAGTTTATTTATTTTACTTATTTATTTCCATTATTATTTATAATAAAATATATTTTTCGTTGTTTCAGTTTATATAAACTTCCAAATTCAATCTAATCCAAGATTTTTTCTTTCCGTTTTAATCAGCGACGAACCGCCGACACCTTTTGTCCCATCAAGGGGACTAAGACAGGGCGACTCACTGTCACATTTCATTTTCATCCTCATTGCTGAGGTGTTAGTCAGAACACTACAACGCAATTCAACTGCATCTAAAGATGTAGGCTTTGCCATCGGTGGAGGTGGGATTAAGATCTCTTTTCTCGCTTTTGCTGATGACATCATGCTTTTCGGTAAGGCTAACCAGACGACATGCAATAACCTATCCAATCTGATCCAACGTTTTTGCATGATTTCTAGACAGAAAGTCAATCGGCATAAATTAAGTGTCCAAGTTTCACCAAACACGTCTCCCACATCTATTCAAACAGTGACGACAACACTGGGAATTCCACTATCAGATAACTTAGAAAAGTATATGGGGTGCCCTATTATTAATAGTAGAGTTAACAAAGACACATTTGCGGATATTATTCTTAAAACAAAACAACAGCTATCAAAGTGGAAAGCTTCATCCCAATCGGCAGAGGGACAAAAAGTCCTCATTAAAGCCAATTTAAGCGCACGACCCTTATTCTTGATGCAAGCTTTTATGTTGCCTTTGTCTATCCTTCGTGAACTTGAAAAAAAATTATAGATAGTTCTTCTAGAACAAAGAGGAAAGATATACACCACTTATTAGTTGGGACAAAATTCGTGCGGATACACTCTCCGGTGAGTTTGGAACTCACAAAGCTGAGACAATGAACATCGCACTACAGATAAAGTTGCTTTGGAAAATCATTGCTGAATTAGAAAACATCTGAGTTAGAGTAATTTCAGGTAAATACCTTAAATGAGAACCGTTGTTGAAGTACGTTAAAAAGGGTAACACTTCTTGGCAATGGTCAAAACTTATGTCAATCAGACACTGGTTTAAACCTGGCCTAAACTGGTCTATCGGTAATGGTAACTCGGTTAACTTCTCGGAGGACAACTGGTTAATCAATACACCTCTGGCTAAACTGGCGCTTCAACCGCTTAATGAGGCTCAATTGGATTGGCTGGTGGCCCGATTTATTACTAGTGATAATAACTGGGATGTAACAAAGATGTCTACAGACTTACAAGGGTTACTAAACACGAATATCATTTCACAAATTGTAGAGATACATTTGCATGCAAACAACTTCTTGGATCGACTATTATGAGGGCCTAGCAGAGATGGTTGGTTTTCCACTAATTCGGCCACGACGCTGATTCCAAACTACGCAGGTGATCCCCATTTCGACTGCCATTTGCTTTGGAAACTGGACATTCCCTACAAGATTAGACATTTTTTAAGGAAGATCGCACGGGATGGTTTACCTACCTCTGACAGACTTCAGCGGTCCCATGTTTCAGTTTCCCTCGGGTTGTAACTTTTGTGGTTGTACTATAAAGTCTACCACCCACCCGCTCTTAGATTGTCGCACGACATTGGCTCTGTTCTCAGCTATTGGGCTCCGCCGTCCGATTCTACAGGGGATCAATGTGAATACAAAACCAAACATCCTTCTGAATACCATCTACACACGAGTGGGTAAAAACAATTTCGCTAAAATGACTTTTGCTTGGTGGGGTATTTGGTACTTTCAAAATCAACTCACTACCATCAAAAACCCCAATCTGATTTTGCAAATGGAGAGGAAGACCCCAAACCTTTGACCAAAAGAAACCAAACCGGACGGAGGAGAAAGACTAGGAGCCCACCAGAACAAGAGCGAAATACATCACAACCGGAGGAGGAGGAGGAACACCAGAGGGAAGAGGCTAATAGCGGTGGCGAGGGTTGACGGATGTAAGTCCCAATCGGAAACCGGAACCCGACAACCATAAAATTCCCAGAACCCGGCCACCAAACTCGAGTAGAGAGGGATTTGACGAAGAATTCAACCGAAATAAGTGGATTGACTATTGAGGGGAAGATTTGGCCAAAGCTTGATCAAATTGGAGTAAAAGCTTCAATCGTTCCAATGGAACGTACTCTCCTTGGCAAATAAAACACACACTTTTCAACTAAAACACAAATTTTGCTAGACAATTTTTTTTTTGAAACTATAGTATTTCATCTTTTCTATTCTATATTTTAACTTGAGTTTTTCCCGAAACTATTTTACTATAAAGTTCTTTTAAAAAAAAAAAATACTCCGTACTTTAGAGCTTTTCCGACCCATAATTTGTTGAGTCGAACCCATCGACCTTGCGGGCCGGACAGGTCTAATCTAAATTTCATCGTATACGCACTTGTTGTTATCGGTCATCCGGGCATCCAAACAAACCCTTATCTCGTACTGTCGTATGATTTACGTAAGCCCAATTCCGTGGGGCCCGTCCCTTTGGCGTCTACAGAGCGACGTTTACTGCAACTGGGTAAGCTTGAATTGAATACGCGGCTGTTCTACTTTGCAGGGTGTTTGGACAGCTGGCGCTCGGTTGCCTTTCACTGGAAACAGGGACCTACCGTTCTACCCGGGTTGCTTTGGGGGTCACGGCGCGGGGCCCACCATCGGCTGTCACCTTTGGTTGGTCACAGTCGATCTTAAAGACATTCCGTAATAAAGGCATGTTATCAGACCCATGTGGTATCATATCTTTGCCTTGTAGGATCCCATGCATCACTCCTTAATTCACTCCTTAATTTAATGTATTTAAATGCTAAAAATTGCCTTTGTCACTTTGTCAGTTTCTAATTACGTTTTCCTTTTCACTTCCTTGCAAGAGTAGAGAAACTGGATTATTATGTTCGGTTACGTTTTTCCATCGCTCCAATTCCTCCGAATAGACCTGTCAAAACACAACCCGATCCGATCGGTCCGAAAAATTTCCGACTCGAACCCGGAAATTTTGACCCGAATTTTTTTCCGACCCGAACCCGAAAATCCGAAATTTTCCGGATAATCTGGGTTTCGACCCGGTGACCCGATTGACCCGGTAATTTTGACCCGGTTGATTTATAATTATATATAATTAAAATTTATCACAAAATTATCAAATCATGATTTTTTTAATTTAAAAAAGAAAAAATTGACAAATCCGAAATCGACCCGAAACCCGATCAAACCCGGTCAAACCCGGGTTCGAGTCAACCCGAAAAAACCCGAAACCCGTTTTACCCGAGACTCGTTTTACCCTAAACCCGAAGTGACCCGACCCGATCCCGAACCGAATGACCCGTTTGACAGGTCTACCTCCAAAGTCATAGGATAATAGTCTTAATTTAAAATTATATTTTCAATTTTAATTAATTTAGCCTATCTTTTAATTAGATTTTAGGGTCACTATATTTTTAGTATGAAATATTTTCCTAATTAGGTTCTTATCCTATGCCCAGCGTAAGATAGACGGACCGATAAAAGAGATCAAATTTAATATATGGTCGATAAATTACTTTTATTACTAATTGTCTTTAGAATGGAGTGTCATTGGTCATATATTATTCGTCCGTTCGGAAAAAACATAGCGTTTACTATTTACACACGCTTTTTTATTAAGACAAAAATTACATAAAATATTTATTTTTTTTAAAAAAATTTAAATCATTTTATACTTATTAACAGTAACTACAAAATTATTTAAAAAAATTATAAAAATAGATAATTTATATAGTTTTTAATATCCTAAAAGAACATATCGAACAAAGAATGTATCGTTGGATTGGATTAGAACATTGGTAAGGGTAGATGGTCGTATATTCGACGAAGTTATGTAGTATGCCTTATTTTGGACATTTTAAGCCTTTATTTGGTTTATTTTGTATTGGTTTGAAGTTTGAACACCCTGTTATTTCAAGATTTGAAATAACTAAGTTTGAAATAACTAAGTGTGTCACCTAAATAAAACCATTTGGCTTCAAAATGGTAGGGAATCCTTTTGTTAATACGGATATTGGGCCCAATTGGAAATGGGCCTCCATATAACCCCATACTAGAGAAATGTTGATCAGTTTCTGGTCAATGGGCCGCTGGCTGTGATCGACCGATCAGTTAAATACAAAATTCCTAAAATCAACAATTAATATAATTACATTTAAATGTTTAATCTATATGATTTCTCTTCCTTTCCGATTTTAGTCCGCTGCGGATTGTTGATTGACGAGGAACCCACATTTGGTGGCAAACTCTGAACACGTGATCTAGCAGGTAAGAATCAAATATCAGATAAACCGGCTTGTGTCGACCGGCTCGACCCAGCCGGCCAGAGCCGACCGGCTCGTCCCACTGAAAGGAGCAAGGCAAACCTTAAATTTTTAATCCAAGGAAAGGGGCAGAGATAGGGATCCAACCCCACCAGTGAGCCACCCAACTGAGGCTTGTTAGGTTTTTTTATTGTTTTGTAACAAGTTTTTTTTTGTCTTTCGGTGTTACTGAACACCGAACTATTGAGAATTAGACCCGTTTGATATTAATTTTTTACTCTATAAAAAAAATGTTTAATCAATATCCTCATAACGAGTTAGCATCCCGCACAATCGAGCTATATAAACTTTATAATATCCCTTATTACCTTAGTAAGGAATTATGAACCCTAGAAAAGGTCAATTGAAAAACTAAATGAATATGAAAACTCAACTATTAAACTTGAAATGAGTGGTTAAGGGTTTATAAACTAAATCGTATAATTTTTAAAAATATCATTCATATATTTATATAGTTTTTTTTCTGACCTATTTGATTATTTCCTAGTAAAATTCTATTATATTAAATAATTTCGTCATTTTAAAAATAAAATGATGAGATTTAGACATATGTTAGAAACTCATGAATTTCCCTACTAGCTAAGTATATGTATTTAATGCATTTAAGTGAAATATATACCCCAATATAAATGTTGCATCTAATATTATAATCACTGTAAATAATCAAATTAATTTCCCTACTCGCTGCTGTGTCCGCTTGTGTGCTTAGGGCCTGGTGTCTTCCGGGTTTTTTTAGTTATTTTGTTGTATTACGTGTCTATATTATGTTTTCATGTTGTATTTTCTTTTGTTTTGTTGTATGTTTAGACGGCTTGCCGTCTGCCGACTTTGTCGGCCTCTCGAGGCCCGGGCCTGTCCGGTCTCGAATTATTTCCTAATAAAAAAAAAAAAATCAAATTAAAAATAATAAAAAATTAAATAATAATCATATAAAAAACAATATAAATACCACTACGAATGAAAATTTGGTTTCCGGATTAAACAATTTTCTTGACAGCTGGGTCTTTGTTGAATGTTGACTCAATTTACCAGTTGTCGCTGAATTTGTTGCAAGCTCGCCGCAATGAAGGGGATCAGTGAGCGTAACAGTCAATTTCTTCTTACATCCATCAATGGCGCCAGCGTCTCTTCCCCGCCTTACTGTACTCTTCCTCTTCCTCCTCTTTTCCTTCACCACGGCTGACGATGCGGCCGTCATGTCAAAGCTCGCCCGTGCCATCACGCCGGCGCCGGCATCCTGGACAGGCACCGCCTTCTGCAAGTGGTCCGGCGTCCACTGTGACGGTAATGGCCGTGTAACCTCTATCAATCTCAATACCATGTCACTATCCGGAACCCTACCTTCGAACCTCAACTCGCTCTCTCAACTCACCTCCCTTTCTCTACAGGGCAACCACTTCTCTGGCGAGCTCCCCTCCCTCGTCAATCTCTCGAATCTCCAGAATGTCTACCTTAACAACAATAACTTCTCCTCCATAGCCGAGGGTGCGTTCTCTGGTCTCTCCAGCCTCCAGACTCTCTCCTTAAGTTCCAATGTTGATCTTGCGCCATGGAAATTTCCTTCTGAGTTGTCTCAGTCCACCGGCCTTGTCACTCTCTACGCCGGAAGCTGCAATCTCATCGGATCCATCCCGGACATTTTCGGCTCCTTTCCAGGGCTGCAAAATCTTCGGCTGTCTTTCAACGGCCTGACAGGATCGCTTCCGAGTTCATTCGCCGGCTCGGAGATTCAAAATCTCTGGCTCAATGTCAACACACAAGACGGCTCAGGGCTCACCGGTTCGATCGGTGTCATAGGAACCATGACTCAGCTCACTCAGGTGTGGCTTAATGGGAATTCGTTCACGGGCGCCATCCCTGACCTCTCCAATTGCACTAGCATTTTCGATCTTCAGCTCAGTGATAACCAATTGACCGGCGTGGTTCCACAATCCTTAATCGATTTACCTAAATTGGCAAACATCAGTCTGCAAAACAACCATCTACAAGGTCCTTACCCGGACTTTAAGTCCGGGGTGACAGCAGAGTTGGGGATAGCCAACAGCTTCTGCACGGACGAGCCAGGGGTGGCCTGTGAGGTTCAGGTGACAGCGCTGATTGCGGTGGCTGGTGCTTTTGGTTATCCGAAGATGCTGGCCGATTCATGGCAAGGTAACAGTGCTTGCAATCAGTGGCCTTATGTTAGCTGTGATTCATCAGGATATGTCGCCTTTGTTAGTCTTGGTAAGCAACATTTGAATGGTAGTATCTCCCCTGTTTTTGCCGACTTGAAGGTTTTGCAGAGATTGTATCTGAATGATAACAATTTGACTGGTACTATACCTGAGTATTTGACATCATTGACCAATTTGCAAACCCTTGATGTTTCTAATAACAATATAACCGGTGTGGTGCCGACGTTTAGAGCTGGTGTGACAGTGAATTCCAAGGGGAATCCATTCATTGGATCTGTTATCAACACCGGAGGTGGTCGGAGTTCAGGGTCTAATTCCTCTGGCTCCGGTGGTGGATCAGGCAGGTCATCCCCAAAATCATCGCAATCTGCTTTTCAGATTAGGTCATCCCCAAAATCATCGCAATCTGCTTTTCAGGTTGTAGGTGTGGTGATCGGTGTTATTGCTACAGTTGGTGGTGTGTTATTCATTATGTGCAAATGTTACCTTAGAAGAAGATATCGGAAAATCGCGAAGGCTAAGGAGCTTGATTTCGGGGGACAAATGGCGTTCAAAATCGAAGTGATCCGACAAGTTACGAATAACTTCAGCGACGAGAACATTTTGGGGCGGGGAGGATTCGGAGTAGTGTACAAAGGAGAGCTTCAAGAAGGAACAAAGATCGCGGTGAAGAGGATGAAGGCGTCTGCAATGGGGACTATAGGAATGAATGCCTTCCAAGCCGAGATCGGCGTCCTTACAAAGGTAAGGCATAGGCATTTGGTTGCACTCTTAGGCTATTGCGTCACCGACACCGAGAGGCTATTGGTTTACGAGTACATGCCGCAAGGGACATTGGCGCAACGCCTGTTTGAGTGGCGGGAGATCGGGTGTCGTCCACTCGAATGGGAACAGCGAGTCACGATTGCGTTGGATGTCGCTAGAGGAGTCGAGTACTTGCACAGCTTGGCACAGTCGAGCTTTATCCATAGAGATTTGAAGCCAACTAACATACTTCTTGGTGATGACATGAGAGCTAAGGTTGCGGATTTTGGTCTGGTTAGGACCATTGCTGATAGCAAGTGTTCATTGTGGACTGATGTTGCTGGGACCTTCGGCTATCTTGCTCCTGAATATGGTGGTATGTTTTGCTTTCATTACAAACCTTGAGTTTATATTCGAGCCGAGTTTGTTTGTTCATTTATGATATGAACGAGCTCGAGCTTAAAAATATGCTCATATTCAGCTCGTTTAGGAAATGAACGAGCTCGAACTGAGCTTTTTTCGAGCTTTAACCAGTTTTTCGGCTCATTTAGGAAATATATGCTCATACAGTAACTTGAAGGAAATTTTAGAAATTTCACAAAATTCGAGCTTAATTCGAACGAGTCGAGCTTTGGACCGAGCTTAAAAATGTGTTCATACTCGACTAGGTTAGAAAATAAACGAGCTCGAGACAAGTTTTTATCGAGCGAGTACGAGTCGAATTTGAGCTACTCGTATTCACGTAAATATAACAGAATAACTAACATTTGCAACTGAATAACATAATGTAATTGAATAATTTAACTGGTATTTGCTATTAAGATGTTACCTGATATCTAATGATGGAATCTCACTGGACTTATATGCTCCGATTTTGGTATTTATTTTGTCGCAGCGACAGGAAGAGCAACGACAAAAGTGGATGTATACGCATTTGGGGTAATTTTGATGGAATTGCTAACAGGTAGAAGAGCCCTTGAAGAAACAATGCCAGAGGAGAGGTTGCATCTAGTAACATGGTTCCGCGGAATCTTGATCGACAATGAAGAAGACATTCGAGAGGCGATCGACGAAGCACTCGACGCAGACGACGAGACATTCGAGAGAATCTTGAGGGTTGCTGAGCTGGCAGGTCATTGCACGGCGCACAGCTCGCATCAGAGGCCGGACATAGGGCATGTGGTTACTGCATTGAGCCCCCTTGTTGAGCAATGGAGACCAGCTGCCAGTCAAGGGGAAGGAGATGATGAAGAAAGCTATTGCATTGACCTCCATTCAAGCAGTCCTCAAGCCCATAGTTGGTAAAGATTCAATCACAATTTTGTATTAAATTAAGTCATTTGGTGTTTTACCAAACAACACACCCTGTATAAATTGGAGTTGTTTAAAAGACGGGACCTTGACTATTGTATCCATCTTTGAAAAATGTTATAACTGTATTTTACAAGTATAAATTTATATTAAAAAATTATATTAATATTCTATACCTTATATTAATAGGTTTATAAAATTTTATTATGAAAAATTATTATAAAAAAATTATGGATAATTAAAAGATTGATTATTTTAGAAAATATTTTTTTTTTTTTTCTAAAACATATATTTTCAAAATAAAAGTTTATAAACATGTTAATATAAGTATATAGAGTATAAATATAATTTTTTAAATTTTTTTAATGTGAATTGATAAGGGGTTGATATATGCACGGTGAACTTCTCACAATATGCACGGTGCCGTTGTCGACACTCGGAGTCGGCAAGCTGTTCACCGACCTCGGTAGTCTAGATCGGCAACGGCAACCATTGCAGCTGGAAGACTAATTCCTTACTTGTTATGTTATATGTATAAGGGTGAATCGAGTTCAAACCAAAAAAAAAAAAAAAAAAAATTGAACCGGGTTCATTAATTCCTTCCCCATATCTTTTATATATGCTTACCTCCCTCCATCCACTCCCTGCTCACTGTTCACCAACATCGGAACTCCAAGTCGGTATTCTGCTCTCACCGACACCGGATGATGAGGTTGGCACCGTGCAAATGACGAGATCACGCCGTGCTAAAAGGAAGACCCATTGAGAATATACTAAGACTTGATAAGTTACTTCTCACTTGAATTAATTGATAATTTCACTTGAATTGAGAGCATGAACATTAGTGAGACCCGAGGCCCTTAACATCCGGACTCTTAACTTACTTTTTCTCTGCCACATCAGCTTAAGGGCCTCATTTCAGCTTTTAATTATTTGCACCCCCATTCGTGAGCCCGGATCCGAGCTCTTAACTTACATTTTACTATTTACCCTTTTCAATTAGTTAATCATCATTATTATTATTATTATTATTATTATTATTATTATTATTATTATTATTATTATTATTATTATTATTATTATTTATTTATTTATTTATTTATTTATTTATTTATTTATTTATTTATTTATTTATTTATTTATTTATTTATTTATTTATTTATTTATTTATTTATTTATTTATTTATTTATTATTATTTATAGGCAAAATAAGTGAAAAAATTGGTTTTTTATATGGTAAAATAATAGTATATGGGTATTATTATTATTATTATTATTATTGCATGCAAAATGTGAGAAAAATTATTTTTTTATGCTAAACATACAAGTATATGAGTAATATTTGAATTAATTTTTTTTATTCAAAGCATATGGAAAATGGGTGTCTATAGATAGATAAAATTAAATCAAACTCAAAAATAATTTTTATTATTTTTTTAAATTGACGAATATGTCGGAAATTAGATTTTAAGTTTGCTAAATATTTAGCAAATGCATTGGCTCTCCAATTTACTACAGGTGAACTTCCACAAACAAAAAGGAAAAAAAGGTTGGATGGCCTTTAAATTAGACATGGAAAAGGCCTACGATAGAATCAATTGGGACTATATAAGAGCAACTCTCACCAAATTTGGCTTCGCCCCACAATGGATTAATTGGGTCATGAACTGTATTACTACGACCACCTTCTCAGTCCTAGTGAACAATTGCCCCGGAACCCCATTCAAACCAGGAAGAGGAATTAGGCAAGGAGATCCCCTTGCTCCCTATATCTTTATCTTAGTTATGGAGAACCTAGCCAGAGAATTAATCGAGGAAGCAAGCTACGATGATGCTCTCATTGGAATCAAGCTCACAAAAAATGGTACCAGCATCCCCTTTCTTACTTTTGCAGATGACACAATCATTTTCTCCAGATCTTCTCACAAAAGTCTTCACACTATTAAAAACATCCTCAACAATTTCTCAAACCTCTCAGGACTAACCATAAACTACAACAAGAGCTCTTTGCAAGTCTCAGGAAACATTAGCTCAAATCTGGCTAACTCCTTAGCTCGAGATATGAATATTCCTATATCTAAAACTCTAGAAAAATATCTAGGTATACCTTTGGTCAGAGGAAGAGTTAAAAATGAAGTCTTTAATGAGGCTGTTCAAGGCCTTAAAAAACAATTACCCAAATGGAAAGCCTCCTCTCTCACCCAGGCTGGTCGTGCAACTTTAATCCAAGCAAATTTAAGCTCCAAGACTAATTATTTGATGCAGAATTTTCTCCTTCCTAAAGGAATTTTAAACGAAATTGACCAAGTTCAAAAGAACTTCTTCTGGAACAAGCTTCATTCAGAAAAGTACACCCCTTTAATTAGTTGGGATAAGATCTGTAAACCAAAAGAACAAGGTGGTCTTGGACTAAAACTAGCTGAAGATATGAACATAAGTCTTCAAATGAAACTCTTATGGAAAATCATTCGTGAACCGGATAATATTTGGGTAAAAGTCATAAAAGAAAAATATCTTCAGCAAGAAGGATTAATGGAAAAATCCACGCAGAATACTTCGTGGCAATTTGGGAGACTTCTTAACCTCCGAGAGAGATTCTCCCAAGGACTACTATGGCTAATAGGAAACGGTGAATCAATAAATGTTTGGAAAGACCCTTGGGTACCAGATCAAAATCTAGCGAACTTCCAGCAGTACTTTGACCCCGATCCTAAGGTAACCCATCATCTTAAAACTAACAAACAATGGGATATCCCTCTATTACATGAGATCTTCCGCAACAACATTGTTTCAAAAATTATAAAAATCAGAGTCCCACTTTGGAATACCCCGGATAAATTAATATGGAAATGCAACTCCAGTGGTCAATTTACAACTAAATCGGTGAGACAAATTATGACTAACAGCAACAACCATTCAGACGATTACAAATGGATTTGGAAACTAAACATCCCCCCTAGAATCAAGAATCTCCTTTGGAAAATAACCACTGACAGCCTTGCCACAAAAAAATAGACTAAATAGATACTTCAATAGGGTCCCGTCAAGTTGTTGCTTCTGCAATAACAATAATGAAGACAGTGACCACCTCTTTGTCTCTTGTCCATTCACGAGGGCTATCATTGCCTCCTACGGGCAACTGGTAGGTAAAAACAAGACACTAATACCTACCCACTGCAACAATATAAAAGACCTCCTAACTATAAATCAAAACAAGAAGGACATTGAAGAACTCTGTTTTATATGGCAAAAGATATGGGAATCAAGAAATGACTTGATTTTCAGAAACAAGAAACCAACCACATCTCATCATTTAGCAAGTAGAATTTTGTCCGATCGTACGGACTGGCAAACTGCAAATAAACAATCCTCTCCTCATGCCAACCATAGTGCTAGAAGGAAAAGAAACTCTAAATGGACTAAACCACCTAGGGCTATCTACAAAATCAACGTGGATGGCTCGTTGAAACCCACATGCGAATGTCATGTGGGGGTCATTATTAGGAACCATTATGGTTCAGTGATTGATATCCTTCAGTTGGAAACGGCAGCTACATCCGCTATCCAAACAGAAGTTGACGCAGTTTGTGCAGGTATAAACTTAGCCATAGCAAGAGGCCTAAGGAGAGTCATAGTGGAAGGAGATTGCCTGGAAGTGATCAAGATGATTAATGACAAGTATCATGACAGATGGGAAATATCAAGGGAAGTGGAGCTAATCAAGAATCTTAGTGCTAACTTTGACAGCATTGAGTTTAGACACTGCTACAGAGAAGCTAACAAGGCAGCAGACTTCATAGCTAGATCTAGAGACAACTGTACTCTTAGTAATCTCCCTATTCTTAGGGATCTCTGTAACATCATCCGGTCGGATGATCATGGTGGCGCCTTACTTCAGTAAGGCTCACCTATTTTTCGCCTACTGTAAAAAAAAAAAAAAAAAATTACTACAGGTGAAGGTGAAAGGCTGTGCTTCATGGGTTTTGTAGGCCGAACGAAGTCGTTTTTTGAGCTGTTTGGTTGGCAAGCCTCACGTGCAACACACCCTTCCTCGAATTGAACGCTATGGGCTCGGTTAATTTGGCTTCTTAGAGCATGCCCAACGGTTTCTCCATTTTGGAGAATTTTGGGCTTTTGGAGAATATTGGGCTCATTTTTAACCCAACAGCTTCTCCAACCCATTTCCCAAAATGGAGATGGAAGGGGAAAAATAGGGTATCTTCCCTATATTTGCAGCAATCGCCAAAAAATTTGGCGACTACTTTTCTTCTGGCCACAAACGTGCCGACTCCACCGCGCTCTCTTTCTCCACTATTTCTCCATCTCCAACAAGCATTCAAGCGTCTGGTTCGGCAGCAGGGAATGGCGTATCGCAAGCTTCCAAGGTACGATCCTCCAAATTCCGACTTTGATTAGTGAATAGATTGTTAGATGAAGGCAGAGGTATGGCTTGAATGAAGTAATTGTCCTTCAGCAGGGAATAGCCGAGTATGATTTCAGTTAGGTCAAACGTTTAACCGATGCTGTGTTATCAATTCAATTAGTCGCAATCAAGGTATTCAATTGGGATATTTTTCTAAGATTTGCACAAGTAGAATTGTTCATCTGAATCCTGAATTTGAGAACTCGTGCAAACAAACAATTTTTAGCAGTTACTCTATAAATTAGTCATTAGATTCGGATTGCTTTGTATGGTTTACTTGATGTGAAAGGAGAAAGAATGGAGAAAGAATGAAGAAGCATCGTAGACTGAATTATGAACTTGATCCGTTGCAAATGCTGCTTCTTGTCCCTAGTGCACACCATCTGTTTGTAAAATTGTCTTAGGCCTCCCAACAACCCTTCCTAATTCCTCATCATTTAATGTTCAATAAAGCTAGTATGATTTTAAAATTTTGATCAGTGCTCATTTTTGTTTTGGTGAATATGTTTCCACAAGTAGCTGAACTCCTCAACGTTGCCTGGCTTGATGAGCACGGGAGGATTCCAAACTCCATGTTTTCCCCTGGCTGGCACATAATAGGCTCTGCATATTTGATATTCAACACAAAAGAGGATGCCTACATGGGTTAGAAAGTGCTTCCGAGGCTTCAATGTCGACTGCCAGAGGTGAAATAACACGGACCGTATATATTGGAGACGAATACGCGCACTTTTGAGCACGCATGGGGGATCATGGGGAGAAGGTTGAAGCCACAACTAGAGGCAATGGTTGATCAAGTCTCAAAGCCCAGAATGGATGGGTGGCGGGAACTGAAGATAGGAGAATTCTTCACCTATCCGGGGGAGGAAGATGATGAAGTGGATTTGTCTGTCGGGGAGGTGAAGGCCTTGCACTGAAAGAGAGGGCTCATTGTTGAAGGGATTGAGTTTAGGCCAGCATGAGTTAAGTTCAGAGCCATCGTTGAGTTTTCAATGCAAGTGCAATTCAGGTGTACATTTTAACCTGTGAATGTGATTTTGTTAACTTCCTCTATTCCACATGTTACTATGTTTTTCTTTTTAAATGCTAGTGAATGTAAATGTCAACTTCTGCATCATTGAAACAAACATTATGCTACACACTCAAGCTGTTTTACCTTAAGTCTCTGAAATTTTTTTTTCCAGATTTGCCAAAAAAGGGAAAAATTACAATTAAAAAATTAATTTACAATTCTCCAAAATGGAGAAACTGTTGGAATTGGCACAAAATTATTTTAGGGAAGATGAGGTTTGATTCTCCATTTTAAAGAAATTTTGGGGATGTTGTTGGGGATGCTCTTATATAAGAGACTGAATAGAGAGCCCTTAGCATATTATGTATTTCTTTTTTTCTTTTTATCCTAGCTGGAGGTTTTAAGGGACTTGGGGCCAACCAATGTTCATGCTCTGAGAATATTATTTGTAAAAACTAAATAACATAAAAGAATGACAAGTTACTTGATTTTTATATAACATCTCAACATATGAGTATTTTGAGCTTATATTATACATGTGCATCTCTACGTACGTATTACACCGTCCTTCACTGACAACGAAGAATGGTGCCTTTTGACTCAAAAGGCACCATTCTTCGTTGTCAGTGAAGGACGGTGTAATATGTACGTAGAGATTCAGACTCAAAAGTTTTGAGTACATGTATGATTTGAATTTGTTCTATTTGGAGATTCAGACTACTTCGTTTTGGGTAGAGGTGGCAGTCGGGCAGGTCGGGTCGGGTTTGAGTTCGGTTAGTCGGGTTTCGTGTCATTCGGGTTTCGGGTAATATCTAATAATTTGGTCAATCGGTTGGGTCGGGTTCGAGTTTCGGTTATATCGGATTTCGGTTATTCAGGTTTTTATTATTTCAATATTTATTTTAAAAATTTTATTAGATTGTAGCTTAAAGTTCGGGTTATTTCGGATTTCGGTTATAACGGGTTCGAGTCTTAATCGGTTTCGGTTCATTCGGAATTCGGGTCCAAAATGGACGGATTGTGTCAGTGTTCAGAAATCAGAATAATCAGTTTCTATTCGATCGGGTCGGATTTTCGGGTCGGGTTTTGCCAACTCTAGTTTCGGGTGAAATCGAGTTTTCGGGTTTGGATGGTGTGTGTTGCCGCTTTAATTTCAAAAATAGTATCTGAAACCGAAATTGGGCCCATTGGGCCTGAATGTGGCCCTAACTGTTCAAAGGTCAATGGCCCACTGGCATTTTTATTTTTGTTTTTCTTCCTAAGCTAATTTTATTTTGGGGAAAAATGCCCCCCCCCCCACCCAATCTGGAATTCTGGATCTTAATGTCAAAAGTGTTAACAAGACTTGTTAAGTAAGATAATTGATAAAATCATAAAAATCAATAAAATAGTGACAATTTTTATAAAGTCGATAAAACCAACGTATTAATCAGGCTAAATCCGTAACACAACAAATGAAACCAAGGACAAATGAAAACCAACTAGCTAATCGAAGAAACAAACGAAGACAAATAATGATGTTTGTGTTATATTTGAGTATGGTATTCAAATCGATTTAAATCATAAAACGTTCCAACTTTCAGATCAACTCATATAAAACTCGAAAAACATATATGTATTTTTATCCAGAACAATAATGTTAGTCCTTTTTTTTTTATCATGGATAACATCTCAACAATGTGGAAGTGATCCAAATCTAAGAATATATATTATCTTTAAAATGAACTTTTAGATGGATAAAGCAGGAAAATTGTCAATCCAAACACTCGACATAAATCACAATAGGCAATATATCGCAGTCAGCAACTTAGGGTTCGTATGGGACGGAGTTAATAAACTAACTAAAATTATAAACAGAGTAAAATTTATAAACTGTTGGTAAGAGTAGTTAAAAATTTATGAAAAAATATAAACTCCGTATGGGGCGAAAAACAGTTTATTTGTAAAAAATGGAGTTTATTTGGTTTTTATTAGGGGTATTGTGGTACTTTCAAACCAAATAAGATAAAAGAGAAGGGGTAAAATAGTAATTATGGAAAAAAAAACCCTCCAAAATAAGCTGCAATCTCCAGCTTTTTTTTAAACCAATTTTTTAACCTATTTGTGACTTATTTTGGTGCCCATACATCATTTAAACCAACTTAATTTTTTAACAGCTCAAAAGCTAATAATTTTAACTGTTAATTTTGATGCCCATACACACCCATAGTCGCAGATCCATGATTGTTTCAGGGGGTTTAAAAAATTCGTTTTTTTTTTTATGTGTGTATATGAAATAATGAAAAAGAATATTTTTGTTAATTTAAATATATTAGAGAAACAACTTCAGGAAAAAAAAATTTAGAGAAAACATGAAATCTAAAGAGATCTGAATCATCATATAAGATAGTAAGTATTATTTCACGTTGCTTTTATAAGCACTACGGGAAAAGTGTGTAATTATCGACGGTTTAGTCTCGACGCTTTTTATTAGGCCCGTGCGGATAGGGTGTTCAGGTGGTTCGATGGAACAGGCCCCCAAAAGTTTTGAGGCCCAATATCTTTTAAGATTTGTTATATTAAAATTTTGTTTTAAGTTTCAAATTGTAGTCGTTGTCCGGATGGTAAGTGGTCTGTGGAGACTGCGCCTATTTCAACGGTGTACCCCGTGATCGATTCCCCATACCCCCTTTTTAATCTATTTTGATTACTACAGTGTTGTTCTTTTACCGTCTCTTTTTTTTTCAATGGACTAATTACTTCTCTCCCCCCCCCCCTTTTTAATCTTTTTTTTTTTTTTTTTTTTTTTTTTTGATAAGGAAAAAATTCGGGTGGTGGTTAGCCAACCCGAGAGCATCCCGAAGGATGAGATCACGAGGATCTAAAATAAATACAGAATACATCAAAAGAAACACATAAAACAAACCCGAAAAAAAACCCTAACCCTAAGCAAACAAGCGGATACAACAACGAGATGAAGGAAACCCGGCGTGGCGAAGTGGATAGCGAGCGCATGGGACAACATCAGCTGACACGATGTCTCGCCGCCGGAAAGACGGAAAGCAGAAATCCTCGCAAGGCAAAGGCGACACCTGGGGAAGTGTGGATCACACGACGTTCCCCCCACCTAGATGAAGGATCTTCGGAGACCACAAACACCACCAAAACGATCACTTCGATCAACCAGGGCCGCAGAACTGCTCCTCAACCGAAACTAACCACGAACCAACAGACGGACACCCAAACAACACGAGGAAATGAAGTATGACCGCTAGAGAGCGAAGAGCGAGATAAGATTCCGGAATTTATTTACTGGGAATATATATAGTTTTATTTATATATATAGTTTTTAATGTAATGGGTTGCTTTGGGCTCAAGCCTAAGCCTTGGGCCCAAAGGACATGTAATCGGGTCAAACCAAGGAAGAGACAGGACCACGAGTATTGAAGCCACATCCGACGGAGAGGCCGCCAGAAGCGGAAAGGGAGGACAAGCCAACCGTAAAAGGAAGGCATAGGAAGGCCCCCCAACGTGGTAACAGTGCACACTCGAGCAGAGCAGCCGGATTGGAGCAAAAGAGGTGAGGATCGCTGGTCGAAAATCGAAACCAACATTAATCACGCCAAAAAGCGTTGTGGTGGCTCCCGAGGGAGATTTAGGGGCTCCTGAAGGAGATTTAAGGGCTCCCGGATGAGAGGTTGCGACTCCAAAACTCAAAAGAGAGTGATAGATTGTAACTGCCGTATTAGATTAGAGTTTCCCGTCATTAAGCAATTGTATGGACTTCAATTTTAATTGTACATAAACATATATAATGAAAAATTCATCCACATAGAATTTTGCGTACAAACGCCCAGGAAGGAACAAAGCCCAACCGGAAGGTGATTCGGCGGTCGTACACCACCATAAAAGGCAGTCGGAGAGCCACCAGGACGAAGAGTCGGAGGAGGACCCCACACCAGCCCGAGCGGCGACGACGAGGACCACCCGGCCGGCAGCCGCAACCGAACGCAGCCACTCCGACGGCGGAGAAGGCGAAAGAGAAACAGATGCCGATAGCCGGAATAAAACGAAGACGAGAGCAACAACGGGCGACGACCCAAGAGCCCGATGAACTGAACTGGCAACACAAAGGCGAGAGAGAACGGGGGATGAGGCGAAGAAAGCGACCGAAGCAAGCTCTCCACCGGACCACCAAAACCCCCGAAAACCGGCGAATTGGGAGACGAGACTAGGTGAGTACGAAAGGAAGGTAAACCATACTAAAAGCCCCAAATCAATTTGGCAAACCGGGGAGACACGACTCGCAACCCCAGATCAGAGAGATTAAAGGGCAAGAGAGGGGGGGCGAAACCCATGATGACAAACACCAAGGAGATAAGGCCATAGAAGGCTACAAGGAAAGAGACTCACTCTAGAAAAGAGGTGGCCGGAGCCGGGACACGGCTGAAGGTGCGGAGGCGGTGGTGTGGACTGTATAATGAGGAGGAAGATATCAAGATTTTTTGGGGGCGCGTGGGCAAGAAGCCCAACGCGTACTTCGGACCCCAAAAGGGGTTTTCAACACTTTTTTATTTCTTTTATCATAAACTAATTAAATTATCCTATCTTTAATCGAAAATAAAGTTTGATTATTATTCTTTTAGACCCTCTTTATTTATTTTTAACCATTTACTAATTACTTCTCACCCCCTCTCTTTTTAATCTTATTTGATAATATCATTTTTAGACCCTTTTTATTTCTTTTATCATAAACTAATTAAATTATACTACCTTTGACCGAAAATAAATGTCTTTTCACATTTTCACATGTTTTTTATGAGTTAAAAATATATAAAATATCCATTTTTTATTAATATTTTTTTAATAATTACAAATTTATTATTAGGACATATAATTTTGAAAGAATGGGGTATTTAAGTTTTTGAGACAATCATATAAAATAATTTTGTGCATATAAATAAGGTCTTATTCTTATTAATTACATTTTTTTTGCACAGGGCCTCTTAAAACGTTGGCACGGCCCTGCTTTTTATACATGTCGGTAATTTTCGACTCTCGATAGTGTCGGAACTGTCAGTGCTATTTCTCGACGCTCTTTCGCGTCGTGGGTGGTCTGTGTTAAATAAAAATTATCAAAAATGAAAACATAATTTTTTTATTAATTTTTTTCAGACTAAGCGAACTTCAGCCACCCAGTCAAAACATATACAAATATGAACCAATTTATTTATGATTAAGGAAAAACAATCGACCGTTATTGGACTCATTACACATATCCTGTACGTAGATAACATGACGAACACTTTGGATCCCATGGAGTTTGTTAAATCCGAACTCCACGGAGTTCCGCCCTACAGATCCTCATAGAACGTTAAGCTATTTAATTTGTACAACACAATGAGTAGGATATCTATATAGGTACATTAGCTGAATTCGAAATCATGTTGTTCTCTTCATTGCTATATTTTTCTTGATTAGGAAACCCAATCAATCAATCAATTATTAAGAGGATAAATGGGACATGTTAACCAAATAATTGTAGAAGTTTCAACTCTAGCCGAGTAAAACCAAACATATTAAGATATAGTACGTTCTTTTTGACTAGTAGTTATTAAAGATAGGTTAAACGACACCAACAAAAATCAAAGATAGGGTAAATATCCCAATCCTAATAAGTAATAATTGAAGACTCGCATAGATTTGCACTATCTTGATTGATTCGATTTTAATTATATAATAATCGGTTTTTCTATTATATGTTCAAATGACATATAATAAGACTCTAAATTGGAAAAAGATTTTTTACCAAAAAGTCAAACGACCCTAAAAATCTAATTGAAAAAAAAGGCTAAACTAATTACAATTTTTTTTAAAAAATCTGAATTTAGGCTCTTATCCTATGCCATAAGGGCATATGATAGAAAAATCGTATATTAATTACTCCATCCGTTCCAAAATAGATGTCCTTTATTTTTCGGCATACTTTTTAAAAAGCGAAAAACTTTTTAAAATATTATTCATTTATTTAATTTTTTTTATATAATTTGATACTTATTAGTAATAAGTATCAAATTATATTAAAAAAATTAATTAAACAAATAATATTTTAAAGAGTTTTTTGCTCGTTAAAAAGCGTATCAAAAAATAAAAGGACATCTATTTTGGAACGGAATGAGTATAATGTTTCTAATGGAAATTGAATTTAATTTTATTCAATCTTATAGAATTAGAAATGGTTTTGTTTATTTGTTTGTTTTTTTCCTATCAAGTAGGGCAATGTTGTTAAATGAGCTAAGTATAACCCAAGAGTTGACTTGGTCTGTTTGGTAACACGTGGCTGATGAGAAAATTGAAGCTGATGGATTATGTGTGTTAAATATATGTTAAATTAGAGTGATCGTAAGTGTTTGGTAACCTAACTGATAGAGTAGTTGATACAAACTAGCTGATGAGATAGGGGAAAATGAATAGAGTTCTGAAAAGCTTGAGGTAGGTAGTTGTTGAAAATTCAATTTCAAAAGCTAATAAAATATTATATTTAACTGATTTAAAACCATATAATATTAAAACCAAAAATTTTAAAAATCCACCTGCATTGCCAACAGTCTAATACATTTTTAAGTTCGACTCAAATCAAGACACAAATTCGACTCATGCTTGAATAACTCAATTTTTTCGGAAATTGCAAAATTTTCCCTTATTTACTACTCGATCTGTATGTCATAAATAAGCAAGTATGTCATATACTCGAAAAAACTCATTTTCGTAACTGAGCAAGGACACGTTTTTTTAAAATTGAGTCAAAATTTAGGCCATGTTCGAACTCAACTCGTTTTTAAATAAGCTAAATATAAGCAATTAATACTCGACTCATTTGACTCGAATATCAGACTTACCGTTGGGAGATTATCAACTATTTTTCTAGCTTAGCTAGACCATCTAATCATATCCTTGAGGATAATAATTTATACTTCTAAATCATTCTTAAAATGGTTTCCTATCATATGCCCTTAAGCTATAATTTTCAAATATCTTTCAAAATTTAATTAATTTAATTTTTTTTTATTAAATTTGTACAATCTGCTATTTTTAGTAGGAAATCTTTTGGGAGCCTACTACATATGAAAAAAAAAAGACAGTTGTTAAAATTTTAAACTAACTAGAAAAGTTAGATTAGTATCGACTCACATGTGACATTTGAATAAATAAATTCAGGGTTTCCAAAGAAGAGAAAACAGACTTCATTTGTTTACGCCAAGTGAAGACAAACACAATATCACTTTTCATGAGATTGGAAACTGGCTACAGCCATGTACGTTTTATTTGTAATTTTATTTCTGTCACTTGTTTATGTTATTTGCTTCAGTCATTTGCTTCTGTTTTTTTGTTTTCAGCTGTACATGATGGTTAGTCCATCCACCGGCTTGTCCGGTCTCTTGGTTGCCCTAGGCTTGTCTAGGGAACTGAATTCTTATCTTGCTTCAAAAAAAAAAAAAAAAACTTTTAACACCTAGTATTATTTGGTAACTATTTTTCTAAATAAAGTTTATTTAAGGAATGGCTAAAATCTGTTAATACAGAAGAATCATTCTTGAAGTAGACTACTTAATCCATGTGTTTGAGTGATTTCGAGTGATTTTTAGTCGATATTAAATTCAGGTTTTATTTTTATCACTAAAAAGAAAATTTATGGACTTTTTTTTAGTAGTATATTAGTGTGATTAATGCATGGTACATTTTACTCCGTAACAAAAGACTACAATTTTTAGATTTTACTAAATTTTAATATATTTCCTTACAAGCTCTATTAAAAAAAAAGGTGAATTTTCTAGTGGACAAATAAAAGTGAAAAAGTAGCACCCAAAAAAAAAAAAGTGAAAAAGTGTTTTATTTTTTGTAATTTTTTTAATATTTTTTTACCACGAATTTAAAACACTATAGTTGAACACTTAAAAACATATCATTACTTTGCAAATTTATTCAAACAAAACACTATAATCACGTAAATAAATATCTTAAAGTAGCATAAACTGGTACTTAAAAACCATCCATTTTTGCATTCATAACAAAAGTTAAAAGATGAAGACCTTCTTATACTCTTTGGTTGTTGACTCGAATTAATATTAAATAAATTAACAATTCATATCACAAACGAGTTTTTTTAATGTATAAATTTGAGTAAATATTTTACTATTACATATAAATATAATGATACATAATACTCTAATTATATATATCATGTAATTTTTTGTTATGACCCTAAGGTCGGATAGAGAGAAAGCTTAAGATTTCATGGAGGTTTTGAGAAGGAAAGGGGGAGAGATAGAGGCTAGAGAGAAGTAGGGCTGTTATCTGAGCCGAACAGCTCGAGCTCGGCTCGTTCAAAGGGGTAAAACAAGCCGAGCTTGAACAATGGTTTAGGCTCGAACCGAGCCCGAGCCGAGCTCGGAAGCTCGGATATAAAATTACAGGAATACCCCTAGGGTTATGAGTGGGAGGGTTTAGGCGTGAGCCGGGCTTGTTCGCCCTATTCTGTCGGCCGCATCTCTTCTCTCCCGTGCTTCTGGTTCCTCCTCCCTCTCTCGCTCGCGGCTCGTCCTCCATGCGACTCAGCGGCTCCGACGACTTCCTCTTACTCCCAGCAACAGATCCGGCCTCCCCTTCCTTCTCTCGCTCGTCCTTCTGGTAACTTCCTTTTCTCTCTCGTCCTCCTCGACTCGTCCTTCCTGCTCTCGCTCGCGGCTCGTCCTCCTCGACTCGGACTCGTTGCTGTTCGGTTGTCTTCCAGCGGCACAGGTAAGCCTCGTTCCCCTTACTCCTTCCTTGTCGATGTTCGTCTTCTTTGTGAAACAACGATTTCGCTTCCAGCAGCGACTCGGACTCGTCGTTCTTCTTCTTCTTACAGATTCGGGAGTCAGGGGAGTGCCAGAGAGAGAATAGAGACTGAAACTGAAATTGAAGGGTGAACAGATTTTGTTACTCACTCATTGACCTTGTTCATCTTCTTGTTCATCTTCCTGCTGTCAGATTTTGTTCGATTTAGATGCGGGAGTCACGGGAGTGCCAGAGAGAATAGATCGAGATTGAAATTGAAGTTGAAGGGTGAACAGATTTCGTTAATCCCTCCTTGTTCATCTTCATGTTCATCTTCTTGCTGTCTGATTTTGTTCAGTTTTTGTCTAAAAAAAAAAAGTGAAAACAGATGTTTGAGTTGATTATTTAGTGAATTTGTAGAACACATGTTGTTGGATTATTCACCCTTCTGATTTGTTCGGTTTTAGTTTTGGTCAATTGATTATTGCTGTATGTAATTCTGAAATCTGAATAAGCATAAACTGAAATCTGCAAGCTCAATTAGGAACCGAGCTTTGAACGAGCCGAACGAGCCCAGATGACGAGCTCGAACGAGCTTAGGCTCGTTCGTTCACCTTGTTCGAGCCTTAACAAGCCGAGCCCGAGTTTCACCCTAGGCTCGCGAGCCGAGCTTGAGCACAAAAAAAAGCTCGAATAATTTTTGGGTTCGAGCTCGGCTCGGCTCGTTCGGCTCGAATACCACCCCTAGAGAGAAGAAGAAGCTAGAGAGAAGATGATAGAATATCGAGAGGAAGAAGAGGAGAATGAGTGTTCTATACATTCATCAATGCCTCACCCGATTACACTGTGTAGCTATTTATACATTCATACCCACTTCTCTTGGTAATTACAATTTTAATCCCTAATATGTGAGATCATAATATATTTTAATTTCCGAGACCCTGCTCGGTGGCCCTAGACAACTGCCCCTTAAGCCTACCCTAACTGTCACTCTGTCAGCCCGAGTTGATCTTCTAATTAGAGCTTTTGAATTAAAACCGCGTGATTAAAATCACTATCTTCATTTGGGAATTAATTAGGGATTTGAGTTCAAATTTTGAGAATAAAAATCGTTAAAACTCATGAATAAATATTTTTTTGCCAGGCTTATTCAAAGCAACCTCAATAGATTATCCATTTTGAGTTTTTTTTTAAAACATTGAGATTGTTTTTGATCCAATAACTTCCCCGTTGCATTATCCAAAATAGAGAATAAGGAGGAAAAAAAATGGAGATCATTTCCTAAATTTGGAGAAAACTCTACATATTTTGGGTAAACTTTATATTGGGAAAGTCGTTGGCATTTAACCAAAAAAATTCAAAATATATGATTTATAATTCTATATTTTAAAGAATCTTTCAGAGAAGTTGTTGGGCATGCTTTTATTATACCTAAGAGCATGGCCAACAACTTCCTTAAAACAATATTCAAAGTAGAGAATTATAAGTTAAATATTCTGAATATTTTATGACCCAATTCCAACCGCTTCTCCATTATTGAGTTTACTCCAAATTAAAATATATAGAGTTTTTCTCCAAATTTAGAGAATGATCTTCATATTTTATCTCAATTTCCTATTTTGGAGAATGTAATGGACTAATGGGGAAGCTGTTGGGCTAAAACCATCCCAATATTCTAAAAAAAAAAATCAATTTAGAGAATTTGTTGGACATACTGAGTAAACTGCATATATATATATAAACGTAAGGGCATTACGGTCAAATTCCCAATAATGTAGAAGGTCTTCTAGAAGCATGATCCTTCCCATGCGGCCAAGGCGTGGCCGATAAACAAATACGGAGTAACTACTTGAACGCGTGGATGTGGGTGCTTCTCTCAACGCCCGTTAAATCATCATTAAGGCATCATTAATAGTGTGATTTGTATGTTCACCAAAAAAAAAATACGGAGTAGTGTGATTTGTACACGGAGTAAGAGCAACCCCAACAGCTTTTGTATAATAGAGAAAATGCGATATTTTAGAGAAAAAGAAGATGTTTTCACCCCAACAGCTTTTGCAAATGGTTTTGTAAAATAGAGAAACATTAGGATAGAGAAGAAAAATCTCTAAATTTAGAGGAAGAAGTGAAATTTGTAAAATTAAATGCTTTGCTCTTCCCCATGAAATTGTTAATAGATTTGTGGCTATGTAGCACGGAAACGGAAACGGACACAGGACACGGACACGGGAAGACACGGGGAAACGGCAATTTCAAAAAACATAGGACACAGACACGACAAAGATATATGATATATATATATCATTTTAAAGGTCTTGCAAAGATGTATACATTTATACTAATAAGAGCCACCTAGATGTTAAGACCAATGAGATATAAATAAATAATTATATAACATTTCAAATCAAAATATATACAAAAAAACATGGCTAAGTCTAAAAATAAATCAAAGTATAGAGAGAGAGTGAGATAGGGAGAGAAGAGTTGAAGGAAGAATGACAGGAACGACACTCGTTTGTGTTCAGAAAGTCCGACGATCGACGGTGGCTGGTGCAGATCGAAGAACGGCGGTGGCTAGTGTAGAACAGCGCTCGGCGGTGGCTAGTGCAAAAGGACGCTCAAGAAGAAACGGGCAAAGGTTGATAACCGGGTTTGCTTTTTTCTTTTTTATTTTAATTATGAACCAGGTTTCTTTTAATTCCAAACCGTGTCCATTATTTGTGAACCGTGTCCAAGGCGTTTCCATCGCGTTTCCATACGTGTCCGAAGTTTGACCGTTTCTTGACCGTGTCCAGGCGTTTCCGAGGTGTTTCGTGTCGTGTCCGTGTTTCTGACACGACACTGTGACCTACATAGGCGTTTCCGTGCTACATAGATTTGTGGTTGAGATTGTAAGATTTTGAATTAAAGTAAATATTTTATGTCCTATTTCTATTTCCTTTTAATTCAAGTAAAATTTTATTAAATAATATGCTATAAATATAGAATATAATTAATGTAAAAACTTGTAAAATAGAAAAGTTGTTGAGGTTGGAGTATAAAAAATTTAGAGATTTTGAAATTTTTTCCTAAAAAATAGAGATTTTATAGAGAAGCTGTTGGGCTTGCTCTAAGTACACGTGACCATTATTTAATCAATGATTTATTTAACTATAATCTTAACCCATATATTATGAATCCTTATTTATTTGAACTAAATTACTGGTTTTGATATTAGAAAAATATTCCTGAAATTTATTTATTTACTATTTTTTAGGGAAATCATGGAGATATTTTTTTAAAAAATTTTAGTAAAAAAGGATTCCTACTATTTATATCACACTTATGGTTCTCAAACATCTCACTAGCTTATAAAAAAATTAAAATTTTAAGCTTAACATGTATTTTACATTTTTACACATCTAACTATAATTAGCTAACTTCTACCTCACTAACTTGATATAACATCAAAATTATATATACACAATAACATAATCCATCCATTCGAAAAAACATGTTAGTTTATAGGCATTAATCGACTCCTGATTAATTATTTGGTAGCAAAATTAGGCTTTGTGATTAGATTAATGGATACGTGATGTTGTTATCTAATGGTTGGGCACGTAACAAAAATCGAGTTGTATACATCAAAGTATCAAATTAAACGTATAAAAAGAGAATCTTCGGGATGCAAATGAATCCAATAAATGACTCGACAACTGCAAAAGAAAAAAATACAACTCTGTACTTGTCGATCGATGGCTTATAGTTTGTCCAATTCGCCTTCATTCACAACGGTACTAATTATATATTAGCCCCAATTTCAAATCGCCTTTTTTCTTGTTATTTTGTTAATGTTTATCACCACAAACGTACGTTGTTGTTAATTTGTGTTTTGATATACAATGATGCATATAAAAAATTACACGATTAATTGAAGTCATATCAAATATAAACAAGGTATGTTATAATTTTTTTGACATAGAATACCTTTTTATCAATTTTATTTGTAATTTATACCAATTAAAAAAATGCATAAACTATATAGATTATAATACATCAATTGTCACGATATCCGAACCCATACCTTTATATATATATAACGTGAATTTTTTTTTTGATATTATCAACTAATTCTTTAAAAGTCTAAATAGTAAATACAAATACAAAACACTAAAAAAACAAAGGGCCGGACAAGGTAAGGTTTTGACACTAAGAGCATCAGCATCTATGGGGCTACCCCATCCCGACTTTTTTTTTTTTATCTCTCCTCCTAAAATTTCGACACCTCATTTTTCAATATATTTACCCCTTCCTTTAAGTTTTACCCACATTCATAAGTGTACCCCATTACTTATTTTATAACTTTATTTATACCTCATTACATATTTTCAACCAATCAAAACATAATTTACATAATAAAAAATTATAAAACAAATGAGAGGTCCCACAATATATTAAAAAAGAAAAGAGAAAATTATTGGAAAAGTGAAAGGGTTTACCCCTTTGGACTAGGGTGACCCTTTCCCCTCTATACAATGGGTTAAACCCCACATCCATAATCTACCCCTTTGTGGTGGATGAGGTGGGTAAAACCCATGGATGTGGATGCCCAACCTCTCTCGTATATAAAAAAAAAATACTCCCTCCATATAATATTATTTTAAAAATTTAATAAAAAAATTAAATATTTCTTTTTATAAAACGAAAGTAGTAATAATTTCTCACTTACAAGTAGAATAAGACATTTTTGTATCCGAACTCAGCCTAAATCATAAGTAAATGTTTGGCATGTAGCTATATTTCGTCATTACAAACGTCACTAATCAATTCCATTAATTTCGACTCTTATACACTCCACAAATTACTAACAACACACGTACAAGTGTACAACTTGTGGGGTCCACTTCCTCCATGCTTCATTTAATTCCTATCACATATTCACATGCATGTGCTGATGCGCACCTCTGGCTCTATATATATCGACTGATCCATCGGCCTTATATTTCAATTTCATCATCAATTAAGTAATTAACCGTTAGTTTTTAAAAAAGCGTTACCTTTTCTCAAAAAAAAAAAAAAAAAAAAAGCGTTACCTTAAATCCCTCTTATCGCCACGATTTTCGGATATGCCGATCGAAAACCGTCAACCGCCGCACATCCTCCTGGTGGCCTTCCACCTCCAGAGCCACATAAGCCCGGCGCTCGAGTTCGCCGGCCATCTCCTCCGATCAGGCGCCCTCGTGACGTTCGTCACCACCGTTGCCGGTGCCAAACGCATGAACAAGTCCGGCGGGGCCACCCCCGCCGGCCTCTCGTTCGCCACTATCTCTGACGGCTACGACGACGGCTTCCCACGGCCCGAGGACAAGCCTGACTCCGATGCCTACATGTTGAGCCTCAAGCACCGCGGCTCCGAGACTCTCTCCGACCTCATCGCGGCCGGGCCCCGCTACACGTGCGTCGCCTACACTATCATCCTCTCTTGGGTGCCTGCCGTGGCGCGCCGCCACAACACACCGTCCGCCCTCTTGTGGATCCAAAACGCCGCGTTGCTGTCCATCTACTACCACTACTATAACGGATATAGTGACGTCATCGACAAGTGTGACGAAAATGACCCTGATTGGACCATCGAATTGCCTTCCCTGCCACCGCTGCACGCAACCGACCTCCCGTCCTTCCTCGCGCCGTCGAATACGTACAAATTCGCCGGAGAAGCGCTCGAGGAGCAGTTCGAGGAGCTGAAGAAGGACGATAACCCGATCGTCCTAATCAACTCGTTCGACTCGCTCGAGCACGAAATCATCAAATCGCTCATCCATTGCTTCAAGATCTCGGCGATTGGGCCGCTCCTTCCGACTTCGGCCAAAACGGCGAATTTGAGGATTGACATGTTCAAGCGCTCGGAGGATGATTACGTGGCGTGGCTCGACACGAAGCCTGATAATTCGGTGGTGTACGTATCTTTCGGGAGCTTATCAGTGTTGTCGAGGGCTCAGCTCGAGGAGCTTGCGGAAGCGCTCCTTGACACCGGGAGGCCGTTCCTTTGGGTGCTAAGGCCGAAGGCCGATACTGAGAAGAGAGACGGTGAAGAAGAGGAGAAGCTATCGAGATGGGATGAGTTACAGGAGAAAGGAATGGTGGTTCCGTGGTGTTCCCAAGTGGAAGTGTTATCACACAGGTAAAACTTATTTTATAATATTGTTGTGAGGTTTCATTTTAAAATCAATTCTGTATTAATTATTTTTAACTCTGTTGAGTAGGGCGGTGGGGTGTTTTGTGACACACTGCGGGTGGAACTCGACACTGGAGAGCTTGGCAGCGGGGGTGCCAGTGGTGGGGGTGCCGCAATGGACAGACCAACTGACAAATGCGAAGATGTTGGAGAGCGTGTGGGGGACCGGAGTGAGGGTGAAGGTCAAGGGGACCGTGGCGGAGGAGAAGGTGGTGGGGAGGGAGGAGATACGGCGGTGTGTGGAGGAGGTGATGGAGAGCGAGGAGATGCGGGCGAATGCAAGGAGGTGGCGGGAGAGGGCGGTGGAGGCGGCCAAGGAGGGCGGTTCGTCGGAGGTGAATCTTAGGGGGTTCATGCAGGATGTTTGGAGGATGTCGCGAACCCGGTTCGATGCAGATCAGGAAGAACTATGATCATGTGTATTGTCTAATGAAGTTTGATTTGGTCAGCTTGATGGTGTAATGTAGAAAGCATTAATTTGCTCATTTATAAGGTGGTTTGATTTACATGGAAATGAAATGAACCTTTTGTAGTCCAAATTAAGGATTTAATCCAGCCAATTTTATATAATTAAGTAATAGGGTCGTGAAATGGATAAGGCTATAGATGGAATTTCTCTTTTCAACACGAATCGAAATCATCACTCGTCCTGCTCCATCACCCTAGCTAGTGCAAATCTTTCATCTGTATTCAATCCGGTGATTATTGAATATTCAATAAAATAAACTATGCCTCTTTATTTCTTTTTGTTTTTTATCTTAGTCCAGTTCGATCGACTCAGTCGCTCTACATCTGGATCAGGTACTGTATGACCCATTTAAGGGGTTGACCCTCCCACTCACAAGCGACACCATGTTTCCAAGAGGATTTGAACTTCGAACCTCTTGGCATGGGATGTAACCCCACAACCACCACACCAACTTGTGATTGGTTATGCCTCTTTAGTTCTGAGCATTGATTAATTAAACGGAGTTCAAGATCACTTCGAAACTAGCCTGCTTTTTTCTAGTAAAGCATACATATTCAACAATCAATCCAATTAGATGAAAGTGATATTAATTGGATTATCAGTACAAAATAATGTGGTGAATTATTGGAGTGGATATTGGAGAAAAAAATGGCCATCTTCATTATGATTGATGCATTCCATAAACATGGTATGAATAGAACGAGTGAAATGAAAGGAGTATCTGACCCATATTTTTCAGCCCTAGTTGAGTATGTCGTTTAAATGGACGCAGAACGATAGAGGAAATTCAAACATAGGAGTTATTATGTGGAAATGATACCAAATCAAATATTGGATCACATTCACATGTATTATATTATGACAAATTGGCTATTCAAATAAACCCTTGGTTGGAAACATAATTATGTCTCATATTCCTTAGTCAATTGATATGGAAAAGTGAATGACAAAGGGGATGTAGGCCCAAATGCCCAATTGAGCAAATAATACAGGCCCAAATCATTTCCCAGACAATAATGGAATAAGGCAGATCATGTCACTCTCTCAGTCTCTCTTGGAGCCTTATGGGTGGGAATTAACCGGGTTATGACTTGTGAATACATAGACCCATTTTTTTCATCCGATCCATTACAAGAGAATTTCATCCAACTCATCATTCACCCGTCTAACATTTCACCCATCACTCGATCGGTCGAGTGTATCGGATTGGTTCGGTGGTTAATATGGCGAAATACACTAAAAGAAAACGAGTCACAATACCTACTTAAATATCGTTCATATTTGATAATTTTATAAATTATGTCGACGTATGAATCTTACTAAATGAATAGAATACTATTCATACATTATATGTCACTATCCTTAGCTTACAAAATAAGAATTTTATATATGTATAAATTATGTTCTTAGAAAACATACTCGAGAGTCATTTCTTTAATCATTTTGCATGAAGAGGTTTAGGGAAAGTACAATTTGGTTAATCATAAATTAATACACTAAATGCTATCAAAGTCCTTGAAAATAACCAAATTGTTTACAATCTATCGGTATATGCAAAACAAATAAAAGAAATTTAAAAAAGGCATGAGTTAAATAATGCAAGTTTATATTTTTTTAAGATATTTTTTAACAAGAACAATTGGAGAATAGAGAAACTAAAGATATAAAATGAGAAATATGTTAGTTTTTTAACAATAACAATCGCTATTTTTTTTTGAAAAATTAAAATTGAACCCCGGTAATTGAAAATTAATACAAAACTTATCTTAAAATTGAACTATAGCATATTTTACCACAATTATTTAGTTTGATGTTATGGGCCAGGCTAAGATATTTACAGATTGGGCCCGACCCACAAGTATATACTCGGCATTAGGCCCAATATACACATTAAAAAGGGTAAAAGGTTGACCGGTCAATGCTGCGTGGATTGAAAGCAAGGTTGACCGGTCAATGCTGCGTGGATTGAAAGCAACGCGGTCTTTAAATTCTAATCTGCAAATAACCCGCGCCTTCAATTTCCTCCCACTTCCACTCTTGCCAGCTCTCAATCTGTGGGAGCGCTCCAAATTGATCATCGCGTTTGATGAAGGTTTCCGGAAACCCTAACGGCCGATTGCGATGGAGTCTAACGTCTCCAAGCCTGCGATTAAGGTACGGACACGGTGGTCTCTAATCTCTCACTCGTCGTCGTTTTTTATCTTCTAGGGTTTGATGATCGTTCGATTAAATTGATCTCTCTCTCCTCATGGACTGCGAATTGCTTGATCATCGCGTTTGATGAAGACCTCCAGAAACCCTAATGGCCGATTGCGATGGAGTCTTACGTCTCCAAGCCTGCGATTAAGGTACGGTGGTCTCTAATCTCTCGCTTGTCGTCGTTTTTTTTATCTTCTAGGGTTTGATGATCGTTCGATTAAATTGGTCTCTCTATCCTCATGGATTGCGAATTGCTTGATCATCGCGTTTGATGAAGGCCTCCAGAAACCCTAATGGCCGATTGCGATGGAGTCTAATGTCTCCAAGCCTGCGATTAAGGTACGGTGGTCTCTAATCTCTCGCTTGTCGTCGTTTTTTTGTTCTTCTAGGGTTTGATGATCGTTCGATTAAATTGTTCTCTCTCCTCATGGATTTCGAATATATTGCTTGATCATCGCGTTTGATGAAGGCCTGCGGAAACCCTAATGACCGACTGCGACGGAGTCTAACGTTTCGAAGCATGCGATTAAGGTACGGTGGTCTCTAATCTCTCGTTTGTCGTCTCTTATCACTTATTTTTTGCATGATTGATCAGTGTTTAACTGAGTAAGCTTACTTATGAGTGCAGGTTGGGTCTTGTTTCTACCATCAAGGTTCGTTGTAGTCATTTTGAGTGTTACTCTTTGTCACGTTCTTTCTGTTTTGACATGACGTTTTCTCAGGATCGGGCAAATGATACAAGAAGGTTGAAGATCAGAAATCCCCTCCGAGGACGAAATCAAGAAGCAATTTTGGCTGCTTGCCTCTACATTGCCTCTCGACAAGAGGACAAACCTCGAACTGTAAAAGGTATGGTTTGGATGTTAAGTATGTACATTTGAATGTGTGTGAATTCTAAAGAGTATGTGTGAATTCTATGCACTTGTAATTGTTTAATGCCTGCTTTCTGGCTAGAGATATGTTCAGTTGCTAATGGAGCCAACAAGAAGGAAATTGGTCGTGCAAATGAGTTTATTGTCAAGCATGTGGAAGTTGAGATGGGTCCTGTGGATATCAAAACCATTTATGCAGGCGATTTCTTGGTCAGTTTTATTGTTAAGTAGCCTAAGGTTCTTTTAATCGAGTAACTGCATTGGGGCTAACTTATTCTCTTATTCATTGTCCATCTTAAACTTTGTAGAGGCGTTGCTGTTTGCATCTGGGAATGGCAAACCAACCAATAAAAGCTGCACAAGAAGCTGTACAAAAATCAGAGGAGCTGGATATAAGGTATATCCTTCTGTGAATCAAATTATCAATTTCAGACTGCGATCTGTTTATTTGTATGTTTGATATCTGATTAAAAACTTATTTATATGATAAATCTTATGCGTGTTTTTATTTGTAATCCATTACATGCATATGCAAAAACAATAATGAATGAGTGGAAAGTTAGCAATGTAACGTAACTAAATTGCCTTCTTGGATATCGCAGCCGGTAGCTTGTAATTTTTGTCTGCTGTATCTAGATTTGGTTTTATTTGTTTTTTTTTTACTTAATTGCCTTCTTGTGTTGTTACATGCTTGTAGGTGTGTACTTGAGCTTCAATTTCATGGAAAGGTAGTCGGTGCCTTTGATGATCATGGAATCCCCGGCTTTGCTCACTTTGTCATCTCCAACCTCATCTCTTTCATTCACAGTAACTCGACTTGTATTTTATTTCCAATTTATCCCTTGTTTTTCATGGAGCAGTAGTAGTACATGTTAAGCTTTATCTCTACTCTTCAACTTTGTCCATATGTGCAGGTCAAAGTGTAGCCCTGCAGTTTGCTGAATTTTATAGAACGAACTCTTTTCCGAAGGTTGTGTCGCACACATTTCCTTTTGTAACTTCTTAATGTTCTATCACTTATCTTATCTCCTCGTCACAATCTTTATTCATTTATGATTTTTTTTGGTGATTTTCCAGGAATTGAACTTGTGGAAACTCATGGGCGACTTTAATCTTCATCGGATTACCGCACCAGGTTGAATTCTGTCCCTTTTCTTCAAACCGTTTAACATCTTGGAAGATACGAGCATCTTCTGTTATTTTTAATTCCTAATATAGTTTCATGGCAATCCATTTAAAAATTTAGAAATTTGTACAATCAATTTTAGCTTCCAAATTCAATCATCCTTTTTTACAGCCTCTAGATTTATGGTTACATAAAGTAAACAATTGACAAAAATGAAAATGCTTTGATCAATGAAATTAATATCTCACTGTTTATTTATAGAGACTCCAATATAATTATATCATGTGCTTGATTCCAATTTCACCTCATCCCACCAATCCAATTTGCCTAGTGGTATTGCTGTTGTGATTCATTCTTCAAATGATGAGGTATAATTGTTCTTTCTGATTGCTATTCTCACAAAAAGTCACTTGGATTTTTTACTTTTTGTACTTTAATGATTTGAGTACTTTGAGAATTAGATTTTGATGGTTGTTTGATTGCTCTTGCTCTTTTCTTTTCCTGCTTCTGTGTGGGGTACCAAAGCTTTGTGGTTTTGAGATCCTTTACTTGTATTGAGCTAATAAGATGCTTATCTGTATAATTTTGTTACTGATAAAGTGATGATAAGGAGCTTATAATGTATAAGCCTGAATGTTCTTTTTGTTCTTCAGGCATATTTTGATGGGAAATGTGAAAGGGGGGATCAGTGTTTTTGATTAGTGTAGAGTAGAAAAAGGCCACATAGAAATGTTCAATCTGTGTTTTTATTTTTAAATTATCTGGTATACATATTCCTTTCATCCTAGCAATTAAGCTAAATTGTATATGTTAAGTGTAATGATTTGATGTAAAAAGTAGGTAATGATTAGACTTGTATTTGTTTTTTTTTTTAATTTGTGAGGAGAGTAGGAGTGATGTAAAAATTAAAGTAATGATCAGATGTAAAAGTAGGTTAAGTGTAATGATTAAATCTAAAAAGACATGTATTTTTGACAAAATTTTATGGGCTAAAAAGACATGTATTTTGAGACGGAGGGAGGATTGATTATAGAAATGATGTTATGTCTGTATTCTATATGCCTTTATCTCATTTTTTTAAAATATTATATGAGAAAAATTCTTATGTACTCCGTAATGATTAATAAGGAGGGATATTGACCTTCTAATGGTCATAGTCAACTAACTCAACTGGCATCTTCATCCTGAAGATTTCATTTAGTATCCAGATTTAATGTGGCAAATAGTTTTCCCTCTTATGGTCTTAATTGATATGGACATATGCTTGATAGCTGAATTTTCAATTGTTGTTAATTTTCTCAAGTTGACAAAAATTCAACTTTATTAAAAGAAGTCACCTTCACAGGTTATTGATTCCACCACTTGCAATATAATAGCTGCTAGGACCTACACTTCACATTCATGTGCCAGAAATTGTGATCTGTATATCGGCTTTGTTTATCTTTTTCCATAATCTTCAGCAATTTGTTGTGCTTGTTAGTCACATTGGGATTAAATATGCAGTCAGCAATATGGTAATGACGAGTCATACAACTTGTCTCTTCCGACTCCTGGGAAATCTGCGTATGCACGTACTGAGGTGTGAGATTGCACTTTCGTCTTTCATATATTAGCATTATCACAGCATTTACTGCAGTGTAGTATGCTTGCTTATTCAACTCTTGGGAACTTTGATTGGTCACTGTTGCAGGCAGCTACAGTATATGGAGCTCTACATGAACTGGAGGTTCATTACACAGACTTTTTACTTGGATTAGTTTGTTCAATAATGCAATGACCAACATTTTCATTTTAAAATGTATTCATTTACTTGTAGACTTTCAGCCAACTGTGTCATTTTAACTTCAAAACTAGGGTTATTGAAGTTATTCTTGCCCAATGGAACATAATGGATCAGCCAAGATTCCCTTATCGAGGGCTACTAATTGGTGGGTTTTTCAATATTCTCTTGCTTGTTTTTTGTTTACTTTTCTTCTCCGGATCTCATTATCCTTGACTCAATAGTTTAAATAACTTTTTTTTTGTTCCTTTCCTTTATATACTCTTTGATTGTTTTAATGACTGATATGGTATTGCAGATACATCACGACACTATCTCCCACTGCCAGTCATCAAGAATGTCATCGACTCAATGACTTCGGCAAAGCTGGTATGGATGCAAAGTTTAATCCTCCATGTTTGCGTGCAGTGTGCAAGTATGTTCTAAACAACATAAAATTTAAAGATCTGAACCACTTCTTTATGCTGGCATGTTGTTTATGATGTCACAACCATGCCATTGGTTTTCAATTACTTGTTTTTCAGACATAATATTCCACCTGCAAGCAGCATGTTTTCATATTTTTCCCCTTACTAGCGCCACTCTGCGTGAAATAAGCATGCATTCCTTTCCTTTAGTCAAAATGGCTACATCTTATCCCACTGCAATTAAGTTAGCGATGTCATGCTTACACTTCGTGTCGTCCTTCTACTGCAGAATGTTTTGCATTGGCACATTGTAGACTCCCAGTCTTTCCCCTTGGAGATACCTTCATATCCAAGTAAACTTTTATATCTGAAATATGTATGCTTTGGTATGCTCCAAAGCTGAAATTAATGTCCCTGGACACGCTAGGTCATGGTATGGATACCTATAGATGCGGGCTAGGGGTTCTTTATGTTGATTTATAGGCAGCACAAAACAAATAGACTTCCTTGCTACATAACTTAGAATTCAGAACAGTTGACTTGATGGTCTTATCCTCAATGTCTACAAAAATTTGGGTTTTTAGTCAACTGTGCTTTATCCATACAGACTTGTATCACCATTCACCTGTGAATTTTCTATGCTTAGGGGAGTTGGTTATCCGGCTCTGTGACCATCCAAAGATTGCAAGGAACCACTTGACGTCAGTAATGAATTTACCTTCAAAGTAATATATGGAATCCTCTCTCGTAAGGTTCCGTGCTTTTCTGCTGATCTTTTCGGCAATGGCTGTACAAACAATTTGATTGTGATTTGGTTGCTGTGCTTAAAACACTCCAGATTTCAGCAAAGTATTCAAATTTAAATTTGTCCCTTTGGGAGATGACGAAGTTGACACAAGTAAGCTTTCCCTCTTTTATTAGATTTATCTTTCACTTGTATCCTCAGTCTTTATAGCCATAGTTGATCTGGAAATTAATCGTTTCCCTAACATCAGGTTGCTGGGATTCAACACCCCATGTAAAACAATGGTAAAACTATAAATCCCACTACTACCCTATTTTTAATGTGATTTAGGATATTTTTACTTGCTAGATAGTTCATGAAACTATATAGCTGGTCTTTGAGATTGTTATTTGTAATTTTCATTTTCATATCTATCTATACGCATGGTTCTCATACCTAGTCACAAAAAATGGGTGAAGGTGAACATGTTTATTTTGTGTGAACTTGACCGAGCGTTCTGAGTTTTCTAAATGTTATTTCAAGATAATTCTACATTATGGGCATGATAGTGGGAACTCTCAGGGGCACCGGAAGAGGGAAACTTGAGGGAGTTTTGCAAAATCATTAACATGTTCTTCATTTTGTGTTGTGGTAATTACCCAAAGTTTTTCACTAAATAGGTATATCATTTGCTAAAACTTGCTTTGTTTAAGTTTTTCAAAATCATTAGCATGTTGTTTCTATTTTGCTTATAATCGTGTTCTTGCATAAAAAAATTAGACCGTCTCTTATTGTGGGACTCATCCAATTACAAGTAATTGGTCACTGCTGTACTTGAATAGCACTTGTATCAGCTAATGTGTTTCTTAGAATAATTTGGTTTACTTGTTGAAATGGAAATGCTTTTATGTGTTTAGATTCGTGATACAAGTGTGGACCTGCATGGGAGGAACTTCGTAGCTATTTAACTGCCAGAGGCCGCAAGCGTTTTGAGGTTTATGTGTGCATGATGGCTGAAAGAGATTATGCTTTGGAAATGTGGAGACTTCTTGATCCAGACTCCAATTTGATAAGCACAAATGAACTTTTGGATCGAGTTGTCTGTGTCAAGAATGGTAAGTTTAAAAGACATTACTGTATTTATTCTCAGTGATCATACTCAAAGATATTTTCGCCAATTCTCTTTCTGATTTCGACAACAAACTGTTATTAATATGCTCTTCTGTGTAATAATCCCTTGTATGTGTGATATTTCATCTGGAATTTAATTATACCTTATTATTCTTTGTGTTTAACAGGATCGAAGAAGTCCTTGTTTAATGTTTTTCATAAAAGAAGTTGTCATTCTAAAATGGCACTAGTTATTGATGACCGCTTGAAAGTGTGGGATGAAAGGGACCAACCACGAGTGCATGTTGTCCCTGCATATGCTCCTTATTATGCTCCTCAAGCTGAGGTATCTAGAACATATACTTTGATTTATTTTTTAAGATATAATCCCCTTGTTCTTCTTTCAGTGACTTCAACTTTTGTCTCACTATGTTGTGTTTTAGGCAAACAATGCCATTCCAGTCCCATGTTTAGCTAGAAATGTTGCTTGCAATGTTAGAGGTGGTTTCTTCAAGTAAGCATTACTGTTTAGACTTTTGATATTCTGGCGATGGATATATATTTGTGCTTGTCTGCTTGATGTCGACCTTGTTCTTTGGCCAATTACTTTTGATTGGTATCTTGATACAATTTGTTCAAGATACCAGACATTCTTCAAATATGACACGACTTTATACAATTTTTTCCAGAGAATTTGATGATGAGCTCCTAAAGCTGATACCTAAAGTTTTATATGAAGATGATCTTAAAGATATCCCATTCCACCCTGATGTGAGCAGTTACCTGGTTCCAGAGGTCTTCTAGTTCCCTACTATTCATCCTTTGCCTTAATTTTTAGCTTTTCCGGTCAGATTTGTAGGATTGCATTCAAAACTCTTTTCCCACCGGTTTGTGTGGTCACACTTGTGTAAGTTAACTCTGTCTTTCTTTTCCTAGAATCATTTTGGGTCTCTGGCGGGTGTGGGTGGGGCCTGGAGGCTAGACTGTGGAGCATGATTATCTACCTTAAGCAGATGAAAGATGAAATTATACTTTTGTACTCGATTATGTCCCCATCAGGAGTTTGTAATATACGTGGTTAAGTTTCTGCAGTCATTATCTTCATTTCTAGCTTGGGTTTATATATTGCTTTATGATATTAGAGACACATTCTTCAATTTCCTTTCAGGAAGCAATTACATCTTCCACAGTTCCCTTAACAGTTGCTTCGTTATCTGCAAATCCTGACCCAAGGGCTGCTGCTTCTCTGCACTTTACTGCTACGAGTACTGCGATGCCAGTTGCTCAGCCTGTTCCACCTAATCAGCTATCACAAGTGTCGGTTGTGCCTTTTCCACCTAATCGGCTACCACAAGCAGCTCCTTTAGCAAGGCCATTGGGTCATATTGGAAATGCAGACTCAACCTTTACATGCTTCTCCTGCCAGAGAAGAGGGTGAAGTACTGGAGTCAGAATTAGATCCAGATACAAGGAGGCTTCTTATATTGCAGCATGGACAAGACACGAGAGTTAATGCACCAAGTGAGCCTCAATTTCCTGGAAGACATGTCCAAGCATCAATTCCTGCCCCAGGGCAAGTTCCGATTCCTGTCACATCTCCTCCACCCTCACCTCCGCCTCCTGGTCCATGGGTGCAGACTTGCAGTCACGTCGAGGCTGGTTGGAAGACCAGATGAACTCTGGACAACCTTGTCGGGCAGTTGCAAAAGAATATTCTTCTGATGGATTGCATGTTGATAAGCAACGCCCTCTTCCACCTCTATTTTCAAAAAAGATGGACAATTTTGTTCAATCTGAACGGCCTTATGCACAAAAGCAAAGATTTCCAAGAGAGGTTAGGTCACCTTCGACCTCCCTTCTGCAGGGTTCTCGCAGGGATGACAGTTTCCGGTCATTTAAATCCTTTCAAGGTAATCCTTCACACCATAATGGAAGCACCAGCCATTTTTTATTTGTTCCTGTAGTGAGTTGTATAGAGCACCAACCATTTTCTGCATAGATCTTAACTCTGTTTTTAGTGGCATCCATGCATGAGTAATACCCCTCTGGTTGAGCTAAATTATACTCCCTCCGTATCGCAATACTTGTTGTTTTAGCTCTATGCACGCTTATTAACAAAACCTATATTTACTTTATTTTTATAGGTTAAAACACCTAAAAGCAACAATTATTACCTATAAAAAGAGCAATCATTACCTATGATAATAATTATAGCTAAAACAACAAGTTTTTTGATACACCTTTACTAGTCTAAAACAACAAGTATTGCGATACGGAGGGAGTATCATTTATCATTCATAATAACTTTGTTATTGCTGTAAAACCGTGTGAAACATGGCTCAGTCTTTAATCATATTTCTAATTTCTTTTGGAAGGATTATTATTTGTACCTAGCTAATTTAGAATCCATAAGTACATCACTTTTTTTTTTGTTATGGAAACAAAATTCGTTTGTTGAGCTCTTTTATATCTTTCTGAGATGAGATAATATTTTTTTCCTTATTCTCGGATTTTTTGTACTGGTTTGGTTGTATACTATTACTTGTCTTGTCTCACAAATTATTCATATTGATTCAATTTGTTTGTTAATTTTTTGATCTTGTTTAACTTTTGGGGATCCTTTTAGTTTTCTCCTTACACTCACTCTTTACAGGCAAGGATGTGTCTCTAGATTCTAGGTCGAACCTCTTCTTTCAACAAGGAGTTTGAAAACGAGTCTGGTCAGTCATGCTCCAGCAACAGGGATGATTCAGGACGTTCCTCCAGCTATAGAGATTCTGATAATGAACTTGGACAAAACATTACTGTTTCAAAAACATATGTTGGAGCTTTGCATGATATTGCTAGAATGTGTGGAGCTAAGGTAGTTTGGTTAAATACTAATCAAATGGTTAGCAACTAAATTGTCACACATTTTCACTTGTTGCTTTATTTTGCAGATTCTTACTCGTTTGTTACATTTTGTAGGTTGAGTATAGATCATCTCTTGCAGCTTCTTCAGAATTGAAGTTTTTGATGGAGGTTGGTTTTGCTTCTGCTGCTGGGTTCTTCACATGCATCCTCCATGTTCAAAAAACACTTCTACTTCATCATTAAGTAGCTGATATCCCCCTTCCTTCAGCTGAATTTTATGCTGGGCGCCTTTCCTACCATACGTTTTGTAGGATTTTGAGGTCTTCTTTGCAACTACCGATCGCTACAACACATTCTCACCATCACCCTTTAGCTTTCATCCCTTAAGCTTGCTGTTTCATCTTCTTCTGCACCTCTACGCCCTTCACCGCAGCCTGCTTCGGCACCCATACCATCTTACCATTACTCCTCTCCTTCGCCATAGCTATTGGGCATCTCTCCAGCCCATGACCGCCAAACACTTGAAACATTTTCTGTTCTTGGACAATTCCCTTGGCATCCTCTATGTCAATCTTACTCACCTTGGGCTTCTTTAGCTGATATTCGATGACAAGTCAGGCCTATGACAATCTATCCCCTCTAGCTGTCTGTTCATCGACACATATTGGGCTCCCGATTGCTTATCCGATCCTCTATGTCAATCTTACTCACCTTGGGCCTCTTTAGCTGATATTCGATGACAAGTCAGGCCTATGACAATCTATCCCCTCTAGCTGTCTGTTCATCGACACATATTGGGCTCCCGATTGCTTATCCGATCTTGCTCAGAACCACATTTCTATAGTAAGTTGGGTCAGGGTCTGGAATGTATACCCATGTCGGGATCTTATCGAATGCTCTCTATGTAATCGGAAACCCTGGACCATGGTTTCAGTAGCAGTGGCCTTGTTCCTCCCTTATACCATGGACAGTTGCTTAGAACCCAATCCCGTTGCTGTTTCTTCTAAAACTATTTGCTGTTTCTTCTAAAACTATTTGTTCAGGAGTCTGCTTGAGTTTATTCTAAAACTATTTGCTGTTTCTTTCAGCAGGGATCAACCTGATCACGTTGAAAATGAAGTTAACATCGGCTTTTTTGGGGCAATGAGTTGGTAGGTCTGCATAAGGTATGATGCGTGTAAATGATTTCATATTGAAGCATATGTTCTTAGGGTACCTTTTCACACAATCGATTTTTTCCTTATCTCTATATCCGACTTCTTTAGGGTACCTTTTCACGTGATCTTACTGTGGGCCTGTGGCTGCTATTTCAGAACATGGGTCAATATGAAATCGATCTCTATGAACTTTTTATTTCAGGATAGAAAAAAAAAATTACTCCGTATAATCTTGTCTGGATTTCTGAAGTGCATTTCAAAATCGGAGCACATCTTCTCGCTCCACAATCTTGTCTGGATTTCTGAAGTGCATTTCAAAATCGGAGCACATCTTCTCGCTCCACAATGTCGTCCCACGAAATTATTTTGTCATTAAATTCTTAAAAAATGAATTATATATTTTTAAAAATCTTTCTCTTTTGAATTATTATAATTTTTGTAAGTTGAATTTTTAAGATTTTTTTTCCAAATATGTTATAATAAGTATGTAGAAGCTAGATATATATTTTTTTAAAATTTTTTTTTTAATATTAATTTAATGGCAAAATAATTTTGTGGGATGGGGTCGTGGGGCGGGGATTTGGGGCTGTTTAAAAATTACTAACGCCTTTCTGAAGTGCATTTCATAATCTGTATTAAGATTGAATGATGCCATCTTCTAGCTGTACAATCAGCTCATATACTCCCTTTTAGGGGTGGGCGCGGGACGGGATATGGGTCGTCCCGCGTCCCGTCCTGCGTAATTTTTACGGGACGGGGTTCACTATTTTTTTTTCAATCCCGCGCGGGCCTTGTCCCTCGCGGGACGGGACGGGGACGGGACGGGCCCTGTCCCTCGAATAAAAAACATTATAAAAAACTTCTAAATTTTTTATATATTTTGCGGTTTTCAAAGGCATAACATAGATATATAATTTTTTTTATATAATTTTACAATTTTTCTTATATATATATATATATATATGCATTAAACGCATTAATTATACTTATAATTACATGCATAATATATACTCCGTATAACAGAAAAATCGATACAAATGATACTGTATACAAAATATACACACACACTTATACAGTGTCAAAGTGTATATATACACTATACACTTCCAAAACAAAAAAAAACAGTATATATGTAAAAGTACATACTCCGTATACTGTAAAATTGCATATATACAAAATGTATATATGTACACTGTATAATATATATATAAATTATATTATATATGCGGGACGGGACGGGATTTGCGGGATAAGGAATCCTCGTCCCGCGTCCCGTCCCGTATAATTTTTGCGGGACGGGACCGGGACGGGATTCACTATTTTTTTTTCAAATCCCACCGGGATCGGGACGGGTCCGGGATTTGCGGGATTTGTGCCCACCCCTACTCCCTTTCATTATGATTGGGCTCATCCCATCATTATGTAATCCAGCCCAACCTTGGCCCACTCGCTCAATGCCTAACAATACCCACCCGAATAGGAAATTGACTTGTCCTCGAGTCAAGTCCAGCTTGGGCTCACACAGAATTGCATAAATTGTAGTCATACCATTAAAGTCCTAAGCCCAAGGTTTAGTACTTCCATTTGCTATCAACCCTTTGGACACGGACCTCCATTTGCCCTTTGTGTGTATTCGTCTGTCAAGCCAACTCATGTGTAGGCGCTTTCTTCTTCGTCTTCCTTGTTATATCCTTGACATTAGTTTGTGGAAGGATATTAGCATCTTCTTGTAGTTGAACATTATCGCGCTAAATTTCTGCATTCAGTTAACCTCTAGCAGCAAATCAACATCCCCAATCTGGCTGCAATGCTCCAATGTTTGATCGGTTGCCAATTCTTCCTCGCACCCGAATCGAATTTTCAGGCCATCCACCGGTCAAGGCATTGGCGAACCTCTTGCCCCACTTTGGTATTCTCCGTTACTTCCTCGCATGGATGTACGTTCCAACCCTGTTTCAACTATGCGCTCCCTGTCGGCCACTCACACCATATGTGGCCAACGTAGTATTTATCACTGCATTGGTAACACAAACTTGGGCTGCGGTGGGGTTCGCTTGTGCGATACGAATTCGTGATAGTGAGACTACCCTTCCTGCTCGAGCCTCTGGTTCTCTGCTTGGATCTTGCTAATACTTGTTTCCATGGACTCTTGCTAATCTCTACTATCGCTTGCGCTAATTCGTTTTGTAATCTAGACCATTCCAAGGCTTCGGCTAAATCTTTAGGTCACTCCATTTTAACCAATGATCTAATCTCGAGTTTAAGCCCACTAATTTAACTTGATACAAAATAAGTTTTAGGCAAGTGGGTATTGTATGATAACATACTCGTGATAATATTTTTATGAATGCTTAATATTTGAAAATACGACTCTTGAGACACGGATAACCCCGAAGGATTGAGTAACAAAAAGATTTCGGAACCATACTCCGAGTACGAATAGAATATGATACAAAGCTAGTTGTAATTACTGTAAAAACACTTTTCAAAACATTACTTCGCTCACTTCCTCGTGTTGGATAGTTTGAAAACAATTTACACACTTTACACGTTTAATACATTGTTTATTATTACAAGGTCTAAACTACATTGGCTTAAAATGTACTCGATGTGGCCTAGAATTGACCCAGAGGGTAGAACTCTTCTATAGAGTTTTAAACCGCGGACTGAGACATTCAATCAAAATTTACTTTGATTGATCTTGATTCAATTGAGTTCCAGTCGTAGCACACAACCCTCACATTATTACTATTTACTTTTACTTAAGACAACCTAGGTGATCACACAATACAAGATAACTCTTGTTATTTATAGGTAATATGGATGTCAAAAGAAATAAAAGCAATTAAAATAAAATGATGGAAACATCAAAGAAAAATATGAAAAGAAAAATAGTGTATAGAAAAATAAAACTAAAATAGTTTTAGTATAATCTACATGGAAAGTTGAAACCTTACCTACTTAATTTAAGGAATAACTAAAATATGAAATGTATAAATTCATTGAAAGTCGATAATCCCCTATGTAGCACGGGGTAATCCACTAGTTTGTATAATAGGGAAGTTGTTTGAATTATGGAGTAATTTTTTTTGAGATTTTGCTATTTTGTTCTCTATTTTAGAGATTTTTTTGGGGGTGGGTTGAACCTTGATTAGCGGTGATTGAACACTATAAATACAGCCCATGGGGCTAGTTTTCATTCATTCCAATTTACACACAACAATAGTTAGAGAGTAGGAGAGAGAGCTTGCCGAGAGGAGTTGGAGAGTGAGAGCAATTTGGCTTCAATCGGTTGTAAACTTTGGTTTATTTTATTAAGGATTTAATCCAGCCAATTTTATAATTAATTAATAGGGTTGAATTATGGGTGGAATGGATCGGGTTATGGATGTAATATCTGTTTTCAACACCCATGTCGCAGATCTAAATCCTCACTCGTCCTGCTCCATCACTCGTGTGCAGACCTTTCATCCGCATTCAATCTAGGTGATTAGTGGATATCCAATAATCCATTTCAGAACTAAAAATAAAAAAAGCATTTCGATTTCTAGTTCAATAATACATCGAAAACACACCATTATAAAATAAAAATATACCAGTACATATTCAGATTCAATGAGATGACAGTGATAAACTATCGTCATTAGAGTTTTTTTGTAAGGGGTAGAAAAGTTAAATCATAAGATTAATTGGATTATTGACAGTGATAAACTATCTACTCCAATTTGGAGTAGATATTTGAGAAAAAATCATCATTCATACCGGTCATATTACCTACATCACCCATCATCCGTGAAAATAGTATGAATAGAAGTATAGAACTACTAAAATGAGTACCTGGTTCACATTTTCAGCCCTAGTTGGATAGGGCGTTTAAATGGATGCAGATCGATAGAGGAAATTCAAACATAGGAGTTATGAATTGGAAATAATACCAATTCAAATATTGGGTCACATTCATTCACATGTATTTTACACACAAAGGCTATTCAAAATTTCAAATAAACCCGTAGTTGGAAAATGTATTTTACACAAAAAGGCATCCATATAAGCTCTTACCTCTCACATTCATTCATACGAGTAATGTTTTGTATTTCATAGTCAACTCATATCTGAAATTTGGATGACAAAGGGGATGTAGGCCCAATTGATCAAATAGTTCAGGCCCAAATCATTTTCCATACAATAATTGAACAAGGCAAAGCAGCCCAGTCGGGTATGCTTCGGTTGAAAATCGAAGGTGTACCTTATTCCTTAGTCCCTACCACTAGATTGAGTCAGTCGGTTTACCTAGTACGTAACGCTTGTCGACTAGGTCACGTGTTTGAGGTTTACCACTGAAGTCGAATATGGTTCTTCTTCAAAAAATAAAATAAAATAAGGCAAAACATGTCTCTCTCTCCCGTCACTCCTTTTATGTTAGGTGGGTGGATACCAGCCTAATAGAAATAATAACAACAATAATAATAAATTAATATAACCTAATCCCTGTTTGCCCGTTAACGACCCGCTCGATATTTCACAATATATCTTCATTTTTATACCTTTATAAACTAGGGAGTACTAATTCTACTCTCTTTATTTTCTTGCTTCTGTATCTGTTTTCGTGTAACATGGTTGAGGACTTCATTGTGAATAGAGAGGATATCACTCAACACTCTTTAACACGGTTTGCTTATCATAAAATGGAATGAATGAATGTTCTTCATTCGGAGCAAAAGTGGTCGATAAACCTATGCAATGCCATCTAAGATGGGGATCCGGATCCTCTCCTTATACTTTACTTCCTAATATTTGCCTAATAAATCGATCTTATCCGTCCAAACAAATCAATGGTCAAGATTATATCCATTTTAGTTAAGCTAATTTAATTGATTAACCCATTCTCTCTCTTCAAGGGATTACTCTGAAACGATCGTCCTTCTCATCTCTTTCTTTTTATCTGCCTCTTCGTGCTTCTAATTAATCACAGATGCAATTAATTTCTCTTCCAAATCCAAAAACAACATAGCGAAAATGGGTTCTTGCATTTTTGAATTTGATCTTCTGAATTCTGATCCCTTTTCTCATCGTATCTTCCATTTTCGTTTCGGTCTTTGGGCATCAGTTCGAGGTTTCCGGTAAAAGGGGTAGGGCTCCTTCGATGGGGACGAGGTCGAAACCTATAACGACTGGGAGAAGCACACGTACAGGTTAGAGGCTGCAACGGGTCAAACCCAATTGAGAAGTTTGGGCTAGGAGGGGCAATGTTCGAGTTTAATCGTCATGGCTTCTACTTAATTAGTGGGAATCAGGGCAATTGTGAAGCAGGTCAGAGGATCATCATCTGGGTCATGGTGCCAAATGCATATCACTGCAGTAGCCTTGCACTAGTACCTTCCCCATGGTGGTCTGCTGCATGCGGTCATGGTGGTAGCAACGATGGCAGCCACTTGCGTTTGGGCTCGAGTCCTTGCCCCTTGAATTATGAAATTGATGCTTCTGGGCTCGAGTCCTTGCCTCTTGAATTATGAAATCGATGCTTCAAATTTTTGACCAAAAGATTTTGGCAAACCCTAGAATAAAAACTAATCAGTTCAACAAAGAGTACCTAAGTGAAAGAGGGCTACATGGCTGGTGTTTAGTGGTTCTCAAAACAGAGAAAAACAAGAGGGCTATAAGGGATTGAACGGAAGCCTCTTTGTAGAGAAGATCATGTTGAAAGCATAAATATGGTTTTGTGGTTCAACTGTTGGAATGAAAAGAAGAGAGATGGAAGATGAAGATTAATTAATTAATTAATTTAAATGGATTTAATAGGATGTAATCTTGGTCATCGATTTAGATTAACGGTTGAGATTAAATCATTAGGTAAATATTAGGAAGATTTGATTAGGAGAGGATCCTCATCAACTAAAATCGTCCACAAGACTCCTACCGGGCGTTTTATGCAAATCCTTCGTCTTCATCAACTCCCTGAGCCTTGACACATCGTCCCAACGATCAGATTCCGCATAGATGTTGGACAAAACAACATAGACACCGTGATTCTGAGGATCAAGTGCGCGGATTTCCTCCACCGCCCTTTCTGCAACCTCGACGTTTCTATGATTCCTGCAAGCCGAAAGTAAAGCCCCCCAACTCATCACATCAGCCTTCCATGCCATTTCTCTTATGATCTCCTCGACCTCCTGTAGCCTCCCTTGTCGCCCGAGAAGATCAACCAAGCAGCCGAAGTGCTGTATCTTCGGCTCAATGTTGTAAACCGATTTCATTGAGTAGAAAATCTCGCGCCCTTGCTTGAGCAACCCGGCATGGCAGCAAGCCGATAAAGCTCCTAAGAAAGTGACCTCATTGGGCATGATTTGGTCCTCACTTTGAATCTTCTTGAAGAGATCAAGGGCTTCTTCACCATGCCCGTGAACTGCTAACCCGTGAATCATCGCATTCCATGTTCTAACATTCCTCTCAGGCATATCTTCGAATACGTCTTTAGCCTTTGCGATTGCGCCATTTTGTGCGTACATATGGACCAATGCAGTACCAAGAATCACACCAAGTTCCATCTTCTTCGCCTTCATGAACTCGTGAATAGTCTCACCCAACTCCAAACACCCCTCGCGAGCACACGCGGATAAAACTGAAGCCAAAGTGGCTCCATTAGGCTCGAATCCGGAGCTAACCATTCGATCAAACAGGGCCAATGCCTCGCCCGTGCAGTCATTCTGAGCATACCCACATACCATAGTCGTCCAAATGCTCAAACTCCTCTCAGTCATTTCATCAAACACCTTCCGTGCACAATCCAACACACCCGAAACGCAATAGCACTTCACCAGCGCATTAACAACATGAACCTCCCCATCAAATCCAGACACCAAAACCTGCGCGTGAACCTGAACACAGCAATCAAGCGACCGGTGATTCGAAACCCCTTTGAGAACGAAAGGGAACGTGTGCCTCCCCGGAATCGAACCGGCCCTCTTCATCTCGGTGAACAAAATTAGGGCTTCAGAGGGATCAGAGCCACCAGCTCGCGCCCTGATCATGGTGTTCCACATGAAGCTGTTGGGCTCGGGGGTTTGATTAAAGAGCTTGGCGGCGTAGGCGAGGTCGCCGGCGCCGGAGACGGCGCAGAAGGCGAGGAGGCGGCTGGCGGCGTAGGTGTCGTGGATGATGCGGCCGGTGGCGATCATCTGGGCGTGGACTTGTTTGAGCTGCCGCATTGAGGTGCATCGGTCGGCGAGGTCGGAGAGAGATGGGGGGTTTTGTCGCCATGGTTGATGGTTTGCTGTAAGAGAAGTGAGATTTCGTCGCCTCGTGAAGAGGAGGAAGGAGGAGGAGGAGAGATTTCTGAGGGAGAACATGGATCAGCCATTGGAGTTTTGAGAGATTTGAATCATCTCTGCAACAAAACAGTCTTTCGAATGAGATTTCTGCTTTCAAGGTTTAAACTTTTAAGTTAAACCTCCCAAATCATTGGATAATTACTAATAACCTCTTTAATTTTTAAAATTTTCTAAATTACCACAAACTTGTTGGAAATCCATATAGGTGGACTCACGAGGGAGTCATTATAAGTCAAAAGGGACTATTTTAGAGTATGTTAAGACAATTTTTGTTTGTTAAGTAAGTCGTATTGTCAAACGACCTATATTTTGGGACAACGTAGTAATATGTAATAAATTATGTGACATTTCACTATTTTCTTATTAAGTAAAAATTCGAGTACAGACAAACCCGAAACTTGAGAGACCGACAAGTCTACAGACGACAGACCATCCAACATACAATATAAATACCGAAAAAGGTGCAAGAGACCCAACAATACAAATAACAAAAGATGAATCAATGCCTACCTAATTATAAGCCTGATTCATATGTTAAAGTATTTAGAGAATGATTTTATCTATATAAAATCTAATTCTAACACATGTAACTTGATTGTGTTACATGGAATTTGCCCATCAAATATTTAAAAATAATGTATATGAATTATAATGGGCCCGCCTATCAATGCAAGCAAACTAGCTTGGCTCTTTCTTTGGCTCCATCCATAACATAGTTTATAGAACTAAACCATTTTTTTAACCCAAAATTAGGAGTTGGTAAGTGCTGAATTTGATTATTTGGAATGGTTATACTTGATTTATTATGTGGCCATTTATGTGTTTATTTATTCAAAAAGTACGTCTCCAAGAATCTTTTGAAAAGCTTCAATGCAAAGGCAATTTGATAAAGGATTCATAAAAAGCTCACCAAAAGTTCGTGACAACTCGATTCCAATAAATTAACAACGAATAAAGTGAATATTATTTATTCTCAAAGGCGAAACACATACTAAAGTAGTAAAGTGTAAAGCTTCATACAACAAAGAATTTCTCGATCTCGATCCGAAACCAAATCTCAAGGGCGCTTGCACTCCACGGGGACGCCCTGCGGGAACCGCTGGAAGTCGTTGCAGTAGTTGTAGATCATGTAGTACCTCTGGACCCACCTGAGCCGCCTCCGGCTCGCTGCATTGAGCTCCATCGTGTTCTTCGTCTGCCACGTCCCCTGGCTGAAAGCCGCGGTGGACGTGTCAGCCTTGAAGTTACGGTAGTAGGCCCTAAACGGCGCCTTGCTCCAGTCTGTCTTGACCCTGCCACCTTGGGTGGCCCAGTCGTCGGCATTCCATAGGCTCGAGTAGATCCTCATCGGCTGGCTCTTGGGGAAGGGCACGCCGATCGCCTCGTGGTTGTTGAACACCCTGATCGGCGTGTTGTCCACCATGAAGCTGCATTTTACGACAATAAAAGGGGTTTTTAAAATCCCGAGTCCTGTAAATGAAACACCTTTAAAATAAAATATTATTTAAAAGTTTATGGGTCCGGACATGATCATCTTGGGGTGCCACACCACGGAGTAGGTGTGGAAGTTCTTCGTGGGGTCGAACCAGAGGTGGAACTGTTGCTCGCGGTTGCCCTTGCCTTGCGTGAAGACGTTCGTGTGGAGCGTGTACGGCTGCCCGCTCACGTTCCCTAGGAACTCGAAGTCGATTTCGTCCCAATTCGCGCCTTGTGATGACAACTACATTGCCATTAACCATTCAAGAAAGCAATAGTTGTTAGTCTTTTACAATGCATATTAAATAGTATGGTGCCTCTGGGCACCGTGCTGAGTTATATATAAAAATCAATTGACAATAGAAAGAGTAGTTGGATGACTTACATAGTAGGCAGTAACGGTACCAGCAGAGTCACCAGCGACGAGCTTAATCTGCATGTCAATCCGTCCGAACAAGTACTCCTTGTTCGACTTGAAACCTGCACCAGAAGCCTTGTCGAGGGTGAGGGAGAGGAGCTGGCCGCCCCCGTACCTCATGACGCGGTGGTCGCCGAAGGTCGGGGTGAAGTCTTGGTAGAAGTTACCGCCGTGGACGGAGGTCCATAAGTGAAGTGAGGCCATTAGCAGCACTATACAAAACCCATTTGATAGAACAGTGAACCCCATTTTGGGTTAGTAGGAAAATGACTCAAAACTGCAAAGGTGGAATGTTTTAGAGGGAATGAGTTTTTGGTTGTGTGGGTTTTGAGGGGTATGGGATTGGGTATTTATATAACGGGTAAATTACATCAAACCACCTTTAAAATAGCAAATTTAACACATAACCACCCATAAAATAAGAAATTACCAAAAACCACCCATCAATTTAGCTTTCATTCAAAAAACCACTCATAAGTTCATAACCCTTTTCATATGTAACAAAATGTTTGAAAATTATTTGACAAACCAGATTATTTGAGAATAAAGTGATGTTATTTATACATTTTTTGCACCTAAAAAGGGTCATGTCATGGGTATTTTTTAAAAGAAAATAATTTTATGGGTGGTTTTATGCAATTAACCCTTAAAAATGGGATATAATGATATGAATTTAGGGAAAGGGAGAGCGTGGGGTAATGTGGGGGACGCGTGAGGAAACAGCTGGAGGGAGTGAGACTGAGGAGCTGGTGCCAGCTTGCTAGCTGGGTGCTCTTAATCAGAGCTGGAATCTGGATGAAGCCTATCCTCTGTTTTTGTTTTCCTCTTGAATATGATAGTTTTTGAATGTATGATCATCTTTTAATTTTAATGTTTTTGTCACTTTCAAATGGATTAAGACTCGATGTTTTAATAGGCGTCAATTCATAGTAACTAGCTCTATTAGTTCCGTTCTTCTCGTTTTTTTTTACCAACGACTCAGTAAGGTTTAATGGATTGTCCTACGAGTAGAGCGTATTCGATAATACTGTTAAAATATCTATGAGTTCGGAGTCGGCTTTTGATACTATCAGTAAGATCTGTGATTTTAAGAGACGTCAGCCTATACCATCTAGGCATTTTAAATTTGTTGTTCTCAATTAGAGTGTGAAAAAAGAAAAAGAGTTTTTGTTACATGAATAAGATTTCAATCACTTATAAATGACTTACAACGTCCTTTTTATATATGATATATATGAAATTATGTAAAAAATTAATTAAAAAAAAAACTTATATTTTATATAGTTTTAAACTCTATAAAAGACATATAAAAAAATTAAAAAAAAAAAAACTTTATATTGTTAAAGGAATAAAGTATTGAATTATAATGCTAGTGCTAGATTGGAATTTTTTTGGGGGGTTCTAGGGTGAGTCATAAAATGTTATTTATAGTAGTCTATGTAGCAATTGAGTTAATATGAAGTGTTGGTTGATTGGAACCGAAAAGTTTGAAAGAAGCTTTAAATGAATATTGAAGGTAAGAAGAGGAGAAAGGATAGTTGATAGTGGCATTGAGGGATTGATGGATACAATGCAGATTCCCCACTAACGAGTTTTGCTCAATCAAGACAACCCAAAGGAAGAGGCAACATGAAAGGGATTGGGAAAGGGATTTCAACTTTGGAGTGTGTCTTATGGGTAGGCCCGTGACGACAATGTGTCAATGTTCGATGGCTGTTTGGTTTCGTTCATAATATGGCCGGGCTTATGCTCGAATCTCGTGGTGGAAATTTGGTGTGTTCTTAGTGGTTTTCTTTTGACTTGGGAGCAAGTTTATCGTTGAATCACCATTGATTTTTATTTCAAACTCATGATGGATTGAAAAGAGGTTTCTCTCCGCTCGAGGTAGAGGGTAACTGTTTGATGCTGGTCAATGTCATAAAGAGGATCTGACAGTGTCCTTTCGAGATTAAGATGATGGTTTCGGATGCCCTCGGTTTCTATCGCGCTTGCAAGATTGAGATGACTCTTCGTCGTTTGTCGCTGAGCAGAACGCTCCTGTGTGGTAGGTCAATTGCGGTGGATCATCTCAAAATCTCGTCTTGTATTAAAAAAAAATGATACAATATTGTTACCAAAATATAAGATGAAATGGGACCATTGAAATGATGCCACGTGGCAAGGTGGGTATGGTTGCCGTACAAGTTCATTGCCCCCATAGTAATGGGAGGAGGTAAGAGCTTATATGGATGCCCATGATTAGTTTGTCGTAGCTTAAATAAGAGTAACCCCATTGGGCATTGGGTGGCAATGCCATTCCCATGCTTTCATGCTTATCCTCTTTTCTCAAGTTAGAAACCTCTCCCATTGGCCTTCTGTACCGTTGTATTGTATCTATACACTGTTGTTCAACCTTATCGATCTAACACACACTCTTCCTATTAACATTTATTTAAGTGTCAGTCTTATTCTCATCACCCCATGCCTGGCCTCATTATCTTTATTCAGATTTAAAATAAAAAATCATGATTTCTTATTCTATGTATCCTGTATGCAATGGATCTTGAAAATCAAATGTACGTGCATAGCAAGATCTAAGGGATCATAATCATTGGCGGATCTAAGGGGACTCGGGGGTAGTATTAGCCCCAAAACCAAGAAAAAATTTCATATTTTTGTTGTTGTAATTTTTACTAATTTTAAGGATAGAAGAGTTTAAAAAGAATGGTGATTTACTAAGACAACTTAGCTTATTTAATGAGAGGGTATTTATTATCTTGATGTCATGTGTTTAAATCCTACCGTTACTTTTTTTTTTTTTTTTAATTTTTGTTTCGCTTAGTTTCTTTCTACTGAAAAATGCTTAATTAAATAATAAATTTAATTTTTCTTCAAAGGTGCATACATATGCTTAGCCCAAACGAATCACCCAACGTTTATATAAATTTATAAAGTAGATATAATCAACTTCGAAGGTGCATACATATGCTTAGCCCATTAATATTATATATTTCCCAAGATCCCAAATATATAAAAAAAATATAGTATTATTTAATCTTTAACAACAAAATACTAAATGTGGGTGGCTCGTGTAAGGGAAGAAGGAATACGACAGGCAAATCCGGAAACCCTAATAATTGAAGCACATTGATCATTACCAAATACCAATTCAAACATTTAAGAAAACAAAAAACAAAGGCCTAATAGTTGGGGGTGTACTGAAAAAGAGGGTGGGAGAGTGGGCCACCACTGGGCCGCAGAGCCCACTGGGCCAGCGGCGGTGGCGGTGATTCGTCACGGTGGCAAGAGGAATTAATGGGCGACTCACCCGTTATATTTGTCTTTTTATTTTTGAAATTGTATTTGGTCAATGGAAACCTCTAGTTGTCACATAAAACTTGTGACTTCAATTATTCTCTTTTTACATATCAATACATATGATTCTCCTTTGCCCCCTTTACAATTCATATTCCAAAAGTTTTTACCTTTCTCATTTACGAATCCTTAAAATTACTCATTTAAAACCCGTGAGAGAATATTTGTTTTGATCCAAAAGTGGCTACTGCCCTTAATTTATTATTGAATGGGTAGAAGAGTCAAAATAAATACATAAGCTAATGGGGATAGAAGTAAATTCAACAAAGTCTGTAGAAATTGAGAAAGAAGACTTGGCTATGGCATCAGCCATACAATTAACGTTTTGGAGCGTTTTAAATTAAATAAATCTAACATTATTAGTTAATTAGCGCTTTGGAATTGAATTTCCACCAGCTACCCACCCCAGCTTTTCCTTTTATATACACAAATCTCCTCTTTTATCGGCATCAACTACCCATTCAGCTGAAGTTACCAAACACAGTACTAGCTTAATTTATCATATTTTACACAAAAAATCGTTCAGCTTAAACTACCTAGCTATTCAGCTACGGTTGCCAAACACACCCTATGAGTGGCTTCTAGAGAGAAATTTCAAGTTTATGGCGTAATGAACCTTCGAGAGGAAATTGGTTAGCTGAGTGAATTCATATTAGATACTAAATCGGGCCAATGACATCATATATTCCATTACCAAATCAGCAAGAATCAATCTATATACTATTTTCTTGCAATTCCTTGTAGTTGAAAAGAAAGCAAAGAGAGTAGGGAATGCAAAACTTGGAAAATTTTGATGAAGTTTGGTCATTTTTTAAACTAACAAATTTAGGATTTCGTCATTGATTTCGAAATGCATCAATACCCAACAAATCTTAGGCGATATTGAACCAACTTTCTAGCTTGTACGTTTTATATATGATCAATGATGAATTTTCATCACCATATTCCAACAAACCCTAATCACTAAATTTTATTCTATCTATGATTTTTGAGTGTTTATTATAGCAACAACCAACAAGCACGTAACTAGAGGCGTGCTAAGGTCCACTCGAGCCTGTCTCATTTTTTTTTTTAAAGTAAATAAAAAAAAAGTACAGTATGTATTTTTTTTATTAGAATCAGAATTTTGCTAATGAAAATTATGAATATATGAAAAATTAAGTCTATCCAGCCCACCCGCATTTTATTTTCTGATTCCGTAATTGTATATCAACTATTTTTTTTTTCAAAATTTTGAAAAAAAATCAAGCAACACAATTGAAGATCAGTTCAGGATAGCATAGAAAGATTTGATATCAGCCAAAGAAATCAAGCATTTATTAAAATTAGGTAATAAGCAATTATGATAAGGAGAATACAATGAACTAGGGTATGAAAGGAAGCATCTATGCTATGCAAAGGGGCCCCGGCACTTGCCTATAAATTGTAACTTGTAAGGCATCTTTATATATACCTTATTTAATACAAGTTCACGTGTACCTTCTTCAATCATAACTATTTGTTTAAGATAGGTGTGTTTTTTTGAAGTTGTTTTCCTCCCACCGTTTGCTTTGTTTTTTTCCCTCTTATTTTTCCAATGAGGAATTAATTACCAAAAAAATTATGATCAATTTTCGTAGGTAAGTTAACAAAGTAATTAAGGAATACCATAATACGGAGTACATTACTTTAAACTAGTTGAGAGAATATTTAAAAAAAAAAAAACTATAAACTATAAAACAGAGAAACAAAGAAAAGCAAACAATAAAAAAGTATAAGATATGGACACATAAACACAGGGTCTATGAAAACAAATATCCGTGTTTTGTTTATCTAATTCATGGAAATAAAAATAGTTGTGTTAGTTTAGCTTTGACGACAAAAATCAAAATAATTAGCCGGTATCATAATCACAAACAGCACTATGATTAAGCCATTTATTTAACTCTAATCATCAATAATCCCATAATATAATAGTAATAATAACATACAAAAAACCAAGATACAGCCTCACATCCACTGTTTCTTTTCCTTTTTTAATTTTTTTTTTATAAGTTTTTTTAGAACCTTCATTTAAGTATCACAACTTTGAAACCTTGATGATTGGAGTCATTCTACCAACCAAATAAAATCAAGGGGCCAACCTCTTAAAAATCTTCAAGGTTTTTATTCATATAGATTTATTTAATTATTTTACGGTCCGGCTATATACACCCCAAATCATGCACGTTAGACCTGTCAAACGGGTTATTCGGGTCGGGTCACTTCGGGTTTCGGGTAAAACGGATTTCGGGTTGACTCGAACTCGGGTTTGATCGGGTTTCGGGTCGGGTTCGGGTCGATTTCGGGTTTGTCAATTTTTTCTTTTTTAAATTAAAAAAATCATTATTTGATAATTTTGTGATAAATTTTAATTATATATAAAAAAAAATTTAATTATATATAATTATAAATCAACCGGGTCAAAATTACCGGGTCAATCGGGTCACCGGGTCGAAACCCAGATTACCCGGAAAATTTCGGGTTTTTCGGGTTCGGGCCGGAAAAAAAATTCGGGTCAAAATTTTCGGGTTCGGGTCGGAAATTTTTCGGGTCAATCGGGTCGGGTCACCGGGTCGGGTTGTATTTTGATAGGTCTAATGCACGTCCTTAAAGACGTGCAATTTTAACCTTGTAATTTGTGGTGTATCTAGCAACACCCTTATTTTATTCTATCGCAAAAACGTAGCCAGGAAAACAGGTTTCTAACCACAGTACGTAGTAATTACTCTCAGAAACACATCGGCCCAACGGCCCAATATTTTGGCCCAATTGTGCACATCATACAATTCGATTCTTGTTGAGCTTCTTGAAGTGGGTTGACTTGAAGGCTTTAATTTTAGTTTTGTTTTTATATAAAAAGTTAAAATGTATGGAAAAAAAAAAGAACTAAAGTTGCATAATTGATCCGGATCCAAAAAACAGCATAAAATAATCTGAATTGAATCTTGTCAGAGATAAAAGAAATTGAAGCTTTGGAACCAACTAACTTCATACAAGTAAGTAACCAAAGATTTTGGTGTATGGAAGTAGAAATGCTTTGTAAGTGGAACCAATGCAAAGTGTATAGGTGGAGGAGAGGGGAATTACAGAATAGGCTAATAATTATTGTTGGTAAGCTAGTTAGGAAATATCACTAGCTAGGTCATTAAGTTAGGTACGAAGTGCTAATTTGGTGAACTCTTATTTTGGATTGTCTTCAGTACAAGAGAGAAAAAAAACTCCCATTATTTATTAGGAAAGTTTGAATTAAAACATTAGAATGAAATATCTTTAAAAACATATGATAAAATTTTTATCCTACGTGAATCGGATATATATTATATATATAGTTTATTTCTTTTTTGTGCAATTCAGCTCCGGCGGGGTAATTTTAGTAAAGAAACAAGTACTCCTTATATATTAATTATGTAAATAATAACTAATTAAACTGAGGAGATCTAAGGCCATATTTATCAAGGGATACTAGGGATACTAAGAATACTAATATTTTATTCTTCTCTTTCCACCACATCATCCTAACATCCCATTATTATTTTTCTCACTTTATCAATAGCATCCCTTGCATCACAAAACTCATCATTTTTTTACCAATTCAATTTACAAATATACCCCTCTTCAATAATTATTACCATTCTCGATTATATTATTATATTCGATTTATATTATTAAACTAAACAAGGCTAACTATAATTATATTTGATTTTTTTTTACCAAAACTCATTATTATATTCGATTTTTCACCAAAAAAATATATATATAACTCAATACGTCATTTTTTAAAAATAAGCCGAAATTCATTTAGTAAAATAACTTATTGCATTATTTATTCTTACTATTTAAAAATATTTAAAATTAATTTTTTCGATATTCTTTTTTATAATTATATTCAAAGAAAAATTATTATTTTTAAATATGATTAAATATATTCCAAATTGATGTCTATACGTAGAGAAAAATAAATCTAGTATGATGGTAATTTTTTTATTTTTAATACCGAAAATTACATATTATGTATATAATTTTCATCAACCCAAAATTGATCTTGGTCGTCCATGTGGCGGAATCAGAGCCGCTCAATTCAGCCACCAATGGAAATGTGACACATGACCCCCTTTTTCTTATTTGTGTCAGATTTTGCATGCTTCATTTTGTCCAAACGGTGTCGTATTACTTCAATTGATCTGGAAAAAAAATAATGTGGGGCAGCTCTCCCTGACACGCCGAATAAAGTTAACCAAAGTATCGATACGGGGGGAGTATCTTCCAAGTATCGTAAAACCTACTGTTTTAATTTTTTATTAATAAAAATCCAAGTATCATATACAGTAAATAGACCGATAAATATGGCCTAAATGCTAGTGGGGTATATGAATCTAGGTTCACAAAGTGGGAACACGTGTGGACCCTTGAGTGTTTACAATTAAGTTGAAACTTCAAGCTAAAGCCAACTCCTTATTTTGTTTGATGCAGACTTTTGAGTTAGAAAATTATAATTCTGTCATCTTTTGTTCACAAAAATACATATGCAAACTAATTAAGTACTAGCTAAGCACTAATTGGCTTTCTTCACACAAGATCAATTGTTAATAATCTTGTACTATGTGTTATTACATTTTTTTTTTGGGTGAGCATTACATTTTCTTTTTTCATACTATGTAAAAAAATATTTGATAATAAAAATTTTAAATTATAAACTCGAACAAAAAAATAGTATTGGATTGTGATTATTGATCAAATGCAATGCCCTTGTGTCAAAGTCAGGCACCAAATAAATTATAATTGTGCGACAAATTAATACGAAGAACGGTAGAAATTGTATGGTCATAAAGCTCCAAATAAAGTTGCACGTCAGCATCATATTACTAAGAATATATATGAATATTAGGTACATTAGGTGGATACTATCATTATAATGGACGTTTCATTTAGTGCTGTAAACTGTAAAACCAATATTGTCGTTTAGAATTATGAGTTATATCAAAGGAAAAGGAGTATACAATCTATCTGCATCAACCTATATAATAAAGATTATAGTTTGGGTTTAGGCATGTTTTTGATGTTATAACAATCTAGCTACCAAACTTTACAAACTAATCAACCAAGCATGCAGAATCTCAATTAATCATATCCTCATTTGATTGCAGAAGATCATTGGATACTTTTTTGGAATGATCATATATACACAAAGTTACTATGTACTCCCTCCGTTTGGAATTAATTGACGTTTTGGAATTTTACACACTAATTAAGGAGTTCGGATTCCCAATTCAACTTAAAATTATGCACATTAATAAGTACAAAAGTGATTTAAAGGGACACTGCACCTTCTTATAAAAAGTACTCCGTACAATTAATTAGTGTAGAACTAAGGGTAAATAGAGGTGGGGGGTTAATTAATGGAGGAGCTGATTCGTATATTTGGAGGTAGGGGGTTGATTATTCGTACAGTTAATTAGTAAAAGTGGTGTGTCAGACCCAAAAACGTCAATTAATTATGCAAGTGAAATAAGTCTCAAAACGTCAGTTAAATGAAAACGGAGGGAGTATTCATCATCCCTTTTCAAACAAGTAAAGAAAGAGAATAAACTTACCAAAATGAGATAGATACGGAGTATATGATATCTCATTGCACTTCTATAATGGGGTTAGGTGATAATGTCATTGCTTTAAGTAAAATAAAAATAAAAATTGTCACAAAAACGGGCATTTTTTTGCCATGGAAATTTCAAATTTAACATTCAAAACATCATTTTTAAGTGGTCAAGCAATAAACTATACTCTAGACACTTTTGTACACCTAATAGGAAGGAAATCTTGTTAAATGTACCAGTAACAACAATTCATGTATAGTCTCATCAAAGATATCCATTAATACTTTATCGCCAAAAAACACTAACACCCGCTAATTAATTCGGTGTTTAATGCAAATGGTGAAATGGAATGTAACGATTACCCTATAAATTCAATGGGTAGTGGTGGGTTGAGTTGCAATTTGAAACCCTAGCAGCAAAGTAACTAATAGAATAAAATAATAAAATTAATTACCCTCTTCTTACAGTTACCCTCTCTTTCTTCCTGTCTCAGCTCTCCGTATTGAAGTCAAAATCTCATAGAAACTCTGTGTCTCTGTCGTATTGGCCAAAAACGGAAAAATAAATAAATAAATAAACAAATAATCTCTCACAAATCTAACCCCTCCCATAGTCCCATTACTCTCGCTCTCGTGTTCTCACGATCTCACTCTTCAGTTTTCACACACACTCTCTCTCTCTCTCTCTCTCTGGTTGCAATGGAAAGCCAAGATCGCAGAAAGAACAGTCCTACAGGTCCTTGCTCCAATTTTTCTAATTTAGAACAATAAAGATTTGGGCTTTGCTTGAAGTTCTTTGTTGGGTTTGTATACTGAATCCTGGAAACGGGCATGGTTGTTTGTTTCTGGGCAGTTTCTGGTGTTCTTGATGTTTCATTTCACTTTCAGCAACATTTATTTGATGCCTTTTTGTGTTTGATTGGGTTTTTTAGCCTTTTAGCACAATTGCACAAAGGACAAAGCAAATAGCTTTTCTTCTATTATTAATTGGGGATTTTATTTTTTACTGTCTTGTACTCTGTACTGGGTGTTGTTACTTTGTGGGAGAAACTGAATGATTTTTTTGCAGGGAGTGAAGGTCATGGGACTCATGTGTGTCATAAATGTGGGTGGCCGTTTCCAAATGCACGCCCTAGTGCTAAGCTTAGGAAGGCACATAAGAGGGTCTGTGGAACCATTGAAGGGTATAAGGCCCATTTGGGTGGTTCTGATGATGAGCAGTTGTCTGATAATGACAGCAAAACCCTAAGTAATGGTTTGTGATCTGCAATTTCTTGGTTGTTTGTTTTTTTTTGGTGATTTTTGTTAGTGTATTTTGAATTTCTAGGCCTTGATTTGTGGGAAGTTATTTTTGGAAGGTTTGGAAACAGTGGAGAAGGCGGCGGAGATGGCTGAGGCTGTTAGCAGCAGGAGTTTCAGTGGGGTTGGCAGTGGATCGAATCGGTCGACTAGATCAGAGGAGGATGTGTTTTCTGATGCTGTGACGGATTTCGGGGATGCTTTGGGTGTTTCAGATTCTGATGATGTTAGAGAACCGGCTAAGCAGCAGGTTATCTCTGTGGATGACCGCGTCGCCAAGGGTGTTGCAGGTGAGTCTTTTACAATGTAGCTTAATTTTACGTGGTTGTGTGAAGCTAGGAGCGGAATATGTACTCATATAGAATGTAGCTTTATAGGGTGACTTGTTGAGTGCTATCTGTGTGTTGTGTACTTGTGTGTATATGGCAGTTTGGTCTGTATCGTAATATTCTGGGAGAAGCTTCTTGTTCTCAGTCATTTGAACTTGTCTTATAAGTATGTTTTACTGTTTTGAACCATGTTGGTATAGAATTTAGATCAAATATCAAGTGGTTACCTTCTTAGACGAGAGATTCTCGTACTCTATGTTATGAGAGAACATTTGGGCAAAATAGATCACAGATTTTTTAGATATAGATAGTAAGTTAGGATTCTGAGATTTTAATCATTAAAGAGGACCATACTATGGAATATGGGATTTAGAAAGAATGGAACATATGTCAAGTTTTAAGTCAGAATTGATGTTGATATCCAATTCTAATTGTGTAAGATAGGGTGTTAGATGCGTCCTCAAATGATTAAAATACCATAGAGAAAACTCATAGCTTTGTTTGGCGAGGACGAAAAATTGCTTAATGCAAGAATGTACCTGAAGTCTAGCACCAAACCTGCCAACTAATATAAGAGGAAGAAAGGGTGGATAGACAGAAAAAGGAATAATCGAATCTTATGTTTCAGATGTTATATATGAATGAAAATGGTTATGATCATGCATGTGTGAACTCACATAAATTGAACTATATAGATGCAGGTGGCAGTGATGCTCAATATTATATGTCCATGAGTTCTAGTTTCAATTCTGGTTTGGATGCCAGCGAAGAAGAGAGTTCAGTTAGTGAGAATACGTTGCAATGCTCCAAGACTTCTTCCGTTCTGAATTCTGAGGAAGAGGGAAGGCTAAAGGGGGCCGTATTTGAGAAATCAGAAGACGTTACAGCAGCTCCAACTGAAAATGCTGGCATTGCATCTGAAACAGTTTTTGTGCCCCCAAAGGTGAATGGAGACAGCTTGGAGCTTGTACCAGAAGATGCTGCCATGGAGGTAATAGGGAAGGAAAGTGAAATGTTTGGTGAAAACAGTGATAGCTTTCCCAAAAACAGCTTTGATGCTCAAATGAACAGTTTGGATAATTCACCTTTGGAAGAGCACTCTAAAATCTTGCCTGAAAAGTTACCTGTTGCCGACATCTTAGATCCTGCCCAAGAAGCCGATTGTTTGGGAATGAGTGAGGACTCTCTGATTCAGGGCACTTTGGCTGAGGCAATTGAGAGTGACAATAAAAATTCTAAAGAAATTATCTCCGAAGCTCTACATCAGGAGGATAATTCTGATGATGACGTTTTTGTTGAAATGAATTCGGAAAAGAATGATACCCATGCTACTGATGCTGATATATATGAACCTAGGAGTGTGGTAGTCCCTCTAGACCAAGACATCAATGAGGTTGGGCAAGGCAAGGGGGTGACTGAAGAGCAAAAGCCGCTTGCCTTTGCCAATACTAATTTGCAGCATGTCTTGGATGACAGTGAAATTCATACACAGTCTATCAGCAGTCTGAAGCGAGATCATGATGGTTCAGAACATGATAATGAAAATGCTGAATTCTCTGATGCCCTTGAGGCTGATGGTCCCAAGGCGGCGGAGGAAGAATTGCCTCAAATGAACGAAACATCTTTTATATCCGATATTTGCATTACTGCCGAGAAGAACTTGCTCAGAAGAGGTAATGGGGATGATCATGATGGTAGAAGCACAGACGTTGAGAAGTTATCTGAAGCTACACCGAGCATACCCAAATTTGAAGATCCGGGGGATGACAAAGTGGAAGTTGAGAGTAAATATGGAAATGTACTGGAGGCTGCTACATCAGATTCCAGTAATGTTAGCCTCCTCCAATGTGATGTTGAAAAAAAGAAGCTTCCAGATTCAGAAGTAGCAGATAAAGATTTAGGCAGCCCCAGTGAGCAAACGGTAATTGGAGAATCTGCCAGTGAAGTAGTTGCGAGTATTCTCTCTAGTGTTGATGATAATGTTTGCACGGCTAAGCCGACACATATTGTTGAAAATTGCTTGCAAAAGGCTTCACATTCTATTGATGTCAGTCTCACCAAGAACGTGGAGGATAATGATGTGCAATTGGAGAAGATTGAGATTTCAAGTGCTAAAGATCTAGAAAATGTTGGTGATAAAATGTCCGGCAAAGAGTGCATTCGCAAAGTTGATATAGGTCTTATCTCAGATAATGACGATGACAATGATTTTACTAAAAATGCATCTAATGGTTTTAACACGGGAGAGCACTCAGAAGCAGTTTTGGCCGTTGAAGACTGTTACACTAAAGAGATAGATGGGATATCTTCTTCCTTTACTGACAAGGATAGGAAACTCGTCAAGCAAGAAGATGCTGTTTCAGAGATGGATATTCAGGCTGATTTAATCAGCCAAACTGAGCGTCTGGAAGGCAACTGGGGTTCGGCTTCAGGTAAACTGAATATCACGTTGTGAGACTTTATGGACCATTTCTTGACGGTGACTTGGACATGTTTTTGCTTCTTTCTTTAGCTTCTTCATATGAATATGAAGCATAATACTTTAATGGCGTGCATGTTTTTGTGTGTGGTTGGTGAAACAGTTCTTTCAACTCTTTCAGATGCACAAGCTGCTACAGACACTGGATCCCAGCCCTCTCAAGAATCAGTTAAAGGAGAAAAGGCAAATTTGCAGCCAAAATCCAACAATGGAAAATCAGATATCTTCCAGCCACCATCCTATATGTCTTCAGTAGAGCAAAAGGCAGATGGAATTGATCAAAACGAAGTTGCACCTGAAGCCCAGACGTCAAAGAAACCTCAGGAGCATGGTGTTGGGTTTCCATCTTTGGCCCCTATGGCCAATGAGTCGTCAGGGAGGAAGAGGAACGAGGAGATTGTTGAGAAGGTAACAAACTGGAGCACAGGAAAGCAAAATATGTCATTGAAGAGCTACCTAGGGGAATCATCACCTAGTGCAAAGGGGGCTGGGGATGAGGCTGCAAGGGGAGAGCTTGGGAAGGAATGGAACTCTCCAGCCAGATATCCGGCAAATATCAGGAGAGAAAAAGGCAAAGTCAGGGGCAGACCTTTGTGGGCGACTTTCATTTGCTGCTCTTCTGTACAGACAAGCTAGGGGGTCTTCAAGGTAATTGTGATTGATTAAGCCAGCCAAGACGAAAGGACATCAACCGAACGAGTGAGTAAGAAATAAGAATGGGTTAAAGGATAACCCTAGGCTTAGTTGGTACATGGTGTGTGCTCTCTCTTTGTTTTGCTAGAACACTCTATTTACTTGGGCCCTCGGCACTTATATATAGATGTGCCTATGGGTATGGGGAATTCCCATTTGTTTTAGTGTGTGTTCCTACTACTATCTAGTACCAGTTGTGGGCGCTTCAGTACATTTTCCACTATTTTGAGTGACCTCTTGGCCTTGTAGATCTTTATGTTTGTACTACTATCTACTTATGTTACTCAAATTTTTGGTTTTGTCAAATGCAACCTGTTGAGAAAGAGATCGTTTAAAGACGAGTATGGGTATGGGGAATTCCCATTTATTTTAGTGTGTTCCTACTACTATCTAGTACCACTTGTGGGCGCTTCAGTACATTTTCCACTATTTTGAGTGACCACATGCAGGGCCATGCAAGTCTTTTTAGAGGCCCTAATGCCCTATACGAAAAGGGGTTGATGAGAGCACATATAGTGAAATTTGTAATTCACACAAAAAAATTCACCATCTCTTTTGACATTTTTTTAGCAAATAGTTAAACTGTTTATTACTATCACCAAAGTATAGTGTTCCGTTCGGCGGAGGAACTTTGGCAGAAGTTCCGACCACAATTGGCTTTGCCATCCGCCTAATTTGGCCCCCAACTTAAAACGACATCGTTTAAAGACAAAATAGAGCCTTTTGACCAAATTGGTTGAACTGTCGATATATTTCATACTCGTATTTCACTCTGCAGAGGAGCTAGGAAGAGAATCGAACAAAATGAACATCGTAGGATGCAGCAGGACCGGTTCAAATTGGAAGCCGCACAGCACCCGCCTCCAACGGCGTAGTCTAAACCTCCCTAAAACCCCAAACTCCGCCGTCCCAATTCGTCCCACCACCACCCCAACCACCAGGCGCTCAGCCCCAATTTTCACTAGACCTCCCCGGTACACGCCGCTGAGAAAGCTTAACCAGGAAACCAGTCCAAAGCACCACCCGCTCAACTCCTTCATTCAGAAGCTCGCCAGGGAAGGCCCAAAATCGAGCCCGTTGAAGGTGCTTGAGGAAGATGGAGATTGGAGCAAAGACCAGTTCTGGGCTGCCGTCGAATTTCTCAAACAAAACTCCAGATTCGAGGAAATCCCAGAGGTGTGCCTTTAAAATTCTTTAAAAGTTTTATCTTGTCTTTTTTAATTGAAGTTCTAGGTTTGTTAATTGTACTGTGGGACAGGTGTTTGATGCGTGGACGAGCTTAGACAAGTTGAGAGCAAGTGAGTGGAACTACAAGAAGATCATTGGCTTGTTGTGTGAATCGGGTTTAGTGGAGGAAGCAGTTTTGGCTCTTGAAGAAATGAAGAGTCATGGATTAGGAGTGCCTCTAGAGGCCTATAATTCGATTGTTCATGCCTATGCTAACAAAGAACAGTTTGAAGATGCATTACTCTATCTTAATGGGATGCAAGATGCTGGTTTGAATCCGGATGAGGAGACCTATGATGGGCTGATAGAGGCATATGGGAAGTTTTCGAAATATGATGAGATGGTGAAGTGCTTTGACATGATGAAGAGCAGTGGGTGTTCACCTGATCACGTCACATATAACTTGTTGATCCGCGAGTTCTCTAAAGGTGGTTTATTGAGTAGGATGGAGAAGATGTGCCAAGCTCTTTTGTCGAAGAAGATGGACTTGCAAGCCTCTACCTTGACTGCAATGATTGAGGCATATGCAACCTTTGGTATGGTGGATAAGATGGAAGCTTTATACCACAAGGCTAAGTGGAAAGCCTTGATGACAGAGGAACTGATACGGAAAATTGGCAAGGTTTACATTGAGAATTACATGTTTTCTAGATTAGATGATTTAGGAAACAATCTTACCTTTAGGAAGGGTAGGACAAGGCTTTTTTGGTGTCTCAAACTTCTCTGTCACGCTTGCTTACTGAGTAAGAAGGGGATGAATTCCGTCCTTCAGGAAATGGAGGAAACAAGAGTCCCGTGGGATGCAACAGTGGGCAACATTCTCTTACTTGCTCTTTTAAAGATGAAGGATTTGAAGCTTTTCAAAAGTACACTGTCACAGCTACCTAGGATGTATGTGGTTCCTGATATTGTAACCCTTGGTATTATATTTGACGCAAATCAAAACGGAATTGATTGGTCTCGGGCATTGAGGTCTTGGAAAATTCATGGGTATTTGGATAGATGTGTGGAGATGAACACTGATCCTCTTGTTCTTGTTGCATTTGGTAAGGGTCAATTCCTAACAATATTCGAAGAGACTTATGCATCCCTTGAGCCTCAAGCTAAGAAAGAAAAGAGATGGACTTATCAAAGCCTTATTGATTTTGTGTTAGAGCACAACCCATCTAGGCCTCAATTAACAGCAGCTGTACAAGTTGAAAGTTGAGCTTCATTAATAGTTCAGGAAATAAGATGGCTTTATGTATAGAAGTTGGAAATTCTCTCCTGAAATATCAAAATCATTGTAGGCTTGAGATGATGATTGGATGTTCAATGTAAACTTACCAATGTTCAACAATTTTGCAGCTAAAATGATGTGTATATCTTTCTTAATTGTTACTGTTGAAGGTTATATTTTTCTATTCAAGAGACCTCCACTTCTATTCTGATTTTTTGTTCAGCATATTATTTTCTTATGCACTAAATACAGCATATCAGTTGCAATGACTAGCACAACAAGAACTGATGGGAAAATGTATATAGCCATAATCAGTTTACTCAGTACGAAATTCCAAGCTAGCTAGAAGCCAATCAGTGTGTACACACTACAGTTTATCTTTGCTAAAAACTATCAATCAGTATGCAATTAATTCTGCTAAGTAACACGCTGTTAAAACATCCAGTTCCTTTCAAGTGGCTACATTTTCTGCAAGGCTCTTTAAAAATAATTCTTTCTCCTCTGATAATTGAACTTGACGTTCATTAAAATTATCATCAAGTAAGTGAACTAAGAATTCACATACCTGTTCCAAGCTACCAACTGTTGCTATCCACATCCATTTTTTATTTCTTCTGCAGCCATCTGAAATTTCACCCACCTCCATGTGTTTACTCCATGCCTGTCATATAATGTTGAAAGGGTAAGTTATAGAATTGCTTGGTTCCCTTCTCGACGTGTAATTGCAATTAAAGTCGTGTAAAAATATTTAAAATAAAATATTTCCACTTCCATACTACCTGAAAATTGCACCATTACAGAATATGCTAGATATAATCAAGAAATTAGGAGAAGTAAGCATCATATTTTTTACCTGGAACACGGCATTTAATTTTCTGATGTGATCAGGTTTCAAGAACCCTAGGTGCAATAGCTCTTGAAATAACTGCACCAATTCCACTGTGATGTTAGCATGTGACAGGTTATGAATTATAGCTGATATGCATACTTCGTCAAACACAGATCGCATCCATTCCGGAGGATCATTCCCTTTTAGCAATGCTGTGGCAACATGTACTGCAGATTTGTGATGTCCTGGGAACACTTTTGACACTGAACATGGAGCTGCTAATAACATTGCTAGCTCTTCAACTATCAATCTGCACCATTTGTTGCTACCTTTAGACCCTATTTGACACAGTCCAGGGATTTTCCAGCAAATAACCGTTGACAAGCATTGGGCAGAATTGATTGCAACCCTTAGATCGCTATGGAAGATGAGCCCTTCAAGTACAGCAGCCAATGACCTCAAGGATCCCACGGTGCATTCGAGCTCATTAGGTTGTCTAAATAGTTCCACCAAGCAATATGAAGCCATCCGCTTGATTAACGGTGAACCACTATGTATAAGCCTGCAATAGTCCTGACAAAGAGTGCCCATTGAAGAAGATGGTAGAATCCCATCTAATGGAACAGTACTCTGATCATCTTCATAGCCAGGTAGAACTGCAAGCAAACTGGAGAGATTATAGAGGAGTTTACTACTCAGCTTGTAGTATGAGTAGAAGCATCGATAATCAAGTGTGAAGGAGCAACTTACCTTCTCAAGTAAAAACAGTTGAGTAAAAGCAGAAATATCAACGGCTGTACAGCTTCTCTTGCTTGACCTGGATGGCTTGAAGGAGAATCACTAACAGCAGCATTAATTGAATTCTGGAACATGGAGACCAGTGAAGAATTTAGAAGTATGGATTTGGAAGTTTCAGTCAAAGCCCGGTGAGTGGAATGATTCAAAATCAGTGATAGAATGCTGATTACTAATAGGTCTTCATTAGTCCATTCATCTGCAGGTGAAGAGGCAACTCGGGTGAAGGAAGCTAGTAACTGCAACAAAAGTACAAAATGGAATCAGTGTGGAACTAATTACAAGTACCCATACAAAACTGAACACGCTACCTTCAGAGTAACTCCAAGCCAAGCTTCATCATCAGGAATTGCTTCAGGGTGTGCAAAGCTTAAAATGGTGAAGATGAAATGTAAAACAGCCATAAAGTTACTCTTACAAGTAGAAATAGAACTATAACATAGGTGCCGGATGGCAATGCCTATGCCATGCAGGCAAAGCTGATCTGAAGCAGTTGGGTTGGTATAGACAATGGACATCATGAAGTGTAAAACCAAGATTATTTCATCTTCTAGGTTACTTTTATCCACAACCCGGTCAAGCAATGTAACCAGAAGTTTTGGTGCATAGTTATCCCCAGCTGCTACCAGCTCCGCTAAATATTCTATTTGTGTATCCTGACCATTGTTCCCATGGATGATTTCCTCGGAAGTAATGGAAATGCTCTTTCTGCAGAAAGTAAGAACCTGGGAAGATAACTGATCAAGTATTTCCTCCTGCTGAAATAGCCATTTTACTGATTTAGGGTGAATTTTAACAAAAGACAACTCCCAGTCTCTCTCATTCACCAACTTGAAGAAGATGCCTTCAGCTTCTGGACTGTGAGGGATTACACGGCTAACAGAAAGGCTCCTGTGTTGACCATAAAGACTCACCAATATGATTATGGAGAGTGAGGCAAGTCTTCCATAAAGCAAATCATTCTGGTTAACAAGAATGTACTGCTCCAGAGAAGTTAAGATCAACGTGTCATCTGCTAAACTGCAAAGAAAGAGGAGTTCAGAAAATGGCCACAAATGGAAAATGAACTTGGGACGTATTGCAATATAATTGCTACATGCATAGTTAGGATATTTATTAGTCATTACATTTGATCTTGATAAGAGCTGCTGTATAGGATCTGTAGGACCGCAGTTTGGCAGGAAGATAGCTCTAGGTTATCAGTGCTTCGCTGTCCCAGAAGAAATAACAAGTCAATGGGGTCCATGGGCAGAGATGAAGCAGCTTCTCTGATGGGTTGGCCAGATTCATTTCCATGGAGATTGTCCACAAATGAGCTCAATAATAGATATACTCTACATTTCATCCTCTCTGAAGGGTACAGACCTAAACACTGAAACAACAAATGGAACCAAGAAAATGAAAGCAGAAACTTTGTAAATTGGAGGGCTCGAGTATCTTGTCTCTCTACCAGTATGGAGTAAAGAATTTCCAGAACTCCGAGGACACTTTCCTCCTCCATCTCATTAAGGAACTTCACAAACCAAGGAATTAGATGTTGTTCGCATAGCTCTAGTACACAATTCTGTAACTGCATGTCATGAGAGTTATTTGTAGGGTTCACTTCATGGTCAAACATACATGCCTCTTTCAGTAGATACAGAGAATGCAACAGTTGGCTAGGATCTTTATCATACATGCTCAAAGAGGCTAGAAGTGCATATTTTGATGCTTGTTGGATTGATATCAGCAAACTAGCAGCCCCATTGAGGGACGGAGACTTCAAGAGAGCAACAAAAATTGAAGCAGCTGTGATGAATGCCTCTGAAGGCATACCCATTTTCCCATTTACATGTCTTCTCAGCATTGCTGTCAAAGCACCACTTATGTCTTCAACATGTTTAGAAGATACTGCACCGGCACAATTGGTGACTCCAAGCAATATAATCTTCAGCATCTCAGTTTGTACGGAGTGATAAGGAACTTCAGCTATATGAGGGAGAACAGACACCAATGTTGTGAACCCAATTGCAAGCCTGTTCCAGAATATTTGATTGGCTGTTGATAATAGATACAGTGCCCTAAGAGAAGAGCTCACAAGGTTGTCTTTTAACTCTGCACATGTAAAAGCTTTGGTCAAGTCTACAGCTAAGCTTTTAGGAAACAAAATAAAAATCAGTTGTTGAATATTATAAAGACATAGAATGCATTTTCTTGGCAGGAGGCACAATGTTACTGTTTCTAGTCCAGAGAAATCATTGCATGAGCTTGACAGTTGGAGAAATTAGATAGCGCTATAGTGTTTGGTTTTTTCCCTTCTGTTGAACATAATTCTGTATGTGTATGCTTATAAAACATGGTTCTGTGGGCATATCAGTGTAAAATGTACCAGGAAGTACCAACAAGCTCTTTCTTACCAGACAGTCTTAGTATTTCAAATATGTAATCCACTATATTTTCTTCAACCATGACTTGAATATGTCTCACAGAGAATCCTTCAGTTGATAAATACTGAACAATAAAATCAAGTGCAGCATTTTGAACTTGGTTATCTGGAGAAAGCAAAGGTGCTTTGATGGCCTCAGCAAACAAGGAGTCCAGCGAAGGGCTGTTTACGTCATCATCTGTTGTTTGCATGAAATTCTCAGATTCACAAGTATCCATCGCATTAGCATCACTTGAAATTACATGGCTGAGAATTCCTCTTTGAGTCAACACCTTCAAAACAGCTGTGTTAATGATTTCTAGATCAGTGCTTCTTCTCCAGAAAACAAAAATGGGGCAAAAATCAAGTATTGGATTTATTTCCATGCTTCTTCAAAGACCCTTAGCAGTCAAGGTTGTCTCCATCTTTCGATAGCAAAAGAAAACGATGTCATCCAAGGTAAATTATCCAAGTTTATCCATAAAAAAATATGTAGTGAAGAACCCTTGGTACAAAGAAAATGCTCAAGTAGATGAAGATTTTATGATATATAGATGAGCATATCATATATATCTAAGACACTACAGTTATATTATGGCATCTCCAACGCTATACACTTTACCACACCAAACTTACTTCTCAATGCCTGTATTCAGAGACGCCTGAGCTAGGCAAACACATACACATCACAATCTCACCATGATTTTTAAAATAGATGACTCTTGAATTTGTAAATATATAGATGAAAAGGTAACCCAAAATACAAAAAGGTAAGACCATACTTAAAATAGATGACTCACCTATGCAGTTCAAGCGGACCTCATCACTTTGAGACTTCATGAGTACTTCCATCAATAAGCGCAGGAGCTTGGGGCCATAGGTAAACAGCACATCAGTGCCTTCATCATCTTGTCTTGCACACTGTAGAACTGACATTCTGTACAAAACAAACAGGATCTCTCCACGAATTTCCTCGCTGTATGCACAAATGTCAAAAAGTGAAAACTAGAGTAACTGAATCAGTCCTAAAAATCCATATTCTATGGGACTCTTTGAGATAGGTGTCACCTTGGCAACTGGAGACCCATGATAAGGTTGTAGATAAGACTATCCTTAGCCAAGATGTATGCATATGCCTCATCTGTGCGCTGGTTTAAAAGAGCTCCCAGGCAGTGAAGCTAAATACGAACACGGAAATGAACAAGCTAGATTATGTTCATATGTTGAAAGTTCCTCCCATCTTTTTACAGTCCAATGCAAACAAAATGGTAGCAAAACGGCAAAACGCTCTCAAAGTTCATATCCAACACAATTCAAAGGATCTTAACCTCAGCAAAAGCCAAAAAGGAAAGATTAACTACTCAATTAATCCATGGTTTTCTCTATATTTAAACAAATCTAAAAAATTACGCTGCTACTACGAAAATGCTGAAGGTCAGAAAACAGGAACAAACACGATCACATAAACTGAAACTCTCGTGATACTCTACCATACCGTGTATACTTGTCGGCGACTCCAAGTCAAAGCGTCCGAGGAGAGCCTACTAGAAATCCTGGTGACGAACTCACCGGAAACGGAACAATCCCCGGCGTTGCAGAGGTCGACGATCAAGTCGATCGCCTGGCGCGCGATCTTCTCATCATCGAAGGATGATAGTGAGAGGACGAGAGGAGAGACAACAAAGTGTACATGGAAGGAGAGGAGGCTACGGAGAAAATCAGGCTGGGAGATGGCGAGGGAGAGCTGAGAGAGTGCGTAGGAGACATGGAAGGTCGGAGAATTAGGGTTTGAGACGAGATTGGAGAAGCAGAGCAAGCAGATGGATCCGCCTTCCTGCGTGTGAAGCACCAGGGAGGAGCGGTGGCCTTGTGAGCACGCCGATGGCGGATCTGGATGAGCGCCTGGATCTTCGTAGGCGTCTTCGAATTCCAATTCGATTTGTGAATCGGAGTAGTTCAGCATTTTTCCGTAGAGGAGATTGAAGATGAGTGAGGGTTTGATCAAAATCCAGTGAGGAAGCGAAGACAGAGAAAACGTGTGAAGAACGCACGGAGATTTCAAATTTAGGCGCTTTGGCGTTCTGAGGAGGGAAACTAAATTTTATTCCTTTTTTTTCCCCTCCAACATACGGAGTATTTAGTACTACTGTTATTGTCCTTGTTTTAGTGTGCATACTACTTAATTATCGTCCTTAAGGGTTGAGACGAGTGTTTGAGTGTGTTTGAGTTATTATGTGGTTTGGGGTTGAGTTTGCGGGTTAATGTACTATGATGTTCTTGTTGTGTTGCAGGTTTTTTGTGAGCGATGGTTGATTTGTCATGTTCGATGACGTCGTGGTTGTGCGTTGACATCTGAAAGCTCGCTTGAGTCCATAATCTGAGGTGTCCACTAGTCCCCAAAGTTCTCTGTGTGCATTGTCCCTTTGGCCGATCATTTTCGTTCGTCTTTTGGCTTGTGTTTCGCAGTGTATGATGGTTTCTACATTCCTTGTATTTTTATTTATGCCATTTGCTTCTATAATTTACTTTTTGTCATTTGTTTCTGTAATTTTCTTTCTGTTATTTGTTTCCAGTTGTACATAATGATTAGTCCATTTACCGGTTTGTTCGGTCTCTCGATTTCCCTAGACTTGTCTAGAGAACCGAATCCTTATCTTGCTTAAAAAAAAAGTTCACTATTCACCTAAGTTTTTTAATAAAAACGATATAAAATACGGAGTACATAGTATTGATTTAGAGCAACCCCATATTGTTTAGAAATGAATCAATCTTGCCAAAAAAAAGTAGTTTACTATTCACCTAAGTTTTTAAATAAAAACGATATAAACTATGTAATGGGTCCGTAGTGTGAGATTATAAAAAAAATAATTAAATATTTCATATTTCATATAATTTTTTTTTTATCATTTTAAGAAAACGTACCTGAATAGTAAATGACTTATAAAAGTGATCGGAGAGAATATCTAAACGCAAGCTTAAAAATGAGATTCTACTTAGCCTGTTTGGTGAATTGAACAAATCCGAGTCTGAGACGAGCTCAAGCTACTCGGTTCGTAGAGCAACCCTACAGCCCTACTTGATCATGTGATATAGTCGAGCTTACCCTCGATTTGAACCAAGCTTCAAGATGTTCATACTCAGCTTATTCTGCAAGTAAATGATGTGCAAACTCACTAACATCCGACTTTGGCTACTTCAAACAAACCTCAGACTTCTACATCATAAACCCACACAACCCTCTCTCTGCACCCATTACGACAACACTGGCGAACAACCTCGCGGGGGACAATACATTATAAAATACGAATGCCTAATAACCGCGAGTTTACAACACACCTTCAGTCATCCTATGCAAACCAAATCCGCAATAACTCTGGAAAAATGTTTCAGGAAAATACGCGACACAATGAACATCGATGGTATGCTACAATTGGGAGTCTACACAAAAAACTGAGAGAGAAAAAATCGGGGTACAGAAACTGGTATAACTAAGCACATAAAAAGACCTAAACATGCAAAACACAACCTACTCAATAAACTTTAAACCAGAGTACAAAACTGTCTTAACTTGTATGTGTTTCATTGTCCTCTTGATCGGATTCAGACTTCCATATCTTCAGTATATTTTTAACATCTTATTGTTTTTACCTTGCTATTCATCACAAGTCGGGAGCCACCCCTACCAGACACTTGAAAGAATTGAGATCTTGAGCTTCTTTGTTCGGGTTCTTCATCTGATGGATGAAAGCCCACCAGAATAAGAGATGTCGAGAGGGAGTAGGATCAGTCTGCAAGAAGAACAATTAGTGGCAGTCCCGTGTGTTGCGACTTGTGAGTCATCAAGATTGCACAGCCAGTTTCTGAAGGTGCTCGTAGAATACTTGAAGGCTAACGTCGTCTGTGAAGATTATGTCTGAACCAGCCGTCATTTCGTGGGGATTGCTGTTGTATGTTGCTGATGGGTTCAACTTCGCTAGCAGGAACCTCGCCTGTTTCAAGTGAGACAAATAATCGTGGAGCAAAGGCCAAAAATGAAAGACAGGTCAATTCAAGTGACGTATAAGAAGACTAGATAGAATACTAGATGCCCCAGGAAAGGTTGAATTAAGAGACAACTCTCTATATATGGATCTACTGACCTGAGAACCATGCTGATCGCAAACCACCAATCTTGGGACAGGAAAACGCTCCTGGATTATCATTTGTGCATCTTCTTGTGGAGCTTTTAATAACATTGCAAATGCCTAAGCAACCACAAAACCAGAAAAGAAAAATGAATTAGAGTATTAGAGTACAGGGAAGCTAGAAGATCAACCTGCTGTAGGATTTTGAAAATGCCTAATGCAGTTCAATCATAAGCAAGTATTCATTCTCTTGAAATGGATATAAGATACTTCAAGATGGATATGAGTCAGCTGTAAAGAAAATTCTTGCTTTATATTTTAGCACCCTATGAAAGTGTATGAGAAGCACATCAAGGATTAAAGATAGCACCAACTTGCTTAATGATGCTACAATAGAGATAAAAGTGAGGCTATGGATGATCGAATAAAAGCTTATGGAGGTTCAAAAGTATTCCGGGTATGATTAATCAGATGGAAACTGGAAGAATGTGACAACAGAAAAAAGTGAAGGAACAAATATGCACCTCGTGGTTAGGGTCATTCTGGTATCCCATGTTTCGCCATTGAGCTATTGTCATTCCATGGAAAATAACTACACTAAAATACGAATCCAGCAAGAGTATACGATCAGCTGCAATAGAAGCCACGTCCAACAAAACTGGAGTAGGTGGAGAGTTGAATGAATAAGCTATAAGTGATGGCTGAATCATGACAGCTGCATTAGTAATGCTCTCTCGGTTCAAGGACATCCGGAAGTAAGCAGTCTCATCAGGACTGTTGTTAAAAACCTGTAAAAATACAATTTAAATTAAGAATCCGATCACAAAATTATATAAAGATAAACAACATGTGCGTGTATTAGGTTTCCAAGCTCCATCACCTGTACAAACTGTGATCGCCTTAGATTAAACATGAACTGTGGGAATAATGAAAAACAAGGGTTTAATGCGAAGGATGATGGATCATCTTTCCGATATTCTCCAAATTTGGAGCAAACGCGTATTAGATTTCTGTCAAGCCACCTTGTAGCATCAAAACCTTCCTGCATTAGCCATAAGAAAATTCCATTTAGGGCTATAGACCAATTATAGCTATAAGACCACAACATTGTGCAAACGAAAAAAATAAATGACCCCAAAACCTGTTGTAAATCAGATGGAAACTGGAAGAATATGAAGCTTGTTGTAAATGTCAATAGCGATAACAATAGTACCAGGACATGTAATTAGTCACAACAATTACATCATTGTACCATTAACTGCTAGGAGAAATTCTTAAGACCTCGCGTATCAAACTGGTCAATTCCAATGCTACAACAATTACATCATTGTACCATTAACTGCTAGGAGAAATTCTTAAGACCTCACGTATCAAACTAATTATTTGTAGCATTGGAATTGAGCCCCCCCACCCACCCACAAAAAAAACCCAGTATTATACATGCAGAGCACATCAAAGCCCCAAAACAAAGAAAGTAGAAAATGAACAAGTACCTCCATTTCCATCTTGTACGAACATAATCTTGCGATAACCACAGCTGCAGTTTCCTGATCAAATCCTTGTATTAATTCCTGCACATGAATAGTTTATTTCAGTTGACCGTGCAGAATCCCCAATCAGCAGATTATTTGCACAGAATACAGTAGATTTGATAGGTTTGCTCAATTCCGATACCAGTACACAAGAATATGTCATGTATCCTCTTTTAAGATAACAACTAGTAAATTAAGATCATGCCCGAAACAACCAACCTCCGAACTACCAGTGTTCTCTACCCATCGTCTTGTAACAGTTGTCACACGAAGCATTGTTTTCCCAGCTGGACTCTGATAACTGCAACAATTTACACTCTGCTGAGGATTGAATCTAGAAGCCAACTCATAAAGGGAGCGTACAAAAGGAGGTAGCAAGTAGTAACTGAAACATTCAGTAAAACCCAGGAGTACCTTGTAAGAAATTGTAAAAACAACTCTGAATTTATAGTTCCAGGAGCGTTTGACTGTTCGCTTGATGAAATATCAAAGAAAGCGGTCAAGCTAGTATTTTTATCGATGCTACACATCTTCCACATTGTAGTATTACCCTGCCCGATGACTGTATCAGACACAGCAGGTCCTTTCTGCAATAAATTCAGAATACCAATTACAAAGCAAAGACAAGAACAAAAAAAGAAGAAAACTTATACACATATATCTAAACGTCCAAGAATGGAAGAACGAATTCAACTACTTTTAAGGCCCAAGTCCAACCTTGTCCAGTGATGTGCACGGCCCAATAACACCCTGAACCTTGATATCTTTAGAACATATAATCTCAAGATTGCCACTGAAAGAACAACAAATAATCAAAAAACAGATTAATCGTTGGGACATATTCAATCTTATCCTTCAGGACAAAAAAGTTTGTATATTAGAACATAGCTAAATAAGAAAAGGAATGTCATGCAATTATATACTATTATCATGTCAAGCATATTTTCATTTTTCAACATCCTGGGTAGCAAGAAGCTATTCCAGAAACAAGAGTTATTCATCTTTAGACCAGTTATGACAGATTGATGAAAGAAAGAAAGTGGATTAATCCTTCTTCAGGCAAGCCACTAAAAGAGCCCATATTTTACTTGAACCATTATCAAGGAAAGTATCCTAAGGTTACTTTCAGCAAGCATATTAGGACAGGACTGCAACATTGTATCATACTGTAAAATACATGAATTTGCTAATTCAGTGACTGGATTAAGCAGAAGAGAACCCCCCCCCCCCCCCCCCCCCAAAAAAAAAAAAAAAAAAAAGAAGCCATATTATCATTGATTCATTGTTAACGTTTGAAAAGTCAAATAATCATAGAAATCAAAGATCTGTACTAGGATATTAAGATATTTCAATAGGCAAAAAAACCACCATGCAACTATTAGGCAGTGCTCATCCATATAGATAAAAACCTTCTGAAAGAAAAAAGGATGTCAAGACATGGATACCATAGGATAAATTGGCATCATGGCTATGGAAGAAATATTTAACTCTTGAGATTAGCGTTATGTAATTCACGATAAGACTAACTAAAGCAATCAAACAAGTTAGTTCAAGATAGCTTTCACCAAATAGTTTGTGCACACTGCATATAATTACATAAAGAAAATATTCTGACAAAAACAGCCAGTGTCAAACTATGACAAACTTACTTGAAGCAAAGACCAAGAGACTGCTCCCCTCCATCAAAAAGTCTTTTGAAAGAATCTTTAAATACTGAATGCCCAAAACTCTCCGATAGGACAACAAGCCCACCAGAGCTTTCTACAGCAACCTTCATTTCTGCCACCCCAACCTTAAGAAATACAACAATCAAAAGCCAAACATTCAACGTCACCATAGTCAAGTTTCTTGAATCTCTGTTGAACCTTATGTCTAGAAAAATATAAATAACATCCTAGGCAAGATGCGAGAAAATTAATGGCAAATGGTTCTCACCTGATCAAGTGCTGAAGCAAAAAGATCAAGCACGTGGCCTTGACTGACCAGCTGCTTCGATAGATTATCATAAAACTTTACTGCCTTTTGAAAATAGGGTGCTGCATCCTTATCTAGATCTTTATGAGAACGTACAGGTTCAGATAAATCCTTGGATACAATCTGCCCACAACATACATAATGTTAGTGAATGGGACGTCTATATCACATGACAAAAGCTTAGATCTTCTGCCCGCATAAAACTATACAGATCAAATAAACATCTGCAGCAGTGTCCCATTCTCATGCTAAATATGCAATGCAGATTAATTGAAGGGAACATACCGTGCCTGGCCCTTCGGTACAAGGACCTCCAACTAAAGCGATAATCCGAGCACCAGTTCCAGGCAAACAAGCTCCAAGCAAGCCTGCCGTGACACTCAATGCCACACCAGTGCACCGCAAGGCCCTGTTCCCTGGTGGAACAGGCCACTGATCTGTTTGCAGTTCATCCAGCAGCTACAAATCACAACATACATGTTAAAGTCTTAAAGATCACATGATTTTACACCTAGTTCAATCCAAATTTTCATCATATCAGAACATAACTCCAAGCTATTATACCGTCAACATCCAATTTATCATAGTGTTGCAAAATTCAATAATTAGATCACATACATTAGCCTAAATAGACACACTGAAAGCAAAAACTAAGACTGAATTACCTACCGAATTCAGAGTATACTCGCACTCAGAGGCCGGCAAGAGGAACCTATTAACACCAGTATTAGGAATCACATTCTGCACAGGCCCTGTCTGGTACCCCTGACCAGCGCCACCGGGTCCTGTTCTCCGACCAGCAAACCCTAATCCAAGCTGATCCAACACCTGTTCTTTGGAAAGCTCCTTGGAACCCCTAAATATATAAACTCTGGACAACTCAGAGAACCCTAATTCATGAACATGAACCTGAGTACCGAACGAGACAAACCCCACGAGAGCGTTATCAGGCAAGAGCCCAATCGCCCTCCTGAGCGCGGATTTGGCAAACTCCATCTCCTCCTCGATCATACACGTGTCGAGAACGAACACATACACCGGCGGCGGTGGAGAAGCGGGATCACCAGCACCGACGCCGGCGGCAGGGATAGAGGGGAGCGTGTACTCGATTGAGGTGAACTGCGGATAAAGCTCGGCGGGGAGACTCGTCTCTGAGATGCCGGAGTAATGGTGAGGGAACTGGTTGCGCTGGAAGCAGAAGCGGCAGATCCAGATCTTAGCGATGAAGTCGACGCGGGCGAAGGGGTTGATTACGCCGGAGCAGGTCCTGCAACGGAGCGGCGCGTAGGGGAGCGACGGGATATCGGGATGGGATCGGATCGGGGAGAAGGAGACGGCGAGTGGGACCACGCACTTGCTGGCCTCTACCTTGGTGCGTGGCCAGACGTTCCACGTCATCCGGACGCCATCGATTCCCTCTGGGTCCATTGCTGCGTTCGCCATCTCCGTCGCCATGGGTGCCTGAAAATCGAAATTTCGCAGCTTTTTCCTCCGCGATCTCTCAGAATAACCCCCGATCGGTGAAATTGGGTTTCAGATTATCTGAATCGGGGGAATTGCGGGAGATTGGAATTGGAGAGAGGAGGCGGCGAGTGGCGGGCAACCCCGGAGGAGGAGAGAGGGAGGTGGGGAGGAGGGTCACCGGGAATTGGGATTGTGGCTTTGTAACCAATGTGGGTTCATAAAATACTCAATCAGGCTCAACACATTGAACGGCAAGTCATCGAGATCACGTGGCATTTTTTCATTGGTCGTATGATTTATATCAATTATCATATGGTAATTAGGTTAAATTGTATAATCCTGAAAAATTAAGATTAAGTTTCATTAGATATGAATATTAGTCTTATGAACCACTCATAAATTTTTAAAATATTGTAATCAATATATATATATAAGATAAAATTTTATTCTAACTATATTTAATCAATATATCTATATATGTAAAAGATAAAAATTGATCAAATTTGATTAGATGTAGATATATTTTAAAACATATTTGAAACGGGTGGCATATATAAAAAGCGGTTATAATTTTAAAAGAACATTTTTTTTTTAAATCTTTTTTTTTCTTCTAAAATAAAGGTTAGAGATGCTCTTAATATAGCATCACCAAACTAAAAAGACAAATGTTGAGGTTTACCTTGCTCACTGAGTCACTGTCAGTGAGTCGAGTCGGTCGGCACAAACCGATTTATATGATATATGATTCTTATCAGTTGGGTCACCTAATTATATCGAAGTTTATCACCAAAAGTGGGTTTCTCGTTTAAAAAAAAACATAAAAAAATGTTGTTATCTTGAAAAGAAGCCCACTAAAAATCAGCCCATACAGCAAGGCAACATCTACTAACAGGGCCAATGCCGCTCGATGAGTAGTTGAAGAGAAGGTTGTGCGTGTTGGGTTATATCGAAGATTTAAGTTATCAGACCATTCTTCAAGTCGGGCTCGTTCGGATTTAAGGGTGTGTTTTTTTTCCTCACTTTTTAAGGGCGAAGGTGGGGAAAATTTCCAATCTTACAAGAGGTGGAGGAGATGAGGAGGAAAACAGCCCTAAGATCAAACCATCTATTTCATTCGAATCATTCCCCGTTATAAATTTATCAAACCATCTATTTCATTTGAATCATTCCCCATTATAAAGATGGTTTATTCGAATCATTCTCCATTATAAATTTATCGAACCATCTATTTCATTCGAATCATTCCCCATTATAAATTTGAAGGATTATTAAGTCGAGTCCCAATGGGACTATTCATGTTCATAACATACTAATTTTGAATTTAATAAATAAATAAATCAGAGCTTATAAATTTTGTCAAAATATATAATGTGTTGGATTGAGAAACAATAACAAAATACAAGGAAAGGAGAAGCTCATAACCACCAACGGCACCAAGGCTTCAATTTTAACTCCATCTTCGTATAACCCGATCGGATTTTCTTTAAATCTCACACGTTTTTATTAAATAAACCGCTCATGTCGGTACAGCTCTTATACATATAGAGAACACCACCCCTCAATTATAATCCTTATTAAGGTAACCAAAGTACCAAAAAAAAAAAAAAAAAAGTCCACAAAACTTTAAAACCAAGAAATTAAGTGTGTAATTAATTATAGGATTTAATCCTTTTTTTGTTGTGAGCTCAAAAGTGATAATTAATCACACGATCTTGGCAGAAGGAGCGAAGCTAAGGAGCTCCTTGGACTGCAGCCAGGGCTTGACCACCACCTGGGCGTCGAAGACCCGCCGGGCGCCGCCCTGCACCGTCTCCACCTTCAGGAAGTACTTGATCCCGGCGACCACCTGCGTCTGCGCCTCCACCACCCGCACGAACATCAGTGGCGCCCCGCGGCGGCCCCCCATGCGGTTGTACTGGTGCACGCAGTAGCTCCCCAGCTCCTGCACCTCCTTGTTGGACCTCACGTTGCTCACCTCCGTCCTCCCGCCCACGAACCGCCCTTGGGCGGCTGCGCCTGCGAGGGCCGCCAGGGCGATCAGCGCTATCAAGAGGGTTGATTTTCTGTTCATGTTGGGGGGTTTTGGGGATTTGATTTCTTGGTGTGTTTTGGGTTTAATTAATGGATTGAGGTGAGGATCGAGAGGGAGTATATAAGGGAGGGAGCGGGGATGGGTGTAAGAGCTGCTGCGGCGCAGAACGACGTCGTCTTGCCGCGTATACCAAACTTGCAGAAGCTAAACGACACCTCAAGCGTCCCTCCATCTTTTCCAATCGATACTTGTCAGTGGAAATCACACCATCGATGCATATATAACTTATTATAATTGATTGTTTATGTTTTTTTAATCATTTATTTATGGATCAATTTGATTTTGTTTTCAATAGGAAGTTGGATTACAGTTTTAAAACACTTTATATAATTTGTCATGCCAAAAAAAAAATATTACTCTATTAATCTATCTATAAAGCCTAAAATTCTACGGTTCGGCTATATACCCCAAATCATGCCCGTCCTTAAGGACGTGCATGATTAAAAGGGGTTAAATTTTTTTTTTAATTTTAATTAGTCACAAGGTTTAATTTTAACCTTGTGATTTACGGTATATAACAACACCCAAATTTTATTTAGATTTTAGTTTTCAGGTAGATTAATTTTCGGCGCGTCAAATAAACCTCTATTAATTAGAAGTTGGTATCAGTATTCAGTAGACAGTAGACTAGTTTTAGCCAAACCATTATCAAATTCAGAAGTGGGTGTCTTAATTGAATGTTTAACGAAAAATTCGTTGTGTATATAGTAACTTCTTTAAATCTTACCTCCAAGTAAATAAGTAACTTTCTAATTAAGTTGTTAGCTATGAAAAAAAATGGCACACAAACATATGTGTAAACTTGTTTGTAGCAGAAGATGGGATAATGATGAAGTGGCGCCATACCACTCCACCCACACCCATAGCATCTAATATTGACCGGCAAAATGGCCTTGGCGTCAGCCTTATCTTTGCAGTTTGCACCCACGCCCACACCTCCTCGAACTCATCACTTTACCAACATCACTAATAATGGGCCTTATATAGGCTGAATTTGCATCAGGCCCATTTTATGAAAGCCCAACAAAATTGGGCTATCATCTGTATGAGTTCTGTATATGGGCTTGGCCCATATCTTTGCCACTCCGCATACTGGTACAGTGGTACCACAACTCACTAGTAACTCCCAACTTTGAATCTTCAAAGGTGAGCCGGTGACCCACTAGTAACAGATAGGTCGAATAAGGGCTTGTTTAGTATCGATATCGGTTGATATTAAGATATCGGATTCGGTATCAAGATATCAGTTTTGGTACCAAGATATCGATATTAGGTGATATCGGTATCAAGTTATTGGTACCAAGTGATACCTCCCCAAAAAATTGGTATATTTAATGAGCCTAATTTTGATATATAAATATCAATTGATATCAATATCTGGCTATACCAAAAACAGTTATTAGATATCACTTATGTCGGGGAGATACCAATCCCTGGATATTGTCATATCGATATCATTTTAAGTTATATCGATATCTAGCACCAAACACTAGATATTAGATATCGGGACCTGATATCCGATATCTGATACCTCACAAGAACATACTTCATTCTAAGAATCAGAACTTAAATATCTGATTAAGGGTAGAGAGTTCTCAACCAACTCATTACCCTTCTTGTGAGTGGCCACTCCCTTTTTCTTGGCAGATGTCAAATTGAGAAGCTATTACATAATTCATAAGATCCAATAAAATCGATAATATCATTAAACGGTAATTTCTATGGTAGCATTTCTACCAACCCTAGGCATAGCGTTTCAACCAACGCTATGCCACATTGCCACCACTGAAACTACTGCAACCTCCTCTCTCATTGCTCTACACACCAAACACGGATTCACTCCCCTGGCGGGTCACTGATGCTGACTACAACTGCAACAAGAGGAAGCAAATAAGCAAAGGAGTTAATCATCCAACTCCACAGCAACCCAACACTTACTAAGCAACTCTTGGCTGGCATGGTCCATTATATCTCTTGGCTTCAATTTGGATAAGTGTGTGTGGATCCCTCCTTATTGGTAGAGACAATGGACCAATATCAATATCTCCTATTAAGGGTGTTTTTAAAAATAAGTTAACATTAAAAGATGGATGTGGCCTGTGGGGGTGTGATGCATATATATTTCATAGTCTAGGTATAGTATCATTAATTGTATTTGGTTTGGTTGTCAAGAAGGTGGGGTGCATTTTGTTTAAGTGGACTATACTATGTCCATTTTGTGCCCCTTGTAATGTTGGGAGAGAATGCAAGAGAAGTTGTGCGCCCACTACATTAGTAGTACACTAGTTTAATAACATTATGATCCTATCTAAAAGATCACTCCATGGTATTTAGATTTTAAGATTAGGATGAGTCCCTTTTGCTAATTAATCTTGACTTTTTTAAATTGTTTGCCTTATCTATAAGCCACCTACATTTAAAAGAAAAAAACCTTACATTTGACTTATAAAAATAAAATATCTCAAGTTTGAGCTATTTGAATAAAAACACATTTTTTAAAATAAAGGTAAAAAATTAAATACATCAGACAATTATGTCTAGTGTATCGAGGAATCAGACAATCCGATAGATGAGCGAAACATCATGAGAGGCAACAGTACAAGTGGAATAAAAACACATTTAAAATTTACGAGAAAATGTATTTTTTAATGACATGGTTAGAAATGATGGTTCGTGTATGAACCTATCGCCTATCATTAATGACAGGGTTATGCTTTTTCTGAATGGGGTGAGTTTTTTGGTGATTGTACTAAATATAGTTCACAAAACTTTGTATGGTTTTGAAGTTATCATATCAGAAGTAAAATATAAAGACAGAACTTTACATGGTTTATTGAAATACCTGTGCAGTGATTATTATATGTTCACTCATACATCGTATCAAAATAAAGTTATCGATGAATATTACTTATATAAATGGCTCGCAAGCAGCGGTGACAACCTCACACGTTGCCCAAGCTCGATCGAGGTTTGTAAAGATGAACTTCATATGAGAATATAAAGGTTAGCGTCGAGATCGTTTTAACCGATAATCTAAGATTAATTGAAGTGAAATTATCCGAAACCCGTTTTACCGAGCCCCATTTACGGAGGGGTCCCCACAAATCCAATGCTGGATATGAGAAGTGCCATTTCTTTGTCGTTTGGAGACCATCAAACAGTTGGGCTTGTGGCATTGTCTTTCACCGGCTTAACTCTTTTGCCTACCTCTTTGGACCATTTCCCTCACCCACACAACCCTCCGCCCAAACCGGAGGCCAATATAAAAGAAGATTACATTTTGCTAAATTTCCAAGTCCATAGACAAAATTTATTTTTAAAAAATGTAGCCACTCATCTCCTTTTCTTTTAAATTTATTTACAATTTAATGAGTCCAATGTATTTTTAATCAAAATTTGATATTGAATTTACTTTATTTTGGTTTGAATATATTTTATTTTTTATGGATTTAATACATCATATGGAAGAAATATATAGCAATCTATTACAATATACATTTGGCATAAGAGAGTGGATCCAATGTAAGCACCTTTTAAATAAATCTAGAGTGTAGGATTGAAAAAAATTAATCGATGAGATTTAAAGAAAATTTTGAACTCACACGAAAAATTAATCTAAAGTTAAAGTCGGCTGGGCAAAGACAGGCCGGAGGGAGGTCGTGTGTGCGAGCTTACATACGGGAGACTCGAACAACACATAAATCCAAACGGGGTTCCATCTCAAAACCAATTGACAATGAGAGGAGTAGCCTTCAACCTTATATGTTGTTCAAACATTCTCTATATAACCGATGTGGAACAGAGAGCCCAACTCTTGTTTTCCTACCCAAAAAATGAAGATGGACTCTAATGATGGATCTTGTGCTCCTTTTGCTACAGTGGAGTAGAACAAAGATCATTAAGCATCAACAGGAAAATGGGTTGAAAACTTGAAATTGAAAGTGACTACAACCAATTTTGATATATTAAAGGGCAAAAAGAATGATTTAATTTTCTTCCTCAAACTAGCTAGGTTGGTGCAATAAAGAACCATATAGGGTTTTTATTAGCCTATTAACCACAAAATTAGGGTTACCTTTAAAAAGCTAGATCCCTTTTTTATGATCCATTTTCTCCCTACTAAAATCATGACACAATCAAATGTGATGGTCAATAAACTTGCAACTACATAAAGCCAAAATTTCAAAACATAAGATTTGTTTTGAGAAATACATCCACTTTTCTCATTTGGCCTAAATCTTATAAAAATAGTATTAGAGCCGACTCTGGACAAAGACGGTGCGCAGAACATTCAACAAGTGATTGCTTATAAGTTTCTTCTTATTAATTATTACTATAAATTTCTACAATATGTACACTAGATACTGATGCAGTTGGCTAAATGGAGAAGCAATGCAAGCTAAGGAGATGAATAATTGATCCATTGGTAGGTGAAAGAGAAAGGTAAGTTCTTCAAAAGCACACTTGTTGTCTTCATTAATTTTTCTTCTCTACAAATGGAATTCAGCAGTCACACACACCAACCCTAATTAAGGCAAAAATGCATTGAGGTGAAAGAAGGTGGTATTTAGTCACACCACTCACCACCAACACCAGTCATTGTAATACTTCATATTGAGTACAGCCTGTAAATTGGACCCTCAAAGCTTAAAAGTGATAATGTGTTAAAGCCCCACAAAGCAAATATTCAGTTTACATCAACATCTCATATCATCTTCTCCACCCTCTTTGATGTTGGACCCCTTTTATTGCTTTTTATAAAGGAATTCATACATATATATAGATGTTCATGATATATTATACAAGTGTCATACACACTAATTGAAGTTAAGGTCTAATAATAATTGAACTTCTAAAGGAGTTGGAAGTTTGAAAAAAAATATAAAGTCTTTTACTTTAAAAGGGTCCTTCCTTTAGTTTCAATGCCTAAAAATAATTCATTGTTAAATATGTGAAAAACAAGAACTACAACCCTAGTTTTGGAGAGAAACATATAGTAAGCTTCTTCGCTTTTATTGTTACACATGCGCGCTAGTAGCGTAGCACACAAGTCGAGTGATTTTCCATTCTAAAACCAATTGCGCAATAAAAGGATTAGCCCACCGACTCATATACTAATATACTAAGGCTTGTTATGTTCAACTTTCGATGTGAGACACTTTTTGGTCTTATTCACATCTCTCAACAACACCTAAGTTAAGACAATTTCGTTTACTGTATAAGATAGTGATCCGTAACAACATGATGGTTCATCTCAAAACCGATCAATTGACAATAAGAAGAGAAGCTAATCAACCTTACTTTTATTCAATTTATTTGTTTATAATCAATGTGTGATGAGACATTTCCCTTAAATTTTAGTACAAGAAATATAAACAATAGTGAAATATCATGAAGCCAAAGATCCTATATGATCCTGCATATTCAAGTGATATATACTTTCACAAATGAAAAGTAGATCTCTAGCTAAATAATATAATTTTTTTGTTCAAAGGTCACTTTCAAACCAGACGTTGATACGAGATAGATCAATCCTAACTACTAATATTACTTTATAGGCATAATTCATAACTATAGGGTCCATGTGGATCACACTCAAGATCATGTTAGAAATTTGTCAAAATCCACTTATATTCCAAAATTTCATAAACCAATATAATAAATTAGTGTTTTTTTTTGGTTAAAACCAAATATGATAAGTTAGTTGGGATGGCTTTATAACTGTAATATAATCTCAATTATCATATAAACTAATTTCTTAATCACAACAAAATCTTTGGCTTTGACTAATTTAATGAAAGAGAAGTATTAGTTATAATTAATTAATATTTAATATCCTTAATTGAAGGCAACCTTTCCACATCTAAAAAAGTATAGAGATTTTTTGGGTCTGAAAAAACTGTTTAATGTCAAATCCAACGCGTAAATCCTTTGAAAACTGTTACACTTTAGCTGTAGATAATTCCATGAACAAGTGCTTAAAGCCCTCTTGACAGATCTATTTATTCAATATGTTTTCCACCGGCTTTGAAATTTAACCTTTTTTTTTTATCCATTTCTTTTTTAGTTCAACAAATTCAAAATCTTTGACTTGCACATGTATAGAAACCAAATGTTTGGTTCGAATTTGTGTCGGTATTGGTATAAAGATATCGATTTTGATCAATTCTGTATTTCGTACTTAATAATTTTGTTGACTAATATATCATAATGATGTCCAACAAACGCCCTAAGTTCACTATAGTATAGGTTAATAATGGGTTATGTTGATCATAATGGATTTACATAATTATTTTATGAAAAGAAATCAAGAAAAAAACAATTAAACTGGTTAGTTATTATGAAGTTCTTTGAAGAAATTTAAGATAAGGCCTGGATTTATATTATCTGTTTGCAGGTAATTTTGTAGCCACAAAGGCCATCTAAACAAAGACTAGCTATGGAGACTAGAGAGAGGTCCCCTAACAACATTAACTGTATTTTTTCTTTATTTATTTTTGGCAAAATCTTCCAAACAAAAATCACATTTCAAGCAAAACCAAGCCCCAAAAAACATCCCTTTCTCCACCGAAGAAGCATATGTTTAGGTACAAAGTAAATCTATCTATCCACTGCAATGACACTACTATGACAGTAAAGTATAAAGAGACCTTTGTGAAGAAGAGGAAAAAAAAATCAGATTTAAAAAAAAAATTAAAAAAATTGTAGTTTTAGGGTAGGAAACTGGCCTTTCTATCTGACATACCCACCCTTCAAATGGGGCAAAGATTGTCTGTGTTTGGAAGGGGGTGATGGGGTATGTCCTTATGGGTGTGTCTTATGTCTGCAATCTTTTTAGACCAACTCTCCTCCTTTTTCCTGTCCACTTATCCAATGCAGATTTTAGTGGCCACAAAATATTTTTCCACATAAAAATATTGCAAATTGCAGGATGAAAAAAAATCCTTTGATCCTATCCAATTTATGTAATAATTATTAATAAATAGTCTCATTTGATGCGTTATGTGACTGAATCTGGTGATGGATGGATGGAGTCATTTCATTTCTCAACTCGGCATTCCATACAATTCACCCGATCCACCGGTCAACATATTTTTATTTTTTTTTCGTTTGATTGCACAACCAAGTTAGAAGCTTTTTTTGCCCACTATGAGACAGATTGGATTCTATAGAAAACAGATTTTAGAAAGAGGGAAAAAAGTTGTTAGCCACTGCCAAGCTGGGTCTACTGTTTTGATTCCATAACGTTGGTGGGTCAAATATAATACCTTTAATTAAGCCTTTAACAAGGGCAAGAAAATGGGTATTCAGTGAATTTAGAAATGGTGAAGGAAGAGTATAAATCAGAAAGGTCAATTAGGGTTTAGGAAATTGGGATCCAGCTCAAAATTGCACCATCAAATTGGACTCAAGAGGGAGAGCTTGTCCCCACTTTAGAACAGCTGGTTACCAGTAAGAATCTTGTTCCCACAAGTTACGGGATTTATGAATCTGCATCACTCACTCAACACTACTGCTGGGTTTATCTTGCTGAATATGACAGCAAAAAATAAAAATAAAATTTTGGAGGAATTTATCAAAGAAAAATCATGTTTGGTTGCTATACTAGATTCTGAGAAAATGAAATAAGATCTGTGGAGGCTCCAATGGACCCAACTGATACCCCACCATTCATCAAAGAAATGACAGTGAAAGGTGCTCTGAAAGTTACATTATTGAACAGAAAGAGTCACAGATGATAAATAATGTGTCTAATTGTTGAGTTCTTTGACAGTACAGTACAAGCAAAGGTTGAACAAAAAGCTTAATTATGTTAAAACCTTAACCCTCCCTCCAACCCTCTTACATTACACTCTCTACAATCTTACAAATATAATTAATTGTACAGGAAATGTCGGCGATTAGTCTAAATTTTACAAATGGGTTTCTTGTAAGAATCTTCAAAAGAATTTAGTTTGCAGAAATCAAGCAAATCAGCGAATAAAAACGGAGAGATTTGATGGAGAAGAATGGTTGATTGATTGTTCTCCTCCGGACCGTTTTCTTGTTTCTGACTGCGATGAAGATCCTCTATATACACTATGTAGTCTTTCTTGAACTGGATTCCAGGTAGAATAATACAACAGTAGTAATGCTGATGAATCATTGCTCAACTTTCATTTGGGAGCTCAGATTTGCGCCTGCAGATGAATAACACAAGCAAGAATAAGAAACTGGAAACATTTGTTCTTGATATGTAATATGTATTCAGAAGAAGCCAGGCTGCAATTTTACCTAGAAGATTTTGCAATTCATTTAGTGGGAAGCCCATTTGGACAATGCTGTGAAGATCATCCTCCCAAAACGACGGGATCTGCAGACAAAATTGAGAGATTTGAGTCATAATGCAATTGGGAAATAAGAGTTTGATCTGAAGATGGCATAAGATGGGCAATCACCTGGGGAGCGGAATCACCAGCCCCATCAGTTGAAGGCGCTTGAATGCCACTGTTTTGACGAATTGCTGTGTCCAAAGGGTTCAGCGAGAATGAACCAGCAGTGCCATGATGAAGATCATTTGGCATTGTCGGAATTTGCTGGGAATGGAAGCCATAAGGGAACGGTGATGCTGAAGAGTCTAATGGGAGCATGGTATGGGGTAATTGCAAGATCTGTCATAACAATCAGCACAAATTTCATGATCAATTAGAACATGACAGCCAAATGGTAAACACTTAAAACAATCCGAGTATCATGAAATCCCGAAACTTACATCCTTAGACAGAAGAGCTTCCATACTAAACTCCATCCTCGGATTCACAGTGGCCAATTTCATAGAAAGGAACTGCAAACCAAAAACACTCTAAACAATCAGCAAACAGATCAATCAATCTCTCGCCGATAGCAGTTTGATTTCTCGGATCAGAAGCATTACCTCAACCTGTCGCTGCAACGACTGCACGTAATTTATGATTTCATCAAGAACAACAGCCTTCCCAGTTACCTACACAAGCCAGTAAACTAAATTCAGAAACCCCCAATCACCATCACAGAAAAATGTCCAACAATTCAATTAAAAGGTGAATAATTTTGTACCTTGTTGCAACCAGGAACAAGATCTTGCAAGAACTTCATCCTCTCACTGATTTTCTCTCTCCTAACCTACACAGTCAGACAACAAGCAGAAAGTACAGACATCAATTACGGTTCATCTTCAATGCTCATAAATCCAGCAAAATTTTGCCTAAATGTGAATGAATCAGTGTAGCTTTTTCCGTACCCTTTCAGCTAGACTGTGGCTGTCAGTTGCTTGGCCCCTTCTGGCTCTGACATGGATGTAGTCCCTTGGAGGTTCTGGTGCATTTGCAGTCTCCTTTTTACCATCTTTTCCATTCCCATTTTTTTCTTCATCACCATTTGGCTTTTCCTTCTTACCATCTTCATCTGGTTTGCTTCTTTTTGCATTCGATGCTTCATCATTCTCAGCCCCAACCTGCAATTTCACCAATTTCACTATAACAATCTTCTTGACAAATCCAATTAGATTAGACCCTAAAGGAAATGTGATACAGTAAGAATGAATTAGTACCTTCTCTTCCTTAACAGGCCCTTTTGATTTAGGGTTTGATTTCCTCTTCCTGGAATTGTTGTTCTGAGGCTTTGCTGCAGATTCCCCACCTGGGTTTTGCTCAGAGACTGTAGAACCTTCTCTGGAATCACCCAAGTCTCCATCTTTCACATCCTCCTGAGAGCCAGATTGTGAGGCTGCAACCCGGGAGAGGTTAACGGGCTCCAGTTTGGGAAACGACCCGTAATCGAATTCGGATCCGAATCCGGGATTTCTGGACCCAAAACAGGAGAAGTTAGCAGCTCTTTCGACGAACCCTGGGTCTGCATTCAAAGGGGCTAAACCTAGGTTGGAGGGCAATTGAATTTGCCCACCGAACGCGGCGAAACTGCCGCGGATTTGGGACTCCATTGCCGAAGAAAGGTTCAATTTTGGCGGGGAATTCAAAGGGGTATTGTAGCAGGAAGTGTTTCTGCTACCAATGACACAAGATTGCGGGGAAATCTCCCCTGAATTGCATATACTCCCCAGCTTCCCGATCAGCTCCCTGAACAAAAACCCATCTCCGGCGCCGGCGCTGGACCCCACCGGCGACGAGACGAGGGAGCTTAGAGCGGACTCAAAGGGGTCATTTTGATCCATTGAGCTGTCAAAATTAGGGTTGAAGAAGCAATTCGAAGAGGAATTGAGTTCAGTGGGCGGTTGAATCACAACCCCGAAATTGGGTGAGTTCCAACTGGGTTGTTGCTGTTGCTCTCCTTCCATGTTACGGAATTGAAATTGTTTTCTGAAACTTGTGTTCTACTTGAGAAATTGCAGGTTACTGAAAACGGAAAAATTGATTGGGCGAGTTGATGAAATGGGGAAAGACGGAGAATTTGAGTTCGGGTGCTTCAAGTTCACTCCAATTGGGAAAAAAGAGGGGAGGGAGGTGAGGGGAAGTGAATGGGGAGGAAGGAGAAAGAGGGGAAAGAAATAGAAAACTGCCCTGCCTCTACGGCCCCACTGGAGCAGTTTGACCTTTTGCCTTTTCTTTTTCTTTTCCCTTTTTCTTTTTAATTTTTTAGTCTTTAATTATTATTATTTTTTTCCTAAACAAGGACATTAGACATTACGGAGTATTTAGGTTATTAACAGTAATCCGTCCAACAATACATTTGACTTTTAGAGCATCCGCATCCATGAAACCTAATTGGGTTCTTTAACTCTTCTTTTTATTTTTCTCTCTCCTTAAAGAAACTCAACTTAATTTTTTACCCACATCTCTACAACCCATTTTATTATAAACTAAATAATACTTATAAAATTAAAAATAGCTCAACCACTTACCCAAAACCCCTCTCTTTCTCTTTCCTACCCTCACATATGCCTCATATATTCTTTCTTTCTTTGATTTTTAAGGGTTCCTTAGAGCATCCACAATGGGGGTTTCTTAACCCCAAAATAAGAAATCAATTAATAAAAAATTAAAGAAAGGGGAGGAGGGGTTAAGGAATGATTTGACAAGTTTCTTACTAAGAAACCTTTAAAACCCAAGAAAGAGAAAGAAAAAAGAGAGGAGGTGGGCCAACATGAGGAGAGAGAGTGAGAGTAAAAAAAAATGTAGGTTCCGATAAAAAAAAAAATGGGGTTTTAAAAGGTTTTAGGGATGTGAGAGTGAAAAATTGTATTGAGTTTTTTAAGGAGAGAGAAATATAAAAAGTGGAGTTAAGGAACCCGAGTGGGTTTCACTAATGCGGATGCTCTTAGTAGCAAACCCATCACATCATTCCTTAATAAAACATATCTCACCTTTATTATTTTATTACTAAGTTCTTTATTTTTCTTCTTTAAACACCCCAATATGGGTGCTCTTAGCATTTTGCACAAGTTTTAATAAAACATCTTACTTTTAAAAAAAATATCATCATTACACTAACTTTTTCATAAATTTTATTATTTTTTAACACCCAATACACATTTTAACCAATCAAATTATTTTAAAAAGTCGAATACACACAAATCAATAGAAATCATTACAACTTTTTACCTAGAAAACCTAAAAGACCATCTATTGTTGGACAAAAATTTACATCTAAAAGTCCATATATTGTTGGACAGAGGGAGTACTATTTTATTTTCATAATCTATAGCTCTATAAGTAGTTCACTTCGGACCAAAAATAAGAGCATGTGCAATGGTGAACCCCAACCTCGGACTCTTAACTTACTTTTTTTTTATGCCACATCAGCTTAAGGGCCTCATTCTAACTTTAAAATTTGTGCCCTTCATTCGTGAACCCAAGTCTTGGGCCCTTAAATTACCTTTTATTATTTTTCCTTTTTATTTACTCAATTCTTTTATTATTATTAATAATAAAAATATTAAGTAATTAATTTATAATAACATATCATAAAAATATTAATTTTTTAATGTTTAAAAAGGAAAATATGGGTATTATTCAAATGAATTTTTTTTTCAACAAACATATGCAAGAGGGGTGTCTATGTGTAGATAAAACTAAATTAAATTCAAAAATAATTTTTTTATTTTTTTAAACAAATGAAAAACAATCGAAAATCATTTAAAAGTAAATAAAACATAAGTTCTGTCACGTGGCAGTTATGAGCCCTACTTTTTGGGTCTCATATATAAGAGACCCAAACAATGGCCCTTACATTATATTTTTATTTTCTTCCATTTTTTTCCTATGTGACAACTATAAGAGCCCCAAGGCTCACCATTATACATGTTCTAAGTATATAGGGTTTTTTTCTTAGAAAACCAACAGGAGAAGAGGCTAATTTAGGTTGATTAAAATGTGATAAGTTTGAAATGCTTGATAAACTTTTCACTAACAAGACTATAAATGTTAAATGTATTTTAATAAGATAAAATTAGTGCCCTTAGGGAATAAAAAAATAAAAAGAAAAGAATATAGAATGTACATGTAGATGAATTTTCCAAAATAAAGGCCTATTTAATAATTATTTTTCGTATTGATACCAACTCTTTTGAAAAAAAATCAAATGGCTTCAAGTTTGTGGTCATGTGTTACTCTCTCATAATTGTAGTTATGTTACTTTTTATCTTATAAAATACAAATTTTTTTTATAATTTCATACATATTAATAATTAAAAAAAATGTTAAAAAATAATAAAAATTGATATTATAAAAAAATTAATTCATTAAAAAAACATACCAAAATTTAAAAATAACTTAAATTATAAGACATATAGAGGATATACATAGACATAAAGAAATGTGTCAAGTCTTGCTAGCTTAGCTGGTAAGGATGGCATGTAGTGATCAATAGGTCACGAGTTCGAATCCCCCCTCCCCAATATTGTAATGGGCCTAAGTGCCTACCTATGAACCAAAAAAAAAAAAAAAGTGATATCAATTAGATGTATAAATTTGTAAAATTTATGTTATTTTTGTCATTTTAATTATTTTATAAAGATCATGTCATTTTTCTCTTTTTTTAATCAATTTTAGTTTCTTTCCAAATTTTATGATCATTTAAGAATTTCTCGATAGGAATAAATTAAAGTCGCGAAATTGCAACTGAAGCGATAATTGATGGCCGAAAAAATGTCATAATATATAGGAGGTGAATTAGAGAAATGCAGAGATGCAGTATAGGTTCACTATTTTGGGAAATTTGGAATATTTTAAGAATTTCAAGCATATTTTTAGTACAACAGATTATCTATGTCATTTTCTAAAATGGGAGAGTACAATGAAAAAATAAAGAAGGTTTCTTAAAGGTGCAGTATTTTTTAAAATTAAATGATTATTCAAATCTTTAGAATGTTAAAATTATTAGAGTATGAGAAAAATAATTTAGATAATAGGTATTTTATTTTCGTTGTGACTTGTTGTATGTATTCTATATTTCATTAAATTGAAAATTGACTGCCTAATAAGAATCTAAAAAGAATATGCCTTTTCTTCTTATTTTTTTTCACCTTTTTTTAAACCAAGTGGGTTCCAATATTTTAATCAAACTAATGGTTAGTGTACTTATAATTAACTCAAAATTATATTCTTCTATATGAAAACCTAACTCCTACCCTACTTGAGAGGTTTAACCTACAAACTTAATTAATCACTCCAATTTATTTATTTGGTTGTTGTTTCTCACTTGGTCCTTTTTTATCTGTCCTTGGCCAAACTTGTATATATACTTGCATTGATTCAATATAAATGCCTTTCAAATGCAAAGTGAAAGTAAGTAAATAAAAAGACCGAGAGAGAAGAAAAGGAATATACAAGTAAGAATGGCGAAAAAAATAATTGTGATGCGAATTATATAGTCAAGGCGACCGATAATTGATATACAACTGGTACGACAAAGGGTCGATGGGAACTTTAGATCTAATGGAAGTTTGAAGGAAATATGGCTAATCTATCATGTATGTGTGTATGAAAATGGCTTAGGCTTAGAGGGAGTGGTCCATTTGAATGAGACCTTTGAAGGATTACAAACAATCATGTTCCCAACCACTAAATCACTTATACATCAACTAGTTGTCTCCTTAGCTTGTTGCCTCGTCCAATTGGTTACTTGCACGTACACTATATACCACGAGCCTTTCAATTTGTTCAATATATATAGGGCTGTGCATGATTCGGTCCAAACCGAATTTTTGGGCCGAACCAACACAAACCGAACCAAACCGAAGTTTTTCGGTTCGGCTTACGGTTCGAGAATTTTCATTTTTCGGTTTCGGTTCGGTTTGTGTTCGGTTTAGGTTCGGTTTGTGTTAAACCGAATTTCTTTATACGCTACATAAATACAAGGTATATATATATATTTGTATACTTAATAGTTAATACATTGTATATACATGTACTGTATTTGAAGGTGTATATATATTTGTATACGGATAGGTTGGAATATGTGTATATACATGTGTATATATACACATAAATACAGTATATATAGTAATATATAGTGTTTATACATGTGTATACATTAATACAGTATATATATATATATAGTATATTTGGATACAAATATGTATATATAGTATATATACACATAAATACAGTATATATAGTATATTTGGATACACGTACTTAATACATAAATACAATATATTTGGATAATTTTTTTTATTTTATGGAAATTAGGTTCAATTATGTTAAAACCGAACCGAACACAAACCAAACCGACAAATAACCGAACCGAACCTAATGCTTTCGGTTCGGCTTTCGGTTTGAAATTTTGAGATTTTCGGTTTCGGTTCGGCCCGGTTCGATTAGGTTCTAGACCGATGCACAGCCCTAAATATATATATATATATATATATATATATATATATATATATAACTATTAAAATTACATGTAAAATCAAGATTTTTTTTTTAAAAAAAATTATGATCACTTTCAGAGGTTACACAAAGCATTACATGATCGCTCAAATCGATTTCTATTGAGAAAGACTAGCATTCCCTTTTGAAGACTCGGTTTGAACTCGATGAGCGGCCACCAGATAATTTAAATCACTTAGGCAATATCAATGTTTGAGTTCATCTGAAATCTATTTCTTACTTTCAGTAGGAAAAAGTTGTCTCTATCTGAATTTCTTACACCTGATCCCCTATCGGAGTTAAACTGACAATTCCTATAATGTGTTGTTATCGTTGTCATTTTGTCAATAGACTTTACCAGCAAGTTGTAATTTTATTGGATGATGTAATATTAACCAAGCCGAGCACACAAGCCGAATGAGGTTCCATCCTAAAACCAATTGGTGTTAAGTGGGGTAGCCCACCAGCTTATATGCAAGACTTGGATTTCACATTCTAATCAGTGTGGGACAATCCCAACTCATATTCTCCACACACACCAGCCCATTAAGACCAGGAATCCAAACCACACCGCACACCTAGCCGAACCTCGGCTCTGATATCCGACGTGGGGGTGCACGCACGCCAAACGCACACGCGCCAACCAAGTCAAGCACACAAGCCGAGTGGGGTTCCGTCATAAAACTAATTGGTGTTAGGTGGTGTAGCCCACCGGATTATATGCAATGCTTGAATTCACCTTCTAATCAAATCAGTGTGGAACAATCTCAACTCATATTCTCCACATATTGGATCAACATGATGCATTCATTGAACAATCCTTAAATCAATTATATATAGAGAGTTGTGTGTATATATTATCTTATCATGAAATTGAACATTTTTGTTGCATTGATTTGCTGTGAGGATTTTATTCTTTTTTGTAAGATAAAAGGCCAAACTTTTTTGGCTCAAAAAATATTTTGGTGTGAAATAATTGGAAAAGATCTTGAGAAGTCTGTGGTGGGTAATGGTTATGATTAATTATTATTATCATTACCCCAAATCTATTTTAGTATAATACTTAGGGTAGTTAATGGGTTATGTGATCTCTTCACCTATATATTTAGTCAATGTAAGCTAGTGGGCCTACAAGAGTTGCTTGCTTGGTGCCTAACTACTTTAGTTAATTAATGTAAAATCATTAAATTAAATACTAGAATATACTTTTTCTCTAAGTAACAAGGTAAATATTTTACTGTAATAAAAAAAATGTTTTAAAGCATTATATATACTCCACCTTATACGTAGTTACTGAAAAGTGAAAACTGAAAAAAATACCGATTGAACTCCTGATATACCGTTGGTCAGCGGTGTCATCGTTTGGTGACGCTTCACTCCGGATTTAGTCTACGTTATCCCCTTCTGTTTTGGGTTAGGCTCGTTTGTTTCGACTGGACAGTATGGTTGTCGCTTTTTGTATTGCGCCGTTTTTATTTTATACTGTATGTTTAACGGTTCGTCATCTGCTGACTTTGTCGGCCTCTCGAGGTTCCAGGTTTGTCTGGTCTTCAATTATTACCTAATAAAAAAAACTGAAAAAAATACATTTTTTTTCCAATTGATTTGAGCCTAATATTTTTTTTATACTCTATTTGTTTTATAATACAAGTCATTTGATTTTTAGATACATTTTTTTAAAAGCAAAAAACTCTATAAAATATAAACTTTCTTCTTAATTTTTAAAAATAATTTTATATTTATTACTAATAAGTATTGAATATATTATAAAAAATAATATTTTAGAGAGTTTTTAATTTCTTAAAAAACGTATAAAAAATCAAGTGACTATAGACGGAGAGAGTACAAAATTAGGTTTTATATAATTGCATTGTACATTAATAGTTGGATTAAGACGTGCATGTTAGATACTGAAAAGATGATCAAATTAATATACCAAATTTCTTCATTGGGGTTTGTTTTAAAATTGGAAATACGAAGTACTAGTTGATCGATATCTTTTAATTTTCAACAAACATTATGCATATATAATCCCCAAAACGAGTTCTATGGCTTTAAGGATAAGTAGATGCTAAGTTTGGGGGAATAAATAGTCACTTATGAAATGCCAAAAATGTGATAATTAAAAATCATTACAAATATATACTAAAATGTTTACACTGAGGTAAATGAGAATTTGTTATATACATGTTTGAATTTTTTTCGCAAAAACCTTGTTTTTTTTTATGACGAAGAACCCATCTTTGACGGTAAACCCCGAGCACGTGACCTAGTCGGAAAAAACCATGTACCATGTAAACCGGCTTGCGCTGACCGGCTCGACCTATTTATAGGGAGCAAGGCAAACCTTGTAAGGAAATCTCAAGGAAAGGGGCGGAGGCATGGATCAGCTCGCTTTGCAAAAACCTTGTTATAAATAAGATAAATACTTTGAAAATATAAATAAGGTATAAAAAAAATCTTATGGAATAAAATAGTAATAATATCATCATATAATAGAAGCTCGCATAGTTGCATCGGGTCAAGACTCAAGATCCAACAACCAAACACGCCACTTCTTATTTAAAATATCGTCTTTAATTGCACATTAAAATAAAAAATCCTTAAAATTTAAACTTTGCTCATTTCCACCGTCCACGTTTTTTCTCTAGTCTCTACGGCCTGAAATTACAATGATATTTTAATAGGTCATGCAATTATCAATGGGTTATGAATTCGAATCCCCTTTTCATATTATAATGGTTTAAGTGCAGTGGCGGATTCTGAAACTGTGGCTTGAGGAGACGGAAAATTATCTTAAAACTTTTTTCATGTAACATAAAACCCTAATTTTTCTTTTCTAAAAAATCATCAACATTATGGATATATAACTAGAATAAAAACATAAACCGTGCATGTTTTTATTTCATTGTTTTTAAATATTTAAATATAACCTCATAATTTGAAGTGTTTGGGTATAATTATATTATTAAGGCATGGAGTTTAACAAATGATAATTACGATAAAGTATATCAGTTTCGTAAATGATGTAAGAAATCATTTACATGGGTTTAGTCCTGAAAATTGAAATGCTTATAACTTTTTACTAAGATACCTGAGCAAACATGGGCCAACCCGCGCGGTCCGTCCAACCCGCCCGTGAAAATATGCGGACTTGGACATAATAGTTGGCCCAAGCGGGCTGATGGACCCGACCCGGTAGGCCCAAAGGGCCGTGCTTGGGCATAGGGTGAAGCTCAAGCGGGCCGACAGGCTCGACCCAGTTTTAATTATATTAATATTATATATAATTATATAAGTTATATATAGTATTATATATATTATTAATATAATATAAATATAGTAGCAATAAATTTATATTACAAATTCAATTTGCATAAATATTCTCATCAATGTTCTAAAAGGCGCTAGGCGGCCGCTAGGCGGTGGGTGGCCGCCTAGCGCCTAGGCGGCGAGGCGGGTGTCTAGGCGGCGCCTAGGCGGACTTAGAACAAACTTGATTCTTTCCTTATATTTTAAGGCATACCACATGTCAATAACTCATATAATGTAATAATAATTCATAATATCACTTATAAACCCAAACTTTGGGTGCTTAACTAACACTAAAGTGAATAAACGCAAAAAAGCACGCATCCGACTAGTGACTTTAAACCTCCTAAAATCTAAAACAATAGGTTCGACTCAATAGAAAATAGATTCCGACTTGGGTGATAAAGAAAACCTAAGTTAACTAATCACATGTCTATAAGCTAAAATTGAATAATCATTGGACTAGGCGGCGCCTAGGTGGGAGTAGGCGGTGCATAGGCGGATTTTCACCTGGAAAGCCGCCTAGACTTAAATATTCCTAGGTGCCCTCCCACCTAGCGCCCAGGCGGTGTCTATGCGCGATTTTTAGAACACTGATTCTCATATATGTATATATTAGCAAGTATTACAATTATAAGTAAATTACCTATATACCTAGCAAGTATGACAATTAGACTTACTTATTACAGTTAGTTCTCCAAAAAAAAGGTCTGCAGTTACAGTAGCATAATCGACTAATCAACTTGATTACAATTGTATATGTCATTGTAAGTACTCCGTATTACAGTAGTTCAACTTAATTATATATATGTTTTATTAATTTTATTTTTTTCATATAAATAAAAATATTATATATATGCGGGACGGAACGGGATTTGCGGGACGATGATTCTTTGCCCTGCGTGTCGCCTGAAAGTATTGGTACAATATAGCGTTAATTTACATTTGTTAGTAAGCTGATATTGTCCAGATTTGCCTCACATTTGGAAGTATTGGTATAATGTTGTCATTTGCCTCTTTTTTTTAAAAAAAAATTCGATTTCGGATAGAAAACAAATTTGAGATGCTAGGTCCGTTGGACGGCCCGACCCGACAATGAGGGCGGGCTTGGACAAGGCACTATGCCCAAAAACCGGGTCTGGTCCAATCCCGACACAGTGTACTGGGCCGGAAATTTGGTCAAGACCCAGCCCAAGCCCGCCCAACCCGGCCATGCTCAGGTCGCCGATTGTCGCCTTTGACCCTAAAGAGGATCCGCCTCTGTCTAAGTGCCTACATATAAACTAAAAAATAAATTCAAATTAATTAATTGGAGTAAACTCTAATGATAAACTGTAAGAACCGAGAAGAAATTAACAATTAATTGCTCCGTAATTTTTATTAGCACTAAGTCACTACTCCCTCCGTCTCAAAATTTAGGTCGTTTGACTTTTTGGCACGCTTTTTAATGAGTAATAAGTTTGAAATTATTTTAAAAAATTTGAAAAAAAAAAATATTTCATAGAGTTTTTAACACATTAAAAAGCGTGCCAAAAAGTCAAACGACCTAAATTTTGAGACGGAGGTAGTAATTAATTAGGTCACCATTAATGAATTAATCTTACTTTCTCCTAACCTCTAACTTAACGTGACCTTCAATCATTGAAGGCACACATCTCTATGTAAAGCTTCTTGATAAACAAGTGTGATATTGTTTGTTCAAAGCCTCAAAGGTAAGCTAATCGAGGTTCATATTTTAAAACTCTCGTTTAATTAAGGCTCTTTTATATTCGCACATTTTTATTTTTTTTTAAGTGTACAATTATGACACCGACTTTTTGAAAATATTTGTACTGACACTAACTTCCTAAATCCTAATAAGGTATTGTAACATTTTGCCAGCTTGAGAAATCGATATTGACAAGTTATTACTCCCTCTGTTAATTAAAACTTGTCGTTTACTATTCATGCACGCTTTTTTAGAATGATAAAAACTATATGAAATATTAACTTTTTTTAAAATTTGTTTTCATAAATTCATACTTAATAGTAACAAGTATAAACTTATTAAAAAAATATATTAAAAAAGTTAATATTTTATATAGTTTTTAACACCTCAAAAAGCGTACGTGAATAGTAAAACGTCAAGTTTTAATTAACGGAGGGAGTACTTATTAGACAAAAATGTCTATCAACTCCGAAAGTTGATATTATAACCGTGTACTTAACAATATTTTCATCGTGTGTATAATAGTTCATACACAATCATATCTTGTTATAGTTGATTTAAAAATAAAAAATAAAAAAATTATTTAATCAAGATAATAATATGAAATAATCGAGTATCATATATGTAATACTCCCTTCTTTTCACTCTCTTTCACTTTTAATTTTTTTTTATTTTTATAATAGATTACAATATTCATATAAAATAGCATTATTAGCAATTAAAATACCACTATTAAAGATATTCTGAGAGGGTCAAGGTGTGTTTGGAACTTCATAAACACATATAAGAGTAATTAAAATCGGAAGAATACGAGTTATACGATCTATACCATCATAAGCAAGCAAATAAGCTGTGGTGACCAACCCCACCCCACCATCCTCAATAATGATCAAATCGTTTGATAAAAAAAAATCAAAGCAAAAGTAATAACTAGATAAATTAAAAATCAAGATTCTTGATTTAGGCTCTGTTTGTCAAAATACTTGCTGATAGGATATCTGAAGCTTATGAGATAGTTCAAACTGATAGATTATTTGTATTAAATATACGTTAAAAAGTTAGTAATATGATATTTGGTAAATCTGGCGGTTGAAGTAGTTGATGGAAACTTGTAAATGGAAAATCATAAGATTTGAAAAGCTTCGTTGAATATTTGTTGAAATACTCTCATTTCAAAAGATAATTAAATTAAAATCTTATATTTATTTCATTTACAACTATATAATATCAAAATGAAAAGGTCCAATAAGTTAACCGGTGGATTTTTATTTTGTCAAAATTAAAAGGAAATGAGGAATCATGCAATGCATTTGCAGGGGGCAATCATTTGGGGTTTATTGTTCTAATAAAAAAAAATTAGGGTTTATTGTACATTTTGATTATACAAGCATTTTAATTTGTCCTAATTTTGTTTATTCGAAGGTGTCAGAGATGTTTGTCAGAATTTTATTGCCATATGATTAATTTATTAATAATATCATAATGAAATACTATGCTTCTCGGGAAGTTCAAAATCTCAGGAAGTAAGAGTGAATACATGTGTTTGGTATGTTGTTTTAAAATGAGAAAACCTAGGAATTTCAATTCCTAGGAATTTAAATTCCCATGAAATGGTGGAATTTAACTTACCACGGAGGGGTAGGTAAGATCTACTTCCTCCATTCTTTTTTTCCTAATCTCCTATAAAAATTTATTTTTATAAATAAAATCTCCAATTTGCCCATATAGATTTTAATTTTAAACAAAAAGCAAAAGGTTACAAGAGTAATTTTAAATAAATTACTATGAAAATTCAATGTTCAACCAAACAAAATATAGGAATTGAATTCATGTGAACTTATTTACAACCAAACATATTTTTACATTTCCCATGAAGTAGAATTCATGGGAATTGCATATCCCGAAAAGTTACTTCCTAGGAAGTCTACTTCCCACGTTAAACCAAACGAGGCCTAATAGCATTAGCATATTTACACACCCAACGAATAAAAATGTACAACTAATTTATTTATTAGAGAGGGAGTTTGACTTTGGTTAATTGCTTCTGGTTCAAGTGCAAGAAAGGCATATTTTTCAAAATTTTATTTTTTTAAACCAGGTAAACATATCCTCCTAAATAAATTTTTATTACTCCCTCGATTCGTCAAAACATATAACACTTCCATGCACAATTTTTAAGGAAATTAACGAATATACTACTCTCATTTATTACACTGTCCATTTACTTTATAAAAAAACTATAACTAATAATATTCAAATCATTACAAGGGCATTTTCGTAAAATAAAAACTAAAATAACTATGATGATATGTTCGGCAAAAACAGGTCATTTTCGTTAAGTAAAATGACATGTTTCGCCGAACGGACAGTGTTTAGGCTAATTAGTCTTTAACTCTTTATCCATATTCAAGAATTGTGGATCATCCCATTTGTTCACAAGTGAAAAGTCCGGCCCATTTCCTCAGAGGCCCATATATGGAAATGCAGATCTTAATCAACTTAAATAGAGATACTCAAAACTAAAATTTGCAACAATTTTGTTTCTTTGGCATTTTAAGAAACTCAAAGATGCAATTTTTTATTATTTTTATATTACAAGTTCTAATTATATCTTATAAATACAAAAGTTTAATTTTTATTTGGTCTTCTATGTTGACTGTTGTGTCATTTTCAGCTGCATATGAAAGTGGCAGTCACATGTTACTAATTTGTACAAATTAATGTGTACAATTATCTTTTCTTGTGAATGGACTAACCTGACCAAAAAATATACACACCAAGTTTGGGTGACTGGCTAAGATGCTAAATTGACCGGTCGATATGATTTTCTACATCATGTTTATATATATCATGAGGATTTTGAATACCAAGTGTGTAACTTCTTACTAGTAGAGTACAAGAAATAATCCTTGTTATATGGTTAAGATCAACAATCCCCACTACTTTAACACTTTTTTATGGAGGAAGCTATATTAATCCTTATTTAGCTGAGTACAAGAATTGTTTATCTGATTTCATTGGATTTTCCGGTTTGCCTTGCTAATTATCAGTGGGTCAAGCTGGTCGGCGTCGTACTCGGGATTTACATCCGTAGGTGAGTTCTTTGTCATAAAAAAAGAAAAGAAAAAAAAGAATTGTACTAGATCCATTCATTTGTTCATCGCCTAGTGAAAATTGATCAATTGTGCAAATGCAAATACTAACCTTATATACGTAGTATAAAACTTTGATTTTAGTTGTAAACTTTGATTTTACTTGCTCTTTTTATTTTTGCACTTGTGTTTGGTTGTTTGAATTTGGCTTTTAGTTTATCGTCCTTTTTGAAAGAGAGTTAATCCCCCAACCAAAAACTTGCCTCCTCCGGTGTTTGTTGCCTAACGTTTCAACAACTCTTCCTAAAATGTAAATGTCAGAACTGCAGCAGTAAAGATTAGCTAGGCAGTTTGATCTTACCACCTTTGCGTGATGTCAACTATATGTCAAAGGGCTGGTACATCTTTGCCGCCTTTTTTTTTTTGCACAATAAAAATGGTTACCGACAATGTTTTCGACTTTGAATATTTGGCAATTGGCGTATTAATTACTCCCTCCGTATCACAAAACTTTAGTTTTACTTTTTGGAACACTTTTAAAAAACAAAAAACTCTATAAAATATTAATTTTTTAAATAATTTCATAGATGTATTAAGTATGGAATTATTTTTGAAAATTAATAAATTATTGATATTTTATGTAGTTTTTATCGTTTTTAAAAAATGTATCAAATTAACAAATTTTACGAGACGGAGGTAGTATTCTTCAAAGAAATGAAAAAATAAATAATTAAACTAGGGAGATAGAAAAATTGATATATAAATATATATATAGTTTGGTGATCATTATAATGTTTGCCTAAAACCAATGATACATCATTGACTGCCTCAAAATTAAGGACTAGAAAACTTTTACAACTTCATATTGTCCACCAATGTATCTCCCTCGTGTTTTGGGAAAAAATTAATACCAACCTTATCACACCCAAAATTTAGGGAAAAAAGAAAGAAAGATTGTTCTTAGTCCTTTTTTTAAAGGACAAAGTATACACCAAACATGTCTGGTGGATCGAGTGATCCCTTCAATCACTCACACCCATCCTTCATCGATTCGTCGATCTCGTTGCCTTCCGAAAAAAAGATCAGTAGGAGCAACACGAATACGTGGTTTGGTCCGGTTTGTCGTTGTTGCTGAAGAGGCTAACCCTCTTGAAAGAGAGTTGTGCCTTGTAAGGCTCCGAGTTGAGGGCCTTCCTACTCACATTGTTGAAGATGTCCTTGATGACCATCTCGAAAGCCTTGTCCACGTTGGTGGAGTTCTTGGCGGAGGTCTCCATAAAGAACATCCCATGCTCTTCTGCGAAACTCTTGCCCTCCTCGACGCTGATGGCCCTTATGTTGTCCAAGTCGCTCTTGTTTCCAACTAGCATTCGCGGCATGGTTATGTCACAATGTTCTGCACACGAATGACTTTTGAGCTACGACTTCGTAAAAGGTTCATATAGATACATTCTTGATTTGGTTGTATAAGATACAATTTTCTTTCTAGATTTTGATTCTTGATGAACTTTGAAGAGGTTGAACTACTAAGGTCATGTTTGGCATATCAAGTGGTAATGGTTGGCTAATGGTAGCATTGTACATTGCTATCTCTATAGCAATATCAATACGCAATTTCAACCTCAAACTTTACTTTAAACATTCTTCAATCACTCTCTAACACTAATTCTCTAAACTATTAATCATAAATCTATATCAAAAAGGTCATTTTTAACCTAAATTGACAATCAAGAAAGATGCATACATCTTCTTTATTTGTTTTTTATTTCTACCTATTTCATATTCATTTTCATTGTTACATTTTTTAATATCAGGTAGAGCGTTAGACGAACAACCTGTTATATACAACTAACAAACACAATCAACCACAATATATGAACCAATCGACCAAGGCAAAATGAGGAAAGAAAATCTCAAAAATCGTTGATACAAGTAGAAATCCGACTGAGTGAGGAAGAAAGACTCGGGTTACATTCTACCTATTTGACTTAAAATAATTTCTATCTATTTGACCTCTCGTTTTTTCAACATCTTAACTCGCAATTTCACAACAATCAATCAATCAATCAAACTTCATTCTACTACCTATTTGGTCTTCATTCTCAATTTACCATTGCTAATGTGTTACTATATGATCTTATAAGTATCCAATTTATGCAATTTACACTTCAAACTAAAACACCAAATTGTAGCAATAAATTAGGATTAATAAAAGAGGGCAGAAATCAAATTACTGTTGAGCTCATCGAGCCACCGGGAGACGCTCTCGAAGGTGGAGCTACGAGAGATGTCGTAGACGACGAGGGCGCCGACGGCGCCGCGGTAGTAGGCGGAGGTGACGGCGCGGAACCGCTCCTGGCCGGCGGTGTCCCAAATCTGAGCCTTGACTTCCCGGCCGTCGATCTCCAAGCACTGCGTCTGAAACTCCACGCCGATTGTGGCCTTGGAGTGCATATCGAACTCGTTCCGGGCGTACCGCGACAAAAGGTTCGATTTTCCGACGGCCGAGTCTCCGATCACCACGATCTTGAACAGGTACTCCTCGGATTCGTCGTCGGAGTACATGATTGGGTTTAACAGAGCAACGGAGCAGAAAACAGAGTAGGCGGAGGTGGGTGATTGGATTTCGGATTCGGATGGGTAAATTGGATTGATGGGTTTGTTTGGATTGGGATTTGGGGAATCGGGTATCGATCGGATTTGAGTTTAAGCGTGGGAGAGAGAGGTGGCCGGAGACTCCGGAGAGGTGTGAATGATGGTTGTGTTTACACGCTCAAGTTTCTTTATGGAGATCATGCGCACCAGTACCTCTCACCTCTAATATTGGTGGAAACAAATGTTATTTAAAAATGTAATTTTATTAAAATATAAACTTTGAAGTGTAAAATCAGTAATTTAAGTATGGAAATCAGGAAATATAGAATCCATATGATATGAATATATGATGATGTGAGCACAATTTGCTCGGAAACTTATTTCAATTTTCAAGAATTGATCTTCAATTATACAAACCCTATAATCCTATACTCCTTCCGTTCAACAAAACTTGACGTTTTACTATTCATGCATGCTTTTTCAGGAGCTAAAAACTATATAAAATATAAAGTTTTTTAAATAATTTTTTTAACAATTTCGTAATTATTATTAATAAGTACAAACTTGTTAAAATTTTTTTTTGAAAAAATTAATATTTTGTATAGTTTTTATCATTCTAAAAAAGCGTGCGTGAATAGTAAACGACAAGTTTTGTTGAACGGAGGGAGTATAACTTAACTACATTTATTTATAAATATTATACTCCATATATATATTTTTCCTTATTTAATACTTTCTTTGTTAAATTATATATCGATTTTTTTAACCTATAACCAAGGCCATATATTAAGGTTTCAATTTTGGAAATATTCAACTGGATTCATTAATTTAACTATTTAAAAAAAAAAAAACAATGGTTCATTCATTATAATTTAGAATTTTCTTTTCTGATCGATGATGTCTTAGGGTATAGGTTAGACAAATTGTTTTATATAAAGCTTGAGTGCGACATAATTTTCTCAATCCTTACACCCTATTTTATACGAGAACAAAGAATAATAGGTTTTTCTTAGACCCAAACACTAGCATATAAAGTATTGAGTCAAGTCTTACTAGCTTAGCTGGTAAGTATGACATGTAGTGATCTATGTATTCGAATCCCCCTCCTCTATATTGTAAATTTGTAATGGCCTAAGTGCCTATAACTATGAACAAAAAAAAGAAGAAGCATATAAAGCATTGAAACCGTGTAAACTATGAACTGTATAAGATAAGTTGTTCAATGAGTTCCACCCATGTTTTGACAGGGATAACAACCTAACATAAATACGGGAGAAAATTTGCGCCGAAGGCGCAAATTTCGGCCAAATTAGGGGAGTATACGCGTTTCTATAAAAATTAGCAAACTATACAATTTATAATTTTTAACCCTAATTTAGTATCCAAACCGCGCCTCCGTCGATCCCACCCTCTCGCTCCTCCTCCTTCCTCGCTCCTCCTTTTTTCGTGCTCTTTCGGTATGGCGATTCAGAGTTCAGATGCTATCGGTGATTCCATGGACGCCGATTCACACCGCTGCGAGAGTAGTTGAGAGATCTCACCGTCTCTGTCCCGCCCCTTCTCCTTTGGCGTTCCAGCGGCGGCGCTACCACCACCGCCACATTGCTACCACGGTCCACCACCGCCATGGCTAGAGGAATCGCCGACGATTTCTGATGCTTCCGAATCACCGACGATTTCATCCAGAGACAGCAGCGAGGGATGGACAAGGAAGTTGCGGATGAGCGGCGTTGTCTTCATCTAGAGACAGCGCTGATCTGCTTCGGCCTGCGTTCTTCCATATCTGCCGTGGCTGCCAGATTTGGACTGTGTGCGATTGTGATTGCAGGTGAACAGAGGGACCGTGTGCGATTGTGCTTGTGATTTGGACTGTGTGCGATTCCTGCCGGAGGCGAAGCTGAGATCACGACAGTTTCGGCGCTGCTCACCATGGCCACCGGAGGTGCTTCACAAACAGCTTCTAGGCGAGGGACACCATGCCGACTCCGCCGACGCCTTCAAACATAGATCCATATGTATGTGTCCCATCCTTTCGTGAATTTCGTTATTGCGTGGACGCCTTCGAGCACAGATCCATTCATTGCTTCGTTATTGCGTGAATTTGCTTCTGAATCCTATTTTCTGTGCGATTGATATTTGTACTAAATTGGTGGTTCATTTTTTGATCCAATTTTGGGATTATTGGTTGTCTCCAGAGTTCAATTTTGGAACTAGTTATCAATCGATGGATTATTGAAATTCCGGAGTGAGATTACCTGGTTACTTTTCGATTTAGGTTTGATTTGATTACAGATAGATGGAGTGAGATTACGCCGGGAGACTTGCTGCAGTTTAGTGGTAATGTCATATACAAAGCCAAGGCCAATTTGTTGTTTTCTATTTACTGGGATTTTCCAGTTTCTACTCTATTTGTTGTTTTCTCTTTTTGGCAATATATGCCTTGATAGAATGCATTTATACCATAGCAGCAAAAGTGAACTGGCCAAGGTCAATTGGGGATTAGGCTCTTCTGCAGTGCTAGGTGCTTGGTGATGAGTACAATAGCAGCAAAAAGGGAACAAATGCATATGTGATGGGGGTTAGGCTTTGTGTTTTTAAGTTAATTATTTTTAGCTACTGATTTTTTTAGGTTGGTGATTTTTTTTTGAGTAATGCAATTCGTCTCCAATTTATATGCTTGAGTCCTTAAAAATTGGTTTATTTTTTAGTGCTGACATAGTTTTTATGCGTATTTTTTAGTGCTGATATCGTTTTTAATTTGATATTATATATGTAAGTATATATGTATGCTTGACTCCTTAAAAATTGGTTTATTTCTTAGTGCTGACATCGTTTTTATACGTATTTTTTAGTGCTGACATCGTTTTTATGCATATTTTTGTGTAGGTATATATTTGCTGACATCGTTTTGCAATATAAGAGATGGATGAGGAAAGAGGTCAGCATTGTCGGCGTCGAAAAATTCTTTGTTTTAATTGTTTACCGTTATTCTTTGTTTCTCACTACCAAAAATAAAATAAAATATTCGTTTCTTTTTTTTTTGGTAGAACACTCCTTTGTCTATTTGTTCTCCCCTTTTATATTTTTAATGGCTTAATACGTCAAATATATTGATCTTCGATGTCATCATTGTCGACGTCAGCATCCTCGTAGAGGGTGTGAGCAATGCTGACGTCAGCATTCCCGACGTCATTGTCGTCAGCGTCAGCATTCTCGTAGACGGCGTCAGCATTGCTGATGTCAACATTCCCGTCGTCGGCGTCAGCATTGATGCGTGGAACAAAAAAACTTCCTTGTAAACGGTGTCAGCATTGACGCGCAAAAACAAAAAACAAAAAAACCTTCCTTTTAAACGGTGTCAGCATTGCTGACGTTAACATTCGACGTCGGCGTCAGCATTGGCGCGCGAAAAAAAAAACCATCCTTGCAAACGGTGTCAGCATTTCCGACGATGACGTCAGCACTGACGCGCGGAAAAAAACAACAAAAAAACCTTCCTTGTAAACGGTGTCAGCATTGCTGACGTTAACATTCCCGACGTCGGCGTCAGCATTGGCGCGCGAAAAAAAAAAATAAAAATAAAACCATCCTTGTAAACGGTGTCGTCAGCATTTCCGACGATGACGTCAGCACTGACGCGCGAAAGAAGAAAAAAAAAAAAACAAAAAAACAAAAAAACAAAAAAAAAACTGATGACGTGGAAGGGGGGGCACGGGGGGCACGCTGGAGGGGGGCGTGGGGGGGCGCGCTGGAGGGGGGGCATATAGGAGGGGCACAAGGCTTTGTGGTAGTGTTGTGTATAGTTTTGTAAATTTTCCAAAATCTTGTATATTTGGCTAATTTGGCTTTCAAATTTGTATATTTGGCAAATCATCCCTAAATACGGAGTATGTGATTAGTGAGATCTGAATACTTATAATTGATGTTACCCTAAAATTAGCAATACTGTGTTAGTGTGGCTGTGTGACCTACGTCTGTAAATGCCATTTAAAAAGTAGCACATGTAGCACTGCGTAGTCTATAAGATGGAGAGGTCCATAACTCCATAAGCCAGTGAAACACTGGGCCCACTCTCATAGCCCAACAATTCTAGATACGGGCCCATTAGTAAGGAATTTCACTTAATTGTAGAAGACTAAATTGCGTAAAATCACCCCTTAAATATACCCATTTGTCATAAGTCACCCCTTGAATGGACATTTTTAGTAAACCACCCTTTAAATAACTTTTTTTTTGGAACAAGAAATAATTCGAAATCCCAGACTATAAAAATCTGGGAAAACGAGAGGCCGAATGAAATCGGTAGACGGGCTAACCGTCATGATACAACCAGAAAACCAAAAAACAAAATAAAACCCGAATACAAAAGATCTCAGTAAGAAGACCAAAAGAGATACAGCCGAATGACACTGAGTGGAGGCTGCGAATGTCGAGAATATGGGAAAGTCGATGGACTGACACGACGACTCGACGTCGGGGAAACAGATGCAGAAACTCATCGGAAAAGGCGTCTCCTGGGGAAGTGTGGATCAACGACGGTCCCCCCAACCCTTTAAATAACTTTTGTCACCAATCAACCACCCTCTAAATTATTTCATCCAGATTTGTTAAATATAATAAATTACAAATTTACCCCTCTTTGTTTGATAATAGAAATTTAACAATTATAAGAAAAGAAAATAAGCAAAAATTGTATTGAGATGATATAATTAATCGAGTCATCTTTTCTTTCAAACTAAAAGTTTGTAGAGGCTAATAGAGAATTAAAAAGTGATTTCAAAAGGAAAAACAAGTGACTCAATTGAAGGGAGAGCAATTTTGTAGAAATCAACATCATTTTTCTAGTTTTTAAAAAAGATAAAATAGAGTCAATTATATTGTTTCCTTCCAATTTCATATTTACATATTTACATTTGTCTTTGTTTAATTGTTAAAATTCTATTAGAATATTATATAAAAGGAGTAGTAAAATTGCAAATAAAATTCAACCTATATTTGAAAGAAATATATTCAAAGACGTTTAATTGATGAAGAAAGTTATTTAAAGGACAAAGTGAAGCTCTTACAAACAAATTAAAAAACATAAACAAAGAACATATAAAAGCTAACATGAAAGAACAAATGTATGTCGAATAGAACTCTTTAAATGAATGAAGTGATTTGTCTTATTTTGAATCATTATAAATATTTTTTAATCCTGTTTACAAAATTGATTTTTCTTATAATAATTCATAAATAACAATATAATTTCAATTTCAAATCAGCTAAGTCAACTTATCGTATCATATTATTTATTTTCTAAATCATACATTCATGAGAAAAAAAATCTAAACAAACACTTGCTCTACCAGCTTTGTCATCTCCCCTATCACTACAAATTTCTCACAAAAGTCAACTAAATGTTAATTTCCAATCTTAGGCCGCGCTCGGCAGGGCTTCTTTGGGATTGTTGGTTTTTTTTTCTTAAAACAACAACCCCGGGACTGGTGTTTGGCAAGAGGTGGTGAAGGGTTGGTTACTTATGGGATTGAGGTTATTTGGATATTATTGAGCATGAGAATCCAACCCTCATCCCCGAAGATTGTGAAGATTGTTGAAAACAACAACCCCAATTAGGACATTGATGCCCCTAGTTTCTTCTTCTCCACATACCAGTCCATGCTCGGCCATGGATGCGCTGGTGGTGAGGCGGCGAGGCTCCGACGCCTGGGTAGCAACAAGGGAGATCCGGTGACGAGCAACCATGAATCTGGGCTGGAGACAGAGGGAGCGAGAGGTGAGATCTAGCAGCTATGGATCCGGCCCGTGGCGGAGCCAGAAAATTTTCGAAGGGGGGGCACCGTCAGAAATGTACGATATTGTTTTGGATTAAATTTACATGAAGAATTATATATAATACGATAATTAAAGATGTTATTTTAAGATAAAATATCACCGGTTTATGATAAAACGCTATTATTATTTTGCGCCTAAAAAAACGTCGAGTATGAGCTCAATTTCAAATATAGGTTCTAATCGAGCCTGACTTGTTTCTAAATGAGCTAAATATAATCAAATATGAATACTAGACTTGTTTGGCTCAAATAAAAACCCTAGTTAAGTATAATTTATTGTACTCAGAACATATAATATATGTGTAACCAGATATAAATTTTTTAAATTTGCGGAACTTTTTATCTAATTGTCAGAATAATTAGTATAACCTCTCATTTCGAAGCTCTCGAGATAAAGTATAGTATATAAATGTTAATTTAAGTAAAATATAATAACATTATAGCCTATTGAAATAAAATTAAAGTGATTAATATGCCCTGAATTTTTAAATATTCATAACTTTTTACTCAGATGTCGGATTAAGGCGTATTATATATCAAAACGAAGCTACCGACGAGGAGAATACACCTAGGTAGTTCGTCGCGTGAGAGAGGGGGCACGTGCCCCCCTAGTCCCCCCTCAGCTCCGCCCCCGGATCCGGCGGTCGAGGCTTGCCGAGAAGGGAGTGGACCGGAGACAGAGGGGCGGAGAGGATCCGGAGGCGAAGGGTTGCCGACGTCGGTGCAGCCATGGATCCGGCGCTGGAGACAGAGGGGGTGAGAGGGCGGAGGCTGCAAGGCCGGTGGCGAAGTGTAGTGAAGTAGGGAGGAAGAGGAAGACAGAGATGGGGTATATTGGTATTTTTATGGGTAAAAGAAAAAAAAAATCTTGTACTCGCCAAACACCATACCGGGATTATTTTTTTTTTAAAAATCTCGACTTCTTCCATCTCCATAACTCATACAATAATCTCCACCTTATATAACCTCTAAAAATTAATCTACATCCCTTAAAAAATAACCCATTGTCAAACTTGCCCTTAATGGATTAGGGGATGAACAGAACAAATTGATGTGAGTTCTAGGGCTGGAAATCACCCGTGGGTGACCGATTCACCCGACCCACCCGACCCGATTATACGGGTGAAAACCCGAAAAAAACCGGGTGATGGGTGGGTGAAATGGGTGATGGGTCGGGTGATGGGTGATATGTTTTTCACCCATTACCCGACCCATCACCCGACCCATTACCCGACCCGCTTAACCACCCGCTAACCCACCCGATTATTTAAAAAAAATCTTAGTTTATAAAAAAATATGGCGTAACATAACTACATATTTTTCTTTTTTTCTAATTCTATCTTCTCTATTCTATAATTGTTTTTGTGCAAAAAAAATCTAAAAGAATATAAACTAATTTTTATTCAACCTCATATCACATCTTTTAAAAAAAAGTTATTTTATTTGTTTTGTATACACTAGTAGAATGTTAACAATTTCACTCATTTCAACGACTTAGCATTTAGTGTGTTAAGATATGATTTAGCCAAATTATTTTTCCTTTTTTTAACTACGAGTTTAGCAAAGGGCTAAAATTCAACTCATTTGATTTGATATTAAACTTTTAAGGCTAACTTTGTAAAATGAGGATAATGATATAATGTATGAATAAATCTTTTATACAATTAATAAGATTTCCACGTTTACGTGGTTTGTGAAAATATCAAATATGATCGATTTCTAAGTATGACATATGAATTTTTTTCTTTTAATTTACTTCATTCGATTACCCACCCGACCCACCGATTAACCCGATTCACCCGACGGATCGGATGATGGGTGAAATATTAGACGGACGGATGATGGGTCGAGTGAATTTTTTTTGTGACGGGTCGGGTGAAAAAATGGCTCCACCCATCCATCACCCGACCCATTTCCACCCCTAGTGAGTTCAAACTTGAAAGGACACAAAACCCACACTTGTGGGGAATAAAAGGATACACATGGAATTATGGAAATGGAAATTGGAAACATCCACCTTCCTCCACAGCCACACCATAGTACCACACCCAATCATCCATGACGAGCTTCTGAATTGAAGCCCCAAAATCTCCGATTCAATCTCTTCTTCAAACCCCGATTAAGAGCCCAAATTCACACACCCTCCAACCAGGCCACCATGCCATTTCTCAGCACATCATCTCTCGTTGTGGGTTCAGCCACAAACCTCTGCTTTCGCCCCAAAATTTCGCCCTCTGATGCACCCACCAGCTGCTGTTCTTCCTCTTGTTCTTACTCTCTGAGCTTTATCTCTAGTGTTGAGACTCGAATCAGAAGGCACCCGGTTTGCACCGTCCGTGTTCGTGCTTCGTCGTCCGGTGCCAAAACTGATGAGGTTTTGGATGATTCGTCCGCGCTCCCTGACCTCTCCCGTCCATCTCCATCTCGGGTTAGTTTCAGTCATAAAGTTTGGGTCTTGCACTGAATTGGATTGCTTTTTTGTTTGCTCAAGCCTTTGAATTTTGTCACCTCATAGGTTGGTTTTGCTCTGAGAATTTGGTTTATGTTAAGAAATTTTTGGAGTTTCAGAAGTAAGACTCCCATTTGTAGTTAGTTTCAGCTTTTCAAGGGATGTTAGGTTAATGTGTAGCAATGGCTAAGCGCCCGTTTGGCATCAATACCTTGGTATTAAGATATCATATATCGGTTCGGGTATGAGTGATGACCGATACCTATAGTACCTTGGTATCAATATCCAAGCAGTTCTTGATATAACTTTGGCATTTTATTAGACTCTTTATCAAGTTTGAGTTATCTTATAGCATAGTTTGTTCAATACTTTGCTTTCTTTCAAGGAATAGGGGCCGGCTGATTGGGAGGCCGCAAGGACATTTATGAAAACAGGATTCATCTACAAGGGAAGAGTTGAAGGGTATAACAGTGGAGGATTGTTAATCCGTTTTTATTCAATTGTTGGATTTATGCCCTTCCCGCACTTGAGCCCAACACATACATGTAAAGGTACTTAACAATTGTATTCTCTGATGATGGGAAGGGGAGAGTAATGCAGTATATTTCTTCTTTTATCTTATCATGATAGATTATGTGTTTATAACGTACATTGTCGCTTTGTAGAACCCCAGAAGCATATACTAGAGACTGCTAAAAGCATGATTGGATCAATCATTCCCATGAAGGTTTCTCTCCCACTACATTATTGATTTTTCAATGAAATTTTCAGTTCTTCGTTGTCCATGCAGTAATCTTATGTGACCTACAATAGATTTACCTTTATACTTTTTTTTTTATGAATCAAGCAAAGTTGATATTTGGATTTTGTGTTAAGACTCTCAGCCTTTTTACCTTATGTAGTTATGTTGCCAATTGATGTTTAATTCAGACAAGGAAAATTGGAATCAGGGCACAATGATAGTATTGACTAGGATATGTTGATAGTCATAAGTTCTAATGACAAAGGAAACAATTGCTTCATTTATCAATGGACCTTAAAATCGCTGTGATGTCAATGCTAGGATTCATGTCCTGAAGAAAGCCAAACAAAAGAAAAGCTTTTACATTGAGATCAATTTTCTGATCTGCTCGCTCTAAAACAGCCTAAATGTTTAATGGCATCCTTGATATTCCTTTTCTATGGCTCATCTACCTGTTACTTTATTCACAGGTAATTGAGGTGAACGAGGAGAAAGGTGACCTGGTATTTTCGGAGAAGGAAGCAATGTGGGCAAATTATTCTGATAAGATTAATGTAGGAGATGTGTTTGAGGCAAGGATTGGCACAGTAGAGGATTACGGGGCCTTTGTGTACTTGCGTTTTCCAGATGGTAGGCTCTTAACCATCCTCTTTGCGCTCTTTTTTTCTTATTTCTGCTATACTTTCTTCGTTAAAGCGTCAAAAATTTTTAATGCAGGACTGTATCCTCTGACTGGACTAGTACATGTTTCGGAGGTTTCATGGGATTTAGTTCAAGATGTTAGAGACATTCTGAATGAGGGTGACGATGTGAGAGTTAAGGTCATAGGCATTGATAGGTGATCTGGCATGGCTTCTCCATTTTTACTTATTTTATGTAATTTTTTCATATGTAGTTTATTCATCTCAATTAGTGATTCTTGAACTATGAATTGCAGATTAAAGTCTAGAATTACATTATCTATTAGACAACTGGAGGAAGATCCACTGTATGAAACAATTGATAAAGTCATCCCTCAGGTGCGTTTTTATTCCCCTTTCGTTCCCTTGACAACCTTCCGTATGCTTTCAGATATGCATAATCTGCACGCATATAGTTGATCAAATAATTATTGGATTAGGATGGGCCAGTTGATCCTGGTAACTCCAGCACAACCAGTGATGGTGTCATTGAACCTCTGCCAGGCCTCCCAGAGATACTGGCAGAACTTTTAAAGGAGGAAGGGTATGCTTTCATTTTCACACTCTGCTAGAGTCTTGGTTTCCTTCCTATTAAGATATTTACCTACATGGTTGTACGATTTGTGCCCAGTATAAGCGATGTGAAGATCAGGCGCCAGGGATTTGAAAGGAGGGTCGTTGCACAGGATCTCCAGCTATGGCTTTCAAACGTGAGTAGTTCGTTGCTTTCTTACCCTTCTGCTGCTACAAAACTTGTATGTGCTTTGCAACAACCTTGACAGTTTTGAAACATCCCCACAGGCCCCAGCGGTGAACAGCCAGTTTGTTTTACTTGCTCGCGCTGGTAGGCAGGTCAGATGCACATCTCTCTCCTGTTTGTGGTTATGAGAATTTTGCTTTATATTGTACTTATTATGGTGAAAAAAATTGTTTGTTGTTCAGGTTCAAGAAATACAGCTGACGACAACACTTGATCAAGAAGGCATCAAGAAAGCGCTACAACGAGTACTGGGGCGCATTCCTTAGATGTTTGGAATCAACGCAAGAATCTTTTCCCCACGCCATGGACATATTGGATATGCAGTCGGTGTACAGAAGTGAGTGTTCATCACCACGTACATGGTATTTCATACACTGTTAACAACATCTTTTCTGCAGAACTTTAAACTTTAAACACTGAAATCATAGATGGGCTTGTTCCCACAGGTTCTTGAGGTGCTCTATGAAATGCTAATCTCTACTTGCGATTATTTGAAGAATTCCTAATATCAAGTTTAGTAGTAAACTGGATCATTTGCAAACAGTTCCAAAATGAATGCTCAACTTAAGCAATTTCACAGGCACTGCACTGCATTGCCATGGCTATGGGTCCTCCTTGCTGCAAAAGGCCACATCCAGATACAACCTGTAATTTTGTTGTAACCTTAATCTGTTGTCCTCCTAACAGCTGCATTGCACTCCCTTTCTGATAACTGTAAAAAAAAACATGTTGATAGGGTAACCTTTTTGCCATGTTGAATACATTCTTAAAAACCTGAACTTTCAGGCTAACCGCTACTATCACATAGTTTCGAATGAGTTGATTCTCCAACTCAACAATGCTAAACTGCTTGACCCTGAAAATCTCTCAGCTGAGTTCAACCTGTTTGGAGTTCCACAACCTCAAAGGTAGAGTCAGGATTACATTTTCAGTGATTCATATTCATATTCATACAGGGTACTATTTTAGAAACAACTAACAAGGGCAGTGGACCAAACCAAAACATAATAAAAAGAAAGGATTTGAATCCTTGCAAGTGCTTAACTCTGTGATCCCCACAAACCTCCAATTTCCATTTATAAAAATGACCCACCAACCGGAACTTCATCTTTTTCTTCTCTTTTGATTCTCACCCTTTTCTGATTTGGCAATGAATATATGGTGGTTGTACTAGTGTCAAACATATTACATCAACTGTTGAACCTAAATCTGTGTGTTTGAAAGTGTTTTTCCCAAAACAAGTAAACAACCACCAAGTACCTAACCTGACCAGTTTTAATGTAGTTCAATTTCAAAGCGAATAGAACCAGTTACGGCGTACATAGTAGTACTAAACAAGAACATACATAAGCCGGAGAACACAAGCAAATTAATCCATTAATTCAGAGAGTAATAGTAGCTGTTAAAGTTGATACTGAAAATATTGAATCCCAAAATGTACATCCATATCAAAGCAGCACATCAGATTATCAGAATGGAGATGTTTGCAACAAAAGCCCAAAATGAGAATTTATTCAGACTTCCATTCTTCTAAGTCTAATCCCCATCAGTGTGATCAGCATTATCAGTGGTGGTGGTGTAATGTGTATGCTTCTTGGAAGACCCCTTCGAAAGATGAACCGGGTATTTCTTAGCATTGAGATCCAGCTTGCGAAGAGCGGCTTTACTAAGATCAACACCACAGATATCAGAAAGCCTTACAAGGTAAAGCAGCACATCAGAAAGCTCCTCTCCCAAGTGCTCCTTCTCTCGATCACTCCAACCGGGCAGTCCCCTCGGCACTTCCCCTTTCCATTGGAATATCTCTGACAATTCCCCCACTTCACCAACCTTCAAAAATAGGAGCGAAAAAGACTTGATCTTTCTTCATAGAATGCAGTTAAAAATTGTTGACAAGCTTGATTTGATAAAGAAATCATAACCCAGAAAGCTAGTACTTTGCTACCATTCATTTCTTGGGGTTCCTCTTGTTCTGTAGCGAGCAACTTTCAATTCAATACAAAGTTTCAATATTTCCAACTTTAAAACTCAGGAATGGGAGAATCGGAGGCATTTGTATCGCCTAATCTAGTAATTTTTTTTAGGGTTTTTGGTTAATTGAAAAATGAAGAAAGGTTCTTTTTTTAGGGTTTGGGTCAGCGAAAATGAAGATTTGTAGTTACCAGAGCCAAAAGGAGATTCCTGGGGATGTGATATTGATCCCAATCTCTCTCTTTAGCGAACTCCGCCATCTTCGTCTTCAGCTCTTCGAGTGTGACACCTTCCTCTCCATTCCCCGCCATTTCTCCCTCGAAATCGGAGGCCGGATTTTGGGGAATATCTCACCTTTAGGCTTTAACAATGGAAAATAAATGGGAAATTTAAAGAAAACTGCCCGTTAAATATAGGATTTTACACTTAATCACCCGCTAAATATGAAATTATAGAAAACCACCCGCTAAATGGTTTTTGTTAACAAATCACCACACATTGTCTATTTTTATTAGGGTTTTGTTAAATATATATATGATATTATATTTTAAGCTTTATACTTAAATTAGAATATCAAATAGATTTAAAATTAAACTTGATGTATGTATGGGAATTTTTTTCAAAAGATTCACTGAAAAATAAATATTAACAATACTATTCACAAATTTAAGCAATTTACAAAATATTCATTTTTTGAAGGCTGCTTAGAGAAACGTGGTATGAAATCACGTTTCATTCAGTAGCCGTAAAATTTAAAATCGGAAGAAAATTGGGAGAAAAAAAAAACTAAAAAAACGCAGTTTGAAAACACGTTTTATAATCACTTTTAAGAAGAAAAAAACGCAATTTCAAATCGCATTTTATCACATTGTATTTAAAAATTTGGAAAAAAAAGGTAGTAAAACGCGACTTGAAGCCGCGTAAAGAAAGGACTACAAAACGTCTTCTTCCTCGTTCAATAGCCCTCTCATGCTCTCCTAGTGATACCACCAAGGCACCAACCACCACCATCTTCTTTTTTTTGGTAAAAAGGAGAGGCGGAGCTCTCCGTCCCCTCAAGGGGGAGTTTTATTAAAAACGAAAAAAGGCTAAGTAGTACTCATACGGGGATAGCCCGTCCCCTTACATCGTTAGCAATTAAACTTAAAACACCCTGAGGCGGGTCACACAATACAGAAAGACATAGGCTAAAAAAAAGCAAAGGAAGCAAGATAGTCCACCACCGAATTGGCCTCTCTAAGGATATGTCGGAACTGGACAAGCCAATCCCTTCCGAGATAGCCTTGGCATTCCGACACCAGGCTGAAGAGGGGGTGATAACGATCCATAGGCCTTCCTATCAGCATAACCACCGGCTGGGAGTCTGCTTCAACAACGACCCTCATGTATCCCCTGGACCAAGCTAGGCGCAGGCCATGGAGAATGCCCCAGAGCTCTGCTATAAGAACAGTGCAAATACCAATATTATAAACAAAGCCTACTTGCCAACGACCATCGCTGTCCCGGATGACACCACCCGCAGCTACAAGTCCGCCATCCTTAACCGAGCCGTCAGTATTCACCTTCATCCATCCCTGCATCGGTCTCTCCCATGAAATCAGCCTCTCCACTCTTGAGATCCCCATCTCCAATGGTTTGCACGCTCCATGATGCTCCATAACTTGATTCTTTACAAACCATATCCTATCTCCTGCAAAAGAATCATTGTTAAATACCATATTACATCTCCATTTCCATATCCACCATATAGAAGTGGTGAAGACACAAGCCCACTGGACACCATCATAATATATATCATTGCAGAGTAAATTCATACGAATCCAAATTGCGAAATCGGAATTAAAAAATACTTCCCTGTCGAAAGGTAGATCAATAGCTTCCCAGTAGTTCTTGGTAATACCACAGTCGCGGAGAAGATGGCCGATAGTTTCATCAGCAGCCCCGCAGACGGCACACGTAGCAGCGCTAGCAAAGTGGCGTCAGCATCGTTCACTGTTCGTCAAGATCGCACCTTTGACGGCTTCCCAGAAAAACATCCTAGCCCTCTCCGTCACCTTCATCTTCCAAATCACCTTGTAAATATGTCGATCAATGCAGCATTCAGTCCCCCCAAACTCCAACTTAATGTGTCCACCAACTCCTCATCATCCGATACCGCCATCGATACCACCACCATCTTCTTCTTCAATCAACAACCCGCTCAACCATCACCCCCCCCCTCGCTACCACCCACCGGCCACCGCCCACTCTTCAAGATGGAGGACCACACGCCGGAACTGTCATCGCCGTTGAAGATGGAGAAGCTATAGTGGGCGGAGTTAGCCATGGGGACTGGGCGACCACCACCAGGGCCGAAGTTGATTTTGTTGTTGACCACCACCATGGGGACTGGGCGACCAACAAAATAGCAAAATCTCTAGAAATTTTACACCACAGCTCTAACAACTTCTCTATTATATTTCTACATTTATTATACACTATAATAAATTTATAAATTCACAATTTAATAAATAAAATTTCAATAACTTAATTATACCGTTCATGTTTTAGAGTTATTTTTGTTTGTTTCATAACGCCATTTTATGTTCTCATTGTATGCTCATATGGTTTTCGCTTGCCGATTCACCGGTCTGTTCTTACTTAATAAAAAAAAAGTAGGCATTTGAATAAGTGAATGCATTTAATTTTACAGATTCTAACTCTTGTTTTATATTTAGAAACTTTTTTTCTCTCTTCTCCCACTTTTCTATTTTACAACTTGTTTTACAAGAACCGTTAGGGTTAAAAAAAATCTATATTTTCTCTAAAATTACCCATTTTTATAAGAACAGTTGGGATGATCTAAACGAATAAATAAAATGAGATGGAAATGTGACGTGTTTGCAATTATTTCAAGGCACATATAGAGACATTGTTTAGTGCACATCTCCCTCACAAGACGAGATAGTATTACGTGAATTGGAGGGCTCTTTTGTGTTTTGTTTGTTTGTTTGTTTGGAATGAACATTAAAATTGATAGATGGAGTTCACTCTTACCTAAAGTGGGGCCCTTTTGCCTAATTAACAGGGTTGTCCCAGTCGATGAAGTTAATATTGTTTGGGCTTGGGCTGCTCTTTTTGTTTTGGGCTACTTTTAGTTTACCTCCCACCTAATTCATTTTTTAAGTCGTGAAAAAAAGAAAATAGATAATAATTCAAAATTTTAACCGTGACGTCATATTTATGTCAAAAGATCAATTCTTTAAATAGATTACACAATATCCGATTTAGATAGCAAACTCTAATTTCTCCTCCTAAAATGGGAATGAGTGATCAAATAACTCTTTTATTTGAAAATAAAAACCAACTAGTATGATCTCCGCGCCATGATGCGATTTTTTATAAGTAAAATCTTACTAATATATTAAATTAGTATTATAACATAATTGTAAAAGTTCAGATAATTAAATATTTTTAATTAAACTCATGGGTTGAGAAAATGATTAAAGTAGTGTATATATATATGTATGTATATATATATATATATATATATATATAGATTACTAATATTAATTTTATTGCACCAAAAAAAAACTAATATTAATTTTATGTTTCGAATTAATCCCATTGTTTTTTAGGAAAAAAACTACTAAAATTATATGTTTTTTCGAATTAATCCCATTAATTTTATGTTTCGAATTAAAGAAAATCAAAGAAAAATGGCAAAAAAAAATGATTGGTCAAGACTCCTAAAATTTCTCTAAGCTTGACACATCATCCTAAACTCTTCTAAATTAAGAGTTTATATAGATAGATTGTTTTTTTAGGAAAAAAACTACTAAAATTATATGTTTTTTCGAATTAATCCCATTAATTTTATGTTTCGAATTAAAGAAAATCAAAGAAAAATGGCAAAAAAAAATGATTGGTCAAGACTCCTAAAATTTCTCTAAGCTTGACACATCATCCTAAACTCTTCTAAATTAAGAGTTTATATAGATTGTTTTTTTAGGAAAAAAACTACTAAAATTATATGTTTTTTCGAATTAATCCCATTAATTTTATGTTTCGAATTAAAGAAAATCAAAGAAAAATGGCAAAAAAAAAAATGATTGGTCAAGACTCCTAAAATTTCTCTAAGCTTGACACATCATCCTAAACTCTTCTAAATTAAGAGTTTATATAGATGTTTTTTTAGGAAAAAAACTACTAAAATTATATGTTTTTTCGAATTAATCCCATTAATTTTATGTTTCGAATTAAAGAAAATCAAAGAAAAATGGCAAAAAAAAATGATTGGTCAAGACTCCTAAAATTTCTCTAAGCTTGACACATCATCCTAAACTCTTCTAAATTAAGAGTTTATATAGATAATTTTATGTTTCGAATTAAAGAAAATCAAAGAAAAATGGCAAAAAAAAAATGATTGGTCAAGACTCCTAAAATTTCTCTAAGCTTGACACATCATCCTAAACTCTTCTAAATTAAGAGTTTATATAGATGTTATTTGATAATTAAATTTGGATGGTACGCAATATACCTTCCACTGTTCGAGTACAGGCCGGATATAAATAAACACTAGTACCGTCTCCGTGCCATAGCGCGTGCGTGAGGAAAAAAATGTAAAATATCTATTATAAGAATGAACAAAAATAATAATGAAAAAAATACAAATGGTGAAATACATTAACGAATATAAAACTAAATATATGAATGGATGTTGTCGTTACGCTAGACTTCGTCCATAGAATTCTTGGGGGAAAAAATAGTTTGGTTATATGAAGGGATGAAAATGTATATAAAAAGAAATAATGTAAGGCTAATCTTACAAAATGAGGAAAAAACCTAACTATATATATAAACTTCCCCTCTTGTTCCTGCACAGATTGGCAGTAACATTTAAGCCGATCCTAATTTATGACAGTACTGGACTCCAAATTAAAAACAGTTTGCAGCTATCTAGCTATAAACTCAATGGTGAGATTAAATCAGACATTGCACGTACTGATCAATTCGAGGACGAATAGATTATTGACTAAATTTAAAACATCTTATTGGATGTTTTTCTTACAACAAATGAAATGAAATATATTCAGCCTAAATATTCTAAATCAAAGTAATTAAAATAGATCAGATCAGAGGAGTTAACCACCCACACCAATACACCATATATCCATCATGAGTTGTAATTAAAATAGGTCTCATTTCTTCACCAAACTCGCAGATAAGTTGTATAACAAATAAAATGAGCTATTCAATTTGTATAAAATAAGAAAAACAAATTAATTTGCAAAAGACACCTCTTCATTCCTTCTAGAGGTACCATAAGTCACTCAGCTGCACACCAAAGAGATACCCATATATATTATTGCCTAGCAATCCAAATTTACAGTTGACAAATAGAGAAAGAAAAGAAGTATTGACTTACCAAGGTACTAAAGCTTTGGAATTGTAGCAGAATTAGTGCGGGGATTGTACATGGGCTATAGGATAAAAAATGAACAAAATAATTGAGTATTCTCGTTGTTTTTAATTTTTGAGCGTGAAGTTGAAGAGAATAGTTCATCTCCCAAGACCTCATAGGAAAACTCAAAACATGAACAAAATTCAATTCACTCCAATCAAATGGACCCTTCATCATGTACAAAGGGAAGCTTGCTAATGACTTGTGGAACTAATTTAACCATATGTGATCTCTTGACAACATATTAAGGTTCTACGACAAACATCATCATCCTCTATACTAATTCAATCCCTTCATTCGAAATCTAGAAATTTCAGTTTAGAGATCCCCAATTCGAAATGCAAAAATTCATTCAAAATCTGGAAATTTCATTTAAAAGATCCCGATTCGAAAAGCAAAAACCAACGTGAAATAAAAATAACATCAAATCTAGAGGTGAGCAAAGAAAAAAGAATTTTAGAAGCTCCTACCTTTGGCCAATCGATTAGTGTTGAGGAAGGGGAAGAAGGTGAGTGGGTCGAAGATCATCTCCCTGGTCGTCTTGTCAACATTAACGTCGGTGAGGATCGCTAGGCGGTGGGAAGATGAAACTGAAAGGATCTCGGTGGTAGAGAAGGTAGGAGATGTGCGGAGGTGGTGGGAGTCAAGAAACCCTAGGCGTGGGAAGATGAAAGGAAGAGAAAGTAAGGGGGGAAAACGGAATTAGTTGAATTACCTAAAATCAGGGAGTCATGGAGGTAAGTTGAAGGCGTCTTCTTTATCTTGCTCTGTAATTCTCTCTATCTATGTTGCGGGAGCGATTGAGAGCTTTCTTCTACATGGTGAAGCAATTGAGATGGTGAAGCAATTGATAGCAACCGAAGGAGGAACATTTCTTCTACATGATGAAGCAATTGAGAATCGATAGGAGAATCGAGGGAGACAACGGTGGGCGGGGAGAAAGGCGAGGGTGGGCGCACAATGGCGAAGCGCCGAAGCGTGAGAAGCCAGGAGACGTTCGGAGGCAGTGACCGTGAGAACTGGAACCCTAGGCCGATTTGATTATTGGAAAATGAAACTTAGGAAGGGAACGGAGGGTTGGGGAACAAATAAAAGAAGTAAAATAAAATAAATTGGTTGAATTAGCTAAATTGAAGGAGAGCAAGACACATCAGCAAAGTCTTCTCTTTTAAAGTTATATATAGATATATAGATTGAAATAATTTCGGGTATAAATAAACAATGAAAAAAGAAAGAAATATTTTTAGGTTCTCTGCTTTTATATCGACATGTTTATAAAATTTTATTATGAAAATTCATGTTTTAAAAAATAATAAAAATTACTTCCTAAAAGAATCGATATTTTAATTATCTATATTTTTAAAACATGAATTTTCATAATAAGATTTTATAAATATATCAATATAAGAGTAGAGAATCTAAAAATATTTTTATTTTTAAAAAAATATTTATTTAAATCAAAAATAATTTTGTGATGCGTCCGTTGAGTCCTGAGGGAGTAGAGGATCCATATTGATTGGAGTAATGCTAAAGCTTTCGCTTGAAGTGTCAAATTGGGATTGCTTTTTTCTTGCAGTCCATAGAAATGACTTTTTCCATTAATTCCATAAACAAACCACCTTAGTTAAGGTAAAACTCTGCATAAATTTGCACTTATTCATTCTAAATTGCTAATATATCCATTAAAGGTTTGTTTGACAAAGATTAAAACTTTTTCAGTGTCATAGCTAAGTAGCATGGGGTTATATTTCTTTTTGTAACCACGCTCTTTTGATTATTTTTAAACCTAAAGTGATTAGATAAACTATATAGAATGAGAATATATAGTTGTAAATTTGCGATAAGATTTAGAATAGTATTTGTACGAAATAGAAAAATCAATTTATCAATTACTGTTAATTTTCTTAAACATGTATTTGATATGAATAGTTTGAAAACTAAAAAGGTCTATTAAGAAATTAGAAATGATCATATTAATTTACTAAGGCCATCTTCAAATACTTTTAATATACATACATTAATAATACAAATGTTGTCACCTTCCATTTTATTGTTTTGGATATTAAATTTTATTACTTTACAAACTTTTTTGCCTCAATAAGTCCAATAAGAGAGTTAAAGTGCTTCTTAACAAAAAAAAAAAGAAAAACTACTCTGTTCTCAAGATTCGAACCCCAAACATTTGGCTATGGTAGAGAGTTTCAATCACACACCATACATATAAACAATTTCTCCCAAATATTTTAGCTCAAATATTTTCTATAAAAATGTTATTTTTCAGCCTAATTTTTTAAAATCCATCATTACTTATACTTATTTATTCATCTACCTTTTCATTTTCCAATTCAAAATTCAATTAAAAAAATAGTTAAACATTCCTTTTATTTTTTACAATCCTATTATAAATAATTAAATACGAGTACAAGATTGCATTCCGTATTTTTCTAAAACATCAATTACGGAGTATTTCAATAAGAAAATAAAATTACCCCCCAAAAATTTAAATTTCATTAATTAAATGAAACGAAATTAGAGAGGGGATTAGGTGAGCGGGAAGCAGGTAAACAATGAAAAGGGCGTTGACCAAGTACGCGCTTTCGCAGTCAGTCAACAGTGTCCAGCGGGCCCCACCCGCCCAACCCCCGGGCCCCACCCAGTCTCCCCCTCTTCCCTTTTCAAACCCTTCCCAATTCCCATTCTCGTCCGTTCTGATCGATGATTTCCCCAAATTTCGTTCTCCTCAGAGATCGGTCAAACCCCAAACCCCCACCTTTTTTGGTCGCAAATGGCAGCTACTCTTTGACGATCTTAATGGCGGCTCCTTTTGTCAAAGTTTCAACCTTCACAGTATATTCTCAGATGAAGTCTTAAGCTTTCATAGCCGAAATCCGCTATCGAATTTCCGTGTTCTCGGCTTCGATGGAATCGGAGGCAGGGTTTGAGGGGGAGAAGAGTATGGAGGTTAGGGCTGTCGAGGCTTTAGGATCGGGCTTCGATTTGACCTTCGATTTCCGGTTGAGGTTTGCCAAGGGCTGCGCTCGCGGCGGCGCTGGGGAGAGGTTGGTGGTGATTAATGACTCTCGCAGGAGAGACGTGGTCGTCCCCGCTAGCTGCGGTTCCGGTGGATTTGTGATTCGCGGCGTTTCGGAGGACGTTCGGTGTGATAAGGGCGAGATGTTGAGGTTCAAATCAGACGTTCTCGAGTTCAATCAGGTGAATTTCTTGTTTTTTTTCCTCTTTCCTTTTCATTCAAATTTAGGGTTTCCAGATTTGGGATTGATCACCCTAGAGAATTGAGGGCCACCACCCTTAAACTGTGTCAATTTCACTGGTATCAATCCATGGGAGTAGATAGCCGTCTAAGATGAAACTTGTAAATTTCAATTGCCATGTGAAGAATGTGTATTCATGGAGTGTCAAAGACATCTAATTTCTCTTGTTGATGATTATGTTGTTTGTTTATCTTCTAATTTCCATGGAATTTGATAGCTGAAAGCCTGAAATATGTTGATTCTCCTACCAATATTGTCCCCCAAGTTTCGTAGTTCGGTGGCTTTATTGTCGATATGACCGAAGTGAAAGGCGAACTCCTTGACCTTGACATGTTTAAAAGCGTGTGAACTCCATTGCTATGGCTTGTGATTGACTTGATAGTGTATCTGTCTTGACAAAAGAAAATAAAGTGGTTTACTTTCTCCAAGACCTTAGTGCTTTCTAATCTGAGCCATATCCACTCAGTAAATAGTTTTTGTAGTTTGATTGCTTCACAAAGAATAAAACAAGATCCTTTTCACATTTCAGCATCCTAAGTAGTGAAAGTTGCTCAACAGTGGCGAACAAGCCCAAGTCATAGTGTTTTTTTTTGGCAGAAAAGTTATTCAAGGTTGGGTTATTAATCGATTGTCACCCTATTGTAACCTGCAGATGTCTGAGTTAATTAACCACAAATCGTCTGTGCATGGAAAAGTTCCTTCAGGCTATTTTAATGCCATGTTTAATTTCAGTGGAGCGTGGTTGAATGATGCCGCTGATACCAAAAACCTTGCCTTTGATGGATACTTTGTTGCTTTGTATTATTTGCACTTATCGCCTTCTGCCCTCGTGCTTCGTGATGAAGTAAAGAAGTCTGTTCCTGCGCATTGGGATCCTGCTTCCTTAGCCAGGTTCCTCTAAAAAGACCTTGACGTTTGAATCGGTGTTTTGATGTGTACACGGAAATGACCATAGATGTTCATTGTGTAGGTTCATCGCTAAGTATGGTACACACATAATTGTAGGAATGGCAATAGGTGGGCAAGATTTAGTATGCGTGAGGCAGGAACATTCGTCAACAATGAGTTCCTCTGATTTGCGGGCAAATTTGGAGGATGTTGGTGATGCTTTGTTTTCAGACGGATTTTATCCATCAATACAGAGAAAAGCAAGAGAAGCCAGGGAAATGGTCTGAAGCTTGGCTGACTCAGTTGGTTTATTTGTCATTTTGTCTTGTGGTTTACTAGGAAGCATCTTCATTTTTTTTTTTTGGTCGAAAGAAGCATCTTCATTTTAAACTCAACCCTCTCCATTCTTCTTTCAGGTTCCTGAAGTCTTTAACAGTGTTCTGCAGTTAAACATTATACAACTAAGCAGCACGGTTGAAACATCAAAGAAGGACGTGAGTGGAAGAATTACGAATGCCTTTTTTGATTTTTCTATTGCAGTAAATGGGATTGTTATTAAGAATTTTTTTTCAAACAGGGACTCGTTGTTGTTAGATCAAGGAGAGGCGGCAATGTGTATCAACATAGCCACTCCCAATGGCTCCAGACAGTATCTGCAAAACCCGACGCAATTCTATTCAAGTTTGTTCCCATTACTTCTCTTCTTACCGGGGTTCCTGGAAGCGGATATCTCAGTCACGCGATCAATTTGTATCTTAGATGTAAGTTTCCTATATACAGATTAAGTCTTGGTTTTAATTTTCAAAGTCCGGGTTGTTTTTATTGACTGACAGAGACAGGATGTTGCTAAGTTTGCCATAAACTAACCCAAATCTTTGGTTTCAATTGATTTTGGATTGGTTGCTGTAGAGGGAGTTTGTGGTCATGTTTTATAATTGACTGTAAAATTTATTTTTGATTGAATTTTGTCTAATGCATGTTTTTTTCAGACAAACCTGCACCGGAGGATTTGCAGTATTTCTTAGAATTTCAAGTTCCTAGGCAATGGGCTCCTTTATACAATGAGCTTCCTCTTCAGCATCGAAGAGTAATGGTGTCATCTCAACCACTTCAATTCCGCTTCTTGGGGCCAAAGATTCGCGTCAATTCAGCACAGGTATTTTATTCATTGCATTGACTACGCGATAGTGCTATCCTTGCAAGAGTAATGGCGTCATCTCAACCACTTCAATTCCGCTTCTGCAATGAAAATTTTGGATGGGTTTTCAGGTTTCGAGTAGTCTGAAGCCTGTGGTTGGCCTAAGGTTATACTTGGAGGGGAGAAAGGGTAATCAACTGGGCGTTCACCTGCACCACCTTACCAGCTTACCCAATTCCATGACCTTCTCCTCAGCTGGCCACAGTCGATGGATAGGCTCTGACGAGCTTGATCCAAGTTACCAGTTCGTGGAGCCCATCAGGTGGGCCAGATTCTCGAGTGTTTGCACGTCAATCGTGAAGCATGATCCCAAGTGGCTGGAAGAGGAAAATAGAGGTGGGGTGTACATTGTCACTGGGGCGCAGCTCACTACCAAAGGGAGGTGGCCGAAAACAGTTCTCCACCTAAGACTGCTCTTCAGTTACCTACCAAACTGCAGCATCAGCAAAACAGAATGGTCTATCCCAGAAACTACTCACAAGTCGAGCATTCTCTCGACTTTGAGTTCAACCTTCACTTTCACCCAACGCGCCAACAATACAAGTCCACCTAAGCGCGTGCCTGCTGCTCTCAACTCCGGTGTATATCCAGGTGGCCCCCCTGCCCCTGCCCAGTCGGCTGAGCTGCTCAAATACGTGAGCACGTCTGAGGTGTTGCGAGGCCCACATGATACTCCAGGGCATTGGCTGGTAACCGCTGCTAAGCTCGTGACCGATGGAGGTAAGATAGGCTTGCACGTAAAATTCGCTTTATTAGACTACCCAGATGCCCTGTGATTTCGGCTGTACATATGATTTGCTTGAGGAGATAGAGGTTTGAATGATCCTGCATTCTATACCGGCTTGCCATTTTTTATGTTCTTTCTTTATATCATGGTGGTAAATAACAAGTTTATTTCATAGAGGAAAAACTTGTTTCAGTGTTCTTGTATAGGAAAATGGAAGGTGAAATGTCATCAAAGTGCTATGATTTTGATCAGTTTGTTCCCGTTTTCTGTCAAAAGGTTGTGTGTTGGCTGATGAATGGTTATGTGTAACTAAATTCCATAATTGCAAAGTACATAATTAGCCAAATTGCATATGAATCATGTAGTATAATGATGGTGAAAATTGGAAAAGCAAACAAGTTTACTGTTTGATTTCAAACTAAAATTGAAAGTTGGTGGGAAAACATGGAAAGTTATGATATCAGATTAGTTGCATGGTGGTTTGTTGTTGTTGGTGGTGGTTGCAATTATTGATGCTTAATCCTAATTAATTAAGAAAAATTCCTCATCTTAAGGAAGTGTAAAGTTTTCCTTTCTGACTATTTTATTAATTAAAAATTACCAACACAATAATTGCTAATCTTGCACAAAACTTCACCTCTGCCTGTCTGGTTAGACATGTCAAACTTCCAGGAAAAGTGTTTTATCTTTCACTAGATTTTCATTCAGAAATCTCAGGTGAAAAAATCAGGAGAAACTATTACAAAAAATTCAGGCCATTGGAGGATGACCCTTTTTATCCTATAAATACACAGCATGAAGAACATTACTCCCTTAAACCTGATGCAACTTACATAAAAGCTCCCACATCAGAGCTATTCTCACATAATAGAGATCCAAAACTATACAGCAAAAGCTGCCAACAAGCAATCTGAAGTGTGATTCAATTACACAGTATTCACTTTTTCACATTGTAGCAGATGAATCAAGTTTCCACACAGATGGGCAGTTCATGTACTTATCAAATCTGAAGCACCCATATAGCAGTTTCCGAAGGAAAGACGAACCAACCAACCAACCAGCCAACCTAGTGGGGCTGTGGGCGGGTTTGAACAATGTAGACATCCTCACCAACCAAGCATCCTTCAACGTCTTGTGGCCCACCGAATTTCCTCTCAAGCAAATACCCCACAGTACAAAGCCTCAGACCCATCTGCCTACGAAAGACTGCATCGGTGGTCAAAGGTTTCGTGCTATAATCTACAGTGAGACGGACAGCTTCCCCATCCGCGAGGCCTGACTCGGTGACTACAAGCTCCTCGCTGAAGTTTGCGAATGCCAAGGTTTTCATGGTGCTGTCGAATTTCCCACATGATAAACGCCAAGGTGTGCCCCTAGTGCCCGATGCAAGGGTCTCACCAAGCCCAGGCGCAATCTCGGCCTCCACCACATTGTCATCATTTTCTGTCGGGCTAAGCGTGTGAAGCACGAAGGACAGCTCTGGTGAAAGCATTTCTTGGACCAGAACTGCCATTGATGCCTCCTGTTGAGGTACACCAGCTGCTCGACGACTTAGAACTGCACGCCGAGTGTATAGAGAAGCCCAAACACGGCTGATTGCCTTCCCAAAGATCACCGGGTTTGAAGGGCTCACGTTTGGGATTGATTCGTAAAGTCCAGCAGCTGACATCCCGGCCAAGTCCTCTACATTAGCGCTGGAACGGACAATCAAACGTGTATTTGGAGGGAAATTATCCGCTACGTCTTTGATCACACCTTCTAAAGGCTGCACCGAAGAGATAAGGTCCTGAAGGCGACTGCATAGTTTCTCCAGCGTTCCATCTTCGACCGTGGCTGTTTCTATCTTTTCAATGAAATATTGGAAGGCTCCCATCACCTGGTCTGCTTCCAATGCCGATTCCATGGAGCCGAAAGGGATAACCACTCCTGCTGGGACCTTAAATGAAGCCGGAACCCCTTGTTCATTGAAGACTGTCATAGAGAAACCGAAATTTCTTACTAAGTTGACAGTAGATAAGTGATCATATGATTCTAACACATTGAGTGAGTCCTACTTTTACTAGAAGCTTCAGACACAGAGGCTAAACGGCCACAAGCAGCAGCTTTTGCACCGCAAGTTTGTACATCCGCGCAAGAGAGTGGAATGATGGATTCGGCTGAAACAATCTGGCAATCAAGCACCAAAATTTACATTGCTATTCAACTCGGACTAGATAAAGAAGAGGAAGATAAAACCTTTTCCAGCTTGGGTGTTTTGGCCCTTTCAGCTTCAAGGACATTTTCATCTTGTTGGAGATCAACTGAGGATTCGTAACTCGGATCATTTTGTTCAGATGGATAAATATTGACTCCTCCAGAAGATGCCTCCAACCTATGAGATTCCACAAGCAAAAAAAAGTTCGGAAGGAACAAAGCAATGAAATCAAGTAGGAATCCGGATTTGTAAAATGTTAATAATAAAAGATAACCTCACAAATTGCCCGCAAAGTTTCAGGGTATCGGCAATGGCATCATCATCTTCACATGTCACAAAGACGACTTTTTCCTGCAGATAGACAGCCAAGCTCATCACCATCATCATCAGAAAGAATGGAGGTTAGATACTCCGAGAGCATACTCACTTGTCGAGCCCGCACCCCAAGGTGAGACAAGTGGGGCAGCTCCTGCAGAAGTATAACACCGACTATGTTGCTTCCAGCTGCAGTCACCTGTAACAGCTCGAATGCTTATATAGGCAAGTTGCAAGGTCTAGAGGATTTCGGGCAAGATATTTATGGATTTGTTACCTCCTCATCTCCATCAGCTCTTTTGACAACCAGAATCACTGGCCCTTGAATGGATGGTGGAAGTGATCCGGGAACAATGCTGTCAACCTCATGCCGAAGAAATCAACAAGTCAGTGGATTGGCCCCAATGAAATAAGTACAAGAAAGAAAATAAGAGCATCAACATAAAATATCTGAAGACGAGGTTTCTTGGGGAACACCTGTACTAATGTTCCTTGGGACGATCCTGAAACAAGAACGTCCCATCCCTGTGACTCCAGTGTCCTCCTTATTGCTTTCAGAAGAAGGGTAGAAAGTTTTGAGACCTGAAAGACCACACTGTACAAAAAAAATGTTGCAGAAATAATCATTTTTTCCCAATAAAGTTAAATAGCAGATTGAAAACATAATTTCTTCTTAAATTATGCCATTAACTCACCCAGCACGAATCTCAGCTTCAGCATACGTCCTTACACTGTTCTCTGGAATATGCAAGGCTTTCCCAAGAATCTGCAAACAACATTCATAGAGTGAAGCAAACAACATTCAGAGAGTGAAGCAAACGATTCTAATGGTAAGCAATAACACATTTTGATAAATCATAGGGACATACTCCCTCCGTTCGGCAAAACTTGTCGTTTTAGAGTTTTATTTTTGTTCGGAAAAACTTGTCATTTTAGGTATTTTTGCTTCTACTTTACTAAAATGCCCTTGATTTGATTGATGTGTTGTGAGTTGTAGCTTTTGATAAAGTAAAAGTAGAGTAATAAATGAGGGTAAATTAGTAAAAAGGAAGTGTAATTATTAGCTTTATTAAAAGTTGTGTGAAGATGTAAAATGACAAGTTTTGCCGAACGGAGGGAGTAATGAATTTGAATAATTCTAATGGCAACTCGGTATATTTTCCTGTAAATTTTGGTGCAGATGAAGTATTACTACTGATTTTTCAGAATATAAGTAATGTATGCTCCATAATGATGGCAAATAAATGAACTGTAACACAGTTTTTCAGATTTTAGCAGTTTTTTCGAGATGTTATTATATTTAAGGAATAACACACAAACAAACAACAAAAAGAAACAAATTATCAACCTGGACTTTTGGGGGAAGTATATCAAGAAGAGCTTCCGAATATTCTTCAGCAAGTCTTCGTGATCTATCAACTGTAGCTTTGAGCCTGAGAGCCCAGATTCTCTTCCCTTCTTCACCACCTTGTACATGATAACAAGGCAAAAGTTTTGTTTCAAACCGAAACAAAAAGCATAGTTACACTAAACTTTTCAAGCAAGCTTACGGAAAAAAAAAAAGATACAGACATTACCTTCATTTTCTGAAAGGCCTTTAGATTTCCATGCTCGAAGTTCATTTCCAATAGCACTACATTCTTCAGGTTTCCAACCAGACAAACCCATCTGCCGAATGCCAACAATAAGTGTATCAAGTGGTCCATTCCAAGAGTTAAGATTCCTTGATTCCAAATTATCCAAAAGCCAACCAGCCCCACCTGAGGCATCCAGCTCATTGATGAACCTAGAATAGTAAAAAATGTTCACATTGGAGACAAAAAAATATAGAAATAATACAAGAAAAATCAATTGTTGTCGCTTCTCCTATACTATGAATCATATCCCTCTTTCTCCACCCGAGCATATTCCTCTAGGTTCAATTCAGACATGAAGAACCATAGAATACATCTGAATCGTCTACTACTTTCCACTTTGAGTATCATGTAAATCCTGATGTAAGTGCTATCATGGAAGAACTAGATTTACCTGCTTAAAAGAACAAAACAATAATCCTCAAGGCCAATCTCACAAAGACGCCACTGTATGAGAAAAAAACCCCAGAGACAAAATATATCAGAGCTGAATGTACGTGTCAACTTCAGGACAATGCAGCAGTAGGATGAATAGGATCAAACCTTTTGACGCATTGCTATAGCATCATCAGGAGCATCATTGCGCAAGCCACTTTTGAGACCATTTACAAGGAACTCTCTAAGCATGTTTAGAGATAGTATGGTTCTGGTTAGCTGATCCAGGTCTTTGGTGTTGAGAGCACCATTTGATCCATCTGCAGAATCCAAAATCTGCATATGCACAATGAAAAATATTGTAGAACCATAAGAATAAACTTACGAGTTATCTAGTCAACAGCATGCACAATTTAAATGAACCCAGACCCCTCTGTAAATAGTGAGGACTTACTTTCTTGTGCTCCAAAAAATATGCAAGTGCGGAAAGGCCCCTTTCGTCCAAAGACACTCTTATTGAATCAAGCTGTTCTGTGAGACTGCAGATAAATTATGGAAATTTATGAAAGATGGTCACCCAGCAAACAATCAATTTAGTGCATTAAATCTTTTGTTCTTGATGTAAGAAAGAAGAAACACCTTCCCGCATTAAAGAAGTCTTTCAGTTCTTGATGAAATATGCGGAATTGTTCAATAAATGATTCATTATATTCTCCAGGATTCTTGGTGATTCTTGCCAGCATTGCTTCTGTAGCAACCAGATCTTCAGGGCCAGCATTTCGATGAAGCTTGTTTTGGATTGTATGTTTAATTTCTTGCTGAAGTATAAGGAAGCAGGATAAATACAGAGGAAATCATTACATACCAAGATTTAATAGAAAGCAGTAGAATTAACCTTGAGATCATGAGGTACGGTTTTACTGTGGGCAATATCTCTGATTCGAGTAAGTGGAACAGCAACTGTAAATTCAGCCTTAAAAGATGGCAAGCAGGGGTGTATCTTACGGATTATAAGCAATTCCTGCACAAAAGGCACTATAATAAATAAAAAGGTACTCCGGGCATTATTTAAAATAGCATTAGTACAATTTTAAGCAGTTTTTCTACAGTTTCACTTTGTTCTGGAAGTCTAGCACAAACCAGAACTTGCTCTTAAATAAGCCCCAGTTCTGTTGATTCATGGATCATGTAATCAAAATAAACATTCTCAACATATCCATCAACAGTTGGGGCTTTCAGGCAAAGAATGGACAGTAACATGACTTTCAAGAATGCGGAAAATAAAAATAATCTAAGAACTAAAATTCAAGTAGGTACTTATTAAACAAAATAATCTTTTAATAATACTTATACAGATAACACGGCTTTCAATATGACATGACAAAATAAGAAACTATGCAACAACCTGCGGTGATACGTCTTTCCTGTAGGCAATTTTCTCTAGCTCACGGAATATGAGCCTTGCGATTTCAGCAGGTCTGTTTGGCCGACGATGACTCCCATCCTCAAAGCAAGGAATCTGTCCTGTGCTTATCCACTGCAATAACATGACAACATTTAGAACATCTCAGAAGAGCTTTAGATACCATGGAAACCTTTAATGACAGTAAACAAAAGATATGTAAGGAAGACCTTTAGATAAATAGCTGAATACACGAGAGCGTCCAAACGGTCCTTGCTATCCAGATTACCACTAATTAGCTCACACACAACATCAAGCTTGACGAAGAAAACAAACATACATGTCAAATAGATGAAGCGAACTATTCTTTTGCCTTTTACTATACCGATGAAATCAATAGGGAATCCAAATGTGTAAAGAGTCAGGAAGAAAGTGAAAACAACCAACTGCAAGTCTGCAATACCTTTCGCCACCAATTCCTTGCAGCCTGATCTCCTTCAACCAACTTCAGAGACAAACCTTCAAGGCACGAAGTGTCCCATTTCCTTTCAGATTCTCCACTCCGGTGCTCATTTGACCGCATAAAAGAGGCAGCTTTTCCCTGCCACTGCTCCACAAAAGAACTCGACGATTCAGAAACACTAGCAGGATCATCAACTACGGTCCCATTAGCATCCTCACTATTGCTCACGCCCTCGAACTCTTCAGCATCCAGAGGTACTAGCTCCAGACCCTCGGCGGTCTTGTTCCAGTGACAGACCAACCCGAAAGTCCCTTCCTTCGGAAGATTAAGCACCCTATTATCCCCTTCTTCCCAGACCAACCTCTTATCAAGAGTAGCAATCACAAATTTGAACTCAACAGATTCACCACCTGCCACTTCAAAATCACAGACCCATCCAGTCTCGGTCCAGGTCATCGCCACTGGTTCCTTCCATGACCCCAGTTCCTTCTTAGACCCCATGACTACAACATGTTCTCCGAACCGAACTTGGTGAGCCAGCTGCACACTCAACTGCACAAACCCATGTTCACTGTCTGATCCAATCTCCTTCTTCTCTTCCTCCACTCTGCCACAATTTACATTATTTTTCAGTAAACTTAAAAATCCCCAATCTGAAATATTTAAGGGATGTTTGTCATCCATACCAAGGTCTCAGATATCAAAACACAAACTTGATGGTAAATCGAGATTGGGTATGAACTATTCATCTCCCTTATAACTGTACTCTATTGATACCAGAGTTTTTAACAAAAAGCCTATATCCAAGTTTCATACTCATACCCAAACCGATGCCTTATACCAATACCGATACCAATTCTAACCGAACGGGCCCTTACTATCTCACATTGAGCAAAACAGATATTTAATTTTTCTTGCTTGTTCAATAGGTTATGATTCACATTCAAAATTAACAACAGCTACACAAACCCCCAACTGCAATTTGCCGCCAAATGTTTGAAAGTAACAAAAACCAGAAAGGAACCAAATTTATCAAAGAGAGAGTACCTGGTTTCAATTGAAGAACCGCTACAAGAAATACGAAAGAGATGGTTCCCTTTGGAAGACGGAACTCTTGAATCACGGAGCAAGAGGGAAGACGGTGGCGGCCGGAATTTACCGGCACCGAGATGCGGAGAAGGTCTCAATTGCCTCTTCAGGCGGGTTGGTTCGCTGCAGGTAGAGCAATGGAGGAACCGAAGCGAATCCATTACTTGTGCGATTCAGTGTGCTGAGAATCTGAAATCTCAATCGAGAAACGGGTATGACGGATTAACCCCCGAATTCCAAGTCAATTGAAGATTCACAGTTGCGCAAAGGAAATATCTTGACAATGGGTGCTTGATTGAATGCGAATCCAAACAAAATTACAGTGAAGGGGGGTAGAGAGAGTGGATAATCCGTGGAGCGATTCCTGGACGAACGGTCCATTTCTTCCTTACCCTCCAATCTCCATAACATAATTATCGAAGAATTGAAAGTATCCATTTAAAGTGGGCCCCATTCATGAAAAAGGGTTCATCTGTCACGTGTGTCACACGTGATTGTGCTTCGGAAACTCAGGCCGTGTGTCACACGTGATGGGCTGAAGCCCATTTATGGCCTTGGTTTCATATTCCACGCATGTGTTTTTGATAAAAACACCCGAGGAATATGAAACCAAGGCCACAAATGAAAATATATTTAAATTTAGTTTATAGTACAACTCTACTTGTTAATGATTTTAGTAATTGAATGGACGAAAATCCACACGAGTAATGGGTGAAGGAGATAGATGTCAAACGCCAAGATTCAAACCCTATAATACAAAAACAAACCGCAGTCAGGTCTCTTCATAGAGAATAATCATCAGCTTAATTGAGGATAGAGTTTAGTTCTTAGAGCATACCCGGTAAGGAGACTAGAGATCCTCTTATTTATAATATTAGGTCCATCTATAGATATAACATATTTGGCCTTGGGAATTATATTTAATTTGAATCGAGATTAAAATTGTAAAAAAAGAGCTCATGTTGAGTTTTTTCAAGCAAAACCTAAGTCCGTATAACACCCCAGTTTTGACTAGAAGTTGTAGCCCCCTAGTTTATATAATAAGACTTGTTCATTCATATTTTCAATGTGAGACTCTCTTTGTATCTCTTCACATGTCTCATGACAACGAACAAATTGTAGAAGCATCGAGTAAAAAAATAAAAAAAAAAAGGAAAATGAAAAACAACCTTGCTAGTAATGGTTTCCCATCTTCGACGTACTAGAACAACCATTCCATCTTCATCGCGATCTAACATGAGATAAGTTTATTTCATTTGATTTCATGATTGAGATGCAATTGCAAGTTTACTCTTCTATATGTGTATAAGAGGTGCTAAGAACAAGATGTAAAATATATTGCAAATAAGAAGTTTATAAATATATGTCAACACAATTAGTACGAGGAAAAAGAAAATTAAAACATCGTTACTACAAGGGTAAATAATCCGATATCGGCCTCTCGACCCACCGGACTTGTCCAGTTGCGTTGAATTCCAAAAAAAAAAAAACCAACCTACTCCGATAAGGGAAGGCTATTTCCGTCCAGGGAAGGCTATTTCCGTCCATTAAAAACATGCTTGGCTCGAAAACGTAGCCATTGAAGGGCTGGTGTGACCTATTCATCGAGCCAATCCGCCTCCACATCGAAGCCGAAGGATGCTCGATCTTGAGTCGGAAAACACCGCAATCCCGAACACCCACAACATCGACTTGATCGCGTGTCAGCTTCCTCCATGAGCTCGCAACACCATACTCATCCATCACCCACACAGCCACTTTGAAGCGTCGGTCACCCATAAACGTATGTTCCAAGACTGACAGCATGCCAGTACAACAAGCAATAAAAGGAAGCAGCACCTTTCGAGCATCCTGCTCCTTGAGCCCTAGAGGCTCGCGCTCGCAATCAAACATCAGCAACACGTCCTCGTTGCACCGTTGCGCAATCCAATGTATTGCAGCGTTTTTGAAGCAGCCACCGTCGGTATAAGTCAGCGAGCAAGGGTCGATATGGTCAGTACCGACCTTCCTCCAGCGTCGTTCTTGGGTCGAGAACACCTCTAAAGACAACGGTTTTTTCCCGGGGGATAAATTTCTCACCACCTTGAAATCATTCTTACGGCAATCGAAGCCGAAGCCTGCGACGAGTCCATCGGAGGCCGGGAGAGGTATCTCGACGTACTTATGGAGGGCGGGGTTCCAAAGGACGGTGCGGTAGGTTTATTTAAGCCCTCGTTGGGAGAGACAGACGACACCATGGACGACGTTGATGACCCTGAGGGCTGGGAAGAATGGATTTTGTATCGGTTGGGGTTCGAAAGGAGTCGGTAAAAATTTGAGGCGACGAGGATCTTGATCATCGGGAGTATAGAAAGTATAGGACAACAAATCCTCCGATGAGTCGAATAGAATGTAGGATTTAGTAGAATCATATGAGGAGGAGAGGGTGAAGGAGAGGCGATGGTTGGCGAAGAAAGAGGACGATATGAGAGAGTTCCACCGCTTGCAAACGCAATGGAATCGGAGTAGGGTTTCGACCGGGAGCCTCTTCAGGATCTCCACACATATGTGTTCATCCATCTTAGACGCCATTGACATTGACATGTTCAACGAAGGAAGGTTCATTAGGTTTAGATTATTTGATACCTATAAAAAAGAAAAAGAAATTATATCTATCTATATTTCATTTTTTTAATGAATTATTTTAAACGGAATTTTCGGCTGGTGCCCCTGAGGTAAGGGTAAATTCGCCAGGTATACAAAAGTTTTGAAAAATTCGTCCAATATCCCTAAGTTTTGTGTGTATTTCGCCTCGTGCCCCTGTCTGAAAACTAACTGTGTCGTTAGTCCTTCATTCTATCAGAAGGAAAGGCCGGGAAGCTAGGGACGAGAGGACAGCCCCCCGAGGCACGAATCGGATGACCCTTCGACGTTCAAGTCGATCAGATCTCTTCATAGAGAATACTCATCAGCTTGATAGAGGATAGAGTTTAGTGCTTAATTAATAGTAGTGGAATGCATTAGCTATCCGCTCTCCGGTTGGGCGCCGAAGATGAACGGGGCTAAGCAATCTGCCGAAGCCGTGGGATGTAAAAATGCATCGGTAGGGGAGCGTTTCGCCTTAGGGGGAAGCAACGGCACGAGCCGCTATCGTCAGCCTCTATGGTAGAATCAGTCGGGTGGCCTGAGAGACGATGACTTACCCTGTGGCGAATGTCAGCTGTTCGAGTCCGCTTATCTCCAACTTGTGAACTTAGCCGATACAAAGCTATATGATAGCACCCAATTTTTTCGACTCGGCGGTTCGATCTATGATTTCGAAGGTCGTTCCGCCCCTTGTCCCCAAATATGGGTAGTATGTTCTCATACAATGTTGCTCCAGTCTGACCTAGCTGGCGAGCGTACTGCCTAGGCCTAGCAAAGATTAAGGATAGCCTCTCCTCTTCCGATAGAGTGATAAGAGAAACTCACCCTCGGATCGCTCACTCCAACAGTTAGTGGTTGATTTCCAAGACCGATTTCCGAAGTCGAAATAAGGTCAGTCCGGAATTCTTCTTCAGTGGCCCAAGCAAGATCATCTTTTTAAAAATAAGAGAGGACATGGTCCAAGGGAAGAAAATCGGGTTAGTGGGGAATCCGCTCCCGGGTCGTTGCTCTGCTGTGTCTGGCCCGTCCTCTAGGCACCTTTGGAAGGCAGGGAGTGTGACAACGTACACGCTTCCCTTTATGAACATTGGCATGGTCATCAGTTGCAGGGTTTGGTGGCCCGAAATTGACTCCTGCTCTGCTTTCTTAAAAGCAAGGTGATCTCCTGTTAAGGAGGTCAAACCAAGATCTGCCGAAGCTGTGGGATGTAAAAATGCATCGGTAGAGGAGCGTTCCGTCTTAGGGGGAAGCAACGGCGCGAGCCGCGGTATCTAGTTCAGTATCAGATAGAGCAGATAGTTCACTCCCTTGGCAAAGAAGGTTGACTTCTCTGTCACTTCCGTACTTCTTCCGTACTTCTGTAACTTCTCTTTAGCTTCTTAATTGAATTGGTTAGAAATTGTTTGAGGGATTTTGGTAGGGAAAATAAATTCTCACTTGGTCAATCTATGGATATGACAGATTTGCCCCTAGGAATTATATTTTCCGGCTCACAGTAACATAGGGGAAACTTTTTAAATTCTACACATTTTGATTTTTGAGCTATATGAGTTCAAGTCAAGGCTGTATATACGAGTATTTAATTTGAATCGAGATTAAAATTGTAAAAAAGGAGCTCATGTTGAGTTTTTTCAAGCAAAACCTAAGCCCATATAACAACCCCATATCAAAGCCGAGCATGCTCCCACCAAAAAAAAAAAAAAAGCCGAGCATGCATTTGATTGATCGGGTTTACTTGAATTAGATTCCCCTAAAAATGATATCTATTGATACAAGATTTCATTCAATTGAGGATCAGTTTGGTAAAACAGAGCTGATGAGTTAGCTGAAGTTGATAGGGTGGCTGAAGCGGATGAATTAAGTGTGTTAAATTAGAGTTTTCAGAAGCGGATGAATTAAGTTTGTTAAATTATATGTTAAATTAGAGTTTTCAGAAGCTAATGAGTTACGGTAACCCAGCTGACAGAGTAGCTGATGCAAACTAGCTGATCAAATAGAAAAAAATGAATAAAATTTTGAAAAGCTTGGGGCGAGTAGCTGTTGAAAATCCAATTTTAAAAGCTAATTAAATTAAAATCTTATATTTAACTTATTTAAAACTATAAAATATTAAAACCAAAAGCTCCGAAAAGCTACTTGCATTGTCAAACGGACCCTGAGTTTCGGTTTAATTCGATTTTACTTAGACTTAAGACTGTGGATTTTGTTGATGGAGTTAGGTTTGATTAATTAAGTTGAGTTTTGGTTGAACCAATGTTTACTTAAGTTTTGGTAGAATTTAAAAATGTTCATATAAAAATCTCATGTAAGCTCAGTGTATGTATCCCGTTCCGTTTAAACCAGAGTATGAGGAGTCTCATTGTACGCTCTCTTTTCCCAACTGTAATTGAGAGTCTCGATCACCCTCTCTCGATTCAAGAGAGCTTCCATATGACCTGTATCTGTTAAAGTGTCTAAACTAGACAATGCAGACACAAAAAAGACAATCATACAAGAACACACATATCCAAACAAGAAGAAAAATAGATAAGTAGCTAGAGCTCGTAAAAAAAGATATACTATCTTGGTTAGCCCAAACTAACCCTCGTCCACCCACCACACCAACTTGTGATTGGTACCTTCCTACTCCGACGATAAGGGAAGGCTCTTTCCGTCCATTAAAAACATGCTTGGCTGAAAAACGTAGCCATTGAAGGGCTGGTGTGATCTATTCATCGAGCCAATCCGACTCCAAATCGAAGCCGAAGGATGCTCGATCTCGAGTCGGAAAACACCATGATCCCGAACATCCACAAGATCGACTTGATCGCGTGTCAGCTTCCTCCATGAGCTCGCAACGCCATACTTGTCCATCACCCACGCAGCCACTTTGAAGCTTTGATGACCCATTACCGTTAGTGCCAAGATTGACAGCGTGCCAGTACAACAAGCAATAAAAGGAAGCAGCACCTTTCGAGCATCCTGCAGCTCCTTGAGCCCTAGAGGGAGCTCCATCGTTCTCAACTCCTCGCGCTCGCAATCAAACATCAACAACACCTCCTCATTAAACCGTCGCGCAATCCAATGTATTGCAGCGTTTTTGAAGCAACCACCGTCGGTATAAGTGAGCGAGCAAGGGTCGATATGGTCAGTGCCGACCTTCCTCCAGCGTCGTTCTTGGGTCGAAAACACCTCGAAAGACAACGGTTTTTTCCCGGGGGATAAATTTTTCACCTTGAAATCATTCTTACGCCCATCGAAGCCGAAGCCGGTGACGAGTCCATCGGAGGCCGGGAGAGGTATTTCGATGTACTTATGGAGGGCGGGGTTCCAAAGGACGGTGCGGTAGGTTGATTTAAGCCCTCGTTGGGAGAGACAGACGACGCCATGGACGACATCGATGACCCTGAGGGCCGGAAATAATGTATCTTGTACCGGTTGGGGTTCAAAAGGAGTCCGTACAAATTTGAGGCGATGAGGATCTTGATCATCAGGAGTGTAGAAAGTATAGGATGAGGAATCCTTCGATGGATCGAATAGAAAGTAGGATTTGTTAGAATCATACGAGGAGGAGATGGTGAAGTAGAGATGATGTTCGCCCAACAGCATCGGAATCGAATTAGGGTGGTTCTATGCAAACTTTTGGGTTTGAATGAGTGGTTTACTACAATTATACGTTTAAGGTAGGGCTGTTATATGAACTGAACAACTTAAGCTCGGCTCGGGATTGGCTCGAAAAAGCTCGACTCGAGCTCGCTTACTTATTTAAACAAGCCGAGCTTGAACAAAATTTTAAGCTCGGTTGAAAGCTCGTGTCATTCGAATAAAGCTCGAATAGCTCGAATTCTATGGAATTTCTAAATTTTCTATTAAGTTAACATGTTAATACTAAGTAGAACTATTTAAAGCTCGAAAAAATCTCGGCTCGAGCTCGTTCATTTCTTAAACAAGTCAAGCTTGAACAAAATAAAAAGCTCGTTTAAAAATTAGGTTTGGCTCGGCTCGAGCTCGTTGAACAAACTAACCAAGCTTGAAGATGTCAAGCTCGGCTCGTTCAGCTCAAATAACACTCCTAGTATAAGGGGTGATTTTGAGCAAAATGGGCTATTAAAGGAGTAGTTTTATGCAATTTGGCCAAAACTTAAATATACCTCAGGGCTCAGGCCCACTAATACTCCAACTGTCCTACATAATTCAGGCCCGGCCCATAAGGAACTTGGTATGTTTGACCCTAACTTTAAAATATACTCCCTCCGTTCCAAAATAAATGAGTCTTTAGTTTTCGGCACGCTCTTTAAGGAGTGAAAAACTATATGAAATATTATTTTTTAATTAATTTTTTTATATAATTTGATACTTATTAGTAATAAGTATCAAATGATATAAAAAATTTGATTAAAAAAATAATATTTCATAGAGTTTTTCACTCTTTAAAAAACATGTCAAAAGGGAAAAGCCATGTATTATGGAACGGAGTTAGTATATTTTTAATAGTAAAGGTAGAATAGGTGGGGGCACTTGCCTTGTTGAATTTCATTGGCAATCTCAATGGCAGCAAATGCAATCCACCATCAGTCACTACCTTTCCCGTGAATGTTTTTTGGATCTTCCCCAACTTGCAGCTGAGATCACAGTCACTCCCACTCCCAACCTTCAGCCTCTAAATTACTGCACTTTTATATTTCATTGATTATTTTTGTTTCAAATTCCCACTTAAATTGCACAAAATCCCATCAAAATTGACTGAATAAAACAGTCAAAATTCACATTCCTGTCAGTTGGTAAGCATCATATCTGGCTTTTTGATACAGACATTAACCTCTTCCTTTGCTAACGACATGAAAATGATCTCTCCAATAACCCTTTTTTTCCTGCCCCTATTTATCTCACCTCAAAATTACTTCAAAAAATTTCCTACCAATTTGAATTGCAAAGCACAAGTTTTTACAGTAGTAGTAAATTTTTATCAGTACAATTTATAAGCTAAAAAAATCATTATACTACAATAGTACAATTCACCAACCACTGTCATTGAAATGTTAATTACTGACTGATAGTGAAATTATTTATTGGGTTGATTTCAGGTTCTTCAATTTGTCAGTACACTGATAAAAGTATGATAATGCTCCAAATTACCACCAGTGTCAGTGAAATGTTAGTAATCTGATAGTACAAATTTAAAAAGACAGTAACCCATGATGTATTAAAAGTCTAATGTACTAGATTCCATTCAAAAATCAATGAAAAATAAGAATACAGTAGTAATTTGGATGATTAGAGGTCCTTCATTTTGCTGTCATATTAATTGAATCATTAATAGTGTAGAATCATAGAAACAATGAAGTTTGCATCAGTTGATAATGATTACAGTATGAATTTTGTACTCCAATTATTGCTCTTGTGAATTGCTACTGCTTCTGCATATGCAGGAATGTCTTTTTCTGGGAAAAAAAATGAAAAAAAAAAATCTCTTTAGTTTTCCATTTAATTTGAAACAATTTTGGTGTTCCCAAAGGAATTTATCTGCAAACAGGTGTGTTTATATTCTGCAAACCACCAACACAACACCAAGAAGGGGCAACCCCATTTTCCAGGCATTGTATTGTACCTGTTTGTCATAATTAACCAAATTCAAAATTTATACTCCACAATAAATATTAATTTTAAAAAAAAATGGAAGACATAAAAACAAGGTGATCAGTTCAACAAGAAAGAAACCATACAAGAGACAATTTGCCACCCTTTCAGAGAATGCCATGCCAAAAAGAAAAGAAGACAAAATCATTAATGAGAGATTTTCAGAAGGAAAATATAAAAATAAAAACTTTGGTAAGTTGATTGGAATCTATCACAGACCTTATAAGCTGCACACAAACATTCAAAAAATCACATTCCACCAGTGACTCATAAATAAAAATTAGCTCAAAGTGTTTGATCTTATGGCCTACCAAAATCATTTTTTTCTTGCTGTTCTTGTGCTAGTTTCATTCCAATCATTGTATGAATGCGAAGCGAATGCCGAAGACCCTACATCAACTCAGCTGAATGATGATGTTTTAGGCCTCATGGTGTTCAAATCAGACCTCCATGACCCTAAAAACATATTGTCATCATGGAATGAAGATGATGACACCCCATGTTCTTGGGGATTCATTCGGTGTGATCCGGCCACAGGGCGAGTATCCAAGATTGCCATGGATGGGCTTGGCCTCTCAGGCAAGCTAGGAAGAGGGCTCAAGGAGCTCCAATCTTTGGAGATCTTATCGCTTTCGCGCAACAATCTGTCAGGTAACATTGATGTAGAGCTATCTCAGCTGCTTCCTGCTAGTCTTAAGAGGCTTAATCTTAGTCACAACAGGTTTTCTGGCCAAATCCCAAGCTCTTTGGAGGGTCTTAGAGTTCTTGATCTATCCGATAACCTGATCTCCGGTCCTATACCGGATAGCACTTTTAGAGCATGTTCTTTGCACTATCTTTCCTTAGGAGGGAACTCCTTTGAAGGTACATTGCCAAGAACACTCTCAGAGTGTAGTGTTTTGAATGAGCTGAACCTATCAACCAACCAGTTTACTGGCAACCCTTTTCGGACTAGTGGGCTTTGGTCATTGAGTAGGGTTCGGGTTTTAGACCTTTCGAGGAATGGGTTCTATGGCATTGTCCCGGTTGGAATGATGGCCTTGCATAACATGAAAGAGCTACATTTGCAAGGGAACCGGTTTTCCGGGCCAATCCCATTCGATATAGGATTTTGCCCGCACCTGAATCGGATTGATCTTAGTAAGAATCGGTTCACTGGGGAGCTCCCGGAGTCACTTAGGATGTTAGCCTCATTGACACACTTAGATTTGTCAACCAACATGTTGACAGGAAGGTTCCCACATTGGATAGAGAACATGACAAGCTTGGAGTCCATAGATTTGTCGGAAAATGGCCTAAAAGGATCACTTCCCATGTCAATTGGCAACCTCAGATCACTTCAAAGCCTGTCGTTATCGGACAACAATCTAGGTGGGTTCATCCCGGGGTCTTTAGCTTCTTGCACCCAGCTGACCAGCCTTCAACTTAGAGGCAATGCCTTCGGAGGAAGCATACCCGAAAGCGTGTTCAGCATGGGACTGCAGCAGCTGGACTTGTCTTGGAATAAGCTCAAGGGTTGCATTCCTCCTGGATCAAGTAGATTGTTCGAGTCTCTACTCGCGATGGATTTGTCAGGAAACAGTCTTAGAGGGAACATTCCACCAGAAATGGGGCTCTTTACCAACTTGGGATACTTGAACTTGTCTTGGAACAATCTCAACTCCATGATACCGCCAGAACTCGGTTACTTACAGAAGCTTACTGTCTTGGATCTTCGCAACAGCGCCCTCTATGGGTCTGTTCCTGGAGATCTATGTGAATCAGGCAGCTTAAGTATCCTTCAACTGGATGGGAACTCCTTGAGTGGCCTAATTCCACCAGAAATCGGAAACTGCTCGTCGCTCTACTTACTGTAAGTTCATGCTGATCAACACTGTCTTACATATTTTAGACTCATTGTGTATTTGTGTGTGCTTACAGTAGTGATCATTTGCACTTTACAGGAGTTTGTCACACAACAGCTTAGGTGGTGTGATCCCAAGAACCATGGGTATGTTGAAGAAGCTTGAGATTCTAAGACTGGAGTTCAATCAGCTAACCGGAGAGATACCATCCGAGCTTGGGGCGTTGCAAGGCCTTCTGGCTGTGAATCTGTCCCACAATAGGCTCATTGGAAGGCTCCCCCAGGAAGGCATTTTCTCGAGCCTTGACCCGAGTGTGCTCGAAGGGAACGCGGGACTTTGCTCGCCTCGATTGAAAGGTCCTTGCAAGATGGATGTCCCCAAGCCATTAGTACTCGACCCTTATGCGTATCCTGATCAAATACGCGGCACTGGAGGAGAGGGAGGCGGGCTTGCAGCTCCTGCAAGGCTCCATCGTCGCAGATTCCTCAGCCTCTCAGCCATCATTGCAATGGCTGCAGCCCTTACAATTGTAGTTGGTGTTGTGTTGATAAGCCTTCTCAATGCTTCTGCAAGGCGGAAGCTTGAACTCGTCGATCACAAAGTGACCGAAAGTGTGTTCTCGACATCTTCAAGGTCTATAGGTGGAGGAAGCCCGTCCATGGGGAGGCTCGTTCTCTTCGATTCAAGGTCATCAGGTGAATGGTTCACCAACCCGGAATCTCTCTTCGACAAGGCATCAGAGGTTGGAGGCGACGTCTATAAGGCGAGCCTTGAAGGCGGAGGAGGAGACGTTGCCATTAAGATACTTCCTAAAGCCAACATTCTCCAACATCCAGAAGACTTTGATAGAGAAGTTAGGCTTCTAGGGAGAGTAAGGCACCATAATCTAGTAGCTCTTAGAGGCTACTACTGGACTCCACAGCTCCAGCTTCTCGTCTCCGACTACATCTCTAATGGAAGCCTCCAATCCGAGCTCCACGAGAAGCCGCCTTCCACACCGCCCCTGTCTTGGGCCAACCGGTTCAAGATCATGCTCGGAACAGCCAAGGCACTGGCCTACTTGCACCATTCCTGCAACCCGCCGATCATACACTACAATCTCAAGCCAAGCAACATCCTCTTAGACGAGAGCTACAATGTGAAGATATCAGATTTCGGGCTCCTCAGGCTGTTGGCCAAGGCAGACAGGAACATTATGAGCAACAGGTTTCAGAGTGCAGTTGGCTACATGGCCCCTGAGCTGGCGTGCCAGGGCTTGAGGATCAACGAGAAGTGTGATGTGTATGGGTATGGTGTGATGGCGCTCGAGCTGGTTACAGGGCGGAGAACCATGGAGTATGGGGAAGACAATGTAATGATCCTGAATGAACAGGTGAGGGCTTTGCTGGAGCAAGGGAACATGTTGGGCTGTGTCGATGAGTCCATGGGTAAGTACCCGGATGAAGAGGTGCTCCCGGTGCTGAAGCTGGCATTGGTTTGTACTTCACAGATACCTTCAAGCAGGCCTTCAATGGCAGAGGTACTGCAGATACTACAAGTTATCAAGACACCAATTCCATCAAGAATTGAAGCCTATTGAAGTGTTGATTTGTAGCTTTCTCTATTAGCTTGCATCATTTTCTTAGATTTGTCTTGGTATGCAGAATGAACACCACAATGTTTTAACATGCCCGATTTTGGATCACTTTTATGCAGTCTTTAGAGTCCTAAATCCTCATAGCAGAAAAAAGTGCAGAAAAATAGGTGCTCTATGGAATTTTGCCAATCAATCCCACAAAACTAAAAACAAGACTTCAAAAACATTAGATGTTCAAGGTGTTTCTAATTATAAAAATGTTAAGTACAACAGCTCCCAGAACCTCACATAACAAAAATTGCCAATTAGCTGCAAAATTGTTGCACTGATAAACAAATTTTGGATCATCATGCAGCTTCTCGTGAAAAATTGCAAATACGATGATCTTAGTTTCCACTTAAAACAATTATCGAACTCATCCTAGGCCAACCAGGAACTGATGATTTGGCGTACTGGAGCTTACACTTCTCATCCAGGGATTCAAGAAGCATCAGCTGTCTTGGAAAGCCTTCATCATGTACAATTTCGAGAAGCTCTGGCCAGCAACCCTATACCACAGAAAGAAGTTTTCAATTATAAGCTGCCCCCGATCACTAGGTGAGACATTCAGGAGAATTAAGATGCTAAGAAATCAAATTTGAAGAACTCACAGAACCTGGATACAATTCTAGGAGAAATATAGAGCACTGCAGAACTATGTTCTGGCATGAAACATTGAAAAGTGAAAACTACCAAGCAAGTTTAGATTTTTTTGGAAAACTATGGCCAGATTTTAAATCTTCAAATACAGTTCCTAAAGTACCTAGTCTGGAGCCTTAGGTCATAAAAAATCGCAAGTTTATTAGATTTGGAGGTTTCAGATCATTCAGGTGGGGAAAAATTGAAATGAGATTCTCAAAGTGGAGGCTTGATCCAAACCGATCATATATGACTGAGGGGTTCTCTAATTAATTCAAACTCATCGAACTGAAGTAATAAAGAAGACCCAAAAATGAGAACAAATTGAGGCATACCCATTAATTTGGCTGCAGTAGGTAGCAAGTTCATTGGTCTTGAGTAAGCTATCCAACCGTGAAGGTTCAGGAGGTAGCTTAAAGGATGGATCCTCCTCAGGTAAAGGTTCTTCCCCAGCAGCTTTGCGTGACATGTTCTCCGCCCTATGAAAGCATCAATAGATACGAAATTCAGCAAACACGTGGAAGTAAATGTAGATGAAGACTAGTGCAGCTTCACATTGTTCTGTTATCTTCAATCATTGGTTAAAGAAATCCAAAATACCTCCGCTTTTGAAGCCATTGTTGTTGCTGAGATTGTAGACGTGCAACATCCCGGTAATACTTTTGCAACTACATGATTGGGAGGAAGATAATTTAGATATCAAGCAATATTACTTATCAGAAACTTCAATCTATACCAGAAAATGGGGAAGCTTACAGTTTGTTGGTGCTGAGACAAATCATCAATGGAGTGGATTATAAGTTCCAAGTTTTTCTCCAAATATGGAGAAGAGGAAAGTTGCAGACGATCATAGTCATCCTAACAATATTCACGTATAAGTTCAGTTAGTTCAAACTTACGAGAGGTGCAGAGTCAGCATTATGCATTCATACAAAAAAGAGACCGCCATACCTGAGTGACAGGAGAATCAGATTCCAGCTGAGTCATGACAGCACTGATAAGAGGAGAGTTGGAAACCTTGATCTATCAAACAAAAGCACTAGTATGAGGATATGAGGTAATTTACATAAATTTCCAGCCAATATTTGCCAGCTAATCCCATTATTTGGTTGAGGAAGAGACATACTTGTACCCATAACAGACACTCAACTTTCAGATTACTAATAAGTAATAACTGTTAAGACTCTCTTGACTCAGTGCTAAACATAGTAGTCATGATTATCACATTGTTACATTGAATGCATTCGCTATTCATTTAAAAAGTTTGATCATTTAGTCACCAAAAAAATCAAGCTGAAAAAAGATTGAAATCCGAAGTATTGAACATGACATACAGGTATCTCCTCAAACATGTCGACCCATGACAGGTTCTTCTCCCTCAACCTACAAAGAAACAACAAAGGGTAAGAATAGCAGGAATAACTTGATATTACTTTTAAACGATGGAAATATAAACTCGAAACATACTTATCTCCACTGAAATTATTACTGCGATAAAGCTCCATGAAGGAATCTGAGAGTTTGATTGCCTTGAGAGAGAGCACACCTTGGCTAGACTTTGACGGGTCATAGATTATGCAAACACACCGTCTAATGTTCTCCTGCAAAAATAAACATATAATAAATTTTCCACGGTAAGATAACATCTAGCGTGACATTTAATTGGAACCATTAAAATTAAGCATGACATCACAGCAAAACTGCTGGTTAAAAAAGAAAGAACATTACCTGGTAGTTCATGAAGGTTGCGATCAGATCAGGTGTCTGGTAAGTCCCAGTCAAAGTTGATTGGTACCTGAAGAAATGTTTTGCACCATCACAAGAAATTGGACTTTTAAAATTTGAAACCAAGCTAATCCATTACCACAAGAATCAATGTACTCAGAAAATAACCCACCATCCAACAGTATTATTGTCAACATTAACTTCTCTCAAGCATCTCATCATGTCGAGCTGGTAATTTGCACCCTCTGTCTCAACTTCCTCACCTTCACCTAGTAACTGTAAAGTTCAACGATGTCATATACTAGGGCATTATCATTGCTCTAATCAATTTTTTTTTAAGAAAAAATAGAAGAGGTCAAAATAGTGCTTCACATACCGGAAAGGGAAAGCAATTGGTGACTTCAAGAATGCTGCCAACATCCAGCCCAAGCAACTGGCCAGTGACCATCATACTGGGGTAGAACTCAGAACAATGTTTCATCAATTTCAATACAGCCTATAAAGTCACAAAGGCAAAACAGTAAGAAATCCAACAATCATTCTAATCCTTATTCCTTCCCATCAACAAAACAGCATAAGTTTAGATAACTTAATCTTCAATTTTACTCTGTGGATAAAGGAAACAAATAAAGAATATGGCCAGTTCCCTCTAAATTACTTCAGATTTCAGAGTTAAGAAAGATCTCATCTCCCCTTCAACATTGCATCTAAAAGTGAAATAAACTAGAAGCTAGCAGTAATACTCTTCAATTTTCCTCGATGGAATTGCAAATAAAAGTGCACAATCATACCCCTTCTATCAACTTAATCTCCACTTGTTCACACGCTATATCAAATATTGCTACTTTCTGCATTATGGAACCAATTCCTTGCAGATTAATTGAGACAATGCACCCATCAAAGGCGCAGCAGAAAAAAAAAATCCAGATGCGTATAAGGGTATGAAACTATGAATGGAGATCACAGAAAAATCAAACCCTAAATTGATACCACATGTACTGGAATCCATCCCTCTGCGACTTCAAACAAGTCTAAAGACTCGATTTTCACACAGCAAACCTCACACCACCAAGTTGATTTAACAGACACTTCTCTACGGATCAAAAAACAGACGCTTCAGAGAGAGTCAAGAAGATAAATTTACCAGGCCCTCCATCTGAACAACGCGGAGCGGAGTAGCTGCCTCCTCCGTTTTCGCGGCCTGGAGAAACGATCGAGCTGGTACTGCATTCGAATTCAGATTTAAGACCCGCCACGATTACAACGAAACTCATACTCACAATTTTCAGCAAAATAACAAAACAAATTTGGGAAATAGACTCATAGGTATAATTAATTACCATTCGCCATGATCGTCGAGCTTTAGCTTCCAACAGGAGTTGCAGAAACGGAGATAGATAGAACTCCTCGCCCTCCCGAAGAATTGGTTCTACTGTATCAAAACCCTAGACCTGTACAATTGGACGGTCCCACCAGCAAAAACATAATTGCCAGGTGTAATTTATAGCTTGTTTGTCCTCTTTTTTGTATTTTCTTTTTTTTTTTTCGTTTAGGAAGGAAAATTAAAGAGAAACTTATCTAAATTTGAAGATTAAAGCAAGATGTAGATAATGGCATAATGCAAGAAGATTAGGTAATTTGTTTTATATCAGGTTTTTTAATACATGTCCTGAGTTTTCTTTTTAAAAAAGTGTCAGTTTAGCAACTTGATAAGAAAACTATTTTCTATATTAAAATAAATAAATAAACCTATGAAATAATTTTCAAAATACAAAAAACAATAAAACGTAAGCACTTATTTTTAAATCTGTTTGCTTAACCTTAGTTGATACTCCGTAATGTATTAGACAAAGTGTCAAGTCTTGCTAGCTTAGCTGGTAGGGATGACATGTAATGATCAATAGGTCACGAGTTCGAATTCCCCTTCCCATATTGTAATGGCCTAAGTGCCTACTTATGAACCAAAAAATGTATTAGACAAAGTGATGAAAAAATATATTATAAACTGGATTTTACTTATATTATTATTATTACTACTACTCCCTCCGTCCAATAATACATGGGTTTTTAGAGGTAAATTTTTGTCCAACAATAGATGAGCTTTTAGGTTTTCTAGATAAAAGTTGTAATGATTTGTATTGGTTTGTGTGTTGTTGACTTTTTAAAATAATTTGATTGGTTAAAATGTGTAGTGGGTGTTAAAAAATACTAAAATTTATGAAAAAGTTAGTGCAATGATGATGTTTTTTTAAAATTAAGGTGTTTTATTAAAACTTGTGCAAAATGCTACTACCTCCGTCCAAAAATACATGGACTTTTTACTTTTTACGAAAGTTGTTTTAGGAGTTAAAAACTACTCCCTCCGTTCAACAAAACTTGTCGTTTACTATTCACGCACGTTTTTTTAGAATGATAAAAACTATATAAAATATTCAATTTTTTTTAATTTTTTTTAACAAGTTTGTACTTATTAATAATAACTACGAAATTGTTAAAAAAAATTATTTAAAAAGTCGATATTTTATATAGTTTTTAGCTCCTAAAAAAGCGTGCATGAATAGTAAAACGTCAAGTTTTGTTGAACGGAGGGAGTATATAAAATATTAACTTTTTTATTAATTTTTTTTAACAATTATAAACTTATTGACAATAAGTTTGTAATTGTTAAAAATATTGAATAAAAAAAGTTAATATTTATATAGTTTGTAACTCCTAAAACAACGTGCGTGAATCCTAAAAGGCCATGTATTTTTGGACGGAGGGAGTAAAAGACAATGTATTTTAGGACGGAGGGAGTATTATTTTTTGATAACCTTATTACTACTATTATTACTACTACTACTTATGGTAGATTTATAATAGTCCACTATAGATAGATCATTTCAACTTATATATTTTCTGGGTAAATAATTTATGGAAAAGCACCCTTAAATTAGAAAAAAAAAATTCATAAAATCCTCTATAAATTAAGAAATTACACAAAATGACCATCACGGACCTATTAATGCTTAAAAGATGTTAAAATAACACCTTAAGTATTTAATGTTAAAATAACACCTTAAGTTAGTTTATTTTAGAACAAGTTTGAATTTAATAAATAAAGTGATAATATATTTTCTTACACAAATAGTCATGTGGGTGATTTTTTAAAAGAGAAAACAAATTTATTGATGGTTTGATGCAATTGAAAGTATTTTGTTTTTTTTTCCCGGATTGAAAGTATTTTAGTTAATTTTTCAGATTCAGATTTGTATTTTAATGGTTTGTTTTGGACATTTTCTATTTACAGAGAGACTGCAAAAAAAAAATCTATATGGTTAAAGGATGGGTTTGTTAATTTTGGCGGGAGACAATCTTACACCATGTAAACTGAATCAATCACTCATCACACTTGACAAAAGCACTCCTCCTAAATCACAGTTGGCAACTTTGAAGACCAAAAGGAAGAACAAGAAATTGGATCAATAGTATATAACATCAGGAACTGCAATAAATCTGCAGTCAGCACAAATCAAACACCAAAAAATCAGCCTAATTTTGAGCTACTAGTTTCAATTGCTTCCAATTCCAACACAGGTTGCTCGGCCTGGCTTTGGTTGTCGCGGCCATCAGTTTGCGCAGCCATGGCCATCTCGAATTGCTTTAAAGATACCGGGGGCAAAGGGATCATCTCCGGAGCTGTGCTGTCGTTGCAGCTCTTACTTGGGTTGGTGATGGTGGATCCATCTCTTCCTATGTGCAGCAAATGCTTAACATCTGTGGGAAATCCTATCTCCATCTCAGGTTCAAATTCGTCTTCCTCATCTCTATAACCTGGATTCAAGAGCTATTGTCTTAGAGCCGAAGACCAAATTTTCGACAAAACAACTTGGAACAAACTTACTGAAGATTTGAGTGGCACTTCTAAGGCTTTGGATCAACCTTTGGATGCCGCGTGCAAGGCTGGGTTTTCGGAACCTGAAGAGCCTGAAGGAAGCTTTCGCCTTTACCACCGATGAGTTCTTCGTCTCTTTGTCTTTACCTATAGGAAACAAAAACTCAAAAATCAAATTGGGTATGGAGGAAAAAGGCATAGAAGATAGGCTAAAGAGGTATACAGGCAGGAGGAGGTAGTCTTTTGACACAATTCGTCGCCTTCACATCAACACTAGACTTGGAAGCACACCCCATGGAGAAAGGGAGAAGGATCCATTTCTCAATCCGATTCTTCATTGATCCGATACAAGGAAACAAGAAATGGTCAGAATGTAAGATGCAAGACGAGTACTTGTTCTTCGACTTATATTTAGCCACAGTAATCCCTTTATTAGGAAGCCAGGATCCCTTAGTTTGGTAAGGGAGGGACAGGAAGAAGCTATCAAGGAGTGGGTGCTAAGAGTGGTTAAACTGTTGCAACTCAACTAACTTAAGTTAATTGCAATTTACAAGTGTTTGTTTTGTTGTTTAAGTATGTAGCCCACAGAACTAAAACACTTGCAGATCCTTTTTTTAAGAGACAGCAACACCTTTAGATGCAAAAAACAAAGGAGTAGGTTGGAAGCAAACCTGTTTAATCAGATAATCTGAAGCAGTTCTGCAATCATGTGCTGATGGCAAATTATGTGTCAACTAAGGGAGTTCAGCAATTGGAGGCTTTAATCTCATATGATTACATGGGCCAAGTGGGATGATTATTAAATACAGAGAAATTAGCATCTGATTGATGTAATCTCAACACTAATTGCCCATAAGCATGGTTGGTATGATAATCAAATGGGGAAAAATCTTGTAGATTGATGGATTTTCAGGATAAAGATTGAATCTTTATGAGTTACAGGCTATGGCGGTGTCCTTCAGCTGTAAAAGGGAGAGGCATCAGAGTGGACCTTGTAGACCTCATAGCTCCATTGTTATCAGTTGTACTGCCACCATTGACGTGTGTGTGAGCTTGTGCTCTACCACTCAAATGGCCCCTCGTTGTCGGCACCGGGTGCCGAATCTCGGCCACATTTACCGCCTTTTCACACCTGCAGCTCATCAGCAATCCACCAGTCGCCTTCTTTTTGCTCTCGTCGGCGCCGAAGCTGCCCTTCGCCGGTTGTCGGAGCGCGGCGTAGCCTGACTCCGACGCGCTGACGGAGAATCCAGCGAGGCTCGCGCGGTCGAAGCCCTCCGCGGTCGTCACGCTCCAGTCGACGCTCACCTCGCTCGGCGGATAGCACTCCGTCGGCGCGATGGACGGCGTGACCGGCTCGTCCACCTCGTCATCGGCGAGGCCTGTGATTGCGATGGAGGAGGCCGTCACTTTGTTGAAGGCGGCGATCTGGAGCCGCCGCACGTTGAAGCTCGACGCCGGATCATCGAGCGAGTCCCTGCGGATCGTGGAGAAGCTCTCGATCTCGAAGAGATCGGAGCTCGCGTCGCTGCAAATATCGTCGTCGTAGCTCGCCCGCCGGGATTTTGGACTCGCCCCCTCCCGCGGCTGGAATACCTCGATCGAGTCCCGAGGCGTCTCTCCGCCGGACGCTCCGCCGTCTGCAACAACAACCGGCGCTCGATTCGGCGGAGCCGCTTTGCCGTTCAGGATCGGGAACGTGAAACCGTTACCTGCGGCGCCAGATAAGCTCTGATCTCTTCGAAAACCGTCCAAATTAGGGTTTATAAACTTGCTTTGATCCAATTGCGGCCTAGCAATCAAATTCCTGGCCGCTTGATCTTGAATTAGGGCTGTTCTTGCTGACATTGGGCTGCTCTGCCTGCTTGGATACAGATAGCCACTACTCCCGCCACTGGAGCTGATCCTATTCAGCTGATTCAGCTGAACAATCCGTGGTGGTGTTGGTGGCAATTTGCCCGAATCGCTCTCCGAACTCTCCTTGATATTGACAGATTTCTTCCCCGAGCAAGGGCAGATGTTTCCGCGGAGCAACCAGTTCCTGGGCGCCCCGGGTTTCTTGCTGCAGGATCTTTCAGCTCCATTGGGGAGGTTTCTGATTGACACAGGAGCTAACCCAGGAGGGTTGGTTAGCAGCCCAGTCTGACTGTTCCAGCTGGCCTCCGAAGACGCAGTTGGCGTGGCGTGGAATGATCTTGCCCTGTAGTTCCTCCCATAGCTGTCATCGGATACCGAAGATAACCTTGAAATGGATGACACTGATTGCTTTGGAGTGGATAATGACAGTCTGCCAGTGGTGGGGATATCTGGTGGTTTGTAGACTCCATTGGTAGTTTGAATGCCGTTGAAGTACTTCTCGGCCTCAAAGATGCTGATCTCCGAGTCCTGTGCTCTATGAGCAGGCTGGAGGGCGTCATTCGGTTTGAGGTAACTGGAGAAGGATGCATCTCTGTTGGGTGGCTTGGGGGTGAGTTGGGCGCGCATAATTGAAGGTTTATCGCTGTAATTGAATGCCATTCTATGCGTTTTGCTTTGGTTGATTGCTTTGGTTTCGTGTGCTGCAGTTTGATGTGCCTTATATGTGATGAATGAGAGGCTGGGAAGGTTCGGTTTCGAAACATCAATCATCAGGTAACAACAAAGATACAAGCAGTGATGGGGCAGATATCGAATTCATTGTTTAAGTTTCAAGAATGGCTAAAGATTGTTTTTTTTTTTCCTTCTTGGATGGTGGATGGCCATAACAACAGCTAAATCAATCATGGTTTGATCATTCCAAAGTATGCCTTAGTTGTGGGGTTTATAAGGGTCTTTGCTTCAATATAGATAATAATATCAGGTATGTATAAAGTATTTTTTATATTCAATGGCCCATGCTTGATTGTGTTACTAAATTGATTGATCATGAGGATCCAATTTGGATCATGCTTCAATGTTATGACAGTGAAGTTGCATTTTTGTGCAATGTGCATGTTTGTAGGAACCCTAAGTCATATCTTACTCTAACAATATATATGAATTGATAGGAGAACCAATCTTTTCAATAATTTCTCTAATTACAATATATGATGATAAGAACCAATCCGACACCGAAAACTGTCTCATCACTATCAATCATAAGCCTACTTGCACAGAATAAAACAACTCCTTCACCTCTTTATGAAAACCAACCACAGTTGGACTTGTGTAGGTTCTAAGATCAATCTTCTGCTATAGTACTCGGTTGAGAACACGAAAGGTAGTCCTATGCCAATCAGTCACCATTTAACAAACTTTTGATTCAGCTGATGGCCTTTGTTTCCATTAACTTATGTGGAAGTTCTATGATTGCTCGCGTCTTTGTCGGCCAAGTAGCAGTAAATCTGCAATTTGAAATGCTAATAGTAGCTAAAACTGTGAAATTGGCATGAATTTACTGGTTTCCTTTATTGTGATAGCAAATAGAATTGACAGGTCTACCCTACCACCCTGTTTAGTAACTTGTCTGTTAGGGGAGTCATGTGTGATCTAAGCCAACCATCCCATATGGCCATATCCCATTATTCAATGCCGATCCATCCGTGCTGGCGAAATTGAAGGCAAATAGCATGAAGAATGAGATGTAACAGCCCATGCTAAGACAAACTGTTTGGAAAACAAAGAATTTACAGATATCAGAAGCTGCTGCATAAATCAGTTATCTGTGAATTTTCTGGTTTTTTTTCTTCTTGGATATAAGATTAAAGATTGAATGAATGGCCATGATAAATACTCCTAATATAGTTTGATTGTTAGTTGTTAGTCATGTTAAGTTGCTAATATTTAAGGTTAGATGGCATAACATATACAACTAATAATTGACAGTACTTACATACAAATCTGAAGAAAACTCAAAGTACTGACTTGGGGGTCCTACTGTTCTTCAGGGACTACTATGAAACAAAATCCTTTTTGTTTACACAGCAATCACTGAGCCCATCATTCAATAAGTGAAAGTGACAGTAAAGGAGACCTGGAGAGATGGTCAGATGGAAAGCTAAGTGCTAACTCCCAGTTCATGTGGCACAGGTCGCGTATACATTATAAGGTCCTTATTAGCGACTTGAGCAGATAAGTATTTTATTTATCGGGAAAATTCCCTCTTCCTCGATTCGTGTGTGCCCTTCTGTCTTTGTGGGACAATTCTGGTGCGAATGGTATTGATCAGATAAGCTGGAAGTTTGTAATGATAGGAGAGAAATCTATTGTGACAGAAAACATTACAACTTGCTCTCACATGATACTTGGAATCTTCTTTTATACCCTCTGTCATGTTGTTAGGAGTCTGTGTTGGTGGTTTTTGGCTCATTCATATAATCATATGCCATGTTGCCCAATAAAACTTGATTCTAGTAAAAGGAACTCCCTCCCTCCCTTATGCTTCTTGGTTTTGGAGATGCACGAACCTTCGAGTTTAGGCAAAATAGATGGTCCTATACACTTATATAACACATTTTTTGTCCATTGGCATAGGGCAACCGGCAACGAGTTCGAAATAGACCTTTGTAATATTACATTACATTTTCCATAACTACCTCTATTTGCCTATTGAGCTTGATCTAATGTTACTCTGTGACAAAAAGCTAATCATTCAGTGATTAGGTTGGGTTGGATCAATCGAGTTGTTTTTGGGTTGTGTCATCTGGATAATGTAACAATTCAGGTTGGGTTTCAGGTAATGCATTTCAGTCAATTTTCTGTTGGAGTTTCTCTGGTTGGGTCAGGTCGGGTTAAGGTGACAATGCGTTCAATTTTCGAGTTTGGGTCATTTCGGTTTGAGTTTTCCAGATCGGGTTTCTCGGGTCTAGTTTGCAAGCTCTAGAAAAAGGCTTAGAGATGGCAATCGAGTGGGTCGAGTTGGGGTCAACTAATATCCATTCATGTTCAATCAATGTCGAGTCATGTCAATATCGGATATATTATGTGTTTGGATCGGGTAAGTTCGGATCAAAATAATTTTTGAGTTGGATCGGGCCAAGTCAGGGCACACTTAATTTTATTATAAAATGTTTTTTTATTTATCTTAATTGTTGACTATTAAACTCAATTTGTTTAGTTTTATCCAGTTTTTTTTATGTAATTCGTGTCAGGTTTTGTTCCGGCCAGGTAAGACTCAGGACTCAGGTTGTGTTATGGGTCAGATTTGGGTTGCGCATAATGCTAGATTTTTTGTTCGGGCCGGGTTTCTCGGGTTGGGTCGGGTCTTCTAATTGTAAGGGATGATATCATGATACTTCAATTGCAAGAGTCCCTAAAATCTGAAAGGTCAAATTCTCTGATTCACACTTCTACAGATCTATGTTCAACAATGGGCAGCTCATGGTTTCGCTCCAAAAAATGGGTTACATTCAGAAAAGGAGATACTTTTACAAAATGTCAAACAAACCATGAAAGAAGTTAAAGTTGAAAGGTCAAATTCAACAAAAACCCAGCAGCTGCCAACTGCTTCGCTGAAGAAACCAGTTGAAGCAAGGAAAAGGGGTGGAAAGATAACTGATACCGACGCTCTTGGCTCGTAGTACAACAGGTCTCTATAAAATCTGTTAAGAGGTTGATCTTGGTTTGTATCCCAACATCTTCCTTGCATTGTTTCTTTGCTTTCATTCATGGCCCCTTTGATCACACGAGTATCCGAACTTCTCCAAATACACGACATTCAGCTGGGTGCGCTATCTTATGCCTCTGTGTCGAGTTCTGCTTCAGCAAAGTCACTTCCCAAGAGCAATCAGCCTTCAGAAAAGGAGTCAGGATTGGTTAGTATGAAAGGCGGTGAAGGCGCAAAAGTTCAGGGTTCGGAAGAGCAGCTAGCAAAATCATTAGTGTTTGTGGACCTTTACTGGCCTTGAAAACATGAACTCCATTGATTTTAGTCCTGATTTTTTACATAGTTCTAAGCATCTTATGAGGTTGTAAAAGCAGTTTTGATTGTGTTGAAGTGTTTTAGCTCTGATCACCATTGGCCCCAATGTCGAAAAAATACCCAAAAAGTTGTGTTTTTGAGTTGAGATCATAACAGTTCATGTGTGATGATACAGGCACTGTGCAAGTTCATCTTGTACATAAGATGGTTTTTTTAGACATGTCAAAATCCCCAACAATCCATGAAGACATGTCAAAATACATAAGATAGTAATAAAATCTCATTTAGAATTCATCAGCAACTTGAAAGTAGTAGTAAGGTTGACAGCACTATTCGAAAGACACTTCAAAACCTCACAAAATGACTGCATATAGTAACATACATGGGACTTCCAATATGGTGTGAAGGGATACCTTGAAAGGATTTGAAGGGCCGGAAACTGCCTTGTACATGCTGCAATATAAGGAGTTTCTTCCTTGTATTTGCAGATAACGAATCGATTTTGAAAAGGAACTGTGGAAGATGGAATTGTGCTTCTTGCAAGGAAATGCTAGGGAAATGGAGAATGTGTGTATCATACAGCAATATATGTGTTAAGCCACTTAACTGTAATTGCGCGATTCCAAGCTAGAAACCTTTACCATATGCATCACAGACGCCTGATGGATTGGAGACATCTGCAAAGGGTCCACAAATCACAATTAACCTCCACTGTCCAGATCCTAAATATATGAGGGAAAAGAGACAAAGAACCTTCAGCCTCCATTTCCATTACCATTTGCAGCAAATGTATCATTGATTCATTGTAAGAATCTGAAACTCAAACAAAACCATTCAAGACCCCAAAAGATCTCTTTCCCTCAAGAGGCAATCAAACTAGGTGACAAAAACAGCCCATGGTTGAGGCGGGCATCCATAGCACCTTCCACTCATTTTGGAAAGATATGTTCCTGAAAAAGAAAATCCATTAGGTAGGATCTAAATCACTTGCATTTTGAAATAAATACATCCATGGAAGAATTCAAATAGAGAAGCTCAAGTAACAACGAAATGGCTTATCTTATATAGCTTCTGATCAAACATCAGATCTGAAAGTGCTGAAAAATTCCCTTCTTCATCTAGCATTTTCCATTTCTGGGGACCTCCATTTCCAGCTACACATTTAGTGGAGGAGAAAAAAACGGTTCACACACCAAAGAGTAGGGATTCAAATAAATGAGGGGAAAAAATCAAAATAAACACCAATAAACATTATCAACAAATGGATAACAGCAGAGGCAGATTTGAGAGGCAAACCAAAGCTCAGCTCAAGGCTTGATCCACTCTTTCTGTCTTACTAGTTCAAGGCACATACCCAATGTCATAAAAAAACTAAATAAGGCATATCACACAAACTAACAGAAAACACAACTTCCGTGTCCTAGCTGGAAAAAGTATTAATTCGGATACGTCAACTACATTTTACACACTAGGCCTAGTGGGATCAGTGGAAACACGGAAAGATCCAACACCAACTACATTTAGTTTCTGCGTATGGTGACATTGTAGTGATTTGGCGCTTGAGAAAGCAGCTCAAATACACATGTATCACCCTTCTGCAGATCATTGTCGCTTACAAAGTCCTTCCAGCCTGATTGGAGTCTTATAAGTGAACGACCACGAGCATAGCACGTAAGAGACCAAGTCTTCCCATCAAGCCCGTGGAGAACCACCTCTTTTGCATGTTGGTCTGAGAGGTACATTGAAGCATGAGCAGATGGTACAGTCTGTAAAAGGAACAAACTCTTTGTGAATGCATCAACTTACAAATTCAATCTTTTATGCAGTAGACTTCATTGAAATGGAGTCAGAATTCCAGGAAACTGTGACCTTACCAGTGAAACTAATGAATCACGGTTGCCAGTGTGCACGACAGTAAAAGAGCCCAAAGGCTCAGCACCTCCAGGGACTGCAGAGTCCGAATTTTCCCTCCTTCCAGTCTGTTGGTCCATTTCAGGCGTTTCAACAGCGTTGTTTATGTTAACTCCTCCGGCAACTGCAGCTGCAGAGTCCGAATTTTCCCTCCTTCCAGTCTGTTGGTCCATTTCAGGCATTTCAACAATATGGAATATAGTCACATTGAATGCCGTGACTGGGCTATCTGGCATGATGACCTCAAATATACATGCGTCACCATCTTGGAGACGATAGTTTTCTGCAAATTCAGTCCATCCTTCATAGATTATTACTTGTGGCAATGGAGAGCCTTCAATGTAATACTTCATATACCAAGCTTGTGTATCTGGTCCATTAACGTATAGGCTTTCACCGTCCCCTCCTTGGAAAAAGCTTTCAGCAGAACCCGGGATTTCCTGTAAAGAATCAGATTTTTTTTGGCAAGTGCCTCGTAATTTTTTTTATATAAACTCATGATGGTAATGTTGTCTAGTTAATCAGTTATAAGCAACATGTAGTTGAAGCTTACCAGATGATAATAACAAATTGGTGGCATGATGACAAAGAAATGACCATTAGAGCTCTGAAAACTCCTCGCTTTTTGAAGAACTCCATCCCTTGCACTAGAAGAAGCAAGTCCTTCCCCTTGCATTACTTCATCATCTCCATCTCAATTATTTCAAGTAGAGAAAGAATAAAGTTCAATTCTTTTTTTTTCCATTGTTATCATAAATAAGAATAAATCAATTTAGAGCATAAAAATTGATATCCAATCTGTAACCAATTAACCACAAATCATACTTGAAAAGGTAATAAATTTCACTTACTACTAGACAGGTTGACAGATGATGGTTTCTTCTGCAGTGGCCCTTCATCCAGAATCGTACAAGAACTATCATCACTTTCCTCTTTGATGTTGACTACTTCGGGTTGACGGAAATCAGTAGGATACGTGATCTCCAATTTGCTCGTATCGAATATGGTGACTTGGAAGTAGGATCCGCCTTGATATCTGAACACCAAACTATACCCATCTTTGATGGAGCAATCCTCAGCAAATGCTTGCCACCCTATGTCTAGCCAAACTTTGCCATCATCCATTCTCAGAGCCACTTTCCAGCTTTTCCCCGATGCTACTTCGAGGCAAGCATACTTGTGCAAGTACCTTCCATGCTCCTTCACAAACTTTGGTGGAATTTCCTACAAAAGTATGCAGGACAAACATTTTAAACGAACAAAGCACTATCCATCACACTTCTTTGTTATCTTCCATTAGTTTAGCTTTAGTATTTTCTGTTGTAGATTACTTTACTCTTGTGTGAACAATTGTTCATTCAGTGCCTTAAATGTTTATGCATACACATAGATAGTGGGAGAGGAGATGAGTTAAGATGAAAATACTTACAAGCTTTCTAGCTTCAAGGATTTGTAAATCAATGTTTTTCATGAATTGTGGATCAGTCATGGGCTTCATTGTAGAATGGCACTTTCTTCAACAGCACTAGGAATAATAAAATGGCACTTTGAATTATATATAAATTGCAACTTGCAAACAATACAAACAAAAATCAACAGTAATTAGGAATCCAAACCCAGTTTTAAAAAAATAGTGAAGGATTTTCAAGTTTCAAGAGTAAAAGGCACAAAATGGAGAAAATAAAAAAGGCCCCCTTTTTAAAAAAAAAATTAAACTTTAAAAATGTGTGAAATTATGATTTGGATTCTCAACTTCTCACCCTCTCCATGGCCCAAAAATTAACAAAACACAACAGTAAACAAGAATCCAAACCAAGTGTTTTTTTAAACTAAAAATGAACAAAGTGAAAGACATTCAAAATAAAAGGCTCATAAGGAGAAAATCAAAAGGCCCCCCTTTTTTTTAAAAAAAATGAAACTATGTGTGAAATTATGGTTAAGATTCTCAACTTCTCACCCTCTCCAAGTCTCAAAAGATGAAAAAGAATAGAGCTTTTTTTTTTGGTATAAAAAAGAAGAGAGCTTTAACTACAAATGTGAACAGCAAGCAAAATTGTCTCTTCCAACATGAAATTGCAAGATGAAAAAGTACCTTTGAACAATTTTCAGCTGTCCCAAAGGATGATGCTCCAGATGAAGTGAAGGAAGATACTCCTGAAGGGAAAAACCAAAAACCCTAGAAGATCAGCTTCTGCAACTGTCAACACTCAACAGAACAAAACAAAGAATGGGTGTGCTCAGAACTCAGAAGTAGCAACTTACGAGTAGCTTAGATTAGGAACAAGGAGCTGATCACAAGAGGAGGAGATGGGAAGAGGTGAAATGAACAAGGAGCTGATCCCAAGAGATGTGAAGAGGTAAAATGGTGAAATGAGGTTATTCAATTACGAAAAACTTACCTAATATGTCAAACCCTAACCAAAAGCATCTTTTACCTTGTTACTACTAATGGGCATGGCAATCCCAATTTCAATAAAAATATCTCCATTGTTTTGTTTCCATTGTTTTGTTTTCTTTCTTTTTTTTATACATAAAAAATTTAGATCATAGGTTAATAAGATTAATGTATTTCAAAAGAGCATTTTTCCATTATTTTTTCAACATGTGAGATTTATAAATTATGCAATAAATTTCGAATTAATCCTCTCTCATTTTAAATAATTTCATAAAATCCCATAATCATCGAATAAATCCGGAATGAATTTCCCTACTAGAGGTTCTAGGAATTTGCAATGTTACACAAGATCACCCTTAAATTAGGCTTTTTTTTTAAAAAAAAAATCTGGGGCGTAGATTAAAAATTACATAAACTTGCGCATGCCAAGCTAGAAAACTCAACCCTATACATTACAAATTCCTGATGGTTTTGAGATTTCATCAAGTATTACAAATTACTGAATCCTGAAGCTTGCAAAAACATGTTTCCCTCTATGGTTGCAAAGCAATTGAAAGGCATTGCTTTCCTACATGCTGCTTGAAATTCGACATGGCATTTTGCAACTACTTATCAAGTTAGGTAGAATTTAGATGGAAGTTTGGGTCATATCTCCTCTATTTCCAACATAAAATGGTAATCACAAGCAAATAGAGGGGTTACAACTTACACAACAAAGTTTCCATCAACCGGTCTAAGGAGTCGGACACCACAATGTCATTACATAAGATAGTTTTCCATATAAAAAGAATGTCCTTTTATTTCAAGATAACATGATAGTAGAATCTGATATTGACCTCTCTTGACAGGGGGATGAATCGAGAATAGGCAGGCTCTCTGGTATGTGGCCAGTTCATTATGTGTACATGAATGTGAGGAACGGTTTGTCCTAACACAAACAACCAGCAGTTTCAGGGAATTAGAGTAGCCCAACGCAGGAATCGTGATAGAATTATTGATAGGAAATAAGCAATGTTTCAGTTCAGAAGCGAAATTAATGTCACTCACCTCCACCTGGCCCATCATTGATGACAAGTTGACAACCCTGAAGCCGTCATCAAGGTCTTCCTGTTTCGCCACGAGCTTTGCAGTGTACAGGAATCATGATTAAAAAGGAATCAGGATTGGTTAGTACGAAAGACGGTGAACACGCAGAAGTTCAGGGTTCGGAAGAGCAGCTAGCTAAATCATTAGTCTTTGTGGACCTTTGCTGGCCTTGAAAACATGAATTGCGTTGATTTTAGTACTGATTTTTTACATAGTTCTAAGCATCTTATAAGATTGTAAAAGCAGTTTTTATTGTGTTGAGGTGTTTTAGCTCTGATCACCATTGGCCCCAATGTCAAAAAAAAAAAATAATACCAAAAGAGTTCATCTTGTACATTTCATTAGATAATTTTTCGACAATAAACTCTCATTTAGAGTTCTTCGGCAACTTGAATAAAGTAGTAAGGTATGACAGCACTATTCGAAAGACACTCTTCAAAACCTTACAGAAAGACTACATATAGTAACATACATGATATGGTATGGAGGGATACCTTGAAAATTTTTGAAGGGCCGGAAACTGTCTTGTCCATGCTGCAATACAAGGAGTTTCCTTCTTATATTTGCTGATAACAAAGCGATTTTTTTTAAAGGAACTGTGGAAGATGGAACTGTGCTTCCTGCAAGAAAATGCTAGGGAAATGAAGAATGTGTGTGTATCTTACTATCATACAGCAATAGATGTGCTAAGCCGCTTAACTGTAATTGTGCGATTCCAAGCTAGAAACCTTTTCCATATGCATTACGAACCTTCAGCCTCCATTACCATTTAAAGCAAATGTATCATTGTAAGAATCTGAAACTCACACAAAATCATTCAAGACCCAAAAAATCTCTTTCCCTCGCATCTCCTTTTCAATCAGCCCCGGAAGCCAAAATGAGGAGCTTCAAGAGGCAATGAAAATAGGTGACAAAGCAGCCCATGGCCTTGGTGGGCGTCCACAGCTCCTTCCACTCATCTTGAAAGACATGTTCTTGAGGAAGAAAATCCATTAGGCAGGATTTAAATCAATGCATCCATGAAGGAATTCAAATAGAGAAGCTCTAGTAACAATTAAATGGCTTATCTTCTGATAAAACTTCAAATCTGAAAGTGCTGAAAAAATCCCTTTTTCATCTAGCATTTTCCGTTTCTGGGGACCTCCATTTCCAGCTACACATTCAATGGAGGAGAAAAAAAACGGTTCACACACACACACACACACATCTAAGAGTAGGGATTCAAAGAAAGGAGAAAAAGAAGATCTAAATAAACACTAACTAGCAAACATTATCAACAAATGGATAACAGCAGAGGCAGATTTGAGAGGCAAACCGAAGCTCAGCTCAAGGCTTGATCCACTCTTTCTGTCTTACTAGTTCCAAGGTACATACCGAATGTCATTTAACAACTAAATAAGGCACAGCACACAGACTAACAGAAAACACTACCTCCAACACCAAATACATTTAGTTTCTGCATATGGTGACATTGTAGTGATTTGGCGCCTGAGAAAGCAGCTCAAATACACATGTATCACCCTGCTTCAGATCATTGTCGCTTACGAAGTCCTTCCAGCCTGATTGGAGTCTTACAGGTGAACGACCACGAGCATAGCACCTAAGAAGCCAAGTCTTCCCATCAAGCCCGTGGAGAACCACCTCTTTTGCATGTTGGTCTGAGAGGTACCTTGAAGCATGAGCAGATGGTACAGCCTGTAAAAGGAACAAACTCTTTGTGAATGCATCAACTTACAAATTCAATCTTTTATGCACTAGACTTCATTGAAATGGAGTCAGAATTCAAGGAAACTGTGACCTTACCAGTGAAGACAATGAATTACGGTCGCCTGTGTGCACAACAGTAAAAGAGCCCAACGGCTCAGCGCCTCCAGGGACTGCAGAGTCCAAAATTTCCCTCCTTCCAGTCTGTTGGTCCATTTCAGGCGTTTCAACAGCGTTGTTTATGTTAGCTCCTCCGGTAACTGCAGCTGCAGAGTCCAAACTTTCCCTCCATCCAGTCTGTTGGTCCATTTCAGGCATTTCATCAGCGTCGTTTATGTTAACTCCTTCTGCTTCAACTTCTCCTTCTCCTTCACCTTCTCCTTCTCCCTCTCCCTCTCCTTCAGCTTCAATAATATGGAATATAGTCACATTGAATGCTGTGACTGGGCTATCTGGCATGATGACCTCAAAGATGCATGCGTCACCATCTTGGAGACGATAGTTTTCTGCAAATTCAGTCCATCCTTCACAGATTATTGCTTGTGGCAATGGAGAGCCTTCAATGCAATACTTCATATACCAAGCTTGTGCATCTGGTCCATTAACGTATAGGCTTTCACCGTCCCCTCCATGGAAAAAGCTTTCACCAGAACCCGGGATTTTCTGTAAAGAATCAGAATTTATTTGGCATGTACCTCCTAATTTTTTTTAAAATAAACTCATGATTGTAATGTTGTCCAGTTAATCAGTTATAAGCAAAATGTAGTTGAAGCTTACCAGATGAGAATGAAAAATTGGTGGCATGATTACAAAGAAATGACCATTAGAGCTCTGAAAACTCCTCGCTTTTTGAAGAACTCCATCCCTTGCACTAGAAGAAGCAAGTCCTTCCTCTTGCATTACTTCATCATCTCCATCTCAATTATTTCAAGTAGAGAGAATAAAGTTCAGTTCTTTTTTTTCCCATTGTTATCATAAATAAGAATAAATCAATTAAGTGCATAAAAACTGATATCCAATCTGTGACCAATTAACCATAAGCCATACTTGAAAAAGTAAGAAATTTCACTTACTACTAGACAAGTTGACAGATGATGGTTTCTTCTGCAGTGGCCATTCATCTAGAATCATACAAGAACTATCATCACCTTCCTCTTTGATGTTGACTACTTTGGGTTGAGGGAAATCAGTAGGATACGTGATCTCCAATTTGCTCGTATCGAATATGGTGACTTGAAAGTAGGATCCGCCTTGATATCTGAACACCAAGCTATATCCATCTCCGATGGAGCAATCCTCAGCAAATGCTTGCCACCCTATGTCTAGCCAAACTTTGCCATCATCCATTCTCAGAGCCACTTTCCAGCTTTTCCCTGATGCTACTTCGAGACAAGCATACTTGTGCAAGTACCTTCCATGCTCCTTCACAAACTTTGGTGGAATTTCCTATAAAAGTATGCAGGACAAACATTTAAAATGAACAATATCCATCACACTTCTCTGTTATCTTCCATTAGTTTAGCTTTAGTCTTTTCTGTTGTAGATTCCTTTACTATTGTGTGAACAATTGCTCATTCAGTGCCTTAAATGTTTAAGTTTATGCGTACACATAGATAGTGGGAGAGGAGATGAGTTAACATGAAAATACTTACAAGCTTTCCAGCTTCAAGGGTTTGTAAATCAATGCTTTTCATGAATTGTGGATCAGCCATGGGCTTCATTGTAGAATGGCACTTTCTTCACCAGCACTAGGAATAATAGAATGGCAGTATGTAAGTTGCAACTTGCAAACAATACAAACAAAAAACATCAGCAAAGAGGAATCCAAACCCAGATTTTTATTTAAAAAAAAAACAGTGAATGACTTTCAAGAGTAAAAGGCACAAAATGGAGAAAGTAAAAAAGCCCCCTTTTTTAAAATAAATACTTCTCACCCTCTCCAAAGCCCAGAAATGAACAACAAACAACAGTAAACAGGAATCCAAACCAAGTTTTTTTTAAAAATAAACTAAAAATGAACAAAGTGAGTGAAAGACATTCGAGAGTTAAAGGCTCATAAGGGAGAAAATCAAAAGGCACCCTTTTTTAAAAAATGAAATGAAACTTTGAGAATGTGTGAAATTATGGTTAAGATTCTCAACTTCTCGCCCTCTCCAAGTCCCAAAAGATGAAAAAGAAGAGAGCTTTACACCTTTAACTACAAATGTGAACAACAAGCAAAGGAAGATGAAGAGAAGGAAGATACTCCAGATGAAGGGAAAAACCAAGAACCCTAGAAGATGAGCTTCTGCAACTGTCGACAGAACAAAACAAAGAATGGGTGTGCTTAGAAGTTAGAACTCAGAAGTAGCAACTTACGAGTGGCTTAGATTAGGAACAAGGAGCTGATCACAAGAGGAGATAGGAAGAGGTGAAATGAACAAGGAGCTGATCACAGTTCACCAGAGGAGGAGATGGGAAGAGGTGAAATGGTGTGATAAGGTTATTCAATTACAAAAAACTTACCTAATATGTTGAACCCTAACCAAAAGCATCTTTACCTTGTTACTACTAATGGTAATCCCAATTTTAATAAAAATATCTCTATTGTTTTCTTTTCTCTCTTTTTTTATACAGAAAAAAATTAAATGATGGAATTTGACTAATTTCATTGCTTTCCAAGAGCATTTTTTTAGGATGAGGTTAATAAGACTAATGTATTTTAAAAGAGCAATTTTTCATTATTTTCTCAACATGTGAGGTTTTAGGAATTTGAATGTTACAAAAGATCATCCTGAAATTAGGCGTTTTTTTTTGTATAAAAAAATGGGCATAGATTAAAAATTACATAAACTTGCCCAAGCTAGAAAACTCAACCCTATCATTACAAATTCATGATGGTTTGGAGACTTCATTAAGTATTACAAATTCCTGAAGTTTGCAAAAACATGTATCCCTCTATGGTTGCAAAGCAATTGAAAGGCATTGCTTTCCTACACGCTGCTTGAAATTCGACATGGCATTTAGATGGAAGTTTCGGTCATATTTCCTCCATTTCCAACATAAAATGGTAATCACAAGCAAATAGAGGGGTCACAACTTGCACAGCAAAGTTTCCATCAACAAGTCTGAGTAGGACACCACAATGTCATTACATAAGATAGTTTTCCATATAAAACGAATGTCCTTTTATTTCAAGATAACATGCTAGTAGAATCTGATATTGACCTCTCTTGACACGGGGGATAAGTCAAGAATAAGCAGGCTCTCTTGTAAGATGCCCCTTAGCCGGGTGGCCAGTTCATTGTGCGTCCGCCAAGGACGTGCACATGAATGTGAGAAACGGTTTGTCCTAACACAAACAACCAGCAGTTTCAGGGAATTAGAGTAGCCCAACGCAGGAATCGTGATAAAATTATTGATAGGAAATAAGCAATGTTTCAGTTCAGAAGCGAAATTAATGTCACTTACCACCACTTGGCCCATCGTTGATGACAATCCTAAAGCCGTCATCAAGGCCTTCCTGTTTCGCCACAAGCTTTGCAGTGTACAGCAGGCGGCCGAGAATCTCACAGTGCCTTTCTTCAGCCTGCAACAGGAAATATTTTAAAAGTCTTACCTTCAATTGAAAGTAAATTCGTGTTAAGATTCATGTATCCATTCCTTCAAAGTTTATCATCCATATCAGCAATTCATATCAACTTCTTGCCTCCGACAATTTATAAAATTACAAATAAGTAATGTCTGGAAGAAACAACAGCAATTCGGATAAACTGCTAAGGCAGTTCTTACAAGGGCCCAGTACAGTGGGCTGAACGTCAAATAAGCAACTCTATTAATAGCAATAGATTGTGAATGAAATTACCTGTGCGAGTCCTGTCAAGCCATCTCGGACCTTGGGGATAACCAAGATGTGGGTTGGAGCCTGTGGAGCTATATCCCTGAAGGCAAGTACCTGATTGCAAATTACATGGACTTGAGATTAAGCATATTAAGCAGCAATCTAGAAGCACATACTTGTAGTCAATCTCGACAGCTAAGCCTTAACACTAAAGCCCTTTTTCTTAAATGTGTACATGTAGAAACATAACCAATCCATGAACAAAAAGCATGCCTGATCTACAAATACTGCTACAATGAACAATTTCCAAAAGTTTCATATACGACTGTGAAGATAAGAACAAGATTATCTGAAAAAATTTAGTCATATTGCTAGCTTCATATTAAACAAAGATAAATACGAGGACTGTCTGAAAAGTAAATTCCGCATTTGCCCAACAGTTCTATAGCAATGCCCAAGCAGCCCAACAGGGGAGACCATGTGATATGTCATGGGAATAATCAACACTGATGATATGATTTAGAGAAAGCAAAATCAGAGAGTACCATATCATCCTCAAAAACCACCTTTGCAGGAATCTCCTTGTTGATGATTTTATCAAATCTGTATCAAAGAGTAATCAATTAAAAAAAAGAGAGAGAAGATTAATTCCAATAAAAAGTCCTGTTTCTGGAGTTTGATGTCTAGAGATTTAGCGCTGCGTCTGCAAAACCAATCCAAAGTTTCGACCTTTACACGATAATATATCTTGGGTAAACAATTACAAAGAAAACAAAAGAGAACCCAAGATGAGCAGCGTCAGAAATGCTCCAATAAACCCACAATGCGTATAATTAAAAGCTAAAAGCCCATTCAAGTAGAAGCAACAGAAAAAGAGTACTCTTTGGGAGTCTAGGGTTTCCGATCAGCTACAGGAAATTAAACAATTTCAGTTTGTAATTCAGCAAACCAACAAATACCCAATTCAGTTACGAACAATAAAAAGAACAAATTGAAGGTAAAAGTTTAAAACACCTAATAGTACCATGAGATTCACACAGACAAAATCCCGAGCGTTCAGTTCCAGGAAAGGGGTGAAAGAGGATCGAGCCGGGGAGAGAGCTTACATGGTGGGAGAATCGGCGGGAGGAGGGACCACGGCGGCGGCGGGGTTCTGGTCGGAAGCCATGGATGATTTGGAAGTCAAATGCGAAGATATCACTCCTAACCTGCTCTTCGCCCCCGTTATATTATCACCGACCCTCATTAACTCACTGTTCGGCCAATGTCGTTTTTCTCAAGGCATGTTTATTGTGTCTTTTGGCTCTTTCATGAGCAATAAAATCACCTAATGACTAATAAGTGGTCCAATTAGTGTTAGACGGGAAGGGAGGCATGTTGCGATAAACGTTGCACCCGACTAGTGTTCGTCAATTCAGATAGCACTCCTCTACTGCATCCTATCGCGTGTCATCTCCTCAGTAAGTCTCGGCGCGACCAGGTCATGATGTCTAATCAACCCTCATAATTTACAAAAACAATCTTAATCTCAATACTGCTCTTCATCCCTAAAAAAAACATGTTGCGATAAACTTTGCATCCGACCAGTGTTCATCAATCCGGATAACACTCCTCCACTGCATCATATCGCGTGTCATCTCCTCAGTATGTCTCGGCGCGACCAGGTCATGATGCCTAATCAACCCTCATAATTTACAAAAACAATCTCAATCTCAATATTGCTCTTCATCCCTAAAAAAAACAATTCACCACCAAACATGTCCAAACCAAGCATTTCGACTTAAAAACTAAAATAGAATTGACAAAAAATGGTGTATCCAGGCCACAGGTTGGACATCCATACCCTTGTACGTAACAAATATTCTGAAGAGGAGAGGTACATTGAGGCACCATATTTGCATGGTCCAACAATTTAGAGAGGAGAGACTAGAGAGACCAGAGACAAGAGCTAAGATGTTGAGGTAAGAGGCCAACATGCATGAGACTAGACATCGAGCTAGACAGAGGGACATAGGTGCTTAGTCATCGGAAATGTTGTTCGGTTGATAGACATCTAATGTAAGAACCCTAAAGAGACGAAGCTTATTGAGATTTTGTTAACAGACGAAGCTTGCTGTTTTTTTTTTTTGAGATTCATTCATGTTGGGTTTTTTAATATTTGGTTTAGGTTTGAATGAATCATTTCAGGTTCAGGTTGTATTGAGTTCATGCTAGTTTCATTTGGTTCATATTCGTGTTGTGTTGAGTTCGAATGGGTTTGACCATTGTGGGTTCGATTTGTTTTAGTTTTTTTTTATCCACTCAGGTTGAATCGGGTCGGTTTTCGGACCATGTATTTCGATAAGGATTTCGGTATGGATTTTTTTTCATACCTTATCGGGCCAAAAATTCGTATTTGGCCCAAATCAAAACCGGCCCACAAGGGCCCAAATGTATAAAACCCTAGTGGTTGTCGGATCCATCGACCAAGCTTCGTTGATAGATTGGCGGCCTATAAGCAGTCGCAATTGGAAACCCTAAATTCCAATTTTCCCCAATTCCCATCATCTTCTTCGCGATTCCTTGCCGTTTCTGTCTACTCCGTCTTAGATTCGTTTCTAATGCCAGTACCATCCATGGCGAAGAAGAGAAAGCTCACCCCTAAATCGGCGGAAGCCCAAAAGCAGAAGCAATTAAAGCAAGAGCAAGATCAACAAAAACAACAAGAACTCCTAAATCAGGTTGCTACCGAGGATCCAGAGCCAGAGGTGGAGGAGGAGGAGGAAGATCCCGAAGAGGACGATTTTGAGGAGGAGGATGAAGACGTCAAGGAGGAGGAAAACGATGACGACGCTGAGCCGATCCAGAAGCTCCTGGAGCCGTTCAGCAAGGAGCAGCTGATCAGCATCCTCGCCGAGGCCGCCGAGAAGCACTCGCAGATCGCGGCGCGTGTGAGGCAAATCGCAGACGAGGATCCCATTCACCGGAAGATATTCGTCCACGGCCTTGGATGGGACACAACCACCGAAACCCTAAAGGATGCCTTTGTCCAGTACGGCGAAATCGAGGACTGCAAGGCGGTCACCGATAAGGCGACGGGGAAATCTAAGGGTTACGGCTTCATACTCTTCAAGTCGAGGAGCGGCTCTCGGAAAGCTCTCGAGCAACCGCAGAAGAAGATCGGTAACCGCCTCGCGTCGTGCCAGCTGGCAGCTGTGGGCCCCGTCCCAGCTTCCGGAGCCTCTGGTTCGGCTCAAGCTGCGACCTTGCAGCATCCAGTGTCGGAGTCCACGCAGAGAAAGATATATGTGAGTAACGTCGGGGCTGAATTGGATCCTCAGAAGTTATACACTTTCTTTGCTAAGTTTGGGGAGATCGACGAGGGGCCTTTGGGATTGGACAGGCAAACTGGGAAGCCTAAGGGTTTCTGTCTGTTTGTGTACAAGACTCAAGAAAGTGCGAGGAAGGCGTTGGAGGAGCCACACAAGAACTTTGATGGCCACATCTTGCATTGTCAGCAAGCAAATGATGGGCAGAAACCTGCGAAACAGCATTTCAACCAGCAAAGAAACCCGCAATATGGAAGGAGTAACAACATGGGTTATGGTGGTTCAACAGGTGGGGTAGCTGTAGGTGGTGGGCAGATGATGGGGCAATCAGTTTCTGCGAATCCCTACAGCCAAGCGGGGGTTGCTCCTGCTGCGTTTAACCCTGCCATTGGTCAAGCTCTTACAGCTCTGTTGTCATCACAGGGCAGTTTTGGGCTGCAAAACTTGCTTGGTCCACTTGGTGGTGCTGGAGTTGGAGCAGGTCCTGTTGTTCCTGGGGCTGGGCAAGGAATGCAGGGTGGTTATGGAAATCAGGCAAACATTATGGGTGGCTATGGCACTCAAGGGGGAATGCAGAGTGCTTATCCAAATCAGCAACAAGGTAGTTCCAGAACACAGCATGGTCCGTATACCGGGCGCTGAGAGTTGTTTAGGTATACTCTCTTATTTAATTACTTATCTTGATTGGTGCCATGGTTATAAATTTTCTTTTCTATGATGCTTGTGTTTCATTATTGCAAGTTTCTGATTTGCTTATGTTCACATGGCATGCTAAGATTTCAACTTTCAGATGTGAATTGTATTGTCTGCATTTTTAAGGAGGCACAAATTCTGACAAACCAAAATGGAATATAATAATAAACAATAATGTTGGATGTAGACCAGTGTAGAGTTAAGTTTTCCAAATGATTTTGTAGTTGGGTACTGTACTCATTTTTTATATGAAATGATTGTAGTTGCCATGAGGGTTACCGAGGTAATTTATCTCCTTGCTTATATAAAATTAGCACTATATTTGGTATTTTGCATTGCTGTGTCTCATGGTTGTGAATGTTATGATCAGCATTTGGGCATCCTTGTCATTACCATTCTAACATACAAAGTAATGGGAGAAACTATATAATGCATTTGAAGGATTAGAAAATGCTGTATTTTTTATTTATTTCTAAATTTAGCAATTATATTGCACAAGCATAGTGTCTGCACTTATCTATTTACACTTTCGAAATGGCCAAAAGGCTTTAAATGATGTAGGGCATCACTGCAGTATAATATAAAAGATAGACATGTTACAATTTTAATGACACTTCTAGAAATCTTTTGGGCACTCTATTTATTTTCCAATCTATATTATATTATACCATGTCCATCTTTTCCAACTCTTTTTTGTTTCTGTTCAGAGGTAAGTAATGATCTGAAGTTTGTTTTGCAAGTTATTTGATAACAAGGACAGTGATTTTATAAGGCAGTTTACCAAATGGAAGATAAATATGTTTTTTTTTTCAGATTACTTTCTTAGTGAGTCAATTGAAGTTACTTTATGCATTCCCTTCACAATTATTTTGGCTGGTGATTTTTTTTTTGTGATTTTATCAAATTATTTTTATGGATTATTGATTAAATGTGCAGATCCTAATAGGTGCATCAGTCTTTTAGTACTGGCATGGTGAATCTTCTGAAGTTTCTGGAGCTATGCAAACAAGATCTTTATGATTTCGATGTTTCATTGCAAGAATGACTCAGTGTTTTGACTAAATGGAGTTGGTGTTTTCCCTACTTACCTCACTTTTAAAATGTTGTAATATTTCGAAGGCTTTTGAAGTTTCGGTAGCATGGTGTTTCGTTGGTTGCTAGAAAGTTTACTTTTGAAACGGCTTTGGATATTTTGCTACCAGGTGCTTCTGGCCTTCCTTATTTCTGATGCACTTATTTTTTCTTTCTTGGGATCTTCAAAAACAGCTGCTTTCTTCGATAACTTTTACCGTTTGATTATTCAGCAATTAAACTGTTTGTCATTTTTACCATTTTATTAGACCTTGTGCAGCTACTTGTTTGATGCAAGGTTACTATAAATATTGATTACCCAATGCCTAGTTTATAAAAATGGAATAGAGCACAGAACAATCTATAAAGCAACTGCTGCATCTTTGGTCATTAAGTTTTCTAGTTTATGAAAACCATTTCTAGTGATAGTGATCAATGTGTGCTCCACAAGGCATTGGAAAAGGAATCCTAGTTAAATGGGTAGGAAGTAGGGACCATAATTTGCATGGCTCTTTATATTACATATTTGTGGTTGTGTTAGTTTTAGGGGTCAATTAGAGGATGTATGTTGTTTATCAGAACTTTTCACAGGTGGGTGGTGTTCAGTTGTTTTGCCATCTTACAGCAGGTGCTTTAGTCTACTGTGTAATTATGTAATACTACATGTTTATAGTGGTGTTAGTTATAGGGGTCAATTGGATGATGTATGTTGTTTATCAGAAGTTTTCACAGGTGGGTGGTGTTCAGTTGTTTTACCATCTTACAGCAGGTGCTGTAGTTCTACTCTCTGTAATTATGTAATTCATGTGGTGGTGGTGGTGGTGGTGTTTGTTGTTCATAGTTGGCTGTCTCTTGTATTAAGGAATTGATTGAACTCAATCCAAAATAGCTCATCATAAAATATGTCAAATTCATATGCCAGGGCTGAAACTTTGAATCTTCAACCTCCTATCATACAGGGTTGTGTTTGGCGTGGGAAAATTTCCGCATTTGTTGAACGTATTGACACCTTTTGTATGAAAGGATGGCATTTCAATCGCACCCTATGTTGACACCTTCAAAATGGTATCAGCATACGAAACAGGGAACAATTCGAACATTAACCAGTGGACGATGAAAGTACAAATTAAGCGGTTTAGACTGTTCAATGATGATCCAACCTATACAACATAAATTATACTGGTTTCTGAAACATTAGTGTTTGGAGATATATGACTTCCCCTTCCACAATAACTTACAGTTTTAATGCTACCAAGTGCATTATCTAAAATGACCAAAACAAGAAATGGAAGCTTGTTGATCAAAAGGCCACATAATAAGGAGCAATGTTGTTAATCATTGTTACAACATGACATTGCCGAGACAAATCAAGAAAATCCAATTTTCTGTTCTATTTTGACCCTCCAAGTGAACACTATCTCCTCCTAAACTTGCTGTGTTCTTGCTTTGCGAATTCCTTTTCTGGACCCAGACTAAAGCCCGCAGAACTCTCGAGTACATCTTGATCCCATTGGTCAAGTGAGCCACATTTCTGGTCGGCCACAGTCGGGACGGGAGGGGAAATCCCTCCTGACGACGAGTCATCAAGCTTTAGCTTTTTTCGAGGGGGTGGAGAGTGTGCAGAGGTATCTGGTGTTGAAGGAGTCTCGGATGGCTTATCCGCGTCTTTGGTATCATCAGCTAATTGCAGTGTTTCGGACGAGTTGAGCATGCTACTTAGTTTCTGCTGCTCCTCTATGATTTTCTGTAGATACTTTCCCTGGGCTTCTATCCTCATTTGCAGTTGCTTTTGTACCTATGCACATGGAATTCAAATCAATTACTAGATGTATTCGGAACTTAACATCGGTAACTGTTGAAGAGCCACGGTGAAGTGCATCTTTCTCAAATAAAATTGAGACGGACCTCAAGCTGTTCGTGGAGACGCTTCTGAACCTCCATCTGCATCCTGAGTGCATCATTAGTCTGCACTCCTCTGAATAAAAAAGATGTCGCATTAGCTGTTTGAATCATATAGGAGAACACTTGAATATATGAGTGCAAAGAAATGTGTTGATACTGGTTTTGAGTAGACGAACACAAGAAGGAACTCACTGCAAAGAATTCATGCTAGAACTACCATCTCCGGGGCCTTTCTTCTCTTCTCTCGAACCTAAAATTCAATGTAATTTTTTAACAGGCTACCCAAAACTTACAAGATTTGCTTAATCAGATAGATATGAACCCTTTTTTGGCTTGAAGGGGAATGAGAACTTTACCATCACTTGGAGACTCCGGTAGATACTTTGCCAGGCGGTATTTCTACATACAGAAAGATTGGCTTAAATTAGTTGCAAGGGCAAAAAAAAACGCCATCAAAGATCCGTTATAAGTTATAACTAAGCATTGCCATCCATAATTCAAGTACTATCTAGTGTTCAGTGATAGAACGCTGACAGCCGAAGATAGCCACGAAGGATATGATAATGTGACATAAAAACTGAAAAACATGCTCTGAAAACAAACCTGTAAATGGCTTTTAACATGATAGATGGTCAATTCAGGTACACCCATGACTCGTAGAACTCCTTTTGGTGTCGCCCCTACAAACACTCAAATAGTATTATAAGTGAAGCAAAGAGAAATAGAGCATGAATCCAATAAGTGAAGCAAAGAGAAATAGAGCATGAATCCAATAAGTGAAGCAAAGAGAAATAGAGCCTCAAGAGGTACAGAACTACAGATGCAGCAAATGCTGATTATCTGTCTTCAAGTTCGAATAAGGTATTTTCTAAAATAAAATTCTCTCCGGCTTGAAATCAGAAGCATCTATATACCCATCTTGGCCCATAATTTCAAATTATGACATGAGGATTCCTTTTTTTTTTTTTTATCAATTATGACATGAGGATTCTAAAATTCGTAATGCTCATTGAAGCAACAAAGAAGACTTACTATCCGGTCCACCCAGTTGTGCAATGGCATCCACAAAACGCTCATGAAGCTCAGCTGTCCACCTCAACCTGTTCTTCCCACCGCCTCCGGGAGGCGTTGGACTTTTCATACCAGAACTTCCCACTCCAACCCCAGAATTAGCAGCTTGTTCACTACTTTGATACATGTCAGCAATACTGCAAATTTCCACGCAGAAAAAAGGGAAAACAATTAGGTCTTGAGAGTATTAGGTTGCTAAAAATACACCTCAGCCATCATTTAATATATAAATAGAATTCAACTGAACATTTTCACACTTTATCAACCCTCAATGATCTTTAGCTAGCATCCTTTTGTCCCCTGTGCCATACAGAAAGAAGTACATAAAAGCGAATCCAAGACGAAGAGTCTAGTAAGGTCTAGAATTGGTAGTTGATACTATGAATTTACACAATTAGAGTATAGGGTTCACTCATTTCCTTTTAGAGCTTTCTTTCTCAATAAAGTATCCTTATCCTATGCCCTTAGGGCACACAATAGACAAACCGATATTATAAAGCATTGGTTTTCATGGGGATGCATCATGTCAAAAGAAAGCTAGTGACTAATGGCAACAACTGATTTTCTTGCACTCCCAAAAAAACAATGCAATAGCAACAAGTATAGAAGTAAAGACATTTGTAGGGGGAAATCCACACGATGATTGTTGATGGAAATCAATGTTTGAGAACAAGATCCAAACCCTACAATACAAGAACAAATGAGGTCAGGGCGGGGCATGTCTCCCCCTAAAAAAAGAGACAGACTTGTGTTGTGGGGTTCAGATGAGCATTGGAGGGTCTTTCGGGGGAGACCTGCCCAGACCTTGTTTGTTCATGTATTGTAGGGTTCGTTCTTGGTCTCGAACATTGATCTCCATCAACAATCATCATGCGGATTTCTCCCAGTACAAAATTTAACCTCATATCAGTTCAAGGAGCACACACAATTCTTAACTGACTCATTTAATATAACTTCAGAATCACTGCAATCCAGTGCCTGTGTATGAAATCAGTAAAGTTACAATCTTGAAAGATTCATTGAACCAAATCCTCTAAACAGAGATTTTTCAACAACAAAATCGATTAATAAACCCATCAATTACAAACTACAATTATCCAAATATCACATGGAATCTCTCAAAAGCCACAGGGTTTCCATTTTCCAATCCCAAACCACCCCTAATTGGACATCATCAAATAGGTATCAAATCAAAACAAGTAGAAATGTCTTCAATCAGAAACACGGCAAGTAATAAATTGCAAACCGAATAGGAAAAGAGAGCGTGGGGGTCCGACTTACCGTAAACCCAGATCGAAATCGGGATGAAATCGAATCACCCAGAAGACGAAATCACATATAAGTAGGCAAGGGGACGTCCCCAAGGACGTAAACACTAACCAAAACCCTCAAAGTAGCTCACTTTCCCCGCCTAATTATAGCAAAATTACAGAAGGATTAAAAAAAAACCCAGCTTGCATCAAATCGGAGATCAAGGGCAATAGATACAGGCGGAAAATGGGGGAGATTCAGGATGAGTGAGCTAGAGAGATGAAGCAAGGTAGATAGACAGATAGCGTGGAAGAAGGAAGGCAACTAAACCCAGATTCCCCCCTTTCTTCCTCACCAGCTTTCCTTTTCTTCGGGGTTGGATTGTTTTTTCGGGTCTTCGTCTGGATTTTGGTTTTGGGGGTGTTAAATTAAATCTCTCTCTACCTTTTTTTTTTTTTTGGGTTCTGAATGAATGTGGATGGGGGCCCACTTTTCACCCTTTTTTAAAATTATTATTTAATTATTTTTTATTGTGCTGTGTGACCACTGACCGTTGTTTGGTTTGCCAGCACAGTGTAGGATGGCCGGATGGGTTTGTTTGATTCAAGCGTACGTTTAATAGTTCATGCTCATAGATTCAGTCGTGTTTGGTTGAAGGTTTGGATACAGGAATTTATGAAGTGGAAAAATCAAAGATCGATTCTTTTTGACATTTATTGCAGCTCTATAACAAGATTTTTCATTTTAACTCCATATTTACATTTGATTATAAATGAAGGAAAAGTTGTCATATTTTTATTCCCCACTATAAAATAAATACATGGTCACAATCATCTATCAAATTTCAAGGTAAATTTTTATCTGATATCATAGATCATAAAATATTCTTAAACTCGTTAAGGTTGAAAATTAAATCTTATACAAACTCATTACACTAGCATAAAATAAGACAAATTTAAGCGTCAAAACTTCAACTATCAAAGATGAAAAGCATTGAAGCAATGGTCTAGGTCTTTCCTAGGATAATGAGCCATGTAGAAAAACAAAAAGAGATTTTTTTTTTGTTAGTCCACTTATATGTTTCTTTTTCCATTATTAGATGTTTTTTCGACAAATCTAAAAATTTAAGAGCATATATGAGATTGAGTTATAAAAATACATTTTTTAAAAAATTATGTCAAAAAAAGAATATGAAAAGGAAATCGATAAATATCATATTGAATGTGTTGAAACTTTTTTTAAAAACGTCAACTGCTTTGCATTTTTGGTCCCAAATCCCAATCCATCAAGCTCTCCTCTCGATGTATCGTCGCTCAACGATGTCATTTCATGATGATGCTTGACTTCGTCCGTAGTCTACGTCGCCAACCTGCTGTCTTTAGATTTGTTGTTTTCCATCTTTTGACGGTCTGCTGTCTACCGACTTGTCGTCCTCTCGAGGTTTATGTTTGTCTGAACTCGAATTCTAAATTAATTAAAAAAAAATCAATCTCTCCACCTGAACCCGGTCTAAACCCATTCAATCTTTCCACCTGAACCCGGTTTGTGCTCATCACCCGATCTCTCGATTCTCTCCTTCTCCGAAGGCCCCCCAAACCCCTCAATACATCTCTTTCCTTTCCCCCTCTCTCTCTGGATACTTCCGATTGAACCCATCTCCTCCGGCGAAGTAACGGATTCTTCCGACGGTCCTCCGCCTCCACACCCTTTACTATTTGTAGAGTCCATTGCGCTTCCCGACACGCCGCCCTCATCCGCCGCTTTCCATGATCGCCATCGCCATCATCTTCGCCACTGATTGATCCTCTTTCGTCAATCCTAAACGCCTTCGTGATCCATCTCACCACGTGCTTAAGGTATCTTCTTGATTTTGCCTTTGCGTATGATTCGATAAAGGATGGATTTTGGTTTGATATGGTTGATCTGTTTGTAAGGTTGATTTTCGGCTGTAAAGTGTTGCGATGCATGTCTCCGTTTTCCTTTTGATTCTAGATCCGAGCGATTAATTTTGTGCTTGAATTAGTCGTGTTTTATATTGATTTATTTTATCGAATTTGGATCTTTGGTGTTGTTCTTCGGGTTTAGTGGCTTGATAATTTGTGCGAGTCGTCCAGTTTTTCTGCAATCTTGCAACTGTCCAATAGGATTTCTCTGCAATTGTACCGTCAATCATAAAGAATTTGATGTTCTCTCCTAGGGTTTTGTATTTTGCAACTGAAGATGAGAAATTTGAGGAGGGTTTCTGTGACCAGAAGGGGGAATGAGAGAGGGCTTGCAGTGAAAATATTTAGACAATTTGGTTATTAAGGTTAAATTGAACAAAAAGTCTTTTCTGTGCATTACATTGAGGAAATTCTTTGATATACAACTGTTCCTTCTGAATTCTCAAAGCACTTGTTGTTTCTCCCATTGTAGCTCAGGTTCAACTGTTCAAGTGATCCCTTGTTTTAAATGGCTCTTTTTGGTTTCCCTTAGGCTGAACATAAATTTCATTTGTTTTGATCAAGGAAGGTGGGGTTTCCTGAATTGCGAGTGTAAGAACGTGTTGCTACTGTGGACGTCTTCTATGGAGGCTTAGTAATATCTGATTATCCTATTATAATCTCCACACTATGTTTCTAATCATGAGTCTTGGCATATGAGTTCTAAAGAATGACAGTTTGCTTGCTACAGTATTGCATCTCCTTGAAACTGTCTAGAATCAGAGTCATGCTGATTATATAATGTTGTGTTTTGTAGTTACCAAATTACATACTAGACGTTTACTTTGTTAGCTACAGTGTTGCATTAACTTACTGCCCCCTCCCGCCAATTTATACAACATAATACTGTTTTCTGCCCTAGGTTTCGTGCTGCTTCACCAAAAAAGTTTGAATCCATCTTCACCATTTTTTTTCTTGCAAGTCAACAATGGCAACCAGAGGTGGTGCTTATCCATATCGATCAGGGTAAGATGGTTTCAACATCTTAGGGATGTAGTTTTTGTATGGTCTTTATTCTTTAGTTCTTCACACTTTACCTATGCTGTACTTTCTGTTGTCTTGTTTTTTAATATTTTTGCTTTTCTCTGCAGTGAGGGGCTTAGCACTAGGCAAGTGGGAAGCACAAATGAGATACAGTTACGCATTGATCCAATGCATGGTGACCTGGATGAAGAAATTATGGGTCTCAGGAATCATGTTCGGCGTTTGAAAAATGTAATTGTTTTGAATTGCTTTCTGCTTTCTTCATTCTTGCAATACTATTTTTTTTTAAATCTCTTGAACTGAAGCTAAGTTAATGAATAATGTTTGAATGCAATGTTATTTTTGGCAAGCTTAAGTCCTTGATTCCTCATATTACCTTGCTTCTGCCTTTGGTACAATGAATGAGGTTCGTTCACATTCTCATTAGGGATTTGTTTGGCAAGCTTCTTAAGCGCCTTGGGTTATTTGATTTCGTTTGAATCTCTGGCTTCTATGTTTTTATGCTTGGAGCTTTGGTGATAGATCTAGATGATTTTCTGTTCGGCTAGTGCTTACTTAATGCTTGGAGCTTCTTAAGCGCCATATGATTTTTAATGCATGTATCGACTAGCAGTAATTGTATTCTTTTCCTGCTGGTATCATTTATTATGCATTGAGCTGGCTAACATTGTCATTGTGCTGCTGTCATTGTGAATTATGAAAATGTCCTCTTTGTCCTCATCACATGTTCTTCATGGCGATCGCAGGTAGCTGAAGAGATAGAATCAGAAGCAAAATTTCAGAATGAGTTTATGAATCAGTTGGTAGGTCAATGGCTTATTCTTTGCATGCTTGCTGGACGAACTTGCACTGTTGTAGTTTATCCCTTTTCCTTTCTTTCTTGTTTCCTGATATTGATTTCATGATTTTGGTTACAGCAAATGACACTTCTCAAAGCCCAAGCTGGAGTGAAGAACAACATGAGGAGATTAAACAAGAGTATTGTCCAGAGCGGCTCTAGTCATATCCTGCACGTTGTGCTGTTTGCACTGTTTTGCCTCTTCCTTGTCGTCCTGTGGTCCAAAATCTCCCGTCGTTAATGGAATTTACAGGCTATTATCAACACTATATTGTAAGTAGAAAAATGTTACTATTCAATCAACAGAACCTTGAATTCCCTTGAAGAAAATGAAACCCAAGCTGTAGACTTTGCCTTCATAATGTTATTTTCTTTGTTTGAACTCATATCAGAGCAATTCACATCACATCCTACTTGTGGAGGACAAACAAATGTTCTTGTTCAGGAATCTTGAGCAGATGGAGCCAGATAATTTACCTTCTTGCAGCTGAATTTACCACATTCTTAGAATTAACAAGTGAAATTAGGCCATTCCCTCTTCCTTCTACATCATCCATGTTACTTGCACTGAATTTGTTGTTGACGTACATTTTTGTTCGTCTTTTAACAATTGTTCTATGGTTTGGGCAAAAGTCTCCCAACATTATTATCAGTAACAATGCAATTGTGCCAATAGAGAATCTCAAATCCCTTTAAATCTTCCTCTTTCTTTGGAGTCTGAATTTTCAAACAAACAAGTAATATAAAAGATTGCAACTTGAAACTCTATACACAGCCAAACACTGTCATGTGCCATGGTGGTTTCTCCCACTTTTCACCTTTTCTCTCAAAGTTTGCAGTATACACTATTACACTCGCTAACTTTGCTTTGGAGTTATTAAACTAAGCCAACTTCTTTCTCAACTTTCGCTTTTGAAAGGTTAAGTTTATGTCGTTTAGCTCAACTGTTTATGTTGAATAAAAAATCCTGTGTAACTTAAGTCTGATAAGATGCTTAATTGTACCCAAAATATATGTATTTGTGCTCATATTGAACTTATTTAATACTAATAATTCTCCATATAAGTTGGGTGTATTAAGAATTAATTGACAACATATTTTTAAGATCTCCAACAAGGAAATTAAGATCAGAGGAGTAATATGATTTGTTTTGGGGCAATGACTACACCTAAGAAATTGTGGATTTTTTAATCAGTTGGGTATTGTTATAAAATAATACTGTAGTAATTAATTTATAATGTCAACTAGTATCGTGGCCCGCCCGTTGCGCGGTTTCTTAATAAATAAAATAATGTTTAATTTATATATATTTTTTGAAATTTAAAGGTTATAATAATTTGGTTGATATCTTTGGATCTTTTAATATCAACATAATTTTTTTCTAACATATTTTTCTGATTTTTTTTTAACTATGCTATACGTTCACCACTTATTTATGAACTAATATTATAATCCGATTTAATGTTAACATTAAAAAGATTATAAAAAAACTAATTGAGATATAAGGTCATATTGGATAGATTATTTGATCTAAAAAGATAAGTTTTTTTTACCTAACTATATTAGCTTATTAATCTTGCAACTGCCTAACTACGGTCTTATTTACAAATATTAATATATAGTTTAATACTATGATAAATTATGTAGTATGTACCCATATTAACCCCTAATAAGTTCCAAAATATGTAGTAAGTTGTTCAATAAATTATATTTTATTATATCAATTATCCATGTTTAATCTTTTTATTATTAAATCGTGAAAGTAAAAAAATCCTTATTTTAAAATAAGACTCTGCTTTAATCTAAATACTAGTATTACTACCCGCCCGTTGTGCGGTTTCTTAAGAAACGAACGGTTTCTTAATAAACAAAATGATGTTTCATGTATTTATTTTTCCAAAATTTGAAGGTTATAATAGTTTAGTTGAAATTTTATATCTTTTAATACTCATAAACTAAATTAAGAGTATGTTTAGTTCAGATGGATATACAACACCATTTTAATCTAAAAAATATCACGTATTCGAATCGCACCAGAGTTCGTTTCAAACATATGTTTTAGTAGATTATTATATATAGATATAGATATAGATATATAGATTATAGATATAGATATATAGATATAGATTATATATATAGATTATGATGAAGTTGTTGGTATTAGATTATTTAATATAAAAAGATAAGATTTCTTACTAATTAAAATATAAGGTTGAATATAAGGTAGTACTAACAAATGTGTGGCTAGCTTCAGCGCTAAGAAGACTTATTCTTAAATGTAGTATTTTTATCCAATTTCGTTAAATATCGATATAGCGTAAAATATTAAATATTAATATAGCAATATATGCATGCTTAATATAAGATTCTACCCAATTTCATTAAATATTGAAATAATTTCACAAGATTTTACCCAACTTTGTTAAATATGGATATATTATATCAATTGCCACCTTAATTTCTATCCATCCGTTTATTATACATTTTTTATTTGATAATATTATTTACTAAATCACATCTTTATTCAACCATGCATATAGTCTTGATTAAAATCCTTCGATCATAATAATGAGTAAATATAAACTTTTAAAAATTCTATAAGATTAAATTAAATCCAATTTCTATCTACCCATATATTCTATCAATTTTTAGCCATTTTAATATGTATTATTATTTATTTTAATATGTTAATTTCCAAATCTTATTTCTCAATATACTCGAAGAGCATATATCACAAAAAAAAAAAGTTAACAAATATTATAATGAATTCATTTAACAACAGGTGTTTGTACCAAATATATTTTTTTTTTAAATAAATTTTTTTAAATTATATATAATTTGATTTTTTTTTCATTTGATGATCATTGATAGTTAATAAAAATCAGAATGAATTAATTAGGCGAATTGAGATTATGGAGCCATGAAGAACTCACACGCCATCGACCTAAGCAAGCATCTCTCAAATTAAGGGCTACACATGGGTGATAATAAAATTTAGGAATTTTTATTAAATTAAGTTTCTTAATCTATGTATAGGTAAAAAAAAAAAACTTTCGTCTTTTTATTTTTCTTGTTTCAAACCTTTGTTCAAAGTATTGATGGACCAAAAACGAATGTTTTTAATTAAAATTATATTAAAAATAAGTTATTATATTAAAAAGATTATTTCTTAGATGTGGAGTATAAAGATAAGTTTTCTAAATAAGATTGCTAGATAAAATATTTATAAAATAACTTAAGGTAAAATGATAAGATTAGTAAGATATGAGGTTGAATATTTATACTAAAAATTAATTTGATCATTAATTAAAATAGACATATAGGATGACACATGTATAAATAGATAGGGTTATCGTCTAACGCGACTTAAATTTATTGGATCATCATTAATTGACGTGTTAAAAAATCTGGTCAGAATGCATCACAAAAAGACACGTAAGCGAATCGCACCAAAACCCGCCACATCGGATTTCCACGCCTCTGTTTTAGTATATAAATATTGATAAGGTTAGAATGGATAGATTATTTGATCTAAAAATATAAGTGTATATATATACTTATTAATTGATGTGGCTAAAAAAGGTAATACCATCTTAATCCAGAATTTGACATGTATGAAAAAATAATCCCGTTTTAATCCAAAAAATTACATGGATGTTAAATCGCACTATAGGTCATTTCAGACCACTGCTTTAGTATTTTACACACACGCACACGGCACACTTATTATTGATAAGTCTGAAAGTATTAAAAAATTAATATATTATACAATTTTTAGCTTTTAAAAAAAACGTGTTAAAACCAATATGAGGTGTTTTTATTAAAGGATGGAGAATTAGATCATTCGAATATAACCTTGTGATATATTTATTTTACAAATATATTTATTATTTACAAAAATATTATTTTATACATGAAAATTTATATTCATTTATTTTATAATTTTTTATAAATTTTTGAAATAATTTTGACTCAAAAGTTACGGTATATTTTAACTTGAATTCTTTGATTTGAATTATTTTTCTATAATTTATTTATTTGTGATTTTTCATATATTTTTTATAAATGTATTGAAATTATCATTTATTTATAATATTATAATAAGTAATATATACATATAAATCATATTATCTACATTATGGTAAGATTCTTAAGTTAGATATGAAGTATAAAAAAAGTGTGCAAAATAACTCAAGGTAAAAGATTATATTAATGATAGGTTTTGTAATGATGTTAAATATTTATATTAAAAATAAATATAACATTTTTAATAATGATAAATTAACACAATTTCATCTAGAGGTTATTTTTTTTACTTGAACATAATTTTTTAGCCAAATTAAATTAATTATCTAGCGATCGAGTTGTGACTACTTTAATAAACAAAATGATATTTCATTTATATCTTCTTTTTGAAATTTAAAGGTTATAATTAATAGTTTGGTTGAAATCTTTCGAGGAGCTCAAAAAAAAACTCTAGATATTTTAATACATTGTAGTCTGTAGTATAAAAAGATTATACAAAATAACCTAAGATAAATTATTCTATCGATAATAGGTTTTGTAACAATTTAAGATATGAGATTTCATACTTATATTAAAATTTAATATAAATTTTAATCAAGATAAACTAACATTAACAACTTCATCATGATATTAAAAAAAGGACCGATTGGAATAGTCTATCTTAAAACTCATAATCACTTATCTATTGTACACACGCACAAACATTATGCCCTGAAATTTGTATATTCATATTAATTTGTATTATTATATTATAATCTAAACTCTGAAAAATATTTAAAAACCTCCGCACAAGATTTTATATTATAAGCTACACCTTTTTAATTAAGAATCATGTATAATACTGAATAAGTTTTAGGAAACCTCCGCACATAATTTTCAATCACATGTTATAGATATATAAATATAGATATATATTTTGGGTAGATCTATTGTTTTTTTTTTCCTCACTCTCCCTCGAATATCATATATCCATATATCATAGATATATGGATATATAGATATCTTATTATATACTCAGTTATAGTACTCCACTAATGATTTCATTTGATAAACTATATTCAAATATATTATATTGATTTTTATTTAAAAGGTTGAAGTTGAATGGTTGACAAAAATTTGACGGCATTTATATATAGATACTTGAAAAAAAAATTATTTCAACTAAATACTTGAAAAAAGATAAACTTCAATTAAACACAAATATTATCTTTTTAACGAAATTTAAAGTTATTATAAAACAATTTAATCATATATATATATATATATATTTATATTGAACATTTTAATTATAACTATTTTATATAATTCATTTCTTTATGATTTTTTATTTTATTTATAAATGTATTTAAATTATTATTTATTTATAAGATTAATGAGTATGATATTATATATACAATTCATAAAAATTAAAGAACGTACTACACCTATACATCGTTTTGTGCTAAAAATGTTATCATTTTTTATGTTATAAATTAATTTATAATTCATATCATTATTTTTACTTAGGTATAATATCCTTTTGTGCTAAAAAAACAATAGGTTTTATAACTAATTTAGATTTGAGTTGAATATTATATTTCTACCCGCGCGTTTTGTGCTAAAAAAAATTGTTACTCCGTATTTTAATACACTTGTAACTTGTAAGCAATACATTTACTAAAAAATTTATAATTGATGGAGCACATGTATATATTAGATAGATTTTCTTCTTCTAAAACGTATATATTAGATAGATTTATCTAAAAAAAATACCGGCATGAAGGACACATATATATTAGATAGATTTATCTAAAACGATAAATTTTCTACCTAATTAAGATACAGGGTTGAATATTTATATAAAAAAAACTAATTAAGATATAATGTTATATTGGATAGATTATTGATCTAGAAAGATAAATTTTGTAACTAACTATATTGGCTTATATTAATTGATGTGACCCAAAAATAAAATACCAATTAATTTAATTCAAAATATGACATATAAGCAAAAATAATCCCGTTTTAATCGATAAAATCTCATGGATGCGAAATTGCACCAGAGGTCAGACCTCTATTTTAGTATTTTATATAGATATATAGATTTATTTTTAAAATTTTACAATATTTTTGGGTATATTTTTATAATTTAACATAATATTTATCTAATATGAAATATATTAACTTCAATTTTAAAAAATTCACCCATGCGGTGGGATGTTACGATCCTACTATTCGATTTTAGAATCCGATCTTTATACATTTTTTTATCGATCCAATTCAAAATCCCGATTTTAACAACATTAATTGCTTGCATGGAATATGCTAATGACACAATTCATAAGAACATGATCACGTATACGAATTGCACCAAAAATCGTTTCAGACCTCTGAAAGATGAAAATAGATAGATATTGATAATAATACAATAGATAGATTACCCTTCTTAAGATGTTATAATATTGGGTTTGGGTTCGATATGAATCTTCAAACCTAAAACCTAAACATATCCCACGTACAATTATAAAAATTCATCTGACTCTTGAAATATAATAGCGCTATCAATTTGCCGGCATTAAGCACACCAACAAAAATAAATTTACTGGCATGAATAATACAATATTAGAGAAATTTATCTAATTAAGATATAATGTTATATTGAATAGATTATTTGATTTAAAAAAATAAGTTTTTTACCTAATTATATATGATGAATAAATTGTCAAAACTATTATACCTTTGATTTCAAATTGCAACTTTGCTAATTGATATTGAAAGTTGCTTGCGGCAAATTGCAACTTTGCTAATTGATATTGAAAGTTGCTTGCGGCAAGTACTCCACGAATGAAGAGGCTACATAGAATAATGGAGTTTTGGTGTTTGGGAATACCTCGCAGACAACCTCTGTATATATAGGAACTACAAAATTCTATCTTACCCACTTAATTATTTATCTATTCAACATGATTTTATGAGATATATATCCATACCCACATATATATTTATATACAATCATAGATAGGTTTTCTATCTAATTTAGATATAAGGTTAAATGTTAATAATAAACCAGATATTAGATAGATTATTTATTTTAAAAAAATAAATATATTCAATTTCATCTAAAAATGATAAAACATAAGTTTTAACTAATCCCAAGATTATATATATTGAATAGATTTTTTTTTTCTATCCTTTTTTCATTATTTAAAAAGTGGCTAAAGTAGTCAAATTAGTAGAATATTAATCAAATCGACAAATTTAACCAATGTCAAAGGGATCGGAATAAGATTAGAAAATCAGTTTTGTTAATTAATTATCCAAACAAAGTTGTGCTATCGTATATATCTTAGATATTGATATTTGTGCTCCCATATCCTAGATATAAATTTTTTTAAAAATTTGTTAATTAGATTTTGAATATATTGAATATATTATGTAAAAAGATAAGTTTTTACCCAACTATACTTCTTTATTAATTGATGTGTCCCAGAAAAATAATACCGCTTTAATCCAGAAAATGCCACACAGGCGAAAATAATCTCGTTTAATCTAGAAAATTCCGTTTAATCCCGTTTAACAAATTTTTTAAAAAATATGTAAAAAGATAAGTTTTTACCCAACTATACTTCTTTATTAATTGATGTGGCCCATAAAAATAATACCGCTTTAATCCAGAAAATGCCACGCAGGCGAAAATAATCCCGTTTAATCCAGAAAATTCCGTGGCAGCGAGGTCGTTCAACGGTCTCTGTTTTAGTATTTTATATAGATATAGATAATAATAAAATAGTTTAATTCTGTAATGTTTATATGAATCAGATGCCATTCCTTGCCACAAACTACCCACTTTCTAGCTTTAGGGAAAAAAAGACCACTTTCAATATCAGTTTTTTTTTTATTATTTATTTATTACTGTATTAAATAATTATAATAGTAATTGTTACTCTCCTCGTACAAATTTATAATAATACTCCGTAGAATAAAATCATTTGATTTTTTGGGGTCACATATGGAATTATTTAAAGGAGTGTAAATATATAATTAATACTCCGTAATACGGTAGATAGAGAAGTCTGCGGCCCTGGTTGATCGACGTGATTGTGCTGACGGTATTTGTGGTCTCCGAAGATCCCTCATCTAGGTGTGGGAACGTCGTGTGATCCACACTTCCCCGGGAGTCGTCTTTGCCTTACAAGGAATTCTGCTTTCCGTCTTTCCGACGGCGAGGTCAGCAGATGACAGATGCTGTCCCAAGCGCTCGCTATCCACTTCACCACGCCGGACTTCCTTCCTCTCGATGTTGTGTCCGCTGGGCGCTGGATTGCTTAGGGTTTGAGGTTTTTCCGGGTTTTCTTTGGGTGTTATTTTGATGTATTTTGTGTTTGTATTTCTTTCAGATCTTCGTGATCTCATCCTTCGGGATGCTCTCAAATAGGCTAACCACCACCCGAATTTTTTCCTTATCCAAAATAAAAATAAAAATAAAGACAGAGAAGTTATCAATTGTTGTATGGAAGATTTATAAGTTATAAATTGCTGGATGGAAGATTTACAAGTTTGAGAAATTGTAAAATTTATGAGGCATAATTTGATCCATGTTGGACCTTCTGGCAATTTTTTTTTTAAATAATTTTTTTCCAAATAGCAAGATTCCAGGACCTTGATAAACAAAAAACAAATGAAGGTGACATAAAATTATGGGAATGAAAACTGTTTCTGACTTTCTGCATTTCCACGATTTTTTGGTGTCTCGGTGAGCTTAAAATTTAATCTACTGTATAGTTTATCAGCAAGAAGCCGGGAAATGGGTTCCCACTATTTCGCCATTTTTAAAGATTATCACGCCAGCTTAAAATCTGACCCAATGGCGTCTCAGTCTGTAAGACAGCACTAAAATTCCATTTGCCCTTTTGATTCTACTATGGGAATCAATTTCATGGGTCTCTTCACAAGTTTATCTCCCCAACGTGATTTTTTTTATTCCCCTTTAAAAATATCCATCAGGTGTAGAATCTCATTTTATAAGACCTGATCAATCTCAGCTCTCAGGAGTCAAGATTGTGTTTTTTAAAAAATCTCTCCTTTGTTGTCTCTTTCTGGCATCTGAGTCTCCAACAGGTTAGTGTTCTTCAGTGCGCTGTGCTATATTATTTAATTGACTGATTAAAGCAGCTTACGCTTTATCTGGTTCCTGTGTCATGTTTTGATTTGTCACTCCAATTGCCTTCGAATGAGGTAGCTTGGTTTTTGATTGGGTGAAACTTAGGGTTTTAGATTCTGGGCTATCCACGGTTGCTCTTTTAAAAGAGTTTCCATTTCCTTGCAAATTGGCGGGCAATCTTGATATAGTTTGTTTAGTTTTGATTTTGATTTGCAAAATTAGGGTTTTCTTCAACCTGAATTCTAGGTCAATTTGTTAAGGAAAAGGGGGATTTTGAGTAGTGAACTGAGTACAGTATTTGAGGGAGGGTGATTGAATGGTTACACAAGCAATAATGGGATCTGAGGGTGTTGGTCAAACTCCACTGTTTAGACAAGGCTCCTCCTTGTATGGCCTTACACTTGATGAGGTCCAGAGTCAATTAGGTAGTCTTGGGAAGCCACTGGGTAGCATGAATCTCAATGAGTTACTGAGGACCGTTTGGACCGCGGAAGCCATTGATGATGGTGCTTCCTGTCCTGCTCAGCTTGCCCCTGGCTCCTCTTTGAATAGGCAGTCAAGTTATCCGGTGTCTCGGGAGCTTAGTAAGAAGACGGTTGAGGAGGTTTGGAGGGAGATTCGGTGTGGGAAGGGGTGTAGGAATGACGGGGAAAGGAGTCATGAAAGGCAGAATACACTTGGTGAGATGACCTTGGAGGAGTTCTTGGGTCAAGCTGGGGTTACTGTTGGAAATGCGGGTTCTGGTTCAGGGGTTGATCCGAATGCGGTCCAGGAGAGTCAGTGGATTCAACAATACCAGATGCTTCCCCAGCATCAAAGGCATAGCGTGGTGTCGATGTTCATACCAAACCAGCATGTCATGCAGAGCGGAGGATTGGTGGCAGATTCAGCTCACTCAGACTCATCAATGTCGCCTACTCTGATGGATACGCAGCCACACGGGAGGAAAAGGAGGGCTCCTGGTGATGTGGTGGAGAAGACGGTTGAGAGGAGGCAGAAGAGGATGATCAAGAACCGGGAATCTGCAGCACGTTCACGTGCAAGGAGACAGGTTGAAGGATTCAACTTTGTTCTTGTAACTTCTGCGTAACGACATCTGGCTTTGTTGAATTGATCTCTCCATCGAAAATTGTTTTTTTTTTTGGTTTTCTGACTTTTACAGGCTTACACTAATGAGTTGGAAAACAAGGTGTCCCTACTGGAAGAGGAAAATCGAAGGCTAAAAAGACTGAAGGTAAGGCTATCGCTGTCTATTTTACCACTCCTTTATAACTTTTTATCATTCCCTCGTCAGTGTAACAAGGTTTTGTTGCTTATTTTATGCTGTATGGCTAAAAATGTGCACATTGTGGTTTGTAGATGGGTTTACAGTTTACTATATATTTATATGACCGATTGATGGTTCATCTTCATAGGTAGTTATTAGGCGGTGCCAAAGATATTATCTTCAAACTCTATGATGATAATAGACGGTTGGACATGGTTTTGTGCTAGAGATTTGATGTGAACATGCATTCTATAGATGGGTTTGTTACGTTTTCTTGAAAATATCAAAGATAGGATTTTTCCGCTCTTTCTATAGGCACTCCTAAAGATCATCTTTTGTAGACTGTGGGTGTGCTTGGTAAAACAATTTTGATAAAGTTGTTTTAGCAGACCGGTGATCTTCTTTGACACTCCTCTCATGATAGTATGTCAGCAAAATTAGTATCTGAACTCTGAACATCAGGAAAGTCCAAGTTACTTGAAAACTTACCTTAACCTGAATAAATTATTGCAAATTCTGTAGTTACAGTGCAGTTCCAACCCCGGTTTATCTTCAACTTTACCTGTATTTTCTGATAAGACGGTTAGATTTCCGCATTATGGAATTGTTAGACCACTAGACCAGCTTATGAAGCAGCCTCTAATACCTTCAAATTCGTATCTACTTCCATGGAGGGCTTTTGCTTGAGAATTGATTTACAAATGAGTCAAAAGAGGATTAGATATCAGGTGTGAAAACAATGAATACAAACAATTTTGTTTTATATGCACGACTCAAGTTAACCCTTCATAGACCTTACAACCGCGGCCAGAAACAGAAAAAGGCTGTTGGACATTCGTCTGAAGTTTTATTATGTACTTATATTGTTAGTAGAAATGTAGAATGAATGGAAAATTTTGGTTTTTCCTGAATCCTGATAGCTTATACAAATCTTTATGCTTATTAGTCATTATATCTTTGTATTGGGTGATGGCGGAATCAAGTGAATTGTTCAAGAGAAGCTCCTATTTTGCGCGCTTTTTTTTTACATGAGAGAACCTTGGTCATGTACAAATGCAAGCCTGCACTTTTTTCCCTATATTTTGGTGGATCAAATTTTTCATGGTCATCTTCTGTATCTTAACATATTTTTTACATTTTCCGAATTCTTCACAGGAGATTGAGAAGGTCCTACCATGTGCACCACCCCCTCCTGAGCCCAAGTATCAACTGCGTCGGACTACCTCGTCATCTTTCTAGCCATGAAAAACTGCTCTTTGTATTCTCTTGTATTGTTTCCTTGGTTATGCGCGTCAGAATTGCAGGAACTTCGAATGGTTCCTTGTACATCTTTCGCTGCATTCTCATTTCCGAGTTTCAAAGTCCACTGCGAATCAAAGTTCCTGCCAATCATTAGGGGGAATGGGGGATGGGGAGTGAGTGTTGTTTCAAGATGAACTCTTTCTTATGCAGGCTTGACAGACAACCTCACTTTGAGGGCAGTCTCTCTGTTCTGGTCTGATTAATCTAAATCATCAACTTTTTATCTGGGTAGTTTTTGTTGTTGTTGTTTTTGTACATGTAAGTTTGAATTATGGTTTCTCTTTTGATGTTAAAAGGTGCTTATCATTTTCTGAGTAATGGTTTCTATTATGAAACAAACCGAAACTTCAAACAGATGGTGTTTGTTTACTATAGAAACTCGGAAATACGAAAACACACATTCTTACACTTAGTATTATATACTGCAAAATTAGAATGAAATTTCCAAACAAATTGATGTTTCCTGTTTCCCGCCATTTCCGCTTCAAAGTTGTTTGGGGGTTTCTCACCCTCTCCTTTCCTGTGTAATTCATACAGACAGTATGTGATGGATCAATGATGAATGCTGGTCAAATTGTGTAGCTAAAGTCAACAAATTTACTAGTAAATGATGAGAAAAATGTCTACTTTTTCCAAAATTTCAAAGTTTGAAACCCCACCATCGCCAGGTTCCTAGTGGTTTCCTTTTAGGTCAAAGTCTCAACACCCCCAATCACACGTTACATCACTGTGTTCTTCGTCCACCAATAAAATCATTAATTTAAGAACATAAATACTCGCTGAGATTCCTTTGCATTCACATTCCTAATCCCAAACAAATTTATTCCAATTCTGTGTGAGTAATTTTTAAATTCGCTTCATTCAAGTAGTTTTCTACCCTCTGCAATTCACGAAGACTCTGAATTCCCAGTCCTTTCGTCCAATTTGGCGGGTTACCTTCTGTTGACCAAACCCTAGAACAAAAGGTTGAAGCTTTTTTCCCCCTTTCTGGGTGGTTGAGGAGGAGCAGATATGAGGTTTCTTTGGGCTGCTGTTTTGTTTGTTGGTTTGAGCTTGGTTTCAGGGAACCCCGACGGAGATGCTCTCTCGGCGCTCCGCCGGAGCTTGTCCGATCCGGATAAAGCTCTTGAGAGCTGGGATCCGAATCTGGTGAACCCTTGCACCTGGTTTCACGTCACCTGTAATCAAGATAACCGCATTACCAGATTGTAAGCTTTTTATCCTTCTTTCTTTTTATTTGTTCATCTTATCAATTATTCATCTGTGCAAAGCTTCATCATGAACTCTGATGGGGGTTTTGTTGAAAAATTCGTTCTTTTATTGGTGTAAACAAAATTACTTAAAATTTGATGATCTGTTGTATAAATTGAAATTGCTCCGGGTTCAGTTCTGCTTGTAAAATTTGAAATTGGAATTAGCTAATTCTATAAATGAGAAGAATTTATTTGAAATGAAACTTACCAGAATCAAAAGACAAATAAGGAAGATACCATGAGAAAATGCTGAATATCAACAAATTTATCACTGATGAATATTGAATGTGTTATTTGCCACTCTCCTCACTACTGTCAGTGATTTGTAAAAAATATGGTTGATGGTGAGCAAAATTTGTTCCATTTGATCATCCATATTTGTTCTGCCATATAGCTTAGTGTTCTACTATGCTTTGTGATGTTCAGCCTCGAACGAGTTTGTGCTTATCGACAATTTGTAATAACTATTCTATGATGCTTTGAATCAGGGATCTTGGCAACTCGAATCTGTCAGGTCATCTGGTGCCTGATCTCGGAAAACTTGAGCATCTCCAGTATTTGTAAGTATAGACACTCTATTTCCTTCTTAATACTACAGTCCTATCTCATTTCCATTTTAAAGATTGAGCAACACGCTTTTGAAAATTGACAGTTTGCACTTTGTTAATTTGATGTCCTGATCCAGGGAACTTTACAAGAACAACATTCGAGGAACGATTCCTGCTGAGCTTGGAAACCTAAAGAACTTGATTAGCTTGGATCTGTACAACAATAACATGTCTGGTGCCATCCCCCCTGAGTTGGCAAAATTGAAGTCACTTGTCTTCTTGTGAGTTCGGTCTCTCAATATTTTGACATCGTTCCTTTGTTTTTACTAACAGCATCGTAAATTTCCAGGCGCCATAAGTCTGCACTTGCTTCTACATGAAGTGCTGATGCCTCTTTGATTTTGCAGGCGACTGAACAACAACCGGTTAACTGGGCGTATTCCTAGGGAGCTTGCTAATCTTGGCAGCATGAAAGTCTTGTAAGTTGTTGCAGCCCAATTATGTGCATTCTAATTTCTTACTTTGATTGATTCTCTATTGACCTTGCTTTCCCCTTTCGATGCAGGGATGTCTCTGACAACAATTTATGTGGAACCATACCTACAACTGGTTCCTTTGAGCACATCCCGTTGGAGAAGTAAGCGTTTCACTTCATCTTTTTATTTGTTTTCACTTGTTGCCTTTGGTATATTTATATTTGGTATCAGTTGCTCCATTTCTCTCTAGTCTTACCTTGAAATGGTCTGATCAGATACAACTAAGACCTTTACAGAACAAACTCTTAATATGGAAGTGATGTGACTTGGCTTAAAAAAAAAACGGTTTCTGGACTATCTTTGTGAACTATGACTGTAATATCTAGAGAAGCTTTGATGGATTCTCCACCCACAGTTATGCGTTCGAACTGTGGCTGCATCTGCAAGATTAGTAGACATTAAGGTATTAGTGAAACGTGGGTGCTTGTTGATAATCCAGAAATGGAGGAAATACAGAGGTTCTGAACAGGTTTGAAGTAAAGGATGTTTCTGTTTCAACTGCGAGCATGTTGTATGATTCATGCGTCTAAAATTGAGCCTTGAAGCGAATCCATGGAGGATTTGCAACATAAGTTAGGCTTGTATAGCTAAAGGCAACTGATTTTGTAGTTTGATACGGCGTATGTGTTTTCTTCTTTATGCTGTCTCTGATCATTGGTATTTATGTTCAGCTTTGAGAACAATCCACGACTGGAAGGTCCAGAGTTGCTCGGCCTTGCAAGCTATGACACGAACTGCACCTGAGATTGACCCTTAAGCATTGTGGATGATGAAGATGCATAGTAATACCTTAAATGGTGTCAAAGGCTTGAATATGTAATATTTGCTGATAGCGTTCATAGTTACGCCTGTGAACATCAGAACATGTATCCTAAAAATAGCATTATGCTTGGTTATGAATCATGCCGGTGCATGATTTTCTGTAATCGTCAAGCAAGTTTGTCGTAATTGGTCTGTATTCGACTTGAATTATGCAAAGAAACAAGATATTACCCAATACTTCGTTGCATATACCTTCCTTGCAAGAACTCAGCTGCAGCCTGTAGGTGAAAATTTGTACTCTGTGTCAACTTAGAGGCTGCTTGGAGACACTCAAGTCAGATCTCAAGGAAATGTTCTTCCCGAACGACCCCATCCGATAAACTGACAAGCATCATCTCCTAATCAAAGAAAAGAAAAGAAACAATGGAGAAAAAAATATATGAAAAGGCTATATGTATCGAGCGAAGGTGTTATATACACTCAGCACGAACAAATTCTAGTCTCTTTTGACACTTAGTTTGACACGTGTTCTAGATCTGTTTTGACCTTTAGTTTGACACGTGTCCGATATTAAATACATCTGACGTCGAAAAAGTAATGAACGGATATTCGTTCGTGTGTTTTAAACGAACAAAAAAAAAAAAGAGCAACCTCGCAATTTTTGGGGAAATTTTTTTTAACTACATGAACGGATCGTTGATCTGTTCGTGTGTATGTTTTGTTTTTTAAATTTAACTTTTTAACACAAACGGATCTTTGATTCGTTCGTTACTTTTTTAATGTCAGACGTATTTAATGCTGGACATATATCAATATAAAATCAGTTCGTGCTGAGTGCATATAGAAACATTGTTGAGAAATTGAGAGTTAGCTAAGTTGTACTAGATCTCAAGGAGTGGTTGTTGTTCTCTTTAGGAGGTTTTTTTTTACTGTGGATGTGGGGTTAAGGACATAGTGTGTGTGATGCATGGTTCGTTGGCAGTGAATAAAAGTAAAAAAGAAGGCAGTATTATGAACTGAACCCTTACAAGTTACAAAGGCTGCGACCCACAACCACAAAGAACAAGTTATTTGCTTTATACATGACCAAATATTTGTAAAGGTATTGAGTGATTGTGTGGTGTTTCCCTGCCATTGTCACCCCATTTTTGTACATTCCCTTCTAACCCTTTCGGCTTTCGTCCCATTTCGGAACCTCCGAACCTATGTTATCGCCATCAAAGCGTCCTCTGACCTAGATCGGAGCTAGAGTTGGCATGTGACTCGGAACAACTCAGCTAACATGTTCATGATTTGACCCCAAAGTCCCTAAACTCGTATTATAGCTACTTGCCTATACGAATTGTATAAATGACTCAAGTTATCTTATCTAAACTCTACCTATCTTAAATCGATATAATCCCAATTCATCACTTGAATCTGAATCCAATCTTGAACCTAACACTATCATTATATCACACTAAAATCTTCTTTTTGGGTGCAATATACACTATGTTCTACCAAAGATCCAACCTCACACTTACAAGTTACAATATTACCATTTCCATTTTATCATAACATTATCAACCGTTACCACACAAACCTCAAAAAAGAAAAAAAGGAAAAAAAAATTCACAGGTAAAGGATAAAAAAGAAAAAGTGAAACGGATGGCGCATGTCAAGTGGCTTTTTACATCCTCCCACCGCTTTACGCTTTGCCTTTGCCCTTCCGCGCTCGTTATTCATCACCTGCACTCACAACAACCACCTCCCCTCCTCACTCTCTCTCTCTGCAACAACCTCCCTCCTCTCAGTCCTCTGCACCAATGGAGAATTGAGGTGCTAATCAGTTGAATTGAATCTGGCGATTTCTGGCTAGCTATTAGTACAAATTTCGATGAGGAGGCAAGCGACGCTGAGATCATCATCCTCCGGGAGAGAAGCGGTCGCTGTTTCGTCCGGCAATCATCAGTCGGCGACGACTGTACACCATGCCGCGAATTCCGTTGGCTGCATGGCCGGCGTTTTCCAGCTCATCTCGTCCAAGTACCGGACTCGTCGCAAGTTCCTCACATTCGGTCTGTGTTTGTTGTTGTCTTTGCGCAGTTAGGTGATGATTTAATTTCTTTCCGATTGTGATGAAATTGAGTTCTGATTTGGTGATTTTTGTGTGCGCTGCGTGGCTGATTAGGTAGGAAACAACAGCAGAAGCAAATGACGTTGTCGGCATCATCGTCCCCGCAGCAATCGAAGCTGCAGTCGCCGGCGAGGAAAAGTAACGACAATGCGAAGAACGCCGCGCGAGAAATCCGGAGGTTATCGTGCGAAGTGCCGAGGAGTCCGACGATTCCTTCGGAGATCCGCAGATCTAACTCTTCAAACTCGCCGGAGGGCTTTAGTTCCCCGGTTCCGTCGATCGTAGCTCGATTAATGGGACTGGAGGACATACCGGTGCCGCAGCCACCGCCTACGAAACCGGATTCGGCGTCGGAAAAGAGAAGGAAGCTTCTCGGAGCGCTGGAGAAATGCGACGAGGACCTGCAGGCGCTTAAGAGGATAATCGAGGCCGTGAGGTCTACCGATCGATCGAAAACACCTTCGCCGCCGTTGGTTAGTGTTGGTAGAGGCGGCGGAGTAATGCCTACGAAGAAGTGTATAGATCCAATGAGTTACATCGCCGAGCAGGAGCAACCGAGTCCGGTGTCGGTGCTTGAAGATTTCTGCGAATCTCCGCCGCCGTCGTCTACCGGAGGTTGGCATTCCTCCAATCGCACTAAAAATGGTTAGCTTCTGTACCTCTCCATGAAATTGATTTGCTTACTAATTTTAAAACTACCTTTAACCTGCAAAATTGAGCCAAAAAAATGCTTAACTAGATTTATATTCAACTGTTTGATCTAATTAGTCATTCCATAAATCTTAGATGATCAGGAGTTGAGTATAATTAAATAATAACAAATAATCGGCATATAAACTCTGCATTGCATTTTCAAAAACTGCCAAGAAAATTGAGATCAAATTGGCGAGAAACTGAGAATCAAGAGCTGAGTATAAATAATAACCAGAAATTGTTCTCAAGAAAAATAATAATAATAATAATTTCATCTTATAAGATATAACTAAAATGTCCTCCATAGATTAGCAGTAGCTGCCTATGTATGACATTGAAATAAGCTAAATAATTGTTCTTATTGGGTTTGTTATATGATCATATTTTTTCAGTTTGAATCCATATTTTAGCTTTGCTTATTTCTAAACGAGTACTGTACTCCTTCAGCTTGAATAACACTGTTGGCCTTATACATGCAAATAGCAAAACCTAATGAAAATCCCACTTGTTAGAAGTAGACATAGGTAACGACCGTTGGCATTCAATTTGCAAAAACATTCCAGCACTTGTATTTTTCCTTGCAAGAAAACAGTTTCCATAACACATACAAGAAGCTAAAAAATCATAAACCTGTGAATTGGCCTTGCATAGAGAGGGACAAATTCACACTACAATTGTCCCCTGCAGCTAACAAGACAAAAACCATAAAAAGGAAATTGTCTAATATATAGCACTAAGAAATTAGTCTTTATCTGTGCAATTTGCATTTGCACTCCCAACATTCCCAATTTGCACTCCCAATTTGCATTTCTGATCAAAGTCAAGTTCCCTTCAATGACCTCCATCCCTTTGCTCAAGGTCAAAAGATTAAATTCCACTGGGGCCCACACCACACACTCACTGTAAAATGTACTGATACTGAAGAGTTTTACAGCTCCTCTCACACCACACAACATATGCATAGATTGCATTGTACAGTACTTCAATTTGATCCCTTTCTATGCTAGGAGTTTATGATTTTAACTGATCATATTAACTGATATAATCATATAATCAGATGATTTTGGGTTGATGATGGTATTTAATTTCCTTGATGAATCTGAGCTGAGTGAAAGTAATTATAATAGGGGCCCTATTGCTGGTAAGATTATTAGGTGGAAAGGTTAAGAAAGGTGAAAAAGGAGATAGGGATCATCAATAGCAAGCACATGCATGGTGCCAAATATCATATGGTAGTTTTTATTCACCCCAAAAATGTAATGATGTTAATGTAACGGGGACCCATATCCACAAAACTTTGTTATATATATATAGCTGTATAAAATAATGAAAGTGGTCATAGAACTTTTTTGTCTTGGTTGCCTCAATGCCAAGTTTTGATGATCATGATTCGGTCTATGCATCATATGGATCCAAAGTTTTGTTCTCTCCCTTTTCCTTTTTCTTCCTTTTTACAGTAGTGATTGAGTGGACTATATTCTGAACCCACTATGTTCTCCACTTCGGCCTCAAAATCCATCCCTCGGGCCCAATCCTAGCCCATCCCATTTATAATAAGATAAGATGTTGCAAAAATGTTTGTACATTGGAATTATGGTAGTTATATGAACAGAGCAATTAGAGTTTTTACTTGTGTTTAGGTTTATAAAAGTTTAGTTTGAGTTTATTTACCAAATAAGTTGAATTTTGAAGAATTTGAATGTTGTGAAATTTATACTATATCATGAGCAAGTTGGCTAAAAAAAAGCTCAAATTAATTAAGCTTGTTCCTTTACTATACGAGCCGAGATTAAACAAGTTGAACATTGGTTGCTCATATACAGTTATACACATATTGTTTCGAGCTTTACATTGTGCTCATACTTGACTTGTTTAGTAAAATGCTCATACTCGACTTGTTTAGTAAAATGAAGGTTTTTTTCGAGCTCATCTCGAGCCACCCGACTGCCTTGTAACACTATTAAGTGATTCCATATTTCAAGTTTGCCTTGACAATGAGTATATATTGCAGATATGTGCCGTTTAGGCCGAGTAACACCACAGCAACAGCAGAGGAAGAAGCCGAGGGAAAACAACGTCGAGATAGCCAACTTCTGCTTCCACAACAACAACAACCGATTGCAAGTTCCGCGACCACCGTTTTTTACGACGAGTGACCGAACAACCGCCCCATCTCCACCGCAGAGCAGCGGTGAATCCATGTCGGTGGCGGTGGATGAGGTTTGCAAGGACGTGGAGATGGGGCAGAGAAGGGAGATAGAGAGGGTAGGAGTTGTGATTGAGGATTTTATTTACAGGGACTTGATTGAGGAGATGACGATGTGCTTAGTGGGTCCGTGCCACGTGGCATCTCGATTGCCCTATGACAAATGCAAGAGGAAACTCCGGTTTTGATCTCGAGTAACCCATCTAACAAATCGATCCGAGACGTTAGTTTTCGTGCATTAGGACTAGATTTGTGCGTTTGTGGTCTATACCGATGTGTTCATTGAGTTGTGGTTTTTACATATGCAATTAAATTTGTATTTTGTGTGCTTTAAAACCATCATTGTTTAACTTCGAAGTCCATCATTTCATTGTGAAGATTGAAGAGCCATTTATGAATCTATGATGTACCAGGTATGGTAACGAGTTTCGGAGTTTGGGTGCGATTAACTGAAAACATAATCGAACCTAAATTTAGGATCGTATAACTCAATTCAAATATGCTTATGCATTGTTCCCTACCGCCCTCTTTACTAGATCATCAGGTAATATATCGGCAAACGTCGATCTGAAAACTTTGTCTCCTATTGATGTACCTGAAGAGGACAATCTCAGCCCTTCTTGTAGTTTAGTCAAAACATTTGGGAAAACTTTCGGGAGATAAACTTTCTCCATTCAAAACCTTTTTTTTCCTAACACCAATTCAGATCAGATGCGATACGAAAGAAATCAATCCAGATCAGAAAAATATTCAAGGTATTGGGATAACAAGAATCACTGGTACCAAAACATTTGGGACAACTTTTGGGAGATAAACTTTCTCCATTCAAAACCTTTGGGACGACTTCGGGACATAAACCTTTCTTGCTTTGAAACATTTGGGATAAAAAGCTTTCTCGATTCGAATCATATTTTGAACTTTCATTTTCTAGACAGGACATTTTGATTATTAAGTCTGTGGTGTCTAATATATCTACACCCGAGAAATTTGGAGGGGGGACAATTTTGAGTACAGAGGATTTCATTCCCTATATCACACTACAGTGAGAGGCACATTAATCCAACTCCTACAGCCCATGGGCTTTGGAGCCTCAGGCCCATAAGTTAGACCCGTTAGAAACGGAATCCTACGTGGCAAAAAATAATAAAAGGGGTCAACGAAACCGCGTAAGCGTCAGGCTCCGCGTAACCTCCGTGTAGAGAGAGAGAAAGCGACAGTTTCTCTCAGCCAGTAGAAACACAGCAACTAGCATTTTCCCCAATTAAAAAATTTATAAAAATATCACAATTGATGGCAATTTCGTATAAAGCGGAAAACAAGAAGGGTATAAAGGTCAATTTATATTCTCTCTATATAAAAGTCGTGGGGATGAGATACATCTCTCAATTTGCATCTTAAAATAAACATTTTTTTCTTTTGAATTTCTCTCTCCCCTAAAATTACTGACTCGTCGTTCTCGTCGAGCTCAAACCCTAGAATTTCGAAAAGCAAAATCGGAGGAATTTAAAACCAGGAAAGGGGGTTAATTTGATTGATATAAGCTAGAGTGAGGGATCGTGTCGGAGGAGGGATCAGGAATCGTTTGTTGTGGTTGTGGTAACGAAGGAGGAGTACGAAAATGGCGGAGCAGCTCACCGATGACCAAATCTCTGAGTTCAAGGAGGCCTTCAGCTTATTCGACAAGGACGGAGATGGTCTGGAATCTATCACTTTCTATCTCATTCTGTAAAGTCTGTTTTATATGGTATTTTGAATACATGCTCGATTTCTTTCTATCTGCGTGCTCGTTGGATCTGTCTCTTTCTGGTGATGGATAATTCATGGCTCATAAATGTTGATTCCGATTTATTGGTGCTATAATATAATCTATTAGTGTGATAGTGCAACTGAAATTGTTTTTTCCTTATCCGTCTTGAACTAAACTAAACTGTGTAATTCTGATGTATATTTGGACTGATTTGAAATATAAACTGATGCAAAATCAAAGCTTTTTGGACCTAAGAATTCTTAGATGAAATTGGTTCAGGATTTTAATCATGACTTTCAGTTGTCATCTCCTTGCAGTATCGAAAACTAATAGAATCTCTTTCTTGCTTTGGGTGCATCTGTGGAAGAGATTCAGTTGGCATCTCTCTATTTCCTGCTTCGAGGAGATTTGATTAGTTAAAATTTTATTTGCTACCTAGGGTCATATCTAACGCTTGTAATCAGCAAGTGACTTTTGTCATCTTCGCCGTTTTGGTGGAAGCTTGGATTTATTGGTGCTCTAAGAATACCTTATTTAGGCTCTTTTATATCTTCTGATAACCTGAAGATGATTACTTGCAGGTTATAGTTTAGGATTTGATTTTGTCTCAATCATTGATAAAGTAGGCATGTTTGTGCTTCATAATCATCCTTGGCTAGCTTGCTTTTTCGCTGCTGGTTTTCCACACTTCAAAGTGGAAATTGAATATCTTCTTTAAGTGTCATGGTTGAGTTATTGATTTGACATGTAAAAAAGCCATTGAATTACTTAAAGGAGATGGGGCTAATCTAAGAGAGTATCTGTGGGAGTGCCCTTCTTTCGCTTGCTCGTTAACATGTCCTGGACTAGTCATGTCCTGCCAGGGACGACATACTCTTTTTTCCGGGACCCAAAAAGAATATATTTTGCTTTCTTGAGGTTCGATAATTCAGCTCTGAAAATAACGAATGTGTTCATATTTTTTCAGGTTGTATCACTACGAAGGAGCTTGGAACAGTCATGAGATCGCTGGGGCAGAACCCAACTGAGGCTGAGCTCCAGGATATGATAAACGAAGTGGATGCTGATGGAAATGGAACTATCGACTTCCCAGAGTTTCTCAACTTGATGGCTAGGAAGATGAAGGACACAGACTCTGAAGAGGAACTCAAGGAAGCTTTCCGGGTATTCGACAAAGACCAGAACGGGTTCATCTCTGCTGCAGAGCTCCGTCACGTGATGACTAACCTGGGTGAGAAGCTCACTGATGAAGAAGTCGATGAGATGATCCGAGAAGCTGATGTGGATGGTGATGGCCAGATCAACTACGAGGAGTTTGTGAAGGTCATGATGGCCAAGTGATTCTCCGCAGTAACTCCTTCCCAGACCAAGAGAACTTCTCAGATATTGGTTTGAAAGAGGAAAATCTCCAACTGTAATAGGAATCAGTAGTAGTGTTATGGGATCTACATAATCTTCCTGCCTTTTTATCTGTTAATGATATTATGGGTACCTAAAATCTCTCAAGTAGTGTTTTTTTCTTCTTCTTTGGATCATTTGGGTTAGTGATGATGGTGGTTAAATCTGTTTTCCCCTTTTGTAATTCACTTGTGAACCCTGTTTAAATTACCCTGTTGAATGACAATTTAAATTATCTTTCTTGTGATTGAACTTCAATTTTTCCATCCCCTCTTGAATAATTTTCTCCATGACTTCAAATTCAAGTTCTCCAATTTCATCAATCTAGCAATGGATTGTCCATTCAAGTTCTCCAATTTCATCAATCTAGCAATGGATTGTGCATTTGTTGACTAGTTTCTTTTCAGTGTCTAATAGAGTTAACTCACAACTCTACGGAATCTCATTCAAATTTCGTGACATCTTGTTCATACCAGGTAAAAATGAAAACAGATTTCTTACATTAGGGTAACTCCATGAAAACTAATTTCATTTATTGAATAAGAGTACAATCAAATACTCTGTCCACAATACAAATACATGGGCCAACTTTTTTTCTCAATGACACTCTGCCATGTTGATCTCTTATCACAAGATTAGTTCAATGCACGGCATAATGGAAAAGGCAAACTCAGTGAAACACAAACAAACATCACAGTCTCTTCAAGCTCTTCTTCCTGGCATCAGTCTTCTTCTTGTCTGCTTGTGCTTTCACAGCACCACCTTCTTTCTTCTGGGGAGCAGAAGCTGGTGGTGCTGTCGCGGACCCAGCAATTATGTTCTCATTGGCCGGACCCAGCACTGCTGGCTGATCAGTTCCGCTTTCTACTTTGCCAGCTGTCGTTGATAATGTGGTGCTTGAAGGTAATGGGTTTGCCGGGTCCAGGTTCTCGGATGAGGAGTTTGTCTGGTCGACATTCAAGGCGGTTGTCGACTCTGAAATAGCTCCATGTTTTAGTTTGGATTTCGGTTTAGCATGGATCCCCGTGTAAAGCCTGCCAAAGAAATAGAAAGCACAAGTGTGACTGTGTGAGAACACATTCAGTCAATAAGAATACTTGATGGAAATTATCAGATTCAGACCCAAAGACAGCATTTGACCGAAGGGAATGCAGTTAGAGAAGATAGCTTGCAGTGCCGAACATTAGTAGTAGCCATTACCATCTGGCCTATTCATTTGCAAAAAGAGGAAAAAAGGGGGAAAAAATCAGGGAAATCATTAGGAAACTACAAACCTGGCATGCCGGGCATATTCTTCATAATTTTCCAGCAGCATCTTGCCAGCCTGCTCGTTCAAAGCAGACTCTGGAAACGGTTCTATCAACAAACATCTAACCACCTGAGGTACCACAACATCGAACTTTAGAAACAAAAGAAGATACAACAGATGATGGTAAACATTCTGCAATATACAAAAATAGGCATCACGTCAACGTACAAGGAGAACATGTCGTAGCCCAAGACTTGGATTCCAATCCTTTTTCAGGGTGTTGACACAGATTTCACCATTTGTTGCAATGTTCGGGTGGAAGATCTTTGTTGAGAAGTAACCTACAATAGAAAAGAGATGTATGATGAAAAGTTAGGCTGATTTTCAGCATTCCAGCAAATTATAACATTTTATTATATCAACAGCAACCATAATAAAAACCCGTGATTTGGAGGAATATAAGGTATATAATATATCATACCTTTAGGTGGTGAATGGGGGAAATCAAGCGACAAAATCAGTTTCATTCGGAATACACCATTCTCATACGGAGTCCCAGCTGTAAGATCCAAAGAGAGGTCAATATAAAACAATGGGCTCAAACACCAGCAATTTCAAGCAGCTGAGAGAATGACATACATGGCCCTTCAATATCTGCATATATTGTTGAGAAGTCGTCATTATTTATACCCACTTTAATCCCCTCAGGAGGGGTTTCATTTAGGCTCTTCAACTCCTTTGCAAGCTGTTTTATGACATTCGGTGGGAGATTTTCGTTGGTAGCCTGCCATAAAACCACACAAATGAGAAGATGCAAGATAGACTTGTCTGAAATATAGAAATAGAAGCCAACAATTTTCTGCACTAATATAAAGGTTATTTTTACAAGTTCTTTGTATATGACAGATATGCATTTGAAGATAATTACAAACCAAGTTTTAAAGGGCAAGATTCAACAGCCAAAAAATCCAAGAATCTCAACTGAAATAAGCACGTCAGGAATCCTATATTTCTAGAGCTAGAATATGTGCAAATAAAAAGTAATGTATGCCTTAATATTCTTTAGAAGGATCAACACTTCAAAAGAAACGAGCATGTAGCACGAGTAACACCAGGCAAAACAGAATGCAATGTACAGACGAGCACAAGGGAGTGAATAGGCCCGGCGCTCTCACAACAAGAAAGGCAAAACCGCAAAAGCATTGCCAAGGAGGAGAATAGGTTTTTACCATCGCAGCTAGTTTAGCTAGGAGTGAAGCTCGCCAACGATTGGCCAATCCACCGGAGGTGAATGAGAATATATCTAGCCTCTGAGATCAGAGAAGTGCCTGGCCTCCAATACCTATGAGAAAGTGAGAAACCAGAGTTACAGAAATGATATCTTCCCCTTTCAATTGAAGAAATAATCATTCTGAACAGTTACCAACTAGCATAATGCAGAAAGACTATAGCATCTCAAATGAGCGAAAAATCTCCTGAAGTAATGAAAATTCAACACCCAAGCTTCTCAGGACTAGAAATAATGAGCTCTAGTGTTTCTTTTAGGTTCTAAAGGAATATACATATATAATATGCAAAGCTAAAACTGAACAGAAGAAACAATAAAGAAGGTTCCGATAACTTTTATGTGGTCAGATTGCAGCACAAAACACACAAGTAGTTAATCCATTCATTCATCATATGTTGATTAAGCCTATCTTGAATTTAAAATTCACCCACTATGGTGAAAAAAAAAAATCAAAATGCAATGTGAGTATGTAACTTATCATAAATGAAACCAAAGGTAATTTCAGAAAAGATAGCAGCATCTGTGGCCCACTACCAGTTTGAATCCTTCAATTAGTACTTCACTGCTCTTGCATCAGATTTAGGATGACCTGGAAAAGACCTGAAGCTCACGGTAATGACTTGGAAGACGAAAGAGAGGTACGAAAAATAGAAATATAAACCCTAGATAATTGAAATTAAAGCAAGAATAAAGGGGGAACCCTAATATAAAAAATCAAGAAGAAAAGAACCACAATTTTCGTAAAACATCAGCAAAATCTCTGATACTCACAACAAGAATCCATTTTTCTTATTCTCCAAAACATTCCAGTGAAACAATCAACTGAAAAAATAAAAAATGTACAAGCTTTCAAAAGAGAGAGAGCGAATGCAACGCAATTAGGGGAAAGGGACGAGAAAGAGGGATGAAAAATAGCGATTCATCAAGCTCGTCGATTAATTCGGCCAAAGCTTGCATTGATGGACAACAAATGACAGATTGTACAGAGAAACCAAACAAAGCCTCGATAGAAAATCGAGTAATCAAAGGCAACAAACTGGAGAAAGTACCTGATGAAGAGGAGTTGCAGATGAGTTTAGAGTGAGAGGCTTTCTTGCGATGTTTACGGCGAGATGAAGAGGAGAAAGCGAGAAAGGGGTGTTCGTCCTGCTTTGGAAATGATTGTTTGATTTTCTCTGAAAAATGGAAATCTCAGATAGAGAGAGAGGGAGAAATTATGAATTAAATACTCAAGTGGGATCCAAGAAAATCGAAAAATAAAAAAGGGGAAATTGCAAAATAATCCGTATAACCCGAACTTTCAAAAATTCTATAATAATCACCAACTTTGAAGGGTGATTGTAGTTAGTAGCACAGCTAAAAGTACACCCCTTATTAACATTTTATTTTAAAAAAATCACATTTTCCATTGTTTTTTAAAACTCACCCACAATTTTCTTCTTAAAAAAAAACAATTTTCATGTTTATAAACTCAATTTCATTTTTTCAAAAAACATAATTTTTTTAAAAATATAATTGTGATATTAATTGGTATCTTTTTAAGACACTCATTTTTCATTTTAAAGACATTACTTATTATTTAATTTTTTGAAAAAAAACCGAGTTTATGGAAAAAATAAAATTAGTTATTTTTTTAACCGGGTGTAAATAATGAGTGTATTCTTTTAAGAAAAAAAGGGGAAAGGTAGTGTTTTATAAAATAAATTATATTTTTTAAAATAAAAATTGAAAATGGATTATTTTTAAAAATGAAATATGGGCATTTTAAAAAAAATTGAAAATTGGATGATTTTTTTCTACAAAGAATGTTAATAAGAGGTGATATTTCAAAAAAAAAAAAGATGTGCCACTTATTGCAACCATAACCAAAGGTGGTGATTATTTTTAAAATTTTGAAAGTACATGCCATTAAACGCAACTACCCCTAAAGTTCATACTATTTTTCACAATTTGCCCCAAAAAATGGCTATACTACCTATACATGTATTTTCACACATATATATACAAAAAAAAATACACATGTATAAACAAATATATATATATATATAAAGTCATTTTATATTTATCATATTTTTTGCACATAAAAAAAATTCTTAATTTTTTTGTGTGACGGATTTTTCGTTGTTATGCTCGTATAGGGTCGAAGCCTCGTCTAATCGTCTTTTATCCTCCTTTTTCTTTTTTCTTATACTATGATGGTTAATTCGTTTACCGATTTTTTCGACCTCTCAATTTACCCGATACGAAAAATATCTACCTTAAAAAATGAGAAAGATTTTTGCTAAAAAGGTAAATTTTGGATTTTACAATAAATTATAGGTATCTAAATTGAGTTGAGAAAGTTTGTATACACCTCTTTTTAAAGATTTGTAATTTTGTAGTTTTTTAAACGATTTTATGACTCATTTAAATGGTTGATTCTTCCATTCCCAAATGACTATATTTTAAAAGAATTTGAATTTAATACCTCTTGATTTTTTATTTTTTTTTATTAGGAAATAATTCGAGACCGGACAGGTCCGGACCTCGAGAGGCCGACAAAGTCGGCAGACGGCAAGCCGTCTAATACCTCTTGATATGAAATTAAGCACCACAACAACTACATTAATGCTAATTGACAAGAAAGTGATTACTGATTGCCATCCTTAATTGTGATTCTTTTCTAGATAATTTGTGAGTACAGGGCAGTAGCATATATATACACAAATAGAGTAACTGTAAGTAACTGCAACTCTAGATAACTGTAAATAATAACTGTAAATAAAGGGTTGCAGTAATGCTAAATTAGGTGACTATATCCTGTACTCTAGCATCCCCCCTCGCTCGAGTGTCTGTGAGGCAGAGACGAGAGCGATTCCGCAAAAACGGCAATGAAGCAAGCGGCTTAGTGAGGAGGTCAGCGAGCTGATCTTTGGACGAGAGGAAGGAGACAGTGAGTGTCTTAGCACGAACGCGCTCCCGAACAAAGTGATAATCAAGATCCAAATGTTTGATCCGATGATGTAATACAGGATTGCTAGCAAGATAGGTGGCCCCAAGGTTGTCACAATACAGGGTGGGCGACGTAGGTAGGAAGATCCGGAGTTCAGCCAGCAAGGATTGGAGCCATAGTGTCTCACAAGTAGCCTCAGCAAGAGCTCGGTATTCGGCCTCAGTGGATGACCGGGAAACTGTCGGCTGCTTCTTGGAACTCCAGGAAATCAGATTGTCACCATGGAACACACAATAGGCACTGACAGAGCGACGATCACCCTTGTCACCACCCCAATCGGCATCACTAAAGGCAGACAAACAGTGTTTGGGATTAGAGGAGATATGAAATTGCAGAGAGGCAGTGGAACGAAGATAACGGAGTATACGCTTGACCAACTGCCAGTGAATTTCCCTTGGATCATGCATGAATTGACAAGCTTTATTAACAGCGAATGAGACATCTGGTCGAGTGAAACCAAGGTATTGAAGGGAGCCAACAAGACTGCGATAAAATTGAGGATCGCAAAACTGAGAAGAGACAATTGAGGCGTCAAAGTTGGAGGCCATAGGAGTAGTGACAGATTTGGATTCGGACAAACCAGCACGAGAGACGACGTCGTGAATGTGTTTGGTTTGATTAAGAAGAAAGCCATGAGGGATCCTAGAAATTTCAATTCCCAGGAAGAAGTGTGCAGAACCAAGATCCTTAATGGGAAATAGAGAAGACAAAGCGGATATAAACTTGGTGGAGAGATGCAAAGCAGAGGAGACGATCAGGAGATCATCCACGTAGACAAGGATGAAGACACAGTGGTCACCAGACCGAAAAGAGAACAACGAAGTATCAGACGAGGAAGGAGAAAAACCCAAATCAATTAAGGCATCACTCAATTTCGAGAACCAGGCACGGGGTGCCTGTTTCAATCGGTACAAAGAGCGATGTAATTTGCAAATATAGGAAGGATATTGAGGGTGTGTAAAACCTGGTGGTTGCGAGATGTAGACATCCTCTTCGAGTGTCCCATGAAGGAAAGCGTTCTGCACGTCCAACTAGCGAACATCCCAATTGCGCATTGCGGCAAGAGAGAGAAGTAGGCGGATGGTCGATGGCTTGGCCACAGGACTAAAGGTGTCATGATAATCTAAGCCATGAAGTTGATGAAACCCTTTGGCCACAAGACGAGCCTTTCGACGTTCAATGGAGCCATCAGACCGGCGTTTGGTCTTGAAGACCCATTTGACGCCTAAGACATTGGTGGAGGAGGTAGGAGGGACAAGAGTCCACGTCTGAGTTTGTAGAAGGGCATGAAATTCTGCATCCATGGCAGAGCGCCATTCAGGGTATTTGGAAGCCTCGGTGAAAGAAGAAGGTTCTTCAGGAATGAATGTTGTGGAAAGGCAATGTGGTGGATGGTCGGATGATGGCCAAGGAATGGTACCATCGGTGCGGAACAAAGGCTTAGAGATGGAAGCCTTGGAACGAGTGGTCATGGGGTGTGTGTTGATCGGTTGGGGAGAGGCAGAAGAATTTGGCGGCAATGGGGACGGAGCGTCAAACCCTGGCGCAGGAGATGTAGGTGGTGACGGTGATGGGCTAGAATGAGTGGGCTGGTCTGGGGAGATAGGTGGTGACGGTGGTAATGGGCCAGCAGGAGTGGGCTGGGCTGGTGGAGGGGAGGAGGGATTAAAATTTAGAGGTAAAGGCAAATTGCAACTGACAGAAGGTTGTGGAGATGCAAGGTAAGACGAATGGGCAAAAGGAAAATCGGCCTCATGAAATCGAACATCCCGGGAAAAATAAACCTTATCTTGAACCCAATCGTAGCAAGTGTAGCCACGATGATTCGGGGTATATCCCAAGAATACACAAGGAGATGAGCGAAAGGAGAGTTTGTGAGATTGATAAGGGCGAAGATGCGGGAAACAAAGGCAACCAAAAACTCGGAACAAGGAGTAATCGGGTGGTTTGCCAAAAAGAGATTCAAAAGGAGATTTGTGAGAGAGGATAGGTGTTGGGAGGCGGTTTTGAAGATACACCGCAGTTTGAACAGCGAAGTCCCAAAAACGTAAGGGAAGAGATGCTCCCTTGAGAAGCGCAAGGGCCATATCGACAATACGTCTATGGCGACTCTCAATGGACCCATTTTGAGAATGAGAATAAGGACAAGTTAATCGGTGACTGATGCCCAACTGGTGAAAAAGAGGAGATAGCGGCTTGAACTCGGTGCCGTTATCGGTTTGGATAGAGACAATATTAGTGGAGAAGAAATTTGTTACAAGCTTGATGAAATTAGTAAGAGTAGAGGACACATCAGATTTTTGAGATAAAGGGAAAATCCACACAAATTTAGAGAAGTCATCCACAATACTAACAAAATAACGAAAACCATTAAACGACAGTTCATGAGCCGGACCCCAAGTGTCAATAAACAGAAGTTCAAGAATCTTGGTGGATCGGGATGGACTGGAGGGATGAGGTAACCGATGAGCTTTGGCCCAACTACAAGTTTGGCAAGGGGTTGCCTTAGGTTTTGAAAGATGCAGAGATTGTAACACAAGGGAAGTGACGCCGGATGAGGGATGGCCAAGCCGCCGGTGCCAGAGATCCGGGATAGGGGCGGTTGTGGTGGAGTTGATGGTTGGTGGGACATCGATGTTCACCGAAAAAACGTACAGACCATCCTTAGCGGGGCCCGAAAGAAGAAGTTCCTGCGTCTGCAAATCACGAACAGTAAAGGATCGAGGAAAAAACTCAAAGAATACATGATTATCAATGCAGAATTTTTGAACGGAGATTAAGTTTTTGTTCAGAGAGGGAGCATGAAGGAGATTATTTAAATGTAGAAGGCGATTAGAAGCAAGGAAGGAGGCAGAACCGTGGTTTCGAATGGGGACGGTGGAGCCATCACCAAGCGAGATCTGGTCAGTACCACTGTAAGGGAGGGAGTCAAGCCTTAGATTGCCGATATCGGGGGTGAAGTGGTGATTAGCCGCTGTATCCGGATACCAATTGGTGGTGGTTGCATTCGCCTGAAGTGACCGAGGAGGGGGCGGTTGCAAAGATTGATCGAACCTGTACCAACACTTGATGGCAGCGTGCCCCCGTTTGTCACAAAGTTGACAAATCGGTCTTGTATCAGGCTCCCCGGTGAAGTTGAAACCACGACCTCGTCCAGCACCTCCTCTGCCACCAGTACCGCGACCCCCTGTTTCTGGTGATCCTCGACCGCCGGTAGAACCACCACGGCCAGAGGAGTTTCCTCTGTAACCGCCGCGGCCACCCTTAGCAGAGGTGAAGTTGGCTTCAGGAGGTGCGGTGGTGTTGTTAACGGACAGAGGTGGTGCACCCAGAATTGATGAAGAGTGACGGGACAAGCGGGCTTCATGATTCAGCAAGAAGGCGAGGACCTGTTCGGAGGATGGCATGGTCAATTGTGTGGAGATGGAGGAGATGACTGAATCATACTCGCTCCCTAGACCAGAAAATAGTTGGATGACGAAGTCGTCATCAGTGACAATCCGGCCAGCAGCCTGAATGGTGGTCACAATCGATTTCACTTTGTTGAAATATTCCGAGATGGATTCGAAGCCCTTCTTCAAGGTGGCAAGTTGAAGCCTGGATTGAACGAGTTGAGCGTTGGATTGGGCTGTGAACATGGTGTGAAGACGAGTCCAAATGTCGACTGAAGTGGTGCATTCAAGGACTTGCACCATGATTGGTTCTGTTAGAGATGAGGTAAGGATGGCAACAACAAGGTTGTCTTTTGAAAACCAGTCAGAGTAGGCAGTAGATGAGGCATCGGCAGGTTGATTTTGAGACCCATCAACAAAGGAGTAGAGATTGTTGGCTTTGAGATAGGAAGAGATTTGCTTCTTCCAGATGGGGAAATTGACATGAGTGAGTTTGACTGTATTGAGAGCAGAGAAATTAGGAAGGGAGATGGTTGAGTTGGGAACAGGCTGTACTGCCATGGTAGAAGGTGTAGAAAAAAAAAAAACAGTTGCAGGGCGGTTTTAGGAAGCAGAAGGTGGGGTAGTGGCGTTTGCCAGTGGCTCTGGTACCATGCTGAAGTCCGTTGGGACTCGGGATCAGGGGTCGTGTGTACGTGTGCGCCCATGCGCTAATAGCCTAGCACATAGCCCAGCGGGGTTCCATCCTAAAACCAATAGGGGTCGTGTGTACGTATGCGCCCATGCGCTAATAGCCTAGCACATAGCCCAGCGGGGTTCCATCCTAAAACCAATTGGCAATAGGTGGGGTTGCCCACTAGGTTATATGCTAAGGCTTTATGTTTCACACTTTCAATGTGGGACATTTTGTCTCTTCACATTTCATTCTCAACACGCCCCCGCAAGTGCTCAACACGCCCCCGCAAGTGCAACTAGGGTCGTCTTTCGCCTCTAGTTGACACTTGGACAACGGGTCTAGCATCTCATTCTCTTTTTAGCTAACCCAGGATCGAGAGTCGGACCGTTTGGCTTTTCCGCTCTGATACCATGCTGATTGACAAGAAAGTGATTACTGATTGCCATCCTTAATTGTGATTCTTTTCTAGATAATTTGTGAGTACAGGGCAGTAGCATATATATACACAAATAGAGTAACTGTAAGTAACTGCAACTCTAGATAACTGTAAATAATAACTGTAAATAAAGGGCTGCAGTAATGCTAAATTAGGTGACTATATCCTGTACTCTAGCAATTAATGTATTAAAACTTTAAATCTATATACGTAGTATATATATATTTTTTGTTTATTCATGTATGATTCGATATTGATTTACTCATTTTTTGTGTCATTTATGGAGATACATTTTTAAATTCGAAGGGTATTTCTTGGTGCTTCAAAATTTAAACCCTTTAGTTTGACAAAATCATTTCAACTATATCAAATTTTGTGTACAAGGGATATAACTTGAAATTATTACAAATCTTTAAAAATTTGATATAATATCATTAATATGCGAAGGGTCCGTTTTTGTGCATAAGGTATAACTTTCAATATATTATTCCAAAAATGCTAACATCAATAATGAGTGCATAATCATTCGAATTGTGGTTATTCTTTCATTATTAAAAAAAACAAAGCAATAAGGATAAGTTATTATAATACTACCTCCGTTCGGAAAAACTTGACACTTTACTATTCATGCACGTTTTTTTAGGAGATAAAAACTATATAAAATATCGAGTTTTTTTAATAATTTTTTTAACAACTTCGTAATTATTATTAATAAGTACAAACTTGTTAAAAAAAATTTATAAAAAAATGAATATTTTATATAGTTTTTATCGTTGTAAAAAAGCGTGCATGAATAGTAAACGACAAGTTTTGCCGAACGGATGGAGTACTGGGTTGAACAATATAGGTGTAACATCTACATTAACATAAATCAACATATTATTTGTCAATAAATGATTTTGTGTGCAAAAACAACAACAAAAATACATATTTCGAACACCTAGCAATTGTGCACATTCATGTAACAACCAAAAAATGAAGATACATACAAATCTACAATGCACAATTAACTAACAATATATACACAGATAGAAAGAGGTTTCGGTGTACATAGCTCTTACGGTGTGTATACACATGCCTTATTATGTACGTAAAAATTATTCCTCCATTTTTACATACTGTAGATGTATATCAGTATATATACTCTCATTTTCATCGTTTTTATTTGCTAACTCTACACCTTATTAGAAAACAATCGATAAAAGTGATTATGAAGATTCTAAAAGTAAACAATTGGGTATTATAATTAGTGCATGACTTGTCTCCGTCATTAATAGGGCTGCGGAAAATTTTCCACGAAAATCGTACCAACCGAATCAATTGTCAGAAGTCGGTACGGTAATGGTAATCGAAACGGAAAAGTTGAGATTACCATTACCAACCGATTTGCAATTGGTTGGTACGGTAATTACCAACCAACTACTACCAATATACATTTAGGTATTTTTTTAATTATATTTTAATTGTTTTAAGATTACATTAAGTTGGAGTATTTTTTTTGGGTTATAAGACTTGTTGTTTGTTATTCAAGTTAATAAGTACTTCGTATTTCCTATTTCTTTTTTATTTGTTATTTTATTTTTGGTACTGACTTGATTTCTTTTTATATTTGTTATTTTTATAAATTGTTTTTAATCAAGGGAGGAATACTAGCTCGGCTTCGGTTCAGACTAAAACCTAAATTTTATTCGGAAGCTAGTGGACATGTTATTTTAAATATTATCGGGACAATTTAAGTCTTTATATTGCTTTTGGGCTTAATGACGTATTTATGTTGTTGCTACTTATAAATTTTAAATTTTATTTAAGTTGTATTGTCTTTGATTATTTGTATGCTTTTTTCACCAACACCCAAAACATGGTAAAATACCACTACCAACACGTACCACCCAACTTAATTGGTAACCAATTAAGTTGGTACAACCCCTTCGGTGGTTGGTAATGGTTTGGATTTTAGGATTACTAATTATAATTGGTTGGTACGTGGTAACGACAAAAACTAATTGGTATTGTACCAATTCCACCCCTAGTCACTAATACTCAATTATTGTAGGTGACACTACACCATGGGTCCTTGACCGTCCTTCAAATATTTTAATGGATCACATAAATTAATAAAAATTGTTACCTTTTTTATTTAAAGAAGAAAAATCGACTAATGAGGGGAGTAAAATTTTATAGGATATATGTCATTACTAAATTTGTACTCTAAATTATGATGCAGATGAAAAGAATCTCTCTCACACATTGACACATATATCATTTGTGAATATCTTTTAAATTTTAATATGTGAATAAATTTGAAGCGCTGGATTAGAAAGATCTTAATGGTTAGTATTATGCATTATAAGTCATATCAAATGCTTTTTTTTAAGAAGAAAATATCAAATGCTTTTTTTTAAGAAGAAAATATCAAATGCTTTTTTTTAAGAAGAAAATGCTTACTTAGAATATTAATGATGTGTTTTTACTGACATCTTTTTTTTTTTGGTGGGATGTGTTTTTCATGACATCTTATAAGGATTGGTTAGTTACGAATCTAAGTTGTCATTCATCCTCGTTGGATTGAGATTAGCTAGTTGTTGAATTGGTGGATTTGAAGTTGGAAAAATAACCAAGTGTTTTATAATGTTTCACTAACTTTCATACTATTACTATCCTAATTTATTTCTCAGTTGTTCAATCCTTCGTATAACGAATATGGTAAACTTAGCTGCTCTGCCAAGGTCTTTAAGATTTCTATTAATGCTATGGAATAGTTATTGTAATCTGAATTATTTCCTAATAATAATAATGATAATGATAAAAGAATATGGTAAACTTTTAAAATAACAAAAATAATTAAAAAAAACTTTATATTTAAAATCAACACATAAATACTAAGGGTGTGTTTGGGTGTAGTATTTATGGGGTTTGAGGGATGGCAAATTTGCCTCGATTTTCCCACCAGCGTGTTTGGGTGTAGGGGTTTAGTGTGTTTGAAGGGTGGGAAATGGGGGATTTGAGAGATGGATCTGGATGGAAAATTGAACCTTCTTAGAGGAGGTTTGGTGGATGGGGATTCAGTTTTACCCCGTTTTGCCCCTTCGTCTCCCCCTCTCTATCCATAATTAACAAATCGATGACTTTCCACTTCCAACAATCAGGATCGACGGTGACAATAACTGCAGCGGCGGCCACCCTCTCGCCAACGGCGGTCAACCCCTCTCCGGCGACCCCCCTTCCTCTCTCCCCAACCACCTAATCCCCTTCTCCTAGGCTCCATCCCGACCTCGATTACCGGAATGAGGCGGCTGGCAGATCTCAATCTATCTACGAAACCCTTCTCCGGCGGTCGATTCCCGCCGGATTGGGAGAAATGGCGGTGTAGTCGACACTGAATCTGGACGGAAAGGGCTTTTCCAGCCCGATCTCGGAGAGCTTGCTGAGAGGAATTGGACTGAACATAGTAAACCTAAGCTCCTTGCCGACGCGCTCTACGCCGCCACCTCCATCTCCCAGGAGAACGCCGCCGCCGCACTCCTAAACCTCTCCATCTCTGCACGCGACTTCCGATCTGGTTGCTGCAGTAGTCGTAGTCGTCGCTTCCTGAGCATCTCGGTTAGGGTTTTTGGAGTAATAGTTGGTTGCAGAAGCCAGCTTGTGCTGCTCGTAGTGTTGCGTTAGGGATTTGAGCTTTTCCTTCAATCCATGGTGAGGATGTGGGAATCGATCGGCGAAGAGAGAGATGGCTCTCTGATTTGACGATGTGGGAAATGGGGGTTGAGGGAGGGGCATGAATTGGGGGCAATTTGGTCATTTTATGTGGGTATGTAGGGTTATTTCGGTCTTTGACCGTCACTCCATCCACAAAAAAATTAAAATACAACCAAACACAAAACCCAAAAAATTGAGTGTTGACTTTTCATCTTTTACATCTCAAAAATCCATTTCCATCTACCACATCCCCTCAAATCCACCAAATCCCCAAAAATCCATCCCGTTCCCAAACACACCCTAAGACATTTTTGGGGTAGTTCTTCTAAACTTACTCTGTTTATATCGATCTTTTGATCACCTTAATTGTTATAAATTTACGTGTTCTCAAGATACATAAATATTAAAAATCGATTACTTATCTATAAACTATCCGAACAAACACAACTCCATCGTCCACACCTTTAGAGAGGGAAATCAGGATGCGGACAGAATGACGTATTCGAAACTCATTTCGACTATGCTTCAGGACTCCTCTTCGGCTAAGATCGCTGACTTCGTCCGCAAGGACATTCTTGAACGGTGGGTCAACTATGTTGACCACCCAAATATTTGTCTTATATTTAAAAAAAAAAACAATTCCATTGTTCAAAAAATTTATTTAAAAACACCCATTATTATACATTATAAAATCAAACCAAATAGATAACACACGAATTTCAATAATTATTCGAGTAAAAAAATGGAGTATATCAATTATCAACGGTAATTTCACTTGAGAATAGATCCGGGCAAACGCGGGTGGGGCCGGGCTTGAAGCTTTACCCGAGATTTCGCCCCGTTGTTACGGGCGCGGGCCGGATTAAGCCCGCTTAACGGGTTGAAAGTCGTGTCCAAACTTGTCCTCGAATGCGGGTGCGGGTAGCTCGCGGGTACCCGCAAACCTAATCAATTTTTTGTTATTAAAGATATACTTAGCCTATTGTAATAAATTTTAATATATGTAATCAATTTTATTCAATTTTAATACATATTCTTACTGTTTTTGTTTGCTTTTAAATTGAATACATACACAATTACTTAGGGTTCGTATGAGACGGGGTTAATAAACCGACTAAAATTAGTAACAGGGTAAAAATTTATAAACGGTTGGTAAAAGTAGTTAAAAATTTATAAAAAAATATAAACTCCGTATGGGACGAAAAACAGTTTATTTGTAAAAAAATAGAGTTTATTTGGTTGTTATTAGGGGGTATTGTGGTACTTTTAAACCAAATAAACTATTAAAACCACAAAAAAAAGCTTCCAAAACAACTTTTAAAATAAGCCTCCATTTAAACCAAAATCTCCTAAAAAGTTGTACCCCATACCTCATTGGATCCGATTTAAGCTTTTAACCGATTGAAATTGCCTCATACAGACCCTTACTGTTTTTATTCTAAAAAAATTGAATACATACATAATTTATATACTTACTGTTTTTTAAATTGAATGTATATACCTACGCGGGCCGAGCGGACCTACTACCCCTGTTTGCCCAGGTCTACTTGAGAACGACCGTATCCTGTTTTCCCCATCGGAAATAAATACGGAGTATCTAAATAAACCCATAAATAAAATAAAATAAAATTCATCACGGCATCCTCCGGAAGCAGTGAAATTTTAGCGATTTAGAGGGTGTGGAGACAAGGTGAAGCACCAGGAGCCGGAGGATGAGTTCCCGTCCATGATCTGATTCTCCGGCGAAATCCCTCGGTCGATTGTCTGTCTAAATGGAAGGTAATCCCTTTACCCCCCAAAACCCTAAATTTCAACTCAACTCGTCTTCTTCACTACCTACTTTCACAGCTGACCTACTTTGCTATCACTTCAATTGCTTTCTCTTGTGTTCTGTTTACCCAAGTTTCGCGGGGTCTCTCAAATTTTGACCAACTTATTAATCTTGTTCTCTCTTTTGTTCTTCTGCTTGTGAATTAACAGTTTTATATTGGTTTCTGTAATGTGAAGAATGGGTCAATTTCTTGAATTTACTATATTCATCCATTGTTTTAACTTGGGGTTTTTTGGGTAGCTTTGTCTCCTCTTTTGCCCAAATGCACACTGTGTAAATCCAATGCCTGCCATTGGAGAGGGCATTTGTGAAGTGATGAACTGTTGATTATGTAGAATTGTTGGCATTACAAAGTTGAATGCTTTAATTGGGTATTTGGAAATGTTATTGCATTTTGGTATAACCTTCTTTTTTATTGGAAGTTTTGAAGTGCAATGAATCAGAATTCAACTTAAATTTCGTCAGGAAAGAGATCCCACATTTCCAGGCCCCTTGTTTGTTGACTTGGATTTTGGGTGGGTTTTTATAATATAAATAGGTTATGAACTACTAATTCAGCATTGCAAACTTGCAAGGTGTGATAGGAGATTAAATGCAGTGGTAGAAGTAAGACCTTAGTCATAGCTCATAACATGGTAGTGAAGGGAGATTGAGCTAGAAGTGCCTCAAATATGGATAGTATACTTGTTTGTTAATTGTTGCTATTGCTGGCTGCACAGTTAGCTTGCCCTTTCTCTGGAGATTAAATACCTAATTGTGCCTTGGGATGCCCTTTCTCTGGATATTAAATATATTATGCATCACTCTTTAGGAGGGGGTTGTACACTTGAGAGAACTCAACTTGTTTAATGCCTATCTGCAGAATAGTGTAGCCATTTCCTCCCAGATATCATGCTTTTACTTGGGTTTATTATAGTTTTCCGTGCATTCATTTATTTTTTGGGTTAGTCAGTTTATACGAAATGCATTCATTTATTTTTGAAGTGTTTGCATATGGTGCTTGTTTCAATTTTCAAGGAGTGTGCACCACGGATGGTCACATAATAATCTATTATGTAGAATGTTATGGCTCATGTCACAGTTCCCTGTGGTTAATTGTTGGTTGCTATCATGAAGAGAATATCTATTTAAAAAATCATTTTTATGGGCCAGATTTTCCGCTTTTGAAATAACCGTTATTTTTATCCTATAATGCATGAAATGTATACATATTTTTTTTTTGTATTTGTCCACCTTTTTGTATGTGATATGTTGAATCACGGACATTGAACCGTAATAAGACCTAGTGTGTTTGTCCCAAAATCATATTGATGATGGAATTTTTGTTTGACATTTAGCAGATATCTCCCCAGACCAACAGTCAGTAGGGTCCGGGGCGAAGAGGTCCAGTATACCATCAAGCAGTAGGTCTGCTAATTGTAAGGAATTTCTTCGCAGATTTGTTGATAGTGAATGTCTGACAGCCAACCTTGAGGACTGGTTTGAATCACTGTCAGAACATTCAGTACCTGGTGCCATTGAAGTTCCCTTTGAGTTAGTCGATCTTCAAAAATTTGATTATGCACTAGAAGGGGTTTCTTTACAACAACTAGTTCGGATGCCCAGTGCTGTTTATGCTTCAGCCTCTGATTCCGCGGAAGCTACTGCTCATCTAGCCTTAGACGAATTTCTACATGCTAGTGTGAAGGGGTTGTGGGAGGCATTTTGGAGCAAGGGTGAGAGCCTGCCCTTCTCGGTTGCATGCCTATACAAGGATAACATGAAGTTCTACCAGGCCGAGAGAGCTATTGCTCACGGGAAACTTAGTGATATCTGTGCAACTGCTATATTGCTGAAGAATGATAGACATTCACACGGGCGATGGGATGACGTTCTTGAACTAGCTCTCATGAGACCTGATATTGGAATTACTGCGCTGGAGAGTGCCCGGCTCCCTCCTCTATCCACTATAGGTGAAGCCCTATACTTTGCCATCCGGATACTGCTCTCTAGAAGTGTAAGCAGGACAAGTTTTAGTCTCGTTTCAAGTCCCGTGTACATTCTTCTTGTTGATTCTCAATATGGAGGTGTAGTTAAAGTGGAAGGTGATGTGAATAAGCTGGAGTTGGATGTAAATAATGTATATGAATGTGCTACTGAATGGGTTAAAAAACATTCAAGAATTGCAGTTTCTCCCATTGATAGGGTATGGAACAAGCTTGGGAATGCCAATTGGGGAGACGTAGGTGCACTTCAGTTACTTTTTGCGACATTCCATTCTATTGTACAGTTTGCTGGAATGCCCGAGCACTCTGTTGAAGACTTGGCTGCTGACCACAGTTCTCGTCTTCAGGCTAGGAGAGTGGAGAGACAGGTGGGGGACAGCACAGTAAACAGCCATTCTTCATTCCGTTACCAGCAGCGTAGTGGGTCCCCTGAAATCGTTGAGGTTCAGGATGACTCTAACCGTATTGAAGCAGAAAAGCTGATGAAGCTGGAAGTAGGATCTGTCTTGTGGTTGGAGGATTCTAACGTCCAAAAGGGTTACCAGGTTAATGAAGTTTGCAGTGATGGCGAACTTCCTTATTATATCGCGTCTTATGTTGAGGATCCAGGAAAAGCATTGTTCTTGTATTTTGGTTCGCCTCCTTCCCAGGTTGAACCTGCTTGGGGGGATATGAACTTATGGTACCAAGTTCAGAGGCAGACCAAAATATTGACACTAATGAATCAGAAGGGTTTATCAAGCAAGCATCTACCTCAGTTGAGTGCTTCTGGAAGGATACTTCATCCTGGTCAGTGTCATAGACCAGACTCAGGAGGCAACTGTGATCATCCGTGGTGTGGCACCCCAATCCTTGTGACCAGCCCAGTGGGTGAGTCAGTTTCAGATATGGTCCGCGGTGGACGATTTGGTTCAGACGAGGCCATTAAGTGCTGCCATGATTGTCTGTCTGCACTTGCCACTGCTGCTTCTGCTGGGATTAGGCACGGAGATATCTGCCCTGAGAACATAATTTTCGTAAGCTCTGGTGTCAGAAATCCTTACTTTGTCGTGATTGGGTGGGGCCATGCCGTACTAGAAGAGAGAGATCGCCCTGCTTTGAATCTCCATTATTCATCCACCTATGCCCTTCAGGAAGGCAAACTGTGCTCTGCATCTGACGCAGAGAGCCTCGTTTACATGCTCTACTTCTCTTCTGGTGGAGAGTTGCCCGACTTGGATTCTGTCGAGGGGGCCTTGCAGTGGAGGGAAACGGCTTGGTCAAGGCGGTTCATCCAGCAGAAGCTCGGGGATATCTCAGCTATCCTCAAGGCCTTTTCCGATTATGTTGACAGTCTATGTGGAACGCCTTATCCTATTGACCATCAGATTTGGATGAGACGGCTGATGAGACACATTCGCGAGGATGAACACGGGAAAGACATTGAAACATCTGTTTCTTGATCCTCCCTTGACGGTTCTTGAATTCCGTCATTCTAAATGCGTTGGAAGCAACGAGAGCTCTAAGCCAGCCCTGGTTGAACCAATGGCACGCAGGTACGTTAACTGAAGTTCCAATGCTCGCTTGATTTCGCATTGTGTATGCTGTCATTCATTTTGTAAAAATAGGACCCATTCAGTTTATTTAGATGTTGATGAGGAGTCCTGAAGAGGGCATCATCTGTCAATACCAGTGTAAATGAATACATATTTATTCTTGGTATCTATTCAGTTTCTGATTCAATTCAGTTCCATCTTCTATTCATTTTCGCGGTATCCCCTCCACTCCTCCAGTTTATGTTGCAATTGATGAAGAACATGAAGAGTCTGTATCAACACTGTTGATAAACCTTGAGAATTTGTTGTTGACAGAGTGGATATGATTGTTCAGAGGTGGATTGCAATTTGCAAGGTGCTGAACATGTTGGGGTTCAATCCAAAAAGAGAGCAAGATTAGGGTTCCAACTCCTGAGTGGGTTGTTCAACGTTGGCGAAGTGGTCAGAGGCTTTCACTTTCAAACATTGCAACTCTACAAGCAATTGGAGAGCAACCACTTCTTAAAGTCTTCATCCCTACAAAGCCAATCTTTACACTTAACTAAAATTAAAATAATGTAGGCGTTGATTTTCTCCTTTATCCTTTATGATATATTCAAATCAAAATGCACATCAACCCAATACTTTGAATTTGGTCACATCCGACCCTGACTAAAATCTTTTAGTTTTAGTTTTAGTTTTTTTTTTATTAAGTAAGAATTCGAGATCCGACGAATCGGTACGCGAAAACCGTCTAAACATACAATGAAAATAAAAAATGGTGCTATGAAACAAACAAAAATAACTATACAACACGAACGGAATGAAATTGCATTTTTATTGTGTATCATAGATATGGGTTTGGATCCGATTCAATTGTTTTACATATGGTATTATTAATGTGAAAATTTGTCATGATGAAAAAGTCATAATGATAATATAAAATAATCCATAGTTAAAAGGAAGTAGGTTTTTAACCGTGAATGATCATATTCTCTCTATTCGGCAAAATATGTTATTTTAGAGAATTAATTTAGTTCAACAAAATGTGTTATCGTATGTATTTTAGTCATTTTTTTTATGAAAATACCCTTATAACGATTAATGAATTATTAGTTATATGTTTATTTTCTTAAAAAATACTCCATCCGTTTGAAAATATTTGTCGTTTGTCATGTAGTGCACGCTTTTTGAGAAGATAAAAACTATATAAAATATTTTTTTTTATTAATTTTTTTTATAGAATTTGTAAGTATAAGATTATGAGAAAAAATTAATTAAAAAAATTATATTTTATAGAGTTTTTAGCTCCTAAAAAACGTGCCGAAAAGTAAAACGACAAATAATTTCAAACGGAGGTAGTATAAAATAAGCTAAAATGATATATTAATTATTTTTTTAAATGATCTTAACCACAAAATCACAAAAGGATATTTTATTTATTTTTGGTAGAACAAGAATGTTTTTTCCCCTCAAAAAGCACGAAGCATACAAAATTAGTGATTGCAAAGAACCGCGTGGAGACGCATTCAGCGATCGGATTGTGGTGGCACGTTATTTATTAATTGAATTATTGCATTTTCAACAACAAATTCGCCCACAGAAAATTATAAAAACTACTACTTTTTTAAGCATCAACGATAAATTGATTTTGTTTATATTGATTTTTTAATTGAATAATTTAAGTTATTACTGTAATAAAGAATTCCGTGGGGGTGGGGGGGAGTTGCGGAGTATTGAAGTGATCATCTTTTTGCTTACCAAATTCCAACGCAGATGAGAGAGAGAGAGAGAGCAAGAAACGAAAAATAATTTATCAGACAGAAAGAGAGAAATTCGACCAATTGGTAGAGCGGAGTCCGAGTTGTAAGGAAATTTCGTGTTTGATTCCTTTTTCAGCTGAGAGTCTCCCCAAGTTTAGGGGTTTTGTGATTTGATCCAAGGCACGAAATCAGAAATCTGTAGGGTTTTCTGTTGAATTTTGAAATTGACAAATTTGAGCTGAGATTGATGGATAGATAGCAGCTGTGGGGGGTTTTCTTTTGGTTTGGAGGTCATCTGGGGTTTCGTTCATGGCGTCCAATCAACCTCGGAGGATTTATCAGGCTTGGAAGGGCAATAATGTAGGTTTTCTTTCCTCTCTTATGCACCTTATAGTTAGTGTTTGATTGTAATTGATTGTTTGATTGGTAAATCATGATGGGCTGATCAAGTAATCATTATCATCATCTCTTATTGTGTCGAGTACTATGGGTGTTTTCTTGGATTTTGGTGCTTAGGCTAATTGAATTTTGATTGATCATATAAGACTTTGAGGACTTGTGGAAAAAAATTCAACTTTAAATACACAGTCAAGATGTATTTGATTGTGCATTAAGTGAATTACTATAGGCTGATTAGTGATCACAGATGTGATTTTTCTGCACCGGTTCTTATTCATTGCTGTAATCTATTGTTTGGATTTCGGGTTCGCTTATTCCATAATTTGCTGCAATCTTTTGTTGATGAATAGGTGGCCTGCTTTAAAATGGCTGCTCAAGTAATCATCATCATCATCTCTTATTGTGTTATTGAGTACCCATTTGGGTGCTCTATTGGATTTGGGTGCTCTATTGGATTTGGGTGCTCAGGCTAATTGAATTTTGATTGATCATATAGGACTCTAAGGAATCTTGTGAAAAAAAAATCAACTTTAAATACACTGTCAAGATGTATTGATTTTTTTTTGGGTAAGGTGTCAAGATGTATTGATTGTGCATTAAGTGAATTACTATAGGCTGATTAGTGATTACAGATGTGATTTTTATGCACTGGTTCTCATTCATTGCTGTAATCTATTGTTTGGATTTCAATTTGTTGCAAGCTTTTGTTGAAGAATAGCTGGCCTGCCTTTTGGATGATTGCACTAACAAAGCTTTCCTCTTTAATGGTTGCAGAAATTCTTCTGTGGTGGAAGATTTATATTCGGTCCCGATGTTGCGTCTCTTTTCCTCTCAACGTTCTTAATTGCTGCCCCTGCAATCGCCTTCTGTATAAATATCTATTTGAAGACGAAATGGTATCCTGTAGTTATTGTGGGTGCAATCCTTACCTTCTTGGTGAGTTCACTTTCTTGACTGTCATTTATGCATGCCATTTACTCTGTATTTGGTAAACTACGGTTTTCATCATAAGCTATATGTGCTTATTATCAGCACTTGTCACCGGGCCTTATCAACTACCTTATCAAATGTAAAGTGTATTGGCTTGTTGAAGTCTATGAATCAAGAGAGAAAATCTGATTCAACAAATGCCTCCTTTTGCAGAATTTAACATTTCTCTACATGACCTCCGGGAGAGATCCAGGAATTGTTCCCAGAAATGCAAGACCTCCCGAGCCAGATGAACTTGATTTTACAAACCCGTCTATGGAGTGGGTTAGTGATAGAACTCCAAATCTCAAGCTGCCCCGTACAAAGGATATTTTAGTAAATGGTCATACTGTGAAGGTGAAGTTCTGTGACACGTGTCTTCTGTATCGACCTCCCCGGGCTTCCCATTGTTCTATTTGCAACAACTGTGTCCAGAGATTTGATCATCACTGCCCATGGGTTGGCCAGTGCATCGGACTCGTAAGTTATTTTGCCTGCAAACTTCGATATTCTCATGGCTTTGTTCTTCATGCCTTCTAAATTGGTGTTTATATACACTATTACATTATTGTTGGAAACTAATTTCCTTTTTGTTCTTTGCTGCAGCGAAACTATCGGTTCTTTTACATGTTTATTTCAACTGCAACTGCTTTGTGCATATACGTACACGTGTTCTCCTGGATCAGTCTTCACCACCAAAATGATAACATTTTGAAGGCTATGGCACACGATATTCTCTCAGATATTCTAATTGTGTACTGCTTTGTAGCTGTGTGGTTTGTGGGAGGCTTGACAGTGTTCCATTTCTATCTGATTTCGTCAAACCAGGTAAACAACCGAGTGCTCTTTTGGCTTGCTAGTTTGTTGACACGTCCACAAAAGCATAAAACTCTTGAATTCGTTGTTCAGCCTGTTCATAGATTAGGCAGGTTGAAACTGATGATGTCCAGTGATTATACCAAGGTTGATGGTTTTTTGTTCCTACATATTTTACTTGCAGACTACCTATGAGAATTTCCGCTACCGATATGATAAGAAGGAAAACCCCTATAATAAGGGTGCTTTTGGAAATTTGAGAGAGATATTCTTCTCTAAAATCCCACATTCTTTGAATAATTTCCGAGCGCCTGCAATGATGGATGAACCGCCACCGATGCAACCTACTTCAGCACATTTTGTAGAATCCATTGCCAGCCCAAAGGAGAAAATAGACATTGAAATGGGCTCTGCAGGAGACGGTGATTATTCACTTCCGAAAATCTTGCGGAATTTGGACTATGACTATGTGGAGGAAAATTTAAAGAGTAAGGTAGGTGGAGAAGGTGATTTTGAAGATACAATATTTGTTGAAGGACCCAAGCATTACTCTTCAAACTCAATTGTCGAGGATGTAGATGAAAAATTTAGTCGAAGAAGTGATTCCATTCACAGCGAGACTGGTGTCTATCACAATGAGAGGCATATTTCTCTAGCAGAGAGGTACACTTCTTACTTCAGCTGTCTAAGATCTTTGAAAATGAAACTTCATTTTATTTCATGAACTATAGGATTTCTTTATCCTTATGCACGGTTTCTGAATTCTGATTGATGGTTTCTTTCTGTGACAGGCATAGCGAAGAAGCACCGCTCTATAACAATGATACTTGATATGGAGCTGGACTTCAAAGAGTTCCCTTTCATGCATATAAGAGTGTATACTGTATAGTTGGACATTCGACATAAAGACTGAAATGAGAAGCGGTGCAATGTTGCAACTACAGATGATACAAGGCCAAGACAAAAAGGAAGCTGCAGTGCTTCATATCTGGATGCTTCCTGGTTTTCTTTTTGGTTTCTTGAACTGAGTGAACCTTGAAAAACAACTGTATGTTAGATTCAAGTTGAAGTTTGTAGGCACCTTTAATTTCCCCCCTCCTACCTATTTTCGGCTCTCTGTGTAGAAGAACCATGAAATGTTCAAAGAACCAAAACTTGGCAATCAAACTCTTGAAAATGCAAACCCTTAAAAAATGTCAACTTCTGTTATGTGACTGCATTTACGCATAATGTTCAAACGCTTAGCAGGCGCTTTGCGGTAGGGTAGGATAAAGTGTCTAGGCGGATTTCATGGCTGAGCTTTGTAATTGTAGTCTTGGCGGTTTTTTACGACCTTGGTGGCGGGGCGAGTTCAAGGGTTTAGGCGGGGTCTGGCGAGTTCAAGGGTTTAGAACAGTATAGGTGGCTAGCAACTTTTTGAGGTTTAATTCACACAGATCCTATAGTCTTTCTGGAGCGAGAAGTGGCAGAGGCCAGGCCCCTCTTTTCAAGCAACGGCTACATTTACCACCGCGGGTCCCGCCTCCCAACGGTAACCTCCTTCTCCCACCCCTACGGGCTACGGCCTACCCTACTCTTTTAACGTTCCTTTTCTACTCCCCACTATAAATCTCTTCACCCCTCTCTCCGCCGGTACAAGGAAATCGCTCCGGCTTCCAATTTTCTTTCTCCGACCAAATTAATTAACACAGCGGCCAAGATTCCAGCATTCATCATGTCTAAACTCCCATTAATTGCTTTCTTGCTCCTGTCGGTGTCGATTGCCGGCCGTTCCCAGTCGTCCCCTGTTAGTTCTCCGGCGTCGGCGCCGATTTCCGGATCAAGAAAGTCACTTTCTCCGGTGCAATCCCCGAAGTCGCATTCTCCGACCACTTCCCCGGCGGCGTCTCCGTCCACTACCCCAGCGGTTTCTCCGGCGGCCAGCCCGTCCGGTGCTGTTGTCTCTCCTGTTCAATCTCCCGCCTCTACGCCGGTTTCAACCCCGGTTACTCCCGCAACAAGTCCGTCCCCAACCGTCGAGGCTCCTCCGTCGCCGGTTGCATCTCCTGCGACTGCGCCGATCAGCAGCCCGCCGACATCAGCAGCGCCGGAGGCCGCCGCTCCCCCACCAGCCACTGCAGCGATTCCCGCTAGCGCAGCCACTCCGTCAGCTTCTGATGTGGCTCCGAGTGCGGACACTCCCACAAAGGCGCCGGTCACATTCCCGTCAACCAGCCAACCAAGCGGCGCTCCAGCGAGCACCGCTCCCGCAGAGGGTCCGGCAAGCGACGACACTTCCTCCGCCATGGCTTCGGCACCCGGTTTTGGAATGATTTTGGGCGGATTAGCTGCTGTTGCTGTGGCCATGGTGTTTTAGATTTGGTGTTTTCTGTTGTTTGTATTGTTTGGATTTTTGTTCTAATTTGTTTGTTATCTCCACGGTTAATAATATATTTGTCCAATTTAACACTCATACACCAAATTCATATTTAAAATTGATCGGACATAACATCTTCCAAAAACTTGGTGTCATATTTAAACTCCATTTTTTGGCTGAAAGTGTTTGGTTTATGTGTTAAACTCGATTTAAAGATAAAAAAAAGATACCCCTATTTAGAAGAGGGTAAAATTGAGCTTAATTCAGAGGTTTTATTTTTACACTGATGATCGGTTACAATACAAACTAGGGTGATCAGCCTCCGAATGGCTGTTTTGAGATAGACGACGACATGGTCGCTGCAACCACAATATTTTTGGTGATATTACCCCAGCTCATTTGCTAACCACATTTTGGCTGAGATGGTAAATGAGACGGTTTTTTGACATAAAGACTTGAAATGAGAAGCGATGCAATGTTGCGAATACAGATGATACAAGGAAGCTGCAGTGCTTCATATCTGGATGCTTCTTGGTTTTCTTTTTGGTTTCTGGAACCGAGTGAACTGAAAACAGCTATATCTTAGATTCAAGGCCGAAACAGGTAATTTTCTCCTTCTACCTATTTTCGGCCTCCTTCCATTTCACTCTGTGTGTGTAGAAGAACCATGAAATCTTTTTAGGTCTTTTTTCCCAGCACATTACCTGTTGTGCTACTCTTGAAAATGCAAACAACCCTTGAAAATGTCAACTTCTGTTATGTGACTGCATTTACCCATAGGGTTCATGTGGCTACTGGCTAGCAACTCTTGGGCTTAATTCACACTGATCCTATAGGCTTTTTATATTGATCAATTCGGAATGAATAATGTGTATTGATAAATGTGCTGATAAAGAGCTTATAACGAACACGAAACTTAGCATTGCCGGCAAAGAAACACAGAAATGATCACAATGAACGTGAGAAATGAGGAGGAAAAAGAGCCAAAAGCAAGTGGATGCTAAAAAAAATGGTATCTCTTTCTCTTACTGGGATCTCATTATAGTCATGCCAAAGTGGCTATTCACAATATTTCTCAAACCTTAATTGACTCTCCTGATTTTCCTATACAAAGTGACAGATGCAGTAATGTGTACCAGCTAATCCCAGCCCTTTCCAATTTACAAAGCTGTATAAAATAAATCCGAAGGGCAATTTGAAGGAGGCTAACCTGCAAATGCAGCAGCTTCTATAAAACCACCTGATGAAATCCATCCTGCTCAGTGTTAATGGACGCTGAGTTCTGATTTGGAGCACCCGTCGCTGTTGATTTCTTTGGTCCACCTTCCAGACCACTGTAGTCCAGGTTTTGCAACATAGGCGGGGTACTTCCCGCACTACCCAGCTTGGTAAATTTCTTACCCATCTCAGTATCAAAAGCGTCCTTGAAACGCATGGATCCTTCTGCATAATAGGTCGGGCTGGCTTCACTATCTGGTAACTCCTCTACAAGCACCCACTCCCTGAAGTTCACTTGGCTCGCTGGGGTTCTCACGAGAAAAACTTGTTTGAGGTTGTTTACAATGCCTAAGTTGTATGGATTCTTATTCTTGTCATATCTGCGTCGGAAGTTCTCATATGTTGTCTGCCATAAGAGGAAGAACACTCCAATGAAAATGGGATGACATTGGGAATTTACCATTCCACTAGCAAGGTTAAAAATTACCTGATTTGTGCACATGAGATAGAAATGGAAGACAGTGAGACCTCCAATAAACCAGACAATAACAAAACAGTAAACAGCAAGGACAACAGAAAGCACGTCGTCTGACATTGTATGCCAGATATTGCCCCCCTTGTGAAGAAGGTTGATCAATGAGAACACAAACACATAGAGACACAATAAGGTCGCCGATGATATGAAGCAAATGAAGGTTCTGTAGTTGCGCTGCAAAACCAGACATGATATCAAGAAGCTCCGTTCACATTCAGCATGCAAAGAAAGAAGCAATGCGAGAATGAATGGAAAATCTTTCAGGGACTTACCAATCCGATGCACTGTCCCACCCAAGGACAATGGTGATCAAATTTTTGGACGCAGTTGTTGCAAATTGAGCAATGTGAGGCTCGTGGTGGACGATATAGGTTACAAGTTTCACAGAACTTAACCTTAACTGTATATCCGTTGACTTTCATATCCTTCATCCGTGGAACCTTCAAGCTTTTACGTGCTCCAAATGACCTCATTGAGGCACCAACGCTTTCCTCTTCAGGGGAAGTCATGTTCCTAGGGATGATCCCAGGATCCCCGACTGATGTCATGTAGAGGAACAAGAAAACCTAACATGATTTAGATGAGAGCAGTTATGAATGTAACTTCCTAATTGAGCCATGGGAAAACAAGGTTGGGAAAGAGTTCCTAACCATACAGGTGAGAACCACTCCTACAGATAGTACCGTGATCCCAAAGATGGGATCGTTGTCCTTCAGTCTTATGAGCATTTTTATACAAAATGTTACAGCAGGCCCTCCTATCAAGAAGGTAGTCAAGTACAGCGACGATCCATCATAACCGAAAACCAGTCTCCCACCACAGAGAAATCTCTGCCATGTAAACAGAATAAAATTCATTACAATTCATGCCAACCTTTAAGTCCAAGTTTTGCGCAGATGATTTCGAAGCATATTTTCCAACATAACTATCTATGAACTCCATCAAAATAGACAATACAATTGTCAACTTGTATGCATAAACCCAGCTAAAGGATCATTATCGGCCTAATCTCCTTAAAAGCCAAATCTTCTTATTTTCTTTCAACTTATTGAAAATTTTCTGATGGAACCATTTCCTATAGGAAATCAGCTCAGTGTTAAAGTTAAATGAAGATATAAAGCCTACAAGATGTTCCTGATCATCTATACAGACCCAAAAATAAAATAAAATAAATCCTACAATCAATGTGAAATGGTATTCACCAGCCAATACAAAAATCCCCAGTTGCCAATTCACAATCTGAAATAAGTTGCAAAGTGACAAAAACAAATATGAATAGATAGAGTAGAAAAGAGCATACATTGTTGCCAGGCCAAACTCTATAGAGCCTCTGGGGCGTGGCACCGGGCATGGATCGGCAAGAAGGGGCATTTCGTGATGCTTTGCTACTGGGATTAGGGTTCATCATTTTCCCAAATTTAGGGCTTTTTTTTTGCCTTTCTCAAAAACAATCAGGGATCCATCAAAAGCAGAATCTCATGGATATCGATGCAATTCCAAATTGCACACATCCAATCAGGAAACTCTGCCTGATGGATTGCAAATTGCAATTTGGAGGAGGCAAATCTAGGTTTTTAGCAGGGGCTGATTTTTATTTTTGTTTTTTCTTCGAAAACCAGTTTCCCCTGCAATTTGTTCTCTGTAATCTCTCAAACGAACAATCCCTTGCTTTTCCGGCTCCTCCCCACCATCTTCTTCCTCCTCCCATAACTCTCTTTTTCTCTGTCTTTCCCTCCATTTCTCTCTCTCCCCCACAACCAACGGTTTCAAAATTCGAAATCTATGGACCCGTTTCCGGGTCGGATACTCCGTTTTTGGTGGCCCTTTACAAAGAAAAAGCCCAATTGACAAAACAAAACGACGGCGTTTTGGTTTCATCCTGTGCTCAAGGGCGAGTTTTTACGGCTTATCCGGATAGAGCTTCCATTGCTGAAGGTGGTGATGATGGCTGCACTTCTCTCTCCTCTTTCCTCTCTCTCTTCTCCTCCTCTATCCTCCTCCGTCGTCTTCTTTCCGAGTCTCTGTAAGTTATCTCTCTCTTTCACACTCTCGCCGTGTGTGCGGTTTCTTCAATTTTTGACGCGGATGATTAATGTTTATTTTGGGCATTTCGTCGAGCAGTTTGAGGTTTGGAAGAGTTTGTGAATTATGCAATGTGTGCTTTAGTTTTGTTGTTTTGTTTGGAAAATTTTCGTCTTTTTTCCAGCTTTTGTTTGCGATGCAGCCTCTTTTGTTTTGCGGGGCCTTTGATTTTGGTTCTGCACACTCTGATTTTGAAAATGTTTGCCCCAAAAAGTGTTGAATTTGATCATTGATTAATTGGACCATTCAATAATTTGTAGAATTGATAGAATGTTCTATTGTGGCTGGGGTCTGCTTCGGCTTTGGATTTTGAATTTCAGGCTTGGCTGTAACTATAAGAACATGGATTCCGGTTCTTGGAGCATGTTATGGTATCCTTGTGATAAGCTCAAATGTGTTATTCCGCCAAAAAGCTCCAAACTTGAATCTCAATCTAAATCATGAACTATATATAACCTTTGGGGTAGCTCAATCTAAATCATTAGTTGGTTTTGGTACTGCAATGGTGGGCTGGTTGATTGAACCTTCAAATTTTTGCCCCCGAGCCTGGTTCAGTTGTTCCCTGGGGAAGTATGAACTTGGATGTTTCTTCAAGTGCCAGACTGCAATGTGGTTAATCTTTGTCTCGAAAGCTTGGATCTTCAAATTTGGACTTAAACAACCTTGAATTTGTGGATAATTACATCTTAAACATTAACTCTCAGACATCGGCAATTACCACCCTTTGTGTTCATCTGTCCAAGGATGTATATTTTCACTTTTGTCTTGCAAGAAATTACATAGCCTTCTGAATCTAGATACCTTCCTTCAACCCTGAATTTTGTTTCAGAAATCATTCCTGGTTACTATAACATTTTTGCTTGCTTTATTATCTTTGTAATTGTAGCATTTATCTTAGTTCTGAAATGACCAATAGCTTTGTTTTCTGGTCATTGTTGTTAGAATCTGAAAATTCGAGAAACAACTTCATTTGGTATATAATGAGAGTATTTTCTTCCACTTTCAGCACATAGCCTGCAGGTTAACTGCATTTCACTGCAATCAAGACCATCGTATGGAGTCCAAATCCATGCATCCATGCCACGAAAAACTGCTGTTATTGTAAGAGCTGCAAATATTGATGGAGAACCAGCCCCCGAAGGGGAAGCAGCGGAATCAAAGTCAACAGAAGCTAGTGTTCCAATTGAAAGCCTACCACTGGAGTCTAAGCTGCAGATGATCCAGGAGCAGAGGCTGAAAATGAGGCTGGCGAAGAAGATCAGGCTCCGTCGGAAAAGGCTTGTGCGCAAGAGACATCTGAGGAAGAAGGGGCGATGGCCACCTTCTAAGATGAAGAAGCACAAGAATGTATGAAGAGAATACAAGGCCAACCACATCAGGTTTTGCATATGAGTCTCGTATGTCGTTTGCTAGTTCTCGTTAAAGTACCTGTTCTGTACCAAATCTTTCTTACTTCATTTCAAATGTGAAAGGTCTTACTTTTGTATCTGTATTGAATGCAAAGTTGTTATTGATTCAAACTATTAATTGAGAATTTCTTTTGGCCAATTGCAACATGTTCATACAGATGAAAAAAAGACAATCTACTTGGACATCCTTGTACATGTTTGTTCTTGGTACTGAAAAATCCAAGTTCATTAAATCACCCAAGAAAATGAAGATTAAACTAGCAAATGCTCGGCAGCAATGGTTCAAATGTTACATTTTATTTGCAACACAACTCAAAGGTGGCAGATATTACAGGCAAAAGGGAAGCCAAGGGTTGCAATTAGAATATTTACAAGACGAGTTAGATAAGATGAGAGATGAAGGAACTGCCTCTTTTTGCCTACAAGTTTGTCAGTTCTATGTCAATGGATCAGGAACATATTAGAACAGTTACGAGCCACTTCTTCAATATCTTTAAACCCATTTGTCTCTATAAAAAGAGAAATCGACGCCAATGGCTCCTATTTATGGTCACCATAAGTATGATCATAAAGGTGATCAGACTGCTTGGTCGCCCTTGAGGATACTGAATTTACAGAGTGGGCAGGTTGCATTCATCCGGAGCCATTTGCTGATGCAACCATAGTGAAAATGGTGGTTGCAGGGTAGTGTGCACAATTCAGCTCCTTCTACATACCTTGTTAAGCATATACAACATTCCTACACAGCCACAATGAACATAGTTGATCAGTAACAATTACTAAATGGAAAAATAATTTATAAGCATCATTTTTTTAAGTTTATGTCCTGGGCGAAAGACAAACACGCATAACTGGAGTTCAACCAAAACTAATACAAACTAAGCAGAAGCATCTTACACAATCTTCAGGATGTAAGGTTAGGCCATTGACAAAGTTCTTGTCCGCACCATAGGGCTTCAAATCATTGCCTGATATCCTTGGAGCAAAAGACTCGTGAAAACTATACTTGGGAAGAACTCCAATATCATCTTCCGAGGCTCCTTCTCTGATAGTCATAGCGTATGCAATAGCTACTACCGGGATGCAGAAAAAAAGAACAAGGCAAATGATGCATGCAATTCCTATGCAGAATACCATGAAGAAGATGTCAAGGGCTAGATAAACGACCGCTAACCTGCAGTTCCAAAATCATCATTTGTAAGATGCTCTACCATTCAGGAAATAGAAAACTATATGTAAAATAACTCTTCAAATGTGTAGTTGTCTGATTTTCTCAAACCAGTCAGTGATTAAACATAAATCTCACCCAGAAAAGGTAGACATTAACATAGTAAACAGAGGGCAGAGAACCCGACAGCAACGACTCGGCAGCACAATAGCAACTCCACCAAAAGGAAGAAGGGCAGAGAAAGGAGGGAGAGAAGTAGAGAAGAAAGGGAGAATAGGAGGCAGACGTGAAGTGAAGAATAGAGGGCTAAAATCAGAAAAAAAATCTTCAAAAAAAATCAGAAAAATATTTTCCAACTAAAAAAAGACATGGAAAGATTGTATCCAAATAAAACAAAGATTGTAATATATCCAAATCAGCCAAAATAAGGAAAAAACAGAAAAGCCCATAGCCAAGGATAGCGGTGGCAGGTGCGCCTTGGGCTTAAGCGCGCCTGGGCTTCGCTTTTTTAATCACTGACCCAATTCGAATCAATTTAAAATGGTAAGATAAAAAAAAAAAAGTTGTATTAGGAATGATCAGGAACATATATAATCTGATCCACAGGAGCACCAATTTTCTTTCCCAACTGCCATTTTAAGTTAAATTTTCATGCAGAAGCTATAATCATGAAGATCTTTACCAATAAAGACGGGGAGAATCTACTAAAAGGGATGGACCACCTCCAACAATCCAGTAGAAGCCAAGCACCCACCAAAATGATGATGCCAATGTGTTCACTGTCTCTAACTTCTTTGCAATGCTGAAATAGCAGGAATAACAGTGTTCAGAATATGTATGAAAGTAGCCAATGATGAACCAAAAATACTGCAAGAATATGTGGTATATCAGCAAACCAAAAGCCAAAAAACCAATCCAGGCTATCCAGCTGCAAATTAGCAATTTCTGTATACTATAACTGAACTCGTATCCCATTCAATCATAACCATAAAAGTTCCCAAAAATAAATAGAAAGAACGCATCTTTTGCAGCAGCTATTACAGGAATCCACATAGGCACATACATATCTTAACGTCCATAGACTGAAACTAAAAAAAGTAGATCAGCAACTCATTAAGTTGTATATAAATGTTTGAAATTCAAGTAATTGGACTATTGTAAGATTTGTTGAAAAGTGAAAACATATAAAAGCAAATTAAGGGATTCAAGGCACTGAAAATTTTAAACCAGGGAATGGAATAGTGAAAACCTCCTAACTGATAAAGAACCAAAAGCAAGGGCGCTGTTCAGATTGACTGCAATCCTAAGAATTGAACAAGCTGAACTGAAGCTCCTCACCTGATGTAATAACCATGAGAAGATGAAGCTCTACCAAAGTGATGGTCCCCATGGATTTCCATCTTAACCCGCCTCCGATACTCGGAATAAACAAAACCAACATGCAGAAAGCACTGCAAAGCATAGCCGCCAATCCAAACCCTAAGAGGGGTCGATGGTTTTTCCTTCACAGTCCAACCTAACACGGCCACAGACACCAGCACAAAGGCCAAGTTCCATACCACGTCGAGAGCCACAAGTGGCCTCCACGCGCTGTACTCATCGTCGGCCGTTCCGCCACCATCTTCTGAATCCTCGTAATCGTAGTCTTCGTCGTCCGATCGGTGCTCGGAGTAGTCCCCGGCAATGTACCGGCTCAGGGGGAGGTAGAAATGAAGGGTGGTTGATATTGAGTTCCTTATGATCGTCGGGCTCCGGAGGAAGGTTTCCTCCATGAGAAAGCTTCAAGCTTGGACTGGTGAATTTGGGGGATTTGGGTTGAATTAGGGAATCGGTAAAAGGAAGAGGAGACGAAGGAAAATACGTTAGGGTTCTAAATTTTAGGGATTTTTTTCCCAATCGGACGATAGTAGCTTTTATATACTTCTTCCTTTTTGGTCCATTTGTTTTTCCCGTTTTTCATAAAAGAGTTTTATTAAGACCAACTCCAAATACTCCAATCAACTACTGTATTAAAGATGCATATTTATAGGTGTAAAAATATTTTTTTTTTTGGGTATTTTGTCTTAAATATGAATTGTACACTGTCCATTATTTAAATAAATAAAAATCTAAAAACAGTGTATGGATAGACACATAAAAATGTTGTGTTCATATTTAAATACTTTGTGTGCAAATATATATATTTTAAACACTTATAAATGATTATGAAAGTATACTTTATATCAAAATGTAGCATTTAAACCGTATCATTAGAAATTATCTAGTGTGTTCTATGGACACACAATACAAATTCTATATTTTCAAACTTTTTTTTATATATAAGAAAATGCTTTTTCCTCCAGATTTTCCCCTTTTTTTTTTTTGGTCTGGTCACTTTTTTTTCTTGTGTTTGGGTTGGTAGTGATGAGTTGAATTTTAACATTTTTCTATAGTTATTAGGTCAAAAGGCAAGTGGTTATATTGGACTTTATCTTCACATTAATCATGTTCTGTGGGCTATATTTAAGGGAGGGAATTTTTGTAGCATATAATAATAACAATAGTAGTAGTAGCTTGTTTTATGATCAATGAAGTCTATGATTTAATAGTTAAATCTGACAAAATCTAAGCGTCTTTTGGCGTTTATCTAACAAATATGCACAAAATCATGTCAAACTAAACCTAGTATAGTACTCCAATTTTAGTAAAAACTTTGTTCCTTTCACACTAGTAGACCCAAAAGGGTGAATATAGAATTCTTAATCTTCATGTTTGTGGTTAACTTAATTCAAGAGAGTTTTTGTTGAATTAAGACTTAAGAGAGCCATCTCAATTGCTTGAGACTGTATCTACAGGTAAGGCTCTGACTTAAAGCATTAAGCTTTTGGTTTAATTAAGCAAAGTTCAACCCACCTTACTTCAATGTTTTAAATTAAAGTATTTATAATTTGTTTTCTTAAACATGATGGATTTCATGGTAGATTGTGAAGTAAAATGTCATAGTCATTTCCCATTAAATATACAAGTCATCACCATTAAGGCAAAAAGATGAGGCCACTGATAAGTTATGGTTTCCAATCAGTAACTTGGGAGTGGCCACTTGGGAGATGATGTGATTAGCCATTACCCAGTTGCCAAATTCCTAAGATGATCACCTTTTCCTTCCAATTGGTATCTCTTCCTTTTTCAAATCTGTTAGCCCACACCCCATAAAAAAGCATATCAGCAACTGATCAACAAGAAAAGCAGCAATCCAAACAAACAGAATCCAATTCAGATTCATGTAGAAAGTGATTGCTTCAGCAAGTACCAATCGAACAGGAAACCATACCTTACAGGAAAGGGGTTCTAAAAAAAAGCAACTTCTTTCTTTCCAATTTTACATGCGTATGAATCTGATAAATTCTTGAGCATCACTAATTTTCTCGCTTTACTTGATAATGGTGATCGGGGATTCAATTTGATAATGGTGATCAGGGATTCAATTTCGTTGCTCCATCACTAATTTTCTCCCTTTTAAAGATGGTGATATAAACCTCAAATGGAATTCCAAGATAAGATCTTTATCCGGGATGCCAGAAATGACTGCGAAGCTCCAAATGTACACCAGGCACCTAAATTCAAATCAGAAATGGTCGAATGAGCAAATATTGCAGACCATCTTAGAAATTCTGGGAGATCCAAAAAAAAGTCAAGATCTTGGATGACGAAGTTGAAAAGCCCCTTCACATAACCTGTTTTGCCTCAATTGTCCGTTCTCAACCAACCGATCTCCTTCTCCATTGCTTGTAGATGATAAATTCTCCAAACACAGAACCCTGATTACCAAATAAACATCGAAATTGAATCCCCGATCACCATTATCGACAATTAACAGCAGCAAATTCAAAACAAAACTTGAAGAAACGAGAAATTTTAGAACTAAAACAGGAGAACTGAGCAAATAGTACCGAGATCAACGTCGATTTCGTGGATGGCGATGGCGCCTGTGGCGAAACGACGGCGTATTTGGATTAGGCCGGGGCTCCTTTGCCGCTATTTTTTATTCCCGCCGATCAGCCTAAACGCTGCGTTTCAATATTTGAAGGAATTTTTATTTTATTTTATTACATTTTTTAAAAAGGAAGAAGTTCATAAATAGGTGAAACCCTAGAAATCAAAATTCGTTTCGCGTCCTCATCAGCTGCATCGGCGATCAGTTTGGAGCGTGAGAGCGATTAAGATGGTGGAAGAAAGCGACACAAAGGTTCCGATCATCAGAGATATAAGGCGTTACTACTGTCAGTACTGTGGAATTTGCCGATCTAAGAAATCCCTTATCACCTCCCATGTCCTCTCCAATCACCAGGTATCCCTCTTTCTGTTCTAGTTAGGTAATCATCTCTTTTGATGGGGGTTTAATTGATTGTAACTTGAATTTTTTAGGAAGAGATGAAAGAACATGAATTTGACGAAGATAAAGAGGGACCGAGCTTGAATGTCTGTGAGAAATGTGGGGTGGAATTTAAGAAACCCGCGCATTTGAAGCAACACATGCTAAGCCACTCCTTGGAGGTATACCATAATCTTTTCCTTGAAATTTTTCCTCTGATTTGAATTCTATGTTTCTAGTAGCTAGATTGTTTGAAGTAGGGTTAGGTTAGAACGAATTCGTTTGAACTGGTGTATCAGATCTGCTGGTTTTTGTATATAGCTCAACAATTGCTCATTGAAATTTGAAAGTTCATGGATCATTGATCATTCAACCATATGAATTGAATTATCCATATGATTTGGTTTTGGTATTTTTTGTTACATATGATGATTCAGGTGTAGCAATATGTTATGGTTATTTGTTTATCATTGTGAGTTCTTTATTAGAATTTGTTGTGTTCATTTCCTGAATATTGCAACACTGCAGATTGAAGTAGCCTGAGGAACGTGTGTGAAGCATTGGATCCCGAGTAAAGATCTCCAAAATGCGAGGAGGCTTTTCACTGACTATCTTGACTGGACTAGTATCAGGATGGGGGACCACCTGAGAAGCTCCATCAAGAGGGCCTCGGACACGCACTATTGTTGAGGTTTGAAAATTGTGTGTTCTTGTGCTGAACGTAACAAACATTGCAGATTGAAGTAGCTCTGTCAAGAACGTGTGTGAAGCATTGGATCCCAAATAAAGATCTCCAAAATGCGAAGAGGCTTTTTGCAATGTAGCTTGATTAGACTAGTATCAGGATGGGAGACCACCTGAGAAGCTCAGTCAAGAGGGCCTCAGACACGCACTATTTTTGAGGTTTGAGAATTCTGTGTGGATATAAAATAGCCGAGGCCTTCTCTGTTTTGTAGTATTGTGATGTTGGAATTTGTTCTTATCGCCCCCATCTATTGTTGCAGAGATCATTCATATGTCCAGCTGATGACTGCGGTGCTAGTTATAGAAGGAAGGATCACTTGAATCGCCACCTTCTCCAACACAAGGGTATGCTATTTAAATGCCCCATTGAGAATTGCAACAAGGAGTTCACCATCAAGGGTAACATGCAGAGACACTTGAAGGTAATTCACGATGAAAAGCACTCTTCCGATGAGCACAAGGGGGCAAAGAAATTTGTATGCAGTGAATTTGGATGCGGGAAGGAATTCAAGTATGAATCCAAGCTAAGGACACATGAGGAGTCACATAGTGAGTGTTTTCAATGTCAATTTGTTGGGGGTAGGAAAAAGTTCATTGTAGGAAGAAATTATTTTAATGTTTATCGTTCTATTTGAATATGTAGTCAAACTGGACTCGGTTGAAGTTTTCTGTGCTCATCCCGACTGTATGAAGCCCTTCACCAACAAAAAGTGCCTTGATGCTCATATACGCACCTGCCATCAACATGTTATTTGTGATACATGTGGGACAAAGCAACTTCAGAAGAACATCAAACGCCATCTTCGCACTCATGAAGACCATCCTCCAGAGGAAATTAAATGCAGTTTTGAGGGCTGCAAACACACATTTACCACAGTAAGATTCATGGACCAACTCGAGTTTATTTAATAGCTCTAAATGAAACAGCATCTTCTTCTCTTGCAAGATGCCAGTGGCATGACAATCTTTATCATTTCAATTGAAAAATCTTGCAGAAGTCTAATCTTCAACAGCATATCAATGCCGTCCATCTAGAACTCAGGCCCTATCGCTGCACTTTTCCTGGATGTGGCAAGAGGTTCCCTTTCAAACATGTGAGGGACAACCATGAGAAATCTTCATGTCATAAATACGTGCCCGTAAGAAATGCTATGCTTAATCATGTACATATTGCGCTTCTCATTTGCACTGCGCATTTATCTCTTGGTATATAATGTTTGTTACCAGGGTGATCTCGAACAGTTTGACGAGCAATTCAGGTCCAGGCCAAGAGGTGGAAGGAAGAGGAGCTGTCCAACTATCGACAGCCTCCTGCGTAAAAGGGTAGCCCCACCGAGTCATCTGGACTCGCCTTTGAGTGACAGTGCTCACTGCCTGTCTTGGTTGCTTTCAGGTGATGAATGAGTAACCAATTGGAAGCTTCTTAATAGTGTAGATTTTTGTATAGAGGTTTTGATGCTTTTAGACCATGATTCAGAGCAACCTATGTAATATGTATCATCTGTTTTTAATCCATCTCCTTTTGGGTCTGATGTGTTAACTGGTTATGGTTTGCTCACATTGATATGAAACTCAAATTGATAGTCCGGATGTGTACAAAATCTGAATGTATTTGATCAAATGATAATGATGAACTGAAATTAATGACAGCAAAATTTTAGGGATAAATTCAGTCCAAATAATTTGTTCAAAAAATGGCAGTGGCCACCGGTCTTGACTGGTCAAGGCCCGCCAATCTTATCGATACAGTTGTTTTCAATATCCTCAATGAGTTCCATCTTATATAGATAACGTGAAACCCCACCACCTTAATTAGCAATGTACGTTCATGGTGGCGGTGTTCATACCACTCACAATGTATAAGTGGTTAATATATGACTGAACCATTCCGGATTGGTATGGTTTGGCTCAGGACTTGTGGGTAATACTCGAATGTCGCTTTTTATTTACAAATTCAAGGTACATATATGACTGGAATGATACTGTTATCTTAGTGGATAATTGCCTCTTACAAGATATTTGTTATATCGATCTAATAAGAGGATAAAGTGTTCTCTCGCTTGCTTTAAAAATGCTGGCAAATTATCCGGTTTTGGCCAATCATATACGTTATCTTATTCTCACATGTTTTAATACTTTAATGAGATATGAGGTATTATTTTGTTTGTTATTGGCACAAATAAATACTTCGTATTTCTCAATCTAAATAAATATATTATCGACACTTTATGAACAATCAATACATATGATAAACGAACTCTCAAAACATAATAACACCGTTCATTTTACGCCATATTCGAGTAATATGAATCACATGTAGCCTCCAAATCTCCAATGTAGCACTCTTTATTTTATTTTTTTGGTGTTGAAACTTGAAAGCGAGAGTCCGGCTCTCCGTAGACAGAAAGTGTTGGGCTACACAGTCACAGGAAGAGAAGTAGTCCCTCCCCTAATGTCATCAGCTAACAACTAATAGCGAAACGACCCCTAAAGACGGTCAAAAAGTTCATGAAAACTAAGAGGAAAGGAAAAAGCAAATAACGCAAGAAAGTCCGCGATAAAGTTCGATTTTCTAAATACATGCCTCAACTGGATCTTCCAGCAAGTAAGCTATGTGTAATTTGGATTGTCATGACTCAAATTATTTTCCAAATTGTTTACTTCAAATTCAATGTTGGGTTACAAACATCACTATTTAGATCTTCCAAATTCAACTATCTAAAAAATCATGCTAAAGAACCTTCACAAACTCACTATATAACAAACATGTTTTTGCTTCAATTGATCATCACATTTTATAATCAACCAACCAAACAAATCCCCAAAATGGAGAGTAACGGCTACTTACTCCACCTCCTGGTGGTACTGCTGATCACCAACGGCTCCGCCGCCGCCGCAGCGGCGGTGAAGGAGCACTGTCACCCACAAGACAAGCGGGCCCTACTCGCCATCCAGCAGTCCTTCGACAACGGAACCCACTTCCCCTCCTGGAACCCCGCCAACGACTGCTGCCGCTTCTGGGACGGCGTCAAGTGCGACCCCACCACCCACCGCGTCAACGAGCTCTCCATCCTCGGCGTCAACGGCATCCCCTCCTCCCTCTCCGGCGCCATCCCCGACGCCGTCGGCGCACTCACCGGCCTCACCCTCCTCCGCTTCCACAAGCTCGTCAACCTCACCGGCACCGTACCTCCGTCCGTCGCCAAGCTTCAAGATCTCGTCTTTGCTGACTTCAGCTGGAATTCCCTCTCCGGCCCCGTTCCTGACTTCTTCCGCCGCATGAAGAGCCTCCGCTTCCTTGATCTCTCCTTCAATAGCTTCTCCGGCACGATTCCGCCGGCTCTCGCCCTCGCCCCCGCCCTCATCTCCCTCGACCTCAGCCGGAATTCGCTCTCCGGCTCCGTACCTTCCGGCTTCGGCTCCTTCAGGTACAGTGCCCAAATTTGAGTAACCGCTTTCACTATTAAATGAACGAGCTCAAACCGATCTTAAAACATTAAACATAACAACCAGCCTTATATGACCTCTCCTTTCAGGAACGCAATCAGCCTGAGCCTGTCCAACAACCGACTCTCCGGTGAGCTACCCAAGTCGCTAGCGAACGTGCAGTTCTCGACCATCGATCTCTCGAGGAACGAGCTGACAGGGGAAGCAACGGTCGTGTTCGAGAACGGAAGCAGCTTGCAGAAGGTCGATCTATCGAGGAACGGGTTCTCGTTCAACTTGACGAACATTGTGATGCCTTCGAGTTTGATCAGCCTGGAGCTGAGCCACAATGAGATATTCGGGAGCCTACCAGCAGGGTTGTCGGATCTGCCGATGCTGCAGTCCTTGAACGTGAGCTACAATCGGCTGTGCGGCCAGATTCCACCCGACGGGGGAAAGAGCGTGTTTGGGGGAATGAGTACGTTCGACGCGTCGTGTTACATCCACAACAAGTGCCTCTGTGGGACTCCTTTGCCTGCTTGCAAGTAGCAAGTGTACCTGAAAAAGTGGAACTCATACGAATTGAACTAAATATATGTCAAATAAAGCTCAGGTTCAAACCTGTTTTAATGAATCCATCTCATGATGAAGCTGTTTTCTTCTTCTAAATACAGTTTGGATCGATCTCCATGACAGATTTATTACAGACTAGCTTGCTAAAATAAATAAGTTACAAGCATCATAACTTCTGAAAAGAAAGCGGCTCTTGTCCGATTGATCCTGATCCGCTGAGTACTAACGCCTTTTAGAATTGTCGCTGGCCAGCCAGAGTGTCAAGGACTTGGGGGGATTTAGTGCTAAGATGACTACGAAAGGGATACGAAGCAATGAAATGTCCAGTGTCTTCTGTATTTACATAATCACAGCGTTTTTCCTGCATATGGGGCAAGAACCGAAATGTGAGGATTCAGTTGTTTCTTGAATCAAAGCAATGAATGTAAGGAAATGAAGGGTGAAACATACGACATTCAGTGCTACAGATATTTGATGAGTGCCATTATAATGAGGACCAGCATCACAATCAAAAGAACCACCAAACACCAGCAGAAGTACCCTCCTTTAGCGCGTCTATTCAGAGTGGCCAGGGTTTTTTGCACACGCTGCTCCAGCATAAAAGTTATCATTCGAGATAGTTTTGGAATAAAGGAGCAATAAGACAGTAGCACTGAGTTAGCGCAAACTAGATCAGATGGTAAATTTACAAAATTAAACCGAATACTTGATACTAAAGTTCTCAACACAATGTTCAACGATGAAATGTCGTGTATGAACACTATTTTCATTATTACTAAAAAACAGGCTATGAGAATGAGAAGACAAGAAAGAATAACCAGCATAACCAGCTTAAGGTTTAGCCCATTCATTTTTTACAACAAAAAGACATGATCTAAGGTTTGACACACTCACACACGCACACAAATTTGAAAAGTGAAACAAAATCAAAAGATAATAGAATGCAGATAAGAAGCCCCTCTGAGCTTAGTAACTGCACTCAAATGTGGAGAGTTAATCGACAGAAGAACCTGGACCTACTCGTAGAACAAATTTTACTCATTAGTTCACCTTTCTGGTAATTTTCAACTATGTCTATGCATTCTACAATGATTGCTACTGTTACTAGAAAGAAAAGTAAAGACAGCTAACCTGCAGTCTGGAGCCTGTTGACTCAACATGCTCATCCAAGGTATCCTAATCATAGAACCAGACAACCGCATAAGATCTCTTATTCACAAACAAAAGAGTGCTGAATACATAATAAATTCAAAAGGTGAAGAAAATTTAAATGGCACATAAACTGAATCGCACAAAACAAACTTACCAGAAGCCTCGTCTGCAGGTGAAGTTCCTCGTTTACTGCCAGCGCAATGTGTTTTGTACTGAGCACTGTCTCCTCTAGTTTTGCAAGGCCATCATCTTGCTCTGTATCAAAAGCTTAGGCTCATAAAGGCAACACAATACAAGCAAACTAACAAAAGTGACTTCAGAACTCAAGGGATGACTAAACTGTCTCTCTCATACCTTTCATTATTTGCCTTTGGAAACCTACAAGCCCATGGTTGTCCATGTCAGCTGCTTTCTTCATTATCTCATCTGACTTTGTATCTTGACCTAATAAGCGGTCCCTGGTAGCAGCACTATATGAGTTTAGAGTATTTGCCATTTGCTCCACTTTGGATCTGACATTTGCCAACATATCCTTCCGCTTATTCATCTCTTTCTCAGTTCTGTTAACAGAAGTGACATGCTTTAATATAGTAATCATCGAAAATAATTGAGAATAGTGTAAAGCATATAATTTTAGTATTTTACATACTTGAATTGAAAGATATAAATTCCTTCAACAACATTTCGAAATGAAATCCACATTGTAACTCTTAGGTACATTTCAACAATGTAGAATTGTAAACTAAGCTAGAGTATAACTTTATCTAGGAAGTTTTGAAACCTATAAGTGAGGCAATATATCCCTACATTTGATGTTCAGAATGAAACCTGACAATATGCCCACTGATACCTTTTTGAAAACTTTGAAGTTGTAATCGCAAATGCTATCTATACAATGCAGCTACTGTCTTAAACCCATCCAGCTTACGAATCCAAACTCTATTAGCATAACTTAAAAGCTAAACATAACAGTGGAATAATCCAAGGCTCTCTCTACTTCTGGTTTAAGACTTTGTAACAAGCATAAGTGCATAACACATACAAATCAGCCTCACACTAATCGTGCTTGAAACAAATTATCACATAACAGATTTTGCTGGATACTCACACAGGCGGTCTACTAGTGGCAAGCTGTGATCGAAGGAACTCAAGACTTTCCAATTTCGTTTTCAATATGGTTATTTTCCTACGCGTTGCGGAAAAATGACGTTGTGTTTGTGGTCCTGTTGGGGGCAAGGAACTTGCATCAGCCACCATAGCATTTATTTCATCAGAAAGTTTCATTGCCTCACTATATTCTCGCATCCATGACTCAGATGGAGAAGCCATTGACCTGCACATAAGCTTAACTGCTTCAGAAAACTCACAAAAGCAATATGAGACGATTAACAATGTCATATCCATTTATCAGAGAGGATAAACTGCATCTTTCACCACTCTCAAATGTTTCTAATATCATGTATCAATGCCATGAAAACCTTGCTCTGCCACAAAACATGACTTCTCCATATAGTATCCAAAATTCAAAACAGGGAAGTATTGAATCTCTTGCTCATCTTACAAGAACCAGTCAAATGGATCCTCTAAATGTATAATACTAGGACAAAGGTTTACAGAAATAAGTCCTTGCAATGAAATTCAAACACAACAGCCATCCGAGCTCCAAGAGTTGCAGGCGAACGATAATCGATGTCCAGCAAGAGACGAAGAAAGTAATGAAATCAAGATGTTCCCAATAGATAATAATGAAATAACATCATTCACCGGAAAGATTTCGACCGTGAAAGGCGATTTCAGAGGGAAAGTGACCATCAACGTAACCCTAAATTCATTCCCGCAGGAACTGTGTTTTTGAAGAAAGATTGCAGGATAAAGACCGAATTAGCGTCCAATCGAGAAATAGAAAATCCATCCATACCTTATTGCGAAGATGGAGACAGGGATTTGTAGCTGGACTTCCGATCGATCGAAATCCCTGCCGAGAGAGAGAGGAAAAACGGAACGGAAAGTTGAAGGGAGAGGAAAACTTGTTGTCGTCAAGCGAATAATGAACATTAATTGCTTTCCTTGTAGAATGACGCCGTTTTCCGCATTTTTTCTCATAGCGGTTTCCCGTTTCTAGATACGAAGAAACTCCGAAACTCCGCGGAAACACCTCAGAAACGTTTCTGAGAGGTCAGAAACTTTGACCGTTTCGTTGACCAGAAAAGTCAGAAACCTTGACCGTTTCCGCTTGGTCAGAAACGTTTCTGCCTTCTAGATGGCGTTTCCACTGACTTTATAATTGAAAAAAAATAAACAACCAAACTCTTTTTTTTGGTAAGCCAAACGGGGCAGAGCCCCACTCCGCAAATAAACTCACATAAAAGCGAAACAAACAAGTACAGGCTAGGAGGCTGCCAACAGAGAGTGTGAATCTCCTCTAGCATCCAACCTAACTAAGTTCAGCAAGTTCTCAGGACAAAACTCCAGTAGGGAAAACCCCAAGGGGAAAGAAAAAGCAAAACTAGCAAGTCCATCCGCAATAGCGTTGGCCTCGCGACGAACATGACGGAGATGGAGAACCCAACTCCTACCGAGGAAGCCTTGGCAAAAACTCACCAGGCTAGCGCACGGGTGTGTCATCTTGACAGACTTCGATAACAACCCCAACGCGCACAAAGAATCAGACTCGCAAATCACCTCTTGCGCTCCCTTCGACCAAGCTAACTCAAGACCCTTGGCCAGGCCCCATAACTCCGCTTCAACCACCGAGCAGCTCCCTATATTATGCACAAAACCAGCTATCCATTCACCTCTGTCATTTCGCAGAACTCCTCCCGCCGCCGCTTCTCCAGAGCTCTTCACGGATCCATCCACGTTAAGCTTGACACAGCCCAGCGGCGGCCTACCCCAGGCGGATGGGCTGGTGCATTTAGTCTTCGCTTCCGTCACCCCTACGACATTCCTCCTAGCCATCGAGTAGGACTTTGCACTCCTCCAGCAGTTATCCGGAGTTATAGGGGACGTCGTGCTTCCTTCGAAGACGATTGCATTCCTCTTATTCCAAATCATCCACAGGGCCGTCGCGAACATGTCCTTCCAATGCACTCCCGCCTCCCCGGTGTTCTTCGAGGCAACATTGCTCCTTAGCCACGCAGTGAACGGGAGGGAGAAGAACCCATCCTCCCGCTCGGCGCCTTGAACCTGCATCCAGAAACTTCTCATAGACGCGCAATCTCTAAATAGATGGATCAAAGACTCGCTGTAAGAGAGACAAATAGGACATGCTTCTGAGTTACCTAGATGTCTTCTGGCACGTTCGGTATTAGTGAGCGCACCCCCATTACCTACAAGCCACAGGAAGGCGCGGACCCTCTCGCTAACATTCAGGCTCCAGATCTTCTCGACAAAGAGGTTGTCAGCCGAGCAAAACGAACCCACTCTACAGATCGCAGCATACCCGGCTTTGACCGAAAAATCACCATCACTGCTAGGAGCCCAACAAATCCTATCCTCCAGATTTGAGACCGCCACCGCCGCGATTTTCAGGACAGTTAAGCTCGGCAACCGGTGCGCGAAGGAATCCCAAGACCAGCCCCTGCTAACCTCCCATAGCTACGCAACCATACAATCGGCGTAACCCACGACGCTCCCGTCACACACCAAGTCAATCAAGGGAACATCCTCGATCCAAATGTCTTTCCAGAACCTGATATTCCTGCCATCTCCCAACCTCCATCTGATATGCGGCTTGATAACAGCACGCGTGGCCTTAGTGATGCTCTTCCAGATCGTCGACGCCCCCGCTGAGCTCCCAAGTTGTCGAGACGCATACTTATTGACGAGAATTTCAGCCCAAGGCCCCTCCTCACCACACAAAAGCCTCCAGCCAAGCTTTGCCACCAGGGCAAGATTAAAGTCCGCCATCCTCTTAATGCCTAGGCCCCCAAGTTTCCTAGGCTTAGCAACAACATCCCACGCAACTTTGTGCATTCGCTTTTTCGACGGCGTAGAACCCCAAATAAAACTACGGCATCTCTTATCCATCCTATTACACACCTTATCCGGAAGAAGCATGGTAGACATGGCATAAACCGGCAACGAATTAAGCACCGAACGGACCAACGTAACTCTACCGGCGAAACTGATTAAATTAGCTTTCCAACCCGAAAGCTTAGCATCAAATCTGTCCAGGATAGGCGCGAACATGTTACTTGTGGCTCTTTTGTGCAAGAGTGGGATACCCAAGTAATTCCCCAGATCATCTGAGACCTCAATCCCGCCCACCTGTTGCAACCTCATCTTCAGTCTAGTGTCGACATTCCTGGAGACGAAGAGCTTAGACTTACTCACACTAACATTCAGACCTGAGTGCCCGCAAAACTGTTCTATACAACGCTTGATGACCTTAATCTGAGCAATTGAAGCTTCGGCGAAGAGGAGAATATCATCGGCGAAGAAGAGGTGCGATAAGGCCGGTCCTCCTCTAGCCACTTTAATAGGTTTCCAGTCCCCCCCGTCGACAACCTTAGAAATCAAATGCCCCAACCTCTCCATACATAAAATAAATATGTACGGAGAAATCGGGTCCCCCTGCCGGATACCCCGCGAAGGAATGAATTGCTCCGAGACTTCACCGTTCCAGAGCACGTGGAATCTAGGCGACCGGATACAGATCATAATTCTCTCAACCCAACCCAACGGCATACCAGTACACAAAAGCGTGTCCTCAATAAAATCCCAACTAATGCGATCATAGGCTTTCTCGAGATCCAGTTTAAGGCACATCCAACCCTTCCCTCCTTGTTTCCTCTTTGCACGATCTCTTGAGCAACAACAATATTATCGGAGATGAATCTCCCCGGGATGAAACTCCCCTGCAGTGGGCCAATAAGCTTAGTCATGAGAGGTTGCAACCTAACCGTTATAACCTTCGAGATGGCCTTATAAAGCACATTACAGAGACTAATCGGTCGGAACTGGCTCATCACTTCCGGCTTCCCAACCTTCGGCAGAAGAACAATAAGCGTGTCGTTGACCCCGATAGGAAGCGCGGCCGTCATGAAGAAATCTTTGATGAACTTCGTAGCTGACCCGCCGACCACATTCCAACACCTATGGTAGAAGCCCGGCTGAAATCCGTCTATCCCTGGCGACTTCAACGCTCCCATGGAGCGAAACGCTTTATAAATCTCGTCATCAGAAATGTCCTTGCTCAAAACCTCCCAATCCGACGCCTGCAGAGTGGGGAAATCGTCACTCAGCGGTTCCAAATGCCCAACAACAGGCTCTGACGGAGGGAAAGTCGTTGATTTACCTCGCCAAAAATAAATCCCAAACAAACAAACTAGTATAGTATGCAAGTAAGGGGTCGAACCCTAGAGAATCAAGTATTTCTAAATATTGTGTATTTATCAATATAAAAAGAAAAGATTTTTATGAATGAAAATAAAAGAAAATAATATTGACAAAAACAAGTAAATGATAGAAGAAAAGCGTTTCCACCTACAAGTTCTCGACTTTGGTTGGTTTTATTGATCATCGAATCCTTTTCAAGTTATTATCTTTTCCTACGAATTCCTCCCGTCTTGGTTTAAATAGATTAAAAGTCCTACGAGTCCAATTAATCCCTTACACCTCAATGCAACCTTAACACAGTCAAGATTTAACAAAGAGATAGCAAATAGTCCCAAGAACTTGAGCATATAAATAACACCAATTAAACACGGTAAATCAATGTTTAAGATATATGTCAACTTCCTACATAATCATGCTTCAAACACGGAATCCACATTCTTATGCGTGCTACTACGGAAATAACACAAATACGAAAGTATTAAATCCTAGCATGAAATCAATATTATCAAGGTAGCTAATCAAGATAACACCAATAACATAATCAATATCACACAAAGAAGTTGAAAGAATTAAAGAGGAAAAATAACTTATATTAGAAACTCACAAACCACCAACCAAGTTTCGAAAGTGTAGGCGGAAACTACAAAATTAGCCAAACATGGCTTACCTAAGCTTTCTTCTCTTCAAAGGTGATTTCTCTACTTGAAAATTTAATTAAACTAAGCCTAGAACATCCTATTTATAAGCCTAATGTCTTCCATAAAAGGTAGATAAAAGATAGAAATTTCCTAAACAAACTTGATCAAAGATAGAACTTTCCTAAATTAATTCAGCGTCGGATTCCGCTGGCAGCGAAAATTTCTGCTGGCAGCGAATGGCGTCAATCAAGCTCCTGTTGGATTTTCGCTACCACACTCGCTGGCAGCGAATGACCATGCCTTAGAATATTTTCAAGCTTCCTCGGATCCCTTGTCGGCGAAGATTTCCGCTGTCGCGAATCACATCTTCCGCTGTCGCGAGAGCTCCCACTCGCTGGAGCGAGTCCTTCCTTCCGCAGCTGCGAGTAGCCGAGTCTTCATCGAACCGGTGCTTCCCGCTGGCAGCGAATTATTTCCGCGGCAGCGAATGACTCGCTGCAGCGAGTCCAGTCGCTGGCAGCAGATGGTGTCTGCTCGCTGGCTCCCGACTGACTTGACTCGCTGGCAGCGAACTCCATTCACTGGCAGCGAGACATGCTGGTTCCCGGACATCCTCCCGCTGACTCCAGTCGCTGGCAGCGAGTTCTGCTCAGGACACCTTCTCGCACATGATGTTGTTGACTTGATTCGCTGCAGCGGAAATCCATTCGCTGTCAGTGAAAATCTAGCAGAACACCATCATGTAGATCTTTGAAAGAGCTTTCCAACGCATGCTCATATGCGTCGATCGGACATCCGAGGCCTCCGGAAAGTGCGTTACAAGTTCAGCTCGCCGAGCGGACAGCTTTCGCGACTCGCCCTCGTTTTCGCTCTTAGAACTCGATTTCGTGCTCCGTTGCTCCTTACGTTGTTCCATTCTCTTCGGGACTTCTTCCTTAAGCTCTCCCAAGTCTCGTTTAGTCTCTCTTAGCTCCGTTCTTCGTGCTATTTGCCTCGGATCTATGAATCTACATAAAACCATCGAAATAGCGTAGATTCCGAACTTTCCCACAAAATGAATGCTAATCTAATTAACACTAAAACATGATTATATAACAATGAAATGCAACTAAACTAACCTATAAGGCCTATTGGAAACATGCCTTATCAGGCTCCCACCTGTAGAGGTTTTTGAAGAAGTCGACAGCAAGAGCCTCCGGCTCATGTTTCTCCTCGACCCAGCGGTCATCGTCCGTCTTAAGACCCTCGACCCTGTTCCTCTTCCTTCTGACAATCGTAGAAGCGTGGAAGAACTTCGTATTGCGATCCCCAAGCACAAGCCACTTCTCGCGGGACTTCTGGAGCCAAAGAATCTCCTCCTGCTCAAGCGTTCTATCAAGGGCCGCCCTCACATTCGCTTCCCAGGCGATCGCCGAGGGGGACTGATTCTTCATAACCTCAACCTGAGCCACATCAAGCGCTTTCATAAGATCGTCTTTACGGGTTTGGATGTGGTCGAAGACCTCCTTATTCCACTTCGAAAGATCCATGCTAAGCTTGTTCAGCGCTCCCGGCATAGGACAATCCCGCACCCACTTCGCGTCGACGAACTCCGAGAAGCCTTCATGAGTCATCCACGCAGCCTCGAACCGGAAGGGGCGCCGCTTCTTATTCCTGCTAATATCCGGGTTCACCTCCAGCAGCAAGGGGTAGTGATCCGACGAGTACTTAGGGAGGTGACGTACCCTAGCCTCAGGGCACAACAAACGCCCTTCACAATTGATGAGCACCCTGTCGAGTCTCTTCGAGACCACCGATCCACCCGAGCACGTCTTACTCCAAGTAAACTCCTGCCCCGTAAAGCCCAAATCAATCAGATTGGCTTTACCAATAATCTCTCGAAAGCACGGCGCATCCCTGTGCACACCACCAGCCCCACCAGAGGACTCCTCCGCGCCAACAATGCAATTAAAGTCGCCACCGATAATCAACGGACCAGTGATCGACTCGAGCGTATTCTGGAGCGACAACCAGAACGGAACTCTTCTCTCAAGAGTAGGGGGTGCATAGACCGCCACGAGATGCACACTAGCCGCACCAACACCCCAGGAGGCATGGATAAAGTGATCAGCTTTCTGGACAATAGAGATGTCGCACTTACCAGTATCCCAAAGGAGCCACACTCCCCCAGCAAAACCCACGGCCTCGACTCTGGAGCACCCTGTGAAATTGAGCCTATCACACGCCTTTTTAGCGTCATCACCCGAAATCCGTGGTTCGAACAGCGCAAGAATATCAATAGAGCACCGACTCCTGATATATCTGATCGCTCTTCCAAAACTTTTCTTACCTGCACCAAAGCAATTCCAGAACAAGATATTAATTTTATCCGACTTATCCATAAAACACGCAAAGGAGACAAAGACACAGAGAAGAAAGGCTTAGGCTTTTTGTTCGAAATCCGGCACTCTCCCCTCCCCGCCGGCGGACTGGACTCCCCTCCCGGTACTCCCGACAGCACCTTCTTCCTTGCGATCATCCTTCGCCCAGAATTTACCAAAAATTGGTCCTGAGTGCATCGAATTCGGATTGCTTAGCCAGTCAGCCGCCCAGACGACATTCTCTAGCGCCACAGGGTTCACAGCGGTTTCCTCCGGCAACCTCGGGTTCGATCTGGGTCTTTTCTTTGGTCCCACCGAATCCATAAGTTGATCTTGGCCCATATCCTTAACCGTCGGCCCTCTCCTCCCTTTAGATTCGGGCTTGGATGGCTTCTTAGTACCTAATTTAGGCTTATCCTGAGGCTCTAGAGTGGACACCTTACCACCAATGTTAAAATCTCTTGGGCCAAACGACCCCGAATCCTTCCCAGGCCCATTCGGCTCAGGCCCAAACACACAGCTGGACTCCACATTCCTTTCCTTTTGATCCATCTTCCGAGTAGGTTGTGGTTGGGAGCTTCTCTCCTCATTACTTTTCTTGATCTTAGGAGCGCCGTTATTCCCCTCGTATCTCCCAGTCTGATCATTATTGGACCTGCAATCCCTAGGGCCTCCTCTGCTCTTTCCAACCTCAACGGGAGGCTCTTTCTTCCATGGCACGTGCGGCTTCCGAGGGTGACGCAGCCCCTGCTCCTGCTGCGCCGGCGCCGAATCGGACTGTTTTGCTTTCCCCGCTCCCGGTTTCTTCCGGCGGTTGACCACCATCCAGGGACCATGGCTCTCCTCTAAAAAATGTTTCTCCTTCATCCCATCTGAAACTCTCATTTCCCTCTAGCCTTGCCACCTCATTCTCTCCCATTTTTTGTCTTCCTTCCTCTCCCCCCTTCCGATGACTCTCTCTCTGCTCGGTGTGCTCTCTAGGTAAACTCTCACTTGCTCAGTGCTCTCTCCCTCTCGACTTTAACTATGTCATCCTCAAATGCGAGTAGTGGTCCTAGCGGAAATTATAGTGTTGAACAAAGCCAACAAACCGACTCGATCTGCAGCTAATGGCGTAAAGGACATTGTATATCACAGTATTGAACATTTCAATTTGTAGCCTAATGTTGCATTCTATGTGTATAACTTGGTGATATGTTTATTGCTCTTATTTAGACCTTTAAATGAACATATAATTCATATTGTCGTTTCCTAGGCGTTTCCGTTTCCTACAAAATTTGGATTGCCGTTTCCCCGTTTCCGTTTCCGTTTCCCTTCCGGTTTTCGATTCTGTTTCCGTGTAACATAGTTTTTTTATGAACATTTTTTTTTATAAGAAAATAATTCAAAGGCCGGACATGCCCGGACCTCGAGAGGCCGACGAAGTCGGCAGACGACAAGCCGTCTAAACATACAACATAGTAAAAGAAATACAACATAAAACAACTACCTAATACAACAAAAGAACTACATGAAACAAACCCGGAAAACCCCAAACCCTAAGCAAACAAACGGACACAACAACGAGAAGATGGAGACCCGACGTGGTGAAGTGGATAGCGAGCACATGGGACAACACAGCTGACACGATGTCTCGCCGCCGGAAAGATGGAAAGCAGCAATCCACGTAAGGCAAAGACGACTCCTGGGGAAGTGTGGATCACACGACGTTCCCTTCACCTAGATGAAGGATCTTCGGAGACTACGAACACCACCAACACGATCACTTCGATCAACCAGGGCCGCAGAACTGCTCCTCAACCGAAACTAACCACGAACCAACAAACAGAACTCCAACCAACTCGAGAAAATGAAGCACGACCGCGAAAGGGCAAAGAGCGCAAGAGTAATCCGAATTTAATAATATACGTTGATATTGATTAAAAATGTTTTAAATCAATATATATATATATATATATATATATATATATATATATATATATATATATATATATATATATATATATATATATATATATATATATATATATATATATATATATATATATATATATATCGATTGTTAAGTAATTTGATTTTCTCTTGTTTCTCTTTTATTGTTATTTTTATTTTTAAAAAGAAACAAAGTTGAGCAAACTCATCTATTAGTTTAATACTAATTTTTAAATGCTCCTCCCACCCGTGCCGAGCACGGCAAAACAGGATACTCAATCGTGGAAAATCCGGATGAACTTGCACCGCAAGGACTGACATCAGCCGGACGCACAGAGCAGGAGGAGTGGAAGCAGCGGCAACGACAGCCCCCAAAAGCACCGGCGTACTTTACGATTGGGGCGCACCGTGACTAAAGTTCTTTTGACGATTGCTAGCACGACAGAAACCGCCAACAAAACTTGCCATCGGCAGTCTCCAGGAGGAGAACCCCAAATCAGCAACCAAACGGAGGGTGGTACCGACAAGAAGCGACGAGGGTCGTGTGTCCAGAGGGGGCGATTTCGTCACTCGAGTTCAAGATCGACACAATCCGGGGAGAAGCAATCGCTGACCGGACAAGAATCAAGAGAAACCAATCGCAGCCAGGACACTCAATTTTGGGGGCTTAGGGTTAGAGGGCCGAAGTGAGGATGAGGCCAACAACCCTAATTGATGAACGACATAGAGGATAAAGGAGGAGAGTAGGCAAGATTCAATGGGGATCCACTAACTGAGTCGAAGCTTAACCCAGATCGGAGTCTAAACGAGGTTGAAGGTCGCCACATTATGGTTAGACCAAGGACGGAACCCAGTTCAAAAGCGGCCGGAGCCGAGGTGTGTGGCCGAAGCCGATTTGGATTGGCCGGAGCCAAGTTTGGAGCTCTCTCTCTAGTTTCTAGAGAGAGGAGAGAGTTTTTCTCGGAGAGTTTGAGTTTTTATGAACATTAGTTACTCCGTATTACACTTCTCCGTCTCAAAATATAATGTGATTTTATTTGTGACACATTTTTTAATAAGCTAAAAACTCTTAATAACTAGTGAGCATGCCTGTGTTACGCACGGGGCTTATTTTAAATATATATTTTTACTTAATATATTATCATTGTAATTTTATTATTAATAATTTTTATCTCTAAAAGTTTTAATATGTTTATTTATCTTTGAAATTCGACGAATATATTAACTTGACTCTATTTATAAGCAAAAAAGATTACAATTATAAATAAAACTACATCTAATAATTATAAAAACAATATTTATATTAACTTGACTCTATTTATATTAGATTGTTTGTTTGTCGTTTACGATCATTTTCTTATAATTATAAAAACAATACTATTAAAGATTATTAAGTAATTTTTTTTTTTACATTTTTTTAATAATCTTGTACTACACTTTTTAGTATTAAGTATGAATGTTTGATATTATTAAAAATAAATATTTATATAGTCTATAAGGCATCACCTTAAAAAACGTATATAGATAGTAAAAAACAGTTAAAAGTGAACCGGATGAACGAGGTTATTGTGAATTGTGACATTAAAAAAATAAAGCTTCTCTATGAGTTGAGTAGGTCAAACTCGCTTGCAAAGTGTTGACTTGGAAAAAAAAACTTGGTTAGAACTCTACTACTTTACTAAACAAGATAAATATGAGCACATTTTTTATACTCGAGTCCAAATCCAGACTCAGTTGGAAAATGAACAACCAATATCTAGCTAGTTGTTTCGGTGCACAGCCGATCCTAAAGAGTCTTTTGGTCGATTGAAAGAGCCCAACTTTAAAAATGGTCGAGTTTATTGTCCGAACTGTAGTACAAAGAGATGTATCAGGCACCAAAGAGAAAGAGAACTTGAAACACCACCAGGCCATGTCTACGAGAAATTGATTTCATTTGATTGGGTTACCAAATGAACGCTTAAGAGCGTTATGGGCCAATCTCCATAAAGAACAGGCCCAATAAGAAGCCCAAACGTACTGTTTTGATGACGTGAGGATGACGGAAGCATGGCGTAGGAAAGAGGGATGAAGGACACCGGGGGAACAAATCCACCGGTGAGAATAGTAAAAAAAAGGAAAAGGAACGAGGAGCCAAAGGCGGAAAAGACGTCGTTAACGTAACCCTGAATGTGACAGTTTTGACAGTGACGGCCAAAAGTCAGCCTATGGGCCCACTTATCACGGCCCACCACCAGCCCATCCTCTGACCTCATGTAATCCTGAAAAGCCACAATTTGATAAGTATCCTCTTATTCTCTATGTGGACTTATTTTTACGAGTTCGAATTATTATTAATCATATTTAGATTTTTGTATGACCTATCATATATATACTCATAACTCAATGAATTAATTCAAAAAAATAATAAAGCACCGTACGTTGATTTTAAACAAATATTTTTTATATATAAAAAAGAAACAATATATGGATGTAATTTATACTCCCTCCGTTCGGTAAAACTTGTCGTTTTAGAGTTTTGTTTTTGTTCGGAAAAACTTGTCATTTTAGATATTTTTGCTTCTACTTTACTAAAATGCCCTTGATTTGATTGATGTGTTGTGAGTTGTAGTTTTTGATAAAGTAAAAAGTAGAGTAATAATTGAGGGCAAATTAGTAAAAAAGAAGTGTAATTATTAGTTTTATTAAAAGTTGTGTGGAGAGTTAAAATGACAAGTTTTGCCGAACGGAGGGAGTAGTGTCTTATTATTATTAGAGTTATTGTTGTAGGTTTTTTGGGTCAACAACTACTCCCACTAATCTCTCCCTTTATGTCCCCTTAACTTCATCTAAAATGTGACGAGTTATATTTTTCTATTTTTAGGGAATGAATTGTAATTGGTCCAAGCAAACCTCATAAAATGGTAAAAGGTCTAATAATTAAATAAATGCTAATGTAGAGGTTTATACGTTTCTATATAAATTTTTTTTTTTTTTTAGTACGGAGTATTTGTTGATCGATTGTATTTGATGGATGATTGAATTTGGAGATGGATAGATGTAATGGGTAAAATCTGCACCATAGATCTTGAGGAGGATCGGCGAGGTACAATCCTGCAAGATCAACCAAGAACGAGGTCGGGGCGGGGCTTGTCTCCCCAGAGCAGCCTCCGACGCTCAAGTCAGAATGTGTCGGCTGATAGAAGCCTCTTCAACCCTAGTAGTTCAATCACATATATATAGTGAGAATTAGGGTTTACCTAGTAAAAGACGATTATGCCCCTGGACATCGTATGTAATTACTTTTGCTCTATCAATTGCCCCTCGGGTTTCCTTATCACGATCTAGTGATGAGGGAAGACGAATAACACGAGTAATGCTTGCCCCTTGTCTGAGTTGTATCCTGCAAGCTTCAACATTCTCAACCGAATAACATGATATAAAGCAATTGGTGCGTCATTAACTGACCAACTGGAATGTACGGTTCAAAATGATCAGATGAATTCTTTGCCATAAATGAGAGACGGCGTGACGTTCTCATTTGAATTTTATTTATGATTGACAACTTGATTGTTTTCATTGAGGTTGGGCATTTCGCCTTAAATGACATTCTTATTGCTTGATTTCGAGTTTTGCTGGCCCTTAACGGCGTTGTTATGGCTTAGACTTAGCTTTAGGTGGTCTTAAGTGACGTTTTCGTTGGCCATGAGTGGCGCTCTTTGGCCATGAGTGGCGATCATTTAGCCTTGAGTGGCGATTCGTTGGCCATGAGTGGCGATCTATTGGCCGTGATTGGCGATCATTTGGCCTTGATTGGCGATCATTTGGCCTTGAGTGGCGATTCGTTGGCCATGAGTGGCGATTCGTTGGCCGTGATTGGCGATCATTTGGCCTTGAGTGGCGCTTCGTTGGCCATGAGTGGCGATCTATTGGCCGTGAGTGGCGATTCGTTGGCCATGAGTGGCGATCTATTGGCCGTGAGTGGCGATTCGTTGGCCATGAGTGGCGATCCGTTAATTGTTTTTTATGGCTTTGATATAATGTTGTTCTATATATAAATGCGCATATAAGCATTTCGAGAATTTATGTATCACCGATGCAATTAACCATGCAATATAATTAACTAAAGAATAAACTTGTCATCACAATGGGAAATAAATAGAGAACTTAGCTTTTAGGTCTCATATGGACCGGTCGGGCGTGACGTGTTGTACTTCCAAGTGAGATATTATGGAAGTTGGGCCCTTTTCCGCAATTGTATTAAGCATATGGGTTGGGCTGTGATTTCCAAAATTTTTGGGCTGACTTTGTAATTAATCCCAATTGACAAAGTAACGCTCGATTAATTACTTTGTAATTGCAAAGTAACGCTTCTTCCTATGTCTTCCTCGCAGGGTTTGAAGGCGGCGGCGGCGCAAGACTTCAACGCAGATCCTCGGCAACGGATCGAACCCGACGAGGGGTCCTTGCAATGTCGAGCGATGGGTGCGAGGCAGTGGTGCGACGGGGCTCGAACGTGGGTTGGCGACATCGTGGCTCAGTGAAAGGAGATGCCCTGTAACGACGACTATGGTGAAATCCTCAAACCAGATCCATCCAAAGTCGCAAAGGGAGAGGCAGAGGAGGCCGGAATCGGCGGCTATGGCCCGATCCCAGGCCAGATCCAACCGAAATCGCGCAGAGAGAGGCATAAGAGGCTGGAATCCGCGGCTATATGGTGCGAGACGAACATGATAAGATAACCGATGACATTGTTGCTAAGGTTCTAGCATGAGAGGGCTCGGATCTGGTGAGCCGCTATGCCCTTCGTCTTCTGCTTCAAGATCGACGATGCCCCCTGCTAGAATCTGTGGGCGAAGGCGAGAGGAGGGCGGTCGACGGAGGCACTCTCCTGGAGCCGCCCGCCGCTTCATTCCGCCTCACAAATCATCGATCTTCGTTGCTTTTTTTTTTTTTATTGAGATATCCGATCTCGGCTTTTCGATCGAATCCCCACGGACGGCGCCAAATGTAATGGGTAAAATCTGCACCATAGATCTTGAGGAGGATCGGCGAGGTACAATCCTGCAAGATCAACCAAGAAGGTCCAAGAACGAGGTCGGGGCGGGGCTTGTCTCCCCAGAGCAGCCTCCGACGCTCAAGTCAGAATGTGTCGGCTGATAGAAGCCTCTCCAACCCTAGTAGTTCAATCACATATATATAGTGAGAATTAGGGTTTACCTAGTAAAAGATGATTATGCCCCTGGACATCGTATGTAATTACTTTTGCTCTATCAATAGATTAGACGGGGTTAGTGATTATAGAGCAATTTAGCGAGGGTTTGATTGTGATAATAGGGCATGTGGCGGTGATGACAGGACACTGGGGATGATGTACGTCGTTGAAGTTCGAGTAGCAATTAATGGTTTGATTGTGATTAGGGAGAGAGTCGACTGTTCAACGTTGAACTAGCTACGCAAGTACGTACACAAATTGGAATTAAGAGCGTAACGAGATGAAGGGTGATTTGGAGCCGTTGGATCTGGGGATCCATGACACGTAATGCTGTGACAAATCAAATCCAACGGAGCTGGCTTTGAAGGTGGACACGTGTACGGTGGTGCTGGCCCCACATTATGCTGGCTTTGCCCCAACCATAACCAATTCCAAATGGGTTTGCAGCTACCTCCGCCTACCATTGCCTGAGATTGCCGCTTGCAAATCTCGAGTGATGGGTTTATTTTGTTTTGTTTCGTCAATAAAAAAAGTAAGACTAAGGATCGTTTGGTTAGATTTGAGAAATATAGTTTTCGAGAAGTTAACTTACTAGGAATTCAATTTCTGTAAATTGAAAATCATGGGAATTTAGAAATTGTGTTTGATTTTGGATTTTGGATTATAGGAATTGAAATAAAAAAATAGAATTTTCCTATTAAAAATGGTGGAATTGGAACTTACCTAGGGAAACTAGGTAGGTGCACTTCCTCCAAAATGGAGGAATTAAAATTCTCAGGAATTCAACTTTCTGGATTTTTCTGTAACACAAAACTCAACCAAACGCTGATATTTTCTCCAATTCCTGGAAATTACTACTTCCTGGGTTTTTTAAAACGTCAATCAAACGAGCTCTTATTAAGGAGATTTTAGTTGTGATTTAATTTGCCATTTTTTTCCATTTTACTAGTGATTGATTATATTGAGTAGTTTAATAAATAGAATACTACGTATTAATTAGGAGTAGCTCATTACAATCGGAAGAGTACATAGTTAATAAATCAAAGGCCTAATTTAGGGATATGGGACGATTAGATGTCATGTATATTGACTTTAATCTTATAAAATTAATAAATTAGTCCTTTCCTTTCCTTGAATGAATTAAGTTATTTATAAAATTCAACACAGTGTAATGTGAGTCATAAATTCGTTATCTTTTTTATTTTTGGTCGCAATGAACCTAATAAATGCCAAAAGCAATAATGAAGTCCTTGAACGAACGAAAGAATGATAAAATAGACTTGACCCACACAAACTTATCCAATCTCACAACGTCAAATATGATTTTTTTTTTCCTTTTTTAAAATAATGATTTTCATGTACAGGACTTTATTCAAATTAATTGAATAAAAAGGTAGAAAAACATAAGGTATGCAAATACAAAATCTCTTGCGTTGAATATATACGGAGTATTATATTTAATTTGTTGACAAAATTTGAAAGTGATTTTATGGAAAATGAAATACTTCATTATATGTCCAAAAAAAGTTAGTTAGCTTGTTGAATTGCTGATTTTTTTTTTTTTACCAAAATCTAATTTCTCCATGACCCATGACCATCTCATGCATTCATGTAACCTACCCTCAATCTTAATTTGACTGTTTAATATTTTAAATAATTATACTACTAATTAATAGATATAATTTTTTTATATTAAAAACTAATATTGTATATAAATTTTATTATTTCCAATAATGAATTAAAAGTGAACGGACAAAGCAATAAATATATGCAATTTGGACCATCAATTTTGAATGGAAACAAATGAAGGATTTTGGAGACTAATGAAATGATTTCCTTTGAGTTTGAATTCCTCCAACCACGTTGTGTCTTGTTTACATCTATCATTATTATACTCCACAATTAAAAAAAAGTTTTCCACAATTAAAAAAAGGTATATAGAAATCGATTTTGTTTGATCCAATTAAATTCTATATTTGAATATTAATGGACGTATTTTTATTTTATGACAAATCTTTTTAAAACATTTGGGTTAACATTTTATCCAAAAAATATACTCATTTATATATGTGTTGACACTAACCCACCCATATTTTGCTTTTCTTTTGTCATTGCCTTTTTGTAATTTGACAAAGTCTACGATCAAATTTTTCTTTCACTTAAAAATATTATCTTCACGCAAAATAACATTTCAATTGAACGAACGAAAATCCCATTGACCAAAAAGTGATCATAGATATAAATTCATAATGCATGTCGATATGATGTAATTAATACACATTTTTATATTTATTATAAGTATAAAATTGTACAAAAAAAATTAAGTCAAAATAATTTAGTTGTAAAATATACAAACAATTGTTGTTAATTTATAATACAATAACACATTGAAACTCTTTGAATTGACCGATAAACTCATAAACCTATAAACCAAAATAAGTGCTAGCTCAGGGAATATTCTTAAACATCGGTAGTTGTTTATTTTTATAAAATTAAATTTTCAATATACTCCCACAATATATATAAAAATAAATATATGAGATAATTAAATGGGAAGAAAATAAAATAAAAACGGCTTCACTAAACCGCAAGACCCTAGTCAGCCTAACTTGTCACCTACCATTACCACATTTATCGATTTTGATTAATTTAATTAAATATTCCGTACGTAATAAATAAACGCTTAATCCTTTTGACTTAGTAAACACTACTATAGAAATTAAATTAACACTTGATATTAAAAAATAATTTACTACTCCCTCCGATCCAAAAAAATTGTCGTTTAACTTTTTCACACGTATTTTAAGGAGTTAAAAACTATATAAAATATCAACTTTTTTAAAATTATTTTTTTACAACTTAATATTTGTTGGTAATAAGTATTGGATTTTAAAAAAATAATAATAAAAAAATTAATATATTATATATTTTTTAACTTCTTAAAATACGTGTTAAAAAGTCAAACGATAATCTTTATATTATTTTTTTACAACTTAATATTTGGCCACAAGACAACAATATATATATATATATATATATATATATATATATATATGTATATATATATATATATATATATATATATATATATATATATATATCATGTTTTGTTTTATTTAAAAATATAATTTGCGTCAATCAAGACGGTTTAGTTGTTGTAAGTCAACTCTCAAATATTTATGGGCAGTGTGGAATATAGTATTTTATAGTAATAAAAAATATATTTGGTTGTATTAAATTAATATTCCCGACCGGGTAAAGATGGATTTCATATACTAAAAAGTTATATATGCATATGCCCATGAGGGCATCGTGATCATCCTCTGGATTTAAGGGTGATTAAATCAATAAAATAATTATGCATGGTTTGCGAAGTTACGCGTTAGATTTCATTAGTTTAGACGAAAGTAGCGAAAGTGTATCGATCCCTTTTAATAAATTAATTACTGTGTGGATTAAGTTTGGTATATGAAAAGCAATCTCTCTACAGTATAACAAATAAAAAACTTTGGATTTGTGTGGATTATGATTAAAGTTTGATATATAACTATTTATTCTAATATTTTATAATTTTAAATTAGTTTTTGGACATGTTTTAAAAACTTTTATTTTTATATCTTATTTGTTAAAATTATAAAATATTTTAATTACCTAGCTTATTAAAAAAATTACACACCTTGCATTCCATTTTAGCTATATGCATGTTTCAGAACATAGCCTAATTAGATGATATTTATTTTTTAATGAATTGAATGTTTTTTATTTTAATTTTTTTGATATGTGACTTAAGGGTATAGGTTAACAATTTTTATTACTCCATCCGTCCAAAAATACATTGCCTTTTAGCATTTTGCACAAGTTTTAATAAAACACCAAAAAACATCATCATTGCACTAACTTTTTCATAAATTTTATTATTTTTTAACACCCACTACACATTTTAACCAATCAAATTATTTTAAAAAGTCAACAACACACAAACCAATACAAATCATTATAACTTTTTACCTATAAAACCTAAAAGATCATCTATTGTTGGACAAAAATTTACATCTAAAAGTACATGTATTGTTGGACGGAGGGAGTATGAAATATATTTTAAAATTTAATTATTTTAACTATTGTTGTAATTGCTCCATTAGGATTTATGCTTTTTTTTAGGGAAATCTTTACAATTTATACTCCACATCATCCATTAAACAAAACATATCATTTTAATAATCTGTACAATTTTTAAGGAGACTAACAAACATACTTGCATACAATTATACATTTACTATCATTGTAATTTTTTCATTTTCTCAAAAACTACAACTAATTAACTAACAGTTAATTTATCTATTTATTAACATTGTTGAGAATATAATGTGGGGTAGTATCCCATATGAAAAAATATAGTGAATCCAAGTCTTATACCTGAGTAGGTGAATTACTCCTTCAAATACCAATCGAACAAAACTCCATTCGACTTGATTAGCGCTTGTGTACACCATAATTTAACAAATGGATTATGGATAGTACAATGTAACGGGAAAATATAGATTCAAATGCATGTGTGAAAAGAGTCATCATTAGATCGACTCGATGAATCTTAATTTTGGAGACGATCATATATATGTATGATTGGATACACTTTAATTGCACATGCATAAAGTGCCCCAAATTTGTAATAATAATGGATATATATAGGCTTTTGTTTGTACGTTCAAAATGGATAAAAATATTTCATAACAAAAAATGGATAAAAAATGTTTGACAATTTTAGAAAGCTCTCATAACATTTGATACTATATGGAGTATATTGTTTATTTATTTATCTTGTTTAGTTTCTGGTAGTTAATAATTTGCGTTCAAACATCTCAGAAATATATATCACTACAATTATTTTTAAATAAACCCTTAACTAGATTCTCAAAGCTAAACTCATGCAAGATTGATTATAGACACAGTTAAGCATGGATGTAGTTTCGGTGGAGTTCCTAAAAAACTCTACCCATAGAGTTAGGAAGATCTCAACCACTGATTTTAAAATCAGTGGTTAAAAATCTCCTCCCTCCTTTCCTCCCCCACCACCATCCTCATTTTTTTTTATTTTTTTTCTTTTCTTTTATTTTTTGTGAGAGGAAAAGGAAACTCTACATGGTAGAGTTTGTCTTGAACTCCACCGGATCAGCATCCGTTAAGCATTAATCTGCCTACACTCATCATTAATTAATTACATCATCAATCTTATCATCGTCTAAAATATCTTCGTAGATTATTCAATTTATTACATTAATATACTACTCCGTAATATGTTAGGTTTGACTTATGTTGATCGTAATATTAATTTATTTATTTTCCAGAAAAATAAATAAACTAGTATATGTGTATATGGTTTGCCAAACTTAAAGATATCACGTCTTTATTTTTGTCATTATTTTGTGTGTAGATTACTAATAAAAAAAAAGATGTTCGATCACAAAAAATATATGCACGCCGTTAGATTATAAAAAAGGTAATTAATAAACTAATTGAAGTTAAATGCAAACTAAAAACATTACATTATAATTATATAAACAATGTCACTACAAAATTACAAAAAAAAAAGATCGAGGCTACATTACATAATACGGAGTAATAATAATAATTATTAAAATAAAAGAGTAAAAATTAGCTAAAGTAAAAAAGGAAAAAGAAAAGAAAAGAAAAAGGTGAGATGATCGTCTACGACGCTGTCCACGAATCAAGAGTGGGGAAGCAAGAGAAGCCATCAAAATCCACCAGCCCCGCCGCACCGCCACCACCGCAGCCGATTTCCACGGCGGAGGGGAGCGGAAAAGCCGTCGATGCCGCTCCAGCATGGGCTCCGACGCTGCCGCCGGGAGTCAGCAGGAACGCTGAAGTGTCGAGCGTCGGGAGACACCCTTGAAACCGAGTACTGACGCCGACGATGCCACTGCCACCGCCGATCCTCTGCGGATCCGGCTTCAGGACCATCGCCGGGATCTGCGCCGACTCGGGGAATTTGACGCCGGTGACCTGCTGCACCATCTGCCGGAAGTTGGCGGCGTCGGCGGTGATGTACGTCGTGGGGTTCTTCTTCGACGCCCTCGGCTTCCTCTTCCCCACCCTCCCGGATATAAGGCCAGGCCCGGACCGCTTCGAAACCGCCACCTCGGGTTCCGATCCGGAGCCGGATCCGAATGCGGAGCCGTCAGAAGGAGATAGTCCGCCGGCGGCGGAAGTAGGCATGGAGAGAATCTCGGCGCCGGAGAAGTTGAAATAGGGGTCGGATGCGAATGCGGAGCGGAGCAGCCATGGCTCGAGGCCAGCTAGATTGTAGGAGGAAGCCATTAATTTGCGAGTTCCGTCGGTAAAGGTGGGATCTTTGAACAAATTTGGAGTGGATTTTGGGGTTTGAGGAACAGTTTAGGAGTTTTTCTTTTATAGCATTTTAGGGGTTGAATTTGGCAGTTGTGTTGAGATTGAAGTGATTAGGAATACGGATTACATAGAGAGATTTGAAGGGGATGAAGGAAGAAAGGGAGAGTAGATAAAGATGAAGACGGAGGGTGGGAGATGGGAATGAGGGAGACGGGGGCGGGAGGAATTAATAGGCCGGTGGAAACGCGCCCTCAATACACGTGTCCCTTAGTTTGTTTGTTTTTTGAAAAAGGAAAAAATAAATTCATTGAGTCCTACGATATGGCCTAGCTAGGAAGGTTATTCGAGCCGAACGAGCCGAGTTTAATATGTTCAAACTTGTTCATTAATTTGTTGAACAAGATTTTGTAGATTAAAGGGATCTGGTCTTATTTAGGTTGTGTTTGGCGTTAGATTGAGATTATGTAGATTAAAGGGATTGATGTAGATTTTATGAGATGAAGATTATCTTGGTAGATTAATGAAATTTTGTGGATTGAGATTACTTATGACAGAAATCTCTGAAAGGTGTTTGGTAGTTATAGGATTGTGGTGTATTTCAAAAGATAAAAATTTCTAATTTGCCCCTAAAAATAAACCACCCATACCCTGCTACTTCTCCTCCCTCGTGACATATGTTCCTCTTCTTTCACAAAGTCACCCGCGAGAACCCTTAGTTGCCGAAGACGAAGACGAGGCGCTGCTGACGGCCGGAGCTGGCGATTCCACCACCACGGCCGCCTGGAAATCCCCCGCCTACCTCCTACCTTCTTGGACTTCCGAATCCAATATTTCAATCGGTCAACTTCGATCAACAGCCGACTAAAAGCAAATTTAGCCCAGTCAAAACCGAAACCAATTAGAAGGAACAAGTGAGAGAATAGGTGCCACTCGATGGTGTTATCGGTCGTGGAAGGAGGCAAGAGGTCCGACGGGGCTCCGACAGGAGGTATGAGAGCAAGAGAGGGGACTGGGGAGATCTGAGAGGGCTCAGCTCGTAACAACAGGCACCCGAGGAAGCGAGAAGGAGAGGGCAGGGAGGACGGGAGAGGGGAAAGCTCCGAGCGAGTTCCATGGCGGACAGTGAACGACGGAGAGAGGAAGGTCTATTGAGGGAGACAGGAGATCGGGGTTGAGCGAGCACGAGGATGGAAGAAGCGTGAGGAGAGCTCCTCCCGGGTTCCGATCTTAAGGGAGAGAGAAGGATGATTGAAGCGGCTGCTCGATCGGTGATGCTTCCTTCCCTTGCCTCTCTAGATCTGCGTTTGTGGTTGGCAATGGGCAATTTTGGAGATGATAAAAGTGAAATCTCCACACAATCCCCATCTCCATATCTACTGAAAGCCACCACCGAACACCATTTTAGGAGATGCAAACTGATTTGTATTTCGGCAAAATCTCCATAATACCCAAAAAAAACTTGTCAAACACAACCTTAATTGGATGAAAATCCAAGGCTTATTTTACTCAATGTCAGCGGGTTGGACTCAAACCGATTTACCTAGTGCATGATTCTTGTCGGTTGGGTCACATGTTCGAAATTTTCCACTAAATAGTGGGTTTTCTTGTCGTAAAAAAATACACCCAATAACCCCGAGGTTTGATTTTTTCCCCTTAATACCCATAATTTTTAAGAATTTCGTGTGGTAGTAATGAAGTTTTGACAAATTTTGCGTGGTGACAAGACTTGTTTAAAATCATTTACCGCGTCTCCTTAGGAAATGTCTCTTTCCGTTTGTGAGTTTTGACTTTTGTCTTTCATGCGTCGAGACTTCATATTAGGTTGTTAGCTACTCAACTCTCCCATGTTTTCGGCATTCTTCGTCAACGTGGTTTTCCTCCAGACGATATGATTTTAGACACGATGCCCACTATACATGCATCTATGATTCTACGGGCATATCAACAGAACATATGGTCATTGATAGCCAAATTAACCTACACATTAATTTCATGCATCTTTATGCATTTTCGCGGTTAAAGCCAATAAGAAAAGTGGGAAAAGGCATGTAGAGAAGAAATAGTTAAAATTAAGAAAACTAGTTAAACACAATTAAAATTTCCGTTAGTTAATTAATCTAAACGCGATTTCAACGAAAGCCCGACAGCTATATTTGGACTTTTTTCTTCGGCCCATAACCTACACAAAATGGGCCCAATAAGCCCAAAACAAAGATTCCCTCGAATATTCAAATCCGATCAGAGAAAAGGAGGGAAGGAGACGAGAATTTATTGGATTCTTAGTCAATAAAATAATTGTTTAAAATATTTAATTAGTGAATGAAATTCATATTCTCTCCCCCCAAATTCTCGCGCGAACTTCACGAAACCCATACGGTTGTACGATCATCAATCTCTCTCTCAAAATCTGTTACAATTTGCTTTTTAAAGCTATGGGATTCGGACTGTGTGTTTCTTATTCCGCCTTTTCTCCATCGATGCTTTCAAGACGAGCTGTGTCGCTCTCCGATTCATAATCAGGTGATTTCCATTTCTAGGTCTTTCTGTTTTCGTTGCAATTTCAATTCGTTGGATTCCGATCCCAGTTCCTCCGAATACTGGAATCATAGATCTGATCAGTGATTAACAGAACGGATTTGTATTTCGAATTGCGAACCTAGGTTTTGTGATAGCCAATTTATCAGGAGTTTCATCAGGATCTGCCCTAGCTGCGTGTGTGTGAATAAATGGCGGAGAAGGAGTTGTTTTCCGATGGCAAATCTGCGAGAACGGTGAATTTAGTCGTCAGAATAGATTACTATACCGCCTGGGGCCAGAGCTTAATCGTGTGTGGCTCAGAGCCTTTACTTGGTTCATGGAATGTGAAGAAGGGCCTTAATTTGAGCCCTCTTCATGTCGGAAAGGAAATCATATGGCGCGGGAGTATCAAGGTTCCCTCCAAGTTTGAGTGTGAATATAGTTATTATGTGGTGGACGAGCTTAGGAATATTTTGAGGGGCGAGGCTGGGGGGAAGAGAAAGCTTTTGTTATCTGAAACTGTCAGCGAAGGGGAGCAAGTCGAGCTGCGTGATCTATGGAAGGTGTGTTTGACCTCATTCCCACTTTAACAACAGTTTTTTTTTTGTGATTCAGTTTTTCTTTTAACTCTGCATTCGCTTTGATCCGGTATAGATGCTTGTGCATATGCTTTTTTAGGGTCGTATTCGTGATTGCCTGTACAATTGGTGTGAAGATGGAGTCAAATAGGCACATTTAGATCAAAGTGTTGGGTGTCTTTTCTTTATTTTCCTTTTCTGGATGGTTGTCAGTTGAGCTAGATTCTGTGTTGGAAAACTATTTATTTTCTTTGCTATTCATCTAGGCTGGTGGTGATACTTTGCCTTTCAGAAGCGCCTTCAAAGACGTAATTTACCGCCAAAGTTTTAGCTTGAAAGTGGAGAGACTCCTGGAAACCCTGCAAAATAAAGTAGATAAAGGAGGTGTGATTTATGATTTTCTTTGGTTATCTTGCTTTGAAGCGTCTGTTAATGTCATTTAAGGATGCTGAATTGAAAGTACCTGTTCATAAACAGATAACGTCCTAGTGCATTTCAAGATATTGTGCCCACATATGGAAGAAGACACGTCAGTGAGTTCTCTGATGCCTCAAGATGTTTTCTTTATTTTTCACTCGAAGCGTCTCAACTTCACTAAAATAACTAATTCGATGTTTGATGTTCGATTGTTCCTTACAATACTTACAGGTTTACGTGATAGGTTGTTCACAGAAGTTAGGGCACTGGAATGTGCAGGATGGCCTCAAACTTAGTTATGCTGGTGAATCAACCTGGCATGCAGACTGTGTGATGCCAAAGAGTGATTTTCCATTAAAATATCCTTCCTTCCGAAGATCTTCTACTGCTTAAATTGATAGCTTCATTACTCGTTCTAAATAGGGCAACGTTTTTTCATGGATATTTATTTTCCTTAATGATTGCCTTACATACAAGTACAGCAAGTATAGCAAATCTGGAACCTTCTTGCCTGAGAGTGGTTCAAACCGAGAGCTTTCTTTTGATACATTGACGGACCACCCAAGATATATTTTCCTCTCTGATGGCATAATAAGAGTGAGCTATATTTTTCCTTAAAAAACTACTATTAGTTTAAATGAAGAACAAAATTTGTCCCTAATACAAATGATAATTGTTTCAGGAAACACCTTGGCGGGGTGCTGGTGTGGCCATCCCTATGTTCTCTGTGAGAACAGAAGAAGATGTTGGAGTAGGCGAGTTTCTTGACCTGAAATTGCTAGTTGACTGGGCTGTTGAATCAGGATTTCATTTAGTTCAGCTTTTACCAATCAATGACACCTCTGTGAATGGGATGTGGTGGGATTCATATCCTTATAGGTATGATTTGATTTGAAATAGCTATATGCCCTCTGCGTCTTGGCAGCCAGGTCTCCCCGGCTTCTCCCCTTTCAAACCTGAATATTTGTGGAAACAAGGAGACCCTTTCACCTTTGTAGGCATAGATTGCAAAATGAATTTCTGATCACAGCAGACTTCGTTGGAACTGGGCCAGTGGAACCCCGTCATTCATATTTCAATGTTGTTAACATTTCACTTTTATATTAGTTTCAAAACTCCTTATATTCTAATAGTTTGCCTTAAACAGCTCTTTGTCTGTCTGTGCATTGCATCCTCTGTACTTGAGAGTTCAGGCACTTTCGAAGAATATTCCCGAGGAAATTAAGGTCATCCCTATCCATCAACTGTGGTTAAGTCTTGATGTCTATTAGAAAGACTTTATATTCTCAAAAAATAGAATGTTGTGGCTGTTTGCTGTATGCTTTGGTTGTTTATGTGATATATGATTCTTGCAGAACGAAATTGCCAAGGCAAAAGAGAGTCTGAATGCCAAGGTAATGTCTTAGTGTCTTTGCTGCTTACATCGTGTACTTAATTTTGTACAATGCTACAAGAAGGTGGTTTTCACATCACTTGAGTTTTTGAGAACGCATTGACGTTTTTTCCTTTCTTTGTAATAGCAATCTTAACCTATACTTTCTGAGAAATGTTTATAGTGAGTTTTTGTCAGCATACACTGCTTCCTTAATCTTGCTCATGCATTTGCTCAAGCTGCATATTTTTTTATTCCTGCATTCATGATCAGTCTGCATTCGGCACGATGCCACTGTTTTATTTTTAATCTCGCTGTTCCAAACAATGATGTAGTGTTGCTTTCTCTTATCTGCACATGCTTATGTTGTGGTGCTGTGTTGGTCACTCAACTGTCATATTCACGTCTAAAGTACTGCAGGATGTTGATTATGAAGCTGCATTGGCTGCCAAACTTTCGATTGCCAAGAAAGTCTTTTGTCTTGAGAAAGACACAATACTAAAGTCCGACTCCTTTCAGAAGTTCTTTTCAGAGAATGAGGTTTGCCCCGTTCTTATATTTTCACAAGTTCTTTTCTCTCCATTGAATTTCTTTTGTGTTTTTGCAAGCCTGAGTTTGCTTTTGTTTTAAAGGAATGGGTAAGACCTTATGCAGCTTTCTGCTATTTGCGGGATTTCTTTGGTACCTCAGATCATAGCCAATGGGGCGGCTTTGCTCAGTTCACAAAGGAAAAGGTAACTCATCTTATTTTTTCGCCTTTATTGTCTTGTAGTCAGAAGCAGCAACTATTGTTGATTGGAAATGAGGGAACTTAATTGCATTGAATTGGTTATCAGCTAAACATATTATTTCTGCTTTCAGCTTGAAAAACTCACCTCTAAAGACAACACTCATTATGATATCATCTGCTTCCATTACTATGTCCAATATCACCTTCATATACAAGTAAGTCATTATAATTATCCCAGGTTTTGCCCTTGTATTTTGAGTGTTAGAATCACACTATAATCTAAAAGCTAAATTCTTGAACCTGCAGCTGTTAGAGGCTTCTGAACACGCAAGGGCAAAGGGGGTGGTCTTGAAAGGAGACCTTCCAATTGGCGTCGACAGGAAAAGTGTTGATACCTGGGTCTATCCTAAACTGTTTCGCATGAACACAGCAACGGGAGCACCTCCCGATTACTTTGACAAGAATGGGCAAAATTGGGGGTTTCCAACTTATAACTGGGAGGAAATGTCAAAAGATAACTATGGGTGGTGGCGTTCTCGCTTGACCCAGGTATCTGATTTTATGTTCTGCTTCCTCAGTGACCATATGGATTCTAATTACGTTATCCTTTTTCCCCAGATGGCTAAATACTTCACAGCTTACAGGATTGATCATATTCTGGGATTCTTCAGGATTTGGGAGATTCCTGGTCATGCAAAGACAGGTCTCATGGGGAAGTTTCGTCCATCTATCCCTTTGAGTCAGGTAGAACATCATTTCTACTACTGTTATTAGTTATGTACACTGATGGAGCATGGTTTATTGATTGTTAACATATTCTAAACATATGGATGAACCAGAGTGGTAGTTACTTAGTGATGACTGATTCCTTCGTCTTTTTCTCTCAGGAAGAGCTAGAAAGGGAGGGGATAACGGATGTTCATCGTTTAATACGTCCATATATTCTTGAAGAATTTTTGCAGGTTGATATATGTAAACTGTAATGTCTTGTTAGTCTTTGTTGAATATTTTTGTAACCACATTTCGTTCTAGCGAGCATCTTTTCATTTCTTAATACCTTGACATAATCTTTCAGGAGAAATTTGGTTCTTCTTGGAAGGTTATTGCTTCAACCTTTTTGAATGAGTATAAGAAGACACATTACGAGGTAAGGGTAGGCATAGGTTGAATAAATGATATGTTAGTCGGATCATCTCTATTTGGATAGTTGCCTCTATAACTTGCATTGCATTGTTTTCAGTTCAGGGAAGATTGCAACACTGAGAAAAAGATAGCTTCCAAACTTGAGGATTTTCCGGAGAAATCATTATTCGAATGTGAGGATAAATTGAGGCGGGATCTGTTTGATCTTCTGCAGGTTGTCCCAAATAAAAGATGAAAACTTGCCATTTTTATTTTCATGTCTCTATAGAAATGCCCAATTAATCTCACCTTTCTCTTCCTCGTGTCAGAATATTATTCTTATCCATGATTATGAGAATTCACGGAAGTTTTACCCTCGTTTCAATATTGAAGATACTACAAGTTTTAAATATCTAGATATTCACAGGTATATGGTTCTGACCCCCAACTATGGTCATGATTCGCATTCTTTGATAATATGAAGTGATCTGCTTATGTCACAGTCAAAATGTTTTGAGAAGATTATACTATGATTACTACTACCATCGACAAGAACTTCTTTGGCGTGATAACGCTATGAAGACCCTGCCCGTCCTTTTGAAATCTTCAGATATGCTTGCTTGTGGAGAAGATTTAGGAATGATACCTAATTGTGTCCATCCGGTAACTTCATTCACCTTTCTCCTTCAACAAATCTGAATGTTTTCTGTAGTTGAATGACATGAGATCTTGGATATCTTGCAGGTTATGCAGGAGCTTGGATTGATAGGTTTGCGCATCCAACGGATGCCTAGTGAACCTGGCTTAGAATTCGGCATTCCATCTCACTACAGCTACATGACTGTAAGTCCTTGCATTTTTCACACCAAAAAATGACTATGAAACTAGTTCTAATCAAATAGGAGCTGAATAAGGGAGCCTTTGTTTTTCAGGTGTGTGCTCCATCATGCCATGATTGCTCCACATTGCGCGCCTGGTGGGAAGAAGACGAAGACAGAAGAGGCCGCTATTTCAGTAGCATGATAGGATCCAACAAGCCAGCACCCGACAAATGCCTGCCTTCAATAGCACATTTCGTTATTCGTGAGCATCTTGAATCCCCATCAATGTGGGCAATTTTCCCTCTCCAGGTACTCATTGATTTGCATCTTGAAGCGCCATTGATTCATGTAAATACCCATTTGCTGAACTTTCCCAACAAGAGTCTCGCCTTCGTTTTCATGTTAGGATCTTTTGGTGCTGAAACAAGAATACACAAAACGTCCTGCAAAGGAGGAAACAATCAATGATCCTACTAATCCAAGACACTACTGGCGATACAGTATGTCTAACCCATCTCAATCCGGTTGCTTCCATCCATTCACACATTCGTAATTCATATATGTTATCGGTTTTCTCTAATAGGAGTACATGTAACACTGGAATCCCTGCTCAAAGACCAAGAGCTAAAGAATACCATCAAAGATATGGTGCGAGGGAGCGGAAGGTCTCACCCACCTGTGGTGGAGGCAGCAAGTAAACCCGCTCAGACCGATAAGAAATAACTCGGAAAAACGACAGCAGCAGCAGTGTAAAGACAGTGCCATCTGCCTAAGGCCACACAGAACTGCCGCAAAGAAGCTTCCTCCATTGATTAATACAAGTGGAGGAAAGAAATCAGCATTATGAATAAGCTGATGGATCAGTGAAATCTGCTTCATGATTCACTTATTTTTTATTCTTAACTAGATGATGAGAAATAAGCCTGGTTTAAGTGATGCTGATACATACATACATATACAGCTAGATGATCTTAAGATGTAGTCCACCATAAGAGAACTCACTTTTTGTTTGAGAATTTTTTTTCATGATCCGAATAAATTTATTTATTTTCAGATGGATTTGCACATATCCATCTTTTTACCTTGCATAAATTAAAAGTGAGTATCATAAAACAAAAGTCTAATGAGTAATGCGGATATCCAATTTACCCGCTTCATTTGCACCGTTTTTGTCGGCAAAGACGCGTAAAAAATGGGAGATGGATGAAATGAGTGATGCAAGTGAGAGGGCTGTTATATGAGCTGAAAAGCTCGAGCTTTGATCGGATTGACTCGAAAAAAGCTCGACTCGAACTCTTTTACTTACCTAAACAAGCCGAACCTAAACATGATTTTAAGCTTTGTTGAAAGCTTGACTCGTTTGATTTAGGCTTGAATAACTCGAATTTTAAGCTTTTTTGTTCATATGTTATGACCATTTACTAAAACAAGCTAAGCTTTTTTTGAGCTCTAAGTAGATTTTAAGCTTTTTTTGTTAAAGCTTAGCTTGTTTTAGTTAATATGTTATGATCAAGTAAAACAAGCTAGGCTTTAACAAAAAAGAAAGTTTGTTTAAAAATTGGGCTCGACTCGGCTTGAACTCAATTAACATGCAAATGAACCAAGCTTTACCATGTCAAGTTCGGCTCGTTCAGCTCGAATAACACCCCTAGCAGGTGATATGTATGAAGTGGGTGATACCGTGATAGGATGAGTATAGATGATGATTTTCCCTCAATACCCGCTCCAATAACCCACTTCATTAACCCATATCAATAATCACTCAATAAGTATTCAATAACCCATTAAAAAAATCTTAAATTTCTTTGTTTTGACACTCACATCACATTGATTTTATATTGTATAAGTGTTTTTATATTTGAATTTATATTGTTAGTAGAGTGTATTGTTAATTTAAAAATTAGATTTAGTAGCTAATCCAAAAATGCTTCTATATTATGTTCATATTGTTAGTAGCTACTTGAACATGCTTCAATTTTTTTCTTATTGAAAATACTTTTGTCGATTTTTATTTAATAACTTATGTATTTTTTACATATTGTTGAACTAGAACATGAATTTTATTTATTTATTTATTTTATAAGTTGTGTATTTTTCATGCATTGTTGAACTCATCCGCACGGGTTGAATGCAGACGAAGGGTTTGCGGGTGATAGAGTAGGGTGGGTGAACATTTATAATAGCAGGCGGGTGTTGAAATGGTGATTTTTATCCATAACTTATCTCATTTCCATCCCTATTTTAAATGGTGATTTATAAATAAAATAACAAAAATATATAGAAGAATCTAAGATGATCTAACTCATAACCAGCTGCTACTATGATCATAGAGCCACGATTCATAGATTCCATGAAAGAAGGGCGAACAAGAGGCTGAAGAGCTAGCAAACAAGTAATCCATAGATTATTTGGTTAATAGAGGAGAGACAGTTAATATAGTTTTTTCTCGCCTTTTTTTTTTTCTATTGAAAGCAATTTCTTTATTTCTTTTAAAATGAGACTATATAATATTTTTAAAACAATTAATATGAGAAAAAATGGCCAAAATAATACATAGTACCTACTATCACCTATAACTGTTCTGGCTAGGCGCTAGGCGACCCTCTTTCGCCTAGTGTTAGGCGAGCTTCTAGGTATGTATAGGCGCCCGCCTAGGCGCTAGGCGGCCCTTCACCATCTAGGATCCGTCTAACGCTTATTAGAACATTGCCTATAAATTAATAAAAATAATATAGACTTTAAAACCTATCAATTTATATACAAATTATACCTAAATAAACCAATTTTGATATAAACTACATTTTCGACTGAAAATCCGGTAATATTATTGATGTGGCTATTGAAAATTTTGTTTGGGCTCACAAGTATTGCGTTGATTGGTTAATAAACGAAATTGAAGTTGTGGTAAAGTCCATTGATGATGTGCACTTGGGTGTGATTCGATAGTTATTCCCAATTCGTCATTGTGGCTCGAAGGTGCATGTTGACGAAAGCTGGTTGGAAATTCCCGTTGCGACGGGACCTGGGATCGGGTAGGAAGTGGACGAGATGGGATGATCAAGCTTATCTCTTCACCATCACTTTTGGTTGCTTCACTCGCTTTTTGACGAGAAGACCTCTAATTTCTCCCTTTTCTCGTGTCAAAAGTCCTTCTCGTATTTGACATCGCCTTATATAATGTTTGGTTTTCACATTTTTTTTTTTGAATTTACAGGGTATCTGAGACTACTAACACCCGACTAATCACATGGACCCTGAAATTAACGTCCAGGTAAACCTCCAGTGACCATCGGGAGCGAGATTCAAACCAGGGACCATTAAGGGTGTGTTTGGATTCCAAAATGCATTAAATATAATGCATTATTTTTACCTCGGTTTATGTGCATGTTTGGTACATCATATATTTTACCTCGATTTTTGCGACTTTTTTTAATTATTCAACCAAACATGCACATAAACCGAGATAAACAAAATGCATTATAATTAATGCATTTTGGAATCCAAACACACCCTAAATACTACCCGTAATTCCTTTTCGGCCAATCTAACCCGAAATGATTTCAACTTTTTTTTTTAAATTAAGTAAATACTAGTACGATTCCCGCGCCATGGCGCGTTTTTTTAAAACTAAAATATTATATATAAAAATATTAATAAATGTTAAGATAAAAGTCATCAAAAAAACTTTACAATAAATGTATCTTATAATTATCTTAGAAAATTAATTTTATTTTGAATCTTATGTAAAGTATAATACATAAATATAGATATTTTAAATTACTCAGTAATAATAATATTAATATCATTATAACATTGTTTAAATGTGATGTGTCATAATCAATACTCCCTCCGTTCGGCAAAACTTGTCATTTTAGCTTATTTCACAAGTTTTAAGACAATTAACAAATGTACTAATTTACCCTAAATTATTACCCTCCTTTTTTACTTTATCGAAAACTACAACTAACAAACCATCAATCACGTCAAGGGCGTTTTTGTAAAGTGAAGGGCGAAATACCTAAAATGACAAGTTTTTTTGAACAAAAGTAACACCCTAAAATGACAAGTTTTGCCGAACGGAGGGAGTAGTTATTATATAGGGCGATTTGCATAACTAGCCACATAAAAAAAAACTTTGCACAAATAGCCAAGTGGCTAGATTATTTGCATGGGGTAGAAAGTGGCTATTTTGTGCAAATAAAATTGGTAACCGGGAGAGGAAGTTGCAGGTGAAGGTGGGGGACACTGTAGCTACACTGTAGCTGTCAGTAGGTGTCAGTGACACGTGGCACCAAAAGGCATCCTCCGTTCATTTCAGAAAACTGTAGACTGTCCATCTTACCAATAGAATTAATTTGTCCTACCAATAGGCTAAACCTGTCTTTCCATACCTGGAGATATTTTGGAAAGAATCTGGAGGGGATTCATTGTAGCTGATTTGGCGGGCTATCAGTGTACTTTTGGCGCCAAAACAGAATTCCTCTTTTGAGAAAAAGGGGGGAGCATTTATGAGGGGAAAATGCAATGATTGCATTGATGGATGTCCCCCAAAAACATATATAAGCTTGAAAGGAGGATCTGAAACACCATAACATGCTTTGCAAAAAGCGGAAAGGACGAGGAAAAAGTTACCCGTTCATTCTAGGAAACGATACAGTCCCCATCCTACCAATAGAATATTTCCGTCCTACCAATAGTGTACGACTGTCCTTTCATACCTGAAAAAGTGCAAGAAGTTTGTCCGATGACAGTGGCAGCGATGTGTAAGTGATCTTGTACCTATCCTTTGTAGTTATTCATTTTTCTTATAACAGAACTACCCCTAGATGACGGTTTCACAAGACCGGTTGCAGAGAGTTCGTAATTTATACTCTCTTTTTGATAAATTGCATGACTTGCAAATTAAGATAACAAATTCAAGCGCTATTTTTGCTTCCTGCGAAATTATCACTTCTTGATGCCTAGACGATCATAAGGACCCATTGAAAATAGTCTATTAGCTCAATTGGTAGAGCGTTGTGTTTGCACACAAAGATTTGAGTTCGACTCTAACATAGGCTAATACGGAGTATGTGTGTTAATGAATCTCTCTAAACTTATACAATTATGAACCTGGCAGAAAATATATACACTAATGGTATGACACATTTACGAACATGTTAGGACAAATTCATAAATCTCTCTGAACTTATACGATTATAAACATGACAGACAATATATACATTGGTGATAGGACAAATCGGTGATGATCATGAACTTGTCAGCGATGACTGGGTACTTCTGAGTGTCAATATTCACTACTTGGATCTTGTCTTTCAGTGTAGCACTAACTTTATCCAGGATAGGGACCATAGCTTGAGATTCATCATCGCACATGATATATCCATGTATAGCTTTTGCATATGTGGTTCAAATAACTTCAGTCTCTGCCTGTGGAGTCTGCCTTCTCCTTTTGCTTTTCTGAGATTCATGTGGAAGTAATTTTTTTTCGTAAAGTCAATTATGCATTTATATTTTTCCAATAGTATAAATATATCGTACCATCAGTGTGCATCTATCATACCATTAGTGTCAAGTTATACAGGAATTACTGGGTTTCCATTATGATCCTACCAATATCGTTGTTTTCTCCTACCATTAGTTTCCATCAATCCTACCATTCTGATCCTACCGATATCGTTGTTTTATCCTACCATTAGTTTTCATATATCCTGCCATTTTTGTGCATCTATCATACCAATTTAAATAGCTTTCAAGGAAAATCAAGCTAGAATCCGTAACAAATTATGTTCCACATTTTTCAGAAAAACAACCAAGGGTAGAGGGTTTCCAACCTACAACAGAAGATGAAGGAAACCTAAGTAACATTATATCCAAGGGTAGATGCTCTAATTCAGTCGCTCTAGCATTGAATTAGATTGGATTCATGAATTTTGATTGGTAGAAATTGGATTGCGATTGGGATTTATGGATTGGTAATTGAGATTAGAGTCGATTCACGCCTCAATGATTACTAGTCTGGGATATGTGGATTGATCAATATTAATTCTACTTCATTGCCAATAGTACAAATATATCTTACTATTCGTGTACATCTATCCTACCATTAGTATCAAGTTATACACTTAAGAATTTCTGTGATTATATTTTTATCATACCAATATCGTATATTTATCCTACCAGATTTACAAATTTGTCCTACCACTAGTCTATATATTTCCTACCAAGTTCATAATTTTATAAGTTTAGAGATATTCATAATTCATAAATTTGTCGTACCAGATTCATAAATTTGTCATGCCATTAGTGTATATGTTTCCTACCATATTCAATCGTATAAGTCCATAGAGATATGAACGCATACTCCGTATTAGCCTATGTGAGAGTTGAACTCACATCTTTGTGTGCAAACACAATGCTCTACCAATTGAGCTAATAGGCTATTTTCCATCCATCTTCATTATGAATGCATATTAAGATCAGTGAACACATTCAATTGAGGGATTTAGGAAATATTAATTGAGGGATTTAGGAAATATTAGGTTTTGAAATTGACCTGAGTATCTTATGAACAATAATTGACTCTCTGGTTTTGAAATTGAATCTAGTCTGGTCAGTGCCTCTTCATACGGCAGAAGAAAGCACTCATGTGATGTCCAGAATTCAGTGGTGGTCATTATGGGAGTCTAACAGCAGCCATGAATCCTAATGCTTCATCCACCCTATTAGCCAGTTCTTGGTACCTGTTGAGATAAACCATTGGAGTTAGGAGTAAGGATATTTACAATTCTATTTTAACAAGTAATAGTAATTACTCCTTCAAAAGACTGACTACAAGTATGAACTGCACACTATATGTTGCATCCTAAAACAATATCAAACAGAGAATAAAAGAGAAACAGAAAGCCTCGACGTGATCCACAACAGCTTGTGAGCTGATCAGCCTCCTGCAGGCAGTAAGCCTCCGGCTCCCAGAATCAGGACACTGCAACACCTTGATTTTGTTAGTGGAGGAGCTCTTGCATTGGACAAGAACAACCCATTCACTTCTCGAAGCACAAAGAGTTGGGACTGTGGATCTCATCTCACAACTCAAAATTATGAGCTTTTGGTTTGCCTGTGACGTCCAAATAAAACAAAAACAAATAAAATGAAAGTCATATATATGTTTTGCCAATTGCTGGTAGGTGTTTGATGTGATGAGAGAAAATTGCAAGTCCATTTGATCACTCTTTAAGGCTTCAGCTATGTCCACACCTTTTATGCAAGTCCATTTGAAGTAACTCGGTGTTTAATAACCCTTTCCTACCAACATAACAAACATATCATGCCAAATGACCATAACTATCCTACCAAAGGTACAAATAAACGAAAATAGGCAAAGATATAAAAAAACCCTATTTTTACTCCCCGGAATCCGACGCCGGAAGAAGTCTCCCGCCGCCGCCGCCGCTGCTGAGAATCATAAATCTCAGCAGATCTACAAAATCAGCCCTAAAGATAACGGTAATAACCGCCTTATTCCATCAATTTCAATTTCACGTGCAATTTCAAACCCTAAACTATCAAATTCCAACTCAATATCAAATCTTAACCCTAAATCATCAAAATCAAATCTAAATCCGTAAAATAAAGAGTTTAGGGAGAAGATCCATACCAGGAGAGTTGCAAACCGAGGGATTGAAATCGAAAATAGAGAGGATGGGGGCGTTTGGTGCGAATCTGTGAAGATGAGAAAATGGGGCACTGGGCTGCTGCTGCGGGCTTGCTGTGAACGACGGTGGACGCTGTCGAGAGGGCAGTCTCTCTTTGATTCACGATTGCAGAGCTCTGCAGATGTCGGAGGGAACGACGGTGGACGCTGTCGAGAGGGCAGTGGACAGTAGCGTCGAATCGCTCCTCCTTTCTCTCCTTAGGTTTTTCGTCTCTCTCGCTTCACTTCCATGTATCGTCTCTCTCCCAGTCTCCCTCATCCTTTCACCTTCTACATCAGGTCATGAATAGTTCCAAATGACCTGTTGTTTTAATTGCATGAATTGGCCAGGCTATTTTGTGCAAAATTTTCACCCTCTTGGCTATTTGTGCAAATAGACCCATTTTTTTTGTCTATTTAGTGCAATTTCCTCTATTATATACTTGTATTCAATGTTTGAATTAAGCCCAATAGTTAGTAAATAAATTTGATTAAACCTAATAGTTATATTAGATTGAATTCAATGTTTTGAATTAAGCCCAATAATTATTAAATTTTTTTAAAAAAATAATTAAAGGAAAAAGAAGAAAAAAATGAGAATTAAAGAAAATCAAAGAAAAATGTCAAAAAAAAAGGGTTAGTCAAGACTCCTAAGATGCCTCTAAGATTGACACATCGTCTTAAACTCTTCTAAATCTAAAATTCACCATTTTGTTTTGTTTCTTTGAGAAACACATTTTACTCCGTACTGTAATATTTTATTTATTGAAATCAGGAGAAAAGAGAAGAATTTCCATGGAAGTTTGAAAAAAAAAATTAAAAAAAAAATTTGAGAAGCTGAAGCTTAAAATTAGAAAGTTAAGGTTAGCGATGACAACGCAAGCAAAATAGGGTTTGCTGTTGGCGATCGAGGAAGAACAACGAAGGATTGGGAAAAAATAGGAAATGGGGGAGACTTTATTAAACGTAAAAAAGGGTCGGTTGTTTGGATTTTTGGAGTTTAAATTAGATCTCATCAACAGAGATAGAGAGAGAGAGGGGAAAAGGGAGGGAGCTTGCGCCTTTCTGGAAAAAAAATTCAAAGTTTTTTTTCTGGGGAGACATCACTTAAAAGAGTCGTTTCTTTTTCTTGATTGTCTCGCGCTCCCTTTTTTTTTTTGTAATTATAATTTAATTATTATTATTATTTAGATTCAAATCTTGCTGTTTCCATCTCCCTGAATGCCTTTCCACTGAGTTCCTTGTTTAGGGTTTGTCTCTGATTTGGCCTTTTGAGTTCGATTTGTGTTTAATTTGATCTCAATTTTGGGGAAATTTAACTGCTTTTCCATGAATTCGTTTTTTTTGCAGTTCAAATTGGGGAGATGTATGCGAAGGAGCAAGGAACTGACAGGTATGTGCAATCGGAAATGTCATGGCTTTCTCATTTTTGGTTTCAGTTGAAGATTGATCGATTTCTGATTCCCAATTTGTTGATTGTGGAATTTTTAGAACCCCAGCGAAATGAATGTTGCAACGGGTAATCGGTGGTTAAGTCATTAGGCCAGTGTGGAAAAGACAAATGTGGTTTCAGGGTTGATGCTTCATCGTTGATTAAGGTACTTCTTATCCCTCATTTTTGATGATTTTTGCAATTCCTTAAAGACTTGCATTTGTGAGCCACTTCTGAATTCATTATTTAATGTCGTGTGATGAATTCGGAGATTTTATGACGATTTCCGAGTTCACTGTCATGAACTGCCAATTGAAATTGCTTGACATTGCCCTAGCACGTCTCTTGTTTGGAAAAATATGTCCCATTTGATCTCCCCTTTCATTCTTATGTATGTGTTGACTGTTGCCCGAGGTCACTATAGTTCCAAATTGGATCCTTCTTGAATTGTGTTGTATGTCTTGAAAGACTAGTTCGAAATGATTCGGTGATGGTTTTGCAATTCCTTGAAAACTTGTATATGGAGCAACTTCTATATTCATCATGTAATGCCATGTGATAAATTTGAAGGTATTATGCTGATTTCCGAGTTCAGTGTCATTAACTGCCAATTGAAATTGCTTGACATTGCCTGAGCACATCTCTTGTTCGAAATGATTTGTTGATTTATTAGGTACTTATTCCTTAATTTTGATGATTTTGGCAATTCCATGAAAATTTGCATTTGGGACAACTTCTATGATCTTTGTGTAATGTTGTGTGATAAATTGAAAGATATTATGACAATTTCAGAGTCACTGTCATGAACTGTCAATTTAAATTGTTTGACATTGCCTAAGCACATCTCTTTGTTTGGAAAAATGTTTCACATTTGATCTCTCTTTTCATTCTCATCTATTTGTTGGCTTGGTTGTTGCCCGAGTGGTCACTGTAGTTCTGAATTGGATCTTCTCGCAAGTTGTGTACTGATCTCGGATTTGCTTCTTGTGCGAATGTATAGAAATCAGAGAGGTGTTGGCCCGCGGAGTTTCTCCTCATTTACATTGCTTTATCCAAAATGGCCGTAGTTGTTGAACAGCATCATGCACTTAAGCCACCCCTTCGGTTCCAAAGATGCAGGCTCCAGTCATACACTCACCTTGATCACGTGCTTGAACCTAATCAAATCGATCTTGCTCATTCATTTGAACAGACTGTCAGGGCCGCTACCTTCCAACGGAGCTTCTCCACTCCCTGCCTAACCTTGAACAAAGAAGAGCCCGATCTCAATCCGAGGGTTGAGATCGTTAGAGGCAAAGCTCCCCACAGAGTGCGAGTACTTGTAGTAGAGGTGGCCATTGCCTTGGCCTCTGGTGTTTTCCCGGTCCCTGTTGAGAGTGGGCTAGGTGGTGCTTACTTCCTGTGTGGTAGAAATGGTGATTCTATTGCCGTGGCCAAGCCTGTTGACGAGGAGCCTTTAGCTTGTAACAACCCTAAAGGCTTTACTGGTCGGATTGGCCAGCCTGGGATGAAACGTTCCGTTAAGGCCGGAGAGTCTGGTATGAGGGAGCTGGCCGCCTATTTGTTGGACCATGGCGGGTTTGCGGGTGTTCCTCCTACTGCATTGGTCAAGATTTCTCATGTCCCTTTTCATGTAGGTAGCTCAGAGTCCGCTACATCAACACATTCTAAGATTGCGTCTCTTCAGCGCTTTATGGAGCATGATTGTGATGCAGGAGACCTGGGTCCGTCTAGCTTCTCGGTCGCCTGTGTTCACCGCATAGGGATTCTCGACGTAAGACTCCTTAACATAGATAGGCATTCAGGGAACATACTTGTCAGGAAACGCGGAGATGAGAACTACTCTATTGGGGAATCCGAGCTCATTCCCATAGACCACGGGCTTTGCCTTCCTGACTGGCTTGATGATCCATATTTCGAGTGGCTCCATTGGCCACAAGCTTCAATCCCCTTTTCCGAGCCTGAGCTAGAGTATATATCAAATCTCAACCCATTCGAAGATGCAAAGCTCCTAAGAAGTGAAATTCCTAGCCTGAGCAAGTCTGCTGTCCGTGTTCTGGTGATCTGCACCATGTTCTTGAAGCAGGCAGCTGCAGCAGGGCTTTGCCTCGGCGACATTGGCCAACTGATGACCCGAGAGTACTGTGGTGGGGAGGAATCCATGAGCGCACTCGAGAAGATTTGTGCTACGACGAGAGATAGTATTTGGAGGCCGCCATCCGGTGATGTCCTTGATGCCTTCCTTGACGTGTTGGAAGCGACAATGGAAGAGAAGGAAGAAGACAGTTTCGGAGTCTTTGAACTTGACGAAGAAGAATCCATGGGGAGCACCAAACCAGCCTCAGACACCACCCCACAAAAGCCGTCTCAGCCCGGTAGACCCCCCAAGATCTCGAGGTTCTTATCTGACATGTCGATGGTCGGCTCTCTCCCCCCTCTGATCGAGGAAGATGGCCAAAACAACGCCATCGAACACAACAAGAGGAAGGCTGCAAAAGAGAACAACAACAACAACAACGAAAGCAGCCACCATGACAGCTATATGCACAGATCAGGGAACCTCCTATGGAGGAGTGCCAGTTTTTCGGTACGCAATCACAATAACGAAGCCGGGGGCATTTCATTCGAGGATCTGGACGAGGGAGACTGGGAGTGCTTCTTAGAAGCTTTCGACAAGCTTCTGCCTGAGGTGTTCGAGGAAAGAACGGGCATTGCTTCGACGCAGAGGTTGGGGACATCTTGCAGGTTTTGAAAGACGTCCAAAAACGTATACATATACACATACATATATACATATACTTATACACACACGATACAAACGGAAACAAAGAAACACACCCCCGAAAAAACCCCATCATTAGAGCTGGGCACGAACATTGAAGTTGTGCGTCTCCGGCTTAGATTCCGATTGTTTTTTTTCTTCTTATGGAAGTGTAGAATGTATATAGGTAAAGACAATGGCGAGGCCGACGAGGGAAACTGAAGAAATTGGCAACATTGAAGGTTGAAGGTAGTTGCCAATTTGCCATCCTCTCTCCTCTTTAGTTCTTACTTGTGATGTTTTTGTTTTTCGTTTTTCGTTTTTTTTTTCCCTTTTTTTTTTCATTTTTCGGAGTTCCGATGATTGATTTGTTGTTGTGTGATTCGATCTTGTACGAATGTAGAGTTATGGGTACATGAAGTTGTAGAGGGTTCTCTCATGATACCAATGCTCACCATCTGTTGCTGAAATAAAACACTGAAGAAGAGGATTTCATTTCTTCTTTGGTTTACTTTTCTTATTGCCTCCATGGAATTATCTCTTATTGGGTGGGACTTTTCGAAAAATAGCTTAAGGGTTGTTTGGTATAAGTATATCAATATGAGATATCAGATATGGATATTAAATTGATATCTTTGTATGGTATCGATATACGAAATTAAGGCTAGAAAGAACATTGAAGTTGGGAGCACGAGGATGGATTATCAATATCGATATATTGATATATCAAACACTAGATATGGATACATGTGATATTCATACTTATACTTGATTTCGAAATACGCACCCAGCACCCTTATCAAATGCCTCCTAAAATATGTTCCAAATTCTAAAAATTTTCCCCTCCCTCTCAAATCTTTGGAATAAAATAAATTTAAAATAGAAAAGTAACCAAATATTGGGCCTAAAAGTAGAGCCCATTGGACTTTGGATCGGCCCATTGAACCATTTCCGCGGTGACTTGCAGTTGCAGAGGCGGCAAAATCGTCGATCAACAGTCATCACCAGGAAAACGAAACCCGCTTAGAAGTTAGAAATCAAGTAATGCATCGTTTTCAGCCATTTATCTTTTGCTTGCATTGAGTTGTTCAGATTTCCGAAAGGGGGGAGAAAGAGGTTGAATTTGATGCGGTTCGGGAATGGATAGAGCCAATCAGGGACCGCGAGATTCCGAAAGAGGCGTACAATCCTTGAGGACCGGAGGATGTGAATTAGAAATCCTCAATCGAGCAAGAAATTGTCAATTGGGATGAGATCTGAGATCTCCGTTCATAAATTAGAGAGGAAAGAAGATAGGGAGAAAGAAGATATTTTTCATTACTTGTATGGTCAAATATAATAGGATGATTCCTCCAACTAGACCCTCGGGTACCATATCCCGATCCAATTAGCCACTCATGATCTTCTTCAGGAAATACACCAACTGACAAAATAACCTTTGTTTCATGTTCCCATGTTTCCTTGTATGTGATTCTGGGGTAAAAAACAAACTGCTGGACACTAAACAGACCAAGTATTCCCGACGAACACCTGTCGATCTCGCCATCTTTTGAGGCTCGTATGTCCCTTTCCCTTAAAGCTGCAAGAGCCAGATTAAATGGATTTCCACAACCCACTATTGCTCCTTCACCAGGGTCAAAATTCATAATGCTAGAGTAACTGCTCATCAAGATCAACCCAACTATTAAGAATGAACTAAGGACTAATTTGATTGCAAGTTCACGCCTCTTGCTCATATTTGCTGCAAGTAAAGGGATGTCCAAACTGTGAATATTAAAACTTATTCCCACTGAACAGCTTGCCGGATTAGCCTTGTTTGTGAACACTATCACACCTGTGTGGCAATCAATATGGAACGGCTGCACCAGTGGTTAGGCCTTATTGATACAGAAATCACGGAGTAGGAAAATCTATGGCTTATTGATAATGCATATTTTAGATAGACATTATAGATACATTTAGTTTAGTTAGGTTGCATTTCTTGCTTGCTTTATCGTTAAATTGCATCTTGTGTTTATTTTAGAAAAGTTCGGATTCTGCGCAATTTTGTGTTTATTTCGCAGATGGAATCGGAACACATTTGGGCGATGCATTATCTCGAAGAGGAACACAAGATACATAGGAAGGAAGAAGCAAGACGAGAAGAAAAGGCCGCAGAAGAAGCCAGGACCACGGAAAAACCACATGCCGCGGGCGCCGCAGAAGTGCCGCGGGCGCCGCAGCTGCACCCGCCGCAGCGGGTTGCGAAGGAAGCATTTGCGGCGGGCGCCGCAACACTTGCGGCGGCCGCCGCACGTACGGACAGGCCCAACGCCGTTTTTGGAAAACCTAGTTTTTATCTATGTTTGTTTGGAGGCCGAATGGGATCTTTTTATTAGGTCTTTTATGTTATTTTTCATCACCATTCATTCTATTCTTTTAACCATTAGACACTTTAGAGATTTTGAGCTATGTCTTCCATGAGGAACTAAACTCATCTATTCTGCCTGCAATTTGAAGCTTTATTCGGATTGATTGTGAGTTTCTAATTCTCGCTCCTAGTTTCCTATTTGTGAATGCTTCAACTTCTTTGTGCTTAATTAATTATTGATTTGTTCTATCTTGTCTGGCCAACTCGTTAGATCAATTCAATCGCTAAGGTTTTGTAGATTCCTGATTGTGAACCTTAACCTAAGTGGCAAACTTGTTCCTTTAGGGCTGATTGAACTAATTGAATGAGTAGGAAGTTGAATGTGTTGTTAAATCCTTCTTTAGGGACTGCAAATACCTTGGCTAATCTCTGAACTTAAGGCTATCAATTGGGTTAAATCCTTCTTTAGGGACTGTTCGATTGATAAGGGTTTCTAGGACTGATTGGACTAGTAACTATATTAGGTCGGGACAAGGGCATTCATAGGAAACGTAATAGGACGAGAAGAAGTTACAAGGATCGCTTCAATCCGATAAAGTGGAAAATTGTAGGTGGAATTGCTTCTCTCATCTGTCTAAACCAAATTCACTTATTCTGCTTCCGTTATTTCGCTTTAAAACTTTCACACTAAAACACCCTCTCTGGTTACTTAATCAACGTTAAAATCGCACTTGAGTATAAATTTCCCTGTGGGATCGACCTCTTACTTATTACTATACTAGTTATAGGTTTGAGTTTCTTTGGCGGAATCAACGACAGGTTTTCCCTCCGTCAAATTTGGCGCCGTTGCCGGGGGATTTTATTTAATTCTTGTGTGTTTTTAGTGTTGATCTTGGTGTGGACCGTCTTATATGGTCCATACCCGTGCTACTAATTCTTCTTTGTTGCCGTTAGATTCAGAGATTGAAAGGACCCTTGCCGCTCTAAGGCGAGAAGCTCGTGATCGCTTTCGCGAACTCCCTTTTGATCAAGGAGACACCACAACAGAGATGGCTAACGAAAACCGCACTCTTAAGGAGCTTTCTGCTCCTGATCTGGCACAACAACCCCTAGCAATCCAATTCCCTGCGCTAGCAGAAGGGGTCAAATTTGAGCTTAAGTCTGGGGTAATTCATCTTTTACCCAAGTTTCATGGGTTGAGTGGGGAGGACCCCCACAAGTATCTGGCTGAATTCCATAGGGTGGTAGTTGGGATGAAACCTGAGGACGTCACTGCAGAACAAATCAAATTGAGAGCTTTTCCTTTCTCTCTAAAGGATGACGCTAATGAATGGTTCTTCTATCTACCGCCGGGATCTATTACCACTTGGGCTGAGATGAAAAGAGTTTTCTTAGAGATGTACTTCCCTGCAACAAAGCTAAATGCTTTGAAAAGATCAATCAGCAGCATTGAGCAGTACGCGGCAGAGTCTATACATGAGTATTTTGAGCGCTTCAAGAAACTCTGCGCCAGCTGCCCATGCCATGGGTACTCTCAAAAGGATCTGGTTCTCTTTCTATTTAATGGGCTGACTGATATAGAGCGAAAAACAGTGAATTCTGCTTGTGGAGGTAACATGCTGAACAAGACGCCTGCTGCAGCTTGGGAGGTGTTTAAGGAGCTATCCGAGGGCTCCAGACAGCTCAACAAGGGCCCTCGCGCTGGGGTGTACTCGCTGTTGATGCTAATGTGGCTGCACTTCAGACTGATATGGCAGAGGTAAAGGAGATGATGAAACAAATGGTTATTGATAGGACTCCTCAACAACTGAAGGCATGTGGTTTCTGCAGTCAATACACTCATCCCATGGACATGTGCCCGCTTCTACAAGATCCTAATTTTGATCTGAATGCCATTGGGAATTTCACTCAACAAAGGCCTAGGCAAGGCAATTATGGAAATCCTGGATATTCCAACAACAACAATTACAACAGAGGCTAATCAGCAAGGGGGGCAACAGGAAAGACCTCAACAACAATATGAACCTCGACAGGGAGGTCAGCAGCAGTCAAATGTGGATAATGAGGATCCACTGCAGAAACTGTCACGATTGGTCATGAGGAATGATAAACAACAGTCAGAGCGGACGGAGAACCTAGAAAAGCAGCTATCCGATCGGATGACAAAGCTTGAGAATCAAATGAGTCAGCTCATTCAAATCTTAAGTGCTAAAGAGGCAAATAGTTCTGGTAAGCTTCCGTCACAGACCATTGAGAATCCGACAAAGGAGAATGTCAGTGCTGTAACACTTAGGAGTGGCAAGGAACTGGTTGTCACAAAGCAAAAAGACGATGAGGAGATAATGGACGAAGAAATAGAAATCATTGAAGGTGAAAACGGACAAACGGTGGTGCGGCGCCCGCGGCAACCCTTGCGGCGCCCGCCGCAGGTCCTTGCGGTGCCCGCCGCCAGAGACGGATTCCAAGCTGCGCCCGCCGCAGGAGAAACCTGGCAAGCTGCGGCGCCCGCCGCATCACCTGTCGCGCCCGCCGCTGCCTCACCCGCCGCCGATTCTTCTTCTGGTACGTTTTCTCCCTTACCTATGGAGACTCCCAAGCCCGTTCCACCCTTCCCGGAAGCTCTGAAGGATACAAGGAGGTATGAGAACGACAAGGAAATCTTCGAGACATTCAGTAAGTGCGAGGTAAATATTCCTTTACTTAATTTGATCAAAAGCATCCCTCGATATGCTAAATTTTTGAAGGAACTTTGCACTATCAAGCGGAACCAGAAGCTAAAAGGTAAGCAAAAGGTGAAGGTAAGCGAACATGTCACTGCTGTCTTTCAAAAGCGTATGCCTGAAAAGTGTAGTGATCCTGGTATGTTTGCTATTCCATGTGTGATAGGTGACACTAAATTTGACAAAGCCATGTTAGATTTAGGAGCATCTATTAATGTTTTGCCTTCTAGTGTTTATCATGCTTTGGGGTTGGGACCTCTGAATGACACTCGGGTAGTAATTCAACTTGCCGATCGATCTACTATCTACCCGAAGGGGATTGTTGAAGATGTCTTGGTTATGGTTGACAATTTGATATTCCCTGCTGATTTCTTTGTGATTGACATGGGTCCTGGTAACAGCGAAGGCCCTATTCTGTTGGGCAGACCTTTCTTGAAAACTGCTAGAACCAAGATAGATGTCTATTCAGGATCTCTTACTATGAAATTTGATGGTCAACGAGTTGAATATAATATCTATGATTCCATGAAATTCCCATCTGATGATCCTTCTCTGTGCTTTATAGATGCTATTGATACTATGGCACAGGATTGTTTTGATTTGGAATGTGTTGATGAGATGGAGGTTGCTTTACAGGCTCCTATAGATGAAATTGCTAGAGATTATGTATTGTCAGCTGACCTGCAGGAGGCTATAGTAGCTCTAGATCATCGATCTCCCACATATGTGCCACCGAGGGGAGACCGCATCGAGCTGACCATTCCTACTGAAAAGCTTCTTCCATCCATTATCCAAGCGCCGGATGTTGAATTGAAACAACTTCCTAATCACCTTAAATATGCTTTTCTTGGTGAAAATGATACTCTACCTGTCATTATTTCTAACAAATTAACATTTGGACAGGAGGAGCGATTGGTGAATGTTCTAAAAGAGAACAAGGAGGCGCTAGGATGGACGATAGCGGACATTAAGGGCATCAGTCCTACCCTCTGCATGCATAGGATATTATTAGAGGATGATGCCAAGCCATATAGACAACCTCAGCGAAGACTCAACCCACCAATGATGGAAGTGGTAAAGAAGGAGGTGCTGAAACTCCTTCAGGCAGGTATGATTTTTCCCATATCTGATAGCAAATGGGTGAGTCCTACTCAGGTTGTCCCTAAGAAGGGAGGTATTACTGTTGTTGAAAATCGGGATGGTGAATTGGTCCCTAGTAGGGTTCAAACTGGATGGAGAGTCTGTATTGATTATCGTAAATTAAATGCAGTCACTCGCAAAGACCATTTCCCCCTTCCCTTTATTGATCAGATGCTTGAGCGCCTTGCCGGCCGTTCTTTTTATTGCTTTTTAGATGGCTACTCAGGATATTTTCAGGTACCCATAGCACCGGAGGACCAAGAAAAAACGACTTTTACATGCCCTTTTGGCACTTTTGCATATCGCAGAATGCCTTTTGGGCTATGTAACGCACCTAGGACTTTCCAACGGTGTATGGTGAGCATATTTTCTGAGTACGTGGAGCATTTTATTGAAGTGTTTATGGATGACTTCACTGTGCATGGTGATGATTTTGATACTTGCTTACATCATTTGTCACTTGTGCTTAAGAGGTGCGTAGACACCAATTTGGTTCTTAATTCTGAAAAGTGTCATTTTATGGTTGAGCAAGGAATTGTGTTGGGTCATATTGTGTCTAGCAGGGGTCTTGAGGTAGACAAGGCTAAAATTGATGTTATTCAGTCTCTACCTTACCCCACTAATGTGCGTGAGATTCGCTCCTTTTTAGGCCATGCAGGGTTCTATCGCAGGTTTATTAAGGATTTTTCTAAGATTTCTGCACCTCTTTGTGATTTATTGAAAAAGGAAGTAGCTTTTGAGTTTGATGACAGGTGTAGAGCATCTTTTGATGAGCTTAAAGGTCGCCTAACTAGCGCTCCTATAATCCAAGCACCCATATGGTCGCAACCTTTTGAGATTATGTGTGACGCTAGCGATTACGCTGTGGGGGCTGTTTTGGGACAAAAGGAAGGAAGGAGCTCGCATGTCATCTACTATGCCTCCATGACTCTGAATGGAGCACAAAGGAACTACTCAACCACTGAGAAAGAGCTTCTGGCTGTGGTCTTTGCACTGGAGAAATTTCGCTCCTACCTCCTAGGAGCTAAGGTAATTGTCTTCACGGATCACGCTGCTCTCCGTTATCTATTAACTAAGAAAGAAGCGAAACCAAGATTGATTCGATGGATTTTACTTTTGAGTGAATTTGACATCGAAATCAAAGATAAGAAAGGTGCAGAAAACTTAGTGGCGGACCACCTCAGCAGACTTGTCCAAGGAGAGGACAAGCCGGAAGATCAAAGACCTATTCACGGTGAATTCCCTGACGATACACTATTCTATATCACTCACAACCCCTCTTCACAGCTGAAGGAAAAGACGGAAACGGAGGTTGCCGTTCCATCCGACGAGGTAAGTTCCAATATTTCTGAATTGTTGATGGGTGTCCATACTCCTCGGCCTTGGTTTGCCAATATGGTGAATTTCTTGGTCACGGGGGAATTCCCACCAAACTTTACCAAAGCTCAGAAGGACAAGATTCGACATGACTCTCGCTTCTACGTTTGGGACGACCCCTACCTTTGGAAACATTGTGCTGATCAGGTAATTAGGAGGTGTCTGCCGGACAATGAGGTACAATTTTTCCTTACTTTTTGTCATACTCATGAATGTGGAGGCCATTTTGGTCCTCAAAAGACTGCTAGGAAAGTATTAGAAACAGGTTTCTTTTGGCCTCACCTATTTAGAGACGCTAATGCTTTTTGTAAATCTTGCGATAGATGCCAAAGGATTGGGAACATATCAGCTAGAAATGAAATGCCACAAACTAAGATTGTATTTTGTGAAATTTTTGATGTTTGGGGTATTGATTTTATGGGTCCCTTTCCTAGTTCTTTTGGGAATATCTATATTTTGCTTGCGGTGGACTATGTCTCCAAGTGGGTGGAGGCAAAGGCCACCAGAACTGATGATTCTAAGGTAGTTGCAGAATTCCTAAAAGACACAATATTCGCAAGATTTGGGGTACCTAAAGCTCTAGTAAGCGACAGGGGGGCACATTTTTGCAATAGGACCATCACTGCTCTGCTAAAAAGGTATCATGTCACGCATAGAGTGTCCACTGCTTATCACCCGCAGACCAATGGTCAGGCAGAAGTATCGAATAGGGAGATTAAGAGCATTCTGGAGAAAACAGTGGCTCCTAATCGGAAGGATTGGAGTCTAAGGCTGAATGATGCTCTTTGGGCCTATCGAACGGCCTATAAAACTCCAATTGGTATGTCCCCTTATCGAATTGCGTTTGGTAAGGCTTGTCATCTACCGGTGGAACTTCAGCATAGGGCATACTGGGCTGTCAAGAACTGCAATATGGCAATGAATGAAGTGGGAGAATTCAGGAAACTGCAATTGCAGGAGCTGGAGGAATTACGTCTGGATGCCTATGATAATGCAATGATCTACAAGGAGAAGACAAGAGTTTGGCATGACAAACATATCCTGCGGAAGGAACTTAATGTGGGAGACAAGGTCCTCCTATACCAATCCCGTCTAAAACTCTTCCCAGGGAAGCTTAGATCAAGGTGGGAAGGACCATACACCATCTCAAAGATATTCCCTCATGGAGCAATTGAACTCTATGACCCTAAATCTCATGAGCTCTTTAAGGTCAATGGGCATAGAGTTAAGCCTTACTTTGAGAACATACCACATAATGAAGAAGAAGAGTTGGTGCTTGCTGAACCAACCGACTAGGCCACTCAAGGGGCCATCACGTCGAGCCAACGACTTGAAACAAAGGCGCTGCTCGGGAGGCAACCCGAGGTAAGTTCCCTTCTTTCTCATTTTTTTTTATTGTCTTAGGAAATATCCATTAGCTATTTTAGGAGTATTCACATAGACATAGGTAGTTAATTAAAAAAAAAAAAATTAGAAGTAAAAACCCCGAGTATAGGAGCGGCGCCCGCCGCAACCCCTGCGGCGCCCGCCGCAGCCACTGCGGTGCCCGCCGCCAGGGAGCTGTTTCACGCGGCACCCGCCGCAAGTAAACCCAAGGGTGTTGCGGCGGCCGCCGCACCCGTTGCGGCGCCCGCCGCAACGGTACCCCATCTCGGACTTTTATTTTTAAAAAAAAATAAAAATAAATTAAAGTACATAATGGGATGTTTTAACCTACCTCACCTCTTTCTTCAACCTGCCGCCTCATTCACACACCCATACACCTCCATTGTTCTTCTTCTCCTTCACCCTCCAATCCTCTTTCTTCTCACCATAACCACTCCCAAACCCTCTATTTTTCTTCCCCATCACCGGATCTAGCAACCTTCTCGCCGGATCCAAGCCCAACAACCCACCAACGCCACCCGCTGCCCGCCGCTGTGCACCTGCTGCGCCCGCCGCTCCACTGCAGAGGCCGCCGCTGTGTTCCTCCGCCAGATCCGAAGCGACATCAGCCCTAATCTCCTAGATTTCTCAAGTTTCCTCCCTTTTAAACTCTCAAGGTATGCATTCTCACGCCCCCCTTCTCTCCAAATTTCAGATTTGTAATTATGGTTGAGAACTAGGTAGAGTTTTGATCTTTTGAGTGTTTGTTCATTGTTTAAAGTGGAAATTTGTGTGGCTAAATTAAATTGTGGGGACTGATTTTCCTATATATGGGGCTGATTTTATTAAGTTTATGAGATTTGAAGTTGAAGGTTTGGGTTGAGAGTAAAGATTTGTGTGGGATATTATTGTAGTTCCTTAAGGGTTGAAATTTGTGAAAGTATGAAATATGTGGGGCTGATTTTTTCAATTCTAATGGGACTGATTTTTTTTTTTTTTTGGTGTAAATTGGAATTTAGGGTGTGATTAATGATATCTTATGAAGTGTTCTTGAGTTTGGGTTGTTTATTGGAGGTTGTGAGCTATTTGTGATGTGCTTGGTTTGTGTGATTTATTGTTTGGCTTGGTTTATGTTTGAAGTTGTGCTTATTTGTGTCGAATTCTGAAGCTGTCTGGGGTGTCCATATATACTGCTGGTATTTATTACAAATGGTGCGCCGGTTAAGAAATGCATATGATGAACAGAGGAGGATTTTCAAGAATTTCGATGCTCGACGCTTCGTTCAAACGAAGTTCTTTGACACCCCAGCACTGCAGACGCTGGGGATGTTGGATGTCACCCACAGGATGCTCACCCATGGCGGGTTGGGAGGATTTCTACATCGGAGTGCTCCGACATACCCCGAGCTGGCGTGGGAATTTATAGCTACTTTTGAGAGGGTTGACGCCTCTAGGATTAGGTTCACCTTGTTGGACCAACCCCACGTCTGCACGCTTGACAACCTCCGCCAGCAGTTCGGGATATCACAGGCGGCTACCCCAAACTGGTCTTCTATAACCACCGAGCAACAACGTCATGATCTGTGGTTCAAGGCTACTGGAACGGTTTTTGATAGCCACAAGGGGGAATACAACTACTGCTTTGTCCACCCTTGCTTCCGCCTGGTCCACAAGGTCTTAGCTATGGCCTTTAGCGGCAGAGGAGATGTCAACAAGGTATACGCTGCTGATCTAGCGTATACCTTGTTGACAGGCTCACGGTACACCAGACTGGGTTGAGATTTTTATTGAGAACTTTTTGAGGATCCAGGGGGCCAAGTCAGGCAGGTTTGGCTTGGGAGGCATGATCAGCCTCATAGCCTACCAATACTTATCGCCTGAGCAGTGCGGTACCCCTATGTCTGGTGGGTACACCTACACTACAGAGCAGCTTAGAAGGGCGGTTGTGCTCGAGGGTAATGATGGAAGAGGCTGGATTTGGAAGTCCGGAAACCGTGGAGAGCACCGATTGAGTCTTCCCAGGCTCCTACCTTATGGACCTTCCGACAACACCCTTTACATCGCAGGCGATCAGGAGTAGGCTGCGGAGGAGGTTCCTGAGGATGATGATGATGAGGAGGAGGATGCCCCTGCACCGACCGATCATCATATGGGGGATGCACAGCAGGGGGCTGGCACGTCAGCAGGACATCATTATTCTTCGACTGATAGGGACGACTATTTGCGGGACTACCTGGCCAATGAGTTCCATCGTATTTCCTTACGCCAGGACGCAATTGAGTTCACCCTCAGCGACCTCGGTCGCTCTGCGAGGGAGTCGGATGCCAGCATGGCGGCAAGGTGGAGTGAGACAAACTACCAGCTCGAGGAGATGCGGAGGGAGCAGCAGTACTACTATCGTCAGCAATACCCCCACATCCCTCCATACCAGTCGCCGCCTTACCCGCCTCCACCTCAGTGATTGGTTAGTTCTACCCTCCTTCACTCTGAGTTTTTTTATGATTATTTTAGTTGTCTGTACTGTTTCAGTGAGGACACTGAAAATTTTAAGTGTGGGGGAGGAGACTTATATGTATATTATGTTATTTTATGTCATTTCTATTAGAGTTTAGGACATGTTTAAGTTGCTGAAGATGTTTAAGTCTGTAATATTTAGTTATTTTTAATTTCTGCATTTTCTGCATTTTATTTAGCATATTTTCTGCATTTTCGAAATATATATATAAAAAAAAAGAGAGAAAAAAAAAATTATTCAAATACCCATCTTGCTTAGTTTGTCCTCTATTTTAAATTTCAAGCATGAATCATACAAATCCCATGGAGTTCTGGATGTTTTGATTATTATTGCTATTTGATTTTTGTGGAACATGAGCTAACAAATATAATTGAGCATGTATGATTGAGCTAAGGTATGATTGAAATCCTAAAAACATGACCCTGTGAGGATGTTTGGCCTTATTTGAATTCTTTTGCTCAATTGTGTGAATTACTCGCCTAGTGTTGCTACCTCTTGGCATTGACTGCAGTATCTATTTTTGAAGACCAATGCACATGTTTGTTGCTTGCGGGGTGTATGTTTATATTTAGAGTCTTTTTATTCAATTTTATGCATATTTAGTGAATAAGGTGGCAATGGTTGATGCACTGAGTAACCGGGTCTACGCATGACACCCATGGGTATGATTCGCGCAAAAAGGTGTTGAAAACTATCCACTAGGAAAGAAACTTGATCATTGAGTGACCAGGTTCATTCATGACACCCATGTTTGCAACTTGCGTCAAAAGGTGTTCGAGTGGACTTCATGTTAGTAAGTTGAAGTGTTGATAGACCGGGGCCATTCATGACACCCATGTTTGCGCTTCGCGTAAGGAAAGCACCAAGACAAGAAAAAGAAAAAAAAAAAGAGAAAAGGAAACCAAAGAAAAAGAAAAAAAAAGTATTGCATTTTATTTTCTTGATGTTATCCCGCAAGTAATGACATTTTGGTAGATAATTGGTGATATGGTGGTCAATGTCTATGAGCTTAGTGCATTATTGGTTTGAGTTGAGAGTTGTACCTAAAAGTCTAAACACATGAGTGAAACACATATTTCTGGTGAGGTTGGATGATGTCTACTTCTAAGCTTTGATCACCTGAATACATGCTATGACATTTGTTTGCTTGGTTTATGTGTTCACCTGCTATGATGTTGCTTTTTGGTAATGTTGAGACTTGAAGGGATTTCCTGTGGGATACATTGATTCATGTTCATTCCATCATTGCTTGAGGACAAGCAAAGGTTAAGTGTGGGGGAATTTGATAATGCATATTTTAGATAGGCATTATAGATACATTTAGTTTAGTTAGGTTGCATTTCTTGCTTGCTTTATCGTTAAATTGCATCTTGTGTTTATGTTAGAAAAGTTCGGATTCTGCGCAATTTTGTGTTTATTTCGCAGATGGAATCGGAACACATTTGGGCGATGCATTATCTCGAAGAGGAACACAAGATACATAGGAAGGAAGAAGCAAGACGAGAAGAAAAGGCCGCAGAAGAAGCCAGGACCACGGAAAAACCACATGCCGCGGGCGCCGTAGAAGTGCCGCGGGCGCCGCAGCTGCACCCGCCGCAGCGGGTTGCGAAGGAAGCATTTGCGGCGGGCGCCGCAACACTTGCGGCGGCCGCCGCACGTACGGACAGGCCCAACGCCGTTTTTGGAAAACCTAGTTTTTATCTATGTTTGTTTGGAGGCCGAATGGGATCTTTTTATTAGGTCTTTTATGTTATTTTTCATCACCATTCATTCTATTCTTTTAACCATTAGACACTTTAGAGATTTTGAGCTATGTCTTCCATGAGGAACTAAACTCATCTATTCTGCCTGCAATTTGAAGCTTTATTCGGATTGATTGTGAGTTTCTAATTCTCGCTCCTAGTTTCCTATTTGTGAATGCTTCAACTTCTTTGTGCTTAATTAATTATTGATTTGTTCTATCTTGTCTGGCCAACTCGTTAGATCAATTCAATCGCTAAGGTTTTGTAGATTCCTGATTGTGAACCTTAACCTAAGTGGCAAACTTGTTCCTTTAGGGCTGATTGAACTAATTGAATGAGTAGGAAGTTGAATGTGTTGTTAAATCCTTCTTTAGGGACTGCAAATACCTTGGCTAATCTCTGAACTTAAGGCTATCAATTGGGTTAAATCCTTCTTTAGGGACTGTTCGATTGATAAGGGTTTCTAGGACTGATTGGACTAGTAACTATATTAGGTCGGGACAAGGGCATTCATAGGAAACGTAATAGGACGAGAAGAAGTTACAAGGATCGCTTCAATCCGATAAAGTGGAAAATTGTAGGTGGAATTGCTTCTCTCATCTGTCTAAACCAAATTCACTTATTCTGCTTCCGTTATTTCGCTTTAAAACTTTCACACTAAAACACCCTCTCTGGTTACTTAATCAACGTTAAAATCGCACTTGAGTATAAATTTCCCTGTGGGATCGACCTCTTACTTATTACTATACTAGTTATAGGTTTGAGTTTCTTTGGCGGAATCAACGACAGGTTTTCCCTCCGTCACTTATCGCCTCTCCGTCAAATGGGGAAATAAAACGTGCAGTGGACAATCTTTGGAACAACAAGTCTCCTAGGTCTGATGACATGACAACGGAGTTTTATAAACATAATTGGGGAATAGTTGAGAATGATATTACAAAAGCCATTAAGGCCTTTTTCCATTATGGAAAAATGCATCGTCAGATCAATCACACATTCATCACACTACTTCCGAAATGTGATAATTAACCCCGCTAACCTATTAGTCTGTGCTCTACAATATACAAAATTATATCTAAAATCTTTACCGATCGTCTTAAATTAGTTGTAGGAAAACTAATCCATCCTCTTCAAGTGGCTTTTGTGTCAGACAGAGCCATCCAGGATAATGTGCTAATTGCCCATGAGATTTTCCACTCGTTTAAGACTAGGAAAGGAGTAGACGGTTGGATGACATGAAAATTGGATATGGAGAAAACATATGACAGGGTAGATTGGATATTTACCCGGCTTGTCCTACATAGATTTGGATTTCATGAAAAATTTATCAATTTAATTATGGAATGTGTAACTACTGTGTCTTTCTCGGTTTTAGTAAATAATGGCTCTTGTGAAGTATTTAAACCTTCGCGGGGCCTTAGGCAGGGGGATCCGCTATCCCTTTTTTTTTCATTCTTGGTGAAGAAGTTCTAGCTCGAAAACTCAATATGGAAGCTTGGTCAGGTGACAAACTGATTGGTTTCCCGTTTGGTAAAACAGGACCACATATTCCGTTTCTAACTTTCACCGACGATATCATCATATTTACAAAAGGAACTATGTCGGCATGCCACAAAATCAAGAATATCATTAATGACTACTGCCATATTTCGGGCCAGTTAGTTAACTATCAAAAATCCGCTTTCCATATCACCAGAGGTATTCCTAGAGCCATAATTTTGGATACTGAAGGATGCCTAAATATCTCAAAGGAGATAAACCTCGACAAATATCTTGGGTGCCCCATTGTGGATGGAAAAGTGAATAAATCCACATTCGAAGAAATTATTAACAAGTCTATGGATCAACTTAGTAAATGGAGGGCTAACTCACTCTCTCAAGAAGGACAGGCCACCCTAATCGCTTCAAATTTGGTTGCAAAACCTTTGTACACTATGCAGTGCTTTATGCTCCCTGCTTCTGTACACTCTAAGCTGGATCAAGTAAATAGAACTTTCTTTTGGAACAATGATCTACAACACAAGCCACTTATAAGTTAGGATAAAATCTGTAGAACAAAATCTCAAGGGGTCGTGGTATTAGGAAGACAAGATTAATGAACGAAGCCCTTTAGATGAAATTATTGTGTAAAATATTGGCCGAACCTGACAATACTTGAGTTAAAATTATTCAGCATAAATATCTAAAAACAAACAAATCAATTCAATCACTCTTTGTCTTGCACCCGGAATTGAAATAAACATGTGTTCCTCTTAGGTAGTCTCCCTGTTATTACCATCACTACATTTGGTGTTTGTATATGCCTTTATCTTTAGGTTTATCTTGTGATCTGTTATCTCAGATAACCCTTTATTTCCTTTAATTAAATTGACTGCAGACTGTTCGGACACTGAGATAGAATGCTCTCATGGTTGGATTGAGTGTGTTGGCATTGCTTATAGTTCTACATAGGATCTGCGTGCTCACAGGTAAATATTTTTTACGTTGGCCACTCATAAATATAAAGTTCTATGTTTTATTTTTTCAGTATGGAGTTCTAATCTAATTTAATTAATATTAGTTTTTACATTTACGAAAACCGCAGATGGATGGTTGATGAATCATGATAGGGTTTTAACTAGCTTAATTTTAGAATCAAAGACGTTTTATCCATCAAGTCTTTTGTTTACTTTTAAGCTTTACAATGTTTTCATATTGCTTTTAAGTTGGTTATGGTGATTGGACTACATTAATCATAATTGAAGTTTTCAATTCTCCTCCCATCATGATCATCTCCCCTTGCCTGTTGCAATCTAGATTGCCTAACTTGTACTGAGTCTACTGATTGCTTTACTTGATACACTATCTCTGTGGAAAAAAAATGGTGCAGCCCTTGAGGCACAAGAGAAGTATCCAGAACCAAGGTACTGTCAAGAATAACATATTTGGTGATTGTTATAATTGATTTTAGCATGTGCTGCATACTAAAAGACAAATTTCTGTCTTTGTTTTCAATATGTACATAATCTGAAAGTAAGGTACTTTATTCCCACATCTATATCTATATCTATCTATCTATATAACATAAAAAGTTGTGTTCAAGAGCCATTTATTGCTACTATTAAATACATGAAAATTTTACACTATTTTTGTTTTCTTATTCAATTTGAATCAACTTGCCTTTCATTAGCTCAATGGTTATAGGTGTTGGGGATTACCTCTTGGTTGAGGGTTCAAACCTTGATAGCTACATTTTTTTTTTTAATCTTGCCTTTCATTAGCTCAATGGTTATAGGTGTTGGGGATTACCTCTTGGTTGAGGGTTCAAACCTTGATAGCTACATTTTTTTTTTAATTTTCCACTTCTTTATAGCTACAACTTTTATTATTATTTTGGTCATTAAATTTATATGTGTAATATATAATGTTCGTTTTTTTTATCAACAACCATTTTTTCATTTCATTTAGGAATAAACTGAAAAATGTTTTATTACGTTGACTTCATACATTTTTTATTCTAATTTAGAAAATTTAAAAATAGTAGACCAAAAAAATGAATTATGTAGATTTAATTGTATCAATCAAAGTTTATTGATAGATACCTAATTAACAAAAGTTAAACTCTTTACCTTCTAACCTAGATCTGTCAAAACACAACCCGACCCGGTCGACCCGACCCGACCGTCCGGAAAATTTTCGACCCGAACCCGGAAAATTTGACCCAGAATTTTTTTTCGACCCGAAACCGAAAAACCGGAAATTTTCCGGGTCATCTGGGTTTCGACCCGGTGACCCGATTGACCCGGTAATTTTGACCCGATTTTACCCGATTGACCCGGTAACCCGGTTGACCCGGTTAATTTTTAATTAAATACAATTAATTTTATTTATATATAATTAAAATTTATTGAAAAATTATCAAATCATGATTTTTTTAATTTAAAAAGGAAAAAATTGACAAACCCGAAATCGACCCGAAATGACCCGAAACCCGGTCAAACCCGGGTTGTAGTCAACCCGGAAATACCCAGGACCCGTTTTACCCGAGACCCGAAGTGACCCGACTCGAACCCGACCCGAATGACCCGTTTGACAGGTCTATTCTAACCCCATAATTCCCACCCTTTGTATTTAAACAATTTACTTTATCTAACACATTGAACCCGTTTTACCCGGAACCCGTTTTACCCGAGACCCGAAGTGACCCGACTCGAACCCGACCCGAATGACCCGTTTGACAGGTCTATTCTAACCCCATAATTCCCACCCTTTGTATTTAAACAATTTACTTTATCTAACACATTGTAACGGAAACCCAAAAAAAATATAAATATATGGTTTTTATGTTCCTTTTTTCAAAATTAAACATAAATAAAATTATTGTAACATAAAAAAAGAATAAAAATATAAAATTTTAATACTCCCTCTGTTAATTAAAACTTGTCGTTTACTATTCATGCACGCATTTTTAAAATGATAAAAACTATATAAAATATTAACTTTTTTTTACATTTGTTTTTATAAATTCATACTTAATAGTAATAAGTATGAACGTGTCAAAAAATATTATTAAAAAAGTTAATATTTTATATAGTTTTTAACACATCAAAAAGCGTGCGTGAATAGTAAAACGTCAAGTTTTAATTAACGGAGGGAGTATTATTTTTTGCAAAATTAAAAATAAGTAAAATTATTACTGGAGGCTAATATAATCAACACACATTTTTTAACTCTCTATCTTCTAATATACTTAGTTTAAGAATTATGAAATATACTCTTATTTAAAAATAAAAAAAATACAAATATATGGCTTTTATTGTGTTGAGCCGGTTGAACCGGTCCAAGCCCAATTAAAAAATAGAAAACCGGTTCGGTGAACCAAACCTCCTTCTTCCTCCTCTTTCCTGTGTGTAGGGCTCCTTCAATGGTGATTTTAATTCTCCGTCGTTTCGACTTCAAAACGCCTCCATCAAGTGCTCCTCCTCACCCATATCACAAAAATATGTTCAATTTTCGGATTAAACAATGTATTAAGCTTCAAATTCGTCCAAATTGACTTTGCCCCCAAACCAAAGGTTGGGTCGTTTGGATTGATTTATTCACTGCTTCTTACAATTGAATATATGAAACTGATCACCGCAAAGAGATGAAGAGATTCGTATATTTAATTTGATCTTTCGTGCGCGTTTTAAAGATCAACTATAAAAGGGCTTTCAACCTTCGGAAGCATGGTACACCATGGAAAGTCAATCTTCGAGCTTCGAATGTAGTTTATCTCTTCTAAAACCCTTTAATCTACAATCCCATTATTATTATTTTGAGAAAAGAATACAAAATAAAAAAAAATCCTCAATTTCGATCAGACCTTCATCGAAGCCGCTCACCCGCCACTTTCTAGCCGCCGCCGCTAAATTTAATTCAATGTGTATATTTGTAACAGTTTATAATTCACTATAAAAATATTTAATTTAATATAAATCAAAAGATTATTATATGTATTTTTTTTCTTTAAACAATAATATTTTAATTTAATTATTTTTTCCGTAAAAACTACACTACATGCTATTATTCTCTTCTTTTAAAAATTTATATTATGTTTTTTTTTTTCTATATTTACCAAGTTTGGTATCACTCTAATTTTTGGAATAAAATCACATGTCCCGGGCGTAGCACGGGTCTGTCTACCTAGTGCTTTATAAAGTGTTTAATACCGGTGTACTAAATCTAGGAGCATTATCAAGCAAGCAGCCAAGGGATTTGGCATTAAGGGATATTGGGATATTCGTACCAGCAAAATATACGACCAATACTCCAGATAGAGAAAATTTATAGGAGTTCAACTTTGTACTTTTGATTGCTCAACATTTCTCAATCTCACTGGTTTTCCCTTTCTGCAACAGAAAATTGAGCTACGTCGTATGAGTATGCAGGATGGTGGTCAGTTTGGTGGACAGGGACATATATCATGATTCTATCAAAAATCGCTTTCTTTCACCGGAAGTATTTGGATATGTATACCCATGACATGCCAACATCCATCCGCGACTATGTAACACGCAAGAGGTAGATGATATTTCACATTTCAATATCTGCCTGGGCTAAAACCCCTCATTGTTTCACCATCTCTTTGTTGCCTTTTGCAGAAACTGTGAAGATATTGCAATGTCCCTTTTTTTTCTGATCAGGTATTAATTCGAAGGTCAGACAGGCCTGACTCAACGAGAGGTCGACAAAGTCGGCAGACGGAGAATTGTCAAACGTACAACCTAAACATACAGAAATACAGAAAATAAGCGAAATGAAACAAGCAGAAAAACCCTACAGCAGAACGATCCAAGAAGACCAACTCCAAGAAAGTTGAGGAAGCTGACGAAGAACGAAGCCAAGCACCACCGGACAGTGGCACTGCGGGCCAGCGGTACAGCAGGACTCTATCTCCCGTGGGTAGTGCAGACGAAACTCCAAGGAAACTCAGTCCGTGATATGGAGTCGCCCTGAGCGCACCACCTCGACCCCAGCCAGTCCCGACTCCAGACTCCACTCCCCCCAACTAAGCAGAAGACCTCCTAGAAACATCAGAAGTAGGGCCGCATGCTGCTCGAACAAAACGCCAACAAGATTTCACCTACAAGAAAATGGTCAAGCCCTTGCGGGATTTAGACAAACTCTTTCGGGTGGGAGTTTTGTCAAACCCTTTCGGGAATTTTGTGAAATCCTTTCGGATGAGTTTGTAATATATATTATTATTATTATTATTTTTTAATCCAAACTTGGCGTGCAAGGCCGAAATTGGACCTTGCACGCCAAGGACTTGCAGGCAGCAAGCTTGCGCGCCAATCTACACCAGAGGACGCCGGACACGCAACGGCGACGGCAAACCAACCGGCGGAGCACCAACGGCACGACGACAAGCCCACCGGCGGAGCACCAATGGCACGACCCAACCCAAGCCCCAACTGAAACGGAGGGAGGATGACGGACATAACGAGATGATGACGGCAGGACGCTGGCAACATCTCAGAGAGCGCCGAGGAACCCAAATTGATGAAGACACAGTGGAAGAGAACCATAAGCCCTCAAACCAAAAAAGCCCCAATTTGATTTTGCACGAGAAGGAGATTCGATACCTCGGCCCGGATCGAAAAAAGTCCAATCAAGAAGAAAGGATTTCAATATCCCATCCGGGCACAAATGGAGTGACACCCTTATAGGGCAAGAGGAGGAGGATGGACCCGAGGGAAGGGGGATCAATCACCGGCGTCGAGGGAGGCCGGAGAAGGAGCGTGAGATGGGGAAGACGACCGGCGACGAGGGAGCTGGAGACGGCAAACCGACCACGACAAGCGAAACCCGCCAAGGCCGAGAGAAATTGGTGCGATTGGGGAGACTACAAGATGAACCAAGGAGGTTTGAGGGAGGAGGTTGGAGGCGTACGGGGCTAAGTCCCAGCGCGTTCTTCCCGACCCCAAAGGGTTTTTTTTTGTCCATGAGTTTGCAATGTCCCTTCTTGTTGCAAATGCCACTGGAGCTCCTCCATTTTGGGTGAAAGGTAACTTCATTTTCTCGTTGACATATGCCTATAAAAATAAGAATATGTGAATACCTAAAGTTACACTTAACGTAATAGACTAATAGTATATTGACCTTCATTGTGGAATGTGTTTGATAAATTTGTAAAACTTGCTATCTATTTTACTCAGGATGATTGATAAGAATACAAAACTAACTCTATTTTTTTTTGTTTGGTAGAAACCAACTCTATTAGGTATCAGTGTTGTCTATATTTTTTCACCATTTACAAAAAATTATCCCTCTTCCCATCTTTCATACAAAATTTAATTAACAATTTTTCTATCATATGCCCCAATGGCATAAGATACGAAATTTTGTTGGAAAAGATTTTCTACCAAACATAACATCGACCCTAGAAAAACAATTTCAAGAAAAGCTAAAATAACATAATTTTGAAAAATCTTTCATAAAAATGCTTCAAGGATATAGGATAGGAAAAAAAAACGTTTCACTAAACTCTTAACATAAAAACATATTCAAATAATACCCAAAAGGATCAACATTGTCAATATAAATCTTAATATTACCAATTATGAATTGGATTTATTAGGAGTGCGTGTCCGCACGCGAAACGTGCGGCGCCAACTAATGTTCACAAAAAAACCCAAACAAGCAACCAGATCCATCAAACAATTAATCAAGACATATATTATAGAGAAAAAACATAAACAAAGAAAGAAACAAATGTAATTTGGAGAAGGTAAGGTGAGAGCCTCTTACGAGGGGGAATAAGATCCTCTACAAGTCTACAACCCATTGTGCAACCTTGTGTGCAACACAAAAATACTTAGGCTATAAATATATAATAAAAAAAATTTCAAAAATTATATTTATGTTTCAAACAAATGCTAATATATGTTTATGAAAAAATTAATGAAAATACATGTTTGGTATTTTTGCAAACCCACACCAAAAAAGTGGTATTTGTGCAAATAACCCTTTTATAAAATCATATTCTAAAATAATCCATCTTTCCTTTATAAACAATTGTAAAAAATGTATTTTCATCAATTTTTTGTATGAATATATACTCGGGGAATAGCACTAAATACCACTTTTTCAAAAATCTTTGCAAAAATACCACCATTTTGGAAAAATTTGCAAGAATACCATTTTTTCCAAAAATTTGCAAAAATGTCAAGGTAAACCCTCCACCCAAACCTGCTATTCTAGGTTATTATGCCCCCCCCAAAAAAATTAAATTACAGGCATTGTCAACCCTCGTTTGGGTGCCTTGGTTCGTAGTGGTGGTTCGTGGGCGTCGCCGGGGCTGTCCGGCCCGGCCCCATGGCGAGGCCGGCGGCAGTGGAAGGCCGGCGGCAGCGGCCCGACGGTGGAAGAGGTGGGCTCTGGCGCTCTGGGTTGTTGTTGTTCTCTCTCCTCTCCCTCGCTCTGGCCTTTTTCTCAGATCTGGGCGTTGGTAAGGGTTTCTCCGCCGCCGCTTGTCCAAGGTTGATTGTCAGGCTGATAGGGGGTGGTATTGGGTGTGAGCCAGGCGAGATGGGGCTAGTAATGTCGGCCTTCCTGGTTCGACGGATCGCTGCAACGAGATGGCTATTCCTCAGCGGTGGTGTGGTGGGTGGAAGGTCGGCCCCAGGGTGAGGCCGACGGCGGTGGAAGGCGTGGGCGCCGCTTGCTCTCTCGCTCTCTACTTCGTCTTCTTCGTCCCTGTTCTCTCTCACCTGCCGCTTGCTCTCTCTCTAAATCTTTCTTCGTTCCTGTTCGTCTTCTTCGTCCCTGGTTTCCATTTTGTAGAGAAGGGTTCCGAAATGGGGTGACACGGGGTTTGACATTGGGTGACACGGGTTTCCATTTTGTAGAGAAGGGTTCCGAAATGGGGTGACACGGGGTTTGACATTGGGTGACACGGGTTTCCATTTTGTAGAGAAGGGTTCCGAAATGGGGTGACACGGGGTTTGACATTGGGTGACACGGGTTTCCATTTTGTAGAGAAGGGTTCCGAAATGGGGTGACACGGGGTTTGACATTGGGTGACACGGGTTTCCATTTTGTAGAGAAGGGTTCCGAAATGGGGTGACACGGGGTTTGACATGGGGTGACACGGGTTTCCATTTTGTAGAGAAGGGTTCCGAAATGGGGTGACACGGGGTTTGTCATTGGGTGACACGGGTTTCCATTTTGTAGAGAAGGGTTCCGAAATGGGGTGACACGGGGTTTGACATTGGGTGACACGGGTTTCCATTTTGCAGGTTTGGGTTCGGGCTGTCAGCGGGTTCAAATCTGGTGTGAGATTGGGAGTTTTTGAGTGGTTTCGGGGGCGATTGGCTCGAATCTTGTCCGTCTAGCTCTTATTCTGGCCGGATCTGGTGCCTCGTTGTCAGATCTGGTCGCCGTCGGGTCGGATCTGGTGCGTGGTCGCTGCTCGCCGTCGGATCTGGTTGTTCCCGGGCTTAACGTGGATCTGTGCTTCTTTCTCCTCAGATCTGGTCGGCGGCGGTGGAAGGCCGGCCATCTGTCGAAGCTCAACAACGCCGAGATCGTCTCCATGCTCGAGTACCACGCGCTCAACACCTACAACCCTAAGGGCTCTTTGAAGACCAACAAGGACGTCCTCACAACGCTCGCCACCAACGGCGCCGGGAAATACGGTCTTAAAGTGAAGACCGCCGACGACGACGTCTCCGCTCCTCCCGTCGTCATCTTCACCGTCGACAGCGTGCTCCTCGAGGAGCTCTTCGGCAAGTCTCCCACATCGGCACCTGCTCCAGCGCCGGAATCTCTCTCTCCGTCTCCAGCAGATGCTCCGGCCTCCGATTCTCCGACGCCGGCGGTTTCACCTCCCGCTCCAATGATCGTTGCGCCGGAGGAGTCTCCCGCTGGGGCTCCATCGTCCAAGTCAGTCGACAGTGCCGCCGACAATCTGGTGGTGATTCTCTCTCTCTCCCTCCCTCTCTCTCTCCCCCTTGTGGGAACCTGCAACCGGCTTAACCCTTCCCAGTTTTATTTGCAAAAATATCACCAATGGTAGTTGTGCAAATTTTCCAAAAAAATGGTATTTTTGCAAACCCACACCAAAAAAGTGGTATTTGTGCAAATAACCCTGATCTTCACTCCGAACGAGGACTAGGGAGAATTTCTCCAATATTTTAATACTACTATGTGTACTCAGGGGCGGAGCCAGAAAAAAATCCGGGGGGGGGGGGGCTCAACTATATTTTCGAGTTTTTTTTTTAAGATATATATAAGATACAATCTTTGTTGTAAAAATATAGTAGAAAATACATTAAATTTATGATTTAAATTGCTATTTTAAGTGTAAAAAGCTAAAAGAATTAAAACAATCAATAAATGAGCTATAAGGAATTGAACTCAAGACCTCGTTACTCAAGTTCCCACCCTCAAAGTTTTCTTAGTAAAATAGATGTCCCAAATAAAAAAATTATGGAAGTACTCATAAAAACAAAATACTTTAAGGAAAAACCCAGGAAAAGAAATCCCCATTTGATAAGAGAAATCACAACAAGGGCAATATATGAGTATGGGAGGGATCACCTTTTGCCCTTCTATGCAAAAACAAAGTGGTCATGATCATACGATATTGGAACGGTAGGGGGATTGGAAAACAAACCTTCTGGACTAACATGAACGAATGGCGATCGCTAGATCATGTACAAATGCTAATCTTAGCAGAAACAAAGACTGAAATTGAACCAAAGGAATCCTTATGGAAAAATGCGGGATTCACAAACATGTGTTGGTCCCCGGCTTCTGGGCGGGCCGGGGGTATTGCTCTATTCTGGAATGAAAACTCCTTCATAGACGAATCCATCTCGGTGATTATTCATCTCCCAAGAATTATTGGTGTAAAATACGAGAGCATAAAAGAGAACTTTAAGTGTCTAATGCTGTTTGTATACGCCCCCCCCAAACCCCTCAGAGAAAGACGACTTTTGGAGAAATCTATACAATCTAATTACCCAAAGTAACATTCCATGCGTAATCATGGGAGATTTAAACGAAATAAGCCAACCATCGGATAAGAGCGGAGGGGCAGGAACCCTACCTGGGCGATTTCTAAGAATAATGGAATTCAAAGATGCATGCTCCTTGCTGGAGATCCCCTCGTACGGCAACCCCTTTACTTGGAGAAAGAAACAATTTGGCCCAGATAACATTCTTGAAAAACTTGACAGGGTGCTTGTCCAACATGAAATAATTGACATGTTCCCTGATTTGGCAACTAAAAATGGAGCATTCTCTAACTCGGACCACTGCCCGATTTCAATTAACATTTCCAAGAACACTAGCTTTAAACCACCCCCTTTTAAATTTGAAAACATTTGGTTGCAAAGGAGAGACTTCCGAAATATTGTTAAACAAGCATGGAGAGCTTCATGTGTCGGCTCTGCTATGTTCCGAATTACATACAAAACAAAAATCCTCAAACAGAAGGCAAAAAATTGGAATAAAAAAACATTTGGAAACATCTTCCGACAAGTACAAGAAGTTGATGAGGCCCTAATTGAAATACAATCTATCCAACAACCTAACCAAGACCCAGAAGCATACACAAAAGAACAAAGTCTATTATCTAAACGAGAAAAGCTTCTCTTTTTTCATAAAACTTACTGGAACCAAAGAGCTAAATCAAAACACTTAAAGTTAGCAGATACTAACTCTGCCTATTTCCATAGAGTAGCCACGGGGAGAAGAAATCGAAAGATAATTAGAACAATCAACTCGACAGAAGGAACAAACATAATTGGCAATGAAAACATTAAAAGGGAAATTCAAAGAGACTTTGAAAAAAGATTTAATCGGGAACAAATGTATAGGACCTCCCAATTAGAAGAATACCTTTCAGAAATCAACCCAATCATTACAGAAGAGGAAAACAAATCACTTATTCAACAACCAACAAACAGTGAAATAAAAAAAGCAGTCTTCTCAATGGGGAACAACAAATCCCCCGGCCCCGATGGAATGTCGGCTGAGTTCTACAAAAATTATTGGGACATCGTTGGCTCTGATATCATCCGGGCTACAAAAGCTTTCTTTCACTCTGGCAAAATGTTAAAACAAATTAACCACACTTTTATCTCCCTCATACCAAAAATTGATAACCCCTCAATGACTACACACTATCGCCCGATTAGCCTGTGCTCTACCTTATATAAAATCATCTCAAAGATAATAACAGAACGACTGAAAATGGTAATAGGAAAACTTATACACCCATTACAAGGAGCTTTCGTTTCCGATAGAGCAATCCAAGACAACATCCTAATAGCACACGAGATATTCCACTCCTTTCGCACTAGAAAAGGTACCAAGGGGTGGGCTGCAATAAAACTTGATATGGAGAAAGCATACGACAGAGTAGATTGGCATTTCACGAAAGCAGTTCTTGTAAAATTTGGATTCAACCAAAAATTTGTGGATATTATTATGGAATGTGTGACCACAGTCTCTTTCTCTATTTTAGTAAACAACGGCCCTACGGATCCTTTCAAACCTTCAAGGGGTTTGAGGCAAGGGGACCCCCTCTCCTCGTTTCTCTTCCTACTCGGGGCATAAATTCTTGCTCGTAAACTCTCAAGGGAGGCAGATTCTAATCACAACAGCATCGGATTTAAATTTGGCCATTCGGGTCCCTGTGTTCCGTTTCTGGCATTTGCAGACGACATAATAATATTCTCGAAAGGAAGTAATTCTGCATGTACAAAAGTTAAAGAGATAATTGAAGACTATTGTAAATTCTCAGGACAAAAAGTAAATTACCACAAATCGTCCTTTCAAACCACACCAGGTATTCCTAGATCAAGGGCTCGAGACCTAGAAGGGATTCTAAATATACCCCTTGAACGAAACCTGGAAAAATACCTAGGTTGTCCCATCATAAATGGAAGGGTTACCAAGGAAACCTTTGGCGAAATAATTTGCAAATCTAAAGACCAATTGAGCAAATGGCGTGCTAATGCCCTTTCTCAACAAGACAGAGCAACCCTAATAGTGTCTAACTTATCATCAAAACCTTTATACTCAATGCAGAGCTTCATGCTTCCGGCAGCGGTCCACAAACAACTAGATCAAATCAACAGAACCTTTTTCTGGAACAAAGATGCGCAACACAGCCCATTAATTAGTTGGGATAAAATATGTAAATCAAAAAGGGATGGAGGATTGGGAATTAGAAAAACCAAAGATATGAATGAAGCTCTTCAACTAAAACTCCTCTGGAAAATTCTGGCTGAACCGGAAAATAACTGGGTAAAAATCATACAATACAAGTATTTGAAAGAAAACCACATTCTTACCTACTCTAGAAAAGGCAATGCCTCGTGGCAATGGTCGAAACTGAGTTATCTAATCCCGAAATTCAAAACGGGACTCATTTGGCAGGTTGGGGATGGGAAATCAATTAAGTTTTGGGAAGATAATTGGGTGACTACGACACCTCTAAAAGATAAAATAGACTCTCAGCATAACATTAATCCACATGATTCCGTAAGCAACTTCATAATAGGAGGACAATGGTGGAAGGAAAAACTTGAATCGGTACTTCCTAAGCCCATAGTAGAGGATATTATGAAAATCTCCTTGCCAACCACCACCCTTACAGACAGACTATATTGGTGGCCTGCCAAAAAGGGATGGTTCACAACGACAAGTGCCTACAACTTAATCTCATCCACACCACAAAGACCGTCGGATGAGTACTCATGGATCTGGAAACTTGACACCCCACCTAAAGTTAAGAATTTTATCTGGAAAATAAAACAAAAAGGACTCGCCACGGCTACCCGACTGGCCCTAAAAGGGGTGGCGGTACCGAACACATGTAGTTTGTGCAACCAGTTCGTGGAAGATGATATTCATCTATTCATAGAATGCCCCATCAACAATTTCCAACAACAATTCCCTGGACAAGTATCTCAAAACATTAACACCCTAATTACAGAAAACAGAGATATGAATCAAATTTTACAAATCTTAGGCTCAACCCTTCCGATGGAGAAGAAACAACATATAGCAATGAGATGGTGGACCATTTGGTTCATAAGAAATCAAACAATCTTTAGAAATGAAACAATCCCCTCTGCAGAAGCTATCAAAAAAATGATCACGACCAATATTGAAAATTGGAGGAAAGCTAGTAGATGGAATGAAATGGAGGATGACGGCACACAGAAGCAAAGTATAGGAAAAGGGATCTCTGGGAACATTAGGAAAACCTACCGATGGAGGAAACCTCCGAAGGGCAAATATAAATTAAACTTTGACGGATCATTTAAATCAACCACAAACAGTTCCATTGGATACATTATCAGAGACTGGCATGGAGACCCAATCAACATGGGCGGAAAAGCTAATGGTGGACAATCACCCCTTATAGCGGAAGCCTTAGCTCTACGCTTAGGGATAGAAAAAGCAAGAGAACTAAACATAACCAATCTAATAATAGAAGGAGACTCTAAAATTATCACGGACTATCTAAGATCACATGTTGGATGTCCTTGGGAAATAGAATGATTATGTCAGATATCCAAAGCCTTCTCAAAGTAATAAGGAATGTTAGTATATCACATATCCCCCGTATTGGTAATCGGGTAGCGGATAAGGTTGCACACCTTAGCTACTCTACCAGGGGGCCTGAGCTATACCTAGATACAGGTCTTCTTGACCTCATCCGTCAGGATGCTTTCGGTTAGGGTTCCCCATCCGAATTTTTACCTAATCAAAAAAATAAAATAAAATAAAATTACAGTACCAAAAATACAACAGTTGGCATGTCCAATATAATACTAACAACTGTCATAAAAGCTGGGATCGGGGATGCTGACTGGACCCAACCCAGCTTTATCTCACCGCCTAAAGTTTTCCGCGCCTGTTTCCAAAAATAAACCGACCTTTTGACCAAGTCAACCCTAATTGTATCGTAGCATCCCACCGCCTCAAGTGGCTATGAATAGATCTTCATCAACTCCTTGCGGCCTACTCCAGTTCTCCCAAGGCTCCCCTCCAGGTAATACGCTTCCTTCTCTCTGTTCTTGTTTCGATTTCCCCCCCTGTTTCTCAGTTTCTCTCTTTCATCCGAAACCCTAATTTTCGTTTCTCTCTCATGCGACGTTTCCTCGATTTCTCATAGATATCTTCATCTGCCTTTTCAGCCTTCTCCAGTTCTCCAAGACTCCCCTCCCGGTCCAGGTAACACGCTTCCTTCTCTCTCTGTTCTTGTTTCGATTTTCCCCTCTGTTTCTCTCTTTCATCCGAAACCCTAATTTTCGTTTCTCTCTCCTGCGACGTTTCCTCGATTTCTCATTGATATCTTCACTTCCGATGATCTATAGTGTGTCGTTTCTCTCTCAGATGTTGTTCAAGGTGTGGAACACGTGGTTGAAAACTTAAGCTCTGATCGTTCAGCATCATCAAATTCAAGTACCGAATTTCACTGGAGAAGCAGGTCAATATGTTGGATTATTTATGTTTTATAATTTTCAGTTTGTGATCCAATATCTTTGGTTCTCCTTCCCCTGGTCTTGTATTTCTGTACCTTGTTCCAAATGCCATTTCTAGCTGAAGTTTTATCATGTCCTATCGATTTAGGTGTGCATCATTTACTGCACTTCTGGGTCAGACATGCCATGAATTTTGGAAGTTTGGCGTTTAAAATTTCATGACATCATAATTTCACACTCTGATTGTGATCCTGTTATCTGACCTTCAAGTTAAATGTTTAAAGAAATACCAAGTTTGTTGCTAGTTACTACTTGGAATAAGTTAATTAAGGTGTGTACATTCGGACATCCCTCTATTTTTGAGTCCATGGACTGTATTATGTTTATACAAGGTTTGTTCTTTCAATAGACACTCTAAATATCATATTCACTGAAACCCATGTTTGTTCGTGGAATTTTTGTTATCACAATATCATTGCACTGAAACTATTTTTGGTGTTAAAAAATCATATACATGTGTCACTTATCTTGCCTTTTCATTTTCTTATTTGTCATCCTTGCAGTTAACCTTGACTATGTTGCATATGCTTGGCCTCTGTTCAGACTGTATTAATGAACCTTTGAAGGAATTTCTCGTCAAAGTAAGTAGTTTACTCCCTTTGAGTTTGTTGCTGTTGAAGTCTCTATTTTCCCTATCCAGTTAAAAACCTCAGCATGTGTTTCAAAATGGTAATAGCTAACGGTAGGAAATATAACATTAGGAATAGTTTCTGCACGATGGCTAAACACAACCACCTTCTCCGACCTCAAGGTAAGAAGCTTCCCCTCTTGTTAAACAGATATGACTGATTAAGAAATCCTACTTCAAGTTGTAATCTTACTGCAATGTTTCCTTGTTTTGTGGGAAGGTCGATCAACCAGGAAGCCAAATACGTTAAATCTTTTAAATCTCAAATTATTTTTCTGGTTCAAGTGACGATCTTGCTAACCGTAGGAAAACATTGGGTACTCAACACTCCCTCCTTCAAATTCTCGAATTTTTTTTTTATGGATGTCATGAAATTTCTTGAAGCTAATTACATTCAGTTGTGTAATTTCCTTTGTGTAAGAGGCAAAGGTACCCTTCCCTGCAAATGATGAGCAACAAGTGGTATTTTTGATATGTGCTCTCCTGCTCTTATAAGATAGAGCCTAAGGTAACATAAACTTCATAACAAACTATTTCCTTACCTTTTGCAGTTGTTGAACTTATTAATTTATTTTACATTGGGAAGAGGCTTATGGATCCACTAGAACTGTATTCCTAGATCATGTCAACAATTGCCTAGCATTAATTTTTTGGTGTTATATTATCTTTTTTTTAATCTCATTAATTTACTTTTTGTAAAAGCCAAACATGTGCTATTTGTTGAACAAATATGGATCTTCTGTGTGGAATCACCTTTGACATGATTAGTTTTATTCTGAACACTCTTGAAAGCAGCTTCCACCATTGAAAGGCAAGATCTTATCAAAACTAGGCTGGTTTTTTATACTTTGATGACTGCAGATTCTGTCTTTCATTGTTAACTCATCTCAATGTTGTGACGGCAGATTTCTTGAGTATCTTAACTTTTAGCGTTATTCTTAGTCAATTAATTGTTGTGTTTTTTATTCTTTGATGTCTTCACCATGAAACCACTTGATCTCTCAGTATTGTGGCATCAGATGGTCTTCCAAACTTTTAGTGGTATGCTGATTATGGTTTCAATAATCAGAGAAGTGGTTTCAAAGAAACCACTTATCTCAAATGGTTTCATTGTGGCATCAGATGGTCTTCTAAAATTTTATTCTTAGTCAATTTATGCTAGAAACTATAATCGGAGATAAGTTTCATTGTGGCATCAGATAAGTTTTAGTTTTATGCTGCTGCAGAGATTCTTATGAGTAACTGGGATTCTTTTATTCGCAGAATTACATGGGAGTAGTTTTATCTCAAATCAGGATTTTTATGCAAATGAAGTTACTGCTGTCAGGTTGTGAGTAACCTTACTCAAAAGTTCATAAAGTTCATTACCTGGTATATTGATCTCCTAAATTATAGTTTCCTTGAAACTCTTAGTTTGCTTTTTTAGCTTGATGTGTAACAGTGTAAGTAGGTTTTCCTTGATGCAGAATATTGTAGTCGACATCCGCAAGAATGTGTTCTTATTATCCTCCTTACATGGTACATTTCGGTGTTTTTTTAAGGCATTTTTTTTATATCTATATCTATATCTATATCTATACTATTATAAAAGTCCGAACTCTCAAATGAACAGTGACTTAACGGGGCGACATTACTCCCGTTAACTTAAACGGTTTCTTCAGAAGGTCTCCTTTCCATTGCTTCCTCTTGCCAATTACACGCTTTCTTCTACAACTGGAGTTTCCTTCTCCCTATCCGCCCCTCAGACTTCCATCTTCCACCAGGCGCCCGCCCACAGAGCCTCTTCTCTCCTTCTCGGTGGCTCGGATTCTCAATCTCTTCGCTTGAAGCACTTCAAATACTCAAGGTTTGTCCAGATTTCACCTAGCTCCTTCGCCCCTTCTTCTTCATCTCTCCCCTCCGTCGCCGCCCTCTCTTCCTCCGACTTCTCCTCCTCCTGCCATTAGTCCCCGACGCACCCTGAATCTCACCCCGACTTCCCCTGAATTGAGCCGTTTGTGTGCCTTAGGGCTGGATCATATTCCACTTCGCCCCTTCTTCTTCATTTCTCTCCTCCCCTGCCGCTCTCTCTTCCTCCGGCTTCTCCTCCTCCTCCCATCAGTTGTTGGAGTAATGCTGATAGTGCGGATCGAACTGAAGACCGGTTGCTCACCACAGGCTCGCTGGACGCACGCTTCCCTCACGTGCTCGCGCACCTTCATTTTCAGTTCTCCCTAGCTTATTTTTGTTGAAGAGACAACTTGTTTCCTAGCTTATTTTTGTTTTTTCATATGATTTTGTGTGTGTTTTATTTAGATTTGAATTCAAATCTCTTTTCTGATTTAATCTCTTTTACACATTTATAAGGATTACTTATTGGGTATCGATATCAGTTATGAAAACATGCACCATTTAAGTTATAATTTTATATTTTTATTCCATTTTAACCCAAATAATTTTGCTGCAGATGAAGACAGGAATGTTAGCTCTAGTTTTGTGTCTAAATATTACTGTTGACCCACCTGATGTGATTAAGATATCGCCTTGTGCCAGAATGGAGTGTTGGATAGGTATGATCACCATTTTGTGCTTATTCTTTCATATGATTTCATAGTTAACACATTTGGAGTATGCTTTCTTTGTGTCAAGAATGTGGGAAGAAACCTTTCTCATTTACATAAGCTTGCTACTGAATCCAAGAAGTATACCATAGTTGGCAATTAAATAAGAGAAAATAAGCATTTTCAAATGGTATATGATGACTATTCTTTTTTGGAAATGGTGGCTTATTGTTTCTACTAGAAAATTCATTTCCACTCAAGTGTGAAAATTTAAGGTTTGGCAAGTGGCTTAATATTTCACAAATAGTATATGATGGCTATTCTTCCTTGCCTATCCTCTTAACCTATTGATCCCTAAGCCAAACTTAAAAAAGGAAAGTTAAAATAAAGAATGAAAAGAAGACGATAAAACTGAAACTTGACTTTTTGTAGTGCTGTAATGGTCTTTTATTGGGTTTCTTTTTTTCTGTTATTAATGCTTCATTTAATATATGTCATCAGATCAATTCTCCATGGCACCCGCAAAGGCACTTGAAGCTATTGGAAAAGCTTTGAGTTTGCAATATGAAAGATGGCAACCAAAGGTAAGATGGCCCACATTTTCTCCTTTATTATTTTCAGGGTTGTTTCTGGTTTTTTTATTATTGCACAATTATTACACAAAATCATTAGAGATAAGGAATATGTTGGCAAAGGTTTTATATCTTAAATCATTTAATATTGTTGGGAATGTTTATTTATCGGTAGCACAAATAAAACAAAAAAAACCAAGCTTTTTCTTCTTCCTGCCAACATATCCAGTGTTTTATTCCTCAAAAGATATACTTAGATAACCAGGATGCTGAGTAGGGTTTGAACTTTGAACGGGTGATTGGACCTTTTTCTTTCTATTGCTAATTTAATTTTGTGGTTGATTTAGAGCTATATGACTTTGAATCTTGATATGCCCGGGACAAGTACCAGCTCGATCCCACTGTGGAAGAAGTGAAAAAGCTCTGTATTTAACTGCCGTAAATTTGCAAAATCAGAAAGAGTTCTTTTTCACTATAATGGACATGGTGTGCCAAAGCCAACTCTTCTGGTTATTGATGGGCCTCTATACTTCAATGATTACTATAACCATTTTGTTTCTTTTTAGAGTTACACACAATATATCCCATTGCCGATCAGTGAACTTGCTTCTTGGTTGAGAACGCCTTCAATATATGTGTTTTATTGTTCTGCTGCTGGACACATTGTCAATGCCTTCATGGAGGTATGTAGTCGAGAATCCACTTTTCCCTTGTCTTTGTCTTCAAGCAACTGTTGGGTCTCAAACTAACCTTCAAGTTTGTTTGCTTGTTGTATGCATATTTTAGAGCTGCATGATGCTTCGAGTTCCTCTGGATCTCCAAGAGATTGTATTCTGTTAGCAGCTTGCGAGGCACATGAGACTCTTCCTCAGAGTGAAGAATTTCCTGCTGATGTGTTTACCTCATGCCTCACCACACCTATCCAGATGGCACTAAGATGGTATGTTATTCTTTGTGCTTTTGTGCTCTAGACTTGTAGTATTTGATATAAAGGGTGCAGTGTGACTTAGTTTCCATTTCTCATTTATTTAATTTACCTCACTGTCAAATGGATTCATTAATCATTTTCTCATAAGTTTATTGCATTTTGTTGCTGAGCATGAAATGGTAAGGGCTTGTTGTCATTGACATGGTGTCCTGTTCTCTTGTGAAGTCTCATTAACGTGCTGTCAATATTGTGATATTGTAAAATCTTGCAATTTTATTCCTGTATTGAGCCGCATCTGTTTTATGAATCGTTTTCTCAATCAGGTTCTGCACTCAGTCGCTACTCCGTGAATCTTTGGATTATTCCCTTATAGACAAAATTCCTGGTCGTCCGAATGATCGGAAAACGCTTCTTGGTGAATTGAACTGGATTTTCACAGCTGTAACTGATACAATTGCGTGGAATGTACTTCCTCATGGTAACATACTTATTTAGTGTTATTTTCTTCATAGATTTGTTAATTTAATTTCCTTGAACCAGGTTTCTTATTTTCTTGAATAATTAGTAATGCATCCATGTCTATACGATTCATCCACAGATCTTTTTCAGAGATTATTCAGACAAGACTTGTTAGTGGCAAGTCTGTTCCGCAACTTTTTACTTGCTGAGAGAATCATGCGCTCTGCTAATTGTTCTCCCATTTCACATCCAATGTTGCCTCCGACTCATCAGCATCATATGTGGTTGGTGCTAAATATACTTGCACAATTTGATTATTTGATTCATTATCTGCTCATGATTGGCTCACATCTACTGCAGGGATGCGTGGGACATGGCAGCTGAAATTTGCCTTTCCCAACTTCGATCATTGATTGATGATCAAAGTGCAGAATTCCAGGTGTGCTATCCACTTTCTATATATCTTGATTTCTTGTTTGTTGATAAAGCACTTCATAGTCATGGGTTTTCTCACTTGTTTGTAACTTCTTTTCAGCCAAGTCCATTTTTCACTGACCAGCTGACAGCTTTTGAAGTATGGCTTGATCATGGATCTCAGCATAAGAAGCCACCCGAGCAACTGCCTATTGTTCTTCAGGTGTGGCATATTTAACCTAGTTCAGGTTTTCATTAATTTTTCTAGTTGGTGCATGATTCTCATCAATTTTGTTGTTTAGGTTTTGCTTAGTCAAAGTCATCGTTCTAAGGCGTTGGTTCTACTTGGACGATTTCTTGACATGGGGCAGTCAGCAGTGGGCTGTCAATCTGGTATTTGTTCATGACTTTGGTCTATGCCTGTAACTTCCTTTTCGAAGTTGGAGCTTCACTCTCTTAACTGTTCAGATAATGCTTCATGGAATTTGAAATGGTTGCTCGTTTTTTCAGGCTTTATCTGTTGGAATATTTCCGTATGTGCTGAAACTGTTGCAAACAACCACAGCTGAACTGAGGCAAATCCTTGTGTTCATTTGGACAAAAATTCTCGCTCTTGATAAGGTAATATACGATGTTCAACTGTTCATAGTATTTGTTATCACTTTGTTTGCGTTAAGTGGAGTACCTTGAGATTCTGTCCACCACTGTAAGGGTTGTTTTTGAGGAATAGTGACCATCTTCATAGACTTCATCTAGTATTGATTGGAAACTTATTTGTCATTGCCTGTGGGTACCTTTTGAACTGAGTATACTCATTTCTAGGTTATGGATATCTAGTGGTGCAAGATAGGAAAATTATGAACCCCTTGTTTCTTTTTTCTTTTACCAAGGGAAATATATGGAAAACTGCTTCAATCCAGTTCAACGTTATCTCAATTACTGATATAGTAATGGCCTTGGTTTTTGTGTTGGTAAGCACAGATGTGCGAGGGTGAATATCAAGGATGAATTCAAGATTAATGTTTGACTTAACCCATCAAATTATCAATGATAAATTAATCCAGTGGTTTTCTTAATGGCAACACCATGCCAATTAACTGATGGCAAATCCAAAGGCTTCTGCTGAATACTTGGATATTTGGATGCCCATATTTGATTGTAAAATATGCGTAAGATTGAATCTTTTTGTTGCATTAAATAAGCTGTTTACACCTGGTTTTTCCATATGGTATATAGACTTGAAAAGTTCAGACCAATGGGACACGTGACAGGTTTTTGAAGCGAGCCAATTACTTGTTATAGCATTCTAATTTATTTCCGTTATCAATCTCATTTATTTCTTGTGCAATTGACAGTCATGCCAAGTTGATCTTGTAAAGGATGGAGGTCACACATACTTCATTAGATTTCTTGATAGAAGCTGGTTTATTGCACGTTTGTTTGAAGCACTTGAAACTGTTGACTCCAGATGATGCTCAACCAGAGCCTTTGTTTCTCCAGTGGCTTTGTTTGTGTCTTGGAAAGCTGTGGGAGGATTTCACAGATGCACAATTGATGGGTTTGCAAGCATCTGCTCCTTCAATATGTGCAGCTCGGCTGTCCGAACCACAGCCTGAGGTTTGCCATTTTTTTTTATATAAATTCTTTTCCCGTCTAACAACCTTTTTCAAGCTGAAGTACTTGAAGATGAGCAATATCTTTTTTCCAGGTGAGGGCATCTGCTGTTTTTGCACTGGGAACCTTGCTTGATGTTGGATTTGACTCTTCCAAGGACAGTGTGGGTGGTGATAAAGAAAGTGATAATGATGAAGAGCCTAGTGCTGAAATCAGCATAATTAAAAGCCTCTTAATTAACTGTTGTCCAAGATGGAAGTCCACTTGTTAGGGCCGAGGTTTGTGTAGGTAAGTATTTACTTACATATAAATCTTTTTGCTGTCAAATAATAGTTGCCTTTCTCTGAATGTAGTTACCTCCTTCAATTATATCCAAAATGGGGAAAATATAGGCACTAGTGTAGCTGCTATGCTTAGGTTTGAAGCCATTGTTAAAGGATTTGAGAAGTTTGTTATCTATCTTCCATTATGTTGATTCTCGTAATCTTCCTAAGCATATGCGCTACATGCCAGAATAGAAATTTTAATAATATGTTGTTTTGATTTTTTGCAATCATTAAATTGTTGTATACCTTCCATTCTATCTTCATTTTTTTCTATTCTTCTATCTATTCTAGGAAATGTTGCTGTTACATTACACAATACTCATTTTTGTTTCGCATGGTCCTGTTCATTATGTAGTGGCTAGGAACTTCTTGCCTTTTTTGATATCTCTAACATACTTAAGATTGCCCTTTCACTATACAATAGTTTAAGAGTTTTAGTTTCCCTTTCCCTTCTCAAGTCCGTAACAGTAAATGATATAATCACACAACACATGGATCCTAATTTAGGATCTATTTTAGTACTTATAATCACACAACACATGGACCTGAGCTAACCCGGTGCTTTTTTTTACTATCTATGCACATTTCATGCCTCTTTAGATCTGTTATCTCAAGACACAGTTTTGATGGATGCTTTACCAAGTATTGGGTGGATATGTGTTTCTCGGGTATCTTTGATCTATGATTAACTTTGAGATACATGTGAATTGTTCTGCCTACCAGCTTTAGCACGCTTTGCGTTTGGCCACAATAAGCATCTGAAGTCTGTTGCTGCTGCTGGTTGGAAATCGCAGTCAACAAGATCTGGTCTTAGTTCTTTACATTTGTCTCATGCCACCAAAAGTACAATGGGCAATTATACCACTCCAAGCCATTATTCTGGACCAGGAACCAGCATATCCTCTGCGATTGGTCCAGTGTTGAGAGTTGGAGGTGATAGCACATCAATTATCAGAGATCTACGGGTTTCAGCCAATAGCCCTCTCGCTACTTCTGGAGTAATGCATGGATCTCCATTATCAGATGATTCCTCTCAGAACTCTGATTCAGGTGTATCCATTGATGCTGTTAGCAATGGAATGGTAAATCATTCAAGGCCAAAGCCTCTCGACAATGATCTCTATTCACATTGTGTATTGGCAATGTGTACCTTGGGTAAGGATCCATCACCTTGCATTGCCAGCCTTGGCCGAAGGATACTTTCTATAATTGGAGTTGAACAGGTAGTTGCCCGGCCTTTGAGACCTTCTGGTGGTAGTGTTGGGCCAGGTGATCCTGCAGGACTGGCACGTTCATCATCATGGTTTGACATGAGTGCAGGTATCTCTTATGTTAATTTATGTCAATTGACATGCATGACTGTGTTGACTAAAACATTAGATCATTCTTGTTGTCAAATCAGCTATGGTTCTGTCTGACAGATTTTTCTCTTAGTTGCTTAGATGTTGTTTTTCACCCTCTACTCAATGTCTGGATCTTTTATGAAATGAATTATCTCTTTGGTAGGTCCACCAATGACTTTTAGGACACCACCGGTTAGCCCTCCTCGGTCAAGTTACCTCGTGGGAATGCGAAGAGTTTGTTCTTTAGAATTTAGACCACACTTGCTCGGTTCTCCAGATTCTGGATTAGCAGATCCACTTATAGCTGGAGGCTCTGGTAATTCGGAGCGCAGTTTTCTTCCACAGTCTACTATCTACAGATGGAGTTGTGGGCATTTCTCAAAGCCACTTTTCACTGCAGCAGATGATAGCGAAGAGGCAGCTGCTAGAAGAGAAGAGAGGGAAAAAGTTGCATTAGACCTCATAGCAAAATGCGAGCGCTATCGTATGCCCGTTATTGAATATTTCCTCATATTCTGATTTTATTTGCCTTTTCTTTTCCAAAATAACCGCAGACATCTTCTCCAACTGGTTTTATTGAATATTTCTTTCTTTGGCAGCTATTACCAGACTTAATAACCTGATTGCAAGTTGGGATACAAGATTTGAGGCAGGAACAAGAATGACTTTACTGCAGCCATTTTCTCCCACTGTGATTGCTGCTAATGAGAATGAAAGAATCAGGTAGGAAATATTTCTTTGCTGTATTGTTTACTTGGTAGATTGCTTGACATCACAGGGGATCGGTCATGATTTTATGATCTAGATAATGAGTTATTTATTTCTTGACATTGTACTTGAAACCCTTCTATGATACCTAGGACTTATACCTTGTAGATTGTACTCTATTCCTTTTATACCCTTATCATTGTTGTATCAATTGGGCTGGTGAATTTTTTGGCCTATATGCAAGTTAAATTATGATTTTTTGGGGGGTTACTTCATACGTCATTTTACATTAAGATATACGTAGTAGTACTTTCAAATTAAGATTTTTTTATGTTGACAAAATCCTTCATGTGGGTGTTCTATGTTTCATTTCATTTCTCAGTGTTATAATTATTTTTTCATCAATAGATATTGTGTTATTATAAAGGCAAAGTGCTTTGAAATTATACTTGTAAATTTGCTCCAACTGATTATTTGTGGCTATGCATGACAGCATGAATATAATAAAATCCGGAAACTAAATACTAGTGAAAAAGGTAGCTGCTGTATTCGAGTTTTGGATAAATCAGCGCATTTCTCATCTTTTCTTGGATTGCGCTCTTTGGACAATATAACCAATCTTTGATCTATTACTTTGAACATAGTTCCTAGTGTTGTTGGTTATTTATGGATTGTAGGTACTCTATATGACTGGCTGTCACATTGTGTTTTATCTTTTAAATTCTTCCATTTATTCACCTTTTATTGACAGCACTTCAATGCTTGATAATGGTGAACTTGTAATAATATGATGTCGATTGCAAGGTTCATATGCAATGGTGCTTTGTTCTTTTTTCACAGGGTGTGGAATTACGAGGAAGCAACCGTTCTCAACAGCTTTGACAATCATGATTTCCCGGACAAGGGAATCTCAAAACTTTGCCTTGTCAATGAACTAGTCGACAGCTTCCTTCTTGTTGCTTCAGGTACAACTAGCTGGTTCGGCATTGTGCGTACTGGTCATAATGAGTAGGTTTTTTTTAAATAAATAAATAAATAAATTTGTACACTTCTTTCTGGGCAAGGTGATGGAAAGATTCGGATTTGGAAAGATTATGCACAATGGGGCAAGCAAAAACTTGTTACTGCTTTCTCATCCATACAAGGGTATAGGCCTGGGCGGAACTTGAGTGCAGTTGTGGATTGGCAGCAGCAGTCTGGCTATCTGGTAATCATACAAGTTAGGTTTGCTTTTGCATGTAATATAGTCAGGTTGCTCCTGCTAACACCTTTCTGCAATCTGACTTTAGTATGCCTCTGGGGGGAGACATCTGGAATCATGGTTTGGGATTGGGAGAAAGAGCAGCTCGTGAACCCTATTCCTTCACCTTCTTCTAGTAGCATTTCAGCCCTGGTAGGCCTGCTATTTATTTATTTACTACCTCCGTTGCAAAATATAAGGGCTTTTAGGATTTGGCACGTTTTTTAATGAGCTAAAAACTCCATGAAATATTAAATTTTTATTAAATTTTTTTACATAGTATTATACGTATTGTTAATATGTATAATACTATGTAAAAAATTTAATAAAAATTTAATATTTCATTGAGTTTTTAGCTCATTAAACAACGTGCCAAATAGTCAACGCCCTTATATTTTGCAACGGAGGTAGTATTAATTTCACTTTAACTGGGCTCATTTTGCATCGTCGTCGAAGGAAAATGAAAATTATAGTTGACTGATTTTAATATCTGAAAAGTCAGATGACACTCCAGTAACTCTTGGTGTCACATTTGGATCTGAATGGGATTTATTGATAGTGCAGCCCACTGTTTTTATTAACAATACTAAAGGACGACTTGAGAGTCTGATCTGGACATGCGATATGAGCTTTGGATCATCAACTTCTAGAGATTATAAATGAGTGAATATTAGTTTTAATTCTTTATGGTTTTCCTCGATAGCTCCTTGCAACATCATTTTATACCTGGAAAAGTGTCCTTTAATTTTTTAATTATGGTATATTTAGTTTATTGAAAAATGTTCACCTTCATTTAGTATCAGTAAATTATTTGCTTATGCTTTTCTCTTTTCTTTCTTTTCTTTCTTATTTGTGAAAAAGGGCTTTTGCTTGTTAGGTGCTACTGCTTATTACTTACTGCTAGTATAATTAAATATTGTGTTATTGTGAAAAAACCCATTCCCTTTTTAGCTTCTGTACACTTTGCTTATTACTGGTATAATTCTTACACCGGTATGGTGCAGGCTGCTTCTCAGGTACACGGAGCGCAATTTGCAGCTGGTTATGTAGATGGTTCTGTTAAGCTCTTCGACATCAGAACACCTGAAATGTGAGTTACACGGAGCGCAATTTGCAGCTGGTTATGTAGATGGTTCTGTTAAGCTCTTCGACATCAGAACACCTGAAATGTGAGTTACATTTTTTATTATTTGGTTTCTAACATCCTATTAGTAACCAGATATTTATAGCTAACATTGTGCAAATGTTAATAATGGATTGAGAGATAACCTTATCAACTGTCCCTGATGAAACATGAGTAGACCACTCGGCAAAAAATTATACACAATCCTGTAGTTGATTCCAGTGCTAGAGTAGATACATCATACATTACATAAATTCCACCCTGAAGCTGGGGACTTTTGAGAATACATATATGAATAAATGTATTTGATAGCAGCAAACTTGTGGTAGCTTCCTGACCTTTATTATTTTGCACATAAATTTCTTAAATTTCTTTTTGTGACAAGTGATTATGATTTAGAAGTTACTGTCCATACTAGCAATCGGTTTAACTGTCCACTTCCATAATCAGTACCCCACCTCCTTAGACAAAGGCAGTAGTATCAGTGTGAGGTGCAAATGCAGTATTGAACTATTGACATTTGATGTAAACCAACTTCATCTTAGTCACTTTTCTGCATGAAATTTCCGCTTCTGTTTTGTTTTACGTATTTGCATTATACTCCTTTCCTAGGCTTGTTTGTTCGACTCGTCCACACACTCAAGCAATTGAAAAGGTTGTGGGTATTAGCTTTCAGCCGGGACTGGGTCCTCCCAAGGTTAGTAACTTGCATATTGTTTTACTTGTATCAACTAACTTGTATCTGTAGTGAAGTTTTTTACTTCCTTGATGGATTCAATGTCAAGTAGTGGTGCAGTTATGGTTTTTAAAGTCGTCTTCAAGTGGCTTCATGTTGGCAAATGAAGAAATCTTACAGTACTAGCAAACTTTACCAAACCATCCGATACAAATAAAGCTGCATTTAACATTTTAACCACCTGATTTCATTGTGGCATCAGATGGTCTTCTAAAATTTTATTCTTAGTCAATTTATGCTAGAAACTATAATCGGAGATAAGTTTCATTGTGGCATCAGATAAGTTTTAGTTTTATGCTGCTGCTGCAGAGATTCTTATGAGTAACTGAGATTCTTTTATTGGCAGAATTACATAGGAGTAGTTTTATCTCAAATCAGGATTTTTATGCAAATGAAGTTACTGCTGTCAGGGTGTGAGTAACCTTACTCAAAGTTCATAAAGTTGATTACCTGGTATATTAATCTACTAAATTATAGTTTCCTTTTTTAGCCTGATGTGTAACAGTGTAAGTAGGTTTTCCTTGATGCAGAATACTGTAGTCGACATCCGCAAGAATGTGTGTTCTATATATATATATAAAGAATTTATATTTCTTCTCTACTTTGTTGGTTGAACATCTAATTTTTGCATTTCTTCACACTTGATTGAATGTTAACATGTTTTCCCTTTTTTTTTTTCCATTTGAAAGTGACAGATGGTCTTCTAAAAGGACGGAAATTGCCCAATTGTCTCCTAAAAGCTGCATTATGTAAGAACTTGACCGAGGCTCCTCTCCTCCTATCTAGTGAATGATTACAAATGAAACTATTTACTTTTATTTTACTGTTTTATGAGTGAGTGCTTATTAAAGATACATTTTTATTGCTAGACAAGATATCAAGAATGGCTTTAAATCAGTTGCGGTTATGAAGATGAGAAGAGACGCTGAGTTGAAGGACCTTGAGGTAAATATCACCTACCCTCCCATGATTTTAAATTTGACATGATATATAGTATGCATTGATTCTCTTGATTAGCTATTATTTCCATTAACTACCCTCTAGTTACTAGTTACTGATTTTCGTTTTTTTTACTAGCGATTCATTGATTAGAGTTATCCTATTCCTGTGTTTGTTTTGCATATTACCATAATATTTTTTTTATTGGTTTCATTTATTCAATAGCGAATCTCCCGTTCAGAAAATATAAAGGTTCAGATGGCTTAAAAATGAAAACAGAGTAAGTTTTCATTGTTCCGAAAATCGGAATGTCCCTGTCCCTATAGCTAATGTCCCGGTAAGGAAACAGAAATGTTCAAATGCCTCGAAAATGAAAACAGAGTGGGTTTTCATTGTCCCGAAAATCGGAATGTCCCTATCCCTAAAGCAGAATGTCCCGTTCAGAAAATATAAAGGTTCAAATGCCTCGAAAATGGAAACAGAATAGGTTTTCATTGTCCCATAAAGCAGAATGTCCCTGTCTCTAAAGCAGAATGTCCCGTTCAGGAAATATAAAGGTTCAAATGCTTCGAAAATGAAAACAGAGTAGGTTTTCATTGTCTCGAAAATCGGAATGTCCTTGTCCCTATAGCTAATGTCCCGGTAAGGAAACAGAAATGTTCAAATGCCTCGAAAATGAAAACAGAGTGGGTTTTCATTGTCCCGAAAATCGGAATGTCCCTGTCCCTAAAGCAGAATGTCCCGTTCAGAAAATATAAAGGTTCAAATGCCTCGAAAATGGAAACAGAATAGGTTTTCATTGTCCCATAAAGCAAAATGTCCCTGTCTCTAAAACAGAATGTCCCGTTCAGGAAATATAAAGGTTCAAATGCCTCGAAAAATGAAAACAGAGTAGGTTTTCATTGTCTCGAAAATCGGAATGTCCCTGTCCCTATAGCTAATGTCCCGTTAAGGAAACAGAAATGTTCAAATGACTCGAAAATGAAAACAGAGTGGGTTTTCATTGTCCCGAAAATCAGAATGTCCCTGTCCCTAAAGCAGAATGTCCCGTTCAAAAAATATAAAGGTTCAAATGCATCGAAAAAGGAAACAGAATGGGTTTTCATTATCCCATAAAGCAGAATGTCCCTGTCCTTAAAGCAAAATGTCCCGTTCAGAAAATATAAAGGTTCAAATGCCTCTAAAATGAAAACAGAGTAGGTTTTCATTGTCCCGAAAATCGAATGTCACTGTCCCTATAGCGAATGTCCCATTCAGGAAATATAAAGGTTCAAATGCCTCGAAAATGAAAACAGAATTGGTTTTCATTGTCCCCAAAATTGAAATGTCCCTGTCCCTAAAGCAGAATTGTCCCGTTAAGGAAATATAAATATTCAAATACCTCGAAAATGAAAACAGAAAGGGTTTTCATTGTCCCATAAATTGGAATGTCCCGTTCAGGAAATATAAAAGTTCAAATGCCTCGAAAATTAAAACATAATGGGTTTTTATTGTTCCGAAAATCGGAATGTCTCTATCCCTAAAGCAGAATTGTCCCGTTCAGGAAATATAAAGGTTCAAATGCCTTGAAAATGAAAACATAATGGGTTTTCATTGTCCCATAAATTGGAATATCCCTGTCTCTAAAGCAGAATGTCTCGTTCAGAAAATATTAACTATTAAGGTTCAAATGCCTCGAAAATGAAAATAGAGTAGGTTTTCATTGCCACGAAAATCGGAATGTCCCTGTCCTCAAAGCAGAATGGGTTTTCATTGTCCTGAAAATCGGAATGTCCCTGTCCTCAAAGCAGAATTGTCCCGTTCGGGAAATATAATGTTTCAAATGCCTCGAAAATGAAAACAGAGTGATTTTCATTGTCCCGAAATCGGAATGTCCCTGTCCTTATAGCGAATGTCCCATTCAGGAAACGGAAATGTTAAAATATCTCGAAAATGAAAACAAAGTGGGTTTTCATTGTCCTGAAAATCGGAATGCCCCTGTCCCTAAAGCAGAATGTCCCGTTCAGGAAATATAAAGGTTCAAATGCCTCGAAAATGAAAACAGAATTGGTTTTCATTGTCCCCAAAATCGAAATGTCCCTGTACCTAAAACAGAATTGCCCCGTTAAGGAAATATAAAGATTCAAATGCCTCGAAAATGAAAACAGAAAGGGTTTTCATTGTCCCATAAATTGGAATGTCCCGTTCAGGTAATATAAAAGTTCAAATGCCTCGAAAATGAAAACAGAATGAGTTTTTATTGTTCCGAAAATCGGAATTTCTCTATCCCTAAAGCAGAATTGTCCCCGTTCAGGAAATATAAATGTTCAAATGCCTTGAAAATGAAAACAAAATGGGTTTTCATTGTCCCATAAATTGGAATATCCCTGTCCCTAAAGCAGAATGTCTCGTTTAGGAAATATTAACTATTAAGGTTCAAATGACTCGAAAATGAAAATAGAGTAGGTTTTCATTGCCACGAAAATCGGAATGTCTCTGTCCCTATAGTGAATGTTGAGGAAACAGAAATGTTCAAATTCCTCAAAAATGAAAATAGAGTGGGTTTTGATTGTCCTAAAAATCAAAATGTCCCTGTCCCTAATGCAGAATGTCCTGTTCAGGAAATATAAAGGTTCAAATGTCTCGAAGATGAAAACAGAGTGGGTTTTGATTGTCCCAAAAATCGGAATGTCCCTGTCCCTAATGCAGAATGTCCTGTTTAGGAAATATAAATGTTCAAATGTCTCGAAAATGAAAATAGAGTGGGTTTGATTGTCCTAAAATTCGGAATGTCCCTGTCCCTAATGCAGAATGTCCTCTCCAGGAAATATAAAGGTTCAAATGCCTCGAAAATGAAAACAGAGTAGGTTATCATTGTCCCGAAAATCGGAATGTCCCTGTCCCTAATGCAGAATGTCCTGATAAGGAAATATAAAGGTTCAAATGCTTCGAAAATTAAAACAGAGTAGGTTTTGATTGTCACTAAAATCGGAATGTCCCTGTCCCTAATGCATAATGTCCTCTCCAGGAAATATAAAGGTTCAAATGCCTCGAAAATGAAAACAGAGTAGTTTATCATTGTCCCGAAAATCAAATTAAATGTCCCTGTCCCTATAGCGAATGTCCCGTTGAGGAAACAGAAATTTTCAAATTCCTCGAAAATGAAAATAGAGTGGGTTTTTAATTGTCCCGAAAAGCGGAATGTCCCTGTCCCAAAAGCAGAATGTCCCGTTCAGTAAATATAAAGGTTCAAATGCCTCAAAAATGAAAACAGAATGGGTTTTAATTGTCCCGAAAATTAGAATGCCCCTGTCCTTAAAGCAGAATGTCCCGTTCAGGAAATATGAAGGTTCAAATGCCTCGAAAATGAAAACAGAATGGGTTTTCAATGTCCCGAAAATCGGAATGTCCTTATCCCTATAGCGAATGTCCCGTTAAGGAAACAGAAATGTTAAAATGCCTCGAAAAAGAAAACAGAGTGGGTTTTCATTGTCCCGAAAATCGGAATGTCCCTGTCCCTATAACGAAAGTCCCGTTGAGGAAACAGTAAGGCTCAAATTCCTCGAAAATGAAAACAGAGTGGGTTTTCATTGTCCTAAAAATAGGAATGTCCCTGTCCCAAATGCAGAATGTCCTGTTTATGAAATATAAAGGTTCAAATGCCTCGAAAATAAAAACAGAGTAGGTTTTCATTTTCCCGAAAATCGAATGTCCCCGTCTCTATAGCGAATGTCCCGTTGAGGAAACAGAAATGTTCAAATTCCTCGAAAATGAAAACAGAGTAGGTTTTCATTGTCTCAAAAATCGGAATATCTCTGTCCCTAAGGCAGAATGTCCCGTTTAGGAAATATAAATGTTCAAATGCCTCGAAAATGAAAACAGAATGGGTTTTCATTGTCCCGAAAATCGGAATGTCCCTTTCCCTGAAGCAGAATTGTCCTGTTCAGGAAAAAGAGGTTCAAATGCCTCGAAAATGAAAACAGAGTTGATTTTCATTCGTCCGAAAATCGGAATGTCCCTGTCCCTATATCGAATGTCCCGTTTAGGAAGCAAAAAATGTTCATATGCCTCGAAAATGAAAACATAGTTGGTTTTTATTGTCCCAAAAATCGAAATGACCCTATCTAAAGCAGAATTATAAAAACAGAGTGGGTTTTCATTGTCCCGAAAGCAGAATTTCCCGTTCAGGAAATATAAAGAGGTTCAAATGCCTCGAAAATGAAAATAGAATTGGTTTTCATTGGTCTGAAAATCGGGGTGTCCCTGTCCCTATAGCGAATGTCCCTATAGGAAACATAAATGCTCAAATGCCTCGAAATTGAAAACATAGTGGGTTTTAATTATCCCGAAAATCGAAATGACCTTGTCCCTAAAGAAAAAGGTCCCTTTCTGGGAATATACATGTTCAAATGTCTCGAAAATGAAAACAGAGTGGGTTTTCATTGTCCCATAAATTGGAATGTCCCGTTCAGGAAACACAAAGGTTCAACTGCCTCGAAAATGAAAACAGAGTAGGTTTTCATTGTCCTGAAAATCGGAATGTCCCTGCCCCCATAGCGAATGTCCCGTTAAGGAAACGAAAATGCTAAAATGTCACGAAAATGAAAACAGAATGGGTTTTCATTGTCCCGAAAATCGGAATGTCCCTCCCCCTAATGCAAAATGTTCCGTTTAGGAAATATAAAGTTTCAAATGCCCTCGAAAATAAAAACAGAATTGATTTTCATTGTCCACCAAAATCGAAATGTCCGTGTCCCTAAAGCAGAATTGTCCCGTTCAGGAAATATAAAGATTCAAATGGCTCGAAAATGAAAACAGAATGGGTTTCATTGTCCCATAAATTGGAATGTCCCTGTCCCCAAAGCAGAATGTCCCGTTCAGGAAATATAAAGGTTCAAATGCCTCGAAAATGAAAACAGAAAGGGTTTTTCTTGTCCCGAAATTCGGAATGTCCCTGTCCCTAAAGCAGAATGTCTCGTTCAGGAAATATTAAGGTTCAAATGCCTCGAAAATGAAAATAGAGTAGGTTTTCATTGTCCCGAAAATCGGAATGTCCATTTCCCTATACCGAATGTCCCGTTAAGGAAACAGAAAGGTTCAAATGGCTCGAAAATGAAAACAGAGTGGGTTTTCATTGTCACAAAATTGAGAATGTCCCTTTCCCTATAGCGAGTGTCCTGTTCAGGAAACAGAAGTTTTCAAATGCCTCGAAAATGAAAACAGAGTTAGTTTTTATTGTCCCAAAAATCGAAAAGACCCTATCTAAAGAAGAAATTCCCGTTCAGAAAATATAAAGGTTCAAATGCCTCGAAAATGAAAAAAGAATGGGTTTTCATTGTCCTGAAAATCGGAATGTCCCTGTCCTCAAAGCAGAATTGCCCCGTTCGGGAAATATAATGGTTCAAATGCCTCGAAAATGAAAACAGAGTGGTTTTCATTGTCCCGAAAATCGGAATGTCCTTGTCCTTAAAGCGAATGTCCCGTTCAGGAAACAGAAATGTTAAAATATCTCAAAAATGAAAACATAGTGGGTTTTCATTGTCCTGAAAATCGGAATGCCATTGTCCCTAAAGCAGAATGTCCCATTCAGGAAATATAAAGGTTCAAATGCCTCGAAAATAAAAACAGAGTGGGTTTTCATTGTCCCTAAAATAGAATGTCCCTGTCTCTAAACCAAAATGTAACGTTCAGGAAATATAAAGGATCAAATGCATCGAAAATGAAAACACAGTGGGTTTCATTGTCCCGAAAATCAAAATGTCTCTGTCCTTAAAACAGAATGTCCCGTTCAGGAAATATAAAGGTTCAAATGCCACGAAAATAAAAACATAGTGGGTTTTCATTGTCCCGAAAATCGGAACGTCTCTGTCTCTAAAGCATAATGTCCCGTTCAGTAAATATAAAGGTTCAAATGCCTCGAAAATGAAAACAGAATGGGTTTTCATCAAGCTGAAAATTAGAATGTCCCTATCCCTAAAGCAGAATGTCCCGTTCAGAAAATATAAAGGTTCAAATGCCTCGAAAATGAAAACAGAGTGGGTTTTCATTGTCTCGAAAATCATAATGCCCCTGTCCCTAAAGCGGAATGTCCCGTTCAGGAAATATGAAGGTTCAAATGCCTCGACAATGAAAAACAAAGTGGGTTTTTATTGTCCCAAAAATCGAAAAGACCTTATCTAAATCAGAATGTCCCGTTCAGGAAATATAAATGTTCAAATGCCTCGAAAATGAAAACATAATGGGTTTTCATTGTCCCGAAAAACGGAATGTCCCTATTCTCAAAGCATAATTGTCCCGTTCAGCAAATATAAAGGTTCAAATGCCTCGAAAATGTAAACAGAGTGGTTTTCATTGTCTCGAAAATCGGAATGTCTCTGTCCCTATAGCGAATGTCCCGTTGAGGAAATATAAAGAGGTTCAAATGCATCGAAAATGAAAAAAAAAATTGGTTTTCATTTGTCCGAAAATCGGAATATCCCTGTCCCTATAGTGAATGTCCCGTTGAGGAAATATAAAGAGGTTCAAATGCATCAAAAATGAAAAAAAAAATGGTTTTCATTTGTCCGAAAATCGGAATGTCCCTGTCCCCACCCATAGCGAATGTCCCGTTCAGGAAACACAAATGTTCAAATGCCTCCAAAATGAAAACAGAGTGGGTTTTCATTGTCTCGAAAATCGAATGACCCTGTCCCTAAAACAAAATCACCCGTTCAGGAAATATAAATGTTCAAATGCCTCGAAAATGAAAACAGAGTTGGTTTTCATTGTCCCGAAAATCGGAATGTCCCTGTCCTTAAAGCAAAATTGTCCCGTTCAGGAAATATAAAGTTTCAAATGCCTCGAAAATGAAAACAGAGTGGGTTTTCATTGTCCCGAAAATCGGAATGTCCCTCCCCCTAATGCAAAATGTCCCGTTCAGGAAATATAAAGGTTCAAATGCCTCGAAAATAAAAACAGAGTGGGTTTTCATTGTCCCAAAAATCGGAATGTCCCTGTCCCTATAGCGAATGTCCCGTTAAGGAAACAGAAATGTTAAAATGCCTCGAAAATGAAAACATAGTAGGTTTTCATTGTCCCGAAAATCGAAATGTCCTGTCCCTATAGCGAATGTCCCGTTGAGGAAACAGAAATATTCAAATTCCTCGAAAATGAAAACAGAGTGAGTTTTCATTGTCCCGAAAATCAAAATGTCTCTGTCCCTAAAGCAGAATGTCCCGTTCAGGAAATATAAAGGTTCAAATGCCTCGAAAATGAAAACAGAGTCGGTTTTCATTGTCCCGAAAATCGAATGTGCCTGTCCCTACAACAGAATGTCCCGGTCAGGAAATATAAAGGTTCAAATGCCTCGAAAATGAAAACAGAATTGGTTTTCATTGTCCCCAAAATCGAAAATGAAAACAGAGTCGGTTTTCATTGTCCTGAAAGTATTTTTTCCTTTGAAAACATGTCCTGTTTTTCTTTGAAAACATGTCCTGTTTTTGTTTTAAAACATGTTCGGTTTTCTTTGAAAACATGTCCTGTTTTTCTTTGAAAATATGTCTGGTTTTCTTTGAAAACATGTCCTGTATTTCTTTGAAAACAGGTCCCGTTGTTCTTTGTTATCTGTTCTAAGTTTTTTTTTTTTGAAAACATGTCCCGTTTTTCTTTGAAAACATGTCGGGTTTTATTTGAAAACATGTCCTGTTTTTCTTTGTTATCTCTTCGAAGTATTTTTTTCTCTTTGAAAACATGTCCTATTTTTCTTTGAAAACATGTCCTGTTGTTCTTTTTAATCCCTTCTAGGTATTTTTCTTTTTTGAAAACATATCCTGTTTTTCTTTGAAAACATGTCCGTTTTTCTTTGAAAACATGTCATGTTTTTCTTTCAAATCATGTACTTTTGTTTTTTGTTATCAATTCTAAGTTTTTTTTTTTGAAAACATGTCCAGTTTTTCTTTGAAAACATGTCCGGTTTTCTTTGAAAACATGTCCTTTTGTTCCTTGTTATCACTTCTATGTATTTTTTTTCTTTGAAAACATGTCCCGTTTTTCTTTGAAAACATGTCATGTTTTTGTTTTTAAACATGTCCGGTTTTTTTTGAAAACATGTCATGTTTTTCTTTGAAAACATGTAAAGAAAAACAAGTCTTGTTTTTCTTTGAAAACATGTCCTGTTTTTCTTTGAAAACATGTCCTAATGTTCTTTGTTATCTCTTTTAAGTTTTTTTTTTGGAAAACATGTCCCCTTTTTCTTTGAAAACATGTCAGGTTTTATTTGAAAACATGTCCTGTTTTTCTTTGAAAACATTTCCTGATGTTCTTTGTTATCCCTTCTAAGTATTTTTTTCTCTTTGAAAACATGTCCTTTTTTTTTTTGAAAACGTGTCCCGTTGTTCTTTGTTATCCCTTCTAAGTATTTTTTTTCTTTGAAAAATGTCCTGTTTTTCTTTGAAAACATGTCATGTTTCTCTTTAAAAATGTCCTGTTTTTCTTTGTTATCACTTCTAAGTATTTTTTTTTGAAAACATATCTAGTTTTTCTTTGAAAACATGTCCTGTTTTTCTTTGTTATCCCTACTAAGTATTTTTTTTGTTTGAAAACATGTCCTGTTTTACTTTGAAAACATGTCCTGTTTTTCTTTGAAAACATGTCATGTTTTTCTTTGAAAACATGTCCGCTTTTCTTTGAAAACATGCCTCGAAAATGAAAACAGAGGTGATTTTCATTCGTCCGAAAATTGGAATGTCCCTGTCCCTATAGCGAATGTCATGTTGAGGAAACATAAATGTTCAAATGCCTCGATATTGAAAACATAGTGGGTTTTCATTATCCCGAAAATCGAAATGTCCTTGTCCCTTAAGAAGAAGGTCCCGTTCTGGTAATATACAGGTTCAATTGCCTCGAAAATGAAAACAGAGTGCGTTTTCATAGTCCCAAAAATCGGAATGTCCCTGCCTCTATAGCGAATGTCCCGTTAAGGAAACAGAAATGTTAAAATGCCTCGAAAATGAAAAAGAGTGAGTTTTCATTGTCCCGAAAATCGGAATGTCCCTCCCCCTAATGCAAAATGCCCCGTTTAGGAAATATAAAGGTTCAAATGCCTCGAAAATGAAAACAGAATTGGTTTTCATTGTCCCCAAAATCGAAATGTCCGTGTCCCCAAAGCATATTTGTCCCGTTCAGGAAATATAAAGATTCAAATGCCTCGAAAATGAAAACAGAATGGGTTTTCATTGTCCCATAAATTGGAATGTCCCTGTCCCCAAAGCAGAATTTCCCGTTCAGCAAATATAAAGGTTCAAATGCCTAAAAAAAACAAAAATTATTCATTATTCAGTAAATAGATATAGACTATTGTTTAGCCTTTATTTTGGACAGCTGAAATGAACTTAAATTAATTTAAATGAAGATGGAGTTTAAACTAATAATTAGCCACTTATAAAACCTAGTTTGTTTTTGTTGTAGGAGGAAATCAAGTTTAAAATATGAAATATAAATCAAATCAGATTCTGCCCATGCAAATAATTACAAGACCTCCTCCCTATGCAGTAGTGGGAAGTCAGGATTGATCCATGAGGAAGCGTGTCAGCGGATCCTAAGTAGCTGTAAATCTCACAGAAAAGCAAACAGAAAGACAGAAACAAAGAAACAAAGACAAAAATAACAAACGAAAGCAGAAATAAAAGCAAAGACAGAAGTTGCTCGATCTCGATAAAACAAAACTCGAGATCGACAAAGGACAACGACGACAGAAAACTCAAAATCGATCAACAGAAGCAGAAACTCAGACACTGTACTCAATCTCGACAAACCCTACTCGAGATCGACTAAGTTCTCCTCTAGATCGACAACAGTACCCGAGATCGAGTAAAAAGACAGGAACTTAAAGATGCAAACTTCGAACACAAAATCGCAGATTTCGGAAGAAATAAACTCAATATATAAAGAACTTCCAAAGGCAGGGTATCAACGCCACAACGATAACCATGCAAAGTAACATATAAAGGCATAAAAGATCATGTTTTCCATCAAAATAACTTTCGTTACTAACAAATAGGAAGATAGAGGCTTTCGCATAAACCCTAATTATTACTAACCCTTTTCACATAATTAATCCAAGTTGCTTTAAGATCACTTTCGATTCAATAACACAAACAAGGATCACCTTCAACTTTCGCAAAAGAATCATGCTCATAGGGATAGAAGACGAATTGCATAAAAAGATTGTACCTTTACCGCATCACCTCACATGGCCACCGTCGGGCTCACCCCAGCCCTAGAAGTGGGTAGACTACTCGCTCTTCATCGCAATAGCAGACATTGATGTATGAAAAGAAACTTGCAGTAAACTAAATTCAAAGCCTTTACAATCCCGGCACTCCATCTTCCGTTGAACGCCAAAACCCTAAAACCTTTGAACTCCTAAACCGTCTTTGTGGAACTACTTCTCTCGCTTGTGAATTGAATGATTCCTAAAATCAGCCCCATGAGATTTATTTATAGCCTTCTACTCCTTGCTATTAAAGGATAGAATAAATTATGGAATTAAATCTAAAAAGGGAAATTATATCTAAAATAGGTAAATCTCTTCTTGTGTTGATAGGTCTTCTATCCATAGATAGATGTTGATAGATCTCGGCCAGATTCGGATTCCTTCGGCTCCAAGGACTCCCAAACCGCGTAACGCGGCTTCGGACACGGTTTCCTCGATCTCGACAAACTCTACTCGAGATCGAGTAGGAGTGACGTCGACTTTGGATTGGCTGGCCGTCTCGGGTAGCTGGAGCTCGATCAAGCTCAGACAGGTGCTTCTGGGTCCTCGAGATCGGGTAACGTTGACGTCGAGTATGGCTGGCTCGGTGATGTCGGGCAACTTCTCCTCGACAGGCTCGGACATGTGGTTTCTGGGGTTGTCGAGACCGAGTAGCCTCCTCGAGATCGGGTAGCTTGGGTGCTCGGCGTCTCCGGGTCCTCGGCTTCTCGACTTGGCACATTTCCTCGACTCCGGGCATGGCATCAGGGTTCGTCGATCTCGACTAGTTTACTCGAGATCGAGTAGGTCTCCGGAGTCGGGTTGATCTGGCTCTCATCTTCTCGACCATGCTTTGCTCGACCAGACATGCTCGGACACCCTTTTGTCGAGATCGAGTAGATAACTCGAGATCGAGTAAAGCTGGGGTCCGGCTTGATTCGTCCTGGTTCCGTTGCTTCTTGACCTTGGACTTCTGTAGTTGATTTTCGAGCATTTCCAACCTTTCTTAGAACTGCTGTAATTTGCCTTGAATTCTGCGAAATTAAACAGAAACCGGTGTAGATTCCATAATTTGGCAAATAAACATAAACTACATAGATTCTGTACTATCTTAGCCCAAATGCATGAAATGTATGCAGAAAACGATATAAAAGTTACTGTAAAACATGGCAGATTCAGCTCACAACAGTTTTCATAGAGTTAATGAATGTAGAAAAAAAATTATTACTCTAAATATGAAATTTTGATTTATTCGTAGGATGATTGGTATTTCTTTAGTTGGATGGATGTTAGATGGTCCAGTCAAAATAATTAAAATTTAAGTTGTTTAGTCGTTAATGTGATTCTATATTATTACATCAATATATCTTCTCCGACATTTTTATGTGCTTTCATCCCATCATTTGTCAAATGTGTAGTCCACCTAACAAAGTATTTGGTTCTACCTTTCAGCTTATTACGATAACACATATTTGTTTAATGTTCAAAGTAACCAATCAAGTTGCTAAAAGACAATCAGAAGGCGAAAAAAAAAATTAAACACTCTTCATATTAGTGCATGCAACTATTTCTATCTAAAAAGATGAGACATTGACATTTTGCCACATATATTATATATTGTTATAATAAAATTATTTTTTTCCATATTAATATTATTTGGCTATATCATTTTCATATTATTATATTATTATAATATATCTAATATCTAATATAAATATAAAATGAGAATAGATTTGAAGCAATATAATATATTTTGCAAATCTCGTGCGTAACGCACGGGTACTATGCTAGTATCTTATCTAAAATACTTGATTTTTATTATTTCTCGTAATTTTTAATAAAATTTAAAAATATATAAAATATCAAAATTTTAAAGAATTTTTTAAAAATAATTTCATGCAATTAGTAATAAGTATAGAGTTGTTTTTAATATTTTAATATTCTTTAGAGTTTTTATCTTCTTAAAAAATGTGATGAAATATCAAAAATCAAATACTGTGGATCGGAGGGAGTATTACACAATACAAAAAAAATATAAAAGTTGACTTGAAAATAAAAGATCAAGTGATTGTAATTATAAAATGTAATAAATTGGAATCTCTATAAAAAAACATTTAATCATATATAATTATAAATCAACCGAGTCAACCGGGTCACCCAGTCAAAATTACCGGGTCAATCGGGTCGAAACCCAAATGACCCGGAAAATTACCGGGTTTTCGGGTTCGGGTCGGATGTAATTTCCGGGTCAAAAGTTCTGGGTCTTGACCCAAAATTTTCCGGGCTTAAGGGTCGGGTCAACTGGGTCGGATCGGGTTTTGATAGGTCTAATTTTAGGATACTAATTTAGACCATTTTTGCTCAGAGAAATCGTATCCCTAGCACAAACACTTCTAAAAAGGCAATGTATCCATGTTCGAACCCGAAACAACACTATCGCTACTGGATAATCTAGATCTAAACAAAAAAAATATCTAAAGAAAAAAAGATAATGAGAGAAAATACAACTGTCCAAAAGTGCTGACAAGTGAGAAAAATGAGAATGGGATGTTGGGATGATGTGGCGGAGGGGGAAGAATAAAATATTAGTATCCCTAGTATCCCTAGCACAAACACTTCTAAAAAGTCAATGTATCCATGTTCGACACTTGGATAGGACATGACACTTGTCAGCACTTTTGGACACTTGTATTTTCTCTCATTATCTTTTTTCTTTAGATTATTTTTTTGTTTAGATCTAGATTATCCAGTAGCGATAGTGTTGTTTCGGGTTCGAAAGCACTAGTTCAAGATGAATTTCTCAATTTACTAATTGTGTTCGTGTCATATGTTTTTTAGAATGCCATGTCCATGTGAAACAATAGAAGAGCCGATAGTTCACCATTGCCGTACCGATCCGAGTCCTGACCTGATTGTAGAGTTAGTACTACAAGTATACGACGCCCTGATAAGAAACAACCAAAACCACTGAGAGGGATTTGCGAGAGCTTTGACACGACCAGAGAGACTATGGTAAACTACCGGCTGATGATCGGCGCCGATCTCGAGAACGTCACCAACCTTCAACCTCAAGGTGGCTGTGACGATCCTAACTTCGTCTACTACTTCAAGGTTCCTCCTCCTCTCTCTTTCTCCGCTTCGCTAGGGTTTCCGTCTTGGCTCACTTTCGTCCTTATTCTGATCTTGAATCCCGTGTTTTATGGAGCATGATTGTGATGCAGGAGACCTGGGTCCATCTAGCTTCTCGGTCGCCTGTGTTCACCGCATATGGATCCTCGACGTAAGACTCCTTAACATAGATAGGCATTCATGGAACATACTTGTCAGGAAACGCGGAGATGAGAACTACTCTATTGGGGAATCCGAGCTCATTCCCATAGACTACGTGCTTTCCCTTCCCGACTGGCTTGATGATCCATATTTCAAGTGGCTCCATTGGCCACAAGCTTCAATCCTCTTTTCCGAGCCTGGGCTAGAGTATATATCAAATCTCAACCCATTCGAAGATGCAAAGCTCCTAAGAAGTGAAATTCCTAGCCTGAGCAAGTATGCTGTCCGCGTTGGTGATCTGCACCATTTTCTTGAAGCAGGCAACTGCAGCAGGGCTTTGCCTTGGCGACATTGGCCAACTGATGACCCGAGAGTACTGTGGCTGGGAGGAATCCATGAGCGCGCTCGAGAAGATTTGTGCTACGACGAGAGATAGGATTTGGAGGCCGCCATCCGGTGATGTCCTTGATGACTTCCTTGACGTGTTGGAAGCGACAATGGAAGAGAAGGAAGAAGACAATTTCGGAGTTTTTGAACTTGACGAAGAATCCATGGGGAGCACCAAACCCGCCTCAGACACCACCCCACAAAAGCCGTCTCAGCTCGGTAGACCCCCCAAGATCTCGAGGTTCTTATCTGACATGTCGATGGTCGGCTCTCCCCCCTTTCTGATCGAGGAAGATGGCCAAAACAACGCCATCGAAAATAGCAAGAGGAAGGCTGCGAAAGAGAACAACAACAACAATGAAAGCAGCCACCATGACAACTATATGCACAGATCAGGGAACCTCCTCTAGAGGGGTGCCAGTTTTTCGGTACGCAATCACAATAACGAAGCCGGGGGCATTTCATTCGAGGATCTGGACGAGGGAGACTGGGAGTGCTTCTTAGAAGCTTTCGACAAGCTTCTGCCTGAGGTGTTCGAGGAAAGAACGGGCATTGCTTCGACGCAGAGGTTGGGGACGTCTTGCAAGTTTTGAAAGACGTCCAAAAACGTATACATATACACATACATATATACATATACATATACACACACACGATACAAACGGAAACAAAGAAATACACCCCCGAAAAAACCCCATCATTAGAGTTGGGCACGAACATTGAAGTTGTGCGTCTCTGACTTAGATTCCGATTGTTTTTGTCTTCTTATGGAAGTGTAGAATGTATATAGGTAAAGACAATGGCGAGGCCGACGAGAGAAACCGAAGAAATTGGCAACATTGAAGGTTGAAGGTAGTTGACAATTTTCCATCCTCTCTCCTCTTTAGTTCGTTCTTGTGATGTTTTTGTTTTTCGTTTATCCTTTTTTTTTTGATTTTTTGTTTTTCGATTTCGGAGTTCCGATGATTGATTTGTTGTTGTGTGATTCGATCTTGTACGAATGTAGAGTTGTGGGTACATGAAGTTGTAGAGGGTTCTCTCATGATACCAACACTGAAGAAGAAGATTTCATTTCTTCTTTGGTTTGCTTTTCTTATTGCCCCTCCATTCCATTCACCTTTTTTTCTTACCTTTTTTTGGGTCATTCGGCTCTCATTAGGTGGGACTTTTCGAAAAATAGCTAAGGGTTCGTTTGGTATAAGTATATCAATATGAAAGATCAGATATGGATATTACATTGATATCTCTACTTGGTAGGTTGTGTGGTATTGATATACGAAACTAAGGCTAGAAAGAGCATTAAAGTCGGGAGCACATGGATGGATTATTAGTATCGATATATTGATAGACCAAACACTAGATATGGACAGTAGCGGAGCTAGGGGGTGCTCGAGCACCCCGGCATGGAAAAAAAATACAATTTTTTGTGTGTGCATATATTTAGTATTTTTAAGTTAATATAACATTTTTAAATTATATTTGAAATAAGAGTGTTATCTAGCTCAAATGGTAAAAGAATGAAGGAAAAGGTCTTGGGTTTAAATCCCAACTCCTTCACTTTATTTATTTATTTTACTATATCATTATTTTTATTCATTTCTCTCTCTATATATTTTTGTCCTATCAACTATTTCATTAAAATAATGTCATATTTATGTTTAAATTAAAAAAATCACAATTTTAGTTTTTTTTTTCAATATTTCTATATCATTCATTTTTTTTCATTTCTCTCTCTCTCTCTCTCTCTCTCTCTCTCTCTCTCTCTCTCTCTCTCTCTCTATATATATATATATATATATATATATATATATATATATATATATATATATATATATATATATATATATATATATATTTCTATCAACTATTTCATTAAAATAATGTCATATTTATGTTTAAATTAAAAAAAAATCACAATTTTAGTATTTTTTTTCAATATTTTTTTTTAAATCTTTATTTATTTTACTATATCATTAATTTCTCTATATATTGTTTTTGTTTCTATCAACTATTTCATTAAAATAATGTCTTATATTCTATATATGTTTAAATTAAAAAAAAGTCAAAATCTTAGTGTTTTTCTAATATTTTTTAAAAAAATCTTCTTAATAAGTATACAGTATACACCAAAAAAGTCAAAATCTCAACTCCTTCACTTTTTATTTATTTTACTATATCATTCATTTTTCTTCATTTCTCTCTCTCTCTCTATATATATATTTTTTTTTTCTATCAACTATTTCATTAAAATAATGTCATATTTATGCTTAAATTAAAAAATCACAATTTTAGTTTTTTTCTTCAATATTTCTATATCATTCATTTTTCTTCATTTCATCTCTCTATATTTTTTTTCTATCAACTATTTTATTAAAATAATGTCATATTTATTAGGGGTGGGCACAAATCCCGCAAATTCCGGGTCCGTCCCGGTCCCGGTGGGATTTGAAAAAAAAATAGTGAATCCCGTCCCGCAAAAATATGTATATTTGAAAGTGTATATTATTATTATTATTATTATTATTATTATTATTATTATTATTATTATTATATTATGTATATAAAAGTGTATCAATATGTATATTTGAAAACCGCAAAATATATATGAATTTTAGAATTTTTTTATAATGTTTTTTATTTGAGGGACAAGGCCCGTCCCGTGAGGGATAAGGTCCGTGCGGAATTGAAAAAAAAAGTAGTGAATCCCGTCCCGGTCCCGTCCCGCAAAAATTATGCGGGACGGGACTAGGGACGACCCCCATCCCGTCCTGTCCCGTCCCACGCCCACCCCTATTATTTATGTTTAAATTAAAAAAATCACATTTTTAATTAAAAAAAATCACAATCATAATAATGTCGTAACCAAACCTTGGACCTGAATTTTAGAGCCCATTGGGCTTTTCCGGCCCATTGGACCATTTCCCGCGGTGACTTGCAGAGGCGGCAAAATCGCCGATCTAAACAGTCGTCACCAGGAAAACGAAGCCCGCTTAGAAATCAAGTAATGCATCGTTTTCACTTTTCAGCCATTTATCTTTTAGTTGCATTGAGTTCTTCAGATTTCCAAAAGCGAGGAGACAGAGGTTGAATTCGTAGAAGATGAACGCTACCAAGATTTCCGTGTTGGCCGCTGTTCTGGTTCTGTTTGCGGTCTTCGAATTAGGGCTTTGCAGAAATGCCGGGATGGAGAAGTTAGGCGGTAAGCGTGGTTGCAAGGGGAGCCATAACAGCGCTGAGATTGAAGGACTCGCTCGTTTCGCTGTCCAAGAGTATAATCGTCGCGAGGTATTTTTTTTCTGGTGTTGATTTCTTACGATCTGTGAAATCGGACACCTTTGACCTTTCAATTGGGGATTTTGGATCTTACTCTCAATCGCGACCTAGGGTTTTGTCTGTTTGCAAAGAGGGATCAATTCAATCAAGATCGAATTGTCCAATTTGAGTCAGCTTCTGAAATTGAATTGTATCTGTAAAATGGATTTCTGTTGCTGTGAAGATCAATTTTCGATATTGAAGCCAGATCTTCACTTTGTGCTTGAACTCTAACATGTCAATTGGACAGAGTTGATGTATTTTTCTAACTTTGAGCAAATGGATTTCCCAGAATGCAATACTTGAATTTGCAAGGGTGATAAGGTCCCAAGAACAGGTTGTTGCTGGAATATTGTACCATCTTACCTTGGAGGCAGTTGATGGCGGTATGAAGAAGGTATATGAAGCAAAGGTCTGGGTGAAGCCATGGATGAAGTTTAAGCAGCTCCAGGAGTTTAAGTCTGCACCGAATGTGTCGCCTTTCTCTACTGCAGACCTTGGCCTTATGCGTACCTGGTAAGAAATTAGCGTCCAACTCCTCCTACTGTGCTCTCACTTGCTATGGATTTGACACTATCTTAATAAACGGTTCTCTGTTATTGGCAGATTATGGAAGGTTTTTTCAAACATGTTTGGGGCGCCATAGAGGGGACATTCATGGTTAATGACAGTGTACAAAAATACTTTTGTGTGAAAACTAGAAGTTCTAGTTCTAGTTATATGTGTGTACCGTGTGTGCTCTAGTTGTCGTCTACATGTTATGATATACTGTGTGATTTCAAACAAGGCTTGGAGGTTTGAAATTCAGTACTGATACTGATGCTATCTTTCTATTTTGCAAATGCAGTGTGTATACTTTGCTTATACTTGAATAATCTAAGACACCATATTAATCTTTCAAGTTTTTGGTTATTGTCTTGTGTAACGTATGTGATTCATTGACGATACTAATGTGAGATGATACATTAAAGATGCTAACTTAAATCCATCCCAAAAAGTTTAAAATAAGCAATCATCTCAAAAATCTTCACGAAAGCTTGGATTTCTTCACGAACAGGGACCTTGTTAGGGAGATACATGCCGATGCAGGGGCTGCAGCCTGCAGGCCTCCTGGATTTCTTCACGAACGCTTGGATCTCGTGGACAACGAGAAATTTGCTCTTGTTTGATGATAGACCACCAAATGTTCCAATGTTGCGGGATGGTTTTAGGAAGCTTGTCTTTGATTACAGGGAGATCTGGGCGCAACGGAATGATGATGCCGGTGTATTCAATCAGCGAGCTGTCGGTGGGAGCTCTTGGGAGAGGTCGGCGGCTGGATTTGTGAAGGTTAACACTTATGCGTCCATGAGGGAAGGGGGGTGTGTAAGGCTCGGTGCTGTTGCACCTGATGAGGAGGGGCGCTTGGTGTGTGTGGTTGTTCGCCTGGTGAAGGCAGGCTGGGACGTTAATGTGGCGGAGTTGAAGGCAGCGTTGATGAGGGTAGAGATTGCAGCCGCTATGGGGACTCCGTATGTGCACTTGGAGTTGGATTCTGTTCATATGGTGCTTTCTTTGAAAAACAGGGGCATGGCTTTTTCTTATTCACAGATGGTGGCTGAAGATATCCATTGTATCTAATTCCATCTCTGTGTGCACCTAATCATAATCATTATAGTCTCATCAGATATCAAATTCATTTCCCACCTCAACTATTTGAACGACGCCGATCTCCCAGCTCTGGCCATACCCCATCGACGACATATACTCTTTGTTAAGCGGCAAATTGAAGAACGGCAGCCCCTGAAGATGGGGTTCGAACTGCCCTCCGCTGCCACTCATATTCCCTCCGCCTGACGCCACCGTTTGAATCTACAACCTTACCATCTGTTGAGAATGTGAAGAGACCAAAGAGTCCCACATTGATTATATAAACAAAAAAGTCTTAGTATATAAACTAGTGGATTAATTCTCCTGTCGCCAATTGGTTTTAGGATGGAACCCCGCTCGGCTTATATGCTAAGCTATTAGCAGAAGGGCGCACGAGGAGTAGTAGAAGAAGAAGCCCTTGTCTGTCTGCAGAAAAAGCGTACAGATTGAAGATTCTGACATCCCGATTTTTTGCATATACGAGGTTGGGTATATTGATAAAGGGAGGGGCATATGTGTATATCAACTTGATATAAAAATAATATATCCATATCCATACCTAGAGCTGGCAAAATTTGACCCACCCGAAAACCCGACCCGACTCACCTGAATCTGAACGAAACCCGAAAATCCGGAGTGATTCATAACCTGAACCCGAGACCGGACCCGACTCGAAACAGACCTGAAAACAGATATAGTCAAACCACAAATAAGCCAATTTGCAACTTACCAGTTAAAATAAGGTTAAAACTTAAATGTATAATTAATTTGATTTAATTATAGCACCGATAAATTGGTTTAAATGTTTAAAAAAGGACGATGTTGCCGAATATTGAATTTCCGATTAAGACTTTTTTGAAAATCGGTCGACAACCGATGAGTCAATAACAATGAGTGTATTCAGCCAAGTCAAGATTACATATTCAAGTATTCAAACGAGTCAAAATCATTTATTTTAAGTAAATTACATATTTAAGTATTCAAAGGAGTCAAAGTAAACCTAATTATCCAAACGGGTCGAATATGATTCGACCGAAAACTCAAACCAACTATACCGCTATACCCACTTTGATTCGAAACACAAATGAGATCGGCCCGCCTCTTGACCCGAAACCCGAACGAGAACGACCCGCTTTGACCCGAACCGGAATAGGCATGACCCGACTTAACCCCAAACCTGACCAATCTAAAATTCATTATGACCGAACCCGACCCGACCAATATCCGACCATAAATTTTACCCGAATTGACCCAACTCGAGCAAGCCTGATCCGAACGACCGACTTACCAGCTCTACCCATACCTAATATCAGGACGTGATAAATCACTTTATTTTGAACTTAAAAAGTACGGGTTTGGTTTGAACATTAAATCCACACTTATTGCTGAAGAAATCAAATGCAAGTGTTTTTCCAAACGGGCCCTTAATTTGTGTGGACAGAAATCACACGTCTGAAGGCACCCTGTTGTACAAATGAGAAGGCAACCTTGGAAGAGGGACTGCTTGCAAGGGGTGAGCCATGTATGTGACCAGCCCTGGTGACTCCGACATGTCGATCTCTTCGGGCTTACCCCCGTGGGTCGGGCTCCAGCTGAAGTGGTGCAACAGATGACCCAGCATCGACGTGACCAAGTGTATAGCCAGCTGGGCACCCGGGCAGACCCGTCGACCCGCCCCAAATGGCAATAGCCTGAAGTCATGGCCCTTCATGTCCACATCCTCCTCGAAGAACCTCTCGGGCCTGAACTCGAGCGGGTCCTTCCACACTGCCGGGTCACGGGCCACCGCCCAGACGTTGACTGTGACGGTTGTGCCGTTGGGAATGTCGTAGCCGCCGACCTTGACGTGGGTGTTGGCGCGGTGAGGGAGCATCAGAGGCGTCGGTGGGTGCAGCCTGAGCGCCTCCTTGGCCATGGCTTGCAAGTAAGGGAGGTCAGAGAAGTCTGCCTCGCTCATGATCCTCTCGGGCCCGATGACCCGATCCAGCTCTTCTTGTGCCTTTTGTTGGACCCTAGGGTTTCGGATCAGCTCCGCCATGGCCCATTCCACCGAGATTGCGGTTGTGTCGTTCCCGGCCGCGATCATGTCCTGCCCAAAATACAAGCGCGCGCACGCACATATCTATGATTCATTATTTCAATCTGAACAGGATACTGTATGACTTCCACTCGCGGATCTAGGGGGTTCGGGGAAAAGTCGCCCTACCTCATAAGAAAATCCGAGATTTTTTTTAATGTGTTTTTATTTTTTAATTTTTACTAAATTTAGGAATAAAACAGTTTTAAAAGTGTAAAGAAGTACACGAAGATTAATTTAGGGATAAAACAGTTTTACCTTACCACGAGTTCAAGTCCTTTTAACTTCAATTAATTTTTGTTCATTTTAGTTTTCTTCTCCTCAAAGTCTCTTAAATAACAAATTTAAGGTTTTCTTCGCTAAATGTACACAAAAATCTTTTTTAATATATACATATACAAAATTTTCGTTATTTTTTTATAATTTCTATTTTTCTTAATTTTTTTACTAAATATGATTATTTAAATCATAAATTTAAGCATCGATCTCCTAAATTAATTTTATTTTTGAATCCGCCACCGATGATGTAATATTTAAGGGTTGAAAATCTATATATGCAACAAAATTTGGAATATGGGGAGTAAAAAAAATAAAGGAGGGATCAATGTATGCATTACCCAAAGAAGGCAAATGATGGTATCTTCACTAAGATCATACTTATCCTTGAGTGTGAGCAAAGCATCAACAAAGTGTTGTTTGGTGTCGCCGCTCTTCTGGCGAGCGGCGGTGTGCTCATCCATGATGGCCTTGGTGAGGCGGTTCCGGCGCTCATGGTGCTTAATGAACGCCTCCTCCTCGGCTGGGAGCACCCACCGGAGCCACCTGATGTGCTCCGTGATGGCCTTGGATCCCCCGAGCCTCAAGCCATTGGCTACGATGCTCCTGAACTCGAGGCCTTGCTCATCGATCATCTTGCCCTCGTCGTTCATGAACCGCCTGCCGAGGGCTAACCTTGTGATGGTGTTGAATGCCACTGCTCCCAAGTACTTCTTCAGCATTAGGGTTTTCCCATGGTTTTCTGACCAAATCAATGACATATTTTATTTTATTTTATTTCCTATAGAAATATAATTAGAAGAAATTTGTTTTTTTTTTGCAAAATAAAATCTTAATAATAAAAAAAAAAGAACTATATATAATTAAATCAATATTAACAAAAGTTAGCATAAAAGTAGGACTGTTATTCGAACCGAATGAGCAGAGTATTGATTATTCATATTCAGTTTATTTAGGATGTGAACGAGTTAGAGCCGACCCTAACTTTCGCCTCGAGCTTAAAAATGTGTCCATACTTATTTAAGGAAATGAACGAGCTTGAGCCGAGCTTTTTTCGAGCTGTAAGCAGTTCTTTTTTTTTTTTTTTTTTTTTGGTCTGCAGCTGTAAGCAGTTCTACAGTCTTCTACTTGCTCATTATACAATAACTTCAAGGAAATTTTAGAAATTCCATAAAATTCGAGTTTAATTCGAACGAGCCGAGCTTTAGGCCGAGCTTAAAAATTGCTCATATACAGTTCGTTTAGAAAGCAAACGAGCTCGAGTCGAGTTTTTATCGGCCGAATTCGAGCTACCCGTGTTCACATGGCAACCCTGCATAAACAAAATTAAACTCTTTTACATTAACAAAAGTTAGGATATATACCGGGTGAGATGCAATCTTTGTAGATGAGTTCAACCATGGCAGTGACCTCATCCTCCCTAATGGGCCTCAGCGACTCGATTTTCTTAGCCGAAAAGAGCTCGAGAGTACACACCTTCCTCACCTTCACATAGTGAGGCCCGTAGTCGGCCCATATAAGGTCCTGCCCGTTCTTGCTGAACTGCTCCCTTCGGGGGTTCCGGTAGCGGTCCGCTAGGTGCTGGTCCTGTTCCTTGAGGACCTCTCGGGCCAGCTCGGTGTTCGACACGATCACATTTAGGTTGGAGCCGAACCACACAGAGATGATGGGCCCGTATACTTGGGCCCATTCGTGGAAGCACCGGAACTGAACGGGCTTGATGTCGTAGAAGTTTCCGACGATCGGCCATGGCCTTGGTCCCGGCGGGAGCTTGAACCGGAGGCGGTTGTAGAGGTGATAGGCAAGGATGAGGATGAGGATGAGGATGAGGACGGGGATAGAGATTGAAAGGAGCATGTTGGGTGTTTTGGAGGAAAAGTTAGGTTTAATTTGATTTGTGTGGTTTCAAGTTTTATTTGTTGGTATATAATAGGAAAGAATTGAATTCCTGAGAATTTAGTCATTAAATTCATGATATTTATGTTGATTGAAATTGGTGGATATACATCGAAAGAGGGGTTAGTTTCGGTGTACGTAGATCTTATGGTATACTCAGACTGTATGTAAGCAAAAATTATTCGTTTGTTTTCTCATGATTATTCATCTGTTTTTACATTATTATTTATTCATCTATAACAAAGGTAATTATTCATATCTCTAAAAAAATGTAATTTTTTTTCAAATGAATAATCGGTCACGTCATTAGTACCACTGAATGATCAAACGATACTTTTAACCTCAACCGTTGATTTTTTAATTGAACGGTCCATGTTTGTTTAAATATATTGATTTTTTTAATCTAATCAATTAGTAAGAGAAAATTAATTAAGACAAAAGAATTCTCAAAACAGGAGTTTTGAACTCAACATATAAAAATTTAAGGGTAAATTCTAGAAAACCACCCACTAAATATAGAAACTTTTAATTTCTTAACCATATGCTAAATTTTAATTAAATTACACAAAACCACTAATTAAATATAATTTATTATTAAATCACCATTTATCCAAGCAAAAACATCTATTAAAATTTCAATAAAATGATCAATTTGCTGCCATTTTTTAATCAATTTTATGATAGAATCTTGTCATAGGTGGTCATTTGTTAACAAATTTTATTTGATGGATATTTTTGTGTAATTTCAAATTTAGTGGGTAGTTAAGTGAAAAATTAGATATTTAGTAGATGGTTTTATGTAATTTCATGCTCTCTGACTCTGTCAACTTGGTTAAACGGTACAATTTATGACGCATTTTTTTATATATATACAGTATATAGTAAGCAATAAGGTGGATGCACTACCGAGACATCCGTGATCAATCTTGCAAGATGATCATGTTTTGGAACTCACAACAATAGAAACTCAAAATAAAATTATAATTCAACTGAGATTTAGCAATAAAGTCAGCTGCACCATTGACCTCTCTATAGCAATGCTGAAATGTGACGCTCTCAAAATCTCTACTTAATGAGTGGATCTCTTGGACTATTTGAGCGACCTCTCATGGTATATTGTTCGCATGATTGATGGCGTCGATGATGATAGCACAATCACTTTCAACTGCCACTCTTCGAATTCCCTCTCCGCTGCAGTCTTATACCTAAATAAACAGCAAAAGCTTCCGCTAGAATGACAGAACCCATCCTAACGTTACATTTATGTATTCGAATAACTTGACCTTCATTATTCTTTACAATACAATCAACCTGTGGTTGAGAATCAAATTTCACTGAAGCATCCATATTGATCTTAATGACATTTATTGGATGGCATTTCCAAATCATTTTATCGGGAGGCCTAACACGTTTAGATAATTTTGTTTTTACCTGCCCTTTACTCCAGCATGAGGTATTATAAATAGCTTGATTTAAAGCATATATAATACCCGAATAAGTAGTATTTCGAAAAATAGTTATATTTCTAAGCTCCCAAATTGAATGCAATAAAGGAAACAAGTCTGTAAAATCTATATTAAGAGTCTTAGTATTTAGAATATTGTCTAAGACATCATTTGTTAAATTTGGTATAGTAAAACATTTTTTCAACTTAACACCCAAATTTCGAATAAGGGATCTTGTAATCTGACAAGTAAACAATAAATGATTTGTATCTTCTATATCAGAATTACAAAGAGAGCAATTGCTAGAAACTCTATTTATATATCTATTTAACCGGACAGTAGTGGGCAAGATATAGATTTTACATACTTGTGTCATTTTATTGCATTCAATTCTAAATACTAGGGCTCTTAATATAGACTTATTTATAATTCTAAAGAAGTCTTATTTCCACCATTTGTGACCATTAAGGTTGATTGTTAAATTAGGGTTTACAAAAACTGACACACAAACAAAGCGATTATCCAAAGGTAGCAACACTACTACATTAACGAGCTAATGTAGCGGAGCGCTGCACTCTGGCGGTTTATTATATTGTAGCGCTTTTGGTGGCGGTTTAGGCTTTTGTGGCGGTTTTGATAATGTATTATTTTATTAGTCTATTGTGGCGGTTTTTAGAAGTCTACTATAGCGGTTTATATTTTTATCTGTTGTGGCGGTTTATAAAGGCTATAGTGGCAGTTTTTAGGACCTATTGCAGCGAATTTGGAATCACCTAGGGTTTGTGAAATAAGGAGTGTATAATTAAACTCAACCCATTTGAGCGTCGCTGCGACCCATCCTACTCATCTACTCGATCTCCTTGTTCTCACCGGTTCTCTTCCTTCTCGCTCACTTCCTAGTTCATCCAACCTCTCCCAAAAGTTTGGATCCCTATCTATCCCAAAAGTTTGGAACGGAAAAAATTATGCACGATTGATCCAGGAAAAAACATGATTCAAATTTTTTATTGAGCGTTTCTTTCTTCGTTTAGACTTAGTTGTGCAATTTATTAGAATTCGTCTTATCTATAGTCATTCTAACATCTTGTACGTCAATGGCCTCACTCTTACTTTAATAAGAAAATTAATTAAATTTAAAAAAAAAAAAACACACATATTTTTTTTTCAAACTAGAAATCTAGCTACCCCGAGCACTCGGATCCGGCATGGGACAGAACGAGTGGTTTCAATTTTGAATGGCCCCACCTGATTAATTCTCCAACAGTTAGATCTTTCATATTGATCATACGTTGAGCTAGATCGATGTTTTCACCGACAGGCCGTTACTTGGTTTTGTATAAACGTAGAATTCAATTGAATCATCACCGAGACTCCAACCCCCCTAACCATTGTTTTGTTTTGATTGAAGTCGTTAAGCTTTGGTTTGTATGGGGCAAAGAGGTACGTATTATTTTTGGATTTATTTATATTAATTTTTGAGAAAAATATACTCATATATATTAATTTTTATAATTTAAAAATAAAAATTATTTTTTCAGTTTTAGCTAGATTATAAACTCAGTCCATATGTTGTTTAAAACAAACTTGGTTTTGCAGGTTTTATTAATAAAATTTGCACAAATTGCCCTCATTTAAACCTTTCAAATACCGTAATTAACTCAATCCATTATAAAGGAAATTCTGGACATCCTATTGCTCGTTAACTACATTGAAGATCGATTATATTGGTGGTCCGATAAAGAAGGCTGGTTCATAACGTCAAGTGCTTACAAGTTAACATCTTCGCAAAGCTCTTTGAGTGTTGACGGTAACGCTTGAATTTGGAAGCTCGACACCCTTCCCAAAGTCAAGAACTTCTTATGGTCCTACTACATCTCGCATAAATCAATGTGGTGTAGGTAGGTAGTGTAACTAATAATTGTACTGTAATGAATCTAAGCTTGTGGATGTGACCTCGCGGTGCTCTTTAATTAATGGTTGGTGGTGACATAAATATCACTCCATCTGATTCAAAATAAATGTCGTTTTAGCTTTTGACACAATTTGAGATCGGACGATGGAGTAAATAATAATATGTACTTCGATTACAGGGACGTAATTAGAGGCGTAACCTGTCCATTTTTTTTTAATTTAAAAAAAAGGTAAAAAAATAAAAAAAAATGTATTTTCTAGAATAGAAGTTTTGTTGATAAAAATTATGAATATATATATAAAAAATTTGTCTATCCAAACCACCCGATTTTTTAATTATTTTTTATTAGGTAAAAATTCGAGGCCAAACATATATACTTGGACCTCGAAGGCCGATAAGTCGGCAGACGGATAACCGTCATAAATAAGCAAAAATACAAAGAAGGTGCAAAATCCAGGCAAAAACGTTCTACAAGGCGAAACTAAACACAACTAAACCAAAAAGGATGAGGACGTAGACGACGAACGAAGCCAAGCACTACCCAGAAGAAGCACCGTAGGCCAGCGGTACATTAGGAGTCACCCGCGGGCAGTGAAGACGAACCTTCAAGGCAACAGCCATCCGGGAAAAGGAGACGCCTCGATACACACTACCACGACACCAGTTTGTCCCGACCCCGAACAGCCATAACCCCACCCACCAGAGAAGAACATCCAGTCACGCCAAAACGTAAAGCCCCACACTGCCTGAACCGAAAGCATCGAGACCCAAGCGGGAAAATAGTAAACCCACCCGGGAATTAATTAAATACTCATATAAGGCGTGGATATATGAGTACAAGTTATTATATATATAAATATATTTATACATATAATTTTTTTTAATGAATTATTCCGGGGTGTTTTGGGCCCAAAGCACAAACATAGTAGGCCCAAACCAACACCGGCGAAACACCAAATGGCCAAGGAAGACCAGATGTGGTGGAATGCAGGAGACGACTGAGGCAAAGGACGGAGCAGCAGAAGAAGCGGCGACCGGCGCCCCGACAAAGGCAAGTCCATCGGAGGAATATGGTGTCGGAACCGCAACCCACTAAGCCAAGACCCAGCAAGGGATGTCGAGCAACAGTCCAGGCGAAGGCCATGGACGAAGTGGATGTTTGATGGTAACCAAGGCCGAACGTAGCAACGGTGCTGCCAGCAAGAGTCGACAACAAAGGTCACTCCGTTGGAACTACCGGGCAAACGACCATCCAAGCCGAAGCGAGGCAAACAGAACGGTGAAGCTGAGTAGAGGAGGATGGCAGGGAGAGGAGACCGCCCCGCACCACATTCGACGCCCCAATCTACCAAAAGATCCAATCAGAAGAGAGGAGGAGGGAATCCAACTACACCCACAGCAGTGCAGTACATACTCAATTAGGAGAAGATTTGGGGAGAAGAAGAACACCAAATCAATAACCCCAAACAAATTGACTGAGATCAAGGAAGGAGAAAGAAAATTTTAAGCTTGGATCCAAGGGTTTCAAGAACGGATATACAAAAAATTGAAATCAATTAGTCGATCCGAACCCAAACCAACCAGAGATTTGGGGCTTTTTTCCGCAAGGGTATATAGTATATACTCAATCTCCAACAAACTCGAGAAGGAGAAAGAGGAGAGAGCCCCATGATGGCCGAAGGAGGAGAAGGAGAGGCGGCCGAAGCCGAGATTTGTCACTCTGAGGAGGCGGACTGGTGGTTCCTGAAGGAGGGTTAGGCTCCCGAAGGAGGACTACTGGACTCTCAAAAGAGAGCTTTTGGAACGCCAAATCCCGGACAGTATTAATATCTCTTACCCAAATTTTATTTTCTAATTCCATACCTGACTACGAATAAAATATATTTCCATAGATGGTGATTATCTCTATCTTTTATTTTCCTTTATATGTATCTTAGATTCTTAGAGCATCCGCATTCGTGAAACCCACTCGGGTTCCTTAACTCCACTTTTTATATTTTTCTCTCCTTAAAAAACCCAATACAATTTTTTACCCACATCCCTAAAACCCCATTTTATTTTTTTATCGGGACCCACTGACGAAGCCCGATTTTCAGAATCCCGTGTCGGCGGGTTCCGGGATCCAGTTGGACGCGGGCGAGCTCAGACGATCGGGCTTACCTGAGACGCGCGACGAGGTTACCGTCGGCGTACCCAACCTGTGCCGATCCGAGCTCAAGCCACTCGCGGACAACCGTCCTCCCTGTAAGGCTCCATCAAATGTCGGTCTAGCCGAGACTTATCCCGCTTGAGAAGGGGGCTCATGGCCAGGGAATCCGGCCTAAGCCTCATCCGATTCCAGTTTCCGACCCTTGCCAATGATGCCATGCCTTCTTATTTATAGTACAAGCACTCCTTTAATGCAAGCTCACTCGTCGCCAAGTGTCACACACCTCGTGACATGTGGGAGGGAGGCATGAATGCCAAGTGTCGCATGTCTTGTGTCATGTGGGAGGGGGGCATGGAAAACAAGTGTCCCGATATGCATGTCAGAGTCGTAGATAGTTTATCGTCCGCGTACGTCACGAGTTTCTATATTGACCGGCATTCGCCCATTTTTCATGTTTATAAGGTTCTATTTATATAGCGGGGAACCTTATTTATTTATGATATTTGTGAATATCATTATTTATATTTCGGGCATCATCACAGCTCCTCGAATTTCAGTTAAGTCGTGACTAAACTGGGGTTCGATAATGATGCATCATATGCACATGTTTCTCATTCATATTCCTCGTTCGAGAGGGGATTAGTTTTATTTCCGTGAGCTTACAAAGCTACCAGCGGAGGCCATCTGTCACCCGAGAGAGACTTAGTTTATACTCGTTTAAGAGTTATCTCCGCGAGCTTACAGAGCTACCAGCGGAGGCCCTCCGTTACTCGAGAGGGACTTAGTTTATACTCGTTTAAGAGTTATCTCCGCGAGCTTACAAAGCTACCAGCGGAGGCCCTCTGTCACTCGAGAGGGACTTAGTTTATACTCGTTTAAGAGTTATCTCCGCGAGCTTACAGAGCTACCAGCGGAGGCCCTCCGTTACTCGAGAGGGACTTAGTTTATACTCGTTGAAGAGCTATCTCCGCGAGCTTACAAGGCTACCAGCGGAGGCCCTCTGTCACTCGAGAGTGACTTAGTTTATACTCGTTTAAGAGTTATCTCCGCGAGCTTACAAAGCTACCAGTGGAGGCCCTCTGTCACTCGAGAGGGATTTAGTCTAAACTCATTTAAGAGTTATCTCCGCGAGCTTACAAAGCTACAAGCGGAGGCCATCTGTCAACCAAGAGAGACTTAGTTTATACTCGTTTAAGAGTTATATCCGCGAGCTTACAAAGCTACCAGCGGAGGCCCTCTGTCACTCGAGAGGGACTTAGTTTATACTCGTTTAAGAGTTATCTCCGCGAGCTTACAGAGCTACCAGCGGAGGCCCTCCGTTACTCGAGAGGGACTTAGTTTATACTCGTTTAAGAGTTATCTCCGCGAGCTTACAAAGCTACCAGCGGAGGCCCTCTGTCACTCGAGAGGGACTTAGTCTAAACTCATTTAAGAGTTATCTCCGCGAGCTTACAAAGCTACCAGCGGAGGCCCTCTGTCACTCGAGAGGGACTTAGTTTATACTCGTTTAAGAGTTATCTCCGCGAGCTTACAGAGCTACCAGCGGAGGCCCTCCGTTACTCGAGAGGGACTTAGTTTATACTCGTTGAAGAGTTATCTCCGCGAGCTTACAAAGCTACCAGCGGAGGCCCTCTGTCACTCGAGAGTGACTTAGTTTATACTCGTTTAAGAGTTATCTCCGTGAGCTTACAAAGCTACCAGCGGAGGCCCTCTGTCACTCGAGAGGGATTTAGTCTAAACTCATTTAAGAGTTATCTCCGCGAGCTTACAAAGCTACCAGCGGAGGCCCTCTGTCACTCGAGAGGGACTTAGTTTATACTCGTTTAAGAGTTATCTCCGCGAGCTTACAGAGCTACCAGCGGAGGCCCTCCGTTACTCGAGAGGGACTTAGTTTATACTCGTTTAAGAGTTATCTCCGCGAGCTTACAAAGCTACCAGCGGAGGCCCTCTGTCACTCGAGAGGGACTTAGTTTATACTCGTTTAAGAGTTATCTCCGCGAGCTTACAGAGCTACCAGCGGAGGCCCTCCGTTACTCGAGAGGGACTTAGTTTATACTCGTTTAAGAGTTATCTCCGCGAGCTTACAAAGCTACCAGCGGAGGCCCTCTGTCACTCGAGAGGGACTTAGTTTATACTCGTTTAAGAGTTATCTCCGCGAGCTTACAGAGCTGCCAGCGGAGGCCCTCCGTTACTCGAGAGGGAATTAGTTTATACTCGTTTAAGAGTTATCTCCGCGAGCTTACAAAGCTACCAGCGGAGGCCCTCTGTCACTCGAGAGGGACTTAGTTTATACTCGTTTAAGAGTTATCTCCGCGAGCTTACAGAGCTACCAGCGGAGGCCCTCCGTTACTCGAGAGGGACTTAGTTTATACTCGTTGAAGAGTTATCTCCGCGAGCTTACAAAGCTACCAGCGGAGGCCCTCTGTCACTCGAGAGTGACTTAGTTTATACTCGTTTAAGAGTTATCTCCGTGAGCTTACAGAGCTACCAGCGGAGGCCCTCTGTCACTCGAGAGGGATTTAGTCTAAACTCATTTAAGAGTTATCTCCGCGAGCTTACAAAGCTACCAGCGGAGGCCCTCTGTCACTCGAGAGGGACTTAGTTTATACTCGTTTAAGAGTTATCTCCGCGAGCTTACAGAGCTACCAGCGGAGGCCCTCCGTTACTCGAGAGGGACTTAGTTTATACTCGTTTAAGAGTTATCTCCGCGAGCTTACAAAGCTACCAGCGGAGGCCCTCTGTCACTCGAGAGGGACTTAGTTTATACTCGTTTAAGAGTTATCTCCGCGAGCTTACAGAGCTACCAGCGGAGGCCCTCCGTTACTCGAGAGGGACTTAGTTTATACTCGTTTAAGAGTTATCTCCGCGAGCTTACAAAGCTACCAGCGGAGGCCCTCTGTCACTCGAGAGGGACTTAGTTTATACTCGTTTAAGAGTTATCTCCGCGAGCTTACAGAGCTGCCAGCGGAGGCCCTCCGTTACTCGAGAGGGAATTAGTTTATACTCGTTTAAGAGTTATCTCCGCGAGCTTACAAAGCTACCAGCGGAGGCCCTCTGTCACTCGAGAGGGACTTAGTCTAAACTCATTTAAAAGTTATCTCCGCGAGCTTACCAATCTACCAGCGGAGGACTTATATTCGATCCAGGAGAAAAACTCTTTGGATGCCCGACGAGGAGCAAGCTCCAGCGTCCACCGGATGCCCGACGCGGAGCAAGCTCCTACGTCCTGGGACTTGAAGTATAGTCCGGGAGCTCAATGCGTCCACCGGATGCCCGACGCTGAGCAAGCTCGTGCGTCCTGGGACTTAAAGTATAGTCCGGGAGCTCAATGCGTCCACCGGATGCCCGACGCGGAGCGAGTTCCTGCGTCCTGGGACTTAAATAATCTCTGATCCGGGAGGCTAGCTCTACGACCGGATGCCCGACGCGGAGCAAGATCACGCGTTAAGGGGCTTAATAAAATATCTGATCCGGGAGGCTAGCTCTACGACCGAATGCCCAACGCGGAGCAAGATCACGCGTTAAGGGACTTAATAAAATATTTGATCCGGGAGGCTAGCTCTACGACCGGATGCCCGACGCGGAGCAAGATCACGCGTTAAGGGACTTAATAAAATATCTGATCCGGGAGGCTAGCTCTACGACCGGATGCCCGACGCGAAGCAAGATCACGCGTTAAGGGGCTTAGTAAAATATCTGATCCGGGAGGCTAGCTCTACGACCGGATGCCCGACGCGGAGCAAGTTCACGCGTTAAGGGACTTAATAAAATATCTGATCCGGGAGGCTAGCTCTACGACCGGATGCCCGACGCGTAGCAAGATCACGCGTTAAGGGGCTTAATAAAATATCTGATCCGGGAGGCTAGCCCTACGACCGGATGCCCGACGCGGAGCAAGATCACGCGTTAAGGGACTTAATAAAATATCTGATCTGGGAGGCTAGCTCTACGACCGGATGCCCGACGCGTAGCAAGATCACGCGTTAAGGGGCTTAATAAAATATCTGATCCGGGAGGCTAGCTCTACGACCGGATGCCCGACGCGGAGCAAGCTCCTGCGTCCTGGGACTTAAAGTATAGTCCGAGAGCTCAATGCGTCCACCGGATGCCCGACACGGAGGAAGCTCCTGCGTCCTGGGACTTAAAGTATAGTCTGGGAGCTCCATGCGTCCACCGGATGCCCGACGCGGAGCAAGCTCCTGCGTCCTGGGACTTAAAGTATAGTCCGGGAGCTCAATGCGTCCACCGGATGCCCGACGCGGAGCAAGCTCCTGCGTCCTGGGACTTAAAGTATAGTCCGAGAGCTCCATGCGTCCACCGGATGCCCGACGCGGAGCAAGCTCCTGCGTCCTGGGACTTAAAGTATAGCCCGGGAGCTCCATGCGTCCACCGGATGCCCGACGCGGAGCAAGCTCCTGCGTCCTGGGACTTAAAGTATAGTCCGGGAGCTCCATGCGTCCACCGGATGCCCGACGCGGAGCAAGCTCCTGCGTCCTGGGACTTAAAGTATAGTCCGGGAGCTCCATGCGTCCACCGGATGCCCAACGTGGAACAAGCTCCTGCGTCCTGGGACTTAAAGTATAGTCCGGGAGCTCCATGCGTCCACCGGATGTCCGACGCGGAGCAAGCTCCTGCGTCCTGGGACTTAAAGTATAGTCTGGGAGCTCCTTGCGTCCACCAGATGCCCGACGCGGAGCAAGCTCCTGCGTCCTGGGACTTAAAGTATAGTCCGGGAGCTCCATGCGTCCACCGGATGCCCAACGTGGAACAAGCTCCTGCGTCCTGGGACATAAAGTATAGTCCGGGAGCTCCATGGGTCCACCGGATGCCCGACGTGGAGCAAGCTCCTGCGTCCTGGGACTTAAAGTATAGTCCGGGAGCTCCATGCGTCCACCGGATGTCCGACGCGGAGCAAGCTCCTGCGTCCTGGGACTTAAAGTATAGTCCGGGAGCTCAATGCGTCCACCGGATGCCCGACGATGAGCAAGCTCGTGCGTCCTGGGACTTAAAGTATAGTCCGGGAGCTCAATGCGTCCACCGGATGCCTGACGCGGAGCGAGTTCCTGCGTCCTGGGACTTAAATAATCTCTTATCCGGGAGGCTAGCTCTACGACCGGATGCCCGACGCGTAGCAAGATCACGCGTTAAGGGGCTTAATAAAATATCTGATCCGGGAGGCTAGCTCTACGACCGGATGCCCGACGCGGAGCAAGCTCCTGCGTCCTGGGACTTAAAGTATAGTCCGAGAGCTCAATGCGTCCACCGGATGCCCGACGCGGAGGAAGCTCCTGCGTCCTGGGACTTAAAGTATAGTCTGGGAGCTCCATGCGTCCACCGGATGCCCGACGCGGAGCAAGCTCCTGCGTCCTGGGACTTAAAGTATAGTCCGGGAGCTCAATGCGTCCACCGGATGCCCGACGCGGAGCAAGCTCCTGCGTCCTGGGACTTAAAGTATAGTCCGAGAGCTCCATGCGTCCACCGGATGCCCGACGCGGAGCAAGCTCCTGCGTCCTGGGACTTAAAGTATAGCCCGGGAGCTCCATGCGTCCACCGGATGCCCGACGCGGAGCAAGCTCCTGCGTCCTGGGACTTAAAGTATAGTCCGGGAGCTCCATGCGTCCACCGGATGCCCGACGCGGAGCAAGCTCCTGCGTCCTGGGACTTAAAGTATAGTCCGGGAGCTCCATGCGTCCACCGGATGCCCGACGCGGAGAAAGCTCCTGCGTCCTGGGACTTAAAGTATAGTCCGGGAGCTCCATGCGTCCACCGGATGCCCGACGCGGAGCAAGCTCCTGCGTCCTAGGACTTAAAGTATAGTCCGGGAGCTTCATGCGTCCACCGGATGCCCGACGCGGAGCAAGCTCCTGCGTCCTGGGACTTAAAGTATAGTCTGGGAGCTCCATGCGTCCACCGGATGCCCGACGCGGAGCAAGCTCCTGCGTCCTGGGACTTAAAGTATAGTCCGGGAGCTCCATGCGTCCACCGGATGCCCGACGCGGAGCAAGCTCCTGCGTCCTGGGACTTAAAGTATAGCCCGGGAGCTCCATGCGTCCACCGGATGCCCGACGTGGAGCAAGCTCCTGCGTCCTGGGACTTAAAGTATAGTCCGGGAGCTCCATGCGTCCACCGGATGCCCGACGCGGAGCAAGCTCCTGCGTCCTAGGACTTAAAGTATAGTCCGGGAGCTCCATGCGTCATCCGGATGCCCGACGCGGAGCAAGCTCCTGCGTCCTGGGACTTAAAGTATAGTCCGGGAGCTCAATGCGTCCACCGGATGCCCGACGCGGAGTAAGCTCCTGCGTCTTGGGACTTAAACAATAAACGGTATAATAAATGCGTCTATTAAACTTGGTTGTGTAAGAGCATTTCTTTTTGAATCCTTGTAAGTTTGTACAGTTTGTTTTCTTCTCCCCGTTACCGTTGATCTGGGCACCTCTTCAATCTTTCATTGGAAATTTACAAATAGACATACAAATGTATATGTATATATCCTATGATTTATCAAATTTCAACCGCAGACCACATTTATATATGCTATGATTTATCAAATTTCAACTACATACCACCATCATGATTGAGACATTTTCATTTCATGTCTAATGTAGTGTATTACTTTTATCCCTTAATGGGATTAATCTTGATGATCCCCATCCACTTAGACCAAAAAAAGGGTCAAAGAGATGCTCCTCTAGATTTCGTTTATGCATATCATAACCAAAATATGCTATATATGAACTTCCATTAAGTGCATCCACAAACTAGTTCATTCCGTTACCCCTATGAAATAATTTCAGAAAGATGAATCCACTCAAATCTAAATAAGCATATACTCCGTATCGTTGTCGAATTACCTCTTAGCGTGAGAGTGTTCCCACAGACGGCGCCAGTGACGAAGCCCGATTTTCAGAATCCCGTGTCGGCGGGTTCCGGGATCCAGTTGGACGCGGGCGAGCTCAGACGATCGGGCTTACCTGAGACGCGCGACGAGGTTACCGTCGGCGTACCCAACCTGTGCCGATCCGAGCTCAAGCCACTCGCGGACAACCGTCCTCCCTGTAAGGCTCCATCAAATGTCGGTCTAGCCGAGACTTATCCCGCTTGAGAAGGGGGCTCATGGCCAGGGAATCCGGCCTAAGCCTCATCCGATTCCAGTTTCCGACCCTTGCCAATGATGCCATGCCTTCTTATTTATAGTACAAGCACTCCTTTAATGCAAGCTCACTCGTCGCCAAGTGTCACACACCTCGTGACATGTGGGAGGGGGGCATGAATGCCAAGTGTCGCATGCCTTGTGTCATGTGGGAGGGGGGCATGGAAAACAAGTGTCCCGATATGCATGTCAGAGTCGTAGATAGTTTATCGTCCGCGTACGTCACGAGTTTCTATATTGACCGGCATTCGCCCATTTTTCATGTTTATAAGGTTCTATTTATATAGCGGGGAACCTTATTTATTTATGATATTTGTGAATATCATTATTTATATTTCTGGCATCATCACCCACCTCTTTTTTTCCTTTCACTCTCTCCTTTTTCTTTCTCTCTCTCGGTTTTTAAAGGTTTCTTAGTAACCCCTCCCCCATCTTTTTCAATCTATATACCTACTTAATTTCGTATACCTTCGGCTTACGTGGCGATCTACCCGCAATTCACTCCTCCCCGACCAATCAGCTTTTTTCTTCTTTTTTTTTCATTTAATTTTTTTTTCTCCCACATGCCAATCCCGCTAGGGTTCATTTGGCTGCGTTTCCAAATTCCAACCCCGTCGTCCTCCTCACGCGGCTCGCCCCTCCGCCGCTTCCTCCTCTCGCCCTCCCAATCCCCTCCTCTGCTTCCTCCTCTATTCCGTCTCCGTTGCTTCTCTCATCCTCCTCCGCCGGCAAGGTTAGACGCCCTCCTCCTCATCTTCATCGTTATGCGCTCCTCTTATGCCTCCGGCTGTGGTCGATTCGAAGATTGTCGTCGGATGCTTCTTTGCCCCTTCTTTTTAATCTGATTCTTAAGTTCCTTCTCTCTTCCGTCTCCGTTCCTTCTCTTTTTTATTGTTGTTTCGATCCTGAATTTTAGGGTTTTACATTCTTTTTGCTTCCAGTTTCGCTTTGATTGTCGGTGTTTGAGTTTTTTTTATAGTGTTGGCAGTTGCTGAGATCGTTGCTTCAATTCGATACCAAGAGCAATCAGCCTACAATGTCAACCCCAAGATAAGTTTCTTCTCCAATCCTGATTTCTAGGCTTTTTTAAGTTTAGTGAATCTTGAGACATTTGGGGATTTTTAGCTTCAATTTATAATTCAATCGTGATAAATTTATGCCTATCATGATAATTCATTGACTATTTTTCTTGAATTTGAGGTAATACCCCTCACCTTCTCCCTCTTTCTCCACTCCAGGTTCAAATTTCATTGATTTTTTATGTCCTTTCACTTATCCTGAAGATTGATGTAGGGTTTTTTGGTTGCGACCTTATCCTCGACGATTCACACCCTTCATAAACAAGATTCACACCCGATTTACTGAATTAGGGTTGAAGCCCAGTCGCTCATTTATGATGAAATCTGATTGACTTCCTATTTGTTTCTAAACTTATTTAGCATAAACTTATCCTATTTGTTTCTAAACTTATTTAGCATAAACTTTTTTAGCCGATCCTATTTTACCAGCTGTTTATTAATTTCCTCTTTATTATGATGTCTGAATAAATATGTAATTTGATCTAATGAAAAGCTGTGCGAATTGTAACTCATTAACCCTTGAGTTAGTTGGCTATGATTTCAGGAATTAAGAATCTGTTTAAAATAAGGAATGAGTGAATGTTGATGTTTGGTTAGTCATCGATTGGGGAATGAATCTTTCCATTTATCAAACTGATTCCCATTCTAATCTAATACCAAAGATGGGAGCACATTCCTATTCATGATTCATGAGGAATAGTAACAAACGGCCCCTTATCAAGATGTGTTGTATTTCATTGAACAAGATGTTAGCTGATGTTGATACTCATTACTAACTGATGTTTTTATTTCTGCATAGGGTCCTGCTCAAGCCTAGAACCCGAGGGATTCATTGGCTGATATAAAATCAGATATTGTAATGAAGGTGGGTGTAGTAAACCACATCATTTCCTTGTGTTTTAATTTTGTTCAAAGATTGTTTTTTATATGGGATTGTTTTTGCTTTTTCGGATGGCTTATTTTCGGTACTGTGCAGATTGGGCTGCGCAAGGGATCTCATTCTTTTGGCGAGGCTCGTGCCGCTGGATTCACGGAAGAGAGTGAGACTTTGGGTGACATTTATGGGGTTAGATTTAATAGTATTTCCCCTTTTAATTGATGTTTTTTAAGAGTCTATTCAGATTGGTGGAATTATGTGTCGATGGTTTATAATATGAAAATTCAGCATGTATGTAAATTCTATTTTAGGTCATCCTGCTGCTATAAAACTTATTACTAGAAAAAAATAAATGATCCTTCTATAGAGTAAAATGTAATTAAACGATCTAAACATAAATGATGGATGAAAAAACCATTGTAGATTTTAAAGAATAAAATACTGTCTTCATTTGTCTGAATTTTGAGGTGGAAACTTTTGGTGCAATGGCGCGGCAAAAACTGAAAAAATAGTTTTTATTCCTGAACAACTATGACATACAAGTAGTTCGTCTTCTTTCTCTATGCTTTGTGCTAATATGTTTAATCTTCTTATCCTCTCGATTTGTAGGGTTTAACTACAAACTCTACGATTTCTTTGCATACGCCTCTCGAGTACTTCGCAGGTTAATTACTGTTTTTTGGTTCAAGTATTTAATGTTTATTCTTTGCATACACCTCTCGAGTACTTCGCAGGTTATTCTTCTATCCACATTGTGAGTGGAAAGTCTGATAACGGAGTGGTATAGCATGTGTTTCTTTATATGAACCCATGTCCTTTTAATAAACTGGATTTAAAAAAGGAGTTTATCCATGCTGCAGGTGCATTATAGTACCAAGGAGAACAACTTCTAACGACCTGGAGAGAGACACATATCTTTTGATCCAGCCAGGCAGGTTCATTATAGTACTTTTTTTTATTGTATTGTTAGTTCTTTCCACAATTCACTAGCTGATACTTTTTGTATTTGCAGGCAAGAGAGATTCATATGCAGATGGATTGATGCTTTATCTGATCATCGTGTGACCCCAGAGATTCGCTCCATCTGGATTTCCTACTGGTCACAGGTGAGTGACTGGGTGATTGAACTACTTCTGTCAAGATTGTGCAGTATCCCAAAGTCTGCTGATGTTCTAACACTTGGTCAAGATTTCCTATTGCTTTCATCCATCCTTTTTACCTTCCTTTTTTTTGTTATCCCCCTCCCTCTAAAGTATCTTTCTTCTTTTACTTTGATTATTATTACTATTGAGTTTTATTCCGTTATCAGGTTTCAGGAACAAATAGCAAATGCAAATGTTGGCCAAACTTGAAATGGTTTTTCTTTTGATTAATGCTAGGGATTTTAATAATTTTAATAATTTCCATTGATGTCACATAGTAAAGGTTCTTCTTATCTCCTACTCCCTCCGTTCCAAAATACATGGACTTTTGATTTTCGGCACGCTTTTTAAGGAGCGAAAAACTCTATAAAATATTATTTTTTAGTTAATTTTTTTTATATAATTTGATACTTATTACTAATAAGTATCGAATTATATATAAAATTTAATTAAAAAAATAATATTTCATAGAGTTTTCCGCTCCTTAAAAAACGTGTCAAAAAGAAAAAATCCATGTATTTTGGAACGGAGGTAGTATTTGAGAGAAGATAACACAAATTCCATAATTAAACTTTGCATATTACATATGGTAATTATATTTACAAATCCCCACAATCCCTAATTCTCTAAATTTGTTAATAATTGTGTTTTGAGTCTCAAGCTGAACATCAAGGTGGTTTGAGTGTGTTTTACTGCCTTGATAATTTAACAAACTGGTTCATGCCCTGAGTCTACTACCTAGCTTAGCATATTGGGTTCATCCTAAATTATAACTGATTTGTCTTCCTTATGTAAGTTACACATTTTGGTTCATTATTAAACTTTTTATATTTACATTTTTATTTGTATATCATTTATTATTTACCTATAAATGATCTCTATCATACAAATTCCTCAATTTGTATTCATCAATATTTTTTTCCAGGATTTGCATGGACGAAGCCTACATCACCAACTCTATCTGTGCCTTTTCTAAACACATATGTCATTCAATAATAATTTTGTTGTTTTATACTTTCCAAACATTTGTTTATATTTTATTTATCCATTCCTTTAATAAATATTATATATTTTTTTTTTTTCCATCGCAACCGCGCCATAGCGCGAGTATCACACTAGTTTTTTATTAATTGGTTCTTTATTGTGGGTGCTCTTAAGTGAGGCTTCTATTGATGATATATATTTGGTGAAAATGCACAACGTCCTTTTCAACTTTAAAAAATGTTTACCAAACGAAATGAGAGGAAATAAAAAATCTAAATGAGAATATCCAATTAATCTAAAGTAATACTAATTTTTAACAATTTACTATTCCGTTTTTTACTTGATAGTTAATTCGACAGTTTTTTAGACATCTGAGTATATCCAATTACTCTACTTTAATTTTAATTTATTAAAAGAAAGGCAAAAGAAGTAATCTATACCTGAAAACTCATTTGGGCAGGGACGGAACCCGTTTTCCCAGTTTTGTTTAGATATTACAAATATGAAAGATGGAAACTAAGGGTTGGTATAAGACTTTGCTTTTAACCTCAGCATCCAGTTTCGAATCTCTGCCACAACTTCTTTTTACATTTATTTTCCTTTTGTATTGATCAATTTTGTACAAGTTTAGAGATGCCCATCGTAATTTTCTATCTATTTCAACCTTTATTTTGCATTTAATTAAATTTTGCTTCTGGGGATTCAGACTGCAAGAGCCTATTATACAAATTGAAACCAAAAAATTGAACATCCATGGAAAAATAACTCAGAAATTTGCCTCTCTCTCTCTTTTTTCATCTTCTTCCCATGCGTCGGATAGGTTCAATAAAACGGTCATCAACACAAATTTGTAGTAGGAAAGAAATCACATATCCTCCACAGGCACCCTTTTGTACAGCTGAGAAGGCAGCCTTGGAAGAGGGACTGCCTGCAATGGGGAACTCATATATGTAACCAACCCCGGATTTTCCGACATGTCGATCTCTTCGGGCCTCACCCCATCGGGCGGGCTCCATGTAAAATGGTGCAGCAAATGACCCAACATAGATGTGACCAAGTTTATGCCGAGTTGGGCGCCCGGGCAGACCCGCCGGCCCGCCCCGAAAGGCAGCAGCCTAAAGTCATGCCCCTTCATGTCAACATCCTCCTCGAAGTACCTCTCGGGCCTGAACTCCAGCGGGTCCTTCCACATTGCCGGGTCACGGGCCACAGCCCACACGTTCACTTGGACGGTGGCGCCCTTCGGGATGTCGTAGCCGCCGATCTTGACGTGGGCGTTGGCCCGGTGGGGGAGCATCAACGGCGTTGGCGGGTGCAGCCTTAGCGCCTCCTTGGCCACCGATTGCAAGTATGGGAGGTTGGAGAAGTCCGATTCGGTCATTATCCTTTCGGGCCCGATGACCCGGTCCAGCTCTTCTTGGGCCTTCTGTTGGGCCCTTGGGTTTCGGATCAACTCCGCCATGGCCCATTCCACTGAGATCGCCGTTGTGTCCATTCCTGCTGTGATCATATCCTGCCCAAAACAGAACAATAGGGATATTATATAAGTTGATCGATTAATAACCTCGATTCAAGTTGGTTTATTTTATTAAACAAGTCGAGTATAAACATATTTTAAAGCTTGATTCAAACTGAGGCTCGACTTGACTCTAGTTCGATGAGATCGAATTTTGTTTCTCTAAGGTTACTATATGTCACGAGACTGTTCTATAAGCAGAGTTCGACTTGAAAAAAAACGCTTAGGTTGAGCTTCTTCACTTTACTAAACAAGTCGATTATGATCATATTTTTAAGTTTGAGCTGAGCCTAAGCAATTCATCTAATTTGACTCGAACAACAGCCCTAATTAGCGAGTTGTCGAAAAGGATATGGGCGACTTTGTCAACACAAACAAAGAAGATAGAGAGAGTGAGCAATGCATTACCCAAAGGAGGCCAATGATGGTATCCTCACTAAGATCATACTTGTCCTTGAGAGTGAGCAAAGCATCAACAAAGTGTTGTTTGGTGTCGCCGCTCTTCTGGCGAGCGGTGGTGTGCTCATCCATGATGGCCTTGGTGAGGCGGTCTCTTTGCGCGTTGTGCTTGGCAAACGCCTCCTCCTCGACAGGGTACAGCCACCGGAGCCATTGGATGTGCTCCGACATGGCTAGGGATGCCCCGAGCTTCAGGCCATTCGCTACAATGGCCTTGAACTCGAGGCCTTGCTCGTCGATCACGCCCTCGTCATTCATGAACCGCTTTCCGAAGGCTAGCCTTGTTATGTTGTTGAATGCCACTGCTCCCAAGTACTTCTTCAACATTAGGCTCTTCCCCTCGTTTTCTGCCAAATCACCAAATTATTGATCAAATTAATTACAACAATTAGTCTATTTTTTGACACGTTTTTTAAAAAGCTAAAAAATATATAAGATAAAAAAATTTAATAATTTTTTTTATATAATTTCATAATAAGTTAAAAATATAATTTTTTAATATAATTAATTTTTTAAAATATATAAGATAAAAAAAAATCATTGTCTATTTTTAATTAATTTTATAATATAAAAAGATAACAATTGTGAAATTGTATTAAAATTTTAATTAATATTAAATATAATATTATTTTAATATTTTATAAAGTTTTTAGCTCTTTAAAAAACGTACAAGAAAGTCAAACGACTTATATTTGTGAACGGAGGGAGTATTTTTTAGCTTTTAGAAAAAATATATTTCATTTTTTGGGGTGAGTTGATTAACTTATTTTTTAGAGTGAGTGATGATATATATTATATTTGATTATAATTTCATAGATATACTTTGAAAAATGGATAATTATTTCAAATGAAACATCATTAGTTAATGTGGTGGGACAAAATATATACTGTATGTATTAATTAATGTGCTAGGAAATTCATGGACATGGTCCACATGGACACACCAACTGACCAACCCTCATGTGGCTAAGATCAAATGCAACAACGTGGTGGCACGATTGTAAGTTTGACGCCTCAAAATTCATGGATTCCATGTGGCTCCTAGCTCTTTTCATGATCTGCCTCACCTACCCCAAGAATTGTTTTATTTATTTATTTTTATTAGAAAATAATAAATTAGCTGCAATATGTTTTATTTTTTTTTATTTCAAATATCGTTTCAAAACTTAATTATATCTAGTAATACCTCCGTTCGGAAAAACTTGACACTTTATTATTCATGCACGTTTTTTTAGGAGATAAAAACTATATAAAATATCTAATTTTTTTAACAACTTCGTAGTTAAAAAAAATTTATAAAAAAATGAATATTTTATATAGTTTTTATCGTTCTAAAAAAGCGTGCATAAATTGTAAACGACAAGTTTTGCCGAACGGAGGGAGGAATATATTTATACTTAGATTTCTAATGCAGGTACAATCATCCAACCAACATTGTCAGAAATCTGCAATTAAGTCTTTTCTACATTGTTATGGACAAGCATCTAAATTTGGGTATTGCTTTTTTTATTTTAAAATTTGTTTTTATATGATTATATACTTCATTTAATTAGGGTAGTTTTCAAAGAAATAATATTAAATATATGTTTTTATAAAAATCCTATTTTATGAAATAAAAATTGAAGATGAAAAATCCTTAATTCACAACCTACGTACTATATAACTAATTCTCAACAATCATTACATTAATTAATGATAGACACTATACTATCCCTAGATCTAAAATCATATCCACTGTTCTAAAAAAAATCTTTATAATTCACTTAGACCCCGTCTAAATCCTTGACTTCGTCCCTCCGCCAAGATCGACAAGACTTGTCTAGACCACAAATACCCATGATGAAATCCGTTTATTAGATCAATCAATCAAAATTAGATCAACATTAAATTATATGAATTAATTAAAACTAGTTACCTAGCTAGCTATATAGATTCATAATTAATTGCACATCCTAATTAATTAATGTAACAAAAGTTGTTGAAATATAGCTATCATAATAATTCAACAAGTTGAATTGATCAAATTAAATGACTGAAAAATCAAAGGTGAATCAAATAAAATTGGATACCAGGAGAGATGCAGTCTTTATAGATGGATTGAATCATGGCGGTGACTTCATCCTCCCTAATGGGCCTCAAAGACTCAAGCCTCTTAGGGGTAAACAGCTCCAAAGTACACACCTTCCTCACCTTCACATAGTGAGGCCCGTAGTCGGCCCATATGAGATCCTGCCCGTTCCGGCTGAACCGGACCGCCGACCGGCTCCGTTGCCGGTCCGCCAGCTGTTGGTCATGCTCCTTCAGGACCTCCCGGGCCAGCTGAGTATTCGACACGATCACGTTCAGTGTGGACCCGAACCATACGGAGATGATCGGGCCGTAGAGTTGGGCCCATTCGTGGAAGCACCGGAAGCGGACGGGCTTGATGTCGTAGAGGTTCCCGACGACGGGCCAGGGCCTCGGGCCCGGTGGGAGCTTGTATCGGAGGTGGGTGTAGAGGCTGTAGACGAGGACCGCGACGAGGACGAGGACGGAGACGAGGAGGATCATGGTGGGTGTTTTTGTTGTTTTGGTTTTAAGGGTGAGTTGGGTTTATATGGATCATGGATGGATGGTATGGAGTTGGTGAATTGATGATTGCACACAAAATAAATAAGAGAGTGGGTTGTTTGTGGTTGAAGTGTTTTTATTTTGCCTTTATGAAAAATGATCCTATATATATTTTAGTGGAAAATGATGAAGAATGTGTATAAAGTTTGAAATTTGAAATATATTAAACAAAAAGTTAAATCGACTTATTCCTATAAAATCAAACAAAAAAATTATGTCATTTGCTATTTAATTATGTTTTTCACGATGATAAAAGTTATATAAAATATTATTTTTTAATAAATCTTTTAACAATTTCAAGTTTATTAATTAATAGTACCAACGAAATTATTTAAAAAAAATAGATATCTTATATAGTGTTATTATTCTGAAAAACGTACGTAAATAACAAATGATTAGAAAAGGAGATTGACGGGGTTGGTGAGACTTTGAGAGGTGGAGGTATGTACAAAATGGATATATGACATATCAACTTATTACATGGCATTATGTAGGGGTGGGCACAAATCCTGCAAATCCCGTCCCGTCCCGCATCCCGTCTCGATCTCGGTGGGATTTAGGAAAAAAAAAATCAATCCCGTCCCGTCCCGCATATATATATAAAATTGTATATATTTATATATATATATATAATTAAAACTGATAAAAATATTTAAGAATATATTTATATTATACATTAACATTTATTTAAACCTAAAATTTAAAATAATAATAAAAGATTAAAAACATAAAAGAAATAAGAATTAAAAAAAAACTTACTGTTTTCTAAGCTAAAGTCACTGTAATTGGCACTGGCAGCTTGGAGATTATGTAACTATTATGTGTTTCAATATTTTGAGATGCTACTTGCTACTGCATGTATAACTGGATTATGTAAGGGATTAAAGGGATTATACTATTGTACTTCATTATTTTGAGATGTAAGATTTTATTTTCTAAATGCTAATGTATTTTGTAATAAGATTGTGTAATACTTTAATTTGCTACTTACTGTGTTTTTAGTTAATTGGATTGTTTTTTAATTTTTTTTTACGAGGGACAAATCCCGTCCCGTCCCGATCCCGTCCCGTCCCGCGAGGGATAAGGCCCGGCGGGATTTGAAAAAAAAAAACTCAATCCCGTCCCGATCCCGTCCCGTAAAAAATACGCGGGACGGGACGCGGGATTACCCCAATCCCGTCCCGTCCCGTCCCATGTCCACCCCTAGCATTATGTATATAATTATTTATTTATTTATTTATTTAAGTCATCCTTGATACCCAATTTTATAGGCCCACCCACTAGTTTATATTTGATATTTGCATCATGCATTATGGATGTATAATATGATGATCGATAAGGGTGGGGGGCCCGGGGTTTTTCTGCATTGTGTAATGAGGTATAAATTAAAGTTTGGTGAGATAGTTACTTCTATTGTTGCCAAGTAACACATCACATTGCATGGTCGGCTTGAAGCTCGGATCTGGCGTCTCCGTCTATCATTCTTCCTCCGGTGGCTCCCTGCGTACCGGATCGTCGTCACCGCGGCCGGCTTCCTATCGGACTCGACCGCCTCCGCCGTTCCCCCAACAAAAAACTTCTTCTCCCAAAACCCTTTAACCAACAACCCTTCAGTCCTAAATCCGACGCCGACGCAACCGTTGTTGGCTCCGACGTCACTTTCCTCCTACTCCCGGTTGTTCTGGGTGGTTGCTCGCTGCTGATCCCCATCCTCTGACGCCCCCCGCCTCAACCGCCCCATCCCTAATCTCGTTTCCAAATCCAGTTCTATCCTAGATCTAAACAAATCCCCCACCCCAGCCTCTCAAATCTCTAATCCAAACAAGTGTCCTAATTAAATCTCAACAATTGAAGGTCCTCCCTCCACACCCCACAACAAATCCCCCTTTTTCTACCCTTTTACCCAAAATTTCAACCAAAACCTATTTACAAATGTATTCGCCGTTCACACCTTCAAATATCAAGTTTATGTCTACTGCTCCAAAGCAAGCTGCCAATGCCGTCAGTGTAGATCTGAAGAAACTTGCATGCAAGATGTCTCAAATATCAAGAATTAAAGCTCTAATTTTTGCGTTTTTAATTATAAATTTATCTTTATTGTAATCTTAGATTTAAGTTAGTTTTTTTTTTACTGGCGACCCTCTGTGTAGGGTTCATCAAGCCATCTTTTGATGGCTTCAAGATCGTTTCGTCGTTCTACTTCTTGCCTACTGTAAAAAAAACAAAAAAAAACACATCACATTGCATTTCTCTATCTTCATCCGAAGACAAGTAAACTGTCTAGAAAATTATATTAACTTAGAAGACCGATGATTTATCAGCACCTCTTTTTTTTTTTAACAGGAAAGAATTCGAATTTTCAGACATCAACGGAAATCTGGGGAAACGAGAGGCTGAGGGAAATCGACAGACGGGCTAACCGTCATGATATAATCAGAAAGACAAAAAACAAAAAGAAAACTCGAATACAGACGATCTCAGCAAAGAAGACCAGCGGAGAGAAAGCCGAAGGACACCTAGTGAGGACTGCGAATGCCTCGAAGTCTAGAACATGGGAAAGTCGAGGGACTGACACAGCGTCTTGACGTTGGGGAGACAAAGACAGAAACTCATCAGCGGAAAAGGCGTCTCCTGAGGAAGTGTGGATCAACACCTCCTTAATTTAAGGTTTTTCAACTAATCACAATTTTATCTTATTATTTCTTTTTCTTTTTCTTTTAATCTCTTTCATACATTTACATTTTTTTCACTTTTATTTTTTTACTCATTTACTGACCATTGAGGTTAATTCAAAATATTGAATTAAATCTAATGTCTACTATATATATTATAATAATCTATATTAATATAATATCTTAATTTAAAAATCTTTTTGACGACACCTAATTTTATGATAAATATTTTTACCATTTTCTTATAAATTTCAAGTCTACTTTCTTTATGTTATCCTAACTTTTATTAATATTTTATAATATTAATTTTTTGTGTTATTTAAATTTTATTTATTAAAAATCGCGTCATGACGCGGGGATTCTACTAGTTTCAATTTAAATTTAATTAAATCTCTTGAATTTATATATAGAGAGAGAGGTGAATTAGCAAGAAATTATCCCCCTTAATCAAAGTCCTATTTTTCGTTTATATATTAAAATAGAGCTCATTTTGATCATCAACTATGTATATAGCAAAAGTGATGAGTACTTTGAATGTCTATCTTTGAAGCCAAGTTAGCTATGATGGTGCAGCACTTTAGAATTACTTCAACATTATATTTAATTTGTTGGCTATGTACATATAAACAAGTTATATGAAAATAACATAACAATAATTATGGAACAACTTTTTTCCCTTCTTCATAACAAGTTATCGTTTACTGATACTTTTGAATCTTTATCTTATATATATAAAAAAAAAACATAAACTCTATAAATCTTACCAAGTTATGTATGCCAATTTTTTTGTTGATCATGGTTTTATATATGCCCATTTCAAAACACCATTTTATTTGATTTTATTTTGTTATTGCAGTGAAATTTGGTTGTGGTTAAATCATATATCCTTATCATTAGCCTAAAATTAGACCTGTCAAACGGGTCATTCGGGTCGGTCACTTCGGGTCTCGGGTAAAAAGGGTTCCGAGTATTTTTCGGGTTGGCTAGAACCCGGGTTTGACAGGATTTCGGGTTGATTTCGGGTTTGTCAATTTTTTTTTTAAATTAAAAAAATTATGATTTGATAATTTTACGATAAATTTTAATTATATATAAAAAAATAATTATATATCAATCGGGTCACCGGGCCGAAACCCATATTACCCGAAAAATTTCCGGTTTTTCAGGTTCAGGTCAAAAAAAAAATTCCAGAGTTCAGGCATTCGGGTCGGGTCGATCGGATCGGATTATGTTTCGACAGTTTTACCTAAAATGGGTAAAATCCGTAGCTACAAGTAGGGGGGACTCTTGATGGAGAGAGCTGAGATATTGAGCGATTAACGTGGCGGACTTGGTGGAGGGAGTGGTTGCCGGTCCTTGGTGGTGATCGGAGGTCAAAGGTGTGGGGCCGAGGGACCCACTTGGGAGTTGGTGGTGGGTTGGTGAGATTTAGAAGCAATTTGGGATTTTATAATTTGGTTGTCTTTTACAAGCTTGTTTCCTTTTCGGACCAAATTCAATCAAATTGCGTCTTGACTGACCCCTTTTGCTTAATTACCTAACTTAATTCGCACCACAAAGTTGCAGGTTCGAGCCTTCACTAGTCTCTTTTAATCCAAATAAACATCTAAATCTTTTCTATGTTGTTCAATTTCTTTATTCATAAAATCGATATAAAAGATTCCATAATCACAACATATTCAATCCATTATATGAATCGCTTATAAGTTTTTACATGACCTTAACTCATTTTTGCAAGTATATATGGTGCTGAAGAACATAGCTTGGTTGATTTCATGCTCCTTTAGCTTCTCCTTCAACATTTTATACTCCATCTTAATGTCTCTGATGCACCAGAAACAAAATTTAGAGTAAAATTTTCAGTTAGCTATCATCATTTGTTGCCGGTAAATTCGATCTTAACCTGCTACTTGGATCTATCGCGAGTGCCCTTTTGATGTCGGTCTCAGCCTTGTCCAATTCCGATGTTCTCAAGTAAGCTTGTGAGCGACTGTACGACGCTTTCACATTGCTCGGATCATGCTCTAGAACCTGTCAACATCGCGAATTCACCATTCATATCTTCTTAATATGTGTGTGTGTGTGTGTGTAATGTAACATTTGTGTTGCTATTGTCCTAAGCCAGAAACTGAAAAATCGTACCTTAGAATACAGTCTTGAAGCTTCATATATGGTAGTCCTACATCTGAACCTTGCTTGCAATTGCAAGCTTAAGATGGAGGACTTCTGCTCATCGGTAAACGAGTGGTTGAATTCGATACACTTCAGAGCCTGTATGAGGTAATCGATACACTTCAGATGAACCTTGCTTGCAAGCTTAAGATGGAGGACTTCTCCCATCTTCATCCTCATGATTGCTCTATCTAAGCCTTCATTGACTTGTTCTAAGCATGTGTACTCCAATGGCTCTTCGTCAGACCCCTTGTTGTCGAAGATTGATCCGTCTTCATGCCATCAATATTCAATCACTGAAGAGTGAAGAGCATTTTATCTAGTTGAGCGACTAGTGCCTTTAACGAATGATCCCTCGCTTGGGCGATCTAAGCCTTGACCGGGTTCTAGAATCTTCTTAAGGATCGTCTTGTCCATTGATAACCTCATCTGAGTTGACATCGGTATCAGATTGAAATCGGAGACCAATTCGGTAAGCTCGGAAAATCAAATTGGTGTTAAGTTACATACATTGCCCCAATTTGAACTTGAAATGAGTTCCCTTTGCTCCTGAGGGATCCAAAAAGGAGCCATCTTTGACTTGTCCGCTGTACAAAACTGCCACGGGAAGCAAATTGCGAAAGAAAAAACACAAATTGTGGTCAGAAAATTTAAAATTTTCAGTAGCTTGTGAACTAAAGATGATGTTTTGGGAGACCTTCAATTTCATCGCCATGGTGGGGAGTTTGCCGGTTAACTCCACGCCTTACAATTGTTTTCTTGAGGCCTTTGTTTCCGATTTTCTTCCCTTGAAGTGTCGGTGATTCGGGCTCCGGGCCGATTATCGGAGTGGAGGAATCCGCCATTGAAGAGGAGGAGGAGGAGAAGGAGGTGAGTCTATCTCAATGGAAATGGATAAGCCGTTTGTTTCCCTCCTTTCGATGTATCGATTTCAGTTGGAGATATTTCAAATGATTCGGTTGAAAGAAGAGGAAAACGCAGCGTTTCGACTGGTTTGGATATGAAACGTCATCTGAGCGAGTTCAAGTGAAATTGGGCTCTTTGATTAGAGATAATGGGCCGGCCTTTACTTAAGTTTGAACAGCGCAATTGCGCCTAAAACATGGGCTTTGTCTAAAAAAATGCCGTGAGTTTGGTTAATATAATTTACATTATAAATGTCTTATTAAATATTCAAATTAATGTGATTAGAGGGGGGAAATATAATTTATCAATAATAATGGAAAATTATCAAAGGGTTCAATACACAAAAAAATAAATCTTTCAAAAAAATCATTGTTCACGCTCTTTGGATCCTGACAAAAAAATTTCTTTTTCAAAGGGTTTAATCCACAAAAATCTATCAAAATTAAAAAAGAAAAAGAAAAGATTCTTTACTCTAGATGTGTCGTGATCAAGGGTCTAAATATCGCCTATCGGGGTGTTATCGGCCGGGGCTAAAAATGATATATCGGAGATATATCGGGGATATATCGAGATATATCGGATTTATCGATTTTGCTAATTTTTAGTTATAAATATTATATTTATACTTAAAAATTAAAAAATAAAGATGAAAAAATTATATTGCAATTGCAAAATTAAAAAATAAAATTGAACTGATAAAAAATACAAAATAAAATTGAAAAAAAAAACTATAATATAAATTATAAAAACAATCAAACATAATCAAAATCAAAATTTAAATATAATAAAAAAGCAATCGGCACTTGTAGACTTTCAAGTCTCACAGTTCTACTCCCAGTTTCCAACAATCAATTCTAATTAGAGACTATCAATCGGCAATTGGAGACTCTCAATCGACAATTGTATGTTGCAACAATCAATTCCACTCTCAAGTCTCAACAATCAATTAGTTCAATAGTTCAACTACACAGTCAAAAGAGGAGAAAAGGTGGCATGAGGCGGAGTATGTCGAGTTGAAGAGAATGAGAGGAGGTGGCCTGAGGCGGAGTCGGCGAGTCAACGAGTCGAAAAGAAGGAGAGGAGGTGGCATGAGGCGATGGAAGGAGTCTTGTGAGAGGTGGGCGAAGCAGAGGAGGGCAGAGGCGGTGGAAGAAGATTCTGAGCAGTCTCATTGAAGTGTCGAAAAAACCGATGTCGCGCGATGTTGAACGACTGAAGGTGAAACGGCGAAGAAAAAATATATTCAACTAGCCAAACGACATCGTTTTTAATGTGGCTATATATCGGTCAACCCGATATATCGGTGTTGACCCCATATTTAGCGTTGACCGATATCTTTGATCCGATATCCCGATATTTTAACGGATTCTAAATATCCCCGATATATCGCCGATATATCGGCCGATATATCCGATATTTAGAATATTGGTCGTGATACTATCTAAGGCAAGAAGTCCATACACCCCTAACTATGATGTCTACCAAGCTCTAAAAAGAAAGGCATGTCTAAGCCTTACAAATTTAGTAATTCACCAATCAACAACTTCTCGGCATTTTAGTCATTACATGAGCTAATTAAATTAGTCAGATCGGAGCGCTTGAGCACTTATTTGTACTTAAACTCCTATTTTCATCTTATATGTTGGCCGATCTTTAGTCCCTGAAATGTTTGTTGCGTTCTCACCTGCTAAAGATAACTTAATGGATATGACTCTATTAGAGAAGTCTAGCCCCGAATTTGGACCGAAAATCAAAATGTAATTTTTTCTGGACCGCGAACCGAACCATAACATTTTTTATCCGATCTAAAACCGTAATTTCAATTCTGATTTGATCCCGATCCGATCCAACTTTTACGCCACCCACTTTCATCACACAAGACAACATATATCTTAATCCTTTATCCACAATGGTTAGGTGCGCAAATGTGCACATTTGCACAAGATGTGTATTTTTGCACACCACTTTTTAGCATTTTACTCCATTGGTTAAAGTGGTTATTTTTTGCACACATCTCTTTTAATAACCAAGTAATCTATATTTATCTTCACATTTTAATTGTGATTAATATCTATTAAAATTTAAATATGTATTTTGTATTATAAATTTTTATTACGCACATTTTGATATAAAAAAATATAATTTTCACCGAAATTTGAAAAATCAAAATTTCAATATTGTTCACAAAATTGGAGGGTTATTTCTTAAAAAATGTATATCACTAATGTAACTTAATTTTTTTGTTAGATTTAAACTTAAACATTTAAATGAATTTCTTAGTCATTAGATAAGATTTTTTAAATGAAATTTATTAGATTAATATAATTTATATTAAACCAAATTTAGTCATAAAAAAAGAAAAATGATAAAAAATCATTTATGAAACCATACCTTCTCTCTTCTCATTGGATAAAGCTTTTATCCACTTTCTCAAAAGGTGGGAAAGTTTTTGCACATAGGGGGGATTTTGTGCTCAAATATACACATTTCATACTCAAATGTACACATTTGAGCACCCATAAAACAACCATTGAAGCTCATAATTGTGTAAAATATACACATTTACACAATTGCACACCACCATTGGAGTTAGTCTTATTATAGATCGATATATTATTCATCTAGTAGTCTAATCTTAGTTGAATTACTTAATTTATTTTGTTCTAGAGTTGAGTACGATACATATCATTATTTTTTATTTGTAAAATACCACCTATAATATTGCGACTATTTGTAGGAAAGGTAATGGAAGTCAATTAATACATTATATGAGGAGAATCGATGCTGTCGCTTTTCTATATTGGTACGTTTGCATGTTGTTCATTTAATTAAATATATATATATATATATATATATATATATATATATATATATATATATATATATATATATATATATATATATATATATATATATATATATATATATATATATAAAATTCAAGTTTGCTTAGTGATTTCCATCCAGATTAACCATGATTGAATTTAAAATTTAATTTGCAAGTGCTTTTCTTCGTTGTATTCAGTATATAATTGATTTCAATTATAGTTTTAAAATTTGATGATCGAACCTGAAGAAACATACAACCCTAATGCCAACTTTGATGCATACAAATCTACCCTAGCTAGCCTTTTCTTCTGATTTTCTCTATTTTTTCTTTCTTTTTTGCTATTTATATTTAATTTCAAAATGAAACTAATTTATATTTGTAGAGATATATATTAAATTGCATGCACAAAGTTATTCTTTTCCTCTAATTAATTATCGGACACATTGTTATTAGAATCTCGATCCGCCACGGTATCTCGTTAAGTTATAATATTTTTAAATCTACCTAGAGAGTTTATATAAAATCTGAATCATTCAAATATAAATTAACAATTTATAATTAGATATGATAGAAGTTTGTGATGTTTAGTGAAATGTGCAATATTAAATATTTATAACACTAAATAGAACGAGGATGGTTCGGGTGTACACAACCCTTATAAAATTATTTGTCTAATGCAATTATTCCCATGTATAAATTAATTTGAAGTTACTTTTAATCTCGTCTCTTTAATATTCGATCTTCATTCATGAATAACTCAGATTTGTTAATATCATACTCCGTATATCGTAAAAGTTGTGTAAAAATTATCCACATACAAATACAATTAATTACCTATAAAATTTAGCGATACTTCTCTTTTTATTTTTAGGAGATTTTAATATTATAAAATAATAATAAAAGTTTAGATAATTAAATATTTTAAATTAAACCCGGCCATTGGTTGAAAAAGCAGTTAAAGTAGTAGTATATATATAGATGCATATTACTAATATTAACTTTATGTTTTCTTATTATTAATTTTTTTTTTGAATTAATCTCATTGTTTTTTAAAAAAAACTACTAAAATTATAATTTAGGTTAAGATATATAATGGATTAATTAAATTTTTAAAAAAATTGATTGAATAACCTATTTTTAAGGAGAGAGTGACACTTCATCGAAAAGACTTTTCTTTTAATAGTTAGATGGTTAGATATAGATATAGATTAATCCGTTATATAGCCCGATGAGCCATACCATTTTGTGGAGAATATGAGTTGGGAGTGTCCCACATTGAATAGAAATTGAATCCAAGCCTTGCATATAAGCCGGTAGGCTACCCCACCTAACACCAATTGGTTTTAGGATGGAACCTCACCCGACTTGTGTGCTCGGCTTGGTTAGCGCATTTGCGTTTGGGCGTGCGTTGCCCCCCCACGTCGGATGACCCACCGTTGATTTAATATGGTATCAGAGCCGAGGTTCGGCATGGTGCGGTGTGGTTGGGATTCCTGGTCTAATTTGGCTGGCCGGCCTTAAGGCATTGATTCGTCAAATGCAACTGGCAAATAATGCGTAGCCAGGCAGTTGCACTTGAGGGGGTGTGTGGAGAATATGAGTTGGGAGTGTCCCACATTGAATATAAATTGAATTCAAGCCTTGCATATAAGCCGGTAGGCTACCCCACCTAACACCAATTTGTTTTAGGATGGAACCCCACCCGACTTGTGTGCTCGACTTGATTAGCGTGTTTGCGCTTGGGCGTGCGTTGCCCCTCACGTCGGATGACCCACCGTTGATTTAATACATTTGGACAAGTGTTAAAAGTGATTGAAGATGAGGTTAAAACTTAATAAGTAGTTGATTGATATGATAAGAACAAATATTTAGGAAGAGGGGGAGGTAATTAAGAATGAGTTTGAGTCACGCATATAATTTAGAGGTAGATGAGTAAGATTTGCACTTTGGGATCGAGTTGGGGGTAATTATAATTAATTAATTAATTAGATATACAAGTTGAAATATCACACATATCTAAATGGGGGTGGGTACGTGGGGGCCTATCCGCCTATATAGTTACAAATCATTTTAGGAAAAATAAATTACAAAGTAATTAAGTTGGGGATTATTAATTTATATGTTTTTATGGTGGGTATAAAAAAGCTTACCTTTACTCCTTGGAAATCCATTATTGCAATTGGTGTGTTTTTATGTCCTAGTTGATGCCTCCCAGGCCAATTTGGACGTCTCGATCCATCCTTTAATTACTTACATAATAATGTAATTTGTTAATTAGAACAAAAAAGAAGAGTTAGTTATATAATCTAATCACGACCAAGATCGATTAAAGTATGCACTTAATTAATTTACATTTGTGGGAGTAATTTATATATGTTGTAGATAGCTACCTTAATGCTTGATGATGTGTATAAGTACTATAACTAAACTTTAGTGTTGAGAGATCTGAAGAGATCAAAATTAAAGTTTCACATCGAAAGTTGATTATAATACAAATTAGTATATAAGTCGGTGAATTATATATCCTTCTATTGGCAATTGGTTTTATGATGGAACTCGACTCAACGACTCGACACAAAATTCTAGGTAATTTATCCGGAACAAAAATATTTTAAAAACCCATAAAATTTCAAACTCATATTTGAATTTAAAAAATCACCATGCAAGAAAAAGAAATGTCATAAATAAGAGGCTAGGCATTAAATTTGAACCTAGCTATAGATTAAAAGGATAAGAATATATTTGTTCTAAAGCCTATATATTATATATATGTCATCAAAATATACTCTTGATTGTAAAGTGGAATTATGAAATTAAGTATCAGATACCAAAGAGAAAGATCCCCACAAAAAGGAACTATAGCTAGATAAACAAAATATGCATCCGCAACAAATTTCAGGATAGTATCGTGAAAAATATAGTGATTCCAAGCTTTGTACATCAGTGGATCAAAAACTCTTTCATTTATAACTTCCTTAAAGATACAAAGCTTCTTGTTGTAATTAGAAGAGGATACAAATCCAAAAGTGATAAGTCAACATACACCAAAATGTAAACGCCTCAACATCAATAATTCGAAAATAGAGTGAATTCAAACCTTGTATATCAGTAGAAACTCTTTCATTTTATAACTTCCTTAAAAATACAAAGCTTCGTGCTGTAATTAGAAGAGGAAACAAATCCAAAATCGATCAGTCAACATACACCAAAATGTTAAACGGAAGTAGTACACTCTCAACAATAATCTAAGACGACTGCATCGTCTTTGATGGCTTCGTGTTGTCGTTTTCGACATCAACAACGCAACCGTTGGCTTCAATGTCGACGAGCATGGTTGAATTGCCTCCCTTTATTGCTCCTTCAATTTTTTCTTCCAACTCCTTCTCCTTGTTCTCCTTGTGTTTTCCCCACAAGACCGCATACAAGCCAATTACGATCAAGACACCACCGAGGACACTGCATAATAAGGCACCATAAAAAAGGATCAAAACATATTCAAACATGAATAAATTCGTACTTCGTATATATCCAAAAGTTTCGTTTTTTCCTAAGATTGCGCGTACCTTCCAACATAGATCTTCTCAGCGAGGATGAAGGAGCCCATGATGGCTACAATGATCATCATCAAGGGGCTAAAAGCAGTCGCGAAAACTGGGCCTCTCTTCTTCATCACCAGTCCTTGTACATAGTATGCTATACTTGATGAGACTATACCCTGTAACATATAAATCATATAGTTAGTTATGAATCTCCTTGAATATAATATGATATGATAGATATATATAGAAATAGATATAGATACTTACAGCATAAGCAGCAGCTAGAAGGTTCATGTCGAACCCAATGGTCCAAACTGAGAGCTTGTGTTCCATAACAAACGTCACAGCAATCGATTGTAATGTCCCTAACCCGCAAACTATTGTTGTTAGTGACAATGGAGCGGAATACTTTCTCATCGTTAATGCCTGTGAATAGATACACCCCCCAAAAGGATTTGATGTCAGAGTTCCTTTTTTCTCGAAAACATAAAATAATCTTTTAACATTTTATTGAACATATTCTATTTGAGGAAAAAGTTAAAATACTTATAAGTACGTGTATTTTTCTCGAAAATATGGAATAGTTACCTGGAGAACAAAGAAGCCTGCCCAGGCAAGAGTGGCAATGATTAGAAGTATGGAGCCCTTAACCCAATCCTTGTCAGCGGAAGCTGCAGCAATAGCAGCCTCCGCTGTGGTGGTGGTAGTAGCAGTGGTGGATCTATGGGACCACACCAAATCGAGCACATGACCCTTGTAGAGGGTCATGAGCATGGCTCCGGCCACCGTGATTAGGGTTCCAACCACCTTGGCTTGACACCTCATTTTCTTCATGTCCACCTTCTCCATCCTACAAATCACCGCCATGACGAATGTCATGGCCGGTAGCATGTTACTCATGGCGCATGAGAACGTCGGGGATGTGAACTTTAGCCCCGCGTAGTAGAAGTTTTGGTCAATCACCGGCCTGCATGCATGCATACAATAATTTTTATGTCTACGGCCTGTTGTCAAACACGGCCTAATATCGATAAATATACTAATGTTACTTACCCAAGAAGGCCCAACACAAACATTTGTATGAACAAAACGAAATCGATCTTTGGCCTCACCTTTCTGAAACAGAAAAATTAGGGCAAAGTTAATCTTAATGCTTTAACATATATAAGATATATATATATATATATATATATATATATAGGTGTGAAAAATTGACATATATATAAATATAAGTACCGCTCAAGGACTAGGGCAAAGGGGGCGATAACGGCGGTGGCAAAGGCATGGCGGTAGACGACGAGGACATAGTGGCTCATGCCATTGTTGAGGGAGACCTTGGTGATGATGTTCATACCGGCGTAGCCGAATTGGAGGGAGATCATGGCTATGTATGGTTTGCACTTGTCTATGAACCCACCGGATTCCATTTTCGATCAGTTTTGTTGTAACTTGTAAGTGTGTGTGGTGTTTCAATTGAATTGAAGTGGAAGAAGAAAACACTGATCCAGAAGATGTTATGTGTTTCTCCTGAGGAAGAAGGTAAGCATATGGCCACATATTTATAGCCATATATATTTTCAGACCGCGCCTACTTTGTTCTCTTTATCCATACTTAATTAGCTATTTAATATTATTATATTTATAGTTATGACTTATGATATGATAATTAATGCTTCATTTTAGTAATTGATTTTTTTATCTTATAATACTTTACGTTTTCGCTTTCGTTTTCGTTTGCTTGTAAAATTTATTAAATCTTAATTTTGGTAAATATTTTTTCTAAATACAGTCAGTTTAATCATTTTTAAATTAGATTTAGAATTTATCTATTTTCTTTATAATAAAACATTCTTATCATATGTCATAATAATAGAGATCGACCGAACGAAACCGATATAAGTATGTTAATTAATTAATGGTTAACTATTTTGACATTTCATAAGTTTTAAAGAGTAATGCTAGATTCTATGGAACCTAGCTAGCTAGATGGAAGCTGCACCTATTGATAGGGGAATTTTATGCACAAAGGTTCTTAACTTAATTATATGCAGATCCTCCATCTTTCCCTACAAATATTTGTTGTCTTTTTAAAAAAAAAAACAAATTCAATAAAAACATATTTTTGTCCATAGTAGAGTACTAGAGGCTGACCAAATCGTCATTATTGCCTATTGGGGAACAATATTAATCATTTAATACTATATGCATGCAATACTATAGTGATAAAAATAAATTTTACTTTTTAAAAAATAAAAATTACGTTTAAAAGATTTTAGTAATGTAATTTAAAGTGTAAATTTAATCATATATATTGAAAAATATTTAGTAACTGTAAATTTAAATTCATTTAATTTTTATTATTTAAAGTTTAATTCTATCTATATACTTAAAAATGAAATCTAATTGTATAACTTTAAAATTAATAATGTTTTTCGAGCATTTTTTTTTATCTTAATCTATGACCCATTTAAAAGGTTAACTCCCTCGTCAAGACATATCTATAAAATCAACCTAGCTATAAACATAATTAAGCGGAAACAAAAATATATAGGATTATTGGTTGAAGTAATTAGGAATAATTACGTCATCGATCAAGCTTAGCAATTTATTGGTTGAAGTAATTAGGAATAATTACGTCATCGATCAAGCTTAGCAATAGGCATCATGATGATGACCCACTTGAATCCAGAGGAATATTCCAAATGCCATTTTTTATATTTAAAAAATCATATAAGTTCCACGTGGCTAAAGAATATAATTACACGATACCGCTATAAAGAATAATTACACCTAGTAGATTTTATTATTTATCTTATATATCTACGATAGAGATATATAGTTTTGGATATATACATATATACAATAGGTCCAAACTTTAATATAGAGGAATATGATACTTGATTAAATTAATTTAAAGATTAGTTAAGTCATATGTCCAAGAACATAGAACATTCATATATTAATTAATTAAAGTAAATTAAATTCATTAATTAATACTCTCTCCGTTTGAAATTATTTGTCGTTTGATTTTTCGGCATGTAGTTAAAAACTCTATAAAATATAATTTTTTTAATTAAATTGTTTTCATAATCTTATACTTACTACTTATATATAAAAATTATTTTATATAGTTTTTATCTCCTTAAAAAACGTGTACTACAAGAAAAATGATACAGTAAATATTTTCATCGGAGAGAGTATATAATAAATATAGTAATTTGAAAAAAAGCTTCATAATGAAATGATGTAAAGGAGGAAGAAGAAGGGAAGGGAGGGATGGGTGAAGTACACATCAGAAAGTTAACGTTACAGATTCCTAAGCATTGATCCTGCACTGCACTTCCTTCCATATATACCTTATAACTTTATAAGATTCATTTATATATGACGTCATCACAAACTTAATATTACAATTTAATTATCAAGTTTATATTATGATAACTAGCTGGCTAGAAACGTACGTTTCATTCGACTTGTATATAAGTTATTTAGAATCGGAATTAATGCGGCTATATGGTAAAAAATAGTTGAAATTGATAGATTATTTATTTTAAATATATATTAATTAATAATTAGTAACATATAGCTAGCTGCATGTTAGGGGTGAAAACTTGTATATTGAAAATTAAAAGTTCCAAAAAGCTTGAGTGAGAAGTTGTTGAAAATCTTCGATTTTTAAAGTTAATTAAACTAAAATTTTATATTTATTTTATTTAAAACTATATATATAATAACAAATCAAAAGCTCTGAAAAGCTAGTTGATGATCCAGTTTAGTGCCAAATAGAATATCAATACGTTTCATTTACTCCCGTTTGGGAGTACGTCATATATATTTCAATTTAAAATCAATTGTATGAGAAATTCATGTAATTTAATTTTTGTAGGATTAAATTATTATTATTATTTTAAAATATGATGTATTTGATGCAGTTGTAACAAAATAAAATGTGTAGGTAAATTTATTTGGTTCATATTTATAGTTAAGATTTGTTGTTTAAAGACGAGTGTATATTGCGGGAAGCAAAAGTAGTAAAACATAACATATAAATCGATGAGCTATTTTTCAAACTATCAATATTAATTTTAAAATAAAAGCTCAATAAATTTATATGTTGAACTCTTAATACATTTGTGTGCTTGTATTTAAGACTCAGTCATTAATTTTATGGGACTTTAATAATTAATAACTGTTTGTCTATTCTGGGCCATATATATATCTCTCTATATATATATATATATAGGATAAGAATATTTTATTTGAAAAGAAAATCTTAAAATAAAATGGGTGAACCTCAAAACCTAATTTAAAATGACTTAACCAACGGGTATATCTAAGAGAAATATTTCATAATTTGACCTCTTATCTTATGGTCTTGGTCTTTAGGACATAGGATAGAAAATCGGAATTAATAATACAAATGTTATATAGTTCCAAAAGAAAAAGGAGACAAATTAGATGAATAAATTAGATGGATACAACAAAAATGTGAAATGGAGCACCATATATATGAAAGCGAAGTCCTCCCTCCAAACATGGGAATCTAATCATATCCAAACCAAATCATCGAATAATTCCTTTAGGCCGTGTTTGGGAATCATCTATATCAATCTATTTATATATCTATCTATCTACGGAGTATAACATATAACTATATAAGAGGAACATTTACATATCTCTTTTTATGGGAATATTCACACATCATGTTCTATGGCTTAAAAAAATATATCTTAATTTGGATCAATAATATATCTTAATTGCTATATTTGATCATTTTCATTATTTGTTGGGCCAATCAAACCCTGAATTGATCAAAACACAATATATAATTAGGGATGCAGTTTTGAGCCAACATCATGCATGATTCATAACAATGCAGCCAAGAAGGCAACACTTCAATTTGTTGTTCTCTTTTTCAGTAGAAAACAAAACAAACACTAGTACATTAATGGTGTTTGATGATGCATTAATTGGAAAGCAAACTATATATGTTGTATTCTCAATTTATTTATTTTCTTTTCCGTTTGGTTTTCATATTCTTGGTGACTCGTCTACAGGTATTTTGTCGCTTCTTGACGATGACACTAGGAGAAGGCCGACTACCCCAATCCCGACTCCATGCTTTGTTCTTGTGTACCCAGTATTTGTATCTTTAATGGTGTTTGATGATGAAATAATTGTTGTCACCTATATATATACAACCATGGAAAAAAAAAAAGGAGATTGCATTGTTGAAGGTAATGAAACTACAAAGAGATTCATGTAGAAGATGTGAAATGAACATCCCACATTGATAATATAATTAGGAATCCAACATATAAGATGGTAGACTATTTTCTAACGTCAATTGGTTTTAGGATGGAAGCTCATCTGTCTTGTGCGATCGGATGTGTGAGGACATAACTATAGTTTATTATACATTTCTAGAGCTAGAGTTGCATAAGAAACAAATCTGATTTATTCATTGCACCTAACTACTTAAGGTTTACTTGTTTTTGTTTATGAGTTGTTTTTTTTTTAAAGTTCAAAAGTAGTTTTCACTACCAATAAAGCCAAACCTTAATTTTGAAAGCTAGATCCTTGATTAATCTTGCCCTGTCATGGAGGTAGATACAGTTGCTTGAATGAATCTTAGATAGGAGTTACTAACTTAAAGCAAATTTATGAAACCCGAGACCTACAAGTCGATCAAGGAAGGTGATGTTGGATCCATGAAACTTAACCCTTATTGTTTTCATGGACACACACCATAAGTCAATAGACGATGATGAAAGGACTCGGATCAAAACTTTTAATTCAGAACTATAGCATATATGAATATGATCATTAGAGTTGAGACTGTGAAAGTGAATCCAGGCCATATATATGCAGGAAATTGTTGAGTTTATAAACAATAAGGTGTCAAATTGACCTTTTTTTTTGGTGGTGTCATCATTCATGATTGATGACTGCTCCTTCCTCTCTTTGTCCATCAATAATGATACCACAATTTATCCACGACACGAGTGAGTTAGCGAAGGACTCTTCGCCTTTAACCAGAAGGCTTGCGCGAGCTCGAGAGCCCTAGAAATGGAGCACTTTACATCTGTTAAGATGTCTTGATAGATTTATCCATTAGATTTATTTTAGGCTATATAATCTCCTGTATGCAAAACCGTAGAAGTATTCAACTCAATTCAACACGTGCAATTAAATTGTCCAACCTCAGTGATCAGTAACTGTCATAGGTTCGAGGGCAGGGCCCCCGACCAACAGAGGGTCCAAGGGGCTAGCGGCGGTTCAGTAGCAATATTCTATGTATTCATATTCATAGGTATATCATTTATCAGTGAGTGTGAGTGACACATCTTGTAATTCTCGTCTGGTTTCAGAAACTCCTTAATGAAATATCTCAGTGTGGATGTAATCAATTTGGTGAACCACAATAAATTGTGTGTCGGTCTTGCTTGTTTGAATATCTGTTCTTTCGTCACAACAACATCGTTATTAGACCTATTCAGCGCAAACCAGTCACCACTTAAAAGAATCACACAAATGTTTCAATAATATACAAGTAGTTTTAATGGAAACAATTGTTGGAAATCCACTAATGAGTGAGGTTGAGAGATACTTGTTTCAAAAATAACCACCATATATTATGTCAGCAACCAACATAACAAAAAACAAGAATCACTTGTAAAAAAACACAAAACAATCATAATAACTAGTATTATTTGCTTATACACACAGCAACCTGCAGCACTCAAAAAAAGGTAGCTAGTGATGTTTTTTATTGAAGATTTGAAGAGATATAGTACCATATTTTTCTAAGGGTATGATTTAAGTGAGGATTAAGCATCTTAAGAAGCTTCTGAAAACCATTCCAATTGGATAATTACCCACTCGATTCGCTGATGCAAGCCTAAGTTGAACAGCAACAGATTTCCACATAAAAACGCGCTTTATAAGTTGGTATATATGGTTGGTGTTTCATGTATATATGTGCTGTATACATGTCTTCAACTTGATGAGGATAAATCATTATCCATATATAGAGTTGTGGAGCTCTCAATTTGAATTGCTGGTGTATATATCATTACAATCAATTAGCAACCTCAAATTAAGTTTGTATAGATCCATGTATGATTGAATATGCAAAGATATATGGAGTGGATCAATGTTTTAGTTGTTAACGTATACTGTCTAATTAAGTAATTAAGTTTGATACTAGCTAACTCAAGAGAACAATTGGACCAAGCACGTAACTTGGGACCAGCCCGTGCCCATTTTTTTTAAAATTAAAAAATAGGTTAAAAAAATTATGTATTTTTTAAATTAAAATAAGAGTTTTATTAATAAAAATTATGAATATATGAAAATTTTGGTCTATCCGGTCACCCAAATTTTATTTTCTAATTCTGTGTCTGACTTGGACATATCAATACTTCCATGGGTTTCATAATCTGGAATGAGGTATTGCATAGTCTTTAGATAACTAGATAAGGACCCTTTCAACGTTGTTTTCTCAATTTACAAAAAAAATAAAATAGCGGTTTTTCTAACTTAGGCTTAAATTAAGCTTTCTAGTTTGGGAAAGAATACTCCTCGCATCATCGGACTCCGAATTGAGAGCACCCGGGATGGATTTCCGATCCTAGTCCTGTTTGTTTATGCACCTCCGACTCAAACGGATAAAGATATATTTTGGGAAATGTTAACAACGATTGTGAACGATTCCACTATTCCGTGCATGGTGCTAGGCGACCTAAATGAAATTCTTTGCAGCGCTGATAAACTAGGTGGGGCCCCTACCCGGGTTGCCAGGTTCTCGCGACTAATTTCCTTCAAAAACGACTGCTCTCTCCTAGACATCCCTACATTTGGAAACCCATTCACTTGGAGGAAGAATCCGGACGAAAATTTCAATATTCGCGAAAAAATTGATCGAGTGCTTGTTCACCAACAGATCCAAGCATCATTCCCTAATATGATAACCTATCATGGTGCGTTCTCTACCTCGGATCACTGCCCAATTTCCATATCTTTCGAGGATAACTCTACCTTCAAGGCACCACCTTTCAAATTCGAAAATGCCTGGCTGCTGCGGAAAGACTTCCGTAACATAGTCAAGCAAGCCTGGAGGTCAACATGTCCTGGATCGGCTATGTTCCAATTAATGTTTAAACAAAAAATACTAAAAACCAAGGCAAAGGAATGGAATAAGACAAGCTTCGGCAACATCTTCCGTCAACTAAAAAACATAGACTCTGAGTTGCTGCGTATTCAGTCGACGGGACCTGGTTTTAACTCTCAAGCAGATCGACGGAAAGAAAAACACCTCATTGTGAAGAGGGATAAACTCCTTTTATTTCAGAAATCTTACTGGAGCCAAAGGGCTAAAACAAAGCATTTAAAACTCTCAGACTCAAACACGGCCTATTTCCATCGAGTAGCTTCAGGACGACGACATAGAAAACAGATACGCAACATCCTTTCCTCCACTGGTACGGTGGTCTTGGGAGAAGAAAACATTAGGACTGAGATAACACGGGATTTTGAAAAGAGGTTTAAGAAAGTGCCAACCGATGACGGCCTGCTTATTGAACTTCTAGATCTCATACAACCGGCCATCTCAGCGGATGAAAACTGTTTTCTTACAACAATCCCGACTAATTCTGAAATTAAAAAATCGGTTTTTAGTCTAGGCCGAAACAAGTCCCCAGGACCCGATGGATTCACGGCTGAATTCTATACAAAATATTGGGATATAATCGGAAAATCGGTAATTTGTGCGGTAAAAGGGTTTTTCCATTCCGGTAAAATGCTCCGACAAATTAACCATACTTTTATCTCCCTGCTTCCAAAGAATGATGCTCCCACAAAGACAAGTCACTACAGGCCCATCAGCCTGTGTTCAAATGTCTACAAAATAATTTCCAAGATTCTGACAGAAAGAATGAAAAAAGTTATTGGTAAACTCATACATCCACTTCAGGGTGCCTTCGTTTCAGACAGGGCTATACAGGACAACATCCTAATAGCGCATGAAATTTTCCACTCTTACAAGAATCGCAGGGGTCGAGAAGGTTGGCTGGCCATAAAATTAGACATGGAAAAGGCCTATGATAGGGTGGATTGGCACTTCCTCAAAACTGTGCTACTCAGATTCGGATTTCATGACAGATTTGTCGCGTGGATTATGGAGTGCATTACGACTGTTTCATTCTCAGTGTTAGTTAACAATGGACCTACGGACCTATTCCTTCCGTCAAGGGGGATCCGCCAGGGCGATCCGCTATCCCCTTTTCTATTCATTTTAGGAGCTGAGGTCCTAGCGCGGATGCTAACAGCGGAAGCTAGCTCTGATATGTCTCAGCTTGGATTCTCGATTGGACGCAACGGGCCACGCGTTCCGTTCCTCTCCTTTGCAGACGATATTATCATCTTCTCAAAGGGAAGCGTTGAAGCAGGGCGCAAAGTAAAGACGATCATTGACTCATACTGTAAAGTGTCTGGCCAAAAAGTCAATTACCACAAATCATGCTTCCAAGCAACTCAGGGGATTCCTGATCATAGGATTCTCCAGTTGCGTAATTGTCTCAACATTACTCAGGAAAACTCAATAGAAAAATATCTAGGTTGTCCTATTATCAATGGTAGAGTTACAAGTAGTACATTTGAAGATATCATTTGTAAATCTAAACAACAATTGACAAAATGGAGGGCTAATACCCTCTCCCAGCAAGGTCGTGTTACACTAATAAACTCTAACCTCTCGGCTAAGCCTCTTCATGTGATGCAGAACTTTATGCTCCCTGCTTCTATGCATAAAGAACTTGACCAGATAAACCGCTCTTTTTTTTGGAATAAGGACCTCCAATACCGGCCGCTAATTAGCTGGGACAGGATATGCAAACCAAAACAGTTTGGGGGGCTAGGAATTCGTAAATCAAGTGATATGAATGCTGCTCTCCAGATGAAGCTCTTGTGGAAGATACTGGCAGAACCTAGCAATGTGTGGGTTACTCTGATTAGACATAAATATCTACGTACCACAAGTATTTTCGAATACAGAAAATCGGGTTCGTGCTCTTGGCAATGGTCCAAGCTATCGGAACTAATAGATAAATTTAAAACTGGACTAATTTGGTCTGTAGGAAATGGACACTCAATAAAATTCTGGACCGATAATTGGATCTCTACCTACCCTCTTCTCTCTAGGGAGAACTGTCCTATTGATTACGATCAGGAGGAAACGGTTAGTGACTATATTTTGGGAGGTCAGTGGTGGACTGAAAAACTATCTCGGATCCTCCCTAACAATCTGGTACAAGAAATACTAGACATCCCGCTTCCTGCATCGGAGATGCAAGACCGCCTGTATTGGTGGCCGGATAGGGAAGGATGGTTTACTACTGCCAGTGCACACAAATTGATTACATCTCAAGCCTCGGCAACCCAAGACAGTAATGACTGGATTTGGAAGATCGACACACCTCCGAAAGTCAAGAACTTCCTTTGGAAAATAGCTCAAAATGGCCTCCCCACAACCTCTAGGCTGTCCTGCAGGGGTTCGGCGGTTCCTCCCACCTGTTCCCTATGTAACTTGGCAGTTGAGGATGAGGCCCATTTGTTCTTGGAGTGTCCCTTCATCACTTCAATTCACCAGCTACCGATCCAAGATCAATCAATGGTTAATTGCTTGATTGCCCAGTCCCGGGATGCAAGGCCCATTCTATCTGCCCTTGGGAAGAGGCTAAACTCCACCGCCATAGCCAGACTTGCCTTCTCCTGGTGGACCACATGGTATATTAGGAATCAATTTCTGTTCCAGCAGACTACTATCCCTCAGAAAGATAAAGCTATACATATGATCAAAACTCATATAGACAACTGGAATAGAACTTCAGTGCGGGAAATGGAAGTTGAAGAAGAACTTCGCCCACCTCGCCTGCACTTGGCAAAACAAAGTAAGAAACAACGTTCGGTTCATTGGCGGAAGCCTCCTAGGGCTACGTACAAACTAAACTTTGACGGTTCGGCCCTTCCTAATGGCGATAGTTCAGCTGGTGCAATTATTAGGGATTGGGAAGGACGTCCTGTCTCCATTCTGCACCAGATGCTTGGAAAACAAAACCCCCTTAAAGCGGAGGCGCTAGCCCTAAAAATGGGTGCTCAAAAAGTCAGACAACTAAACATTCAAAAGATCCAAATTGAAGGCGATTGTAAGATCATTATCGAACATTTAAAAGGGATATCTTCATGCCCATGGGAAATCGAACTTATCCTTTCGGATATACAATTAATACTATCGACGGTGAAAGAAGTAACGTTCTTTTACATTCCTCGCATGGGCAATAGAGTGGCTGATAAGGTTGCACACCTTAGCTACTCTGCCCGAGAAGTCGATATTAAAAATAACATTGGTCTTCTTGACCTCATTCGTAAGGATGCTGCCGGGTAGGGCTATCCCACCCGAAATTTTTCCCAATCAAAAAAAAAAAAAAAAAAAAAAAGTTTGGGAAAGATTTTGATTCTCAATTTACAAAAAAGAATAAAATAGCGGTTTTTCTAACTTAGGCTTAAATTAAGCTTTCTAGTTTGGGAAAGATTTTGAACCTAAACAGGCACGGAACCAGGATTCTAATTTTGGGTAGGCTGAATTTACATCTAATTTTTTTTCCAAGTATGTCAATATATTGAGTTAAAAATTAGAGATATTTTTTTTATCGATATTTAAATTAGAGATAATTACTTATAGAAGATAATTGTGTTTTGCTTTAAGTTTTAAAGATTAATTAATCAACCATTTTAAAAAAGAAGGAAGATGGAAAAGAAATGAACAAACTAGTTGGTTAGTAATAATATAAAGAAACAATGAAAAAATTAGTAGCAAAACGAAAGGAAAAAAAATGATTAAAAAAAAAAGGACAGAATTGAATTGGCAATTGGCAAATCAGTGGCAATTGGGTCAAAAAAATAGCAGGAAAACGAAAGACAAAAAAAAAGATAGAAAAGAAAACAGGGCAAAATTGAATTGGTTAGCCACCCTATCCTAAAGCAATTCCCGAACCTTAGCACGAAAAATCATGCTTTTCTTAAGTCAGACCACGCCCAGATCACTTTGGACCTCATGGATAACCGCAAACCAAAATTGCAACCTTTCAAATTTGAAATGGCATGGACAACGAAACCAGATTATGAATCAGTTGTGCGATCGGCATGGAGGCTAGATACCCCTGGCTCGAAAATGTTCAAACTAACGAAAAAACTACAAGAGGTTAAAAGAAAAAGCAAGCTTTGGAGCAAAGTAACCTTTGGAAATGTTTTCCGCCAAATTAAACAAGTAGAAACAGATCTACTAGAATCACAAAAGAATCTTTGTAATGCTTACAACCAAAACCTGGATAACAAAATCAAAAGGCTCACTTCAAAGCACACCTCCCTCCTTTCCTTCCAGCAGAAATATTGGGGGCAAAGGGCGAAAAGAATGCACATAAAATCCATAGACGCCAACACTAAATACTTTCATAAAATTGCAACAGGAAGGCGAAATAGAAACATAATAAAACACCTCCAAACCACGGCGGGTATAACAATTAACAAAGAAGAAGATATTAGAAACCTAATCAAACACGATTTTAGTCAAAGATTTACGCAACATGCTAGGCAACAAACACAAAACAACCTACTTCACCATGTAGGGAACGAAATCTCAAACGAAGATAATGAATGGCTAACTCGCCAAGTCACGAACTCTGAAATTAAAAATGCTGTATTCAGTCTTGCCAATGACAAATCACCAGGACCAGATGGTTTTCCAGCTGGTTTCTTCAAAAAATACTGGCATATTGTGGAACCATCAGTCATCAAAGCAGTTAAAAGTTTCTTTCTAAGCGGTAGGATCCTGAAGCAAACAAACCATACGTTCATAGCATTAATACCAAAGATAGACAACCCAACCACAACATCTCACTATAGGCCTATTAGTCTCTGCTCAACAACATATAAAATTATATCCAAAATTCTAGCTTCAAGACTCAAAAGGGTTATCCTTAAAGTAACTAATCCGCTACAAAGCGCCTTCTCTTCAGGTAGATCAATACAAGATAACATCTTAATTGCAAACGAAATCTTCCACTCCTTCTCAAAGAAAAATGGAAAATCAGGTTGGATGGCTGTAAAACTTGATATGGAAAAAGCATTCGATATGGTCGACTGGAATTTCTTACTCTCCATTATGTCTAAATTTGGGTTCTCACCCAAATTCACTCTTTGGATCAAAGAATCCATAACCACAGTAACTTACTCGGTACTAGTAAACAATGAACCCACTGAAATCTTCTTTCCTGAGAGGGGAATACGCCAAGGATGTCCACTTTCACCATATCTATTCTTAATAATATCGGAAATTCTGGCCCGTGGGTTACAACATGAATCGGAAAAACCACAAAGCCACCTAGGAGTCAAACTGACGCGAGGGGGAACAAAAATTCCTTTCTTAGCCTTCGCGGATGATATCGTCATCTTTGCATCAGCAACCAAAACCGGATGCGACCAAATCAACAAAGTTTTGACTGAATACTCAGCTATTTCAGGACAAAAGGTAAATAGGCACAAATCCCAATTCCAAACATCCAAAAACGTCACAACCACCCAGAAAAATCTAATCAGAAACGAGCTAGAAATAGCGCACACCCCTAAGATGGGTACCTATTTGGGCTGCCCCCTAATAGAAGGAAGAATGACAAAGGAAGAATTCACGGAACTTCTAACAAACACCAAATCACAACAGAGTTACAAAACATTTTCTCAAAGACAACAAAACATGGAACCAAGATAAACTACACGCAGAGTTACAAAACATAATTCCAAACAGCCTAATTGAAACTATCAAGACAATACCAATACCACAGCACATACAAGTTGACAGACTTTATTGGAAATGGAGCAAAAATGGCTGGTTCAGCACTAAATCTGCTATTGATATGATATACAACCACAAGAAACATGAAACATCAGACGCAAATTGGGTCTGGGGACTAGATATCCCCCCAAAAATTAAATCTTTCCTATGGAAAATCCTTAAGAACGGAGTGCCCACTTCTGTCAGACTAGCATCTCGACACCTTGGGATACCGACAAACTGCCCCCACTGCGACTCTTGCTATGAAGACCTAAACCATTTATTATGGAACTGTCCTGTTACGAGGGAGACCCTAATTGCAAATAACCCGGGAACATTTCGGAAAATGAATGGTTGTTTCAGCAATGACGAGCACTTGAACACCACTCTATGGGAAATCAAAAATACAATAGGAACAAAATGCTTTGAAGATCTCGCCTTTGCTTGGTGGGGTATCTGGTACTTCAGAAACAAAACACTCTTTGAAAACATAAACCCGGACATAAGACGCATTCTATCCTTTATAAAGGAACAAATATATATCTGGAAGACATCAAATTTGAACTGCCCGGACTACTGTCAAACCAACAAAAATAAACCAACAAATGTGAACAAGCAAAGATCTATATCAAAGAGAAAAAGAACAAAATGGGAACCTCCACCAATTGGAACTCATAAGCTAAATTTTGATGGTTCTTTCTCCACGGGTGGTTTGGGCTCTTATGGATTCATCATTCGTGACTCTGTAGGAACCCCAATTTTCTCTGGTAATGGGTCATCACCAATCAGTTCTGTCTGTGGCTGTGAAAGTTTGGGTCTCTGGATGGGACTTCGTGCTGCGACAGAACTAAAAATAACAAACCTTATTATAGAAGGAGACAACTCAACAATAATAAAAAGTATGAAAGGTATGGGGAAGCCTACTGGAGACTCTGAAATGATTGTCTCGGACAGTCTAGTCTCGCTGGGCTTTTTTGGTTCAGTTGAGATTTGCCATGTCTTCCGTGAGGCAAATTTGGTAGCTGATCGCTTGTCCCGTATCACTACAGCCTTCAACGGTATCTGGACTCCTGATGACTCTCTGTTGCATAGTCTCATCCGCAAGGATGCTCTTGGCTGATAGAGCTCAGCTCTATGGTCAAATTTTTTCCGTTTCAAAAAAAAAAAAAAATTAAGAGGGGGGAGAGGCGGGGGATTCGAACCTGCACCTCTTTACTATCCTTACCCCCCTCAATCCACTGTGCCAAAGTTAGCAACAAGATTTCAAGCACACCTATATTAAATATATTTCTGGTAAATTGGGGTGGGTTGTAGCATATACCAGCCCACCCCTAGATCCGTGCCTGATCCTAGATACACCGATTTCGCAAATTTTAAAATAGATGATAGAATTTATCCATTTATATTTAGGAAAACGGTTTTCCCGTTTGATTTACAAACGAATAAAATAAAGGTAGGTCGAATCCTCTAAGCCCCTCCCTACTACCTTCCCTACTCCACTATTTTTTTAAAATATTTATATAATTTAAAAAATTATATTTATATTCCTAACATATATTTCTATATATTTATAAAATTTTATTTTGAAAAATCATGTTTTAAATTTTTTAATAATTGTATTTTGTAAAGTATTACCTTTTTAATTTTTAAAAACTGTAAAATCTAGGTTTTTAAAATTAAATTTTATAAATATATAAAAATATATATAAGTAATGTAAATATAATTTTTAAAGATTAAATAAGTGTTAAAATATTTTTGTGTTGGGTAGAAAGGTTGTAGGGAGTGTGGAGCATAATATCTCCACTAAATAAAGGGTTCAATTCACTATTACAAGTTTGGGCTAATCCTACGAAAGATTGAGAACAAAATATTATCCAAATTGGGTACCAAAACTAAAGAAACTAGCAAACATAATAAAGCCCATTTTCACATATTGGACCCAAAATAAAGAGGAATCCATAGGTGAGGTGATCTTTACATAAAAAACTAGTTTGAAGATGGCAATAATCTAAAACCCAATAAACCCAACCCAAATCATCATCCACCCAAAAATGACCAAATAATGGATCATCTCAAAAACCCTAAACCCTAAACCAATCCAAACATTTTACATGGACATTCATCATGGATTCATGGCAGTAGTAACACGTACTTCATATTTGTGTGTAACTTACAACTGAACTGCATCAATGAGTAGGCGAAAATGACCAAGTACTCATCTTTACTTGCCCTTATTGTTCAACTGCATTATTGCTTCTTATCATTTTATTGACTTCAGCTAACCATCTTTGCCTACAAACACCGTCGATTTCTCCCTCTCTTTACGCGAATTCCCCTGTCAAATCGATTCCCTACACGATGTGTTGATTGTTGGTAAAGAGCTTGCTGAAATTTTGTATGTGCTAACGAATTTATAACGTATAACTAAGATCAAACAAACCCTAATTCACTTTCTTGGACGTTTCCTTCATCCAATAAAAGAACAAAACATCACACAACAAATTAAACTTCAACCACAGCCATACAAACATACACCATACGTGCTCGACATGTATGGTGTCTCGAATTATAGATCGATTATCGAACGATTCGATCACTTTGCAATCCCCAATTACGATGGATTCCGTTTCCTTTACCTTCATCTTCCTCCCAATCCTCCTCCTCCTCCTCTCCCTCTCCCTCCTTTCCCGCCGCCGCCGGTGCTCCCCCTCCTCCGGGGGCTTTCCACACTACCCCATCGTCGGCGCCCTCCCTCACTTCATCGCCAATCGCCATCGCTTCCTGGAATGGTCCACCGCCGCCCTCTCATCCTCCCCGGCTAACACCGCTGTGTTCCGCCGCCCCGGCGGGACCCACGGCGTCCTCACCGCCTCCCCTGCCAACGTCGAGTACATCCTGAAGACCAATTTCCCCAACTACCCCAAGGGCAACCGCCTCGTCTTCCTCCTCCGTGACTTCCTCGGCGACGGCATCTTCAACTCCGACGACGATCTCTGGCGCCACCAGCGCAAAACCTCCAGCTACGAGTTCAACAACCGCTCGCTCCGCAACTTCGTTTTGGACTCCGTGAGGTCCGAACTCCAAACCCGATTGCTCCCTCTCCTGTCCGATTCCGCCCGTTCGGGTCGGATCCTTGATTTGCAGGTAATTAACTATCAATTCAAATCATCCATTCTTAAATTATTGAATTTCATGAAATTTGAAGGGCGGTTTTTTTTTTGGCGCGCATATATGTTACAGGATGTGTTAGAGAGGTTCGCGTTCGACAACGTCTGCAAATTGGCATTCAATGTGGATCCGTTTTGCCTATCGGTGGACGGGTCGGGTCAACCCGGTCAAGCTCAGGAATTCATGCGCGCCTTTGAAGAAGCGACCACGCTCAGCTCCGACCGGTTCTTGGCAGCGCTTCCGATCATCTGGAGATTCCAGAAGCTTCTCGACATCGGACCTGAGTACCGGCTCCGGCGAGCAATCCGGACAGTCCATCGGTTCGCCGATGAGATTATTAAGAACAGATTGCAGGAGAAGCGGGAGAAGAAGGAGGAGTTCGACTCGCGAGCAGATCTCCTCTCTCGATTCATCGCTACGGACGAGGAATCGCCGGAGTTTCTCAGAGATATCGTGATCAGCTTCATCCTGGCGGGGCGCGATACGACGTCGTCGGCGCTCACGTGGTTCTTCTGGCTCCTCTCGTTCCACCCGGAGGTGACGCGGAAGATCCGATTGGAGGTCGATCGGATCCGGATCCGGTCAGGGAAGCGCGCGGGGGAGAGCTTCGAGTACGACGAGATCAAGGAGATGAACTACCTGCACGCGGCGGTGTCTGAGGCGATGAGGCTGTACCCGCCGGTGCCAGTGGACACGAAGGAGTGCAGGAACGACGACGTTTTGCCGGACGGGACGGAAGTGAAGAAGAACTGGTTCGTGACGTACAACACATACGCCATGGGGAGGATGGAGGCGATTTGGGGGAGAGATTATGAGGAATTCAAGCCCGAGAGGTGGATAGTGAATGAATCTGGATCCGAATTGTGCAAGTCGGAGAGTCCGTTCAGGTATCCGATCTTCCAGGGAGGACCTAGGGTTTGTTTGGGGAAGGAGATGGCGTACATTCAGATGAAATCGATTGCTGCGAGTATTTTGGAGAGATTCGATTTGCTGGTGGAGAAGAAGGAGAAGCCCGATTATTTTATTGCTTTGACACTCAGGATGAAGGGCGGTTTGCCGGCGAGATTGAAGCGGAGAGAGATGGATTTTCATGGTACAGATGAACTAAATTGAATTGAAATTCACTGGTAAGGTTTTGTACTTGTAAAGTTGAACTTGCATTGATCTTCAAGACCTTGTGGTGAATCTAATATAGATATGAATGACAATGAGAAGATGGAAAATTGTATCTTTCCATAGAATTTAAGCATCTGAGTATCTGGAAATGGCATTTTGCCAGTTTCTGAGTTCTTGTCAAATTATGTGGGTAATGAATAAGAAAATATTGATCTTGAGGTTATGAATGACCAAAAACTTGGTACAGTAGTGAAATTTCAATCTTGTAGCCCAGTTGTAAGATCTTATTAGCTGCAATGTATATAACAAGAAACAGGATTACAAGGGCTACATATAAACACCAGTGAGATGATGATGATGATGATTCTCAATCTAGGAAACTCTAAACCCATGTCCTATTTTCTGCCAAGCTCAACACCTTGATTGCCACCATCACAGTTGATTGGATGCTTTGATAGGTCTGCTTTATCGTTGCCATTGAACTCGACGTCTTCCTTCACCTTTTCCAGGGGCTTGTAAGTATAAAACCAAGCACATACAACATAGTATATCAGATTGAGCACTTGAATGCCAGAAACCAGGAAGTAGTAGTACTCCAGCCGTCCCCTATTCAGATTCCGGTCTGGTATCCAGTTTCTGTCTTTGGGAGAGTACTTGTGCACCATGGTGACCAAGAAGGTTCCTGTGTAATTCCCTATCCCTATCGCTATCCAGTAGAGTGCGGTTGCTGTGCTTCTCATGCTCTCTGGTGCCTGATCATACAGAAACTCCATGTGGCCGACGTTCATGAAAACCTCAGCCAAGCCATGGACAATGTACTGAGGAACCAGCCAGAAAACGCTTATTGGAATGGCTGCATTGGCCTTGTCCAACAAGTGGTGATCAGCAGCCACAGATTTTCTCTTGATCTCAACTACAGCAGCTGCTATTGTTCCGAAGATGTTTATGGCAAACCCGATTCCCATCCTTTGCAAGCAAGTGAAACCAGACGGATTCTTAGTGAATCTTTTCACTATGGGAACGAGTACTCGTTCGTAGAGAACTAGGCCTATCAGAATGGTTAGAACACTGAATATTGCCATGCTCGCAGGGGGCATCTCGAAGGAGGCTGACAGATGCCGGTCCATGGTGCGTGCCTGTTGGATAACAAAGCTGCTTTGGTGTGATGATGAAGTAACCATCAACACTCCAGATGCCCAGATAGGTAGCAACCTCAAAATCGACTTTAGCTCCTCCACCCGGTGCACAGTTGCCAGCCTCCATAGGTTTGGCTGCTTTGCTTGATCCACTGCCTCGTCGTCTGTCACAATTGCTGCCTTGTCCAGCCACCTGCATTGAAAACCATTGAGATAACCATATATGAAAAATTGTGCTAAAAGTAGTAATCTTGTTGTGTCTGACATACTTGAATTGTTCTGTATGTAGAAGCCTGCCATCAGTAGAGATAGGTGCGTCGAGATCTACATTCTCATACAAGAGACTTGGATCAGCTGGCGCGACAGCCTTCCTCTTTCTGACAGCGGCGACAACTACTTGGGCCAGCCTAGCCAAAGGGCTACCTGCTGGCTTGGGTTTTTTATACAGAGGAGCTCCAACGACGAAAGCTATGAGGGAGATAGCCATCATGATTGTTGGGATGCCAAGACCCCAACCCCACCCAACATTGTCTTGAATGTAAACCACAACTGTTAAAGCAGTTAGAGTTGCCATTCCCATACAGAAGTAGTACAAGTTGAAGAAGTTCCACTTGCGACGAGCAACGCCTGTGGTGCTCATGTCGAACTGGTTGGCTGCAAAAGTCAGCACACAAGGCCTTATCCCACCTGTTCCTAGACAGGTTAGTAGGAGAGATAGGTACAACACCCAGAGCTGGAATGATGACGCTTCCTTGCAGTTTACTTGCGTTGGACATGGTGGAGGATGGAGCTTCGGAAGGATTGCTGATACTGTGATGCTTATCAATCCCTATGACATGAAAAATCAAGAACTTAATTGCTACAATTTGTATGTATTAGATTAGATAGATTGAAGGTGAAAGTAGATCAGTTCTAACCAACCAGTTCATAGAAGATGGAACCAACTGTGATGGTCCAGAACTGGCCTGCAGAGCAGTCAGCAATAAGGGCCCCGAAAAGCGGAGTGAAACTGGCTGTGCCACCAAAGTTGGTGAGGGTGTTGGAAGCCTGCACCAGCGGCATGTTAAGCTGCTGCGTCAAGTAGGTTATCATGTTGGCATGATACCCGACGTTGGCCAGCTTATCGCACAGCTCATTCGCTGTAAAGTACTCAACATGATCAAACTGAGTGAGTAGTCCACCAACTTACTGAAGCTAAAAGAGAAATTATTGTGTATCCAATCCACCTCACCTATGATGAATGGCATAGTTCTGATGCCACCCTTCTTCTTCGAAGACGAGTCCATCTGCTTCTCAGTCAGGTATGCTAAGCTCTTCTTATCGGAATCCATTAGAGCACCTACATGTGATGTGAGTGTGAGCTCTAAATGCAGCATTGGAGAGATATTTATACAAGTGGAGAGTGAGGAGGATGATGACATCTTTGTGTGACTGTGACCCCACTTGGAAATCCATTATGAAATTCAATGAGGTTGTTGAATTGTCTTTACATCAATGAATTCTGTACTGTAGGCATGTGTTGGTTGCAAAGGTGGGTGTTTTGCTATCAAGAATCTTCACTCTTGAGTGACTTATGAGGAGAAAGTGACAAGGTCGCTTTCGGTAGGAGAAGGGCAGATCCGATCCACAGACGTCCAAATGTATGGTCCTCGCGCGAAACCTAGATAAAGTATACCTTCTTTGTGATGTAAAAAGCAAAGAATGAGTGGAAGCACCAGCAGCACTTGCTGAAATTTGTGATGTTCTTGGCCTTGGGCGAGATTTTGAGCCTAACAAGTGTTCGACTATGTGTGGTATGTGGAGCTTTCATCTTCATCTAGGGCAGCTTCTTCCCTTATCATGTCTCTATTTCCATTTTGGATTCTATTGCTTGCTTGCTTAAATCTTTACATTTTTGGCACTGATAGTTTTGTTTCAGGGTGTTCTGCATTGGAAAAAACTCAAAAAAATGAGTAACTTTTATGGATTCTGAATGGCATCAAAAGTTTGTTCTTGATCATCTTTTTTTCAAGGCAAAAAACACAGATCTTAGTAGATCATATTGGATTATAAACAGGAAAAATTAGGGTTGTTATATGAGCTGAACAGTTCGAGCTCAGCTCGGAAAAAACTCAACTCAAACTCGTTCATTTACCAAAACAAGTCAAGCTTAAACATGATTTTAAGTTTGGTTGAAAGCTCGGCTCGTTCGATTTAAGCTCGAATTTTATGGAATTTTTAAAATTTTCTTTTATGTTAATGTGTTATGACCAATTAGAACTGCTTAAAGCTCAAAAAAAAAAAACCGGCTCGAGCTCTTCATTTACTAAACAAGCCCAAACTTGATAAAAAAAAATCGTTTAAAAAACGAACCAAAGTTGAACATTCTTCGTTCGACTGGAATAACACTCCTACGAAGAATATTCTTATTAGATGGAGTATTTAACACCCATAACGCCATAACCTTAGAATATTCTAATTTCATGCACATGGACTTGTTTTTTCAGTGTGTGATGGGGAAGAAAGTGGATCACTTTTTTTTTTTTTTTGACAAGTAAGAAGAAAGTGGATCACTAATGGTAAAGATGTGAAAGCAAGGGTCTTAAAAAGGTATCCTTATCCTGTGAAGCAATAGGACAAGCCATTGGTGTCTCTTGCAGGGTTTAGTTATATATGGGCAAGACAATTCGAATCTTATAATAGCCCTAAGCCAAGGGTCTAAATATCGTTTATTGGAGTCGTATCGATTAAGATCGAGAGAAAATGATATATCGGATTCATTAAATTAGCTAATTTTTAGTCATAATTATTTTATTTATACACTTATACAAAAAAATGTTTAAGAAGTGAAAAATTATACTTCAAAATTTTCAAATAAATTTGAGAAAATAATGTTTAAATTGCGAAAACTATTAAATACCACCCATATATCACTGATATATCGCAAAATATCAAAGATACATCGCGAAATTTCGATATTGGCCATTTTTTATGTATTGACGGATAAATTTTAACTAATATGCTCTTATCGTATCGGATTCCAAATATCGCCGATACATCCGATACTTAAAACAGTGCCATCAGCACAGGAAGCCACAGAACTATACAAATTCCCGGGTCTTCGTCAAAGTTCTTGATCTGCGGTTAACCTCGACATTATCCTGGCATTGGTTCACATGTTTGATCTAGAAAACATCACCAACTCTTTATAGGGAAATGAACAAGTTTTTGAAAGGAAGATGACAAATGAACAACTTTAAACGAAATCTGATCGATGAGGTTGGAAGGAGACTTTTGTGGTGGTGTTTTAATGTCAATCATCCACTGAACCGACGAAACCACACATAAAAAGGACATGGTCCTTGTCATGGGCGTGTGGAGAACACACTCAGCCACGCGCTTAAAGCGCAAAGCAATGGCAGTTGATCGAGTCTGATTGATCACTCATTGCTTGATCCTCATAAGAAATGGTAATGGATGCTTATCAAGTCACAGTCCTTAGCAATACCATTTGGGTAAGCACCATAGCAAGATTCCCATCAAGCCCATTGGAATGAAGATGAGATCAATCATTCCGAGTAAGGCCAAAGGAGCAATCAATGGCAGCTGAAGAACTTGACAGCAAAAGGGACCCCAATTGACCAATCAAAAGTTCCAAAATGTGAACGGAATATATATACTTGGGAAGAAGACGCGAAACTTGACGCACTTGCTTACGCAAAACCGCTCACAGGAAGTGCTATTTAGACTGCCTGTCTTACATTTTGTTTGTGGTCTGTGAAGCTGCCATCGAATTTGAATTCAAAGACCTAAAACTCGTCTTTATGCTAATAACTAGTAGCAATAGACAAATCTGTCATAAAAAACTGGTATCATTTTGATGTAGATGGTCTTAGAATTTGTGGAATTTCTTTGACTGGTGAATGCAATCAGTGAGGTCTAAATTCAAATTCAAAATTCAATCTGTAGGCAACTAGGAATCTTACAGTGAATGAAGTATACAAAAAAAAAAAACTCAGGTAAAAAACATGTCAGACACAGGGATTGATACTCTGCCAAAATTAAGCAAGCATCCACTCTGTGAAGAGAGACTGAAACCTAACATCATCTCCACCTAGCAAGTTGATGGTAAGATTCCTTGTAGAAAAATTCAGGTAAAAAACATGTCAGACAAGTTTTAGTGATAGGGTCAGGTCTTGTCAACTGTCAAGTCCAGTGGACCTGACCCCACCCAAAAATTTTAAAAAAAAAATCAGCCCGGTTTAGCCGATACAGTATATTTGAGTGACTCAAAGTGAATTGATACTCGAAATCATCTTACTTATTATTGTATCCATGTTGATGATTATTTGAAGGAAGATTCGGAACTTAAGATTCTTGTTCGAAAGGATCTATAGGATGGGATTAGAGTAACTATGGTCGTCTTATCTTAATTTATTTCATGCTCGAATCGAACTCAACTAGAAACGATTTAACCCGATACCAAAAGTAATTGAATCTGATACTGATTCGAACCCGTTTACGCTGAACGAGGGGGTTTGACACTAACCCGAACCTTAAAAAGAAGTTGAAAAAATAGTATCTGAAACTCGAAACCACATTACTAAACTAGACACTACTGAAACCATCCGGCATGAATCCACCAGTAACCATTAAAAATACCTGAAATCATCTGAAAACTAAAACTATACTTTGCAACTCTAAATACATTATTTTTTTACAACAAAATACTTTTAATTGTTTATCAAAAAAACCAATACTCCTGTGGGCGGTTTTGTGTAAGCAAGTGCCAACAGCATAGAATTAAGTATACTATTAGAAAAGAAACCCAAAAAACAATAAGTAAACTTTAAAAAATACCCCTGTGCTGAATAGTAAAGTGACATTTATTTTGAAAGTATTTAAAAATGAACTAAATCAGATAATCTAAAAAAGTATTTCCCAGACGAAATGGGCACACAGTACATCATAAAGGCTAGGGACCATTGAATGAAAACCTCACCCTTTCTAAAGAACGCGCCTCACGCGCTAGGGTTTCACAACCCCGTCTGCCACCACCTTCTTCCTCTTTCCTTAATCAGTTTGCCATTCAGCCCGGCGCCGATCTATCCGATCCCCGACTTTGCCCAATCCGCACCTTTGGAGGTAGCTCCCTCCACTTGCAATCCTCAATGGATTTTGGAAAAAATTTGGGCGAAATGCCCTCCGATTTCATCAACGGCTCACTTGCGTCTTGAGCGTTCTGCTCCCTATTCATCCTCCGGGAGGAGTAACTGTTTCCTCTGGGTTTATTACCCACTGTTGGGGTCGTCGGGGCTTCAGGATGGGCGCGGAGCTGTCGCTGCGCATATTGGCCGGCTGTTTGGGCGGTGGACCGGGTGGCTCTTCCTCTTCTGCATCCTTGGAGATTGGAAGCGACAACGACTCCATTTCACGAGTATTGTGTCCTCGACACAGGTTACTCGTACTAATTGTCGGATTTACTACCACTCGCAACTAATTTTTTTTGGGCTGACCGCCTACTTAGCTTTTGATGTTTGGCACCTAGTTCCTTTCATTATGTTTACAAGCTGTATTAGGCCAAGACCTGGCTGTACACTAAATCGTTATGGCGTCACACGCCAACCAATTATTGAGTGTTGCTTTTCCGTCGTTTGTGTCGATAGTTCGGCCTGCTACTGTGTTTCCGTTTTCTGCGGCATGTTAGCTTTGATTCGGGTTGTGTTCCACTGCCATCGATGGTGGTGTGTGGGGATGTCGTCTGCTGCAGTTTTTCGGCGCCGAGTGATGGTGCACTTGATACTTTTAGCCTTACCGACTACAACGGATGGGAGATCTCCCAACTGCAGCCCTACTGCTGCCTTTCACCATCTTTTGGATAGGCTAAAACAATTGCTTGTGTCTTCTCTATTGGGGAGACTTACCAGTGAATTTTTTTGCCAAGGTTGGAGGAGCACTCCTATGGTTAAGTTATATAACTTTAGTTTACTTCTTAAGTCTCACTTAAAATATTGCTTACTGAGATCCTTTGTCTATGGGTGTGTTTACCACCGAAAACATGTTTCTTCTAGTTGGGGTACTTCTCATCTAGGTCGCCTTATGTTCTTTCCATGGCCAGGCTCTCCATTACATGTAATACATGTAGATTTTCCCTTGGGGGGTATAAATCCCTGGCTTATTGCTAATCTTAATGACTCATTTCCTGATATCTTGCCTTTTATTTACTCATCTATTGATCCTTCCTTCACTATCTCAGTTTTGTTGTCGGTTTGCCGGTACTGTTGCTCCTTGTGTGTGCTATGCAGGTTAGGAGTGTCGTCTCCTGCTCTTCTCTCGCTCATGGGGGTCCCCTGCTGTTGCTTCCGCTATGGTGGTTGCTCATTTGGGACGTGTTGTTATACTCTCCCTCATACCAACACTTACCTCGTATCAAGTATTGGCTCACAAGCCTTATGTTTTGATCTTAACAGATCAATTAGGCCCTCACAGGCTATGAAAATTCCACCAGTGGTTTTTACCTTTACTTGTAATTTTGAGGATGTAATTGTAATCTGTACATTCAGTTTTTATAAGCCTTACAAGGCTGCTTACCAGCACAATGGCTACATAAGCCCTCAACAATGTATTAGAGTCTACAACTCTTTGCAACAAATTCTTAGATTCAACTACTATTATTCAATTATTTCAACTCACTCTCCGGGTTGCTGCTCGTTGTCAATGTGGTTCATCTTTATGGAGGAGCACCTTGGGGCGGGTCTGAACACCAAACTACGAAGTCGTTGGTTGTTTCTTTGCCTTTGCCGGGTGCCTATATACTACTGCTTACCACCAAGTTTTTACTTTCAACATTATTTTCATAGTGTTTATACATACAAAGGTTACACATCACCCTTATCTCCACATTGCTACCAACATAGACGAAGGGATTTTGGTTTTGTCACAAATAATTATGTCTCTCTGATCACGATGGACTATACCCATTATGTGTTACAAAGGTTACTTATCACTCAAAAAATTGGGTTCTTTGGTATAACCAAACTTGTAAAAGCATACAAAATCGATGGTTTTAATTTAGATTTCAGATTGATTATCT